>OY282504.1:45466764-47866764 GCA_958295605.1 Ajuga chamaepitys | reverse complement strand
CACAAGGAAACTATTGAAGGAAAAAATAATTAGTGTGTCTTCGTCAAAAGTAACTGATGAAGTGGCAATTTAGGTATTCACTTATATTAATGTATTAGTGAAATCCTTGTATTTGATACCCTATATATATAGGGATCTAATGAATGAGAAATCCCTAATTATCCGACCCCTCTTTTTTCATTTACTTTTCCTGTAACACTTTCATATTTTTAGGAATATTTTATAATTTCATAAGACATTTTCCAAATTTTCAGATTTTTCATATATGGATGTTTTATGAATAAGACTTTATCACTCACACAAGTCACTTTTTTCCTGGATTGTGATTCAAACTTGTAGAGAATCCTAAATGATGGTACGCTAGTAGCAATAAAGGTTCTATCTAACCAGTCTGAATAGGGTAAGATGGTACCGTAGTAGCAATAAAGGTTTTATCTGCCCAGTCAGAACAAGGTGAGGTGAATTTTTTTATAAAATACATGTGCTCTTTGGAGTAGACCATATAAATCTTGTCAAATTGTACGATAGTTGCACAAAAGGAAACTAAAAAAATGGTATCCATTATATCTACTCAATCTGCCACATGGCAACCCTCATTTCTTAGCAACAATAAGACATCCTCTAAGTGGTAACTAAAAGATTATTTAACATCCATCAATTTCTTCAAAGAACTTAAATGAATATTCCAATTTACAGTTGGACTTGAAAATGATGTGAAGCCGTATGAGATTTAAAAAACGATTTTGAAGTCCTTGAGAAAAAAAATTAATAGAGGTAAGTTTTGAATTCTTATCCATGTCAAATTCTTAGCTACCCTAATTTCTTAGCAACAATAAGACATCCTCTCAGTGGTTACCACAAGACTATTTTTGTTGTTAATTGTGAATACTTTACTGGTTATTACAAGACTCTTTATATTTATATTATAAACTGTGATCATTTTGTTCCTACCATTGAAATTCTTCATAAGCCCCTTCGTTATTAGAGTATATAGTTGTATGTTAAAGACAGCTCAAGCAAACCATTGAACCATTTTTCGAATATCTTGTTTCTTTTTCTTAAAAAAATCTTTGGACAAGTCCAGACAACCGCATTGTAATATAAACTCTCCCTCATAAATGCAAAGTTACCAAGAAGCAAATTCATAATTCATAAATGACTTAAACATTCAAATCTTAGCAAATCTACGGAGACACTTAAATTTAGGAGTTCAAGAAAGATAACCTTAGGATATGTTTGCTTGGGGTTTGTCCAACCCCTCATCGGTTGGGCCAACCCCTTACCTATGTTTATTTTACCAGTTTCTCTAACCCCTCATATTCAAGGGTTGGGGCACCATTCCCAAGGCACCGAGTCTCTCTCTTCTGTCCTCCCTCCCTTCTCTCTCTCACACACACACGTACCCCTTGTCTTCTTCTCCATCTCTCTCTTTCTCACACACACACATATTACCACCACATCCAAGTTCAACCCGTAGCAACACATGCAGCCACATCACAACGACGGACGACGACGGACGGCGGCGGACGATGACGGACGGCAGCGGACAGCGGCGCCCGCAGTAGTGTGGCGGCGAAACCAACTGGAGGAGGGGGAAGGGGGGTGATGGAGGGTTTATTCCCAAACGTCACTTTCTATATTTTCTCTCACTAGAATGTGAAATGGCTTTTTTGAGAAAGAGAGAGAGAGGGTGGTGAGTTAATTGGGATAATAATTTAATTAGCTGGTGGAAGTAAAAAGTAGTAGAGGACAAGGATATTAAAATAATTAACTACGAAATTTATATAAAAAAATAAAATGAATTTTTAAATATTTTAGAAACTATTAAAATAAATCATCAACAAATATAAATCAATTATATACATAATTAATCATAATTTTTATACTACTTTAATTATTAAATCAGTCATTAATAACAAATTCTTACACATATCACATCACCTTTTACAATTAATAATTAAATCTCACACTCCAACCACAACCCCAGCCACCCAACCAAACATCACTCTCTAGTATCCTCCAACCATTAACTCCAGCCACTTCCCCCAGCCAAGCCATCCCAGCCCCAACCAAACATTGCCTTAGGTTTGATGCTACCAAATATACGTAACATATCTTCACAAAAAATAAAATAAAATATTCACAAAATTCTGAAACAAATTGTTTAATTTGTTGTGAGGGGTTTCAAAGGATAAGCTTCAAGTAATGCATCACTTGAAAAGAAAAACATCGAACACCAAAACGAATATCAACCTCGTTGAGATCATTACCATGGAATTTGACTATATAATGCACACACAAAATGTGGCTAACTTGTCTTTTCTCAATAATTTATTCATTTTCTTTCGAGTGGGGATTTTCAGTCTTGATTTCTTTTTTCTTACGGGGACATTTCTTGGTATTTTTTGAGACCTTCTTTCATGTTGAGTAGATTTGGATGGTGTAGCTTCATCAAAATACTTAGTCTAACAACCTGAAAATTATGGCAATGTGAAAGTTTTATATTTAGGTTACATATATGTAAAGCCAAAAGGAAAAAAAAACGTAAAAAAACTCTCCAAGTGTAATTCCTAGAAATCACAAAATAGCAAATAATCATATATGCTATAGATTACACTAAAAGAATCACAATTTTACCCTAAAAAAGATTCACAATTTTTAGAGTAAATGATTTTCAGATTATTCTACTTTCGGCTTCGGCAACTTAAAGGAATCGCGTTAATGCGGCGGAGAGTTGATATTGTTATTTGTTTCCTCTCTTTAGCCCGACTTTCTCTCCTACTCCACTGGGTCGCAAATGAACACTGTCACATTCCTTGCAATGCCAACTATTAACCACACTCTTTAGAAAAAAAAATAATAATTGTGTTTTTTCAATTTTATTATTGTATTAAGTTAATATGTGTGCCTATTCTATTTTAAAAGTTTATTTATTTATTTTGTGTAAGTTCTTTTTTTAATTATAATATTATGAAAGCTATTATCTCAAAATCGTGGAAAAATATAAAATTGTGTAAGTACGTATATTATCAAATTAGAATTGTTCACAAGAAATAATATAAAAAAATTATTAAAGAAAAATATTTCATATACGCGAAATGTAAACTGGAGGTCTATACTGAACTAGAGTAAATTCGATGTTGAAAAAGCATGAGTTAATGGTTCACATTATGTAATCATTTTGACAATTTTCATTTAGGGTCAAAGCCTTGCACAAAGTTGTGTTGGATTGATTCCAGTGAGCAGGATATTATTTTAAGTCTGGATGGGGGAGGAACACCGATTGAAAATATCCATTAATTACATGATCACCCATTAAGATGCTTAATGTAATTAAACACATACTCAATCATTATAACTTGATCTAAAAGAAAAGAATAGTCTGACCTAGTCAATTTCTGTTTAGCAACACCAACATGGAAAAAATAAGTAAAAAAACACAGTGAATTCCAAGGAAAAGAATGATGCAACAAAAACCACTATTTCTAAACATCAAAATGGAAATATTGAGCTCACTAAAATTTCCCAAGACCTAATTTCATACAATAAAATTCAAAGATTTGGGAGCAATACACCAGTCACCAATGGTCACTCTCAACAGATATGAGAATAATCCCTAGCTTTTTCCACATGTATAACAGAACCGAAATCCACACCTATTGTTACAAAAGTAATTGAAGGTAATTTTACTGAAGAAAAATTCAAGTTAGAGAAGGGAAAACATTTATTTTTAATCACATAATCTCGGTCCCTACATTAGTCATCGATACGTTTTATCACAAAATATTATGGTACTAAAGTGCATGTTGATGGTTAAACTCAGAAATGCACCACGATGCCAGTTTATACCACTACTCCATTATTATTTAGTTATAAATGTTATCGCCAACAAATTCTTCAACTGTAAAGAAAAGGTAAAATGAAAAACTTATCATGCGACTTATAGTGAGTCCCACAATTAGTTTCTTATCTTTTTTCTTATATTAAAATTTCCTCTTTTGTCATTCTAATTGCTCGAATTTTGTTATTTTTCTTACTGGAACTAAATTATTTTGCCGGATTGTCGCACGTGCACCTGATATGATCCTGTCAAATTGATAATTCATTTATTCTAACAATCTATGGTTCCGTGGTCGATTTTGTTATGCACTTGATGTTGCTTATCAAATAGAGCGCACACATCATTTATCACGCTGATAAAATGAAAATCTGCAATTTGATGTACACGTGCAATTATCCGGCGTGAGCTTGTATGATTCTGGCTAAAAATTACCCTAAAAAATTAATAAAATGATGAGTAACAGTTACCTGCAAATCATTTGCGAACATCCACTTTTCTTCTGGACAAAGAACTTGCAACTGGGGCACCTCTGCCAGTTGTTCCTCCTAGCAAGGTTGATCGTCATTAAATCTTCTGTTTCACTATTATCCTTCTTTAGCTTGGAACAATCGACCCCAGAATGCCACGGCACGTTACATTTTGCGCAGAATAATCTTCTGCAAAATGGGCATTCTGCCTCCCTAATAACCTCTTCATCACCACTCTCTTTCACCAGCAATCCAGAACAGTTCTTGTAGGGACAGTAATATTTCTGCGAGGGCAAAATCGTCGATTCACATAAAACATCACCCCACGTGCTGATAACATCCTCTGCTAAAATTCCTCTGCACGATTCGATTTCCAGAGTGTTGGTGCAATCCAATCCGGGGCAAGTGATGAGGGCTTTCCCGCCTGATTTCTGTGTCTTGATTTTGATGGATATGTGCATTGAAATACAGTCTGTGCAGAATTTGTGGCTGCATTTCAGTGGAAACATGTCGTCTCTGTATTTCCTTTCGGTACAAATTTCACACCGCGATTTTGATGATGATTTTCTCGCTCTTTTAGCCCCACTTGTTGATGACTCTCCAATTTCACGGGCACGCTTTCCGCGATCTGGTGTAGAATCGTTGCTTGATTTTGGGGAAGCCATGAGAGAGGCGGCTATGGCTTCTTGTATCTGCAATTCTTCTGCAAAACCAGAGTCGGAAATCAGGGTTTGGCTATTTTCAAAGTTTTGGGAAAGCATTGAAATGTAGAATTCGTCTTCCATGGAAATGGCGGTATGATGAGTTTCCATAATTTAGGTTTCTGCGAGATTGGAGGTTTTTATTTTATTAAAATCCTGTATATTTGAATTTGAGAGGAAAAAACCCTCCTTAGGCCCACTTTGATCTTTCTATCCCACTTCTATCCTGGATTTAGGGTTAGACTTTCTTCGGCTAGGGTATATTTTTACTTTACATTTATGGTTCTGCGATTTTTTCGACTAGGGTATATTTTTTATTCTACACTTATGGTTTCATGCACACGAGATCCTCTGTTATATATGGTGTTACATCTTGTGTTTCACCACATTCACCAATCGACACGTGTATGATATGAGGTCATAAATTCATACGTGTCGCGTAGTGAATTGGGTGTAACAGATGATGCAATACCTACTGTAACCGAGAATTCGAATTAGGTTTTCACGATTCATGATTTAATGATTGGTATCTATAATTCAATGGTTCATAGTTTAGGGTTCATGATTAATGTGTTTAGAATTCATCATTCATATTATATGATTTGATTTTAAAATGAAACAGAATTAAAACATATAAATGTCGAATAGAGGATCCGAACTAGGCCCAAATAAATTCGTATGGGTTAACTGGGCTATCAAAAAATTATTGGCCAATCACTACAAAGCATTTTGACTCATCATTTCTCATGTGTCAAAATCTTCTTAAATCGTCTTCAATAATTATACCTATAAATTGACAGTGATGTATAGAATGCTTTGTAGTGAATGGAAGTTATTTTTAAACTCCAACATTTAATTATGTTATATAATCAAGTTATGAGAAATGATTAAAATCACTAAAATTATGCGATTTTGTTTTTCCTTTCGTTTAACTAGTAATATTCCCGTGCGATGCACGGAAGTTTATTTAAAAATTAATAATTATAATTAAATATAATTAATCTAATATTTAAATATGTGATCGTTTTATCTTAATAAAATATATATTTTTTAAAATATAGGATAAAACATAAATAAAATTATAAGTAATGTAAATATAAGTTTCTCGCATGTTATATATGAATTTAATATAACTTACTTTATATATAGGTATATATATATATATATTATAGATTATGATTAAGATAAATATTTAATATAAATTTTTTTTTTTCAAAATGATCATTTCTTATATTTGAAATCCAAACACACATTTAGTGTGTCTGCAACATTCTTCACCTATGTGCATAATCTCTTAATTAATTATTATGAATGTTAAAACAAACATAAATATCTAACTATCAACTCATATTATAAAATAAAATAAACTGGATAATCTTATAAGAAATTTATTTTTCTTTAATATTTTTCATTTTACTTTAAATATTTAAAGTTATCTAAATAAAGTTTAAAATTTTTAACTATAACTATTTCCTTTTAAAAAACTTATTTGCAAGTTTTAGTACTTTACTTGGTATTTTCGATATACAAAAAATAACAAATTAACAAAATAAAATTCAAAAGTTATTCAATAGTTTGAATAACAAAATAATTCAATAGTTGGAATAACAAAATAAAACGCATGAGTGCTCCAATATTTCTTAATACTTTGATATATATATTGAAAAGTTTCAATTAAATTATAAATTTATATTGTAAATAGTAGATTCATTTAAAGATATACATTGGTTAATGTTAAAAAAAAATGCTTAGGTTGCCAAATGTGATAAAGAAGACATAATTGAGATTGGTTAATGTGACTCAATATTGTTTAGGTTGCAAAGTCTAAAAAACATATAGTTCTAGTTGGTTAATTTTGCTTATTTAAAAGAAGTTTAGTTGCAATTTTTATAATATCATAGTATAGGTTACAAATTGTAATTATTTATAGAAAAATAAAATTAACATATCTACAATATAAAAAATTAATAAAAAAAATTCCTAAGATTAATTATCATATCTATATCTATATATATATAATAAGCCAAGTCATCCAGAATTAGTAAGTTAAGATTTTTCCAGCCCAATTATTTAGTTACTAAAAATAGAAGTGAATTTGAATTTCGAATTTTAAATTTTAAATTATCCCATGTTATATTTTGAGATCTGGCGAAAAATCAGCAACAACAAATCTGTAAAGATATTTAAAACAGATTTTGTTATATTATTTAAAATTTTGAAATTTGAAATTTAAAAAAATCCTTATCTGATAACATATTTGCCCCTATAAATACAGTGTCTTCAGTAAATGAGAATCACACAAATGAAAATGGGTATTTTTATTTTTTATTCATTTCGCAATTTCTTTATTTCGCCACTATTTCAGTTTATTTAATTCATATTTGGTTTTGCTGAGTAATTTTATTTCTTATTCATTTTCAGTTTATTTGATTCATATTTGATTTTGCTGAGTAATTCTATTTCTTATTCATTTTGCAATTTCTTAGCTTTGTAACTATTACAGTTTTTTGGATTCACATTTGTGGATGCAAATTTCTATTATTCTGACATTCCTTAATTATTATGTGTCAACTTTGATAGAGGTATAATGGATGCTCCAAAGGGACGACCTGCAAATAAAGATAAGAAAAAATCAGCAACACTGAATCATGATTCTAGCGACAACAGTTTTGAAGATTGCAAAAATCAAATTTACCTACCATCATCTTTTTCTACGGTAATATGTAATCATATAAAAAGTTTAGATTTATTTATTTCCTGTTATGTGAATTATTTAAATTGTTGTCAATATATTTTTCTAAGAAAATAACAATTTGGTTTATTATATGTATACAGCCAATCCGCGAAGAATATTGGAAAAGGGTTAGATATTCGCTAAACATTCGAGGATCCGCTGATGTTGAAGACCAAATCTGATTTTATTGTAGTAGTAGATTTCAATTTTATAATTTTTATTTAAATAAATCCATGTATAAACTTCAATTCATAATTCTGATAATGTTTTAGTGAGATATCTCGGCAAAAGCGTTGTTTGGTTAAGACATTCTAAAAGGGAAAAAACGTAGAAATATATATTGATAAATCAAAATATTTCTATTGAAAATTCCGTGGAGTTGAAAAGGTCATATATTAATTTACTTTTCAATTGGAAATCTAATTGTCATATTAAACGATCTAAATATCCAGTCCAAATCATATCAACATGGTATATATTTAATTTTAAATTGTTCATGTTGTTGAGATGTTTTAGAAATTAAAAAAATATGTTACAGATATGTTTTCAAGAATTTTAAAATACATCATATCTATTTAAAATTTATAGTTATATAATACAATTTATAAATAAAAGAATTTATATATATATATATATATATATATATATATATATATAGTTAGGATAAAAAAAGGCAATACATATCTAAAATCAAAGGGTAAAATATAATTGAATATTAGAATATTTAAATATCCGAACCAAATAAAACAAAAGAATAGATATGTAATTTATTTTAATATATAGTGTAAAATGTATTTGAGATATTTCAGGAATTATACATTTGTTGAAATATACTATTTCGCTAATTTAATCAACAGAATAAATTTTTGGACATGTGTATATTAGAGTTTTAGAGTTTTAAATAAACTTTAAATAAATATATGGACTCCCGATTTTTTAAATTAATGTTTAACATAATGAATATTTAGATGCGTGTATACTAAGGCGAGCCTGTTGTTTAAAAAGAAAATATTTGCCACATATTCAATGCATGTATATAATACAACTTATAAAATCAATTTAAAATTATTTCATTAGTATAGATATAATAAAAACATATTATAAAATTTAGATATGTAATTGAGATATTTGAGGAATTGAATAAATTGTATACATATGTATTCTATATTTTTAAAAAACATTATATCTATTTTTTATTTATGAAATAAATATAAATAATTTTTAAATAACTAATGTGGATATAATCACTGATTAAAAAAATTTATAATTATATATTTCAATTTATAAATCAAAGAATATTTACATAGAATATAAAAACGCCATATATCTTTTTTAATAATTTGTACGATATTATTGAAACATTATAAGATCTATATTTTCGGTCCCAAAAAAGAAAAAAGAAAGATAAACTAATGATTTTTTTAAAAGTTATTATTTAAAATGTAGTTGAGAGATTTCAGGAATTATATAATCAGTAAAATATGTTTTTACGCGGTATGTTTAACAGAACGTAGTTACAGACGCGTGTATACTAGGGTTTTATATAGGCTATAAATATCTGGACCCCTTCATCCATATCTGTCACACGCAAGATTTTAGTTTTAAAGTCAGTTGAATATCTGTCACACGCAAGATTTTAGTTTTAAAGTCAGTTGATACAGAAACAATGGCTCCGGTATAACAATGGCTCCGGTATTCAATATGGTTGATGAACTTACTCCAGAAAAAAATATGTTGTGGGCAGTAAGGGTTCGTTTAGTTACTCCAGAAAAAATATGTTGTGGGGAGTAAAGGTTCGTTTAGTCAGAGCGTACATAACCTGAATACATAGCCTATGTGGGGACTACCAGGTGAACCTTACAACTACAGAAAAAATAATTCTAAATTACGATGAGAAAAATACAAAATAATTTATCTTAGAACAAATTTATTTCAAATGGTGGAATATTTCTAAATTAATAGAAATTTAGAATGTTTATTTTTTTTTTAAAATAAATTTAAATTGGTAATTTACAATCCGAAAATACTTAATTTCATTCTGTTTTTTTCTTCTGTCATCTCTCTCCCAAAATCTTAATATTAAATTATAATAAATTTTGGAATAGATCATACTGATTAACAATAATAAACAAACAACGAAGATATACGAAGATATACAATCCAGAATTGCAAAGATTGAGAAAAGAATATATTTTCTTAATGATTATTCCTATATAAAGTATTTTATTAGTTTAGTTCATTAATTTTTCTTTATGCTTATCTAAATCAAAATCCAACTTTATTTGTATGAGCTAATTGAAAGATTTGAGGTCATTTATGTCTTTAAAAATTCTAAATCCAAATTCAACTCTATTTATATGAATCAGCTCATCATATGGACTATGAAGATTCAATTCATCCTAAAATAAAAATTGTATTTTCTATGTCTTTCTTAAAATTTATTTCTAATAGAGGATATTTTGTAGGTAAACTAATAAAATATTTTATATAAGAATAATCCTTAATTCTTTTTGTTGTTGTTCCTAATAGAAGATGTTTTGTACGTAAACTAATAAAATATTTTATATAAGAATAATCCTTAAGATTATTTGTTTCTCAATCCTATTAATTGATTGATATTAGATTTGAAACTTTTTGTTTCTCAATCTCTTCAATCATATCGGATTCTGGATTATGTATGTTCACTTTATTTATTATTATCAATCAGTGTGATATATTCAAATTTATTATAATTTAATATGAATGTTTTGATATAGACAAGAGAAGCTAAATAAAAGGATGAAATAAAAAAAAAAATATTCTGGAATAAGATACGAGGAAGAAATTCGTGAAAAAATTAAAATGTATTTTTATTAGAGGAAAAATCTGATTTTCTGGAGTAAGAGACATGGAATGAATAACACTGCAAAAGAACACAAAAGTTTTCTTTGTAACAAATTGTAACCATTTCTTTTTTTGTTATATATTATCAAATAAAAATGAATTTTTAATAAAAGGTATTGTTCATATTAATATTGATTTACTCTTAAAAAAAATAGCCCGTGCATCGCACGGGAGCATTTACTAGTATAAAGTCATATATATGAGCGAAAAGATCATAGTTTTATGATTTATCAACAAAAATAATTAGTATATCAAATAAGCATTAGAAAATTCAATAATTTAATAAGCTGATTATAAATCAAATATTAATTTGAGACAATACATGTCAGATAAAACAAACTGATTAGGTGTGGTTTTAATGTAATAATCAAGTAAATAATTTCTAAAATAGAATTATTTGAATGATTTTTAATTGTATTCCAAATCAATACTATATTTTTTGTACAACCAACAATAAACACTGAAATCTTACGTAAATAATCAACGAACAAATAATATAATATTTTAAATATAATATCGTATTATTATATATATCATATGGATATCAAATCAAACATCGTCAAAAGATGATTAATGTGATATAGTATACATAATAAATATATTAGAAATGAAAAAAAAGATATTTGCAATTTTAGAAAGTAAATAAATTTTGATTCATACCAAATGTGACAACTTACCAATCACAATCTAAATTTTTAGGCTGAAAAATGTTACTTACAAAATTGTCACTACTATGTTATATATATATATATATATATATATATATATATATATATATATATATATATATATGTAGATTTTTTTAATTTATAAAATAATTAAATTTCTAACTATAAATAATTAAAAATAACCATAAATATATAATAAAAGGAACAATGATATTTTATTCGGATCATATGTAATGTAAAGTTTAATAATTTTCTCATTATGTCTGTACTTTTATTTTATATTTAACTTTTAATTTATCTAAATAAACTTTCAAGTTCTAATTATAAATATTTAATTTTTTCTTTATAAAATTGAATTTTCATTTGCAACTTTTAACATTTCATTTGATGATTTCAAACATACTTAAATAATTTTATTTAATAAAATCTTATTTTAACAAAATAGAATTCAAAATTTATTTATTGATTCGAATAACAAATTAAAGTCTTTGGCTTCTTCAAAATATTTGAATATTTCCTTATTTTATTTAGTATTGTAAATTATTTATATAAATGTTATATCCTTCTCATAAATTTATTTATTTGAAGATAAAAATTGATTAATACGAACAAATTTATTTAGATTGTTAAGAGTAAAAAAGGCATTCGATGTTAATTTGTGCGACCAAGTATTTTTTAGCTTAGAAAGTGTAAAAACATATAATTGAAGTTTTAGTAAAAGTAGAAAATTTAAAAGATTGCCAAATGTAATAAAAGTCATAATTTAGGCTACAAAGAATAAATTTCCTTAAAAGAGTAATTTTAACAAAATACTCATTATTAAAAATATAAATAGGTAATTAAAAATAATTTCAGTAACTATTTTAATACATAATTATATATATGCTCAAAGTCATGATAAGAAGATATTTTAGCAGATTTGTTAATTTAATAAGTTGATTATAAAATAGATATTGTTGTTTTAACTTTTGATTTAATAAAGTAGGACTTTCATTATTTAAACGATGGGTTTTCTCCCCGACTTAAATAAAAAAAACATATTGAAAAATTCATGTCAAATAAAATAAATTGATTAGTTGTATTTTTATAAAAAAAAAATACTCATTTTTTTTTGTAAAGAAATTATTCTACAAATTCTAGTTACAACTAAAACCAAAATATTATAAGTTCAATTCACAATAAATATCAATTCTAGCACAAATAATTAACCAACAAACAATTTGTTTATTCAAATCAAATATCTCCATATAATATATGTGATATGGATGTCGAATCAAATATCGTGAAAAGATGAATAATTTGGTATATTATGCATACAAATCGGATTAAAAATGAAAAAGTTATTTGTGTTTTGGAAAAGTAAAAGAAAGTTATGAACTTACCAAAAATAAGAAAAAAATTACCAATTTTAGTCTAAATTTTTTGGAGGAAAAGTTAAAATTACATTAATGTCCCCCATTTTACTTTTATATATATATAGATTTTAGTTGCGTGGTTATTAATTTTAGTAACACAAACTATGTGCACTACAAAAAGAATTCATATTAGAGACAGAGCTTAGTAATGAATAATAGTGGTCACAAAATAAAAATAGAATAGGAATAGAATAGTGATGGAAAGTAATAAAAAATTATTAGTGTCCGATTAGACGAATTAGCAATCGAATATTAGAGACGGAGATAATTTGTCTCTATTCGATAGGTAATTTGGTCTCTAATTTCATAATAGAGTGGGAAATTTCGTCCCTAAATTTAGAGACGGAATAAAATCGATCTCTAAATTTTAGAGATGAGCACTATAGAGACTAACAATTTCGTCACTAATTTATCACTACTTTACTTTAGAAACCAATATCATGTAATTAGATTTTTCTTCTTGTAGTGGTGGGAATTGAGGCACGGTCGGGCGAATTAAACTCACCCTACCCACTAATAATTATTAATTGTGATAATTTTATATCATGCATATTAGCCATTGAACATACATCTGTTCATAAAAAGGAAAAAAAAAATAAAATTGAATAAGTTTATGAATGGATTGCAATAATTGAATGAATAATACTATATTATCCTATCTTACATTTCAAGTTTGAGTTGAAAGATACACTTGTTAGAAAATGATGTATGGTATGTTATATAATGTTTATTGAAAAATATAGTACTATAATAATTGATAATTTATTGTTTTTTTTTAATTATTTTTGTCTTATTTCTTTCTTATTACCAAAATATATATTATCATTTCATTATTTCTTAAGATCTTCATGATATGACCACAATTTATCTTATATAGGTGGTAATGTATGACAAGTTAACAGAAAACTCTAAATAGTTGCTTATATTAAAAAGGGAAAAGAAAACAAAATGGAAAACAGGAAATTATGGAGACCACAAGCTGACCACTCACAAGAAAACGTAATCAAAGTTCAATGAACCCTATTTATGCTACAAACCGACATGTATATATGGATGGAAATTTAAAAAATATAGAAAACTCAACGCACGACAAGGATAATCAGCATTATCCGAAGCCATGTGCTGAAGAGTATGGAGTCGTAGCTTATACAAGATAGCATGCCTTGGCCCTACTGCAAAAGTAGAAGTTTCTTGACCATGCCGAAAAGGCCCAAACGAAGGGTAATTCAACCTTCCTCACCAGAGCGTGAGTCCAATATCCTGGGATGACGTCAGGCAAGCTCGGAACCACCCAAAGTGGAAGTCCTACGCAGCAACCAAGCGGTGAAGTTACAAACAAATACAAAGTGGAAGGCGTACCCCGTGACCGGAAAATCATGACGGGATTGCGATCATTGTTCGGCCAAAATAATAGTTGAATGATGTGAATGTTGTTCGGCTGGAATAAAAGCCTAACAGTTTGAATGGTGTTCGGTCGTAATGTCATCCAAACACTATAAAGGCTATTCGACCAAATATCAGCTGCACACACTAAAAAATCTGAGCGCGGGTTTGAGGAGTTTGAAACCCTAACTATTGCAGAAATCTATTGGATTGAAACCCTAGATTCGAAAAGTTGACGAATAAGGTCAACAAGAAGCGGCCGACGGTGTCAAGCATGGAGAACACAAACAAGCAATATCGCTTTCACTGAGAATAAACAATGAGATCCTGGGGTTTTAAAGGATGGAAACCATAAACCCTAAGCAAAGGATGAATAAATATTGAAAACGAAAAAGCCAACGACAAGAACATTCCGTGGTAACATGAATGTGCACAGATTAAAGGAAGGGGCAACGGCCGGCACGAGGAACGTAGAAAAATATGATAATATCTCTTCAGGTAGGATGAAGGCCTAATGTTTATTGACAAGTTAAAAGAAAACTAGAGTTTTGCAAATGGTTAGATGCAAATGGTTATGGGCGAAAATAGTATAAATTAAAACATTCTAAATAAAAAATTGTGTATATTTTTAGATTGTGTGTATATATTAATTACTTAGACTATTGTTGCCTCATAGTTCATTTTTTTTTTTTCTTTTTATGAAATCAGATTTCAGGCCTAGCTAGTAATATGTTAATCGTTATTTTTAAACCTGAACCGGTCATCAAATTGGACAATGTTGTGGGTTATTGAGTCACTGGCTTGATCAATTGAATCGTTGTAAAAAAACTGAATGACTCGAATATGTGTTTTCATACATAAATCTAATAAAATTTAAAATTATGGCAATAAATGCAAAAGTATAAAATTGAATGCATATCCATTTTAAAAAAAATACATATCCAAACATTAAAGCCTGAGGTAAGGGAAATAAAATGATTTTTTAAAAAAAAAAAATATATATCGAAACACTAAAGCCAAAGGTAATGGTTTATGGGGTTTGAGAGAAACAGAATGAATAAATAAATTAATAATTATATCATAATAAATCAAGGGTTGTATGTTTACTAGTTCTTTTATAATTGCACTTAGTATGTTGAGTCATTGAGTGTTGATCTTTGTCTGCGCGTCATGCGTCTTGCTCAATTTATCTGCCTTTATTTTTTTCTTATTTTTTCTTTATGGAAACCAAGTAACTGACTCCCTTGTTTACCGGTTCAACCCTGTTTTTGCCCGAGTCAAGTGGGGTCATTTGAAACCTGTTACATACTAAGAACCGGATCTGCACCACGATCAGTTCCCGGTTATACCGGTCGGACCGGCTGGTTTGAACATGGTTTAAGAACATTGATGTTAATAACTTAAAATGCCTAAAAAATCACTAATCATAAATAAGTTTTTTTTCAAACAAAACATTTATGTTGTATGACTGGAAAAATTGTATATAAAGTGAAATTTGATATGTGTACTACACATTAAATATGTATTTGTGTTTATAACATAAAACTTGTATGAGATTCATGATTGTGTATTACAGTAATAAATAATTTTACATAAATGTATTTGAGAACTAGCCATTAAACCTACATGGGTTAAATACTAAAATCAGCTTGTAGTTTGAGTTTCTACGCTTTGAAACCTAAACTCCTTTTTTACCTATTGCAAGCTTGAAAGTCCAAGATTTGTACAAGTTGCAACCTCCGGTGAAATTTTACAACCTAAAGCCAAACATGTGACCAGTACATGTCAATTTTGGGGGCTTTTTGCTATTTTCGTGTTTTATAGATGCCAGCTTATAAAAAAGAAAAATAAGTTATTATAAATTGATTTTAATAAAACAAAAACCTAATTTAAGACCAATTTTTGGGTACACTAAAATCCCCAAATGTTGCAACCGAAAAAACCCTAACCCAGCTTCGAAAATAAATCAACTCGCCATGATTAGTTGTCTTTCCCCGTCTGCGCCACTTGTTCGACAGTATAATTCTAGGAATGTGATGGTCAGTTCGAAACGCAAAACGTTGTAAGCTTCGCAAAGATCAACTAACGTCCGACTAGGGTAAGAGAGCTTGTTTTTGTATAATAAGTGTGTTCAGACTCGATTAACTTCTAAGTGTCTTATTTCTTGTTGTATGTGTGAATGTTATATTTTGGTACTAATTTGGGCATGTGTGCCTTCTAGATTGTAGTTGTATATTATATGTGTTGGGTGGTGCTTCGTTATAGCAGACCTGGGTTAACGCAGCAAAATTAAAAAATTTATTTAAAAATAATATACCCCCCGCCCCCAACACACATATACACACATATATATTAACCTGGTATGCTCAAAACGATTTTCGGAACAAGTATTGAAAGGAAGACATAAGACATAAAATTTGGTGCAAGAAATTATACCTCTATAAATCTCCTTTTTTTGACGTAGAGGTTAGCAGTAATCAATTCCTTGTCTGAACTGGAACACGAAAGGATTCCACGTGTAATCCCTCTAATCAGTCCACCGTTGAAATAACAACACCAGAATCAACACTTTTGATAGTAGTGTTAATTTGTTTATATCAATTGTATAATAGTGTTGAAGAAGATAAAATTTTGAGAACAATTCTCAAAACTGCCGAAAAAGAAAAAGCACTTTCCTTCGGCTATTGTTTTTATCTAATGTCACCCTATTAAATTAATTAAAGAATATATATATATATATATATATATATATATATATATATATATATATATATATATATAAGCTCCCTAAGCCCTCCTGCCGCTACTAAAAGAAATTGGATTTGATAAATTCAAAACTCATCCCCTCAATTTCGTTTTCGGTAGAGTTTGAAAAGGTAGTTTTAACCATTTTTCTATTCAATATCCCACGTGAAAAATTAATGATTAAGTTCAATTCCATAATTTCCATTCAAATGTTTTAATGAACATTTACAAAATATTTCTACATATATTAATATAAACACATTTATATTAATTATGTATGTATCATTGGAATTATTAGATAAACTAATATTTCCAAATAACTTTATCTCCCCTTTTTATTATATTGGACTTTCACAATAAAGTCTTTCAATACTAATGTTGGGCTTCAACTAGTTAATCCAATTAATTTGTTGATACCCAATAACTAATAATTTTAATCAAGTCAATTGGTTAATTCTTTTACTCTATTAAAGTCAATTAAATAATCTAATTATCTAACTGAATTTATATTTAATTCAACAGTTGAAAACATAAATCTAATTAATTAATCAATATTAATTAATTATATCCAACTATTGGATTATACTAATTGATAAATGTTGTCATTCCGACTTAGGTGTGACTCTTTAGGTTTACTACTAACACTGGTTGTAGGCTTACAACTTTTGCAATATTGCAGATAACAATTATTTGATTATTTAGAATTAACTCTTTAATTCTAAAACCTATAAATCACGAGAACACCTAGAAAGTAACGTGATCACCCAGTGTTAAATGAAATAGCGAGTAAACCTATATACTTGCGTTATCATACATGTAAAGTTCTTCCAACAACTAATCTCCCGATTGATTCTGGGGTATGGATTATAAGTTGAAACCCCGTTAAATGAATAATTGTGTTATTCTATTCAAGTTACAATGATTCTTGATTAATTCATATTCACCCTGCCTTGCCCAAGGTCTTCGAATCAAGAACAACAAAAAACAAAAGAGATTTTCTTGTCAATAACAAGTTTCGGATTCTATGTTGGCCATTAACAAGTCTCTATGTACACTACTGTCATGCCTCAAGTCTAAGGACTAATCATGTACTAGTGCAAAGGGAATTCTTATTACAACCGGATATCTCCAATTAAGAATTTACACGGATCAAGTTCAATGAACTTGTTCTATAACAAACATCTGTTTACATGAACTCGTGTCACCACACTAATATTAATGGAATATAATATTCTCATCTCACGAGTATTCATCATATGCACAAGACTTACCAGGTACTCAATATCCTATCTTGAATAACTTTGACTTGGGACTAATTTAAAATCAAAGATTCAAGAGCATATTCCATGATCACCATCATATGTGTGACCATACCCCTTAGCTTATTTTCATCTAAGGACTTTATCTAATATTTTGCATATATGAAAAACAGTATAAAAGATAAATAGTAATGCATTTGTTCCTATAGTTTCCAATAAAATTGTTTACATATAAAATATGAAAGATACAATAATCAAATTAAATTGTGCACCGAGCACACTACTCTTACAAGTATAACCCACATTGACCATTATGACCCTGATGAGATATCCTTCCTAGAGTGAATGAAATGAATAAGGAGATAGGACTGGAAGGGGTAGAAAATTTATATTATATTAGGAATGAGCCGAATAATTGCAATGTTTTGTAGCCCATTGACAATGACATTGATGCAATGTTGTTGGGTTGTTTCGCTTATGATAATAGGCTTGTATGAATATACATAGCACGTGTTAGGGTTAGTGGAGATAGTGGGGCTTTTGAAATAATCAATGTAGGGTCTGGAGCAACTGATGTTTCTAATGAGAGTAACAGTCAACTAGTGCTCTTTGTACCAATAAGAGAAATGAACAAAATATTCCTCCGTATTTCACCAAAAATGAGTACATAGATGACAAACCTAGAGTTGAAAGTGAGGGCAGTGATATGATGGGCAGAATGTTAGGCCAGATTCTAAACTTTCGGATAGGTTTTGTTGATAGTGAGTTTGAAATGCTTGATGATGATGATTCAATATTTGAGGATAATGTAGATGAGGAAGCCGGGTGGAGGGAGAGGGTTGAAGGGAAAATCTAATAACATTGATAAGGGTAGCACTATTAGGAATCCTAAAAAGAAGGAAATCATCTTTAAAGAACTTAAACAACAAGATGCTTGAATTTTTTTTACCCAATATTTTAAAGACATTGCCTGTTTTAGGAAAGATGTTAGGGGTTTATTCTATACTAAATGGGAGGGAGATTCAGTTCACAAGAAATAATGTTGACAAAGTGCAAGCTAAATGTACTCATCATAAGTGTCCATCGGTAATCTTCGCTTAAAAAATGGGTAGTAAAAAAACGATCCAAGTAAAAACCTTTTGTGATACCCATAGATGTCCTAGGGTCCAGAGGGTTAAGCATGAAAATGCTAATTCATTGTCGATTTCTATAGGGATAAGATTTATATCGATCCTAAGTGGCTCATTGAGTCTATGATAGGATGGATTAACAAGGATTTGAGATCACTATTAATCCTTTTGTCTATTATAGGGAAAGAGCTAGTAGCAAGTCTAGGTAGCATGTGTGAGGATGGAGAATATGCTCTTTGACACACTATTATAAACCCTAGTATGACCGCAAGTGCTCGGTGTAACTATAGCTAGTAGTGAGCATGGTCGATACCACAAGAACTGTGTTCCTATGCTAATTTAATATACCCTAACTCAATAGCCAACTCTCTTTAGACTCTTGAATAAAGTGGTTTGGTTTATAAACTAAAATTGCAAATAAAATAATAAAAAGACTTAAAGCAATGAGAATAGCAAGCAAATAACATGAGAGAATTAATCAAATAAAAGGGCATATTCTAAGGTTCGATTTAAATTACGACTTTCTTAGGTCAAATTATCCTAATATTCTAAACCTTTAAATTGAATTCAAGTTTTTATTAGATGAACACAATTATTGTAAACCCTCCTCTCAGGCGATGCTGATATGTGAATTACGTATAAATAGTTACCATCTCCAGCTAAGTATTATATACATAATTCTTAAGGAATAATATGATCAGTGCCTACACAAATTACTCACTCATGTCGGACGATAATGATACCTATGCTATATGTCATAAATCTATTAATTATCCTCCCCTCTCGAATGACGAACTATCAAACTAGTACAATCTGCAATTAATCAGATTGATAAATTCATAAGAACAAGCACAAACATATAGATAAAAAAAACAAAGAACATGGTCTAGAATAAAACGAAAAATCAAACATAGTTAATGGAAGCCTACTTTCTAGCCCTAGAATAGAGAGGGAAATTAGCTACTCATTTTCAAAATAAGATCTATCAAACATTCTAGACAAACATCGGGTAGAAAATTAATTAAAGACGAAAACCAATAAAACCCAAAAATCCAATCTTCTTCTCCACGTGCTTCTTGCTCTCCCACTGCTCCAAGCTTCTAATATGATGTAAAGTCTGATTTTTGTACCTAGGAACCTATATTTATAGTTTGGGATGAATTGAGATTGAAACGGACCAAAAGTTGTTCCAACTGGCAAAAAATGTGCAAATCGCCTTAGTTGCCGACTGGGACAAATTTCCTGCCCGGCCGGTCCGGACCTCTAGTGCAAAATCAATGTCTCCGAACATTTTTTCGCCAATTCTGCCCGACCCAGCCAGTTCCCTAACACCGGCTTGGTCTTTTGCTTGGTTTTTTTATCGGGCCGAACCACTTTGACCACTCAGTCCATATTAAGACTTCATGCAATCGTCATTTTTGCCCCTAATCGACTCGTTCCCTCTCCAGACTTTGTCCCAACAAAATTTAGTCCCAAATTATGGAATTATAATTGTAAAATGAGCTAACACGTCATTCGGCTCAACATTATTAATTTGAACATAAAAAAAAATAGAAATTGTATGCAAATGCTATCAAAATATGTGTCTAAATAGGCCTAAAAGCATGCTTACAAAATGTATCAAACGTATGTGGTCATAGGCAGAAGAGATTACTGCCACTAAACATGGTACAACTGTGAAAATTAAGTGTAAGAAAACTAGGTAGGGTTGTACATTCAAGAAACTGTATATTTATTGGGGTGCTTTGAAGAAGGTTTTTTAGAAGGGTGCATGCATATCATCTTTCTTGATGGATGTCACCTTAAGACAGTTTCTAGGAGAATTATTCTTAGTCTAGTGGGGGTAGATGGAAACAATGGGGTAATACCTCTTTGCCTACGCAATAGTGGAGAATGAGAAGAAAAGACCTAGGTTGGTTTGTTAAGCTGCTTTTGGATGATTGAGGTAGTCAAAACCATGAAAATTGGACTATCATGTTTGAAAAACAAAAGGGACCCATAGAGGCAGTAGATACCCTAGATGACAGGTTGTGAGCACATATTTTTGTCACACACTTGTCTCAAAACTTCAAGCACCTCCATAAGCATTTAGCTCTAAAAACTATTTTTGGAAAGTTGCTAGAGCTTCTACAGTTTGTGATTTTGATTGGCCAACCGGGGAGCTTATATTATTGGATAAAAAGGCCTTGCAATGACCAACAACAAAGCCACCGCTCACTTGTCTAAGAGCCATTTTAGAACTCGCTGTGTTTGTGATAAGGTGGAGAACAATATTTCCAAAAGCTTCAATGTTATGATCCTAAAGGCTAGTCAAAATCAATTGTGCCTATGTTTGAGACTGTTAGGATCAACTTAATGAAAAGATTACATGTTAGCTGGGATAAGGTTAGAGCCTATCATGGGGTACTATGTCCTGTCATTGAGCAAATCATTGAAGAACTGAAAGGAGAGTTAACCACACTGAATTCTGGGACCAGTTCGAAGTTGAAAGGACTCACAGCATCAGATACAAGGTGCATCTTAGTAAGTGTAGTTCTTCCTGCAGGATATGGGAATTGAGTGCGATTCCATGTGCAAGCACAATTTCAACCATTTACTACCTCCAAAAGAAGCCAGAAGACTATGTTCACAAGTGTTTCAGGGAAGATACTTTCCTTCAGTGCTACATCAATGTACTTGGTGCACTGGGTTGTTTCTGAGATGTGGTCAAAGAATCCATGGCCACCCCTCCTACCTCCAGATCCTAAAAAAATACTCGGAAGGCCGAGGCACATCAAGAGAAGGCCTCAAGCAAATAGAAAACCTAAGAATAGGGCCAAAAAGATCAGTTACAGAAAGAAAAAGGGCAATAAAGATGTTCCAGTCAAGGTTTCAAAGAAAGGTTTGATAATGAATTGCTCATTATGTTATAGACCTAACCACAGTACCAGGAGTTGTTCATCAAAGCCAAGAGCACCACCAGCTAACCCTGCAGAACAAAGTGGCAGAGATATACCGGCAGTAGAAACTGGACGTCCTTCAAGATAAAAAAAAACAAGTTATTTACATATGTTGTTTATTTGTTTTTTTCACAAAATACTATGTTTTATGTTCATTCATGGTAACTTATGTACTGCTTGTGTGATAGGTGAAGAAGAAAATGGCAGAGACAAATGTTGTAGAGAAATATTCGGTTCCTAATACTAGGCTAGGGAAAGGTGGCAAACGAAGATGTGATTTACTACCTAAATTACAAGTGTCCCAAATAACTAAAGCGAGTTTTTTTTTTTTTTTTTTCCATATTGACCTTTGATGGTTTGAAATCCATCGCAAACAGTAAGGGATTGATTTACTGATTTTCTAGAGTTGTTAGATGAGAAGACTTAAATTGGTTGATTACCTTATTATCAGTTTTGTGTTGAAAGTGAATGGGATAGTACATATAACTTAAGCAGTTTACTGATTTATGTTGTTTCAACTGAAATTGGTTGATTGACTGATTTTTATCTCATGCTAATCGAGTAAGTGTGAGTTCCGAAATTGTTAGATTGCTTAATTTTTTGATTTTTTTCAGAGTGAATGGAATAGGAGAGCCGTTAATAAGTGTTGTTTACCCATTTGTGGTGTTCTCTAAAATGGTTTAAATGAATGATTTTCTGGTTTTCTGATTTAATAGGAATTGTTAAGTGTAGCTTCTGAAATTGTTTGAAAACTTGATTCTGTGACTTATGTTGAGACTGAATAGGACACTACATCTATTAGGCTTGTTTTATGATTTTTTGTTTGATTTTCTGATTTGTTGTAAGCCGCTACAGAGTCACATGAAACTCCTTCTAGAATGGCAAGGAGCCACACTGAAGCCAATGGTGTGAGGCAGAAAACTATTTCTCCTAAAAGAACTACCCGTAGTAGAGTGTCTAAGAAGTAATCAACAATTACCAATTATCCAAAGAACTCCCAAGAATCTAGTAATGTTTCTCCAAAGCTTCAACTAACATAAACCTACAGGTCAAAAGATCCCTTCTAATTATTCTCTTCTATTTTTTTGTCCAAAATTATTTATGTATTTCCCAACTACCAACTTAGCTTGAATCTTTTAGGTTTATGCAAAAATCCCTTCAACTCCTTCAAGAAAAACTATGAGTAATTCCCAAGAGTGAAGTGGGAAGTAGTCTACTATGTCACCTAAGAGGACTCCTCCCCTTGGAATTGCTAAAAAGGACTATGCATCCCATGATCCAAAGAGCACACATGAGTCAATAATTGTGGCGCCCAAACCCATAACTCTAGTTAGGCAAAAATTGCAAGTGAAATAATCTAGAATTAGTAATTCTTGTAAAGTCAGTTTTTTAAAATTTGTATATCTGAATTTTTTGCCTCAATTGGGTTACATGTAAGGAAAAGAAAACCTCCCAGAGACCCCTTGGATGGGCCGACTTTGGTTATTGACAAATCAAACCCCAAGCATTTTGTAAGGCCAGTTGGAGCTCAAGGAAGCAACACACTTACAAGTGAAGATTCTCCAAACCCACAAATGATGGCCAGGCTAGGATGTTCATTAGACATGATAAACCGCCAAAGTGTTCAGTGATGTAGCATTTAGGATGAAGGCTACTTTTGTTAGGTCATTGACTATTGTTTTTGTGAAGCTATAGAGGCTTTAGGACTAATTTGTGTTTTGTACAACATTTTGCACTATTTATGCACAAATATGGTCTTTTTGTTCAATAGCACGTGTTCTGTTTTTTTTATAATTAATAGTCAATTGCCAAGCGATGAGCATTTTGCTACTGATCATTTAATGGTTGTCAGCCAACTTATAGTGTTCATATCAATGAGGTACATTGTTTCAAATGAGCAGTTTTAAGATTTCTCATTTATGGTCTCCTTCATTTGGTGTTTAATGTGAATTTGTGCAGTTTTCAGACATAGAACTTAATTTAGAACTTGAATTTCTCTCCATGTCACATTCCACCTATGCATTTCTCGACAATTTATCCTTGAGTTTTGTTTATTTTTTGTATCTCAATTGGTATGGCCATGTTCAATCTAGTAAATATGATCAGAAAAAAATACTCGAAACAAGTACATATAGTGATGCATATATTCAGACAAAGTACATTACAAGATGAATGTTAATGATCCAAAACTGCATAAAACCAATCCTATATGTTCTTTGGTAGTAAGAAGACCTGCATTATAGGTTTTTCATTTCAGCATAGCCACCAGTATGGACACTTCTGTTAAAATCCACAGCAGCCTATGTCTTGTTTTGATCCGTCTCAGCTCGCCCTCAAGATTGCGTATTCTGACCCCTTGAACTTCATCGCCATTCATTCGACAAACCTCGGCTTCAGGGTTGTTCACATGTCGCAATAACCCAAGTATTATTTGCCTAGATCGTTCACACATCTGCAGGTCTAGCCATTCTCATAACTCGCAATCATTTCAAGGTGATACATTTAAGGAAAAATCAATTCAGAATTTAGGCGAATCAATTAAACCATTTTGAGAGAACTCTCGACCATTATCAAGACCAGTATAATAAAAATAATTTCAAAATTTAGATAAATCAAAATTATGGACCATAATATTGTTCGAAAACAGAAGTATTCAGAATCAACCATTATTGCATAATCTAACCTAATGTCAATCAACAATTTCGCAGTGGAAGACCCAATTTTGAGGCGCAACATCAGATGAAACGTAAACAAGTAACTAGAACTAGTTAGGGTTTACACGATATCGATCGCAAGTAACATAGAGGCGCCTAGATTTAGGTCCGTCTAGGTGGTCCTCTCAATGGCAGCAACTCCACAGCTGCAAGTGATGTTCATCTTCACTTCTCTTCTGCAAATTCTGGTCTAGGAGCCGAATTTGGGTGTTTATTTGATTTTGATTACCGTTGAAAATTACAATTATTATAAGTTGACATCTATAAAACTCGGAAATAGTAAAAAGCCCCGAAATTGACATGTAATAGTCACATAGGTTTTTGCAGCAAATGTCACCGGAGGTTGCAACTTGTACAAATCGAGGACTTCAGGTTGCAAGTGGTAAAAAAAGTTTAGGTTCCAAAAAGTAAAAACTCACAATCTACGAGCTGATTTTATAATGTCTTCCGAACCTACATAAAGAAATATTTTTTTAAGTTATAAAGTATTTAAATTATTTAACACCATAAAAAATTCTCCAGAGAATATAATATACTCGTGGATCATATGGGGGGATCACTAGTATAGATAAAAGGGAAAGTCAACCCCAAAATGGTAGGGGTTAATTTTCTCGCCAAAACTACTTTCTAATTCGGGAAAGTAATAGCTTTTTTTTTCACAAAAAATTATTGAATCAATAAAAATTAAGATATTCTATATAAAAGTCTAAAATTTCTATATCTTTATTGATAATATTATGGTAACAACCGATTATTTTAACATTTATAGAAAAAACATCCGTAATCAATATTTATTTACTAATCTTTTCTTAAACAAGAATCTCAAGAATAATTACAATTAAAAAAATCTCAATCAAAATTCTAAAATTTGAAAATCTATATAGCTAATTAGATTTTTTCTTTTAATTATTAGATTTTAATTATCCATATTATAATACATTATTTTCTTGAAATTTAATTTCATATGACATCCATATTGTTTCATACATCTGTGATTCCTTGATTAAGAGCTACTTCCTCATAAGCAATCAAATAGTTGCTAAATACCAAGAAAATGAACTTTTTCGTATGCTATGAAACATAAGAATCCCGATGTCGTTTCACTCTAACATGTATGTACTTCTTCATGCATCTAGACAAAGTTATGCTTGTAAGAAAAGTGTCACTTTGAAAAGCAATTAATGGTTAGAGGTAGCAAAAAAGATCTGGCCTGATGGGCAGCCCAACCTGTCCGCCATTTTAGACGGACTAGACTATATGAATCTTAGCCAAAGTATCATCAGGCGAAACAAGCCTGATTCAACTAGCCAATGGCTTGACCGGCCACAGGCCAACCTAAAAATATTTGTATATTTTTTAGGATGAGCTGAGCCGGACTCACTAATTCTTAGCCCAATAAAATTTTAGGCCGATCCGGCCCAACATATGGTCTTGACTCGACCCTGAATTTCCACATTTATTGATGATTAAATTGAGTTAAAAACTTGTTTGGTCCTTTAACTTTTAACTAGTTCAGTTTTGGTCACAAAAAAAAAAAAAAAAAAAAAAGATAAGAATTCAATTTAGTCCCACAACTCTCGATTGGTTCGCATTTATTTTTTTGCCACGGTGACTAATTTCGCCAGAAAACAGCACGCGTCAGTCACGTGCTTCATATTTTCGCCGTTTTTGTCCAAGATGACTCAGGCGACTTACGTGGAATTTAAAAAAAAAAATGGAAATTATATTTTCTTTTAAGAAAGCAATTAAAAAACTAAATTTCCACATCATCATCTATTCTTGTTTTATTCGCTAGACACAACACTTCGCCTGAAAAAAATGAATCCTAATTTCCCTCTTTCTTCTCAAAATCGAAGTGGAATCTCTGCAGCCTATTTTATGGGCGTTCGTGCAAGAATGGTTCAATCCCGAAGCTACTGCCAACCAATGTTGCAGCAGAGTGGGAAGACGGAAATTCCTTGTAATCATCGACCCCTCTCCGCCGCAGACTGCTGCAGCGCCACCACCGAACCCCCGTCAACTTAGAGGGTACATCCTCCGTCGTAGACAATGCCAGTTCTCGGCCTAAAAGCATAATCCTGAAGCAGAGAATCAAGATCTCTTGCAGAAAACTTTGAACTTTGTTGAGCAATCACCACTTGAATTAAAACAAAATGTATGCAAGAAGCATTGAGAAAAATAATGTGAAATTTGCAATAAATAATCAGAAATTACGGAGCAACAAATAATGAAGTCTAATTGCCATAGCCATTTTGGGGGAACACGATCTATCTAAAAAAAATAAGTAAAATGGACTCTAAAAATGTAAAAAAACAAAAACTGATGTGGAAATTCAGTTTTTCTTTTGCCTTTTTTAAAAAATATACTATGTTTATTTTTTTTAAATTCCACGTAGATCGTCGAAGACATGTTGGACAAAAACAACCAGAAATATGAAGCACGTGACTGGCACGTGTTGTTTTCCGGTGAAATTAGTTACCGCTGGTAAAAATTGGACTAAATGTGCACCAGTTCGAGAGTTTTGGAACTATATTGAATTCTTACCTTTTTTTTAGACCAAATTGAACAAGTAAAAATTTACGGACTAAAAATATTTTTCGCTCAACTAAATACAAGACTTACTAATATTTATTACAAAAGAAATCCAAAAAGAACATGTAAAAAAACCATATTTTATCTTGACAATAGAAGTTTGGCTAACAAAGATTATAATTTTACATATTTATTCTTAAAAAGATATATTAAATTTTTATACATGTACATGCATCACAGGAAGCATTACTAGTATATATAGAGGATCAAATTCGTGCAGTCAGAAATAATAAAATATAGAACATAATAGAAGAATAATTGAGATTATTTATAAAAGAAAAAGAAAAGCAATCACTATAAAGAGAAACCTGGTTGGATATAATTTTGACAGGAAGAGATTAATTTGCAATACATATTCTAGTTCAATAAAATTCAAGATGACAAACAATAACGGCGACCAATTGAGTTGCAAGTTAGCATCGGTGAGTAGAACTCCATGCTTTCCCACATGCGTAGCAGAACTGAGATCCACACCTATTCATGTCAACACAAATCAATAAAATATAATATTTGTTTATTTTTAATGTGAAATTTCAGGGGACATGATTTAACGAATCAAATCATCTATTCCACTTTACGTATTTTACTATGTATTCTATTCTAAAATTAAAAACCTACACCATAACTTGTGAACTTTGAACCCTAAAATTGAAAGCCTACACCATAAATTGTGAACTTTGAACCCTAGCCATGAATTATTAGCCCAAAACCCGTGAAAGATAATACATGAATTGTGAATGTGAATTCATGAATCAATACATACATGAAATAAAAATATAGTCTAATTCCAAAGCTTAAAATATAGGTTTAAAATTTAAACATGAACCATGAAATTATGAACCGTAAATCATAAATTATGACCATAAAACTTAACCATGAATTTTGAACCAAATTAATTTTAAACAATTTGAAATTAATTATTTTTTTAGAGTGGAATATGAGTAGGATAAGAAATAAGTGAAATTGGTGATTCCATGCGGATTAAACTAGCTGGCCTTCAAATCTTGAAAACAGCTAGAAAAAGAGTTGTATATGATTGATGCCATGTTGAGGAATACACTAAAACCATGGATAGGTAGGGGGAGAGAGAGAAGATTCTGACCTGCAAGTCATATGATAACAGCCCTGATTTCTGTCGACATAAAACTTACAATTAGGGCATCTCTTCCACGTCATCTGCTTAGCAAGATTATGCAACACTAAATCATCCTTTTCTCTCTCATCTTTGCTCAACCTCAAAAACTGCTCACAATCAATCCCAGCATGCCATGGCACATCACAATTGACACAGAATAATCTGTTGCAAGATGGGCATTCTGCGTCTCTAATAACCTCTCCATCATCACTCTCTCTCACCATCAATTCCGAACAGTTCTTGTACGGACAATACACTTTCTGGGAAGGCAAAATAATGGACTCACATATCACATCATCCCACAAACTAATCACATCTTTAGCTAAAATATCTCTGCACGATTCGATTTCAACAGCTATGGTGCAATCCACTGCGGGACAAGTAATGAGTCCTTTCTCCTCCAGCAGGACTGCTCGTCGCTCCTTGATCGCTGTTGATATGTACATGGAAATGCAGTATTTGCAGTATCTGTGGCTGCACTTCTCAAGTGGAAACATGTCGCCATTGTCTTTTCTTTCCAAACATATTTCACACAGTACAGACTGTGTTTTGAAACACATTTTCGAGAATGAATCTACCATTTCCGTCGAAATTGCGGAACCCATTTTCGTTGATGAAATCTTGGAAATTGTACTGAGATTTGAAGAGTGCTGAACGACGAGATTCAGTTAATTATAATGCAGAATTTTAATCTAAAAGGGTTTAATTGTTTCCAACACCTCGAGAATTATTCAGAAGCATTGAAATTTAGAAATCATTTCTTGATGATGAATCTATGAAATGCAAAGCTCTTCCAACTTTTTCTCTTAATAATCGGCCTCTTCGGATTCGTACCCTTTTCTGATCCAAAATATCAGGGAAAAATCAATTTTGCCCAACAGAATAGGGCGGCAGGCCAGTTTTAACCTTATATTTTGAATAACTCACTTAATCATTTTTGGCCCTCCTTAAAAACTTAACGAAATAAAATAATATTAAATTATTTTTTCTATTATTTTAATTTCTTAATGCTTGCTTTATTAATTATTTTTCCGGAGGCTATAAAGAAAAACCAAGAGTTCGTTGCACCAAATTTTCTAGAGCGGTTTTGGCTCGTGTGTTTGCAAACTACTTCACGAGAGCAGTGACTGATCTAGAAATTTTTTATGACGAGGGCACAATTAATATACAAGGGAGTGCAATCAATATAAAGTAGTATATAATATAAAAAAAAATTAACTATGGAAACACAATATTATTTAACCTATTTAATGTATTAATCTTTCAAAAAATAAATAACAAACGTGGGGGCACGTGCCCCCATAATGGGGAACGTAGCTCCGTCTCTGCACGAGAGGGTAAAAGAAGTCGGAGGAATAAGTAACCTTTGTTTTATTATTTTATTAGCCTGTCTTCTCATATTGTGTTAGTTATGCCTTGATATGGAATCTTGTCTAGTTCTTTGTCAAATGCTCGGCTTGCCTACGAATTGTGGGGCACTTGTTACATGAGTTCATTTATATTATTGCATTAGGCACCTTTTACATGACTTGATGGGTGTGTGCAAATTTTCATTTTTTTATCTATGGTGTCTATTTTTATCTGAGAAATTAGACCATGAACATGTGTTTTAGTTTAATTTTTCGGTTCCATTATTCTGATCCCTGGATCAGGTGAAAAATATCTCTTAGGCTAAAGGAAAGAGTGATTTGGATTTAAACCCACACCCCCCTCCAAAAATCGACGCCCATTACACTGGTTCATATCTCACTACACTCTCATATATCTCTCAATAAACCCTAGTCGTCATAATCATCCGTCTATCTCGCACCATGGTTAACTTTGAATCCACGTCGAGGAAGTGCAAGCATATAATCCCTCCCATGATCGGCACAAAACTCTATCTTTTTCATCAACATGGCTAACTTTGAATCGACGTTGAGGAAGCGCAACCGTACAGTCTCCTCGTGATCGGCACAAAGTTCTATCTCTGTTATCTAATAACGTCACCCCAGTCACATAATGGTGTTCCATTATTTTTTTCTATCTTATTTTTTTGTTTCTTCCGCCATGTCTCTGTTTTATGTTCTTTTTTTAATGCTATTACAATTGTCTTTCTGATTTGAATTTTATGTCAAAAAAGGGGAGAAGTGTTTAGGGGGAGATTTGAGACTCACCTATTTAGGGGGAGATGATTTTTTTTCTTTATGTATTTGCAAGTTTTGTTGTTTCGAGTTTTTATGTTTATGTGCAGGGAGGATTTGTGTTAGACAAGCATTTGTATAAGAGGAGTCGATAATCTTCTTGATTGGTTTTTGGTCTTACATTGATTTTTGACAAAAATGCCCAAAAAAGGGGGGAGAATTTTAGGATTTACAGTTTTAAGATTTTGTCATTAATATTTGTATTTATTTATGGTTATTTATATTTATATTTATATTTGTAGGATTTAATTTTTTTATTGAGTATAGATAACAAACAGATCCAGTCGAAAGAAAAAGGAACATCGCGTTAATCATTTATATTGACGTGTTATTTGATGTGGAATGAGTCAAATATGTGTTGAAATATTTGACCCAAATCATGAAGCAAATCAAACGAGATATGAGATCAAGATGATAAGCAAGGAAAAAATCTTGAAGATTACGTTCACATTGTGGTGGTCTTATCACACATGGAAAATGACTTGGGCTTTATTTATCTCCAAGTCACGTTGTACATAAATATGAGGAGGAGCATTGAAGGTGTCGAGTATTTTGAGAGGAAAATAGCATAAAATATTCTATATACTCGAGAAGGTTTTTGTGAGATTTTCGTCCAGCAATGTTACGCGTCGAGTATTCTGAGAGAAACTGTAGTGAGGAATTAAGTTGTATATTCGAATGAGTCAACGAGTTTGATATATATGTTGGTTAGGGTCGATCATTTAGTTGGTCATAAGATAGGAGTTTTGAGCGTCATTGTTACACCATACAATCACATCAAAAGGTTATTTGGGCGAAGAAGCTTTGGGGCTAGTTTGGAAGAGCTCATTTGGCCTTCGGTGATTTGCCGTGATAGTGACGGCCAAGTCAACGGGAGTCACCGGACGTTATTGGTGATACAATAAGTTACGTATAGAAGAGTGAGGTGTTCTTGTAAACATAGCCTATTTGGCGATATTATCAATAACCTAAAGTCAAGGGGTCTGAGGGGTTTGGTCTCGTACTTATATCATGTATTTGTGTTTGGTTCGTAGTTTTTTAGATTTTAATTCATACCACAGTTTGAGTCCGAAAATAGTTTTATAACACATAGGAGGTGCAGACTATAAACTTTAAAAAATTATGTGTATAAAATAATCAAATTGCCCATCCTCTCTATATATATGCCAAATCAAAGTTGTTTAAGAATGTTCTCGAAAACGTAAGAATGTAGCGGCAGGTGCTTTGGAATGTATATGTCGGGGAGTTTAGAATGGAAAATAAAGTCACCTTGGTTATTGACGGTCTCCATTTTTTGGTTGAGAGGATTTGAGCGAAAGTACTTCAACTTTGTTTGCGTTAAGAGTTGACATGAAAGATTGGAGTATAAATATGTGTACGTTGAGGTGTAGGGGGAGTGGATTTTTGGTTGTTCAAGGGTTATTTGGGAATTAAGGTTGGTTTCATGTGATAGAGGATATTAAACTTTTCGGTTTTATATTTTAAGTAATTTATAAAATTATTTCATTCCTTCCCAAATAATAATGGTTCTACGTTTATGATTTCATCTCAAAAAAAATTGTTCTTTAAGGACTCTTTTTTTAAACTTGTCCATAATAATAAATGAGCTTTGAAAATGAAAAATTATTAATAGAATAGAGAAAGATAAGACTTTAAAAATTTTAATCTAAATATGAGTATATGAGTCATTTTATGAGTCTTCTGTTCGGAATTTTCTAAAGCAACGATTATTTTGGGATGCATGGAGTATCAAAGAATGCTTCCGTCATCTGAAAGTAAAAAAATTATTTCTTAATAACATAATTTTATCATTCTGATTATAGGCTAACAAAATCATATTACGAGTCATAAGCTAACAAATATATTTTTCTTGCAATTCAATAAATTAATTAAAGATTTTGAAAGAATACATTTAATAAATCTTGTATTTTCCTAGTTTAATTGATAAATGCATCCAGCCAATACTTACTATTATTGAGTTGGCTACGATAGTGATCCATGCCAGATTAAGTATAGCATTACTACCTAGGGTAATAGTTAAAATCTAATAAATAATAATTGATAAATGTGTATTCCACATGCCTAACATGTTGATATAATCAAATTCCAATTGATATGTGATCATGTCTTTTGATCCGAAATAGCTCCAAATAAACTAAAATAAACAACATATACATAAATCAGAGTAAGTCAAACTAAAAACAAAATAAATAGTAAAATACAAAATACAAAATGCAATTAACTAAATGTTCATAATATTATATTCTTTACCAATTAATTAACACACATTTTTTCTAGCAATTCCAGGCCGAACATAACACATTCCACGAGTTACAACCCAATATAAAAAAATAAATAAGAAAAATAATTCATTCCTACTTTTGACATTTTTATAGAAACCTAAAATAATTGTTAATAAACCCCCCAAATCTGAAGCGTTGTAAAATATACATGTTTATTAAAATATAAATAATAATATTCTACAAGTTAATTTAAGGATTTTTTTTTTCCTTTGTGTGTGTTTGGTGTTGTTTATTGTGCATTTTTTTGTAAGGGAATTACTTTTATTCTTTCTTTATCCTTGTTTTCTTTTAATGTTGGAAAAATTATGCAGTTCAAAAGAAATTGATTATATTAATTATCCTTATTTATGCTTGTCATGAATTTTATTAATGTTAGTATTAATTACATCATTACCATTTGAGTATATGAGCATATATATATATATATATATATATATATATATATATATATATACATATATATATATATTACCAACCGGCATATTTTTGCATAAAATAAATATGTGACCATGATTAAAAATACGGAGAATAGTGTTTGTTCAACATGCTTATAGGTAAATAGTCAAGGAGGTATGTGTATCTTACTTGATGATTTTTTCTTGAAATTTGATTTTACACCTCAGTAAATTTGTCGGTTCATAAGAAGATGCAAGACATGTACTAGTAGGTAACTTTGCAAGAAATCGTTTGAATACATGAAAGAGGAAATGAAAAAATTGGTGAGGTTTGAATTGACTAAAATATTTCAAAATGTGGAGGTTATGTAAAATATATTATAAATAATATTGCTCTTGCAATTAGTGTTTCATTGTTCAAAGATACAATGATGATAATTGGTGTTAAATAGAGTATGAAATATTATCTACAAGTGGATCAGTATTCCACACATGGTGGGGGTGAAATACTTGAGAAAAACAATACATTGTGGTATTATTATACTGAGTTCTCCATTGTTTATACAGTGAAGATAATTAGTGTTAACTATTTGAGACATAAGTTGTTAACCAAATATTGTGAGATAGAATTATGTCCAACTATATGAAGTCAAAAATGGAACTTGGTCAATTTGTTGAATAATTGTTGGTTGTTTTCACAAAACATCGAGGGGATTGGGACTGAATTCTAAAGTCACTTGAGATTAACAATGACGGTAACCCAATCTTTCTCCGTTCGAGATCTCATGAATCAGGTTCATATGGGTAATAACAAGTCACTTGTTAGTCCTGCTAGCACTTTTAGAATCTTGTCCTTCCTTATGATGTGTGTGGTGCTAGACTGCAAAATTGTGATGACAAACTGAAAGGTTTTAATGAGTTTCATATCCCTTATGGATAGTATATTATTTGCAGAATATATTTGATGGATTCACCTATATGAGTGTGGAGTCGGGCTGCTCCTATGAGATATTGGCTAAGTCTCTAAAGCACTCATGGACTACCAGCACTACAAGAAAACATGTTTTTAGCGGCGAAAATTTTCGCCGCAAACCAGTTGGATTTTGCCACTAACCCGAGTTAGCGACCAAAAAATTTCGCCCCAAGGACCGTCGCTAATTTCGTTTACGACAAAAGTTAGTACATCGCCGCAAATATTAGCGACAAAAAAATAAGTTTGTCGCTGATAATAAAACTTAATTATAAATAATATAAAAACATATATAGTACCTGCAAATATTTTATTTCGCCACTAATTTTGCGGTGCAATTATAATATGTTGTCGCTAATTAATAAAATTATGAAATAATAATAATAATTATATTAGCCGTCAAATTATATATCGTCGTTAATGTTGCGGCGAAAATGTAATATTTCGTCCCTAATTACTAGTTGCAAAATTATATTTCGAAGCCTAGTGTACGACGAAAATTTACACGCTTGTCGCTAATTAATAAAATAATAATAATAATAATAATAATAATAATAATAATAATAATAATAATAATAATAATAATAATAATAATAATAATAATAATAATAATAATAATAATAATGATAATAATAATAATAATAATAATAATAATAATAATAATAATAATAATAATAATAATAATAATAATAATAATAATAATAATAATAATAATAATAATAATAATAATAATAATAATAATAATAATAATAATAATAATAATAATAATAATAATAATAATAAGGGCCAATTACCAAAAACAACCTGTGTAATGGGCCTTTTTTACTTTTGCAACCTAAACTTTTTATATTTTCCGATGACAACCTGTACTAATTGTTTTTTGTCGATTTTCAACCTCCGGCGATATTTCCGACTATATAGGCCATGTGACTTGCACATGTTCATTTTTGGACTAATAAGATGGCGACACGTGGCGACTAATAAAATATTAAAAAAATTAATAAATATTTAAAAAAAATTAAATTTCATTAATAAATCCAAAAAATTAAAAAAAATTCAGAAATTATTTTAGAAATTCCAAAAAATTATTTAAAATTAAAAAAATATATAATCCAAAAAAAAAATTCTATTCATTTATAAATTCAGAAAATTCATTTATAAATTCAAAAAAAAAAACTGAAATTAATTTGAAAATTCTCAAAATTTATTTAAAATTGAGAAAAATCATTTAAAATCAGATAGCTAATTTAAAAATTTTGAAAATTAAAAAAAGTTATTATAGAAATTAATTTTTAAATACTAAAAAATAATTATAAATTGTAGAAAATTAGTATAAAAGAGAAGGGAACTTCGTATATTCCGGTATAAATAAATTTAAGAAGTGCATTTTATGAATTTAATTTTTAGGATTATAAATAAATTTTCTGAATTCTTAATAAATTTTTAGAATTTCTAAAAGAATTTATTTTATTTTTTTAATTTTCTGGAGTTATAAATGAAATTTCCAGTTTTTATTTTTGTATTTTTAATTTCCTGATTTCAAAAATATTTTTTTTATTTTAAATGATTTTTCTTAATTTTAAATAAATTTTTAGATTTTTCAAATTAATTTTATAAATAATTTTTTTATTTTCAGAATTTATAATGAAATTTCTGAAGTTTTGGAATTTTTTAAATAATTATAAAATTATTTTATTTTATTTTTTTGATTATAAATAATTTTTTTGAATTTTAAATAAATTTTTAGAATTTCTAAAAGAATTTCAGAATTTTTTTTATTATTTTCTAGATTTATTAATGAAATTTCTTAAATTTTTTTTAAAATATTTATTAATATTTTTTAAATATTTTATTAGTCGCCATGTGTCGCCATCTTATTGGTCCAAAAATGAAAGTCACATGGCCTATATAGCCGGAAATATCGTCGGAGGTTGCAAATTAAAAAAAAACAATTAATACAGGTTGTCATCGGAAAGGAGTGAGGTCTTGCGTAGACATCGGTTTAGGGAGCCCTTAAAAGTCTTTTATGTGATAGTCCGAAGGGATAATTGTCCATAATTGGTCCACTTGTTAGCATCATCCGAGATGAGGGCTAATTAAGAGTACTATCGCCTAATAATAATAAGAATGGATTTAAAAAATCTAGATCAATAGGATAATCAAACATAGCAGATAACAACTGAAATCGAATCCCTGAAATACATCCTTTATCTCTTCGTGTTTATTTATTTCTTGTATTTTGTTGGCACGTGGATTGGCCATCATCCTCATAACCCTCTACATATTTGTCCTACACTATTATCCTATGAAAAGCAAAAGAAAGTTTAAAAAAAAAAATAATAGTCCCGTAGAAATAAACAAACTATATAATAATATAGACAAGATTGCTTTATATACAGCATAGGCACATTATTCTTTCATATTATCTAGCCGTGAGAACAAAAAGAATAGATCATTTTCTATAAAATAATATATACAAAGATGAAGAATTAGTTATGATATTAATGACTTTCCAAAAACAACAAATTTAAGAAAACAGTATAATTTATCCACCTAACTTTATTGATAACACTTAAGTTATGTTGATTCTTGATAATATATAGTGAAACGTGTGAGTGTTGTATGTTAAACTCAATTAATGTACGTAGCACTAAATGATTCATCCATTGGCTCCACGTCTTAGACGAAGCACTCAACTTAGGACGTCACCGTAGTAGGTTAAAAGTTAAAACGTCGACCGACTGAGACCCATTTGGTTAGGTCACTCCTACGTGGATAAAAGTAGCTGCACAAACAACTTTATATTACTTGGCTACCCACATCAACCGGTAAAAATCATTTTTCACGCATATAACATTTTCTATTTTATATTTTTAAAATAGTCACCGCACACTATATGTATATAATGACATGATCAATTTCGCTTCCTTATTCGCGGTGGGCATAAATTATTGTGCCCAAGTAATGTGTTAAGATCTCAATAAATATACCTAATTACATTATCCTTAATTTGAGGATAAGATCGTTACTCGTCAGCGACGATCGTCATATTAACTTTTGTCCACTGTAAATAGGGATCATCTCCAATAATATTTAACACATAGTGTGTATATTAGATGCAATAAAATACTAAATAAAATATAAATTGAAATAGACAATCAAATCTGGTAGAAATCAACCACTGTTTGATTTTGGCCCATCTAGGGACTTATCTGGCCCATCATAATTCTTTTAGGCCCTTAGATGTTTAATATTAATGGACTGTCTCATGTGGTAGCCACGTGTTATTATTTTTTTTTTGTTTATTATTATTTTTTATATTTTATATTTTATATTTTCTAAAATATATTAAATAATTTTAATAAAGGAAAAAATGAAAATGTAAAAAGACACCCAATCCCACCTCCATCCCCGACCCCCACCTACTCAGATCAATTTATTTCTATTATTTCCAAATTTTATTTCTTAATGTCCCATGCCCGGTTAAAATTCATTTTTGTTTTTTTAAGGGTATTTTTTTTTTTCTTAATGCTCCCCACTCAGTCCCACACCACCCCAACACACCCACCCACCTCTCGATTAAAAAATTCTTCTTTTTGAAGATTTTTTTCTTTATGGTCACATCTCACTCCCAAGTCTAAAAAAGTTTCTATGTTTATTTTCATAGCGCATCAACCCCCTTTAGCGGGGTCAATGTTTTGAAGTTTTTTGTTTTGGATTTCTCTTTTTTGGTCCGCCACCCGGTCCTCACCCACAACAACCCCCCTCCCTTTATGCCGATTCAATTTTAATTTTAGTTTTTTTTCCTTAGTGCCCCTACCCTCTGCTTAATTTCTTCTTTCATCTTTTTGCCTACACTTCAAAAAAACTAAAAAGAAGTCTGAAACAGAAAAAAAAGATTGATGGGTGATCAACGTTGTTTATGCATGCTTTTTTGGCTCATTTAGATGATAAAATATTGATGAAATGTATGTATAAAGAGCATATTTGGTTTGGTTTGTTATTTTATGAAGATGTGATACGTTTGCTCATTTTGTAGTGGTTTTCATAATTTTGGAGTTGAAAACTAAATTGGGCCTTGGTTTTAGAGATTTAGTGCGCAGTTACACAAGAATGGACATAACGTTACATATAGTAGCTCAAATCAAGTGATTCTTAACTTTTTGAAAAACCAAATGAGAGATATACAGCTTCCAAGAAGAACACTTTCTTCAATTCTGTGATACCCCGAATCTTTGAAATGCAATAAAATATATTCTTTGCATCTTAAATATTTTTACCAATTTTATTTTAGTCTAAATTGTAAAGTTATTTGACTTTTATGATTTTATTTTAGGAAAATAAGTATCATCGCGATGTACCAGGTCGACAGCACTCCTAGCAACGAAAATATAAGAACTAAGAATACATGAATAGGAACCCAAAACTAGTATCGGACTTAGAAAACATATAAATGTTGAATCTAAAATAGTTACTCTAAAAAAATGAATAATTAAAAGTATATAAATATATATAAATATAGAATATATAAATATAAACCATAAAGTATATATATACTACGTAACTATACCTAAGATAATATAGTAATAATAATAATAATAATATAATAATAGTTATTACATACCTATATATATTAGCTAAATAATAATATAATAATAGTAAGATAAAACATACTATATGCTATATTTAGAAAACTAAGTTTGCAGCATATACAAATATTTCCATGTATCTTAGCTGATCCCACATCGAAGGAAAAATAAGATAGATTAGTGATTGATACTATATATAGTATGGTTTCTTTTCGTAAATATATATATCTGTAAAAAAAAAGGAATTCCTTTAACTAGGAGGTCCTTACTAGTTTATTTTCGGCAACGTTCGGACCGGTGTTTTGGGAAGTTGTCGTATAGTATTAAAATCTTTTAAGGTATGTAATTTTAATAGTTTTCTTTTCTAATTGTCATTTGCAGTTTATATAGATTTAGGAATTTAATTATTTTCTTGATTTAAGTAGAATTATAACTTTAGCTATTTTCTTAAGTTTGTGTTAAATAGTTGTTGTTTAAGATGCATATTAGTTAGTTTAAAATATTTATTAGTGTAGTAAATAATTTAAATTAAATAGATAATTAGGCCTTTTAATTTAGGACTATAATTTATAATAACTTGGCTTATATGTTAGAAATTGTAAAAATAGACATAATTCAAGAATAGTGTACCACACTTAATTATTTTTAAAATACTAAACTCGATAAGTAATACTAATTAATTAAACAACATGTGCTTGGTGTAGTGCGAGTCAGGCCTTGGGACATACGCGAATTACGTACTTTAAAGCAAGCAAAACAAGATGGGTGACTGGGCTATTTGTAAGTATATTATGCTACTGAACTTGTACTTTGATAAATATGTTTGCCTTCGGGCTTATTGATATGATACCTCTTAACTCGTAAGATTGGCTTTTGAGAAAGGCTCTTAAGTCGTAAGATTGGCTTTTGAGTAGGGCATGGGAGTCGTAAGATTGGCCCCTAAGTCTAGCAATATGGCTTTTGAGTCGTAAGATGGGCTCCTAAGTCAAGGATGTATTTATTATTATGCATCTTCATTTAGTATAATTGCTTACAAAGTTCCCACTGAGTTTATACTCATGCCCATAATTACAAATCTTCAGGTTAGTTGAGCGAGGTGGCGGGGCTGTTGCGGCAAAGGTCACCGGGTTCCTTCTTCTACCCGCAACTTAAAGATGTTTTTGCCTCTTCTATGTGTATAAATAAGTTTGTGTGTCACAAAATCCGGGATTTTCATTTTCTTAGAAACTTTGGAACCACTAGTGTAAATATGTTTTGGCAGTGTCTTATTGTCAATAAAATTTCTACTTTTATCCAATAAGTATTTTATGTCACGCTTTCGCACTTTATCTGATTTACTGCTTAATCAAAAGAAAAGAAAAATTTAGTAGCACTTCAATCCCGAGTTAATGGGATTGGGGCGTTACAAATTCCGGCTTCAACAAAATTCTATTTGAAATGAAAACTACAGTTTGATCCATCTTGACATGCTTTCAGTATTTGGATCATACCTTGAGCTAAACGTCTCCAATTAAGGTTATATTAGTGGCATTGGAAAGCCAACTCAAGTGACTACAACTTTGACAAGAATAACTAATGTCACATTAAAAAAAAAAAGACCTTCTTAAATAGCTTTAAAGTTGGAACAACACAATCCTGATCCGCCGTTCGTTAAAGTCCGAAATTGATGTTCCAGAGAAGCATTTGCTCGACCGAGTACACTTTTTACTCGGGTGTACGAATTGCTACAAAGCGAATATTGATGTTCTGGAAGAGCATTTGTTCGACCGAGTATTTTGTCAACTCAGTCATCCAAAAGCCAGCTCCAGAAACACAAAAATATGCATTTTGGTTATCAAAATCAAATTTTCCACAATTTAACCTATCTCATGGACTCCTATAAATACTCCAAGGCTCTATACATCAGCGGAGATGACTTTTAAGAGAGAATTAAGGTTAGATATCATATTTATGGAGGCTATAGCAAGGAGAAACAAGGAGACATCGAGAGCAAGAATTCAAGATTTAAGATTCAAGACCATAATCGGTTCACTACAAGGAAAAAATCGAATTAGAGACAGAAAAATCCGTCTCGGTTCATATGATATCTGTCTATGAACTAAAGTAGTGACAAACTTGAGACAAAATATTTGGTCTCTATAATTCTCGTCTCTAAAATTTAGAGACTGGTTTATTTCGTCTCTAAATTCAGTAGCAGAGTTTCTGTCTCCATTATGAAATCAGAGACCAAATTAGCTACATAATGGAGACGGATTATGTCCGTCTCTAATATTCGGTTGTTATTTCGTCACTAATTGGATACCAATATTTTTTTGGCACTTTCCCTCTCTATTCTATTTCAATTTCACCTTTTTAGTGATCGATATTATCCGTGACCAATTTCCATCTCTAATATGGAAATTTCTTGTAGTGGTTCTATCTTTTCTTATTTTCTTTGTAGAAGATTATGATACTCTCTAAATATATATGTAATTATTTTATGTTTATGTTTAAGTAATTTATCTATATTCATACGGTTAGAAAGTATACTATGTGAAGCTGTTGGTTTTATTTAATTGATCGAATCTCGTTATGTGTTCTTATTTATATGTTCTTGTGTTGATTGAATGTTTGACTGTTTAGTTAATTAGTGAACATCTTAGGCTTAATAAATTGAGATCCTAGAGGGACGATTTATTAATAGATCTAGAAGATATATCATAATTATTCAATAGATCTGAGAAGTTTGAAATATTTGTAAGAACATTGATATTTAATACTTTTAGGAGTTATATGTGTAGTAGCCGATCGGAGACGGTGGCTCTTGCATATACTTTATTCGCTGCGAGAGAGGGTCTAGACTAGACTTGTGGTCCTTCTATAAGAACTAGATTTTGATTAAAGATTTGATTAGTTAGATATAAAGTATAAGTGGGACAATGTTGAAATCAATCCCTAGAGGTTTTCCTTTATTTGATCTGCTTGATAATTTAACTTAGTTAATATATTTTATTATTTTTAATTTAGTAACTAGTTATCAAAACCACATCCTGCTATTCGATTGTCTAAAAAAGCTAGGTTATTAGGATCGCAGTTGTAAAACCTCTAGTTGGATGTTACTTATACTCAATAACACTAGAACTTTTGAGAATTCATACCAATAAACTATCAAAACGATAATCTTTTGTAGATTCTTTTTCACAAGACCAAATAATAAACTTTGACCGATCACTTCAAAACAGAGGAAAAATAATTCAAACAAATCTAACTCCAAAAATACTAGGATGAATAGTGGGGCTTTTCAGTTTTACATTTTCATTTCTTTTTCTTTGTTTCCACTTGATAATAAGCATTTATAATATAAAACTAGGAACTTTCAACTCGTGTTATAACTTCTGAAAAATTAACTTAAAATTCACTAAGAAAATATAAGGTGCACAACTTATCATTATTCAAAAAGAATATTTAACTCAAAATACTACTTAAATCTCTAACCAATTCCGAGGATCCACCGCTACTACCATTTCTACACCGGCCTTGCTCCCTTGTAGGTCTTGCATTTATCTGCAATATGAAGTAAATAACTATAAGCTAATACTCTATCTCACAAAATATTTTTGTTTAGAACTCAAGTACTTAAAATATCGCTTTACAAATAGGTACACATATACTATGAAACTCAATTGAAATACATTGAAATCATCTAATAAATAAAAAACTATATACTATATAAAAACTATTGTGGCCCCGGACATGGTATCAACGCGTGCAACTTTATTGAGATCTAGGGTAGCTAGCTACTGAATCCTAATGGAGCAACTAAAAACTCATTGGGCGGTCTCGTGCCCTTACTCATAAACTCATAGGGCAATCTCATGCCCTTACTCATAAAGCTCATTGGGCGGTCTCGTGCCCTTACTCATAGCTGGGTGGTCTCATACCCAAAAATTCTTTGGTGGGTGGTCTCGTGCCCTATACCAGCCCTATAAATATAAGAAAATAATATTTTTTCAAAGTGTTGCATAATAAAATATGGACTTATATCTGCTCGAACTCTGCTAATATTTCATATACTAAATATAATGAAGACTGTTAAGGGCCGGGACTAGGTACCAATGCGCGCAACTAAAACTGATATGACGGTCTCATCCCTGGTACCAATCCTTAAATATAAGAAAATACTTAACTAATACTTTACTTTTGTAAAACTTAACTCTCCATTATAAAAGTTAGACTAAAATCTCGTACAAAATTCTTACGTCAACCTTAAACATATATATATATATATATATATATATATATATATATATATATATATCATACTAAAACTTGACTAACGAAACCATTGGACAACTTACACCTACTTCACATAATAGGCACAACTTTACATAATAGACTCAGATAATAGAATCAAGCTCAATTAACTTCATGTAATAGGCACAAATGATAGAATCAATCTCAAGTAATTTTCACATAATAGTTACAAATAATCAATTCAAGCTCAAACAAACTCCACATTGCATACACAATTAATAACATCATACTCAAGTAAACTTCACATTATAGTCACAATATTACCATCAAGCTCAAGTAAACTTCACATTATAAACACAAATAATAAAATCAACTCAAGTAAACTTCGTATAATAAACACAATCATAAAATCAAACTTTACTTATAAGAACATTGAACATAGAATTTTGATATAGAATTTAATCCCACTTTTGCAAAATCATATTCCAAACACTTAAAGTAGACACCTATGTAATAATTCATCAAGATACTCATATTGCAGGTGAGAGATGTACTTACCTCGAATCCACACACTTACGATATTTCAAATCCTCGACATATTAAAAGCTGGCTTTCTCAACCAAGTCTAGCAATAAATCAATTGGTATCACTATAAAAAATTTGCTAAACAACAACACTTATTAGCTGTTGTTGTTTCTGGCATTTTAGCTTTGTTGTTCATGGGGTTGTGGTAGACCCCTCCATACAACAACGATTTTCCACTGTTGTCATGGTCACAAAGCACAACGCTATTACGTCGCATATGAATCATTGTGCTTTATATTTACAACAACAGTAGTTAACAACTGATATTAACCGATATCGTTTTTAAGACAACACCAATAACAACGATTTTCATGCGTTGTCTTTGACATATTTAACAAGTCCACAACAGTTATTCTTCGTTGTCTTTTGTAGTTTTAAGACAATGGGCTTTTTTTATTGGCCATTATTTATCTTGTTTTATTTTAGTGTGTATATATATATATATATATTCATGACAAAAAAGGAAACAAACTATAAGAATTATCATGATAATCAAACTTGAGTATATATAATACATTGTATATCTAACAAAAGATCCAAAATCTAATACATTGTTTATCTAACAAAAAGTTCCAATACCAATACACAAAATTAACTAGGCTACAAGATGTTCTTGAGCTTCAAACACTTTACAGCATGCAAAACTTTCATTACTTCATTTCGCTGCAGCTCGTGAAACCCATAAGTACCTTGCAATCATGAAAAAGATTGAGATTAAAAAACACACAGATGTCAAAAGGCAAAAGTGAAGAAACAAAATGATCAAATTCTAATGTTTCTTAATAATTTTCATATCAACTATGTCATGCCTACATTTTTCTTACAAGAAGGAGATAACATACCTGAAATTTGGTCAATGACTCACTTAGAAATTGTTATATATTATCAACTTGAGCCATTTTTCATGAATCACCAAAATTCTTTAGATATTTATCCAAGACCCAACAATTACATTTTACTTAGCTTCAAACCAACCAAGCGAAGAAACTTCACATGAATATAAAAAAGAAATCATTAAAGTACGAGCTAAATTGAGCCTGCATACTTAGTTGAGCAATGAAAATGCACTTCGAACATGATAGTGGCGAGCCATAAACCCCAATGCACAAAATCCATTTCAGTTGTAAGAATGAACATGGTAGAGTATCCCAAACGCACCTATCAGCACTGCAACTGAGAATCTCCCTGACCACTTTGAGCAACCTTTAACACAGTGACAACAGATAAATGGTAGTTGATACTGCCATAGAAATTAAAGTTCTTGGTCGGAAGTATAAAAGTGAGTTAATATTGAGAATGTCAATTTAAAAGTTTAACATGTAAAATGCCTTTAAAATTCAAAACTGTCAACATAAAAAAGATGGATATTTTCATCCCCTCTTCTTGAAGAAAGAAAGTGACGAGATTCTAGAGCTTCATTAGAAGTAAAATCATTTGTGTCCACCAGATTAAAGCTTAAGGAAATTTATGTGCCCAGAGATAAGAAGTATCTTAGTAAGCTAGTAGTTACTTTGCTAATTTGAAGATGAACAAAGTTAAAACATAAGTTCACTAGCATGAATTACAATATAATCAGAACTACATAAATTAAAGTTATGGATATTTCCCTGGAAAACAGCCGTTGCCAGGAACTTTCCATCTAAACTAATTGCCATTGCCCGAAACCTTGGAGAGGAAATGCTTTCTACAAAAGATTCTCGTTCATACATTTTTGCTTAAATTTTCGGCTGTATGGATATTTGTTATATCCACTTATACGTGGATAATACTTCTGTAGGAGCTATAGGTGCAGGTCAATGGCCATTATAAGTTGTACATCACTATCTCTGCAGATTGAAATAAGGACAACTTGGTTCAGACACCTAAAGTACAAGCTGATCAAAATCACATAATTGAGCACTAAACGATTTCTGTCATTCAAAAATTTCATATGAACATGTGATCTTAACACCAATTGAAAAATAATAAAGGTGAAGTTCAAAGAAACAACAATAATAGTGAACATAAATATACACTAATTAAGCTGAAGCAAGTTAAGGGCTTCTTCAATGTAATGCCCCTGGTTTATATTTGATCATACCATGTGCAAATAAATTAGTTTATATTGACTTGTACTTGTGCTATGTAATGTTTAGTGAGTACTTTAAATTGACTTTTAGGTGCTAAAGTGGAGGATTTAACTACATATACCATCATCAGATTCAGATGCAATCATTTGGGCTGTGAGGCCTTCTTTTGAAAACCATGACTGTAAAATCCAACATAAGAAAGAAGAAAAAATGACAGATAAAAGTAAACGACCAAATCTAAATGAGTGAGATATTTCTTTCAAATATGGAGAACGATGCTCTCTTTTTAATTCTTTTATTTTATTTGTGAGATGAGCAAGTTAAAGTAAATGCAAATTATATGCTAATAAGGAACCAACATGCATGAAAATAGCATAAGGGCACCATACATAAACTGTATTTACGCTCGATGAAGGGATTGAAACACCTCTTGCATCTATTAAACAAGTAAATCTTTATTGATCATGGACTCAATGCATATGCATTTATACATTGACATGAAACTAACCATCAACGGAAACAGGCAAGTTTGGAGCCTTAGTTGGGGCATTCAATTGCTTCAAAATTGATACGTCTGCCTTCATCATAGTGATAGAAAATCCTGCAAGAAAAACGAAAAATAAAATATGACGTTTCTCCACGAATCACATAAAAGATAAATGACAATATTACAAGTAAATATGTCTTACAAAGAATATAAGATACTAAAATTAGATGAAATTATTAACCTGAAACGCCTTAGAGATTACGAAATTATGAAGGCGTTTCTGGCATTTATAAAACCTATATAGACAAGGTCCAACTATTTCACCTATTCTACTATAATTCCCAAGGCAAACACACCTTACTGATTCTAAAACATTATAATAAGAAAATTAAAAAGAAAAAGTTGAAAATTATCAAGGACAAGACTTGGCAGAACTTAAAAAAGGAAACAAAAAACATCTTACCTTCACAAAAAACTAAGACTGGCCCATAAATCTACGCCAACACAAATGAAATATTAAATAATTAAAAGGAAAATTCAAGAGATGCTTGTGTCTCATATTATAATACAGCCATATAATATGAGGTACAAAATAGTTATAGATACCAAACAATTACTTTTTAATACAAATTGATTACTCATTTGAATGATAATAATTAGAGAAAAAATGAGGCACATCGCACTATGTTAAAGCTGATTCGTGTGGTAAAAAAATGAGTTAGAGCAACAATTTATCTAAAATTTCATCACTGAATCCAAATAATGTTTCTACATAAGATAAACTAGACTTCATCCAAATACCAACACTCTGGACAGAGCTAAATAATCAGTCAATTAATCACCTCTAATTTACTCAAATGAAAACTATACGAATCGATAGAGTTAGAAGTGTTGTTTATTTAATAAATTTTACAAAAGAAGGGGGTTGAAGATGAGGCCATGAACAAGTCCAGAAGGAGGGTGCCACATTTTCATTCACTTTTTGCAATTCTACCTCATATTTCTCACTAACCACACTATCACCAATCACAAAACTCAGTTCCTTAGATTTATTAACTGATTTATTACTATAAGAATCATTAAATTCATCTACAACAACAATTTTACCAGAACGATTAAAACTAGAATTACCACTCAACACATTTACAACAGTAACTTCACTTTCCCCTTTCTCAAAACTGGTGATGTCAGCAACATCCACAGTTGATTTAGTACTATAAGAAACATTAAATTCATGTACAACAACAGAATGGGTAAAACTAAAATTACTAAGTGAGGTCATTCACAGCAGTAACTTCACTTGCCCTTTTCTCAAACCTGGTGATGCCAGAAACAATACTATAATAATGGCTCATTAAAGGGCTAACGAAAACTTGAAAGTACCACTTCAATCCAATAACAAATAGAAAACACCAACTTTTCCACTATCGATCCGAACTTTATTCGAAGAACTAAACATATATGTGAACACTTATAATCATCAAGAGAAATAAATCAAAGTATCTAAGTCCTAATGTAACAAAACCTCATCGTACACCATACTTTACCAGGAAAATTTTGTTTAGTTCCGAATTCACAATACTGGTGGATTAGGAGAATGCAACCCGATTTAGCTCCATGAATCTGCTAATCAACCACGAATTACATCCACATAATGAAAATGAAAGGAAAAGAAAGGAAATGGACTGCGAGATTTAAATGGGATACAAATGTCACCATACACGAAATCAGTATTTGTGGGACCGGACCGGTGATCGAACCGGACAAGCCACCGGTTTAAGGTTCGATCACCGGTTCAACCGGTGAAAGGCAACTTATTGACTTTTTAATTCAATAGTTGCTTATGTGTAATATAATCTAATTTGATATTAGAGTTTAACATGTAAATAAAAGTTCAACATATATCAATATCAGTTAATCTAAAGATACTTGTAACTCTAATTTTTTAATAACATCCAAGTGCCAAATTTAAAATTAGATGGAAAAATAAGGGCAAACTGAAGATAAAGGTGAAAATCCCATTTTTAAACTTACTACATGTCCAAACACAACATAATTTTTTTAAAAAAAAATTGAATATAATGCCAATTTAATCGGTCCGACGTTTCGACAGTCGAACCAGTTTTCACCGGTTTTCAACAGTTTAATGGCATTTTCGGTTATTTAATGCTACCGGACTGGTACCAGGCCCGGTTCCCCCACAAACCATACACGAAACATGCAACCACAACAAGAACTACTCAAATTGATTGTCCCAGTTCCCCTGTTCTTTTCCCCCTCTTCTAAAAAGACTAAAATTTAGTATATGTTTTCGGCTCTGTCAACTATATTACCATATCAATCAGTGACAACTGGTACACGTGAAAATGCATACATTTTAGGTCGCTTTAAGTGTCGTTTTAATGATATTTTAATGCACATTTGATCGTGTATCTTGCATATTTGTATTATTGGGCCATTTAATGTGTTGAGCTCGTTTCAGGATAAAACATGTGAATTAAGGCCGAAAAATGAGCATGAAGAAGTCCGGAACGAAGAACGAGCCAAGGATGGAGCAAGGGGAGTAGTTTCGAACGACGAGTCGCGACCGCGAGCGGATGTCACGGCCGCGACCTATCAAAGAGCCAGGGCACGGTTCGCGCCCGCGACCCATAGTCGCGCCCGCGACCATGCCCACGAACCAAATTCACCAAAGCAAAATTGAAGGGTTCGCGGCCGCGACTTTGGTTCACGGCCGCGACCCGATACCCTGTTTTTTATCCTGAAACACGTTTTTGCCCAATTTTTCAGCCCAACACTTTCTCCTTTATATATAGAAGGTCATTTTCGAATTTGACCTAACCTAGAACCCACCCCCCACACATAATCAGCCATTTTTCTCCATTGGAAGCAAAGGAATGGAAGGGGGTTGAAGATCCTAACTTTTGGTTCTTTCTATCCTATTTTCATGTTTTCTTTAATTTTCTGTTATTTTATCTTTGTATTAGGTAAAATGGGTGGCTAGCACCCTTTTGTTCACTCTTGATTATTGTGGAACCTTGAGTTCAAGACATTTATGTGATTATTACGGTTAATGTTACCGAAAATATTGTGTATTCAAGTGTTTTGTGTTATTTGCTGTTATTGACTCACATTTATGAATTTATTATTGGATTGATCACCCTTTAAGGGATTGTGAATGTGTTGCTAGAATAGGAAATTACGATCCGTAATTGTAGGATTTCCGATTCCCGAGTAGCAAACAATAGATTTATTTATTGGTGATAACACAAAGTTCAACCACTAAAACCGAGCTTGCGAGTTTTATGTTGAATTTATCTCGTTGTCCTAGTGTTTAATGCATTTGGTGATTGAATCTAAGAGGGCTTGTTCGAGGATTCGGTTAAACTGAATAGGGTTAGTCGAAGAGCTTGTTTTGATTAACTAAGATTAAGGGATAACAAGGCTATTAGAGCTTGTTAATAGCCTTGAGATATGGGCTAGAATCACAATTGAATAGGGCATTAACAATAGTTGCATAAATCGTCCAAGACCTTGGTGAAACATGATCAAGGGTGAATCGTTTTGTTATTTAAAAAAACCAAAAACATATAAAAATCTCTTTAATTGTCTTTGTTTATTTAGGTGTTAGTTGTTATTTCATTAACCCTCCCCCCCCCCCCCCCACTTCTTTATTGTTTTTTATTTACTTTATGTTTCTTGATAATAATAGCTTAATACATAAAAGCAAAATTATTCGACCGTTCCTCGTGGGATCGACCCTTGCTTGCCACTCTACTAGTTAGAGTAGTAGGATAAGGTATAGTGTATTCTTCATACACATTTAATTTGGTAGTGGGAAACGACACTACCAACAACCCTCAACAGTTAAATATCATCTATCACCATCACTGACATTTCTAAAAGATCACCTACCAAACAATTTTGAGTACATAAATTAAGGAAAGGAACACACAACATAGGAAGCAAGGATAGCTATCCATTTACATATAAAGCTATCATCTATATGATACACATATTATGCAAATAATATAACTACAATAAGCTACTCTCTGTAGAATTCCTTTATACCTACAAAATACACTTCAAAAGCAGATAGTACCTATAAACTGAGAAGAATGATTTTAATCGCTAATAAACTTATAATAATGGCTTCGATGCTGATAAACTGAGACGAATAGCTTTGACATTGAGAGATAAAAGGGGAAGAGTTCAAACGATTCATATTTTGGGGAAGGTAAAAAACAATTCAGATTTGAGAAGGCTGATGATTAACCAGATTGAGAGAGAGTATTGATAGACACGCGAGAAGCGAAAGCGGCAACAACAAGTTGGCGAACGTGCGGGCAGGGCGAGAGCGCATGAGCAGGCATGGGTGGGAGGACAGTGAGAGCACGGACGCGGGGAGACACCGGCAGGCCGGGGGCACTGAGGCGGGAGGGTAGCGGGGCGACGACTAGGGTTCGTTGACTAGGGTTAATTTTCAACTATGAAAGTATAAAGTATAACCTGAATTATTTTCAGGTAAATGCAAAAGTGAAGTGAGTTAAAAAAAAAGTATAGTTTAAAAATGTTTCTTCCGTGTTTATGAAATTGAGTTAAAAAAAAATTAATTCAATCTAAAACGTTCCTTCTAGTGTTTAGGAGGAGAAAAAAATCCATTTAAAGGAAAAAGAGAATAAAAAAATTTCAGCGCTAAATAACAACGCTGGTACAACAACGGCTTAGCATACCCGTTGTTGTTCAACAATTTTTTGTAAAAAAACGACGATTTTACAAACAACAACGGTTACATGCTAATAAACAACGATTTTGAACTAAAACCGTTATCTTATGGGCGTTGTTGTTTAGCAAGTTTCTTGTATTGTATAAATAAATCAGAAATTTAATCAATCTAATACTACTGCTAACATTTTTTTCTACATTTGGTCAATGTACACGGCTATTCAAGTTTGAGAAATTCCTTTACCATTTTAATTATCAAAATATATTAGAACTCATCACAATTCAATATTTCATTGCAAGCAAGATACTCCAATTATTATACATTTACAATCTGTACTTGATTCCTACCCTTTTGTAATTTGTCAGCTAATACGTAATGTTGTTAAGATTTGCTCTTTACTAACGTATTAACGATTGTAATGGGAGCGGGAACTTCTATGCTACCTCATGATGTAATGCGGTAACTCGTTGGATGTATGCCACATGTTACATGCTAAAAATTTAATGGTCATACTTCTCCTGATTTCAACTACTTTGCCACATGTCTCACATCTAATAGGGTTGTTGCACTACCTCATGGGGTAGCATAGAATTTTCTAATGGGAACTAATGCACTTTTGACATAAATCGAGTATTCCATCTTCATAACATCTACACGTGTGCAAATTAAAATCTTATCTAATAAAACAATACCATAATCAATACTTATCAAATTAATTAATCCAATTTTTTAAAATAGAAAATTTAAATCATAAAAGCTAAACATACCAATACCTGGTGGATGGTTTAATATTAAGAAATAATAGAATTACTCCAAGCTTCGATTAGATTTGTTCTGTTAAGTTTCGAAGGTGTTTGGTTTCTTTTTTACCCAATCGTTCAATATGATTGGCGGCCACTGGTTATGCTATGTTAGGGTTTATATTATTCGGGTAACAACAAGTTCGGCACCGATCTTGGTATTATGCGAGTAAAAGCCTTGACTCGACTCAATCAAACTACACAACAACCGAGAAGGAGATCTTAGCGGCAGTGTATGGGTTTAACAAATTTCATGCCTATCTGGTGGCCACGAAAACCATTGTATACACGGACCATTGCAACCATTTGATACATGTTCGACAAAAAGGATGCCAAGCCAAGGCATATTCGATGTATCTTGATGGAAAAGGGTGTGAAAATGTTGTCGCTGATCATGTTTCACGAATTGAGAACGAGGTGGACACAAAAGGTCAACAAGAAATTATCAAAGAGACATTTCCCGATGAATAACTTATGATGGTCACTGCTCGACTTCCATAGTATGCTAACATCGTATATCTAGATTGTTTATGGAGCACCACCACCCGACTTTGCACCATATCAAAAGAAGTTCTGTCATGAAGCAAGGTTCTACATGTGGGATGATCCATTCCTTTTCCGGAGATGTGCCGATTCAATAATCGAAAGGTGTGTGTTTGAGGAAGAAAGCCGAGATATTATTGAGCGTCATGCCTCCCCAAGTGGAGGACATTTTGCGGTCAACAGAATGGAGGCTAAAGTGCTTCAAAGTGGATTATATTGGCTAACAATCTTCAAGATTGGCACGACTTCATCAAGCAATGTGATCGGTGTCAACAAACCGGTAGAATTTAAAAAAGATACGAAATGCCTCTTACCAACTCCATCGAAGTTGAGTTATTTGACGTTTCGGGAATTGACTTCATGGGACCATTCCCATTATCTCAAGGCTACCAAAATATTTTATTGGCAGTAGATTATATCTCCCAATGGGTGAAAGCTATCCCTACCTCAACCAATGACTCCAAGGTGGTGCTCAAATTTCTTGTGATGTATATCATTACGGTCTGGGGCACCTAGAGCATTGCTCAGTGATGGAGGGTTGCGTTTTTGCAACAAATGGCTTAATGGATTGTTGGCACAGTACAGTGTTAAGCACAGGGTGACCGTACCATATCACCCTCAAGTAAATGGCCAAGCCGAACTGGCCAGCCAGGAAATCAAATAAGTGCTTGAAAAGTCCGTAAGTGGGAACCCAAAAGATTGGGCCTTGCAGTTGGATGATGCATTGTGGACCTATCGAACGACTTACAAGACACCCTTTGGTATGTCACCCTACTAGTTAGTATTTGGGAAATAGTGTCATTTACCCATCGAGTTTGAGCATCGTGCATATTGGGCGACTTGATCTTCGATTTTCAATAAGTTGGGACGAATAGAGTTCTACAATTGAATGAACTTAACGAATGCCAAAATCAAGCATTTAAGAATTCAAGAGTGTATAAGGAAAGAGTCAAGAGATTTCATGACAATTTGAACATCAAGAGGGAGTTTTACCATGGAGACCAAGTGCTTTTGTTCAACTTTCGTCTTCAAATTTTTCTCGAAAAGTTAAGATCAAAATGGTCAGGACCCTTCACAGTTAATAAAGTGCTACCGAAATGGAGTAGTTGAACTACTTAACACTAACAGGAGCAAGGTTATGGTGAATGGACAAAGGGTGAAGAGGTATTTCATCAATGAACAAGTGTGAGAGGTACACCAATTGTCGTTGGTTGAACCAAAATGATCCCAAATAAACAGGCGTCTGGCTAAAGATGTTAAACGTAACGCTTGTAGGGAGGCAACCCGGTGGTTTATTTCTTTATTTTTGTGTTTTACTTAATTAGATGTTTTAAATATTGTGTTTCTATATCTTAGATGTTAAATGATGGCAGGTGAATGCAAGAAATGATAGGAAAAGTGATTGGGATGCAAGGGGGGTGTGAAGAACTTAAAAAAAGGGTAAAATTTTACATGTTTTGAGTATGAAACGGTCAGTCTGTGTAGGGTCCTAAGGTATTGAACGACCCGTGTATCGCAACAGTGAAAAACCCTTCTTTTTCACTGTGCACGGTCTATCCATTTAAACGCCTAAGACCTTGCACGACCCGTACATCGTAACAATGAAAACCCCATGTTATTCATTGTGCATGGTCAGTCCGTTCAAAAGCCTAAGACCTTGCACGACCCGTGCATCGTAACAGTGAAAAACCTATGTTTTTCATTGTGCACCGTCCATCCGTGCAGCATCCAAAGGGACTGCATGGATCATGCACGACCTTGACTAGTATCAGTTTAAAACGCGCTGAAATAGCCTGAACTCCCCATGTCTCACATTTTCGCGAAGAAACACACACACACCCTACATGCGAAATCACTCACATTACTTGGAAACATCAATTATCAAGTTCTAACTTTCCTAAATCCTCAAGGTATGTTCATTAACTTCTATTTAAATTCAAAATTTTAGGGAATTTTAGCAATTTAGGACTTGTTGTTCTCATATAAATCCAAATCCCAAATTCTTGAATATTTGTGGATAGAGTTTATTCGAATGCATATATTATTGTTTATTAAGCATGAGGAGGATATGGAACTTGAAATGGTTCAATTTGGACTTGAAATTTCTTTGAGGCAATATATCAAACACCTTGTAGGCATTCCAGTTTGTGTATAAATCGTTGAGGGCCAATTGATGCCATTCTTGTGTATTACTCAGATTATATGTTGATATTGTTGGTATTAATTGATGAGTTCAAGGCCACTATCGCACAAATAACAAGTAGATGCAAATTTGAACAATTTCTTGTAGATTTTGCATTGTACTTGTTCTTAGCACTTGAATTGGATCAATTAAGAGTAGGAGTTGAGTTCATGTGACTCAAAATAGTTGAGAGTATTGTGCATTGTCTCAAAGCGCATGCTACCAACCTAGTTTGAGGGAGCTATGTTGAAATTTGAGATTTCTTTACATTGTAAATGAGATTAGCTTGCTTATTTGAATCTGTGTGCAATCCAAACTAGAAAAGTATGTGCTTTGTTTGCTAGATCTTATATTGATCGGGTTATCTCAAACACATACTAGAGTTTAGTTTGAGAGAAATTAGTGGAACGAATTTTGTTTGTGCACATCAATCATAGGCTGAAGTGAGAAGGAATGAATTGTTTGCTGTGATGTATGTTGCTCAATGTAGGTCCCCTTTTTCCTTTATCATCATGCCAGCAAAACGAAAGCCTAACAGGACACGTAAGGCATTAGGCTCTCGAGCACCAATAGAATTAATGGATCCTTTGCAGTGTCATCCGTACGAGGGCTTTGGCATAAACTTTGCAGGCCAGGGGTGAACAGTGTTCGGCAGAAATGGGACAAGATGTACAATAGACGCATTGTTTCAACACAATACCCAAACCCACCGAGTATGGACGAGTTGGGTATTCGAGGAGACTTCGAAACACTGATCCGACGGCTGAATTGGGAATTTCTTCTCTATGGCAACTGGCCAACATACAAGGGCCTCACATTTGGAGTTTCTCATAGCCTTATCCGTAAAGTTTTCCCACGGTGAGCCTACAAACATGATTTTCCGATTGGGAAATGCGTATAGAGAGATGACAGTTTCCGAGCTTAACACAATTTTCCATTCCTCGAATCCTGGCAACTACTTCCGATGCAACCATTTCAATGAGCAAGAATACTAGCCAAGAATCAGCCTTCAACCATTTTCTTCGTCTTCTAATCCTACTGATGGTGCCAGTCGATCCAAACCGCCTAAAATCAGAAACCCTACATTTCGGTACTTGGCCAAGGTCATGGCCAATACCATTTTCGCTCAAGGTGAGACAAGGGGTTTCCTTCTAATTTTTACCAAATTCCATTGTCTCACTTGCCACCACTTAAGGGAGATATGAGATTGACTACAGGATCACTAGTCTCGGCACATCATCCGACGTGGAATGAAGATTATTGGATGTTGCAGCAACGCGATGGTGAAGCATTCCCACTACCAAACACTCCTCTCACTACTGTCATGAATCTTGATAACTGGTTGTTGAACACCACTGCTCTTGAAGACTATATCAAGTAGGTTAAACAACTAAGGGCTAATGTTGTTTCTGAGCTCATCAAGCACAAGCAGATGAAGCCATGGAAGAGGCACAAGAGATGAATAGGATTGAAATAGGCATGGCACCAGATGTCCACTCTGGATAGCGAGGGGAAGCTTCAGCTTCCCGACAACATGGAGGGGCCATAAACCTCGAGGCACGAGTAGCTGCTTTGCAGGAGTCAGTTGCTAGTATGGCCACCATTTAAGGAGAACACAAGCGAGATATGAAAAGGATGATGAGGATGCTATGACAGATAAAGGCCTACCATATCAATGCTGGTCACTACCCAGCCCCACCACCCTCCGCTGAAGGGGAGTTTGTAAGTCAAATTCGCAACACTTTTCATTTTAAAATATTTTTCAGCTTTTGGGATAATAGCTAAAAATAGTTTGGGGGGGGGGGGGGGGGGGGGAGGGAGGGGTTGCATGTGTTGCACAAATGACTTGGGCTCGCTAATGGTTTTATTCCCTTGCATTTATCGAACTTTTTGGACCTTGTTTTAAATTATTAGGTTTATTTTGATTTCTTAGATTATGTTTTATTTGTTGTTTACTTTTGGATCTTATTTCTAGTTATATTAATGGTTTACAATTCTTGTTCTGATGATCTTGGTAATTTTATGATAAATTTTAAGGAAAAAAATTCGAATATCTTTCGTGAGAGGAGGAGAAAATGGGTGAAAACGTATTGGATATGAATCGATGATGATAGAAAGAAACGTTTGGTGTTTGAAAAATGAAAATACTTGTGCAAGTAAGTCAAGTAATAGAGAATGTTTGTGATGTGAGCCAAGTGAGGTTTTGAGCCTAATTTATGGACTTTCATTTTTGAAGTTCAATATTTCATTGATGTGTGTACAGTTGGTCATTTGCATTGTATCTCCAGAACTTACCCCGTATATCTTTGAAACCACACAATTGATCATGAACATTGAAAATGATTAAGGCAATTCTTTGATTGATATTTTTAGCCTATTGATTTGTTCTTAAATACTTATATAAGATGTCTCTAGTTAACCCTTTTGAGCCTTAAATCTATTTGTTGATAACCAAATTTAAGTCTTATGTACTTCCGTGAGCTATTGTCTAATACTTGGACTGAATGAGTTTGCGGGAGTTGTTGGAAAATGACTGAGAAAATGATGAGGTTTGATTAGGAAACACGAGACATGGGTTGATGATAGAAAAGAGAAAGAACAAAGAAAATAGAAACGAGCTTATTGACCGAAAAAGGCGATATATCATTAGTGTCGGCCTCAAAACTAAAAAAGAATATGTGTATACATTTTGAGTATTTTTGTTGGTAAGTTAGAAATAGAAAATGGTCAAGAGAACCTCATCTTTGAAGTTATTGAATAAAGAGTCGAACATATTATTTGTGTCAACTAATAATTCAAAGGGGTGGATGGTTGAGGCAAATTGGGAAGGAGAGTAGTGAAATAATAGGAAATTGCGGAAATGGGAATTAATAAGCAAAACTCATTCAATTCAAGATTCAATCACTGATTCCCAAACTTATCCTACCTAACCAAAGAACCTACACTAGAACCAAGTCAAGACCATTATCATTCCTTGCTTATGACTATCAAAGTGGTAGAGAATTGAAACTAAGGGCAAGCATGTGGTAGAGCATGTTTATGTAACCAACTTGAGTGAAACACTAACCTTGTAAACACTTGTGTGCTTGAGTGATATACAATCTTGAGAGGACATCATGAACATATCTCAATACATTCCTTAGATTAATATTTGCATAAGTAGTAGATTATTTTATCTAATATACATGTTCATATAAATCCGATCATACGTTTTTCGCCGATTGAGAAAGAACATACTTTTGATTTACTTTTATTGCTTTAGGACGAGCAATGATTTAGTTTGAGGGGGTTGATAAACGAAGATTTTCTACTTGAAAACATTCTTAGAATAAACACTTGTATAACATATTTTCATATTCTAAGCTCCCGTTTGTTATACTATTTGTATATTCTCTCTCTTCGGAATAACATGGTTTTCAATGATTTTGCAGGAGAATAGGGCCAAATATGAAGACGGATAGAAAAGGCGAAAAGAAGGGCAAGAAGAGAAATTTTAGGCTGAGCACAGTCCGTCCGTGCACCAACGCTTGTCCGCGCACGAGTCGCGAGCAAGACCTGCTCGAAATAAAGGGCACATGATCCATCCGTGCACTGATAAAGAAGTTGCACAGATCGTGCAGCATAACCGAGAAAATGTTGTATTTTCCACTATGCACGGTCCGATCATGCAGCTCTCAAAGATCCTGCACGGACCGTGCATAATCTCTCGGGAATTAATGGGATTATGCTCATTTTATTCCATTTTGAGCCCAAAAACTCAAAAAGCCTTCAAGGATGTTTAAAAACCCTTCCATTTCGATTTTTTGGCATCACTTTCATTTGTATAGCTTTTTAGAGAGAAAAATTAGAGAGCAAAAGTATAGAGAAGGGGAAACTTGGGGATCAAGTTGGAGATCAACATTGAAATAAGTTATATCTTTCAATTTTCATTTAATATTTCTATGAACATAATTATGTCTATATATTTTTGTTTATCTTTTATTATGATTATGGTTGACTAAATTTCCTTAATCTAGGTAGATTATGGGTGATTGGTGATTATTAACCAATTAATTCAACTCCGTGTTATGTTATTAGTTGATTAATTGTTTATAATATTTTGTTGAATGATTTGACCACTTGTTTAACATTTTACTATGGATTAAATTGGAACTAAGAGGGGATTTATAGTCCAAGATCACATTAATCAACATGGTTAAGCAATAAAATCGAGATATTTTAGTTAATCGTGGGAACTTTGGTCTTAAGATCGATTGAGAGTTGTATTTGATTAAGCGACCGAAGACGGTGATTAATCGTATACGATTAACATATAATTTGCTCCGAGAGAGGGTCTTGCATATAAATTTGATCGCTCCCTAATACGTAGTATTCGGTTTAAAAGTTGAATTGATTGGATTAATAATGATTAAATGCCCATAATTGAAATCTAACCCTAGATTATCCTTAATTAATCAATTAATCTCTATAATTTTATCCTTAATTAATCTTGTTAGTTTAATTCATATTTAGTCTAAAATTACTAAAAATAAATTACTAGGTCGTCTAGTTAACCATTAAATACATATAGTGATTTGTGTATCCGATATCAGAACGATTCCTCGCGGAATCGACCTTGTACTCACTTGCTAGCTACTACATCCCCATACACTTGTGGGTACATATTTAGTAGTTAAAACTACGGTGTATCATTGCTGAAAATTGGGCTTCCCTCCCGATTTGTGTAATTTGGTGTCACTTGTATTTCTACTGTTCTATTTAGTTTTATGCTCAATGGTCTCCATTTTGGGTCACTCACCCCGTAACATGGTATCTGACAAGGCAATCCTCTCTCCTAATATTTGTTCATTTTGTGTTCGGAGCTCTTATCTTGTCTTTTGCAGGATTTGTAATTACGTGGGAATATTAATTGTATAAAAGTTTCTCATTCGGCGCCTGCTATATCGCATCATTTTTTCACTGATGATAGTTTATTATTTGGATTTGCTACACTAGAGGAAGGTAATCATCTCAGGTTTTCCATCCACTTATACGAGTCTATTACGGGCCAACGTATCAACTACGAGAAATCTAACATTCTCTTCAGTCCCAACACTACCGACCATACAGCTGCTGCTATTTCTGTTGTGGTACACGTGTTTATGTATGCTTATTAGGTTGATTTAAGTGTTCATTTAGTGACATTGCATGCATAATTGATCGTGTCTTGTTGATATTTGTATTAGTGGGCAATTTAACGTTGTTTGACTTGTTTTGAATTTATTTGGATAAATCTAGACTGAAAAGTTGAACTTGATTGAAGATGGTCGAAGAAACAAGTCTCGCAAGTCTAAAATGAAGTAAAATCGAGCCAAGCATGAGAAAGTCGTGCTCAGCTGAAACAACCTTTCTCGGCCGAGAATTTAATACATGGCTCTCGACCAAGACAAGAGTATGTCTGAAAAGCATAGTGACACTGGAGAAATGGCTCGACCGAGACAACCTTTCTCGGTCAATAATTTGATACATGGCTCTCGACTGTGACGATCCTTCTCGATCGAGACACAAAGTCGATTTAAGGAGGGATTTTCTCGAAGATTGCCCTTTTCAAGCCCAGCTTAAACCCAATTCATCCCCATCTATAAAAGGAAGACCCCAAGTCCGAAAATCACAATTTGGAATTAATTTCGAAGCTTGGACTTGGGGATTACGGAGAGCACGAAGAGTGAAGATTCATCGTCTCGGGTTTTTCTAGTCTAATTTTCATGTCTTTCATTATTGCATTATTTTTAGCCATCGCTATGATCGGCTAAGTTCCTTTATTTCCACTTTTAACTGATGTTGAACCCTAGGAGGATGTTTTTGTAGTTCTTACAGTAATTGTTTGATTGAATTATGTTTTGGAATTATTTATGTTATTGATTTATTTATATCTTTTATGTGTTTGTTATTTGGATTGGTCACTCGGGTAGTAATCATATAATTGTTGCTAGGCCATAAATCGTAATCCGTAATTATTACGAAATTATGTCTACGAGTAGCAAATAGTGAATTCAATCGCTAGGATAACATAAGTCACGGTCACTTGTACCGATGTGAGTACAACACCGTACCTATCACGTTTCTCTGGTACCCTATGCATTCGGTTAACAGTGTATTAGAGATCATATCCTAAGATCACTTAATCGGATAGATTAATTGCAGGGCATACTTGTGATTAATTACACCTAAGGGGTAACAAGATTAGCAGAGCGTACTTGTTAATTCTTGGGGTAGGGGTTTCAGAACTAATTTGTCAAATAGTTGCATTAATTACGAGGATAATCCAGACTAGGGGAATACTAGGTTAAAGGCGGGAATACCTTTCTTATAGTTGAATTCATCTTTAAAATACTAGTTTATTTCTTATATGCATTAGTTCCTTAATTCCAATCAACTCCTCCATACTTTATAATATATATATATATATATATATATATATATATTATATCTTATTGCTACTATTGGCATAATTAGGTTAAACACATAAACATAATTAGTTTCCCTGTTCCCTATGGGATCGACAATGACTTACCCTTTATACTATTTAGAAAAGGAAAGCTAGGAAATAATAACTAATTTGAATGCAGCCGACAGTGCGGTCATGTTGTTATGGGCATTAGACGAGTTGATTCTCATGCTAAGTACCTTGGGCTTCCCTCGATTATTGAGCGAAATAAACTGGAGATCTTTGCTACCGCGTTTGGCAACGAACTCCTGATTGGAAGGAAAAATCTCTTTGTAAGGGCGGAAATAAGGTCCTTATTAAATCTGTCTTGTAGGCCATACCGACATACACCATATCCTATTTCCGCATTCTTGATGATGTTCTGGATGATTGAAAACATGGCTCGGGCATTCTGGTGGAGGGGTGGTAATGGGTCTTGATAAAGCGCAATCCGGTAACCACGAAATTTAACGATAATCTACGCAAACAGAATGTAAAAACACAAGATTTTACGTGGTTCGATCCGGAGATCTACGTCCACGGGCAGAAAATCACTCTTGCCGAGGTGTTTCTTTCACTAAAATTTTGAGTTTACAAGTAGCAATCCACAATACAGAGTGCGAACCTTAATTCCGAGTTCCTTTCTCCTATTTATACTTAATTTTTCCTCAACCCTAACTGAACCCTAACAAACTTCCTATATTCACGCCTACTTCCAGCTGCATGGCGGTTGGGAACGAATCTTCAGCCTTGATTCGCGGAACAAACTGCCTGTTGGGCCAGCGCGTGTTTCTGAGCCTGGTGGGCCTTCACGCGCTTGCTGGGCCTACGTGTGCTGGGCTGGTCAGTGGGCTCAAGTGTTAACCCGACCCGAAATGACCGGGTTATCCCTATCAGATGCCCCCCCCAGCCGAAGCGAGGAGGGAGCTTCGGTTGTCACCGGGGTGGAACCGTAGGCAAGAAGGGTCGTGGTCGTTGGCGGGCCGAAGTGTTTATGGTTGACTAAGTCAATCCGCGTCCCCGGGGACTCTGCGGAGCAATCTGCGGGCGCGGAGTCGAGCTAGGCCGAAGTGCACAAGACATTTATCGAGATACCAAATTTCCCAGAAGCAAGAAACGCGTTGGAAGTATATAACAACCTGGCCGAGGTGGAGGGTACACTGGAGTGAGTAGTCTGACCAAAATGAAGGAAGCACCGGAGTGTGGTAGTATGACCGAGGTGAAGGAATCACCGGAGTGTAGTTTGAATCTTCCTGACGAAGGGTGAGGTTGATGTGATTGGCGGCGCCATCATGAGAGAGAGGGATGTGAAGTGACACGCTCTGCGATTTCCAAGAAACCTGTTCCCCACGCGCCTTGGGAACTGTAAAGCGCGTGAAGAGCACGTTTAAATCTCCATCACTGAATTTGAATAGGCTGCATCAGAGCCGTTGGTTTTTTGCGTATATAATTGGAATAACTGCACAGTAACCTTTCATCTTCTTCATTGCGATTCATCAGTTTAGAAAGCGGGAAAAAGAGGCAATCTGCACTCGTGATTCATCTCAGATCAAAAACTTCTCAAATCAACCCACTCACATTCAACCCAAGTAAGTATGTCTTCCTCTTCACCTTCTGCCTCATCTTCTGCCTCTGTTGAAGAATTAGGGACTTCGAGTACCCCGTTAGACGTTCCCCCCCTATCATATCTCATTCCGGAGAGGAATGAGGTTAGGACTATAGACAGGGCCGACGGCCGGGAATGCAACGTTATGATGGTTGCTTTCTATCCATGCGCGGAGGAGGGTTTGGAGGTGGCCTCCGTAGCGTCACGGATGTCGCGAGAGCAAATTGAGAGAGAACTCCCGTCGTTTTACCTTCCCTTCAACCTAGATTATATAATACCGAACCCCGAGGATAGGGCCTGTTGCCCACCGCAGGGGTTTATTAGTGTATATATAGATCCCCTTAGAGTAGGCTTGAGACTGCCTTTGTGGGATATTGTCATCCAATTGCTGAAATACTACGGTATTGCCCTCTGCCAATTAGCGCCGAACGCGGTGAGGCAGGTAGTGGGATTCACCGTGGTTTGTAAAAATGCCGGATTAGAACCGACTGTAGAGCTTTTTAGGTTCTTCTTCCAACTAAAAAACTTCGGGAAGTCCAAGGGATGGTACTCCTTCAGTCCTCGAGCCCGAGGTGGGTTCAAGGTTCAAAACCCAAGTAAGGTAGAAGGGTGGAAGGAGAGGTTTATATTTATTAGGAATAAGGTAGCTCTCCCGAAGTGGAGGAGTGATGAGGTGCTTGATACCGCTCCGGTGGAGAGCCCGGAGGCTGAAGTGATTCATACATTCCGGACAGTGGGGACTTTCAAAACCCTATGTTCCGAGGAGGAATTGGAGGAGGCAGGGCTGAGCCCGTATTATTCGGGCAATGCGGGCGCCGAAGAGGGTAGGAGTCTCTCCGTCTTGCCTTTTGCAACTGTTGATTTTTACATAACTAATCTTTGCCTTTCTTGTGCAGTGGGACGCTTCGGGAAAGAACCTGCCGGAAGCCCCGCATCGTCGGCGGCGGCCAAAAAGAAGGGGAAAGCCGCTGAGGTGTCTCCCCGGGGGAAGATGCCACCCAGTGCGCGGCCCAGCGCTGGGTTGGAGGAGCAGGTAGGGGTAACGAAGCCTACCCCGATGTCCAAAAAGAGACCGGAGTCATCTGGGACTCCTCCGTCAGCAGCGAAAAGACTTCGCGCGGAGGGAGGTATGGAGGTAAGTGCCAGTCTTGTTTAATGCAATGGCATTGAATATGCTTCTGTGCTGATCACTGTTTACGATCATTGGTTTAGGTGAGGGAACAGGGGCCCCCAAGTCTGTTGGGGTTAGAAGGCGCGGACGCCGAAGAGCTCCTGCGCTTGGCGCGAGGTATCCTAGACCTCGGCCGCAGGAGCGAGAAGGAGGGGAAGGAGAAGCTGGCCGAGGTGGCCAGAGAACTCCGGGCGCGCAACGACCGTCTGACGCACGATATGACCGAGGCACGCAAGAGGGCTGCCTTGGTCGAAACCGAGGTCGCGCGTCTGCGCGGGGTGGATGCGGAGAATAATGTTCTCCGGGGTGAAGTGCTGCGGTTGCAGGCGGAAATGGAGGCGAGGGAAGCTGCCGTGGTCGAAGGGCAGGGAGCATTGCTGAAGGCCTTCGCCGACAAGTTATTCAAAACCAGCACGTTCCTCGACTTCCAGACGGAGTTCGTGGCTATTGGGGACCAGGCCACTCGATCCGCGCTGCTGGAGCAAGTGAAAGAGGTCTACCCGAATGTGGACGTATATCGTCCAGAATTCGGGTATGACTTTGAGTCAGTGGCCGGAGTGGAGAAGGCCTATTATGCAGCGCTATCAAATCTGCCGGAGTGGCCCCTGGTGAAGGCTCTCGGGGAGAAGAAGCAACTTCTGACGGCCGCGGAAGTTGCCAACTGTGAGGTGGACCAGGACAAGAAATTCATGGCCTTCTGCCGAGGTGAACTGGTCACCGCACCCCGGAGCATCGAGCCCCCTCCACGGATGGAAGTTGAAGCCCCAGCTGCGATCGAAGCCGTCGCAGCAACGGAGGAAAGAGAAGCCGAAGTCTCCGAGGGCCGGCGAGAGGGGTTGCCCGAAGAGACTGAGGCAACTGAGCGGGAGGTCAGTCTATCCCCGCAAATTTAAAATTGTATAGTTTAGGGATGTATGCTAATCAATGTACCGAATTTGGAACAATTGTACTTCTGCAATGTTAAATATAATTTTCTGTTTCTCGGACTCTTGAACTTCTCTTTTTATTTGCATGATCAATTTATGTCTGTTGTCGAACTGAACTCCAACTTTTTACATACTTGAGAATAATCGATCTGGTTGACTCTTCTTTCTGTTTAGAACACCGCGGAACTACACGAAACCATAAAGAAGCTCATGCAATCACTTGAGTGGTTCCGCGGGGAAAAAAATCATCTGCAAATGCACGTAGTGCCAAAGCTAGAGAAGCAGGAGGCCTCGGCAGAGAGGAAAGTAGTTGAAGCCGAAGAGAGAGCTAAAGACTTCGAGATGAAATACCGGTCTACAGCTGCTGAGATGAGCCGTGTCCTCGTTCATCAAAGGGAGTATGACCGGATACTATCAGAGTTCGGTCTTCTGACCTTTGAGGAAGTGGAGGAACGGGTCGTAGAGATCCAAGGTGACATCGCAGCATTGATGTCAAGGAGCTCTGTCGAGTCATCGGAGCTCGTAAGGAAACGAGAAGTCCTGGAGTTGCTTCTCAGTATGTATGAGGTGCTGAAGGGCCGAGGCAGGTGGAGGCCTTCTACCGAAGAATTCATCGCGAGCTCAAGCCGGGACCAAAGTACGCAGAAAGCTCCTCGGAAGGATAAGAAAAAACCCTCCGGAAAGAGCAAAGGCATAGTGATCCGAGAGCCAGCTCCAGTGACCATAATCGAAGAAGAACCCGCAGCGGTTGCCGAAGAGGTAGTCGAGGAGCTGGCCAGGGAAATCGAAGTAATGGCTCCGGAGGAGTGGGACCCTGAGCAGTGGGCCCAAACCCCGAGGTCCGTGCCACAACAAAGTAGCCGAGCTCGGACCAGGGGTGAAGTCCCCAGGCAAGCGCCCAGAGCAAGTCCTCGGCGTAGGGAAGCTCGCGGGGACGAGAGAGCCGGAGCCCGAGGCCGAGGAACTTCAAGGTCCCGGAGGACGCGGCAAAGATCGAGGAGCAGGCAGCAACGCCGGAGCGCTGAGTATTGGCTCGGGGGCCACAGATGACCTTTTTTTTTTTGTTTTCCCTTTTTTTTTTATGTTTAAAGTCTTGTGTAAAAAATTTCTTAATGTTGTTATATTCAGAAGGTTATAAAACTGTTGTAGTGTGTACAAACGTATTTAATGAGAGCAACAGGTTACGAACCATTTTAATTGGGTGTTCGGGAACACGACAGGAAAAAATATTAACAATTTTAATTGGGTGTTCGAGAACACAATATGGATAAATCCAATCTCCCCGGACTAATCAGGCGGGAGTAATATCTCCCCGGACGGATCAGGCGGGAGTAATATCTCCCCGGACGGATCAGGCAGGAGTAAACACTTCTCCGGTTAAACAGACGAGAAAGTGATGTAAGTCCGGAGACGATACACAGATCTCCTCGGAAGGACCAAGGAAGAGATTTACTTGTCCGGAGACCACTAACGATAATATGATTGCGTTAGGGCGTCCCCGTAACGTTAAGAAAAACATAGCAAGATACATAAGCCAAGAATTTTTATTCAATGATAAGTGCCGGAGCAAATTCAAAAGTACAAGGAGAGATAACTACTATAAAAGAAATTAAAGATAAGATGGTACTTGAGATTTGGCCTTCACAGATAGAAACGCCTCAAGTTAGTGATGTGCCAGCTTCGGGGAATCGGGGTCCCGTTTAGATGCTCTAGCTGATAGGATCCGGAATCGTGTGCGGCAACGACTCGGTAGGGACCTTCCCAAGATGCCTGTAATTTCCCCTCAGGGGCAGCTTTGCTGGCTGAGTTGAGCTGAAGAACTAAGTCCCCGACATTGAACTGAGTACCCCGGACCCGGAGGTTATAATACTGGGCTGGTCGTTGTTTACTCCTGGCTTGTTGAATGAATGATTGGTCACGGCGATTTTCAAGCTCATCCAAATTTACCCGGAGAGCCTCGTCGTTATCCTCTGGATCCAATGTGAGGAGGCGGGGGCTTGGTACGCTGATTTCAGCAGGGATAACGGCTTCGGAACCATAAGTAAGACTGTAAGGAGTCTCCCCGGTAGATGTATTCGGTGTTGTGCGATAAGCCCATAGGACTTGTGGAAGGTTTTCTGCCCAGAGACCTTTGGCATTATCCAGGCGCTTCTTTATGCCCGTGAGTAGTGTCCGATTGGTGACTTCGACCTGCCCGTTGGCTTGAGGGTGAGCAACCGAAGTAAAGATTTGTTTAATGTGGAGCTCTTCACACCATGACCGAAATGGATCGTTGGCAAACTGTTTACCATTGTCCGAGATGATAGTGCTCGGGATGCCGAAGCGACATACAATATTGCGCCATACAAATTTTAAAACATTTTGACCAGTAATGGCTGTAAGTGGTTCGGCTTCGACCCACTTAGTGAAGTAGTCTTCGGCAACGACCAGGAACTTCAATCCTCCCGGAGCAACGGGAAATGGGCCAACAATGTCGATACCCCACCGAATAAACGGCCACGCACTTTGGATCCCAGTGAGCTCGGTCTGTGGTAGATGCTTCACTCGGGAGTGCAGTTGACACTTGCTGCATTTGGTCACTAAGTCGTGGGCATCGTTGAACAGAGTTGGCCAATAATATCCCCAGCGGAGAACTTTCTTGGCCAATGTTCGAGAGCCAATATGACTGGCACAGGCCCCTTCGTGAACCTCCCGCAGAACTTGGGTAGCTTCGGCAGGAGCGAGACACCGGAGGCTCGGTTGTAGATATGATCGCCGGTACAAGACTCCATCATGAAAGGAGTACTTGGGGGCTTTGAGGGCAACTTGCCGAGCTTGCAGCTTGTCAGTAGGCAGGATTCCATCTCGGAGATATTGAATAATGGGAGTCATCCAATTCGGATCACTATCGGTCAATACTGAAACTGTGGCTTCATGAATTGCTGGATGAGATAGGTCTTCGACCATGATATCCGGAGATATATTAGTTCAGACCGCGGAGGCCAACTTACTGAGTGCGTCCGCTCTTGCATTTTGAGCACGCGGTATTTTCTGGATAATAACTGCATCAAAAGTTGACATGAGCTTGAGTGTTAGAGCACGATACCTGATCATTGTTTCATCCTTGGCGACATAAGTCCCCTGAATTTGTTTGGACACGATCTCGGAGTCAGTGAAGAGCTCAAGATGACGAACGCCCAAGGATTGAGCGAGCCGGAGCCCGGCGAGAACTGCCTCATACTCCGCTTCATTATTAGTCACCTTGAACTTGAATCGGATGACGTATTTTACTTCAACCTCCTCGGGGTCGATGAGGAGTAACCCGGCACCACTTCCCCGAGTTGTGGAGGCTCCATCCGCATATAGCTGCCATTTCCTATGTGAGGGTACGTGGGTAGCGGGGTGATGTGTATAACTGTCTGTCGGAGACTCAGGATTATCTCCCGGGGTTTCAGCCAGAAAGTCGGCGAGTGCCTGTCCCTTGATTGCTCGTCGGGAAAGATATTGAATATCATATTCGCCTAACTCGACGGCCCACTTTGCGAGGTGCCCAGACACCTCGGGTTTGACAAGAATCTGGCGGATAGGATGATTGGTCAGAACCCGTATTTCACGTCCTTGGAAATATGGCCGTAAACGCCGAGCTGCCATAACAATTGCCAAAGCGGTTTTTTCTAACACAGAGTACCGTGTCTCCGCCCCGTGGAGAACACGACTTGCGAAGTAGACAGGATGTTGGACCCCATTGACTTCGCGCACAAGTGCAGCACTAATAGCTTCCTCGGAGGAAGCTAAATATAAATAAAGCGGCTCTCCGGGGAGAGGAACTGACAAAGTGGGCAGCTGCTGTATGTGACGTTTCAAAGCCTCGAAGGCCTCGGTACACTCCGGAGTCCACTCAAAGGACTTCGCTTGTCTCAAGATTTTGAAGAATGGTAGCTGGCGCTCTGCCGCTTTAGATAAGAATCGATTTAAAGCCGCTAAACCTCCTGTGAGACGCTAAACATCCCTGAATGTCTTAGGTGGTTGCAGTTCTAGCACATCCCGAAGTTTGGCCGGGTTGGCCTGCAAACCGTGTTGTGAAACCATATAACCCAAAAACTTGCCGGAGCCGACGCCGAAAGTGCATTTTGCTGGATTAAGGCGCAAATTGTAGCTTCGCAGGGTGCGCAATGTTTCGGCAATGTCTTGCACACATGAAGAATGGGATATACTCTTTATAACGAGGTCGTCAACGTAAACCTCGACGTTGCGGCCAATCTGGCCGTGGAAAACCCGGTCCATGAGACGCTGGTATGTGGCTCCGGCGTTCTTGAGCCCGAAGGGTATTTTCTTAAAAGCATAGCACCCAAAAGCAGTGATGAATGCTGTCTTGATGGCATCTTGCGGATCCATGAAGATCTGGTGGTATCCCTTATACAGATCCAAGAAACAAAGTGCCACAAACCCAGTAATGGCCTCGGCCTTTTGGTCGATGGAAGGTAGTGGATAACAGTCTTTCGGACAATGTTTATTGAGGTCGGAGAAGTCGACGCACATCCGCCATGCCCCACTGGATTTAACCACCATTACTGGATTCGATAGCCAGGAGGGGTAATATACCTCGAACAGGATGTCCGCATCCAAGAGTTGTTGCACCTCGATTCGAATTGCGTCATTTCGCTCCGGGGCGAATTTCCTTTGCTTCTGCTGGATAGGCTTTATGCTGGGATCAATGTTCAGCTTGTGTGTTATTATGTCGGGAGAGAACCCGGGCATATCCAGAGGAGACCATGCGAAGACATCGGAATATTCTCGCAAGGTCTGAATTATAGCCTGATGCAACCATGGCACATCCACGGCTCCGACGGTTACTGTCTGTTCCGGCTTGGACGGATCAAGCGGGACTTGGGCAGTGGCATCCCCCAATGAGGTACATTCCCGAGGTTCCAGAACCGATGATGCTACCTGAAGCTGCTGTTTAGGAGGAGCTTTAGCAGTCTTTTTGAGTGCTACGTACATACATTCTTTTGAAACCCGCTGACTCCGGCGGATAGCCACTTCGCCGTGCGAAGTGGGGAACTTTAGTGCGAGGTGATATGTGGAACATATGGCTTTGGCTGGGGTAAGCCAGTCCCGGCCCAATATCATGTTGTACGGTGACAGGGAATTCACCACATAAAAATCCACGAAGATGGTTTTTATCTTCGGATAGGTTCCCAGGGATGCCGGGAGAGTGATAACTCCTTCTGGCTGGACTTCACCCTGGGTGAAAGTCTGCAGTGGCCCGGGGGCCGGCCGAAGTTGTTCCCGAGGAATCCCCATCCTTTGGAAACAGTCGGCGAATATAATGCTCACCGCGGCTCCATTATCCACGAAGACTCGCCTTATTGTTATATTGGCTACAGTCATGTCGATGACAATAGCGTCAGTATGAGGTGTTATCTCCGGAACCGGGTCCCTATCCGTGAAGCTGACAGTCTCGGATTGATGGAGGCGTTTATGACGTGGCTCCTCGGGAGGAGGACGTCGAGCCTCTGCCTTCAAGGCATGTCGCGAGGCCCCGGTGGGAAGGGCCCCATATATCACGTTTATTACGTGAGGAGGCGCGTTGTCTTCGGGTCCCCCCGGAGGAGGAGGTGGCGGAGGAAGACGTGGTTGCTGGCGATTGCCAGAATCTTGCCGTGCGTAGTTATTGGGCCCCAGCCGATTATTCTGCCACGGCGGCCGATTCTGTTGTGTGCCGCGGTCATGATATCGACGATTATTGGACGACCCCCCATTCTAACCTGTCCGGGGCTTGTCATCGGTCCGCGCAATGTATTGGCGCAAGAAACCTTTCCTCAGGCACTCCTCTATTTCCTTGCTGAGTTCTCGGCACTCCTCTGTCTCATGCCCATGATCTCGGTGGTACGCACACCACTTTCCGCGATTCCTCTTCTCAGGCGGCGCAGTCATCCGCGGACAAGGTCGCAGATCGTTCTTGTGAATAGAAAGGATTTCGACTCGTGACTTCGTCAACGGAGTCAATTGTGGAATATCGCCTCGGGATTCTGAACGCCCCGGGGTCAGGCGGGAAAATGCGCTAGGTCGCGGAGTAGGCCCGGTTTGTGCTTTGTCGGACTGCCGCTTGCTAGCGTGTTTCTCACGCTTCTGGCGAGTCTGCTCCTCTGCCTTAGCAAATTTGCACACCGTTTTGAACAGTGCTCGGGTTGTGACTGGTGTATTTCGAACTAACTCGGTGTAAAGTGCTCCGGGACGGAGTCCATTCATGAATGCGTTAATGAGTACGTCGTCGGGGCAATTCCCCACCTTGAGGCCTACCGCTGTGAAGCGATCAAGAAATTGGGTAACGGTTTCACCGTCCCGCTGTTCCATGTTCATGACATCGGCCAGTGTGGCCATGGGCTTCGCCCGCGCTTCGAACCGTGCCCAAAAGTGCTCGGCGAGTTCTCTGAAAGAAGATACGCTGTTGCGTGGGAGAGAATCAAACCACACCCGAGCTTCATCCTGTAAGTACTCAGGGAAAATCTTGCAATACTGGAGGGATGTAATGTTATCGTGGCTAAGCATGTTGTGCCTAAAAGCTCCAAGAAAATTGGCCGGATCTCCGGTGCCAGTGTAAGGTGATATGGCTGGCCGTTTAAACCCTTCGGGAAGGGAGGTGGCCATGATTTCTTGGGAGAACGGTGTGATGATATCTCCATTGGCATCGAGGCCCAGAATTCTGTCCAGTTCAACATTGCGTTGAACTCGCTCATACTCTTGAAGGTCTAGAGCATGAGGATTAGCATAGCGAACCCTCTTAGCCGCATTAAGTGGACGGCGGCGATCCACATCAATAGGTTCATCGTTGAGTGGTCGTGATTCGTTAGAACTCCCATGGTCCTTGGAGGAACCAGGTCGTTCCCGTCGCCGATCCTGGCGTTCGCGGTGCCCCGGGTCTTGTTGATCACGCGAGTGCTGACGAGGTGGGGGCACCGCGGGATTAGCATCATGGCCGGCGGGCCCCGCGGCAGGCCCCGCGGGATGTAGACGATTAGCTGCCCAATCTTGAAGAACATGTGCATGCTCTTGTAAGAAAGCCTGGAGCAATTCTGGGGTAATTTGAATGTTAACCGGTGGTTGGTCAGCAGCGGGATTAGGGTGTTGCATGTTTTGAGGGGGTGGACCTTGATTGCCCTGATGTTGAGATGTACTTCTTGCCGGCAATTGCCTCGGCGGCAAAACCTGATCCACGGGTGGATCCTGGTTGGATTGATCACCGTGGCGGGATTGATTCAAACGAGTTGTCACCATGATTCTGGAACACGCTATGAACGTCAAAAATTGCTTTCCGTTCCCACAGACGGCGCCAATTGATAAAGCGCAATCCGGTAACCACGAAATTTAACGATAATCTACGCAAACAGAATGTAAAAACACAAGATTTTACGTGGTTCGATCCGGAGATCTACGTCCACGGGCAGAAAATCACTCTTGCCGAGGTGTTTCTTTCACTAAAATTTTGAGTTTACAAGTAGCAATCCACAATACAGAGTGCGAACCTTAATTCCGAGTTCCTTTCTCCTATTTATACTTAATTTTTCCTCAACCCTAACTGAACCCTAACAAACTTCCTATATTCACGCCTACTTCCAGCTGCATGGCGGTTGGGAACGAATCTTCAGCCTTGATTCGCGGAACAAACTGCCTGTTGGGCCAGCGCGTGTTTCTGAGCCTGCTGGGCCTGGGCCTACGCGTGCTGGGCCTTCACGTGCTTGTTGGGCCTACGTGTGCTGGGCTGGTCAGTGGGCTCAAGTGTTAACCCGACCCGAAATGACCGGGTTATCCCTATCAGGTCTAAAAAGATGAGATGGATGGCATGGCATGCTTTGTAACGAAGTAAAAGAGACGATGGTTCGGGCTTCCGAAATATGCGACCTTTTAATCTGGCAATGTTATGCAAACAGGCGTGGCGCTTCCTTGTAAATCCATCATCTTTGGTTGTGTGGGTACTTTAAGCTAAATACTACCCCTCATCTTCTTTATTGGATGCAAGTTTGGTGTCTAGGCCTTCTCTGACTTGGAGAAGAATATTTGAAAGTCAAAAGTTGTTGCATATGGGTTCGTTGATTGATTTGTTGGTGACAACAGGCACGCATATGGCATGATCCTTGGCTGCCAATTCAGATTTTGCCTACTGTTTGAACTCTGAGTAACATGTTACCTTCACATGCCACTGTCTCAAACCTATTTGATGCCGATGGTATAAGCCGGAAGTCTGAGCTTGTGCACTCGATGTTTAATGCGAGGGAAGCTCAAGCTAGGGGGGATCGCTGGCTGTGGCATTTTTCAAAATCGGGTAAATTTAGTGTAAAATCTGCCTATCACCTTGCAATGGACTCGGCTAATATATTTTTGGTGTGGCAAAGCGCAACATTCATCTAGTCTGGGTCTTAATCCCATTTGGCCGAAAATTTGGACATTAGAGTTGCCTAGTCGTATTCTCTATTTCGTATGGCGGTGTTGCTCTAACACACTCCCCACGGCTGAAAAGCTCTTGAGACGCCACGTGAGCTGCGGGACAAGCTACACCTTTTGCCAATCTCTGGATGTTTCTTCCTAGCGCTTTTATAAGGTTAGGGGGCTGAGAAGTCGGTGCATCCTGTATTCCTCGATCCCGTCTCCTCATTAATCTGGGCAGCCACAAGTATTTACGACCTTATCCGTCAATTTGAATAATTGATTTTTTTTTTGTGGTTTCAAGATATCTTACTGGCTGCAGATGATAATCTGGTGGAATATCGATGTCATAGGAAATCTGATATGGTTCGAAAGAAATAACAATTTATTTGTCGATGGGTGTTTTCGAACCTTCATCCATACCCTTGTGGTGATTCATCTTTGGGGATTCTTAGCTCTTTGGGAGAGGTGGATTACGATTCTGTCTATCTACCGGTTCAATTCACTTGGATATCCAATGTCTCTTGCCCAATTGTCCTGATTGTTTCTTTACTGGATTAGTAGATTAGAAAACTCTTTTGATCATGCTACAGCTAAATTTGCTAAGACTTGTTATCTCGAATTAATTGGATGGTTGTCACCTACGGATTTTCTTTGTCATTCAGCGTTGATTGTTCTAGCACTAGTTAATGAATTTATATTTTGGGGTTCAAAAAAAATTATGTTTACTTTCTCTCAAAATAAATAAATTCACATTCCCCATTGAATTGACCTTATTCACAAGTGATAATTTATGATGTTTAAAAGATTGTAACTTCAACTAATTGAAAAAATAAAATGGCAAACAATTTTTTAGTCCATTAAATTTTACCTTTTTTTGTTTAAGGACACTAATTTTGGTTATTTTGATTTTGGTCGTTTAACTTTTAAAATTCGACAAATTGATCTATTAACTTTTGAAATTGACAAAAAATGGACTCCACAAAAAATCTGTTATGTTGCCTGCTCCCAAAAGTTAAATGACCAATTTGTTGAATTTCAAAAGTTAAAGGACCAAATCAAATTGACCAAAGATAATATCCCGAATAAAAATTTGTGAAACTTAATAAACTAAACAAACTATTTACCGAAAATAAAATTATGTTAATTGAATTTCATTTTGAGAAGAGAGAAGCGTGCTTTTACTCACTCCTATATCCCACAATAATTTGTGGTTTTCAGAAACTTCACATAGATTAAGAACCCCATAACATGAATCACATATCCTTATTTCATTTTAATAATCATATTGTAATTTTGAAAGACATTTCTTTCTCTATCTTACTAGTATTTGCCCGTGCGATGCACGGGAAGTATTTTTACACACTAATATTTAATCTAATTATAATACAAAATTTCATCGATATTGGATACATACATAAAAGAAAAATATGATATTCGATGACCCGAAAATATATAAAGTTATCTTTATTCACATAATATATACTATGATGGTCCGAAAAAAGTAAGATAATATAAATAAATCAACAATCTATATTAACATTTAATGTTAGACAAAAATAAACATAAGGTTTACAAATTTTGAAAATTTTCCATATAGACAACATTTTTGGTAGTCTTTCTTTCCGGATTTTCGTCATATATTAAAATCTTCAAGTAATTTCAATTCGTGATGCGGGAAACAACATCATACAACTTACCGTGACAAAAGATGCATTTCTTCAAGAATAAACCAACATGGTTAAGTGATTGCCCCTACTTTTGTTTATAGTGATTGCATAAGAAACGGTAAAGGAAAATTGTCTCATTGCAATCGAAAAATGCATTCTCTTATCTGAAGGAGTCACCTAAAGTCGAGGGATGAGAATCTTTACACCATCATTATACTCTAATATAACATTTGTCTCAACCACATTATCACCAAGTATTGTAATCACCAGTCAAGTACCACTGCATAAATCAAGTGAATGATCTATGTTTCGCAACAACATAATTGGTATACCGATGTTTAGTTTTAGCTTGATTGACTTCAGAAATTCTGAAGTGCGAAGGTCATTCAAAAGATCTACATTCGAATCTGATCTACACGGAGTCTCCGAACTCAAGTACATCCTACCTTGGGAATTGTTCTTTGAAAACATATATTCATTAAAAAATATAAATATTTTATATTTTGCGAGTTAGCGATGTTTATGTTACTATGAATATGATTTGTTTGTTTTCAATATTAAAGTATAACTCTATATAGTAGTATATATTTAAGATACAAAGTGTCTTGTTCTTTATATTTAATTTTTATACCAATAATAATGTTTATTGTTGAATTGTTTGATGTCCATTATCTATATATAGATATGATGATTTTTATAAAGAAAACAATTGATCAAGTATATTAATTTTGATTGAAATCTTGATATAGACGTTTTGATCACTACGGTAATATTTAGTTGAAGTTTGACTCATTGTTCGAAATATTGACAGAGCATTTTGTGAATACTCAGATTATTGATGTGATGCAAAATGGAAGGTGGAAAGTAGACTTAACAATATTTTTTTTGTAAATTGAGAGATATTATAATTGAGGTTTCGTTTGCTATATGTAGATACGATGTCTTTTTTATACAAAAAGTCTATAAAGTACAGTTATATTTTAATTAAATATTTATAGATATTGATTAGTTAACATGTTTGTAATTTATATGAAGTAATAAAATTTATTATAATCTAATACTCCCTTTATTCCGAATGAATTTGCACTGGTAAGTGGATACACATATTAAGAAAATTTATTTTTTGAGTTATGTTGACTTTTCAAACCTATTTTTGTGCTTTATTTGATTAATAAAGGTGTATTATGGGATATAATTTGTGAAATTTGTTTCCTTGTTAAGAAAGTGTGCAAATTGCTTGGGTCGGACTAAAATAGAAAATGTGCAATTTCATTCGGGGACGGAGGGAGTATTTAATTATTCACATATATAAAGGTAGAATTCATAAACATGAATTCTAACACATACTGCGCTCAGAATTAGCAGTAAGTTTACTTATTCGCTTTCATAGCTCATCTTCGTGATATTATTTGTAGCTATTCAGAACTTAAGAGAACAAAAATCCGTGTATGATGCAAATTTTACTTAAAGGTATATGAAGAAGAGGTTTATTAACGAAAGTTAACAACTTTATAAATTAATGTTATTCCCTTTTAGATGAGGCATCTACTATACTAACTTATAAAATTTATTTTTATAAGCTTAGGTTTAGGACTTGTTTTAAGTTATAACTTATAAGTTTTTTTTAGGAGAAAGATATAACTTATAAGTTACTTCATACTATTGCACTATCTTTTATAGAGAATATGGTATTATTTTAGATACTGCAATACTATAATTATTTCTTGCATTTTTTCAGATATCAATATTTGCTTTAAATTTAAAATTAAACTAAAACTACGAAAAGCACAGAATGCTCAGACCGAATAGATCCGATCTGTCGAAGGAACTAAACTGGACTGAATAGATCCAGATATGTTGAAGGAACTGAACTGATAGCCATTCTGGAGTTTTTCGAAACAGAGGGAACAAATTGATCAGTTAATTAAATAGATTATGTTATTTCATATTTTTAGGGAGACATATCTAACTTTCGAAAAAATTGAAATTTGATTCAATTTACCATATTGATTAGTCAAGGAAATAATTTTTCCTAATTTATCGAAGTAAAAAACGGTAGGCCAGTGGGCCAACCATAAATTAAAATATATGGCCAACTCTTAAAATAAAATAAGTTTTTATTTGATTATTTTTGTTTTTCTCGCTTGTGATAAATTTTAATATGTTAATTTTTGCCTTAACGTTTATCAAGTTCATAAATTACTATTTCATAGAACATTTTATAACAACATTTTAATTATAAATATGATAAATTATATTTATAAAATATTAATAAAACTCAATATAAGCAACTTTTTTTCTTTTTCAAATTAACTTTAATAGTACTAAATAACTAAATTATGATACTTAATAGAAAGTATTTCCTACATTGAATATTACGCTTAACTTTAGAATGTCAAAACAGTTCCGACTTTTAGTGAGTATAATAACTATGTAGATTTGGGGCTATTGCTAAAATTATTTTAAATTCTCCATATCGATCTAAATTAAATTAAAGCTTCTTTAAAAGAGAAAACGAAAAAAAAAATCTACAACTAAAACAAATGATAGTTCGCCAACAAATAATATTGTACACGTTTATCACCAACTTTTAGATAATCTATATTAAAAATTAATTTATAAATATTTAATGGGATTAAACACTATATTATGTTATATACTCTCTCCGTTTTATAAAGAATGTTATTTTAGTTAATTTTTGAGAAATTAAGGATTGATATTTAATTGGTATGTTTCATGAAATAAGAAAATAATCAACTAAATTAAGTAAGTTGTTTAAGATAATATTTGAAGAATTGTAGTTTTTTTTGGGTAAAGTGACAATTATTATGAAATTTTTCAGAATGTCTAAAATAACATTCTTTATGAAAGGGAGGGAGTATATTAAAAAGATCAGAATGAGTATCAGAATCAAATCTTCTGTTCCAACTTATAGCCACCTTATATACTAATTTCTTTTACACTTCTCATAACAATTATTCCACAACACTGAAAGTCTCATCTATTCTTCCATATCACGCAATACTTTATTTTGTAAAGATTGGAATTATATTTGTTATAAGTTCCCATAAATTTATATTAATTATTAATATCATATATAACATTGATATTAATAACTGAAAATATATCATATAACATTTATTATATCTAATTATTTTGCAGATGCCATTAATATAAAAACTCATTAAAAATATTTATTGATTTTTTATATTATGTAAATAAAAAAGAATAAAAATTCATATTAATATTTATATTCTTCAGAATAAATTATTTGTGTTACCTTAAACATGTATTGATATTGTAATCTGACACATACATACAGAAATACATATACGTATATACATATGCATATATAAATATATATGTATATATATATATATATATTTGAAAGGTTAACGTAAAAGGTCTTTAAATATATAAATAAATTAGTTCAAGAGTATAGTTGATTTTATTTTTTATTTTTATATTTATTATTTGTAAAATTCAATAGATGTATGCACTTTCTAAACAATTATTCAATTATATATTATATATTAGCCTGTTGAGACGGATTATGATTTAGAATATGATTGTTTATTGTTATTAAATAAAACAAAAATAATGAATAACAAAAAGAACATGATTGCAAATAATTTCACAATATATAATCTGATAGTTTTTTTTATTAATAAGACAGGATACCAACTCATCAATATTGATAACAAAAAATCAAAACATGATTGCTTTTATTATACAAAGTAATTTCATGTTCTTTTGAAAATATTTGCACCTCTAACAAATTGTGAATTTGAAATCCGAAGTGACTGGGTAGCTTGTTCAATTTCGTTTCCCTTCCACACAAAGTTTTTCATAAAATAATTTAAATAGAATAGAATTATAATCGGAAACCAATTGATTCATCATAAAAAAAGGAAAATGATAATATTCATTAAAAATGCAAAGGCCAATCACCAGAGGCAGTTGCAAATTCTGCCATTGAAGAAGGTAACACCAGTCTCAAGTTGAAGCCCGTTTTTTGAGACGACTGGCGGACGAAGGAGATATTTTTCTCCTTAACCTGACCACGATCGGTTTCACTTTGTCTGAGACGACTGGCGGACGAAGGAGATATCCGGAGCCTTATGATCTTATATTTTATCAAAGATCCGCTAAAGATCCGCTAAGAGGGTGTAGAATTTGTCTAACCCTCTGTTCCGCTAAGAGGGTCTCTGTTCTGCAAAAGGATTTTGTCCATGATTCTGTCCGCACATAGTAGCAACTAATTACCAGAAAAAAAAAAAATTAAGAATTCATTTTTTATAATAAGAAGACAATGTCAATACAACCCTAATTTTTTCACCAATTAATTACCGCCAAAAAAAATCTCACCGTTAAGGGATTATATTAATGAAGTTGCAGTCCATGTGCAAGCCTAATTGTCATATATGATGAAATTGATCAAGACCAAAGGTACAAAGTGTGATGAAAAACGCAATCGAAATCATCAATGAAATGAAAAAGCTAGTTTAGTACCTATTTCAATACAAATTGTAGTTTGCGGATATTACCTGCCTATGAACTTTTTCCATATCCAAGCTCATTTAATGAAATATAACTGCACGCCACATAACAATAATCACACCCGAAGAAAATAGAGATGATATATGTCCAATGATGCTTCTTATTGACAAAAGTTGTAAATTAGAGAAACTCAATCATAAACCATCGATATTGCGGAGGATTCATCCCATAAAGTTGGTTCAACACCTTCAACACCGTTCTCATAGCCTTGTGAAGAAGTCAAGCATTTTCTGAGGATTCATCCCATAAAGTTGGTTCAACACCGTTCTCATCTGAGGTTCAATCATAGCCTTGTGAAGAAACACTGTTCTCATAGCCTTGTGAAGAAGTCAAGAAACACTGTTCTCATAGCCTTGTGAAGAAGTCAAGCATTTTCTGTAATTAATTCGCAATGCTGAAAAGACGATAGAGTAGTTTGATTTTGATCGATGAAATGATTGATTTGCTAAGTGTTTGTTCTAGTATTTAAATGGAAAATTCTAGGGTTAACTTTGCTATCAATATCCCTATTTTCGTGGAAATCAAATATATTCGGTTTTTAACATCATGTATAAGTTGCCGAATACTATGTACTATTCTTGTAGACAAATCGGTAAATCGGATTTTGAATTGATTTTGTAAAATATTCAGAGTATAGTAAATATCTCAACAATGAGATTTGCTATAACAGAAATGAGATTATCTTTCAGAATAACATTTAAAATACTAACAGATTTCCTTAAACTTCGGATTTTTCAACGTGTTATCATATATACAGATTTCGCGAATTTTATTGCTAAAAATGGAATGTGAAAATGGGCGGGAAAACGTCTTCTTTCCAATTGAGGTATAAATTCATTTTGTTTTTATATATATATAGATGTTTTTAGTCGTCTCCATTTTCAAATCTCATTTCTATTATGAACAATTTTGAAAAATAATGGAATTGAATTTATAAAATGGTAATTATTTTAGATAAAATTAAAGAACAATTATTTGGAATGTGACGGAGTAATTGTAACAATTTTCCTAATATACAAAATGGAAAGTTTTAGTAATAAATCCACCCCACTTCACCATTTATTCGCACCCACCACAAAACAGATCCTCTATCATATAAAACCAAACTTAATTCCCAAAATTACCCTTGAACAACCCAAAATCTCCATCAAGTCCCTCCTTACCAACTTTCACGGCTCCACCTTAGTCTCACCCACCCCACCATAATCCATAAATCTTGTAAATCATATGAAATTCCCAAATCTACCCTTGAACAACCCAAAATCCCCATCAACTCCCCACTTCACCAACCTTCACCTAAACACGCCCATATTTATACTCCAAACTTTCATCATTCCATTTCAGGTCAACTCTTAACAAAAACAAAGTTGAACCACTTTCCATCAAATCCTCTCAACCTAAAATGGAGACTGTAAACAACCAAGGTGACGTCATTTTCCGGTCGAAACTCCCCGACATATACATTCCAAAACACCTGCCGCTGCATTCTTATTGCTTCGAGAATATTTCCAAGTACAGAACAAAGCCATGCCTCATCAACGGCGCCACCGATGAGGTCTACACCTACGAACAAGTTGAACTTCTTTCAAGAAAAGTCGCCGCCGGGATGAGCCGCCTCGGCCTCCGCCACGGCGACACCATCATGCTCCTCCTCCCTAACTCGCCGGATTTCGTGTTTGCCTTCCTCGGCGCGTCGTACATCGGCGCCGTCTCCACTATGGCAAATCCTTTTTTTACCCCTGCAGAAGTCGTCAAACAGGCCAAGGCCTCCAAGGCTAAGCTCATTATAACACAAGCAAGCTACATCGAGAAAGTTCGAGACTACGCAGTTGAAAATGGTGTCAAGGTTATGTGTGTGGATTCTCAGCTGGCGATGGATTGCCTGAGATTCTCTGAGCTGACCTCCGCAGACGAGCGGGACATGCCGGAGGTGGAGGTGAAGCCTGAAGATGTGGTGGCGCTGCCTTACTCCTCCGGCACGACGGGGCTGCCGAAGGGGGTGATGCTGACGCATAAAGGGCTGGTAACCAGCGTGGCGCAGCAAGTAGACGGCGAGAATCCGAATTTGTATATACACAGCGACGACGTGATGCTCTGCGTTTTGCCGTTGTTTCACATTTATTCGTTGAACTCCGTTTTGCTATGCGGGTTGCGGGTCGGGGCGACGATCCTGATCATGCAGAAGTTTGATATCGTTCCGTTTTTGGAGCTGATTCAGAGATATAAAGTGACGATTGGACCCTTCGTGCCACCGATTGTTTTGGCGATTGTGAAGAGCCCGGTGGTGGACAAATACGACATTTCATCTGTGCGGTTGGTCATGTCCGGGGCGGCGCCACTGGGGAAGGAGTTGGAGGAGGCTGTGAGGGATAAGTTTCCTAAAGCCAAACTTGGGCAGGTATCAATTTTCATTCATTCTTTACTTTTGAAATCAAATTATACGTGAAGTGACAAAAAATTTAATTATGTGGTATTTTTTCCGTCTTATTTCTTGGCATTTAAAGCAGGACATGGTCGATTTAGTTACGCAATTTAGGATGAAACAAAATATTACTCCTGTGCAGCAGTCCTGTGTCTAGATATTATACTGATAGTCGAAATGATTACCTAAATCAAGTATGGTAATATAAAATGAGTCAAACTTGTTTGTTTGTCCATTAATGTAAGGGTGCGTCACAAAAATTTCAATCACCAAATTTTAAATCTATTTTTGTTTTGAGATAAAATTTATATGTAATGACTAAGTAATTATTAAAAATAAAAAATTAGGTAATAATTAATATAATCATTGAAATTAGATTGATTTCTATAAACATATATAGATCCAATAGTTATGTTATTATAGGAAAATTATTAATCAGTGATAGTTTTTTAGGAAGTACAAAATCCATATCTACTTAAGTTCAACACATATTATAGGTGTAGAATTAATATTGGAATGAAGAGTGAATACAATTCTTAATATATATTATTATACGAAAGGAACAATCATATTACTGTCTTTTGTAGTACAATTCTAATTAGGAGTTTGGTACAATTTGATCCTAATTTATTGCCTAAATTATAAAATGCTACTAAATTATAATCTATTCCAGTCGTATTACTGCTTTTATAACCAACCACCTAATTTGTATAATTCTTTTCGGACTGTCTCATCAGTTTTGGTAAAGTAAAATCTAAAAACTCATTTTATTATAAAAATATTTGTACTTGCCACAAAGAAAGAAAAATACACGTGGCATGCGATGTTAAGATATTTGGGCAACTAAAATATATGAAAAAGCATTACTTATTTTGGTAATATTGTGTGGTTGTGTAGGGGTATGGAATGACAGAAGCTGGGCCGGTGCTATCCATGTGTTTGGCATTTGCAAAAGAGCCCTTCGAGATTAAATCAGGTGCATGCGGGACCGTCGTAAGAAATGCTGAGATGAAAATTGTGGACACTGAAACTGGTGCTTCTCTCGCCCGCAACCAACCTGGTGAAATTTGCATTAGAGGCGACCAAATCATGAAAGGTAACTGCATTTTTAATAACAAATGTTTTAATTTTTTTCCAGAAACAGTATGATAAATAATGAATTATAGGCCCCTATCCCTATATGCCCAACAATATTTATTGGGCTTTCCCATATATTTTATTTTATATCTGATGTATTACATCAATTTTTAATCTGCACTATTGATTATTACCCAGTCCGTAAAACACCTTATAATCTAGGTCATAGGCCTTGGATTAAATCTCACCAACCCCGTATATATATATATTCAATTATAGGGTTTTAGAATAATAAAAATTACGTTCGTTTTATTTTAGAAGTAACAAGCCACTTATTAACTTCCTTACGTGGACTTTGCGGGTTTGGCCTAATAATTTAAATCGGAGTGCATCTTAACATGAAAAATGAGAATTCCATTTGCTTTTATTGCTAGCAATGGGATAATGTCACTTTTGGATTTAGGTATAAATTGAAGAACTTGTTACATCAAACACAGAATGTGCTCTTACGTAAAAACAAGCGCTAATTAAATCAGTGGTAACTAGAACTAAGGGTGTTTGTCATATTGCGTAATTTAACTAATTGACTCATCAATGAAGTTGTTGATATGTTATATCTTATTTGGGTTAATTTTGATAAAGATTATCCAATTACCTTTTGATTTCTTACTTTAGTCGGCATTTCAACAACAACATACTAACCTCTTAAATTGATGTTAGAAATTCCAACCTTTTTATTCTCCAACTTTGCATTTAAAAATTAATGCTACAATGTTAATATTCATACTATCTTTTTAGGGAAAAATGAAAATTATATTTTACTTGATCGGAGCCTCAATAAAAACGATGTGATGGAGATGACGAGGAGCATCACCCCGATAAATCATTCATTCTATAGGCAATACATTTTGCTTAAACATAAACCTACCTATGACCAACTTTTTTTACATAAAGTTGGCCAAAACATTTTCTTCTCTTTTAAGGAGGGCAATATACGAATTTTGATGGAGTTTTTCAACCTCATGTGAATCAAATTAAAATTAGAATCTTGATTAATCATCATCACCACCAAGAGTGCGTGACATCATCATATACATCAGCTTGACGCACACAAAAATTGGTGGGTGTGTGTGGAGACTTACATATGATGATGGAGTTGGTCACTTACTCCACCTCCACTTCTTCTGCACCTAACCATCACATCATTGTATTGCACGATACCCTTTTTTTTTGATAAAATATTAATATAAATTGATTTGTGTTTATATCCATATTAATAATGATAATTGAGAGTACTTGGTACGCTATATTAATCTTAGTCAAAGATACAAGAAAAAATTGACATTTGAATTAAGTTGTCCAACACCTTAACCACCTAACAAAATTAATTAAGCAAATTTAAGAATTGGGTCAAAGATGGTTAGGGCCACAACCAGATTTGAGTAATTGTGTTAAAAATATTGTTGCAGGTTATTTGAATGATGAAGAGGCAACAGAGAGGACAATAGACAAACAAGGATGGCTACACACGGGTGATATAGGGTTCATTGATAACGACGATGAACTTTTTATCGTTGATCGTCTTAAGGAAATAATTAAGTATAAAGGATATCAAGTGGCTCCAGCTGAGATCGAAGCTCTCCTCCTCAATCATCCCTGTGTTTCCGACGCCGCCGTTGTCTCGTAAGTTTTACTAAATAATAAGGGATATCTTCTGTTAAACAAAATTAATATTAATTTGCTATTACAGAATGAAAGATGAGCAAGCAGGAGAAGTTCCTGTTGCCTTTGTTGTTAAATCAAATGGATCCAAAATAACTGAGGATGAGATTAAGCAATTTGTATCTAAACAGGTACCAATTTCACATTTCATTTTTGCATTTATTATCATTATTAATTATTAACTTATAATTTTGATATTTGCAGGTTATTTTCTACAAAAGAATAAACCGTGTATTTTTTATTGATGCGATTCCAAAAAGTCCATCAGGCAAAATCTTGAGAAAGGATTTAAGGGCAAGATTAGCAGCTGTTTCAAATTGATTGACCAGCTGCTGCAAATATTTGAAGCATAATGAAAAGGAAAAAGTGATTGTGTAATTTTATAAATATTTTATGGTAATCTGCTTTCTGGACATCCTAATATTGGAGGAGTGGTTACATCTCCCCATCCCCATCCCCAAGAAAAAAAGAAGAGAATGTTGGAATATTGTTTCCGGGGTATTTTTATCATTTCATTTTTTATTTTTCTATCCAAAATCTAAATGCAAGTTAAAGATTATATATTGTTCCTTCATTGTGTTCTTAGTTTATTATGAGTGGATTTTCATTTTTTGTATGTCACCGCCACACACTGTATGCTATGGAGCTCATTTGATAACAAAAAAATCTTACTTTTACAAAGAAAACTGCTATTTTGTCAATTTTTTTTTTTTTTTAACTGCTAATTTGTAAAAAAATACTAGTTTTACAAATAAAAAGGATATTTGTGCCATAAAAAGTACTTTTAGTGGCATATAGTGTTTAACCTCCACAAATAAACTTTATCTTTTACCATTTGAAACGTGAACGATAAATCACTAGCTAGATCTATTTGAAACAAACGACTAACGTCGGAGCATGTTAGTTGTTTTGACTCCAAATGTGTACTAAAAAACTTTTATCACTATAAATTTATAACCATGCTGACATAAGTGTAACGATAAATTAGATCGATGGCTATTGCTCGTTTGTAATGCACTAGTGATCAGTTATAAATTCATTTGTACACATAATTATAGATTAATTCAATCAAATATTGCATAAATGATTATTGCAATTAAACAAAGCCGAAATAGCATGAAATATAATGGTATTTTTTTGGATTCTGCTATCCTGGCAGAAAAAATGAAATGATGTGTTTTTAAACTTTATATCATCTTCTAATTAATATTACAAATATAATTGATAACTATTACAGGGTTAAATTTTAATTGTTAACTATCATTTTTTAAGTGATCTAAAAACTGACCGATTTTCAATTCAACTTTTGGGGTTCTTAAGGTTAAAATTTGAATTACCGTCTTCACAAATAAATGTTCATTAACACTTGTTAAATGCATTTATAAAAAAAAAAATTGAATTTAAAAAAAAAAAAGAAATTTCTACCCGAGAGTCTTTACCCTTTTTTTTTTATCCTATCTATTTGTTGTCGATCTTAAGACATTTCATGGTACATAAAAGCATCATATAATGTTGTCCTTATGATTTGACTGGTGATTTTTTTTTTTTTTTAAAGAAAGTAGTGAAAAGTGTGAAGTTATTATAGGGGTCCTACTGGATGTATTTTCCAACAGACAAGCACTTTTGGGCTTCAGCAGTTCAGCCAACATTCCAAACAATGCAGGAGCTCCAACCCCCAACCCCCAACCCCCAAGCAAAAAATGTTTTTCGCCACCCATATTTTAAGACGCTAAATGTTTTTTCTAATAATAAGTTTATGAATGCTTTCAAGTCATTTTTAAAAAAAATTAAAAGAGAACTAGTTGTTGCGAAAAATTCTTGATGTGAATATGAGACAAACTGGTAATGCACAATCCGGTAACCAAGAACTATAACGATAATCGACGTAAACAATATGGAAAAACACAGGATTTACGTGGTTCGATCCGGAGATCTACGTCCACGGGTAAAAAATCACTCTTGCCGAGGTGTTTCTTTTTCACTAGAATATTGAGTTTACAGATAGTAATTCAATGTACAGAGTGCGAACCCTAATGCAGAGTTCTTTTCACCTATTTATACTACCAAATCAAAACCCTAACTAAATCCCTATAATCTTGCCCATCAAATCTGCATGGCAGTTGGGAAAAGATCATGGGCCTTGATTCGCGGAACAGACTACGTTTTGGGCCAACGCGTGTTGCTGGGCCTGCTGGGCCTGGGCCTTCGCGCTTGCTGGCGCGTTTGCTGGGCCGGTAAATGGGCTCATGTATTAACCCGACCCGAAGTAACCAGGTTATCCCTATCAGATGTCCCCCCCCCCCCCTCCCCCCCAGCCGAAGCGAGGAGGGAGCTTCGGTTGTCACCGGAGTGGTACGGTAAGCAGGAAGGGCCGTGGTCATTGGCCGGCCGAAGTGTTTACGGTCGAATAAGTCGATCCGAGTCCCCGGAGGACTTGGTGGAGCAGTTTGTGAACACGAAGTCGAGCTAGGCCGGAGTGTCTAAGACCTTTATCGGGATGCCAAACTTCCCAGAAGCAAGAAACGCGGTGTAAGTATGTAACAACCTGGCCAAGGTGGGAAGTTCACCGGAGTGAGTTGCCTGGCCAACATGAAGGGAACACCGGAGTGTGGTAGCATGACCGAGGTGGAAGATACACCGGAGTGTAGTTTGAATCTTCCTGAAGAAGGGTGAGGCTGATGTGATTGGCGGCGCCATCATGAGAGAGAGGGATGTGAAGTGACACGCTCTGCAACTTCCAAAAAACCTGTTCCCCACGCGCCTTGGGAACTGTAAAGCGCGTGTGGCGCACGTTTAAATCCCCATTATTGAATTTGAATTGTTTGCATCAACGCCGTTGATTTTTGCGTATATAATTGGAGTAATTGCACAGTAACCTTTCATCTTCTTCATTGCGATTCATCAGTTTAGAAAGCGGGAAAAAGAGGAAATCTTCATTCGTGATTCATCTCAGATCAAAAAAAACTTCTCGAATCAACCCTTTCAAATTCAAACCAAGTAAGTATGTCTTCCTCTTCATCTTCTTCATCTTCTGCCTCATCTTCGGGCTCGATTGAAGAATTAGGGACTTCGAGTACCCCGTTAGACGTCCCCCCCCCCCTATCATATCTCATTCCGGAGAGGAATGAGGTTAGAACAGTAGACAGAGTTGATGGCTTAGAGTGCAATGTCATGATGGTTTCGTTTTATGAATGCACGGTGGAGGATCTTGAGGTGTCCTCTATAGCGCTAAGGATGTCGCAAGAGCAAATTTTGAGGGAGCTCCCGTCTTTTTACCTTCCCTTCGACCTTGAGTACATAATCCCTACCCCCGAGGATAGGGCATGTTGCCCACCGCAGGGGTTTATTACCGTGTATATAGATCCCCTTAGAGTAGGATTGAGATTGCCGCTGTGGGACGTAGTCATCGAATTGTTAAAATACTACGGTATTGCCCTCTGTCAATTAGCGCCGAACGCGGTGAGGCAGGTGGTGGGATTCACCGTGGTCTGTAAACAGGCCGGAGTAGAACCAACTGTAGAGCTTTTTAGGTTCTTCTACCAGCTAAAAAACTTCGGGAAGTCCAAGGGGTGGTATTCCTTTAGTCCCCGAGCCCGAGGAGGGTTCAAGGTTCAGAACCCGAGCAAAGTAGAGGGGTGGAAGGTGAAGTTCATATTCATTAGGAATAAAATAGCTCTTCCGAAGTGGAGGACTGACGAGGTGCTTGATACCGCCCCCGTGGAGAGCCCAGGGGCCGAAGTGGAGCATACGTTCCGGGCAGTGGGGACTTTCAAAACCCTCTGCTCCGAGGAGGAGTTGGAGAAGGCAGGATTGAGCCTGTACTATTCGGGCAATGGGGGCGCCGAAGAGGGTAGGAGTTTTTTCTTTCCTTGATATTTTAAACTTGTCATTTTGCGCAGAACTAACCATAGACCTTATATGCAGTGGGACGCTTCGGAAAGCAACCAGCAGCAGGAAGCCCCGCTAAGACTGCAGCGACCAAGAAGAAGGGGAAAGCCGCTGAGGTATCTCCCCGGGGGGAGATGCCACCCAGTGCGCGCCCAGCGGCGGGGTCTGACGAGCGGGTGATGTCGGCGGAGCCATCTCCCGTGATGAAAAGGAGGCCAGAGCCTACCGGCACTCCGCTGGCACCGTCTAAAAGACCCCGAGTAGGGGAGAGTACGGAGGTAATACTCAAAACGCTGATCATAACTTTTACGTACGCGAGGTGTATAGTATGAGGTTTGAGCTCGGTGTCGTGTTATATTCAACTTATCCAGGTAGGACAGGCGACCCTCAGTAGGCTGGGGTTTGACGGCGCGGACGCCGAGAAGATTCTGCAGCTGGCCAGAGGAATCATAGAGGTTGGCCTGAAGAGCGAGGTGGAGGCCAGAGAAGAGCTGGCCGCGGCAGCGCGGGATCTTCGCGCGCGAAATGACAAGCTAGCTCATGACCTAGCCGAGGCGCGTAAAAGGGCGTCTTTGGTCGAAAACGAGGTGGTGCGCTTGCGCAGTGTGGGGGCCGAGAACGCTGCTCTGCGGGGAGAAAATCTGCAGCTTCGGATGGAGATGGAGGCGCGGGAAGCCGCTGTGATCGAAGGGCAAGGAGCGATGCTGAAGGCGTTCGCCGAAAAATTACTACACACCAGCACGTTCCTTGACTTCCAGACAGAGTTTGTGGCAATAGGGGACAAAGCCACACGAGCCTTGGTGCTGGAGGAGGCGAAGGAGGCGTACCCGTATGTGGACATCAATCGTCCGGAATTCGGGTATGACTCTGAGGCGGTGGCCGAGGTGGAAAAGGCCTATTACGCCGCTCTAGCGAAGCTGCCGGAGTGGCCTCTGGTGAAGGCGCTCGGGGAGAAGAAGCAGCTTCTGACGGCCGCAGAAGTTGTAAACTGCGAGGTGGACCAGGACGAAGAATTCCTGGCATTCTGCCGCGGTGAACTGGCTACCGCACCCCGGAGCACCGAGCCCCCCCCCCCACAGATGGAGATCGAAGCCCCAGCTGCGATCGAGGCCGTCGCAGCAGCTGAAGGAGAAGAAGCCGAAGTGTCCGAGGGCCGGCGAGAGGAGTTGCCCGAAGAGACTGAGGCAATTGAGCGGGAGGTCAGTCGATCCCCGCAAATTTAAACTTGTATAGTTTAGGAATGTATGCGGAACTATGTACCGAATTTGGAACAATTGTACATTTGTCTTATGAAATACAATCTTCTATTTTTCAAACTCTTGAACTTCTTGCTTTACTTGCATGAGCAGTATTATGTCTGTTGTCGAACTGAACGTAACTCTGTACATACTTGAGAGTAATCGATCTGGTTGTCTTCGTTGTCTGTTTAGAACACCGCGGAGCTACACGAAACAATAAAGAAGCTCATGCGATCACTTGAGTGGTTCCGCGGAGAGAAGAATCATCTGCAGACGCACGTAGTGCCAAAACTGGAAAAGCAGGTTGCCTCAGCAGAGAAGAAGGTGGTTGAGGCCAATGAAAGAGCCAAGGACTTCGAGATGAAGTATCGAACTATAGCTGCCGAGATGAGCCGCGTCCGTGTTCATCAGAAGGAGTATGAACGAATTCTTTCAGAGTTCGGTCTTCTGACTTTTGAAGAAGTAGAGGAGCGGGTCGTTGAAACCCAGGGTGACATCGCGGCATTGATGTCGAGGAGCTCTGTCGAGTCCGCGGAGCTCGTGAGGAAACGAGAAGTCCTAGAGCTGCTTCTCAGTATGTATGAAGGGCTGAAGAGCCGAGGCAGGTGGAGGCCTACTGCAGAAGAATTCATTGCGAGCTCTAGTCGGGACCGAAGTACGCAGAGAGCTCCTCGTAAGGATAAGAAAAAACCCTCCGGAAAGACCAAAGGCATAGTTATCCAAGAGCCAGCTCCAGTGGTCACAGTCGAAGAAGAACCCGCGGCGGTTGCCGAAGTGGTAGTCGAGGAGCTGGCCAGGGAAATCGAGGTGATGGTTCCGGAGGAGTGGGACCCTGAGCAATGGGCCCAAACTCCAAGGTCCGTGTCCCAACAAAGCAGACAAGCGCGGACCAGAGATGAAGCCCCCAGGCAAGTGCCTAGAGCAAGTCCCCGGCGCAGGGAAACCCAAGAGGGTTACAGAGCCGGATCCCGAGGGGATAACAGAGCCGGAGCCCATGGTCGAGGATCTACAAGATCCCGGAGGACCCAACGCAGACCGAGAAGCGGGTCCCAACGCCGGAGCGCTGAATATTGGCTCGGGGGCTGTAGATAGTTGTTTTATGTTTTTTGTTGTTTTTTTTTTTTTTTTTTTTGCGAAGTCTTATGTAGAAAACTTCTTAATGTTGTAATATTCAGATAATAATAAAACTGTTGTAGTGTGTACAAACTGGTTTAATAAAGGCAACAGGTTACGAACCAACTTAATCGGGTGTTCGGGAACACGACGGGAAAAATTATTAACTGTTTAATTGGGTGTTCGGGAACATAGTATGGATTAGTCCAATCTCCCCGGACGGATCAGGCGGGAGTAATATATCTCCCCGGACGGATCAGGCGGGAGTAAACACTTCTCCGGTTAAACAGACGAGAAAGTGATATGAGTCCGGGGACTAAAATGCGAACCTCCTCGGACGGACCGAGAGAAAGATTTTTAACTGTCCGGAGACTAGTAATGATAATATGAATGCGTTAGGGCGTCCCCGTAACGTAAAGAATGACACAACGGGTTATATAAGCAAAGAATTTTTATTCAATAATAAGTGCCGGAGCAAACTTAAAAGTACAAGGAGAGATAACAACTATAAAAGAAATTAAAGGTAAGATGGTACTTGAGATGTGGCCTTCACAGATAGAAACGCCTTAAGTTAGTGACGTGCCAGCTTCGGGGAATCGGGGTCCCGTTGAGATGTTCAAGCTGATAGGATCCAGAGTCGTGTACAGCAACGACTCGGTAGGGACCTTCCCAAGAAGCGTGCAATTTCCCTTCAGGGGCAGCTTTGCTGGCTGAGTTAATCCGAAGAACTAAGTCCCCGACATTGAACTGAGTACCCCGGACCCGGAGGTTATGATACCGGGCTGCTCGTTGTTTACATCTGGCCTGTTGAATGAATGATTGATCCCGACGATCTTCGAGTTCATCCAAATTTGTCCGGAGAGCTTCGTCATTATCCTCTGGAACCAATGTAAGGAGACGGGGGCTTGGAACACTGATTTCAGCAGGGATAACGGCTTCAGAACCGTAAGTAAGGCTGTAGGGAGTCTCCCCGGTAGATGTATGCGGTGTAGTGCGATAAGCCCATAGGACTTGTGGAAGGTTTTCAGCCCAGAGACCTTTGGCATTATCCAAGCGCTTCTTTATTCCCGTGAGCAGTGTCCGATTGGTGACCTCAACCTGCCCGTTGGCTTGAGGGTGAGCTACCGAAGTGAAAATTTGTTTGATGTGGAGTTCTTCGCACCATGACCGGAATGGATCATTGGCAAACTGTTTACCATTGTCCGAGATGATAGTGCTCGGGATGCCGAAGCGACAAACAATATTGCGCCACACAAATTTCAAGATATTCTGACCAGTAATGGCTGTAAGTGGTTCGGCTTCGACCCACTTAGTGAAGTAGTCCACGGCAACGACCAGGAACTTTAACCCTCCCGGAGCAACAGGGAATGGTCCAACAATATCAATACCCCACTGAATAAATGACCATGCACTCTGGATTCCCGTGAGTTCAGTCTGTGGCAGATGTTTTACACGGGAGTGCAGTTGGCACTTGCTGCATTTGGATACTAAGTCATGAGCATCGTTGAACAGGGTTGGCCAATAGTATCCCCAGCGGAGAACTTTCTTGGCTAATGTCCGGGAGCCGATATGGCTGGCACAGGCCCCTTCATGAACCTCCCGCAGAACTTGGGTAGCTTCGGCAGGAGCAAGACACCGAAGATTCGGTTGTAGGTATGACCGTCGATATAAAACTCCACCATGAAAGGAGTATTTGGGAGCTTTGAGAACAACCTGCCGAGCTTGTAGCTTATCATTAGGCAAAACTCCATCTCGGAGATATTGGATGATAGGTGTCATCCAGTTCGGACCATTGTCGGTCAGTACCGAAATTGTGGCCTCATGAATTGCTGGATGAAGCAAGTCTTCAACCATAATATCCGGAGATATATTATTTCGGACCGCGGAGGCCAATTTGCTGAGCGCATCTGCTCTTGCATTCTGAGCTCGTGGTATTTTCTGTACAACAACTGCATCAAAAGTGGAGATAAGCTTTAGCGTTAAAGCACGATACCTGACCATTGTTTCATCCTTGGCGACATAAGTTCCCTGGATCTGTCTGGACACGACCTCGGAGTCCGTGAAGAGCTCAAGATGACGAACGTCTAAGGATTGAGCGAGCCTGAGCCCGGCGAGAACTGCCTCGTATTCCGCTTCATTATTAGTCACCTTGAACTTGAACCGGATGACGTATTTAATCTCAACCTCCACGGGGTCGATGAGAAGCACCCCGGCACCACTTCCTTTAGTCGTGGATGCTCCATCCACGTATAGTTGCCATTTCTGAGGTGAGGACACGAGGGTACCGGGGTGATGTGTATCATTGTTTGTCGGAGACTCATGATTGTCTCCCGGGGTTTCGGCCAAAAAGTCAGTGAGTGCTTGGCCCTTGATTGCTCGGCGGGGAAGGTACTGAATATCGTATTCACCTAGCTCAACGGCCCATTTTGCGAGGCGCCCCGACACCTCGGGCTTGACAAGAATCTGGCGGATAGGATGATTGGTCAGGACCCGTATTTCTCGTCCTTGGAAATAAGGCCGTAAACGCCGAGCTGCCATAACAATTGCCAAAGCAGTTTTTTCTAACACGGAGTACCGTGTCTCTGCCCCGTGAAGAACACGACTTGCGAAATACACGGGATGCTGAACCCCATCGACTTCACGTACAAGTGCAGCGCTAATAGCTTCCTCGGAGGAAGCCAAATATAGGTAAAGCGGCTCTCCGGGGAGAGGAACTGCCAAAGTAGGTAGCTGCTGTATGTGACGTTTCAAAGCCTCGAAGGCCTCGGTGCACTCCGGTGTCCACTGAAAGGACTTCGCTTGTCTCAAGACTTTAAAGAATGGGAGCTGGCGCTCCGCCGCTTTAGACAAAAATCGATTCAAAGCCGCCAAACCACCTGTGAGGCGTTGAACGTCCCTGAATGTTTTTGGTGGCTGCAGATCTAACACATCACGAAGCTTGGCCGGATTGGCCTGCAGGCCGTTTTGCGAAACCAAATAACCGAGAAACTTCCCGGAGCCAACACCAAAGGTGCATTTTGCTGGATTGAGTCGCAAGTTATAGCGCCGCAGAGTGCGCAAGGTTTCGGCAATGTCTTGCACACATGAAGGATGGGAGGAGCTTTTGATGACCAGGTCATCAACGTAAACTTCAACGTTACGACCAATCTGGTCGTGGAAAACGCAGTCCATGAGACGTTGATAGGTGGCTCCAGCATTCTTGAGCCCGAAGGGCATTTTCTTAAAAGCGAAGCACCCAAAGGCAGTGATAAATGCCGTTTTGAAGGCGTCCTGCGGATCCATAAAAATCTGATGGTATCCCTTGTATAGATCTAGGAAGCAAAGTGCCACGTACCCTGTAATGGCTTCGGCCTTTTGGTCGATTGAGGGCAAAGGATAACAGTCTTTCGGACAGTGCTTGTTGAGATCGGAGAAGTCAACACACATTCGCCATGCCCCACTGGTTTTTGTCACCATTACCGGATTGGATAACCAAGAGGGATAAAATACTTCAAACAGGATATCTGCATCCAAGAGTTGCTTTACCTCGATTCGAATGGCCTCATTTCGCTCCGGAACGAACTTCCTTTGTTTCTGCTGGATAGGCTTGATGCTGGGATCAATATTCAGCTTGTGTGTTATAATGTCGGGAGAGACCCCGGGCATATCCAGAGGAGACCATGCGAAGACATCGGAATATTCTCGCAAGGTAAGAATGATAGCCTGGTGTAGCCATGGCACATCCACGGCTCCTACGGTCACTGTCTGTTCCGGCTTGCACGGATCAAGCGGGACTTGTGCAGTGGCATCCCCCAACGAGGTACATTCCCGAGGTTCCAGAACCGATGATGCCACTTGAAGCTGCTGTTTGAGAGGAACTTTAGCAGTCTTTTTGAGTGCCACATACATGCACTCTTTTGAAACCCGCTGACTCCCGCGGATAGCCACTTCGCCATGCGAGGTGGGAAACTTTAGCGCGAGGTGATACGTGGAGCAAATGGCTTTGGCAGGGGTGAGCCAGTCCCGGCCCAATATCATGTTGTATGGTGACGGGGAATTCACCACATAGAAATCCACGAAGATGGTTTTTATCTTCGGATAAGTCCCCAAAGACGCTGGGAGAGTGATAACACCTTCCGGCTAGACTTCACCTTGAGTGAAAGTCTGCAGTGGTCCGGGGGCCGGCCGAAGTTGGTCCCGAGAAATCCCCATCCTTTGAAAACATTCGGCAAATATAACACTCACCGCGGCTCCATTATCCACGAAGACCCGCCTTACTGTTATGTTAGCTACAGTCATGTCGATGACAATAGCGTCTGTGTGAGGTGTTATCTCCGGAACCGGGTCCCTATCCGTGAAGCTGACAGTCTCGGACTGATGGAGGCGTTTGTGACGTGGCTCCTCGGGAGGAGGACGTCGAGCCTCTGCCTTCAAGGCGTGTCGCGAGGCCCCGGTGGGAAGGGCTCCATATATCACGCCACTTGTTAGACAAATCAACTCCCAAACGCACAACACCAAGAATCTGGAATGAGTTCGAAGACAATCAATTTGAAAAACACACGACTGTTCGGCCAGAGTTGTGGCCGAAGTAAGCTTCGCACAGAACTGAAAATAAAATGAATCACACAATCGTTTTACGTGGTTCGTTCAAGATGAACTACATCCACGGAGGCCAGGCACACCTCAATTCACTAAGATATCCAATCAATTACAGAAATCACACTCAGAAATGAATATGCCCAATTCTGGAACAAATTAGGGCAGAAAACTATCACTCTCAAATTCTCTCTGTAATCTAAGAAAACTGGAAATTGCTCGACGTAGTGTTGTTCTTCAGGAAGAGAGCTTTCCAATGATATAGGTCTTGTAGCTCGAATGTAACCAACCAGGAAGTTCTAACTGATTGAAGACGACTGCTGCTACCGGACAAATGTGACGGTTTATTCCGTCACAAAACTGTAACAAACTCGTCACAACTGACGGTTATCCTCCAACAACCCTGAACCCGGTTTTTCTGTACAGACTTGCTTCTTCACGTTAAAACCCAGTCTAACTGCCCGGTTCTTCACTTCATGATCCCGGTTCCACATTCTAGACACATCCTATTTCAAAATAGAGCTCACTTGATGACATTGAACACTTCCTTACACATTGTAAGGTGGTATAGCTGGCCGTTTGAACCCTTCGGGAAGGGTGGTGGCCATGATTTCTGAGGAGAACGGCGTGATGATATCTCCATTGGCATCAAGGCCCAGAATTCTGTCCAGTTCAACATTGCGTTGAACTTGCTCATACTCTTGAAGATCTAGAGCATGAGGATTGGCATAGCGAACTCTCTTAGCCGCATTAAGTGGACGGCGGCGATCCACATCAGTAGGTTCCTCATTGCGAGGTCGTGATTCATTAGAACTCCCATGGTCCTCGGAAGAACCAGGTCGTTCCCGTCGTCGATCCTGACGCCCGCGGTGCCCCGGATCCTGTTGATCGCGCGAACGGGGTGGAGGCACCACGGGATTAGCATTATGGCCGGCAGGCCCCGCTGCAGGCTCCGCGGGATGTAGGCGATTAACTGCCCAATCTTGAAGAACATGTGCATGTTCTTGTAAGAAAGCCTGGAGCAGTTCTGGGGTAATTTGAATGTTAACCGGGGGTTGAGTAGCAGCAAGATTAGGGTTTTGCTGGTCTTGAGGGGGTGGAGGGTTTTGATTACCCTGATGATTAGATGTGCTCCCTGCCGGCAATTGCCTTGGCGGCAAAACTTGATCCACAGGTGGATCCTGGTTAGATTGATCACCGTGACGAGATTGATTCAAGCGTGTTGTCACCATGATTCTTGAATGCGATGCAAACGTCAAAAGTTGTTGGTTAAAGCGTTCCCACAGACGGCGCCAATTGGTAATGCGCAATCCGGTAACCAAGAACTATAACGATAATCGACGTAAACAATATGGAAAAACACAGGATTTACGTGGTTCGATCCGGAGATCTACGTCCACGGGCAAAAAATCACTCTTGCCGAGGTGTTTCTTTTTCACTAGAATATTGAGTTTACAGATAGTAATTCAATGTACAGAGTGCGAACCCTAATGCAGAGTTCTTTTCACCTATTTATACTACCAAATCAAAACCCTAACTAAATCCCTATAATCTTGCCCATCAAATTTGCATGGCAGTTGGGAAAAGATCATGGGCCTTGATTCGCGGAACAGACTACGTTTTGGGCCAACGCGTGTTGCTGGGCCTGGGCCTTCGCGCTTGCTGGCGCGTTTGCTGGGCCGGTAAATGGGCTCATGTATTAACCCGACCCGAAGTAACCAGGTTATCCCTATCACAAACTTTTATTAATAAAAACTGAAAAGTTATAGTAGCCCAAATTAGATGCATTTTTAAACAAACAAGCACTATTTTGCTTTGGCAGTTTAGCCAACATACCAAGTAAAAATGGTTATTTGCGACACATTTTTCAAGAAGACAACTGCCATATGTAATAATAAGCTGATGTGACGATTATCGTCACAAATTCTCTTTCAGTCATTTTTAAACTTTTTTTAAAAGAGAAGTGATTGTTGCAAAGAGGAAATGGGTCTTAGTACCCATGTCATAACAAAATACCCCTATTTTACTTATTTCACTTTATACTTGACAAAATACCCTTTTATGAAGCAAACTACCCATTTTGCCCTTGAGTATAAAAAAAAAAAAAAAAATAGAAAAATTCATTTCAATTCAGATTTTATAATTTGAAGTGAAGTCCAAACAAAATTTTGAAATCAAATTTTAAGTCCTAATTAATTATCACAATTTAATAAATTGACCCTATAAATCAAACAATCATGCAAGATCCGATCCGAACGCAAAAATGGTATCAGAGCCCTAGGTTATTTAAGAAAGTCATGAATTTATTATATTACGTACTATCCTAACGGAGGAGACATACGAGTGAATATGAATCCGAACGAAAGTTCGAGAAAGAATACTCCACAGGAATACTTGAGTGAGGACTCAAGTAATCAAGAATATTTCCATAATTTGGAAAGACAGAGACAGGAATTCTTTGGAGAATTTATCCGAAGAGTTGAAAGGAGTCTTGAAAGAATTAAGAAACTCAACCACGAGTTTCGACAGCCTTTCAAGATGCCAAGCGCTGATGAAACGAGAGAAGAAATCAGACGAAAGACCCTTAAACAGGAAATTCCTGTTGAAGGGAATGCAGCTGAGCTCATCCATTTCGCCAGCATCCATGGAAGATTTCCCACCAAGGAAATCTGGAGAAGGAGGCCAAATCAGTCCCCATCAGATATCCAGAAACCTCACTTACATTTCTGGAAAAAATCATGAAGGGACCAAATTGGGAAGAAGTGAGCGGAGAAAAATCTAAGATTTCAGATCTTAGAGAAATCCAGAGGACGGTCCAAAGCTATGGAGAAACCATCCTCGACCAACAGAAGGAAATCCTTGATACACTCAAGGAGGTTCAAAGGAGACTGACCATCTTGGAAACAAAACCAAGTATGGCTAGGAGAAGAGAAGGTTCCCCATCCTTCGGCACAGAACCCCTATTATATCAAAAGGGGAAAACTACCGAAGTAAAGAGAGAACTGACGGATGCAGAAAAGATGATTGCTTTTCTAAACCGGAAGAATCTATCCTAATGGATAGAATAAATCTAGAGGATTTACACGACCTTGCACAGTCCTTTGCAGGATTGGGTCTTGTAGATTTAAAAATGCAAGAGAATGTATCTACGGGGCATCAACAGGTTCCCCGAAATACACACTCTATTAAAATCGCGATCTGCCAAGTTATAGGCAATCCTTGGATAGATGTAGGATACCAATTTCCCGGCATATAGATTTCAAAAACAAGGAGTTGATGAAAGAAGGGAATAGACCATACTCTATTACCTACAGTATTTCGTATGCACTGTCCAATACCCACCATTCAGAATTATTTGTGGGAAAGGAGTTCATCGAAATACCGGATATCTTCGAGCAGGTGGCGCATGCAGTCCGTCCGGAGATTATGGAGTTACCACCTATCCATGAGATGGATATGAGGATTGAGGATCAACCTATTATGACTAGAGCAACAAGTCAAAGGTTCGAACCTAGAAGAGTTTCGTTTCATGATAGCAGAATCATGAGTCGGAGATGGGAGAAGAGACCTATCTCACAAGAGAATCTGGAGCCAGAAAAATTCACAGCAAAAGGTGAATTAAAATGCCCAGAAGGATGGAGAGAGGTAGAGATAGTATTTGATATCACTCAGAAGTATAACATGTTTCCTTGTGATGTCCTATATTATCTACAACAACCTTCATTGGGAAGATTTGAAGGACTTCTCCAACTAGGAGAAAACGAGTTGATAATCCAAGGAATAGCAGGACGAGAAAGTGGACGTCTTATTCTTGGATTGGAGTTTCTCGAGGGGCACAAACCTTGGGAAAGATAGCCAGATAGGGTGGTCTTTACAGTGGCTCATAGAAAATATCAGGTTCTGTGACGTTCTGTGAAGAAAGCAGCACGCTATTAATGGCAACTAGTCCATTCTCGATATACATCTCTATAGGGATGTTATATGAAGAATATCGAGCGGAATATTTCGCAGCCTACATCGACTCAGGCGCAGGAATATGCACAGCAAAGCAAGAAATCTTTCCTACAGGAGTAGGAGAGGATCTACCAGCTATTGCAGGAAGAGATTTCTCTAAGAGGGTTCTTATCCTCAAACGAGGAATTAAGCAAGTGGAAATCATGATTGGCGGAGCCGGAGATACCCCATGGTACAAAGTCAAGACTCCACCAATTTATTTCCATGATACGGGAGCTGATATTCTGTTAGGAAACAACTTCCTACAGACATTCAAGCGGTTCACACAAGAGAATGAAACAAGAAAGCTTATCTTCACAACCCTATGTGATCATAAGATTATTGTTCAGAGATTAAGGGAGGCATTTCATCGAAAGATGCCCATTAATTTTCGCAGCAAGCGTGGTGATGAAGGAAAACTAAGTCACCCAAAAATGAAGGATCAGCGAAGATATGGAGATGCACTCCTTCAATATCGAGCTGAAACATTAGGCGGAGATAAGGATGAGAGAATGTCAAGAGAGACAATCCAATTCCTCAAAGCGTCTATGGAAACAAGTCCACAACTTGATAACACCATTGAAGAACAAATATCTTTGGAGGATGTCAAGAAAAGGATCAAGAGGAATTTCAATGAAGATCCTCTAGCATGGTGGGACAAGAATGAACTCAAAGCAACTTTGAAGGTGAAAACTGGAAAAGAAAATGAGTTTGTTCGGTACAAACCAATCCTTATGAATCAGGCAGATCGTGAGGATATGAAGAAAATTCTTAAGGAACATCTGGACCTTAAGTTGATTTCAGACGGAATCTCTCCATACAGTAGCCCAGGATTTCTGGTGAGAAACCATGGAGAAATGAAGAGAGGAAAGCCAAGATTGGTGATCAATTACAAAGGGATCAACAATATCTTGGAATTCGACGAATATTATATTCCGAGTAGAGAGCACTTGGTAAACTGCATCAAGAATGCCAAGGTATTCTCTAAATTTGATTGTAAATCTGGTTTCTATCAGATTAAGATGGAAGAAGCCAGCAAGAAGTATACGGCGTTTTCCACACCACAAGGACATTATATCTGGAACGTGATGCCAATGGGATTAGCAAATGCCCCCCAGATATATCAAAGGAAGATGGATAATCTGTTCAAGGATTATTTTAATTTCATGTTCGTATATGTCGATGATATCCTCATCGCTTCAAAGAATATGAAGGAACACATCAAACATCTGGAGATCTTTTCAGAAGTTTGTCATAAGGAAGGATTAGTGCTATCAGAAAAGAAAGCAGTAATCGCCACTAGACAGATCGAGTTCCTTGGGATCGAGATCGATGAGTCTGGAATCATCCTTCAAAAACATATAGTAGAGAAGGTGCAGGGATTTCCAGAGGACCTCAAAGACAAGAAGCAACTTCAAAGTTTTCTTGGAGTTGTCAATTTTGCCGGGATGTTTATTAAAAACTTGGCAAAATACAGGAAGGTGTTTAGCCCATTGTTAAAGAAAGATGCAGATTTCAAATGGGAAAAAGAGCACCAGGAATCAGTATTACAACTTAAAGAGATCTGTAAAGATCTTCCAAAGCTTGCAATACCAAACGATGATGAAGAATTGGTACTCTATACAGATGCCAGTGATCATTGGTGGGCAGCAGTATTAACCAAAGTTACCCCGAATGGAGAAGTGCCATGCCGATACTGCAGCGGTCTCTTTGGAGAAAACGAAGCAGCAAGATGGCATATCAATGAGAAGGAATTCTTTGCAGTGCGAAAGGCTTTCAGAAAATGGCCATTATTCCTACTGCCTAAGAAATTCATTCTTAAAATTGATAACACGAGTGTTAAAGCTTTCTTAACAAAAAAAATATTGAATCTAAACCTGAGAAAGCTAGATTACTTAGATGGCAAGCTGATTGTCAATACTTCGATTATGAGGTTGTCATTATAAAGTCTCATGAGAATGTTCTTGCAGACTTTTTAACGAGAGATGGAGTCCAGTGAAGCCAACTCCATCCTAACAGGATACAGGCATCTCCAGGAACGCTTGGAGGAGCTTGACAAGAGGATCAACGATTTGGATATTCAAGCTAAAGTCGCGGGTCGAGTACAACAAGAGGACTTGTTAAAAGTCCACAGCGCGATGAAGGCTACCAGACTGGCAAGTAGTTGCCTTTGGGACAGCCTGATTATTCCTATCCGACGGGAAGCCTCCTCAGGGAAGCAAAAAGTCGAGTTTCGGGAACGGGGCCCTAACCCGGTCGCCACAGATTCAAGTACTGTGAGCACGAGTTCTAAGTTGGATCCCTATACGGATCTAACCGAAGAAGCAATTGAGCAGACGGAGGTTAATCCTCCTGATGTTTCAAGCCAACCCATCACCTCTGGGGTAAAAGAGGGAGAGATCAATCTTAGGCCAATGGCTGGTACCTCTAAGATTGATATTAACGAGCTTAAAGTTTCTCCTTTTCAGGTTTACCAAAGAACATGGGAGAAAATTCTCACAGGAGCTGGAGTTAACCCAGCAAGATGCCAGATTGATAGATCTGGTAAATATCCAAGAATGTGGACGAACCCCGGAGCCAGTCCACAAGAAGTAAAAGAATGGTATGATTTCGGAGCTCTAGCTTCGGTTTATACTGTCGCACCAGGTTTTCCGGAAATCTCAAAACTTCCGGGATGGATTTTTAATGCTGTGTTCGAGACATGGGAAAATAACAACCATCTCGAACGAGGAGATATTCTGGAGCTAAAGTTTACATCAGCGGCTCCAGAACCATACAAGAATGGGTCTTATCCAGCGTTCCATTTCATTAAGCTGCAAAGACCTGATCCCAGGCAGGCCAACAAAAACATGTCTGCCCAAGATCACAAGATTCCTTTAGTATCAACCTTTACGGAGGATGATATTACCACGAGGAGAGCATGGGGCATATGGGTTTTTCATGATTTCTTAATAAAAGTTGGGCTTTTGTTCATCATCTTCCAAAAGTTTTATTTCTGTTCATTAACCAAGGAGAATACCGTACGCCTCGAGGTAGAAAACGAATCGAGGCTGTGCTGGTTGCTGTTGAAGGAATCTACGTCTGGAACCATAGGTTGCGATCGAGTGGTTGGGCTGTGAGGAGCAGTTCGTAAAAACCGGTGGATACGACCCGACGGCAATTCGGTCAAAAAGGTACGAAACTTGGTTTATGTTTCAAGAATTTAATTGACGGAAGCATGATGGGCCTGATATGGTCGTAATGGACTATTTCCATAATACTAAAGATTAATTTTGCATGAGAAAATTAATTTTGGGGGTTAATTTATAATTAAGAAAATATAGGACGGAAATTTATTTGAAATATTATTTGGACAAAACCAAAAGGATAAAATATAAGGACTGAATTGAAATAAAAGAATGCTCGCTAGTTTTATCAGAATAATGAAGAGCATTTTTTTTTAACAAAAGGACAAAAAGGGCAAGTTGGTCATTTTGGGTATATTATCAAGAAAAAAGTCAACTAAGTAAAAAAGAGGGTTGGCACTATCTGACAAGGGCATTATACCTTGTCTCCCTTGTTGCAAATAAATAATTGGGCTAAAATCATTTTTTGTCCCGTAACTCTTTACTTGTACAATTTTGGTCCCAAGAAAAGTTAAAAAATCAATTTAGTCCTGTAACTTTGAAATTGGTTCAAATTTAGTCCTTTTTTTTCCGATAGTGACCAATTTGACTGAAAAATTGCATGTATCATTCACATGACTCATTTTTCCAATAAAATTTTTAATATGTGGCACCAACAAGTGATGAGAAACGAGAAAAAATAAAAAATTCCTCTTTCTTTTAATTTTTTTAATTTTTAATGTTATTTTTACTTCAAAATCACTTACCGATGCCAGATAGTTAAAAATTGGATGGAAAAATGAGTCTGGTGGCTAGCACATGCAATTTTCCAGCCAAATTGATCACCGACGGCGAAAAAAGGAACTAAATTTGGACCAATTCTAAAATTACAGGACTAAATTGAATTTTTAACTTTTTTTGGGACCAAAATTGTACAACTGAAAAGTTACGGGACCAAAAATAATTTAAGCCCTAAATAATTTGAGCCATAATTTGAGATAACTTTTATTGTCTCAAATAATATTATTTACAACTAGGTCAATTTTAGATTTTTGGAGAGGACTAGTTGGTTCAAAATATACTTGATACGGATTTGACACAATAAAATAATATTCTTTGTGATCGTATTATTGACACGACTAATTAGTGAAAACATGTCGTCTATAATTTTATAGTTGTGATATCATTGAAAAAAATCTTACAAATACTCCCTCCGTCCCGACTTAACCTGTCTAGGTTGACCAAACACGAAGGTTAAGAAAAAATAGATTTTGTGGAATCTTTGACTTTTTTAAAGATGGAGATTGAGGATGGAGATTTTGAGGGTGGAGATTGTGAAAGAAATTTGTCATTTATGGGGCTGACAGGTTAAGGTGGAACAAACTAAAATGACAAGTAGGCATGTTAAGTTGGGACGGAGGTAGTATATGATAAGAAATAGTTGTGCAGCCAAAAAACACTATAAAGAGAATCATTCGTTAAGAAATTAAAGAATTTGAGAGGGGGTGGGGAAAGGGGTCTCAAGAAAAATACGAAAATGAGATGATAGTCTGTATTTTTTAAGAGTTTATGAAATTTAAATTATAAACGTAAATATATGATTATATACACATTAGGGTTGTACACGAGTTTGAAGATTATTAAAATCGGACTGAAACTCGAACTGAACTTGTTCTGAATCGAAAAGAATCCTTGATAATTAATCTGACTTTTTTTTTTTAACTGAACCGATTAATTTTTTTTGTACGAATTTGGATATCTCTAAATTTTCAAACTGAAAAGTGCATTGAACCGTACGGAGTCGTATCGAATTGTACTAAACCAAATAATCAAATCAAAATACAAAATATAAATTTAAAAATATCTTATCCGTAATTTATATGAGAATTATAATCTAATTATGTCTAATTCTATAGTTAGTTGATTTTAACGTAACTAATTAAAAAAACCTTGTTTGATAATTATATAATTTTCAAAAATAAGTCAGTGAAATTGGAAATAAAATTTGACATAATAAATATTTTTTATTTTGGTTAGAAGCTAATTTACTTTGTCTAAATTAAATATGTTATTTGACAGATAGAATTTCTCGATTATTAATTTGAACAGAACCGATAAACCAAATTGAATAGAATCATTCGGTTATATTCAAAATTTCGAATGGAACTGCCACTAAGAAAAAAAATATCCGTACCGTAACACACCAATTTTTTTTATTTGATTTTGGAAATCAGTTTTAAAAATAGTCGAAATCTATATAATATGGATATGAAGAGAGGAAACTACAAATATTTTTTCAAGAGTAGGTCTTGGGTGCACCCAACACACAATAAGCTTATTATGCACTCTTCAATTTAATTTGAGAATTAGATATATATTAAAGGCTGCGTTTAGATACTAAAACACGCTGGTGGCCTAGTGGTTGAACTATTATGCGCGTGTTGAGGTCTTGAGCTTGAGTTTTAGCCAACGCACTTTAAGCTTTTTTTTTTATACAAATTAATAATATATATATATATATATGTGCACATCAACACGCTATATATATTATTCCTTCCTCGCCGATATTCCGCCACCTCACACTCACACCACTAACAAAAGCAATCTATATATATTATTCCTTCGCCACCTCTAACTCACACCACTAATAAAAACACGCTATATATATTATTCCTTCCTCGCCTCTTACTCCGGAAAAAAAAATAAAAAATCTTTTTTTTTCCAATATGCAAGATATTTTTATCCGTTTTATATATATACATATAGAGTAATGATAAGGAACCCACCGTGGATTTTCTTGTAGAGCTCACCTGTTCATATATTCCGCCACCTCACACTCACACCACTAACAAAAACACGCTATATATATTATTCCTACTCGCCTTTTACTCCGGAAAAAAAATAAAAAATCAATATGCAAGATATTTTTATCCGTTTTATATCTTCTCTCTAGAAACTCCGGAAAATAAAAAAATCACTTTTCACACAACTAACTTGCTATATTTTTTATTCCTTTCTTGTCTCTTATTCAGAAAAATAAAAAATCACTTTTTTCCAATATGCAAGAACTTTTTATCCTTTTTATATCTTCTCTCTAGAAAATAAAAAATTTCCACTATACCAAGTTCTTTTCTTCCCAAAATAAGTTTTCATCAACTTTTTTGCTTCTATCATCTCCGTCCCAAAAAGATAGAATCTTTTTGGGACGGAGATGATAGAAGCAAAAAAGTTGATGAAAATTATTTTGGGAAGAAAAGAATCTAGTATATTGGAAAAATTTTATTTTCTAAGAGAGAAAAAATAAAACGGATAAAATAATTTTGGGAAGAAAAAAATCTTACATAGTGGAACCAAGTGATTTTTTTTTTTTTAATTTTTGTGAATAAGAGGGAGAAACGAATAAAAAATATAGCGAGTTTTTGTTAGTGGTGTGGAAAATGATTTTTTTTTTTTTTTTAATTTTCCGGAGTAAGAGGCGAGAAAGGAATAATATATATAGTGTTTTTGTAACCGGTGTGAGTGTGAGGTGGCGGAATATATGAACATGTGAACTCTATCAGAACCCACTAGTGAGTTCCATATCATTATTGTATGTATGTATGTATATGTATGTATATGTATGTATGTATGTATATATATATATATGTATATATATATATATATATATATATATATTAAGGCATGTTTATTGGTATATAAGAGGTACTAGCCTAAGTGGTAAAATCATGAATTACCACTTATTAGGGTATGAGTTTGAATCCCATCTTCTCCATTTTTTTAGCTTCTAGACGCAAATCAAATCCATTGCACCACATGGGGCTATTGTGAATTTGTCCAAACAAGACCCTTATATATATATTCTTAATTTCAAATGAAATAGGAGAGTGCATAATAAACCTATTTTGTGTTGGGTGCACACAAGTTTTTGCCTATTTTTAACCGTAAACATGGATAACACAATATGTAAAAGATCTCTGTTGAAGATTATTAGATATAAGATTCCCTAAAAAAAAAAAAGATATAAGAGAAGAAAATATAAGAGGTATTTGTTGAAAAAGGAAATAGGAACCCCTTTGTGTTATGCATATAAAAAAATAAAGCCAACAAATACGCCCAATAATTAATAAGGCCCAAAATTTATCCACCAAATTAATCCGAGTATAAGACTGTAAATTCATGAGAAGTCCACCCGGTCAAAAGTCTAACTAAGAAAATGTGCACCCAACATACAATAGGCTTATTGTATACTCCCGTATTTAATTTGGAATTAAAGATATATTTAAGGGCCTTGTTTGGATGGATTTGTAGTAATAAAATGTGGTATAGTGGTGAGGCGCGCAGAGGTTAGGTTCGAGGCGCGACCGCATGCAGGTTCGAACCCTAGTTTTGCTTTGTTTTTACTTATTTTTATGTTGTTCAATAGTATATGTTATATTGCGTAATAGTATATGTTATATCGTGTAATAGCTCTGTTCTAAAAATCCCCGATTAGCTCCGATTAATCCCCGTCTAGGCGCTAGGCTCTCATTGACCGCCTACGTTTATTTTCCGATTCCTCCCGGCCTAACTACGTCTATGTCCCGATTAGTCCCGCCCAGACCCCGATTAGTCGCTAGGCCCCAGTCCACCGCCTAACTAGCGCCTAACGACTTTTAGAACATTGTGTAATAGTATATATTATAGTTACATGTATAATTTTTAATAACATATTTTGTTGTTTAATAATATATATTATATTGCATAATAGTATATGTTATATTACATATATGCTCATTTTTTTTAATAATATATAATTTTTTTAAATAATATATTATATTGTCTAAAATAATATAAAAAGTACTTAATAGGACTCAAACTCAAGCCACTACAAGTGCAAGCAAGATTTTATCCACCAACCCACCACCTCATATTGTCATATAAAATGCGGCGCAATGTATTAATACTATTAATAATACATGCACATATATAGAAAATCGGAGAAGATGAGGTTCAAACTCGTGCCCTAATAAGCAACAATTTAGGATTTACCACCTAGGCTAGTGCCTCTTATGGGCTAACAAACATGCCTTAATATATATATATATATATTATTAATTTGAATCAAAAGAAAAAAAAAAAAAAAAAAAAAAAAGTTGCGCGCTGCTGAGGTCTCGAGGTCTCAAGACCTCAGCGCGCACAAGCAACACTCCAACCGTTGGGCCACCAGCAATTTCATATTATCCAAATGCAACCCTTAATATATATCTAATTCCCAAATTAAATTGAGAAGTGCACAATAAACTTATTGTGTGTTGGGTGCACCCAATACCTACTCAAATAAATTAGTAGTGTCGTTCACTTTTTTACCCTATACATTTTTACTACTATGAAAATAAATATCCTTGTTCCACCACTTAAAAACAAGTCCAATATAAAAAAAAAAACTTAATAAATGAATAATAATTTAGAGGTCATCAGTAGAACAAGTCACACCTCACCATATGGGATCGTTTGTTACATTTTGCTGTTTCATCTTTTGTTTCACCATATTCACCAAATGATACGTGTATTAGATGATGTCATTAATTAATATGTGTCGTGCATTGAATTGAGTGTAACAGAAGATAAAACCCCCGCTGTAATAAAAAATCCGCATTGACTCCACACTACCATCCATTTTAAGCGTAAAAAACACATGTTAAAGTTAAATCACAAACATTGATCAGGGGAAAAAAGACAAGACAACATACGAGCGTTTTGGATTCCCTGTTACCTTTCTCTGTTACATTCACTGTTACACCCTTAAGTGAGCGCCACATCATAATCTCTCTGTATTAGCAAACGGAGACTCATAGCACTGTTAGCATACATTTCCAATTTCACGAAGGAAACAAAACTCCATATCATGCAATTCCCGCAATTGTTCCAAAACCGAATCTGAATCCAAAACACCACAATCACATATGCAGAGATTCGTGGCTCTTCCCTTCCGTCTGGGTCAGAATTTCAGAAATCATAAATAGAAACGACAAGAAAATTCGACGAATTTCTTTCGGCACAGATTCGTAATTCATACTGAAAACTCGATGACTTTATTCTTGTTGGTAAGCAACTCTCTTCAGTCTTGTAAAGTCGTCTAATTTTTTTAACTATTCTTCAATTTTCAGTGAAGCCTACAAAGTGTTTGATGAAATTCCTGAACCAGAATATTACTCTTATTTGACAGTCACATGCTTTGATCATTTCTTCTCATTGCTATTTTATTTTACATGAATCTTGTTAGAATGAGTGATTAGTTAGGAAATTGATGGAATATATTGGGTTATTTTCTTACACCGCATTGATGAGCCATATGGAACAATTGAACTATTTATTTGGGTGTTTAATGTGATTTTAGTGTTCTTCTTATTGGATGTCTTTCAAGCTGAACTAAAAACTTTAGTTTGGTCAATATAGATCATTTTGTCAATCTTCAGTTCTATTTTAGTTAAAAAAAATTAAACATAACTGAAATCTCGTGCGCGGGTATGTGTTTTTATGTGCACACTCACTATGCAGTGGATGTGGAAACAGATAGAAGATACCCACAAAACCTGACTAATTGCTACAATGATATACATTAAACAAATAATATAATGACTCCTACAATGACTTGCCCAGGCATATTATAGAATCACTTGCCATTTTGTGGAGATATGACAACGAGTTAACGTAGTGAGAGCATGAACAACGTTCTTAACAAATATGTGAGTTATAAAAACAACTTGTTACAATTTTTCCATAACTTTGACAGACTGTTGGAAGATCATTGGTATGCAGAGTTGAAATCAGAGTATAATGTATGTCATACTATACTGGTGATTTCTTTCCCTATTCAAATATTGAAGCATGCAACTAAGATTTTCACACATGCGGTATTTGGATTGTTTAAGGAAGAGTTGTGTAACTCTTATGACACTAAGATATACTTGTGTGGTGAGACTGGAGAAATTTCAGAGTATAATATTACCCTTTGGGGAAAACCTTATAATCACACAGTCAGGTTTCAATCATCGCAAGGTAAAGTTTCATGCAGTTGCAAAAAGTTTGAGTTTGCAGGAATTTTATGTTCACATATACTTAAAATATTTTGTTGGAGAAATATGGTGGAATTTCTTGAGTTCTACATTATGAAAAGAAAGACGAAAAAAGCAAAACAGAATGATGTTAGAGCTCAGTCTATAGGTAGTGGAGGATCTTCTGATGACACCAATGCATATGATAAAAAGCAACTGATTGGTGTCCACTATAAAGAACTGTGCAACTTAAACCATCAGTTAGCAACACAAACTGCTCTTACTTCAAAAACATTTGAAATAGTAAAAGGGTCTTGTTAAGTTGATTGAAGAAGTTGATGCAAGTTTAGAGGATACAACTTCTGGAACACCAACTTGTGGATCCAAAAGTCCTAAAGTTATTTCATCAAAAGTGGTGAACAAACAAAGTTCAGTCTCTGAAGTATGTGGGCCAACATTAGCGAAAGAAGCAAAAGTATCTGGAGATATCATACCCATAGGATGGAAACCTAAGGAAAAACTGTATAATCTAGAAAGAGATTAAAAAGTAGACTGGAGAAGAATAAGCAGGGGAAGAAGCAAAGTAATGCAACCACACAAGTTAAAAGCAGTGACAAAGTTTTCTTTACGGACTTAACATCTCATAAATATAATTTCTTCATATTTTCATGATATGTTTCAATATTGTTACCTCTGACATTTTCATTTATGATATTTTTAGATATATAATTAGCAGATGTCTTAAATTGACAATGGATAAATAGTTCATGAATTGATGCTTCTTTTGAATGTAATTCGCACCCCTCATCGCAATTATCACAATTATCACAGGTATTTGTGATTTACATTCTTCACTAGTCAGATACTACATTTGTCTATTTGTCTATGTAACTCGGGTAGATGATTTATTTATTTCATATGTGATTTTGTATGACAATGCTCAGAAACATCTGGTTAGTAGAACTAATTTTGGAATGACTTTCGTGCTCAAGGTTCTCTATTGTTAGAGCCATTCCAATTCCCCCCCCCCCCGCGATTCCAATTCCCTTCGGTAAACTATCCTACTAGTATACTTTTGTCATTTGAAGAAATGTGAAAGTATTGTTTTGTTCATGAATGAGATTTTGTGGAATTTTTGTATTATAGGTCTTCAATCGAGATGTTCATGATCAAATTAACATTGCGCCCTACCTATCAAGAAATGATTATCAAAGTGGTATTAGGTTAACACAGTAACTACATGTGGCAAAACATAGTCGAACAACTATATATATTTCATTTCTTAAAAAATGTCTAACTTTGTTGTTTTGTTTTGTGCAACTACAAGTAAATAATTTACGAGGATTTCAAGAGCTTCAATTAAATACTTACACCTCTGAAGGTTGACATGAGAAAGCCAACATTCATCACGAGGATGCATCTAAAGGATGAAAAATTGGAGTTTATGCCATAAGTTATACTCTTTTTTTTTTTTTCCTATTTGAAGTTGAATTTCTAATGAAATTTTAGAGACTTCGAACTCAACTAGTGTTGATACAAAAATTTCGTATCCAAATAAAATGCGCCACATAATAAAATATACGTTGAGAATCAATTTCAATCAATCATTTTAGTGTTAGGAATTAATTAAATATAATTCCTACGTTACATAGTCAATTTAATTGAGGATTTGCTATATATTTTATTGACCAATTAGAAGTCGCCATGTGTCAAGATCATATTACTAAATTAAATTAATTTAGTAATTATCCAAAAATATGTTGGTGGATATCAAATTATGGTGGACCAATAGGAGGAATTCGTATATTAGGATATTGTGTAATTCCTCATTGAAATAAATAGGGCACGTGCTTAAGCTGATTAGGCTCAAGTTGAAGTGATTTTGAAATTAGATTGATACCACTCCATGATATCAAGGTCCGAAATACAAATTGGAATTAAATTGATTGTTCAAATCGTTGATCACTGAGGATTCATGGAAGACAAGTAGTTATTAAATTAATATAACTAATTTAATAATTATCCTGAGGATATTTGATAGATTTGATATTATGGAGGACTAATCAAATTGCCCCACTCAGATCCTAGACCGATTAGGTTTCTCCATCCTACAACTATAAATAGGGCCTCATTGTTCCACCAAAAATCACAACATAGGCTCAAGAAATGTGTTACAAAGTCAGTCCGACGTTACAAAGTCAATACATTAAAGTGACAACGTTTGATTCAGGATTTTAATCCGGTCCTTGAATTCAACTTTATTAATTGAAGAACTCATATTCGGTGCAGATCAAAAGTTCAAAGATCATTGAAAAAGACTCAAGAATTATTTGTCTTCAAGTTCTTGAGATTTTCTACGTTTCCAAATTAAGGCTTCGAAGCCTCAGATTAACATAACTAAAGAACAAAATTACTGCGGAGAAGATCAAAGCTATTAATCTAGTCCAAAGGTTGAAGATATAGTTCGAAGAGAAGAATCAGAGGAGAACTAGAGTTTGGAACCCACAAATTGTAAACTTTATCCATTTAATCCGAGAAATTCGATTTTGTAATTCTTTTTATGTGTATTCTATATAATACACAAAACTCGTTGTTACAATTAGGTTGGCCGATTTTTTTTTTGGTGGTTGTTTATTAGAGCATATGAATAGTTACATTTTTCTTTCTTAAATTAAGATGGGTTGGAGTTCATCTTAATTTATTTGTTAGTAGTTTGTGTTCTACTAGTGTTGGATTTAGGCCGGGGTACCTTTGATTGCAACGGATTTGAACCCTGGATCGTATACGGTCGAACTACGGCATCACCTCGATGATTCGTACTCTCGGTCAGGGTGGAAATCACGAACGGAAGTCCACCACGATCCACAATACATTAGCATCTCCGGTGGCTTTTGGAAAAGTACTTTTGGGTGTGGGAGAAATCACTTTTGATTTCTCCCTTTCTGTTTCTCACTTAAGTGAGAAACTGTTCTTACTTTTCTCCATTAAGTGTACCCGGTACATGATACACGTTAATTATGCATGTATTTAGGTCGATTTAGGATCATATTTTATATCATTTACATGCATATTTGACCGGCATTCATTTATATTTATCATATTTGGGTCATTTGACGTGTTTCGACTTGTTTTGAAGTTAATTAGGTAATTTTATTCCATTTGCATGAAGTTCGAAGAAGAAAACAAGTCAAATAGGGTTTAAACGGATGAAAAGGGAGTTAAAGGAGCAGTACACTTGATGGAGTTTATATAGGGGGATAGGTGGGCTTCTAATTATGGGAGATGAGCCTCCCATAATAGCCCACTTCCTGTAATGGACCAACCCATTTGGGCGCCTTCGACCAGGTCCATGACCCGGGTCAAACCAACATCCCCCACTCGCCCATGAGGACTGAGACCTAACTTTTCGTGATCTTTCCAACTCACCAAGATCATATTAGCTAATGGATCGTGTGACCCACAAGTATCTCAAGAGCATATAGTTATACACTAGTTAAGGTGTATAACAGCTCGACATCAATAATTTGAGGACAACGAACTCGCTATATCTCAGACTCATAGCCCAATGCCAAAAATCAGTATGCCTCCTAGTCCCTTCATTAATGAAGGAGCATACCAGATTCATCACTCCGTTTTACATTCACTATTACGTTCCTTGAACATAATTGGCGTCAGTGAATCTTTGAACTGTGATGGCAGTAACGGTCTTCTTTTTTCCTCATAGCTCCTAGTCCTTCATCTAGCTGCTTTCCTAGACATGTCTCGCATAGCCGAATAATTTCCTGGTTATTGGGAGCTTGCCTAAAGTAGCAACACTGAGAAGAAGGCTAAAGACACAAAAAAAAGTCTTAAGGATATGCTATGAGGTAATCCAAACCTCTGGATCTCACACAATGAGAAATAGGGACTCATTTCTCATTATCCACTTGGTCACAAGCATATGCAGTATGAAACACACGTTACAATGTGTCATTTCCTCAAAGGAAGCATTTATCATTTACTGAACACATTGTACAGATATTGATCTAGATGCTTTTCATCAGCTAACCTGAGTTCTCTCCTTAGATGTCCTCAAATTAACGTCTAACTCGAGAAAACTCACATCTGGATATACGACAAGTTATAATTGGATAACCAAATATCCGATTCGATCACATGTTACCGAACATCAATCTCATCTTAGCGTACTAAGGTGACACTCATAGAATCAACTAAATATATTCTATACTGGTCTCATCTCCTATGTCATTCGACATTGGAGGTGATTGCTCGTGTGAGAGAGCCAATCGCGTTATGTGACAATATTCCAGATAAAGTCAAGTTGTGATGTACTTGGTCAGTATTTGGATTCTCTCATAAGTTACGCCCCATTTATGGGCTGTGGGTTGTCAATGCCCCCACTGAACTGCTTATCACTCCAAAATCACTCAACCAAAACAACTTCACATTATATAGCCAGAAGCTCCGAGCTTTGCTCTGATTTTAGAAATCTATACATTTATCCAATACTCTTATCTCCCCGAGATGATCCTGCTACTTTGCAAGAGTAACTACTTAGATGCCGTCTTTGATCTGCATCACCGTACTGAGTATTATTCGAACTAGATCATAGTTTTTCCACTAAGGAGAATGATACAATGCATCCTAGACATAAAGAAAACCCTTTCAAGTTTACTCCTACACTTTTACTATGATTTGATTAATGTTCAATTACTAGACCCATGACAAAGCCTACACTAAGGCACACACATCTCAAAGTTATTTGCAGCTCTTACCAGTACTAGAATATTGTACGATGGGCATTGTAAACTTCTCTATAGAAGTTATTGGACACATTAAGTGGCTTCAAAACTTCGTCTGTAGCCAATAAGAGTATTAGTGGATACATGGGCGTCCACATAAAATCACTTTAAGATTTTTACAAGTGATGCTCATACAATCACAAGTAGTCATCTAGGTGATCCCCTGGAACCTTCACTTATCCTATAAGTAACCTATCCATATCCTTCAACTCCGAGTTGTAAGATAGCCCATTTATCAATGGTCATAATACTCCATATCTTTGCTCACTGGCAAAATAAGATTACAAGTTTCCTTGTGGTGTTACATGAGATTAATACTTTCGTAAAATCTCATATGCCATTGACTTGAGTACTGTACTAGGCCATGAAATTGATTTCTTGGCCTCTGACTATAAACCTCCTTGGTAAACCAATTTATTTATCGATCAAGTTCTCCACTGAGAAATACAGTCACTCAACCACTTCAAAAGTTTTCAAATTAAATTCTAAGTTGGCTAACTAAGGTCGAATCATGGTAAAACTCAACATTGGTAGGAAATGCCCCTCTGGACAACCCTTACCCTCAAAGTGTAACTTTCCAACTAATTTGATATTTTTACCTCTGGCAGTTCTAACAACCTTTTGAGAACCGTTAGTTCACAATCTCTCCCAATAGATATCAACCAGTTCCCAAACTTGGTTTCAACTACACCAATTAGATAACTATCCCTTTGCTTTCATCCATTCATCCATCCAAGGATGATACAGAGTTCAAGTTTTTCTCAAATTCTGGAGATTCCTAGTTAAATCATGTCTTGCAATCTCATAGATTCAAGTATGCATTTTCCCGGTTTTGTTCCAACGAAAAATTCAAACAGATTCTAGTTTCACTAAATGTTGACCCCCACTGGAACCTTAGTTCAGGAAATCCTTTTGAACTACTCATAGTACAGTTGAATGCAGATCTTCGTTCGAACATTTCATAAAAATATCTCCAAAATACTAGGTTTTGTGATTATACTTCAGTAACAAACTTATCAACTGTTCATCTTTGAACATATAACCTTTGGACTGACAGAGTATCCCTTAAGGATAGATTTCCTCTACTGAGGTTTTCAGCTTTCCAAACTTAATTGAAAAATGTCACTCGCCTAAGCAATTGATCCCTAGGATCCCCATTGACCTTTAGAACCTTCATTTGCTCAGGTCTGACTATCTATAAGTCCAAAAGTTTACGAGATATTTAAGTTACTGATTCAATGAATACCTTGATTCAAGGTATGGGTCGCAATCAATGTTCTTTTCAAATGAAATAAACTACTTGACTTGCAACCTCATGGACCTCAATATTTATCTAGCAACATCTCTTTCCCCCCTCTTCACCACATAATTTTTGTTGAAAATGTGCGTGAAGACTGGATGATTGTTTGATAATATCTTCGTTACATTAATCATAAGATGATCATGAGACTTTTCACACTTGTAATTAGTCTAAGAGCACTTATGCCTTATTCATTTGATCGTTGCCTTAAACACTCCAGTGTCTAGACTTTCAGTGAATCAAATGAATTTGACCAATTCGTGTGAGTGATCCTCATATCTATCGGGAGATTAGGCTCCATGATCAACCATTACATCATTGAATCATAGAACATCACAGTGGATTAATCAAAATAGAAGAAATTATCCTAATTGTCTTAAAAGATGTTTCAAGTGTTTGATGATGAAGTGAAAAAATCCCCCATCCCCCCCACCCTGGAATTATCAATTCTGGAAAAATTACTCCTTGAGTGCATTTCCAGTTAATTGAAGCATCATGTTATGCCTAATGTAAACTCGTTTAGTGCACCTTTACACTAATCAGTCCACTTTCAAAGTATACACATATGTTTACTTCATCCAAACAACACGAAACATTCTCGTCATGTCCATCTACAATATTGTCTTAATGTTTATCAACCAATCAATCTATCATTATCTCAAGCCGAGTCCAGATCTTTGGAAGAACTCCAAACGAAACCAAAATTCATCTTATTTCAAGATTCTTGAGGATAACAGACAGAAAAACTTTAGATTATCATACAATTCCGAATTGCAAGGGATCAAGCCTAATCATTAACTTCAGCATGCTGCAAATTAAATTTGCAGTGATAAATGCCTAAGATATTAATATTTGCATAAATTCCCGTGTTCATCGTCATAATCCTATTGTAATAGACAAAAAATGTCCACGAAATTTCCAGTTTTGACATTCACTGCCTTGAGTCCTCTTACCCGAAGTAAAGGAATTAATAGACAAGTCTGATATTGTCTAGCATTTGCAATCATTCAAGTTGAGTGTGCACTATCAAGTGCTTCTCAAGAAGTGTTCAGGTATCTACTACCACACTTAATAAATAATGTTATATGCTTAACCCTCATTGTCGATTCATATGGCAGGTGTGTCAAGAACTAAGAAATTTACTTTGGATTAGCACGATTAAGTGCCTTTCCAATTGGTTTCTGTACATGTGTTGAGCCAAACACACTACACTGCATTTGCTCAGAATATTGTGTTTCCCAAAAAGACCCATTTGTCTTTACTGGGAGACATTCTTCTGAAAAATCACTGTCAGTATCTTCCGCCTTTACCATGTTCCTCTTATGTTTAAAATCCAATTCTTAACTTGGAACTTGTAACTGACTACTTAGTTGCCTCTAGCCACTTATAATCACTATTATGAGCAACATCCTTAAAAATCCGAGTTGTCCCAGTGGGCATGATCGGTTGTTAGATGCCCCCATCAATAGAAAGATACTAGACTCTAACTTAAGTCTTAATCTATTGTTCACAGAGAAGACTTGGAGTAACAACCTCTGACTGGTGGCGGTAGAGATACCAAACTTTTACTCTAATATACCCTGATATCTTGAGTTAAAGTATTTTCTCATTAAATGAGAATTATTACTAAGTCCAGAGTCTGTTGATTATCCAAGGTTTCGTTAGTAGAGGAATCGTCTTCAATTCCATACTACTAGAACCGTTTCCGTTTTCTTTTCTGTTACAACATTAATACCCTCCTAGGGTTCATATGATTCGGTTGAAGCCATTCAAGACTATCTCTAAGTCTAGTACACATCTAATTATTATGATCTCACAGTCATAATCTACTTATCGCTAAAGACAAGGTTAACTAAGAAGTAACTAACTAATTGTGTTCTATGCCATGGTCTAGGTTTAGGGGAGATGAATGCACACGTATGTGCTTACTAAACTACATGTACATAAGATTTTGTTCTTAGAATTGACATTGTGGTAACTTAACGGAAGGTGTGACCTCGAAAGTTCACTATGTTCCCAATCATCACCCATATCCAACCGTCATATTACCACTACTCGATCTTAAAGGAAAACAAAACCTACAACTGTTATAGGTGAGAATGTGAGGATTCTTCCAACCCATAACTCCCACTCAAATAACCAATCATGTTCTCAACACGATTTTACTATGTTGATCATACTCAAATTGTATAGACAACAAGTTGATCGCACATAACATGGGGTTCAACACATAGTTGAATGTCAAATCATGAAATATGCACTGTCCATGTGGTTGGGAATTAAGTTTTAAAACAAGTTAATGCCCTTAACTATATCCCAATTATGATAGATAACTTTCCCATTACATGGTTACGAAGCATCTGTAAAGACACTCGTATCAGTATCGTAATAAAGTCCATCTTCATTCATCGGCAGATGCAGCATCTATCCGAATGTTGACTTAGCCTTATGATCACCTTTGATCTAAGCCTAACACTTAGTCAGCTTAGAGGCAAGTTAACTAACTCGAAAAATCGAACAATAAGGGTAGGATTAGATTAGACATATCCAATCAAAAAGTCATTGTAAACTTATTCAGAACACTCACTAAGGAACATGACCAATTATCCCATGTGATTCATTGCTCATTAGTTCCAGTTGAATGAACTAACAAGTTTAAGGTCATGGATGTAAAGTCAGAGTTTGTGCGCATGTGCAGTGTAATTAAAACGAAAGACGTATAAATATGAAATTTATTGTATGGTAGAAGAAGTTCTTACAGAGTACAAACTTTGTAAGAACAGAGAGAAATCTTATTCATAAGAGTTAGGAAAGATTACTCTCTTCCTTACAAGCAACAACTTTAGGATAAGTACAGTACACAGAGAATACTTATTTACTCTCAGAAACACTCAAGAATCCCTCTAAGTTACAGTTCGTACTCCCCCTAAATTGGTGCTCACTCTTTCGATCTCTCAAATGATAATTTCAGTACAGATGATCCCTCAATCTGTATTAAATTGATTCTCCCGAATCTCTATATGTTCTCCCGAACAAACAAGATACAAGTTCTCCCGAATTGTATCTAGTGATCTACTGAGGTTCGTTCACAGTTTGAACTACAGTAGAACAGATGCAAGATTTGATGAATTACACAAGTGTTCTTCTTTCCAAAACTCGATAATGTCTTCATCATCTTGTGCCTCTATTTATACAGAGTGCCTTCCTGACTTTTCTCTTCACTCCAATCACTTCTTCATCAACTCCATCAATCTCCTTGATAGTTGGTGTTTCTTTTGGAAGTTTTGACTTTAAATCCTTGATCCTTGGAATTTGATTTCTTCTTGGAATGGAGTCAAATTCTTTTGTCCTTCTTTCCTTTTTCCATTTAGTCAATCCTGCCATAAAGAAAGAAGCTACAAGAGAGTATTTTTCAACAAATGCCACATTAGATTAATAATGATTTTACAATCTCCCCCTTGGCATTCTAGTTCGGAAAATACTGCTGAAATTCCTGCAAGATATAGTTAGAAAATCTGGTCTCTTGAAAAAATCTTTAAACCAACTCATGGCGTATTAGGGCAAAGTCAAGAGAGTTCTCTAAAAGATGCAGAATAACAGGTAAAAACACTAGTTACTAAACATTAGTTCAAAAGAAGAGTAACAGATAGTAATTATAACAAAAAGAACTGTTTATCTCAAAAGTAGAGTAGAGAGAGACATTAAAAAAGAGAGATGCTAGGTCAAGCTTTAAAAGCTCTGGCTTGGACTTTGGTCGGGCTCCTCATCTTCATTTGTTGAAGCTTCATCATCAGAAGCATCATCTTCATCTTGCCCTTCATCATCCTCATTCAGACCAGTTTCGACTTCTTCATCTTGGTTAGATTTCTTCTCCCCCTTTTTCGACCTGGAATGCTGAGGTTTGGTGAGAGAGCGTAGAATTCTTTGGTAGTATCCTTTCTGGTTCAGGGCCGACTTGGCCATGTCAGTAAACACAGCAATTTTTTGATGTAGAAACTGTTCAAGCTGTCCAGAAACAGCACCTGGTTCGACCTGTGATGGGACTGAGGAAGAGGCATGAAAATTAGTGGTGCGAGAAGATACCGTAAACATCTTTGGGGATGGATCAAGAAAGTCGCCACACCTGTCATCAACGAAGACGTCTTGATGAGCAACAATGCGCCAAATTAAGCTTGGAAATGGGAGAAATTTTCGAGCATCGGGACGTCTTGAAAATTCCACAATTGTTTGGAATGCATGTGCTCCAAAGTTAATCGGTTTTCCTGTCAACACTCGAAAAATGAAGACTCCTTGACTAGGATTGAGAGAAGATTTATGAGCCGTGGGAGTCCAATTTCGCATTCCAATTTTGTGAAGGAAATTGCACTCGAGGGTAAGATCAGTCGGAGAAAGACCAGAACTGGGCCATTTGTCCACTTTACCCTTGGTGATAGTAGAAGCGACAACATCCATATCCTCAACAAGATCATACTCCGGAGGAGTTTCCAAGCCATAGAGATCATTAATGATGTCAGGGGAAAATGTGCATACGGCATTTCTGCAGAAAATCTTGTGAAATCTAGATGAGGTTGGGTCAGAGATAGACGGTGACAGATTTGAATAAAATTCCTTAACAATAGCCCCACAGAAGCTTTGAATATTAAGGACAGTAGAAGACAACCCAACAGCAGAGATAAGAGACAAAATATTATATTTCTGAAAAGAGCGCACATCAAGCAATCGTTCTTCCCAAAAGTTCATGGTTTGAAAAGAGACAAACCTATCCTTTGCTCGAAGAGAGTAGAACCTCTTCGAGAGAGCTTTGATTTTGTCGAGAGGCTCAGTATCTGGATCAAGAGACATGGGTTTCTTTCCCTTGTCCTTTGAAGGAGTAGGTGGAGCCTTTTCTTTGGTCAATCGAGAAGATTTCCGAACAGTAGTGGGCTTGGCAGGCGGAGGGACAAAATCAGGATCAGGGGTTTTGTGCCGAGTAGAGCGCCGGGAGGGACCTGAGATGACCACCCCGTATTTGGTCTTTCGGGGAACGATCGGTGAAGCAGATTTGCGAGTTGGAGGTGGAGAGGGGTCCGAATCTGGTTCTGTAGAGCGCAGCGAGGGAGTTGGAGATACAGGTCGTTTTTTAGACGGGGGCCCTGTAGCGGTTTTGGAGGTTGGGGATTTTCTCAACGGAGTGGCTTCTGGGGGCCCTTCAGAGAATGACCCGGAAGAGTCACGAAGGCCTGGGATCAGGGGAGCATGAACAGGGGGTATGGAGCGAATAGGAGTGGCATCAACTATAGGTGGTGGGGAAGGGACAGTGGAAGGAGGTGGAGCCGCTGTAGAGGTGCGTTTGCGTTTTGCCGCTTCTTTAGTGCGCCCCATTTTGGCAAAACCCTACAACAGTGAGAGAAGAGCAAAGGGTGATAGTGGTGGAGAGATGATGAAGATACGAAATTTAAAGGAAAAAGTAGGGAAGAATTTGTGTCCTGATTTTGAAATTCAAATTAACGTGTGTTTCCTAAAGAAAAGCAGTTAATCTTGGAACATATATGACCTTCCATATTTCTAGGAACTGAAAATCTCCTTGCTTTAAATAAGCAAATCTAGATATATACAATAAGGAAAATCCGATTTATGCCTAAGAATGCAAAAATAAAAATAAAATAAAAATAAAAAATACACACAGGAGATAAGATTTGTTACGCCACATGGGTAAGATAAATCCAATGAGAGAGCTGAGGGTATCAGTGTCGCTAGTGATGAAGTGACCAAAAACAGAAAAAAAATGCGTTCGAAACAACACCTTATTACCCCGTTGTTTTTTTTTTTTTTTTTTTTTTTTTTTTTTTTTTGAATCGAGAGGCCACGTTTCACTTAGAGACAACAGAATTTTTTCATCTGAAGTCTACCCCACTACTTTGTGGTTTCCTCTATGGAGCCAGCAGATCATGTTTCACTTAGAGCAATCGGAATTTTCGCCCGAAAGCTACCCAATTACTTTATGATTGCTATTGTGCTCTGTCATCACTTACTGTGAGATTCAAAGAAAAATTGCACCGGAATAAAATAACATTATACAAAGTACAATGCCTGTCATTAGCTGTCACACACTCGGTCATTTTCTGTGCATGAGACCCTGATTCCTTTTTGGATGGTTGCTCACTGCATCATTTCCCGACGGTAGCTCTTTCTGACAGTTTTAATAGGTCACAAATCACAGAAGACAGATAAGAAACCATAACAGTTCTCTTTGGGATAATCACCAGTGGGTATTGTAAATCATAATCTAAATATGTGTACATGCATGCGGAGTATGACTAATGCAGTAAACAAAGGTTTTTTTTTTTTTTAAAAAAAATTTTCAAGCAGTGCAAATACCTAAGGACTTCCTTAATGTTAAAAATCTATTGGAGTCAAGTGCCTTAGTGAAAATGTCAGCCAGTTGTTCCTGTGTAGGAACATGTTCCAAGATTATTGTTCCTTCTTCAACCAATTCCCGAATAAAGTGATATCGAATATCAATATGCTTTGTTCGGGAATGTTGGACTGGATTTCTTGATATATTTATCGCACTGGTGTTATCGCAAAAGAGGTTTACAGACAAAATATCAAACCCGTAGTCCAAAAGCATTTGTTTCATCCAGACAAGTTGTGCACTACAACTTCCAGCTGCTATATACTCCGCTTCGGCTGTTGATAGTGATATGCTGTTTTGTTTCTTGCTAAGCCAGGAGACTAGATTGTTTCCAACAAAGAAACATCCTCCAGAAGTGCTTTTGCGATCATCAATATCTCCGGCCCAATCTGCATCACAATATCCTGCCAAACTTGCATTAGTGTCACGAGAATAATGAATACCAAAGTTGGAGGTTCCTCCAACGTATTTTATGATACGTTTGACTGCTTTCAAATGTGATTCTTTGGCGTTCGCTTGATACCTAGCACACATACCAACACTGAAACAAATGTCAGGGCGACTTGCAGTTAAATACAAAAGACTACCTATCATGCGATAAAGTGTGGGTTCAATAGCAGTTCCAGAAAGATCCCTGGACAGTTTGGTATTTGTACCCATCGGAGTATCAGGATGTTTTGCTTCATCAAGACCAAACTTTTTAACCAAATTTTTGGCGTATTTTGTTTGGTGGACAAAGATTCCGGTCTTACTCTGTTTGACCTGCAGACCCAGAAAGTATGAAAGTTCCCCAACCATGCTCATTTCAAATTCTCTGGACATGTTCTGTACAAACTCATTTACCTTAGCTTTGGAGGTAGAACCAAAGACAATATCATCGACATAAATTTGTGCAATCATAATGTCTTTGTTCGTACTTTGTATGAACAGTGTTTTATCAATCCCGCCACGCTTGTAGCCTTGGTCAAGAAGAAATTGTGCAAGTCGCTCATACCAGGCACGAGGGGCCTGTTTGAGTCCGTACAATGCCTTCTTGAGTTTATACACATGTTCAGGGAAGAAAGGATCTTCAAATCCTTTTGGTTGCTCAACAAAGGCTACTTCTTTTAGAAAACCATTTAAAAAAGCACTTTTAACGTCCATTTGGTAAAGAATGATGTTTTTAATGCATGCAATAGAAAGTAGCAACCTAACAGACTCTAGACGTGCAACAGGTGCAAAAGTTTCTTCGAAATCAATGCCCTCTACTTGAGTGTATCCTTGGGCAACAAGTCTGGCTTTGTTTCTGGTGATATTTCCGAATTCATCAGTTTTATTTCGAAAGATCCATTTTGTCCCTATTACATTGGAACTTCTTGGTCTAGGAACAAGTTCCCAAACATCATTTCTTTCAAACTGCTCCAGTTCTTCCTGCATAGCTTTAATCCAACATTCATCTGTTAGTGCTTCTTTGACATTTTTTGGCTCAATAATCGAAGTATAACATGCAAAATAAGAGTATCCCAACATTTTTCTGTAATTAGGTTTGGGTTTACCTCTGGTTTTCATACCTTCATCTAGTTCCCCTATAACCAAATCACTTGGATGATCCTTCTGGATTTTTGCTGGTGGATCTCTCTTTAGATCACGTTCTGTCTGAGGTTGTTCGTTGTTCTTACTGGATTCTGAAACTTGTTCCTCCGGAGAACCAACTCCCGAAGGACTCAACTCACTCTGAATTGAACTCCAGGTCTCTTGATCTACTGTGGTTCTAGAATGGTCATCAAATACCACATTGATGCTTTCCATTACTGTTTGAGTTCTAAGATTATAGACCCTGAAAGCTCGACTATTGTTAGAGTAACCGAGAAAGAAACCAAGATCACTTCTAGAATCAAACTTACCGTGAGGTTCTCTATCCTTGTAGATGTAGCATTTGCATCCAAAAATGTGTAGGTGACTAAGATTAGGAGTTTTACCTTTCCAGATTTGGTATGGTGTAACGTTCATACCCTTCCTTAGGTATACTCGGTTTATGAGATAGCATGCCGTATTCACAGCTTCAGCCCACCACCTTTGAGACACTCCTTTGGATGCCAGCATAACCCTAGCCATTTCCTGCAGTGTCCTGTTCTTTCTCTCAACGACCCCATTCTGTTGGGGAGTCTTTGGTGCAGAAAATTCATGAGTAATACCTTTAGAGGAACAGAAATCATCAAAAGATGAGTTTTCAAATTCACGACCGTGATAAGATCTGATTCTTGAAATACCAAATTTCTTTTCATTTTCCAGAATCAAGCACAAGTTTTTGAATATTTCAAAAGTTTCGGATTTTTCTTTGACAAAGTAGACCCATGTATATCGTGAGAAATCATCCACACAAACAAAAATGAACTTCTTACCACTGAAGCTTTCAGTTTGAACTGGACCCATCAGATCCATGTGAAGCAGTTCAAGTACTTGTTTCCTTAGTACATCACTTACCGCCTTGTGTGGTGAGTGTTTCTGTTTTCCGTATTGGCATGGTCCACACGTACCCGACATTTTTCTCTTCAATTTGGGTAATCCTCGAACTACCTGTGAGTTTGACAGTTTCACCAAATGATCATAGTTAATGTGACCCAGTTTTTCATGCCAGATTTCAGTTTCATTCAAAGAGCTAAAATGACATGTGTTATCATGATCCAAGATATAACAATGATCAGCAGTTCTAGTGCCAGTCAGAATGCATGTCTCATTTTCATCAAGAACGCGACATTTGTCTTGTGTAAATTTGACATTCAGTCCTTGATCACAGAGTTGGCTAATGCTTAGAAGATTAGCTGTAAGATTTTCAACAAGTAGAACTTCTTCAAATTTGGGTATACCATTAACATTTAGAGTTCCCATTCCAATTACCTTATTTCTTACACCATCACCAAAAGTAACAAATTTATCTTTTACAGGAATAACGCACGTAAGGTTTTTATGGATACCTGTCATGTGTCTTGAACATCCACTGTCAAAGTACCATGTTCCTTCAAAGTTCGACTTTAGAGCAAGGATGGATGTGAAACATTGATTTTCCTTTCGAACCCACATTTTTGTTCGTTGTCGGTTGCTCAAGTCTACTTTTATTTTAGGATTTGGTCTTTGATAGTGTCTGGTTTGAGCCCTATAAATATCCCTTAAGGTTGTTTTACCGGTATATAAGTCATATCGCATCCTATTGCACATAGGTCGGATATGTCCTTTTATACTGCAGTAGTGACAGGTAGGAATGAATTTAATGCTCTCAGTTTCAAAGAACAATCTTGGACTACCTTGTTCTTGGTCAGTTTGTGACCTCTGTTCGAACATAGTTCGTTCTTGACTGGAATGTTCTTCAAAGAGATCATTTTGATTCCTTACCGTTTTACCTTTACCTTTAGAGTGATTCACAGATCTCCATTTTGACGAGTTGAAGAATGGTTCCTGCCCCTTTCTCATTATTCTTGTCAACTCCCTTTTCAGCATGTGTATCTCCTTTTCCTTATTTTTGCTAACCTGTTGCACATCAAACAATTCTTGTTCTAATGAGCTAATGGAAGCATTTTTGGAATTGATTACCTGTTTTGCCGCTTTCAGCTCATTCTCCAGTAAATTGTACTTGGCATTGACCTTGTCATGAGTTTGTGAGGAAGTACTCGGATCTCCTTTTTTCTCGTAACTTCTGACCTTGGCTTCAAGAGTTCTTATGATTTCTGCAGCCTTGTTTGCTCTTGAGGAAATTTCTTCGTACATGGCTTGCAGTTGCTCTGCAGTAGGACATGACTCATCATCAGAGTCCATGATGTCTTCTTTGTTTCTACCAGTCTGTTCTTTGGAAGAACGAACATGTGCCATCAGACATGTATAGTCCTTTGAGGAGTTACATAGAGCAAGATTACTCGTGTGTTGAGTATTTTCCTCAGTCTGTCCATCATCATCTGATTCTGAGTCACTCCAGGTAGCCTTGTAAGCTTTGTTCTTTCTCAGAAAATTTGGACATTCAGCCTGATAGTGTCCGAAACCTTTGCATTCTCTGCATTGATCATTGTCTTTCTTGTTTCCTGTTGGTTTTGAAGGCACATTTTTGCCTCAAGTTTTGTTCTTTCCTGGAACGTTCCTCCCAGGGCCTTTGTTGAATCGTTTCAACATCTTGCCGTAATTTTTGGCAAGGAGTGCCATGGTGTCCGCAAATGTCACCATATCTGGATCTCCAGCTTCTTCTTCTGGTTTTTGTGAAAGTTCAGCCTTCAGTTCAGCCTTTAGAGCAATCCCTTTAGTCTTGACCAGATCATAACCGTTGTTGATCTCAAATGTTCGTAGTTCACCCATGAGATCATCGAGAGTCATTTCCTTGATCTTCATAAATGATTCGAGAACAGTGATCTTTTCTCGAAACCGTCCTGGCAGCGTCCTCATGATTTTTGAAATTTGTCTTTCTTCTGAAATGTTTTCACCAAGAATGTAGCATTCATTTACAACATCACAGAATCTAGTGTAGAAAACCTCAATGTTCTCTTCTTCATTCATATGAATATTGTCGAATTGTAAGGACAATCTTTGGAGTTTAGAGGTTTTGACCGACGCATTTCCTTCATATTGACTCTGCAGTACCCTCCACGCATCTTTAGCTGTTGTGCATTTCACGATCATTTTATGACGCATTTGATCTACTGAAGCAAGTAGTGCAAACAAGGCTGTGAAGTTTGCTTCTGATTCTTGCTTCTCTTTTTCACTGAAGGTTTCCTCCGGTTTTGGAATCGTCTGTTGTTCTTCATTTTCAATTTGTGGCCATTCCCATCCATTGACAACCACAAGCCAACATTTCTTTGAACGAAGGTAAACCATCATCATGGATTTCCAGTATGAATAGTTTGCCCCAAGGCACGGAGGACGTAATGATGCTTGATCAACAGAAGCCATTCTAGGTCCCTTGATCTACCTGTTTTTATAATAAACTGGAACCTGCTCTGGTGCCAATTGAAAAGTCAGAGTTTGTGCGCGTGTGCAGTGTAATTAAAATGAAAGACGTATAAATATGAAATTTATTGTATGGTAGAAGAAGTTCTTACAGAGTACAAACTTTGTAAGAACAGAGAGAAATCTTATTCATAAGAGTTAGGAAAGATTACTCTCTTCCTTACAAGCAACAACTTTAGGATAAGTACAGTACACAGAGAATACTTATTTACTCTCAGAAACACTCAAGAATCCCTCTAAGTTACAGTTCGTACTCCCCCTAAATTGGTGCTCACTCTTTCGATCTCTCAAATGATAATTTCAGTACAGATGATCCCTCAATCTGTACTAAATCGATTCTCCCGAATCTCTATATGTTCTCCCGAACAAACAAGATACAAGTTCTCCCGAATTGTATCTAGTGATCTACTGAGGTTCGTTCACAGTTTGAACTACAGTAGAACAGATGCAAGATTTGATGAATTACACAAGTGTTCTTCTCTCCAAAACTCGATAATGTCTTCATCATCTTGTGCCTCTATTTATACAGAGTGCCTTCCTGACTTTTCTCTTCACTCCAATCACTTCTTCATCAACTCCATCAATCTCCTTGATAGTTGGTGTTTCTTTTGGAAGTTTTGACTTTAAATCCTTGATCCTTGGAATTTGATTTCTTCTTGGAATGGAGTCAAATTCTTTTGTCCTTCTTTCCTTTTTCCATTTAGTCAATCCTGCCATAAAGAAAGAAGCTACAAGAGAGTATTTTTCAACAAATGCCACATTAGATAAATAATGATTTTACAATGGAGACACTTCAACAATTTCTCCCCAAAAATAATGTATCATTTTCACATCTCAACCTAGTTTCTAGATCCTGATTAAACTCTTAGGTGGATTCAAATTTCCATTTGGTTCCATGGAGGATAATTGAAATCACAGAAAATAGGTGTGAAAACGTCATAGAGACTTTCTGGTGAAAATTCCATGAACATGGCCCTTGACGCATGTTCATAACCAGTACACATTCCGTCACACATCACCACGATTCTGTTGCGTCCATCGCATGCTCACATGCACGCATACACACCAGTACACGCGCATTCATGTATTCATAAGCACAAAACACATGTCTCATGCGCTCGTACGCGATAAAATACAAACATATGCACAAATACACTGTCCACGCGAAAAATATGTACACCACTGTTCGCCTATTTTATAACCTAACGATCCGCAAGTGTACGGGTGCAAGTGTATATAACGGCAAGCAAGGTCGATCCCACAAGGACTGACTTAATGACCAGTTTGATACTCCAAATATCCTAAAACACTCCTAACTAGGCTCTCAATTGGATTGATTTTAGTATTAAACTAATTTTACTAAACTATTACTTAACGCTTAAATCCAAGAATAAGAAAACACTTTATCAAATACTCAAGATTGGAAGACAAATTCTAGAGAATTGATTTCAGAATTAACTAAGTATGACAATCTAATTATTCTAAACTAGCAATGATTATTATCGTTGTTAGACGGCACTCTTATATGTTAACTCTCCTTTCGAAGCAATTAACTTGTAGATTCATTACCCCTAGCCACCCTTTCAAGTCGACTAGACCTAACGAACTCCCAATCGATCTTAGACCAATGCCTACGCACTTATCTCACCTCCTTTCAAAGCGCTCGACAAATACGCTATATGTTGTCTTTCCATTCACAAATTGCTCCTTTCAAAACTAACTTATGAATTATGTAGAAATAGTTAAGTGATCAAAATAACTATTCATGAAAATAAATCACAACACATAGATAACGAATAACAATCATTAACTAGAATAGAAAACTTCAATTAATCAAACATCGTTAAAACCTACTTTCAAAACCCTAGAATAATAAAGAACTACTCACTCATGTTCATATTCATAACACAAATATGTTCATAGACAAACATGATTTGAAATAGAAAAATGAGACAATGAATAAGCACCCTAATCGTCGTCTTGATCTTGATCCCTTGATGTTGCTTTCCTCTTCAATATGCCTTCTAATGATCTCTAACCCCCTTTTTCAAGTTTGGGAACCTTCTTATATAGTTAAGGCTAAATTGGGCTCAAGATGGGCTCAAAATCATAAAACGCGCATATTCAGTTTTGGACTCGGAAAGCTGCCTCGACCGAGTCAGAATCGCCCTCGACCGAGTTGGGTCAACTCGACCGAGGCATAATCTAACTCGACCGAGTTGCTAAACAACTCGACCGAGTCATACTTTCTGACCATGCTTCAACTCCTCTTTGCTATTTCCAACTTTTCTTGCTCGTTTTTCATCCGAACCTTGCCAAAACGGACTTTTTGGCCTTTTTATACCTGAATAACACTAAAACAAGTAGAAACACGTCATCTAGCTCAAAAGATGGATTTTAATCACTTTTTGCCCAAATACACATGCATATGTCACTAATTACGACCTTTAATTGACCTAATATACACGTAAAACTAGCATGTATCAACCACGCGCCGACACTTCATGCGCTGCCACGCGCCACCACGTGCCGACACACGCTTCCATGCGCCCTAGGCACCTCCCACGCGCCCCAGGCTCATCTCATGTGCTTCCACGAGCTGGAAATGTGCCGGTGATGGTCGGCGGCGAAGTGGCGGCGGCGCAGCGGTGGTCCGACGACAGTTTTGCTGTCCGGCGAACTGTTCATGGCGCGAACTGTCTTGAACTGGTGGCTATCCGGTTTGACCGTCGTTGAACCGATTTCTGAACCGGCTCGAACCAGCCGGGTGACGTGGTACCCATGCCACGTGTAATCCCTCCATTGCTGCTCTATGTATGACATGTTTCCATGTGTCTTGCCACGTGGCTGCTGTTGCGGCCATGTCTCGCACACGTGGCCCGATGTGATTCGTCCACGTGGACTGTCGTGGCTCTTACGTGGCTGGTGACTGTGATGCTGAATATGCGATGATGTGGCATACGTGGCACGATTTTATTCGTCCACGTGTGCTGCCTAGGCACTGGTGTGTCACACCTTTGACCAACCGAGGCCCACTGTCACTGACCCGAGAGTGGCTTACACATGCCGCCTTCCCGAATTTTATGGTCGGCGGCGCTCCGGCTACCTCTCCATTTTTGGCCATTCCGAGTCCAACAGTGCTATCGATTTTTCGATCCGAAAATCCTAACTATGTGTTTGGATCAGTAAATATGTTCTTGGAGAGTGAAGAATATTGTTCTTCATGTTCTTCATCAAGAACAATTCAATAACACATTAGATCCGTATTTCATTTTCAAAGAACGTTATCTAACACTATACAGGTCCGATTATCACAAATAATATATCAAATCGAAGCTCATTTGATAAACTACGCATACATACCACATACATGCGTTAAATCGAATATTAACATGCTAAAATCGAGTTTTTTCAAAACAAGAACATCTTCAAGTTTTCCGGAAAATTTTCAGATTCACATGATTTTCATCCAATCTTTAAAGGTCCATATCTCATTCGTTTCTCAATGAAATTAAGCGCATAATACGTCTATAGAAAGCTCATTCAACATAGAACGTGATCATATCAAATACACCCGAAAATAAGAACAATTATTGGACGAAAATTACACCCAAACAGATTGAAAAAAATCATTTTCGCAACAGTTTTCAGATTCACAGGTCCAACTTAAAAAAATCATATAAAATCCGTTTCTTAACGGAATCGAGTGATTCAAGTTGGAGAACATAGCTATTAAAGAGTAATATGACATAAAATCAATAGCAAGAAGAATCTCGAAAATAAAAATACGAAATTGGGCAGATTGTACAGCAGTTTATTCAGTCATAATTAATTGAAACATAAAATCATCGACAAATTCTAACATTTTGGCTCTGATACCAATGCTGGATTTAGGTCGGGGTACCTTTGATTGCAGAGGATTTGAACCGTGAATCGTATAGGGATCGAACCACGGTCTCACCTCGGTAATTCGTACTCTCGGTCAGGGTGGAAATTACCAATGGAAGTCCACCACGATCCACAATCCATTAGCATCTCCGGTGACTTTTGGAAAATTATTTTTGGGTGTGGGAGAAATGAACTTTCTGTTTCACACATAAGTGAAAAATTGTTCTCACTTTTCTCCATTAAGTGTACCCGGTACACTTGATGGGGTTTAAATAGGAGGATAGATGGGCTTCTTATTATGGGAGATGGGCCTCCCATAATAGCCCACTTCCTGTAATTCGGTCAGCCCACTTGATCGGCCTTCGACCGTGCCCATGGCCCGGGTCAAACCAATAATTTGGTCATAAAGGGCAAACTTTTCTGAGGTTGATGAGCTACTGGATGAGATTTCTTGTCTCTATGTTTGTGCAAATACTTTTTATGTATATTTATACTTCTGGAGCTTTTTATGTGAAATGTGTGTTAATTTGTCATACTATTTAGCTGGTAGAACACTATAAAGAAATGAATTTTAATTGAGTTAAGGGATAATATTTATAACACATTAATACCATTACAAAATAGTTGTGTTGTTTTTCAAGCCTTGATTTATATTATGCTTTTGCATTTTTTATACTTGTGGGATTTTGAATTCTATATGTGCATTAAGAATAAGAAACTCTACATCAACTTGGTTGTGGTCTTTGATGTGTTTTTTCTACAATACCACCTTGGGTAATATTCAAGTGGATTTAACACCATCTATATTGTAAAAATATCCGACTAGCTACGTTTTATCCCCACCCAGACGACTAGGCTGCTATTGGCCGCCTGTGATTTTTTCCCTATTCCTCCCCGCCTAACCACACCTTTGTCCTATCAACCCTACTTAGGGCCCAACGAGGCACTAGACCCTAGTCTAATGACCAGTTAGTGTCTAATAACTTTTACAACACCACACACCAACCTACCTCCTTGGGTACCCAAGTGGGATACACACCAATGGATTAATTGTGTAGATATAGAGTAAAATGTGCGTGTGTATATATCTATATATATATATATATGTATGTATGTATATATATATATATATATATATATATATTTGCATCCACATACCAATCTAATTGTATATAACCCCTTAGCTAAGGCCTAAGGTAGTAGGCTAGAATTAACCCTTTGATATGGGACCAATATTAGGTGGATAAATGTTCTTTTCTGAAACATTGGTTTGTGTGGGATAAAATGATTTTGCTTATTGAATCTATTTTATGACAGAGTCTTATTTTATTGCACAACCTCATCAAATCCCTTGAGATATTTGCACTCCCAGCAAAACAAAGTAAATCATTTCATTAAGATATCTCCTATTTTTATGTTCAATAATTTCAATGACTAGTTTGTTGATGAATGAATTCTCCACCAGTTCTCGTGAGTCTTTTCAGCTCTAAAAGCCATATTAGTTTCCCGTTTCTTAAACCTCAGATATTTAGATAAAACAACTGCTCCTCTTATTGCTTTTAAACTCAAGAATCTTGACACTTAATCACATTTCTACAGGTTAAATACTATGTAAAGGTTTAACTTGTAAAGCTCATGTTTCCTTCTAATAAATAAGAAATCTGCAGGAATTGGCAACACCCTAGTCAAATTCTAGAGATCCACTTTATGTTAGTACTCTTCTGTTTAATATATATTTGTAGATGAATTCGATGTGCAGATGCATAAATGTTTTTAACACTTAACAAGACTCGTGCTACACCAAATTGACCAACATATAAAAGAGTAACACAAATGTGTACATGGTTTTCAAATTTCAAATGGCTCAATCAATAGGTCTAAAGAACAAGATCATTGTTATGGAAGGATTGTAATATTAAAAAATGGTGAGGAAAAAAATGCAGACTTGCAAAAAATATGGCAATTAACAAATGAAAAAGAATTATTTGGTGATGCGAGGAATTGAACCCCGTGCCGCTCACATATAATGTGATCGCTCTTCCATTTGAGTTACATCCCCTAGTTATCATCATGATTAATTTGAGCCATTTCTAATACGGACCACCACAATATAGCAAATACAGGATATTCAAAACCAGAAGTGCAAAGTATACATAAAGTGATATAGCAAATAACTGATATCCAAGACCCAAACTACAAATATGAAATGATACTTGGTATCATTGAAATGGACTAGCAGACGTTGAGGATGCGCCTTCATTAGCATAATTGAACTTTTCGTGAAAGTCGCTCTAAATCGATGTGATTAGAAGACCTTCTCAAACCGTAAGCGTACGGTTTGTGACGTAGTATAAACGATATCATATCCACATGGAGAATTTTCCGTGAGAATCGGCTTAAGCACGTTCGAGCAAGTTAGATCAAATGCAAATTGAGAGTGGTGACTAATCTAATAACATAAAAAAAATGCAAGGAGGAAACCGATCGATGGGGAGATATTCTTGAGGCTCGATTTCACACAAGAAAAATGGAATTAACAATTTGAAGACGATTAAAGGAAACAAGTATGAGTTCTATGTGGTTGAGTTCTCAACCCAATCGATATCCTAATCGGGTGATAATTCCAGAATACGATTGAGGTGCCGTATTCCCCTAACATAGGTAAGTAATCGGGGTTCGATGTAGACTACCTACACGAATGAGATTTACAAATTCAAGCCCGGGCCCCGGGTTGCCTACTATGTAAGAGGTTAGCCCGACTTCTCCTATGCTAAAGACCGACATAGGGGTGTAGTTCCTACACGCGTGACTAAACCTAATTTCGTCCATCCTAGCGAAGATCCCCTAGACTCTACTTCCTCGTTTGGTAGGACTTCTCCTCCATAGGTATCTCTTCTACAAATTGGGTTTAGATTAATTTAGATTCCGGATTGAATTTCCCTCCCGACTAATCTAAGGGCTAGAAACCCATTCCTAAGCTTATTTATGGTCAAACTGAATCTCCTCGAAAGGGTGGCAATCCCTAGCCTAGGTTTCGATTATCCCATCTCAAATGCACAATCATACAAAATAAGGTTAAGTTATCGAAAGCCGAGCGACCAAAACAAACCTATAATCAAAGCCCTAGTTTTATATGATAATCATAACAAATCAACCAAATCCAACCCTAGGTTACCACAACCGACAACAAATCCAATAATCAATCAACTAATCATCAACCCCAAAGCTTGGGCTACTCCCGAGCTTCGGGAAACATGAAAACCACTCACACGTCATCAAATCAATAAAAGGTATCATCAACATCAAGCAATAAAAATAATACAAACAAAAAATAAAGAGAAGAGATAGAAAATACTTAATGTATTGAAGAAACCCTCGGAATCCTTTGATGAAATAGTCGGGTGTCACAATCCCTCGAGTAATCCCTGAGTTCTCCTCGAAAGATGGTCAAGAAGGATGAAAAACCTAGCTAAAAACTATGAAAATCAGAAAATGAAGAAGAAATAGAGAAAGAGTAGTGGGGAAGATTCAAAAGGAGGCAAATGTTGTTGGATTCTTACAAATGAGAGGAGAAGAGATATATATGGGGCCCCCCTAGCCCTTAAATATGCTAAAAAAAAAAGCCCTAGTAAGGGTAAAAATGTAAAATTACAAAAGGGAGTGCTTGGACCTTTAAGTTGTTGAAGTGAGCCCCTTGTGAGCGCTGGACTCATCCTTCTCGTAATTTTTGGAAAACATTCGTCCAGAATCAGCCTTCAACTTCAACGACAAAGTTTTATATCTTCGTCTCGGCTATATGTGGCAACTTAAAAAACTCAAATCAGAGCTTGCATGAGGAAGTTACGACTGAAATACAAAGACAACGCGCTGAAAAACTGGGCACGCGCGAATTGTGGACTGTCGGACGGCTGCCGGACCGGAAGCCGGGCCGGTAGGAGTGGCGGTTAGACCTGGAGGCGATTCTGGACCATTCTTCGTCAGCCGGTCCGGTAGGTGCGCTGGTGGTGGTTTAATCCAGCCCTTCTTTGTGCCTTCGTCTTCCGTCATCATTTCGGAGTCTTTCCTCTCGTCTTCTCGACCCGATCCTTCATGGCTTTTGTTTGTGACTCGACGAACTTCAATTTGAACTTTTGTTGAGTCTAATTTGGGGTTGTTTGGGCCTCGATTTGTGGCCTGGAACGTGGAGTATGTGCGATTGACCTTTTCTTCTTTCTCCAATTTGAGGCCTTTTCATCAATTTTCTCGCCCCGACTCCTTCACGATCTTTACTCGTGACTTGATGATCTTCAGTTTGAGCATGAACCCGACCCATTTTGGGTCGGTTTGAGCCTCGAGATGTGGTTTGGATTTTGAAAATAGATGCGAGCGATGTTCTAAATTCTTCCGAGTTTCCTAACCTTCAAAATACAACTCAAAAACACCCAAAAGCTAGCTTATTAAAAAGGAAAATTAACCGAAAATTACTAATGAACACATTTTCTCACATAAACACAACAATTACACTCAATTCTGTATAATTTATGAACGTGAAGAGTGCAACAAAAATAGTAATTTTCACGTTCATCAATAATCATAGTTCTTGGAAGGAAAGAAATGGGCATCAGGTAATTACTTTAAAACCTAGGTAGACTGGATCAACTTAAATAGGCATAAGCAAAAGAAAATATCCAAGCACGGAATTGTCAAATAAGAGTAGTTTTTTTGGTTTAGAAATTTCACTAAACACTTTGTAGGCTTCACCGAATATTGAAGAATAGTTCTAAAATTAGATCACTTTGCAAGACTGAAAGAGAGTTGCTTACCAATAAGAAGAAATTCGTTGATTTTTCTGTACAAATAACGAGTCTGTCCCGAACGAAGTTCGTCGAGTTTTCTTGTCGTTTATATATATTTGTGATTTCTAAAATTCTGAACTAAAGGGAAGGGAAGAGCCATGAATCTCAGCATCTGTAATCGTGGTGTTATGGATTTAGATTCGGTTTGGATGAATTACGGGAATTGCGTGATATGGATATTTGTTTCCTTCGTGAAACTGGAATTGTATGCTAATGGTGTTGTGTGTCTTTGTTTGCTAATACAGAGAGATTATGATGCGGCGATCACTTAAGGGTGTAACAATGGATGTAACAAAGAAAGGTAATAGGGGAACTGAAGCGACATACGAGAGGTGGAGGTAAATCATGATTTTGAGGGCTGCAGCGACAACCATTACGAGTAGAAGTCCAAGCTTTCCAAAAATAGAACATAATTGGAATACACACCTGTATATAACATTGAATAACAATATTCACTTCCTTATGCTATAGACCTTATACCCATGTGTATAATTCAAAATGATATTAATCAAAATGTGAACTGATGTGGATGGGACTTACCTCTCTGGGATGAATCAGGCGGGCTGGAGCTAGAATGAGAATTGAAGGATAAGACAATTCTGAAGTAAGTCCTTTTTGTATACAATTGGAATAGGCAGTGAGGCGCAGAGCGGAAAGGTAGCATGTTGAAGCCCATAGGACTCTAATATATAGGCGTTGTACAGTGTTGAGCTCGACTAGCTTTGAACTTATGCAACGATAAGGGGAGAACCCCTGGTCAAGAGGACCAAGAAGGCTAGAGAAAAGCAGCAAGGCCAGTCCAGTTGGGATGGACTACGGAGGCCCAAAAGAGCTCCATGGGCTATACGGGGAAAAAATAGTATATGGGATAGGGTTTAGGAAGAGGATGAGATTACCTTTTACCCTCAAGGTTAAAACAAGTATAAATAACCTCCCTCCCTTTTAAAACAAAGGATTTGTTTTAAGCTCGGAGTTTCTTTCACGGGAACAAAATCTGATGGTTTTTCAAGTAATTGGTACACATGTCTCGTGCACGCACTTTAGGGCACTTTAGTGTCATTTTAGTGTCAATAATGTGTATAATCACGTGTATTTAGTGCTTTTGTATTCTCACGGGAAAAATAATGTGTTTTTGTTGTTTTTGTGTTAAGACAGGTGAAAAAGGATTGAAAAAGAACACCAAACGATTGCGGAGTCGAGGGTTCGGCCGAAGAAACAAGGGACAGGACTGAGGGATAGATCTCAGCCGAGACAGGGTAAAATCTCGGCCGAGATACTTCTCCAGGGAAATCCTGGAGTTTTGAGAAATTGAAGATCTCGGCCGGGACGGGTACGACATCTCGGCCGAGATAGCTCTCCAGAGAAAATCAGAGTTTCAAAGAGATGAAGATCTCAGCGGGGGTGAAACCTAATCTCGGCTGAGATAACCCAAACCCTAAAAATCCCCTTTTCACATCTCGGCCGAGATGCAACCCAATCTCGGTCGAGATTGTCCCTCGGCTTACAATCTGAAAAGCCCTTTTTCATGTCTCGACCGAGACACACTTTCATCTCGGCCGAGATTCCTTACCCTGTTTTAAAATCCTGAATGCGTTTTTGCCTAATTTTTTACTAGCACTTTCTCCCCATATATATATATCATCCCATTCGAATTTGACCTACCTTTTTGGATACTTTTGGAAGCACTATTCAGCCACCATCACATCCAAGGAGGAGAGAAGGGCAAGAAGAAGTCACATCATCTTCCCCAGTGATCATCCTTGGGTTTCATCACTCTATCTTTATGAATTCTTGTATTTTCTGTAATTTCTTGATTGTATTTGGTGTAATGGGTGGCTAGCACACTAAATTCTACCCTTGATCATGTTGAACCTTGATTGATGATGAGAATGTGATTATTGACTCTTGATGTTACCTTATTTATGCAATTTAAATGTTCTATAATGCTTGATTGGATTGTCTTATGCCTAGATGCTTGTTTTAGGATTGATCACCCTTTGGGAGGCATTTATTGTATGTTGCTAGAGATTGATTCAGTGATTGTTGAAGCTTCAATCTCCCTTAGAAGCGAACAATGCTTGATATCATTGGTGGCATTATAGAGTTTGACCTCTAAACCCGATCGTGTCGAGATTTATGCTTTATTTATCCTGTAGTTCTAGCTCGTGACCGCCCCATATCAATTAGTGTGAAAAGAGCTTGTTTGGATCACTAATTGATTTGGGTAGGGATAAATCGATAAGCGTACCTTCGATTTATCCACAATTAAGGGACAACACGGTCTACATAAGTGGACCTTGTAGATTGTGAGATAAGGGTTTAAATTGCATTAAATTTGGGACATCAACGATAATCATTAGGTAGTCGGATTCGAGCGGATACTAGATCGATGGTAGACCTTTTATCATATTCTAAACCCGAAAAAACATTTGTTATTTGTCTTTCTTTTTTTGATATAAAATACTAAACTTATTTATTACTTATATAGAACTTTAATTGATCACTTGTTAGCATTTAGTTGTTAACTCAATCCAAAACCCCCCTCGTTTACTTGTTTAAGTTTATTACCCTATCCATCGTAAATCATTATTTGCTTGTAATATCCGAACAACACTAATCCACCGTTCTCTGTGGGATCGACCCTTACTTACCACTCTACTTGTTAGAGTCGTAGGCTAGGTATCGCGTATACATATTCTAATATATAAACGTTTAATTTGGTGGTAAGAAACGACTACTACCAGTAATCATCAAGACAAAAGGCCGAAGCTAGATCGAGACATGAAGCCATCATTATCCTTTTCTATTTCTTTACCTCCTTTGCATATCTTAGTCCATAATCTGCATCTCTTTACTCATACAATACATAATATAAGTTGTGTTGAACAAAATCTTACACATCACACACATCATGTACAATAATGATTATACAATGATTTTGATGTTTTTAGTTAATTACAATTAGGGATGTGAATAGACTTGGACTAAGCTGGACTTTCCAATGGATGGTATGCATTTGATTTACAAATGCAAGGAGCCAAGTCTCGTATTTTTCACAATTAAGCCTAATGAAGGGAGATTAATGTCTTAATTAAATTTATAATTTATAAACTATATATATATATATGTATATTAGTTATTGCACATTCAGTGACATGAAATGGAGCATTTATAATGATCAACACATATAGATATATATTATATTTATACATATATAAAATATTATATTTTGTATGTCCGATATATTATATATAATATACATATATCATTTATGTACGCAAATTATAAGTAGATCGGCCTATTAAATTTATAAGAGCTTATTTCAAATCTAAATTTGGCCTGCTTGATTAAATAGGCCAAACAATCTCATTTACAAAATAGGCGAATTAGATCTTCACTTTTTCTCTCAAAGCCCTAAAAGACATGGCACTTTACATACTCCACAAAACATTTTAGAACAATTCATACATTTTACCTTCCTCATCACACCACTTTCCTTTACTAGCAATTCCGAACAATTCCTTTACAGACAATAGACTTTTATGGAAGGTGGAATCATGGATTCACATAGAACATCACCCCACTTACTAATAACAACTCAAGCAAAACTATCTACACTTGTCAATTTCAAGAATGATAGTACATCCTACACCGGGTCACGTGATCAGGGCTTGCTCAACGCTTCGATTGAGATGTGCTTGGAGATGCAATCTTTGCAGTAGTTGTGGTTGCAGTAAAGTGGAAGCATGTCATTGTTGTTCTTTATTTCAGCACTTATGTCACGCAGTGTATGTGATGATTCACAATCTCCATTGGAACCCTTTTCTAAGACTAATGCGAGCAATATTTTCATCTGAAAGGGTTTGATCATTTCCAAGATGTTGAGTTTCCTGCTTTTATGGGTTTTGGGATATGGATATTCATTTGTTACAATTTTATTATCTCTATTATTTGGTCTCATTGAATTTTTATTTCGTAATCTATAACGAAACTAATTATTCGATTTATAAAACATTGTAATTCATAACTATCCATAAACTAATATGAACCACGATTCTCGGATTCGATTGGATTAGTTTGGTTTGATGGTTTGGTTATATCTTGGAACAATCCTATTTGAAGGTAGACACAATTGTACGTTGCGGTCACATGAATCTCATTCCGTCTGACGGGTCAACTTAAGTGTAGTAAAGAGAACATGGGTATATGGGGCTCCACCTTTTTTCCTTGGTTTGGGTAATGAGGCTCCGTTACACGAAATTAGATTCGTATGACCTCCACCCACAAGACTCACTCTTGAAGGAATAACCTTATTAAAAATCAAGAATTTTCAGTTTTACATTTTATTTATTTGTTAACTTGACTTATTCAACTAAATTAACTTAGCCGCGAAATTATAAATTTTTACTGTGATTAATAAAACAAGAAATTGATTATTATAGCATACTTTTGTTTAGGGATAAATATATTTTTAAGTTAGAACCATTGAGAGAAAAAACTTGTGTGCATTAAGGATGAGTGTATATAATGTATATTTATAATTTTATGATAATCGTTTATATTTATGCAAAGTATCTAATTTTTTTTTTTCAAATATACTGTTCAAGGGATTTCCAAAAGCTTTTAATGAGTACCAATAAAACTACATTCTAATTTTATTAATTTTTATTTATAGCACAAACACACTAATAATTAACCCACATAATTAATCAACAAACAATTATTTGTCTTTAATTTAATTTAATTTAATTTATTTATACAATATGGTGTCAAATTATAGATCGATAATAGATGACTAATTTAATTTATTATACAGGAAAATCACATTAGAAATGAAAAAAAAAAATATTTGAAAAAATTAGATTATTTTTTGAAAAAAATAATTGTTGAAATTTGGTAGGTATGGCCCAATTACGGTCAACAGCCCAGAAGTATAAGCGCAACGGCTCAACCGGCCCAATTACGGTCAACAGCCCAGAAGTATAAGCCCAACGGCTCAACCGGCCCAATTACGGTCAACAGCCCAGAAGTACAAGCCCAACGGCTCAACCGGCCCAATTACGGTCAGCAGCTCAATTGGGCCAATTAAAGCCTATGCAATCATCATGAGGATGGGGGAACCGAGATTACGGCGGCGACACATTTGGGAGTGGGGATTCCCGCACGATCTTTTCTCAATCACGAGTGCAGATTTAATGGCCGGGATTATAGGGATTTTAGTTAGGGTTGTGATTTGTATGGTATAAATAGTAGAATGAAAGATGAGTCGTGGGTTCGGACTCTTGTATTAGAAAAAGATAGCTTGTAAGATTAACAAGAAAGAAGGAAAAAGCACCCCGGAGGGGATATTATTCTTCCCGTGGACGTAGATCTTCGGATCGAACCACGTATATCCTGTGTTCTTTATCTTCTTTGCGTGAGATAGTTTTTCCAATTGATTTTCTTTTCTTTTGATAACGGATTGCGCTTTATCAATTGGCGCCGTCTGTGGGAAACGAAAAAAATATTGATACTGCACTTGTCACACCATGGTGACTACACGCCAAACTCAATCTCGCCAAGGTGATCAAACCAACCAAGATCCACACGTGGATCAAACATTGCCGCCGAGGCAACAGCTGGTGGGAAATCAACCTCACGATCAGGGCAATCAAGATCCACTCGTGAATCCGGACGATCAAATCCTACCCCTGCCCCAAAGAGGTGTACAGAATCCTAATCCCGCCGCTACACAGCCACAGAATATTCAAATGACCCCGGAATTGCTCCAGGCCTTTATCCAAGACCATGCTCATATCTTCCAAGACTGGGCAGCCAACCGCTCGAACCTCGATGGGCCTGCTGGAAATGCCGTCAATCCCGCAGTACATCCATCTCGTCGAAACCCGCCTAACCAAAAAGACCCTATACATAATGTGCGACAAGATCGACGTAGAGAGCGACCTGGTTCCCCCGAGGACCATGGGAGTTCTAATGGGTCAAGGCAACGCAATGAAGAACTTGCCGACGCTGACCGACGCCGTCTCCTTGATGTGGCTAAGAGAGTTCGCCACGACCATCCCCACCCCTTAGATCTCCAGGAGTATGAGCGGGTACAACGTAATGTTGAACTAGACAGGATTCTAGGTCTTGATGTCAACGGAGACATTATCACCCCATTCTCCCAAGAAATACTCGCTACACCCCTTCCCGAAGGGTTCAAGCGACCTGCTATATCACCTTACGATGGAACTGGAGACCCGGACAACTTCCTAGGGGCCTTTAGGCACAATATGCTCAGCCGAGATCACACCGTGCCTCTTCACTACTGTAAGATTTTCCCTGAATATCTTCAGAACGAGGCCCGGGTTTGGTTTGACTCCCTTTCTCGCAATAGTATACCCTCTTTTAGAGAACTTGCCGAACACTTTTGGGCGCATTTTGAAGCACGAGCAAAGCCCATGTCCACCTTAGCCGATCTGATGAATGTTGAACAAAAAGAAGGAGAAACCATTTCTCAGTTCCTGGAACGCTTTACAACTGAATGCTTGAAAGTGGGAAGTCAGCTTGACAGCATTATCGTCACGGCCTTCATGAATGGATTACGCGCCGGACCACTGAATACCGAGCTTGCCCGTAATACTCCAGGCACTACCCAAGCTCTTTATCATGTGGTTGGTAAGTTCGCCAAAGCAGACGAGCAAACCCGGCGTAAGAAGGAAAAGTCTATTGCTAAGAGACAGACCGATAAAGGACAATCCGGGTTTAACACTCGCACCAGCGCTTTCAACCGGCTAAGCAGAGAGCGATTAGAACCCCGTAACGATCTATCTCAGCTCACACCTTTGAATCGATCCCGAACCGAGATACATGCCATCCACACGGCTGACCTGAGATCTTGCCCTCGTATGACTGCGCCGGTAGACAAATGAAATCGAGCCAAATGGTGCGCTTATCACCATGACCACGGACACGATACGGAAGAATGCCGAGAACTCAGCAAAGAAATTGAGGAGTGTATAAAACAGGGATATTTTCGCCAGTACATTGCTCAACCCGATAATCGGCAACAGCACAGAGGTGGCAACCAGCTACAAAATCGGGGTGGCTATAATAATCGAGGCCAGCAACAAGGTCGGTCACAATGGCAGAATAATCGATCCGGGAACAACAACTACCCTAAGCATGATCAGGGAAATAGGCAGAATAATCAGCAGCAGCAGCCTCGTTTATTGCCAGCCCCCCTTCCTCAGGAGGAAGAGAACAATCCTCCAAATCGTGTTGTTAATAGCGTCATTCATATGATTTATGGCGCACAGCCAGCAGGAACTTCTCGCAAAGCCCTTATTGCAGAAGCTCGTAGGCCTCCTCCCGAGGAGCCCCGCCACAAACGTTTTCACAAAACCGAAGTGGTGAGCTTCACCGAAGACGACCCAGTGCCCGAGCGCACCCCTCACACTGACGCTATTATCATTTATATGACTGTAGCAAATATTATCATCAAACGGGTATATGTTGATAATGGTGCCGCTGTAAGTGTTATTTTCTCAGATTGTTTCCAAAAAATGGGTATATCTCGTGAGCTGCTCCGACTTGCACCGGGACCTCTACAGACATTTGCACAGGGAGAAGTTAAGGCGGAAGGGATCATTAACCTCGCAGCCTCTGTAGGTACTCACCCTGCCATCAAAACTGTTTTTGTTGATTTTTATGTGGTGTCATCTACATCACCCTATAATATGATTCTTGGGCGAGATTGGCTTACCCCTGCACAAGCTATTTGTTCCACGTATCACTTGACGATGAAGCGTCCTTCACCCTACGGAGCAATTGCCATCCGTGGCGACCAAAAGATGGCTAAGGAGTGTATACACGTTGCACTCAAACAGAGGACTAAGCCTGCTGCCAGTCCTCAGTTTCAAATAGATACCCCGGGACTTATTCCGGACCCTACTAAACCTCTTAGTAACGAGGTAGTCGAGGTACCACTTGATCCGACCAAGCTTGAGCAGACGGTTAAGGTCGGTGCAGTGCACTTACCTCTACTTCACAGCGCCATTGTTCAAACATTGCGCGAATATTCCGAGGTCTTCGCCTGGTCACCCTTGGACATGCCAGGTGTCTCGCCAGACTTAATCACCCAAAAACTGAATATTGATCCAGCAGTCAAACCAGTACAGCAGAAATGTAGACAGTTTGCTGCGGACAGGAAAGCTGCTATCCGCGTAGAGGTTGAAGAGCTTGTGAAGGCAGACATCCTCTTTGAAGTTCACTATCTGACCTGGCTAGCGAATCATGTCCTGGTTCAAAAGCTCGATAACACGTGGAGGATGTGTGTGGACTTTACTGACCTAAACAAATACTTCCCGAAGGATTGCTATCCACTACCTCCGATTGACCAAAAGGCTGAGGCCATCACCGGACACCCCGCACTTTGTTTCCTGGACCTCTACAAAGGATACCACTAGGTTTACATGGACCGGAAGGATGCAATCAAAACGGCCTTCATAACGGACTTCGGCATTTTTGCGTACAAGAAAATGCCCTTCGGGCTTAAGAACGTCGGGGCCACTTATCAACGTTTGATGGATCACGTCTTCCGAGACCAGATTGGCCAAAATGTAGAAGTTTATGTTGACGACCTCGTTATCAAAAGTCGTACTTTTGATACATGTGTTCGGGACATCGCTGAAACATTGGAAGTGCTCAGATGCCAAGTGCACCTTTGGGGTCGGTTCCGGGAAATTCTTGGGGTACATGGTTTCCCCTCAGGGGCTCCAAGAAAATCCCTCCAAATTCGAGATATACTTAATCTTAAAACACCTGAAAAGGAAAAAGATGTTCAGCGTCTTACTGGGCGACTAGCTGCACTGAATCGGTTTTTGTCTAAAGCAGCCGAGCGACAACTTCCTTTTTTTAAAATTCTGAGGCAGGCTAAAAGATTCGAATGGACTCCCCAATGCGAAGAAGCTTTAGTGGCCCTAAAGCAGCACATCAGCCAGCTCCCTACTGTCTCTGCACCAATTGCCGGGGAGCCCCTGTACATATATTTGTCCACATCCGATGAAGCCATCAGCGCAGCCCTTGTCCGTGAAGACCAAGGGACTCAGAAGGTCGTATATTTTGCTAGCCGAGCCTTACAAGGAGCAGAAACTCGGTACTCCATCGCCGAAAAGACGCTATTAGCGCTGGTCATGGCGGCCCGCCGCCTATGTCCCTATTTTCAGGGGCATGTTATTAACGTCCTCACGAACCAACCAATCCGTCAGGTCTTAAGTAAGCCCGATCATTCCGGCCGACTAGTTAAATGGGCGATTGAGCTGTGAGAGCATGATATCCAGTTTCTTCCCTGCCGAGCTATTAAAAGTCAAGCCCTAGCTGATTTTCTTGCTGAGGCTCCTTTTGATGACTCTGAATCCAACCCGCATCCCGAGGTCATCCTGCCTATCGATCTCGACATCGAGGCCAAGCGATGGCATATACATGTAGATGGCGCATCCGCTACCCGGGGAAGTGGCGCTGGGGTTCTTCTCAATGGGCCCGACGATGTGGAAGTCAAGTATGTTTTGCGATTCAAATTCAAAGTCACGAATAATGAAGCCGAATATGAGGCGGTGCTCGCTGGCCTTCGCCTCGCAAAGACTCTGGGAGCCTCACACATCCAGATATATACCGACTCGGAGGTGGTCTCTAGCCAAATCAATGGCTCATATGCGGCAAAGGAAGAAACCATTAAAAGGTACTTAGCTTTAACCAAAAAACTCTTGCTGACATTTTCCTCTGCTGATGTCCACAAGGTTCCCCGAGGAGAGAACACAAAGGCTGATACTCTCAGTAAGCTGGCCTCCGCGGCCCCTTCTAGCATATCCCCGGACATACTTGTAGAAGAGGCATCCCATCCGTCAATCAATGAACAGATTGTGTCGGTAATCGATGATGCTGAACCCACTTGGATGACGCCCATTGTCCAATACCTCCAGGATGGGACTCTACCCGAAGACAAGGTGCGGGCTTGCCAGATCATCCTGAAAGCACCAAAGTATACGCTCCATGATGGGGTCTTATACAGGCAATCCTACCTCTAGCCCAGTCTTCGATGCCTTGACCCAGTCCATGCTGATTATGTCCTCCGGGAATTACACGAGGGCTCCTGTGCGAGCCATATTGGTTCAAGAACTCTAGCTAAGAAGGTACTACGGTGGGGGTACTACTGGCCTACTCTTTTTAACGATTCACATGACTTAGTGTCAAAATGTGAAAAGTGTCAGCGGCACTCGCGGATAAAGCACTTACCCCAAACCGAGCTGGTAGGCATACAGAGCGCATGGCCTTTCATTCAGTGGGGCATAGGCATCGTGGGTCCTTTCCCTGTGGCTCCAGGAGGGTTTAAGTTCTTAGTGGTCGCTGTGGATTATTTTACCAAGTGGGTCGAAGCCGAACCGCTTACCACCATCACTGGAAGGAAAATTCTTAATTTTGTGTGGAAAAATATTGTCTGCCGATTCGGTATTCCTAGCACCATTATTTCCGACAATGGAAAATAGTTCGCAAATGACCCTTTCCGCTCTTGGTGTGAAGAATTACACATCAAACAGGCATTCACTTCGGTGGCTCACCCCCAGGCCAATGGTCAGGTAGAGGTGACAAATAGGACACTTGTCGAAGGCATCAAGAAGCGCTTGGGTGAATGTAAAGGGCTTTGGGCTGATACCCTACCTCAAGTATTATGGGCTTATCGTACTACGTCTCACTCTTCTACATGCGAGACTCCTTTCAGCCTAACCTACGACTCTGAGGCCGTCATCCCGGCAGAAATCGGGGTACCCAGCCCCAGGTTATTGACTTTCGATTCTGAAACTAATGAAGAAGCAATGCGTGCTAACCTCGACGAAGTGGAATATCGCAGAGAACATGCACTTATCCGACAGGCCAAGTATAAACACCAAACAGCAAAATACTACAATGTGCGAGTCCGCGGGACGCAATTTCAAGTCGGCGACCTCGTGCTCCGACTCAATTCTGCCAGCAAAGCCGCCCCTGAAGGCAAACTCCACGCGGCATGGGAAGGACCCTATCGTGTGGTTGCTGTTCACTCTTCCGGAAGCTACCAGCTCGAATGCGTAGATGGCACCCCAGTGCCTCGTACTTGGCATGTGACCAACCTCCGAATTTTTTTTTCTCTAAAGCTGTTAGTTTTATTCTGCTCTCTATCTCTTAAATACAAGTTTGTAATTTGACATTGTTCCGACAATTTTTTAATAAAATCTCCTGTTTCACTTTTATATTGCTTGTTTACAACACCACGGGGACGTCCCGGTGTCATTATATCGAATGTTTCCGAACATATCTATCTATCTCCTGACCCGTCAGGAGACAATTAGAACAAGTCCCCGGACTTAATTTATTCCTTGCCTGATCCGTCTGGGGTAAATGTCCAAGTCTTAGGACTTCGGTTCACTCTCACCTAATTCGATCGAAGGATACAAGCCACTTACTGATCCTTCCGAGGAGCCATTAATTTGTCTCCGGACTTAATCTCATTTCCCTCTTTTGTTCCATTTGATGTGGTCAGTTACTTTGTTTCCAAACAATTTTTTGTCTGTATTATGCCGAACACAGTGAACATATGTATGCCCTTCATATTTTCATTACAAAAGTATTTTACAATCGTATACATCATATATACAAATAATAAATAACGTAAATAATATATATACAATACATATTTTTCAGTGCATTATTTCATTAAACATTCACCTACACAATCTCCTATTATTTCTTTTTCGAATCCTCTCCGAACCAGAACGCAAAGCCTCGCCGTTTTTTTTTTTCAATCGGCTATTTCTAGTCTTTCGAGGCACCTCCTGAGAACTACGTTGCAATCCTGAATTGCCTCGGGGCAAGGACCCTGGTCCTGGGCATGTCAACCGTCCCTTGCGGATCATGACTTGATCGCGGTTGCCTGGGTCTCCCAGTTGGGCCCGACATGTTGTCCCACTATGTGTGATCCCACTCCAATGGCACCAGGGGGTCCATTTTCTCGGAGGCTCGTGTAACGCACTCCCCTGTTTTATGCCGATGGAGCTCTTTTCTCTTTTGAGATACCGAGTTTGCTCTCCGCGCACCCCCCGGGGTGTTCACCCACTTTACAGCGTCCCACTCCTCTCCCGGCATCTCGTCAATCTCCCTCGCCAAAGCTGAAACTGTTGTTCCACTGGGCTCCGGCTCTTTCTCACATGGCTTCCTAGATTCTTTGCGAGGACCCGACATTGATTCGGGAGCTTTCCTTGGGTTTCTTGGAGCCGCGGGCTGGACCTCGGGACCAATTTCCTTCCGTATGGCGGTTCCTGTTTTCTTACTCCGGGCTCCTTTTATGTCGCTGCGTCCTCGCTTCCCCTGCTCTGCCACGTGGAGGGCATCGTTGCGGGCCTCTACTTTCTTCTGCAGCTCCAGGAGAAATACTAACACCAACCGTTTTCTGATTAGTTCGGGATTATTATATCGCCTTGCTTGCCAAGCTGCTCAACGTCTTCCCAAACTTCTGTTCTCCGGGCACGAACCTCGTCGACTGATAACCGCCCTCTATCGACAAGCAAGTGTTCGCATTCTTGTTGGTTTATACGGAGTTTTTCCAACTCCATATCTTTAAGCACGCACTCTGCTTTATACTGCCGCATCTGTTTCGCAGTTTTCGTCCAGGAATCCTCTGCCTCCGCACATCTCTTTTCTGTTGATGCTAACCTCTTCGATAGCCTGGGGATCTCTTGCAACCTACAGACATCTCTATCTTTTTGTACAAGCTATCGAAGACCGGAGTTGCTTTATCACCTCGTATTGATTTTCGGCGTTTCCCTGACAGAGGGGACATCTTCGTATCAAGTACACACAGACACATCAACATTGCTAAAGATAACATGAGTTACAAAACATGAAGGGTACATATACAATTCATCGTTATTCAAATGATTCATTACAACGCAAGATATTACAAAGGATTCTACAACTTTTTTCAAATAGGCTATTCTATATGCTGGTCATGAGGTGGAGGGTCACTGACCTCTCCAGGGGTAGAGGTGTTCCCTAGTACACCTGGGAGCACTGCGGGGTCCCCGGTTGCCTCTATCGCTTTCCCGGAGCCTCCAGCCGTGTTCTCCTTCCCAGAGGTCAACGTTGGCACTACGGACCCTTTGTGCGGGATGGGGGCTCTGTTTCTTAACTCCCGCACGTGAAAGCCATTACGGAAGCCCAAGAAATCTTTATCCTGGTCTTCGTTGCAGCGTCTTATCACCTCGGCAGTCAAGAGCACGTTCTTCTTGGCCAGGGCCTCAATCAGCGGCCACTTTGGTGCCTGTGTCAACGCCTCAAAGTAGGCCCCATCTTCATTCCCCACCGCATCATAGTTATACCCGAAGTCTTCATCATATACATCGACCTCCGGGTATTTGTCATATACAGCCTCCAACAACTCACTCTTTGTGGCTGTGTCGCCTGCTGCCACAAACGTGTTCAGAAACTTCATGAACGTTTCTGTCTACAACTGTTTTTCGGCGAAGGCCTCTAACATCGCTCCCTGGCCCTCGACTGCCCTCTTCAGCTCTTCCCGAGCTGCCATGAGGTCACCTTGGACAACAGCGACCTCCACAGCTTGCTCTCGCAGTCTTGCCACTTCTTTCTCGGCTAGCATCGCTCTGTCTCGGGCCACCTTGGCATTCTTTTGGGCTTCCGCAAACCCGGCTCGTAGTTTGGTGACCTCGACCTCCAGTTCGGCCACCCTATTCCTGGAGGATTCTTTTTCAAGCCTCCCACCAACCCGCGAATTTGATCCAGCAGCTGTTCCAGTTCGGCTCCGGCCGAAGTCGTTGCTCTCCCTTGTCCCTGCATTCTCTTGCTGTCATCTTTGGCCAACGAGACAAATAAAAAAGCACTATCAATGCACATACCTCGTGGGAAGGGACCACATGCGTTTTCTTGGGAGGTGGCGGCGTTGGTGGCGATGTCATTCTCTTCTTGGAGCTCGGGGTCAGCCCCGATAGAGGAACATTGTCCTTGTGATCGTCTCCAAGACCACCCCCCGACGTGGTTTTCTGTAGCTCGGGTGTCTTGGATCTATCACCTCGCCCACCGGAGCTGGTTCCGGCTCCCCTTTTTGCTGAACTCTTGAACTTGCCCACTGCACATGAGACAGGATGCATTAAGAAATATGATAACTCACTATTACAACTTATACGAAAATGAAGGGCCCTACCCTCTATTTCTGCCCCGGCTTGAGACCCCTCTACCTCAGCTACGCTTGGAGACTCCTCTGAGTTAGTTTCAGCTGAGGTACCCTCTTTCTGGGATTCCGAAGTCCCAGCTGTCCATTTGGAATAATACGGGCTCAACCCAGCCTCGTCCAAGACTTCTTCTGAAAATTTTGACCCCAGGATGCCTGCTTTCATCAATACATCTACACCTCTGGGGTCCCCCGCCGGCGCACTATCTACTACCTCCAACCTCTGCCACTTCGGCAGTACCCTGCCCTGCCTAACATATATAAATTTACCTCTCCACCCCTCTATTTTGCTAGGGTTTCTTACTTTGAATTTTTTACCTGGCCTTGGGTTAAGGTAGTACCAACCCTTATTCCTCCCCATCGTTTTAAGCTGAAAGAAATACCTAAATAAACTAACATTGGGCTTCACTCCGCCCTTATTACATTCAACCAAAAATCCTACCACCTGCCTTATGGCATTGGGTCCCAAATGCCCCAGGGCTATTCCGTAAAACTCCAACAAATTTACCAAAAAATCCCATAGGGGAAACCTTAACCCTACCGCCAGCTGATCTATATATACAGATATGAATCCTTTAGGAGGGCAACACGCCTTATCCTTGTGTTGGGGAATTATGTATTCTAGGTCGAAAGGAAAGAAGAAATTTGGAATCCATTTCCTGATTTGGGCCTCAGTCACACTGGGCACCACTCCTGCTACTTCGAACTCCTCTACCTCCTCCTCACAATGGGGGAAACTAACTGCCTCCATCCTAATTTCCCCCTGATCGCCCCGGTAGATTTTCCTAGTCTCACTATTTTCTGGAAAAATCACCCGTATAGGGGCCACTCTATAGGGCTCCCTTTCTTTGCCCACTTCCTCAACCCTAGACGAAGATGAAGACGAGATAGACATACTTACTTGTTTTCCCTGGTCGAAGAGGTGATTAACTTCAAAGTTTGCAGGATCTTTGTTCTCTCTGATGCGTGGTTCAGTTATCCTCAAGTGAAGAAGGTGAAGGGTTTTTAATTTCCCTCCTTTTCTTATAAATCCAGCAACGGCTCAGATTCGATGATTCAAAATTAACGATTCTGATACTCACGTGTCATGCACGCGCCTCGAAACTCTAAATGTGTGCCGTTTAACACGCGCCTACTTGAATTATGTGCGCATCTCCCGGTCACGCGCGCCCCAGTTTCCTTCAGCACTCGTGTCATGGAAGTTTCTCAACCCCGGGGGATTTGCAGTTTCTCAACCCCGGTTGATTGACCTAGGGGACTTTGCAGTTTCTCAACCCCGGTTGATTGACCCCGGGGACTTTGCAGTTTCTCAACCTCGGCAGAGTGACCCTGATTGACCCCGGGGGTTTTGCAGACTCTCAGCTCTAGTTGTCTTATCTTGGAATCCTAGCAGGTATTCGCCTTCCCTTACCTCATCGAACTTCCTTCACAGCGACTCACACCTACATTCGCTTTCTCCTCAAGCCGAAGCTTCTACCTCGCTCCGGCTTAGGGGGGGGGGGCATCTGGTAGGTATGACCCAATTATGGTCAACAACCCAGAAGTATAAGCCCAACGGCTCAACCAGCCCAATTACGGTCAACAGCCCAGAAGTATAAGCCCAACGGCTCAACCGGCCCAATTACGGTCAACAGCCCAGAAGTACAAGCCCAACGGCTCAACCGGCCCAATTACGGTCAGCAGCTCAATTGGGCCAATTAAAGCCTATTCAATCATCATGAGGATGGGCGAACCGAGATTACGGCGGCAACACATTTGGGAGTGGGGATTCCCCCACGATCTTTTCTCAATCACAAGTGCAAATTTAATGGCCGGGATTATAGGGATTTTAGTTAGGGTTGTGATTTGTATGGTATAAATAGTAGAATGAAAGATGAGTCGTGGGTTCGGACTCTTGTATTCAAAGAAGATAGCTTGTAAGATTAACAAGAAAGAAGGAAAAAACACCCCGGAGGGGATATTATTCTTCCCGTGGACGTAGATCTTCGGATCGAACCACGTATATCCTGTGTTCTTTATCTTCTTTGCGTGAGATAGTTTTTCCAATTGATTTTCTTTTCTTTTGATAACGGATTGTGCTTTTTATCAAAATTATAAAATATTTACTAAATAATTTAATTTTTATATTTTATACGGTATAAAAAATCAATAAGAAAATAAATTAATAAAAAAGCGAAACAAAATTCAAATTAACATTAAATATAAAAAAGACCAATTAGGGGTTTATTTAATAAAATCGTACTATATTTATTTTTTGGTTTAGCTTTTTTCTTTATTTATTCTTTTTCTATTTCTAGCTGTGAATATATTTGACCATACATTTTTTATACACATAATCGATACTACTTAAGCTAAATGACACATTAAGTGAAAATAAAATTAAATAGAAGAAGAATGGTTACTAGTAATCATAAAACATAGGATTTTAGAAAAAAAGCAAAAAAATACAGTAATTTTGGTTTTGCCGACAAACTAACTCCCATTCGAACCCTTCCCCATATATTTGCCCCCTTCCCCCATTTTAGATTCTATATATTTCTCTTGAATTCTCTCACAAAATTTCAGCAACATTCTCTCTCTCACGACATCACACTCTCTCACAATGTCGGTCTCCTTCGGTTACTCTGGTTGACGATGACGTCGTCTCCCTTCTTCCTCAGTTACTTTGTATCTCTTATTCTTCACAACAAATAAAATAAAAATAATAAAATTTGAAAATAGATACAAAATTTGACTAAATCAACGGCTTGATTAACATCAATGTCAATTAAAAAATAAATTGATTGTACGGAACAGATTCCGTGAGACAAGGGTTCGAATCTTTTAATGAAGGTCGTGTGAGTGTCTCATTTCATATACTTTGAGTAATTAAGCAGATTGTGAGGGCCTTACTATTGATTTGAGATAATGGTGTCTAATATATATTAGTCCAATATATGTAGATCTATCTCCAAATAAAATGTTTTATACCAAAGTTAATGTTTCTAGAAATGACAAAGGGATTTGGGGGGAAAATTCATAAATTACTATTTTGTTTGAATTTTGTTATTATATATATAGATTTGTTTTGCATACGCAATATACTTGGAATATTTACAAACTCCACAAAAGAGAACCATTAGATCTTCTCCATCCTATCACAAAGTTTATCAATATATTACAAGATTTACGGTGCACATTAAAATATAGCAAAATACTTTTTCAACACATAATTATTGTTACCATCTTTTCTATTTTGAATGACCTTTTTATCCTTAATAAAATGGTTTCTGCATGTTATATTTGAAGCTTACATCATTATCATTCCGTGTTTTTTTAATCGTACAAGGAGATTAGACGACTCACACCAAATAGAGAGCTCATTACACAAAACAAAATGGAGAAGAAAAGAGAAGAAACGAAAGATGAACAAAAGAATATGTATAACCTTTTTCCACTACAAGAAAACTAAAATATAATAATGCTAATTTAACAGCACTATATAAAAACATTACTAGAAAATACTACTTAATGATCTTTTTAAAATGTATAATTAGCTTTTTTTAATCCAAAAGCATAATCAACGTATAACTTATAGAAAATAGCTACAAAAGCATTATTAGAAAATACTAGTTTATGATCTGTTGAAAAATATAATTAACTTATCTTCTGAAAATTACTACGACAAAAAGATAAAGAGATAATAAAAAAGAAAATAATAAGTACACCGGTACACACACTCACAAGTCATAATTTCCATGAATCTGGAAGAGAGAGAATGGAGGAGAGGGAAAGTAGGGTGAACGTGGGTGTGGGGGAGGGGGAGGGAAGAGGAGAGAGGAATAGTGGGTTTGGTTGGGGGCTAAAGTAATCCATTGACCTTAAGTATGGGTAGAAAAGAAATGAACTATTATTTGCATAAAAACAAAGAGATTTCTTTTACTTTTGATTGGGTTGAGTGAAGTATTCCCGCTTATGTGTATTATCTATCTCTCTCTCTCTCTCTCTCTCTCTCTCTCTATATATATATATATATATATATATATATATATATATATAAACTAAATAGATTTATACTACTATTAGAAATAATGTATTTTTCCGTCCATTTGTAAATACCCTTTTCGGAAAGGAAAATGGGAGAAACAACGAAATCCTATAATTTATCAAAACGTCATATGGTGATCCGGAAAAATCTCTTGAATTAGGTAATTAGTTACTCTTTCATACATTACAATGGAAACATAATCAATCTTATTCCAAAATTCATATTGTTGAGATATTCACTTTATTTTAAATGCTGAAAATATCAATTTTGAAATATGGAGAATCATTTCGCTCTATTTGATGAAATCATTTTTGATAAAAATATATGAATCTGTTTTTCCTTTCTTCTATCAATGATAAAAACATGGAAACTAAATTTCTAATTGATTTGTTAAATTTCTAATTTTAAATTATTTTCCCGATTTATTGGAACGAATTATATGCTAATACCCACATGGTTTTTTCTCTCATTTTCCCTTCCTTAATTTTGCTGATTTTCAGGATTATGAACCAATATTATTGATAATTTTTTTAAATCCCTCTCATTTCCTATTGTAACAGTTCTCTCACCCACTTCTTCCATTTTCACGTCTGCAAACAGGCACCCATACGGCGGCAGCCTTTGGCAAAGCTAATGAGGGTGGAGACAGCAATGCTATTAGTAATTTTGTGTTTTCTCTCTTTCATATCATTATGACCCTGAATTCACATTTTATTTTGGCTAGCAGGCTCAAGATATAAGAAAATGGTTCATGAAACCAAATGAAAAAGTGCGTTGGGAATGGCAGATTGGCAGTACTTTAGAGCAAGCAAAGCCCTCTACCCCTGAGAAGCCTCCAGTTGTTACTCCAGACTGTAGAAAAATGGTTTGTTCATTGATTATTTACTTTTAAAACTTTTTCCCTGGAGACCCATTTCCACAATGGACCTGTGCGTATTCATTTTTGTCGATTAAACTACTATCGAATTCTTGCTAATTTTATCCTTCTTCATTATTTTTTTATTTTTTTTACTGTTAAAATGGATATTCTTCGATGTGTGTTTTACTTTTGGTGGGGTCGGTTGGCTAGCGTGAATTGAAGATTCGGGTGCTACTTCTTAAATCGGCTTTCTTAGATTATGTAGTTATTATATGTAAATTAGACTGAATGAATTGGTAAGGTATATTTTGAGTAGTTTTCATGGTATTCTAAACTAAATATAGGGGTTGTACATGATTTCCTATATGCACAAGAATTAAAAATCAATAACAAATTTTTCAGTAAGGTTTGTGTCTATCTAATTATTAAATTAATATAGAATAAAAACAGGTTGACGTTTTCACCGACTCGGTATTTAAGGCGAACCCGGGACGGTACGCCTGCTGGATGAGGAGAGAGATGAAGAGTGGCTGCAAGCAGTGGCGTGTGAGTTCAATATATTCGAAACTTGCTACTAGACTCGGCTCTCCGACTCGTCCGAGTCTATCCCTAGGTTCTACTCTGACCTAATCATTCCTGTCACTGAGGTTCACACTTTCACTTTCTATTCTCGAGTTAATTTGTTTGATTCTCATTTATGTTAACTTATGAATCATATGGTTGTTAAATAATGTACACATTTCAAAAATAGAATTTCAAACAGTGAGATACTTCGATTATCTTCGTCGAAGACGTTAAACTCAAGTAAGTTACAAATTTTATATAATGGCCTCACGTTACAATCTCACAGGCAGGAATGTTATTTATTGCATCTTATTTCTAAACAAGAGTCTGTGATTATGCCCTATGCATACAAGTTTCCCTCTGATAACTAATTCGGGATGTCACACTCTTATAATTGTATTTGTTGGTTATTCTTGCAGTTATTTTCTTCCATATGAGGTCAACTAGAAAATCAAATGGCATTGTAGTGATGACTAGCGAAGAAGAGCATGTATGAGCTAGACGTGTTCACTGTAGCCCTAGATTATGTGAATTATCTGTGCAGAGTCAATGTTTGCCTGGTTCTATATTTTAGCTTTCTAATGTTTTTGTATATCAAGCGTTTTGATGATTTTACTCTTGCCTCCTCATGGAAAGGTTTGAGAATCACTGGCACCTCATACGATTTTTTTATCTACAACAAATGCACATTATTAATTTAATATTGTTACTAATTGCATATATTTTAGGTTCATTTCTAGAATAGAGGTTGTCCTTCGGCAGTAGTTAGCTGACGGTCCAAAGAATCTATCGGTACACCCTTGTTCCCAATTGTTCATTTACACTAGAGGACTCTCTTTCTTTACTTCTTACTATTGTCATTCATCTTCATCTCCCGATTTTTTTGTCAATATTCCTTTTGTCTATTACATCTTTCCCTGATGCTATGGTATTTGTTGTTGAATCTCATAGGATATGATGCATCTGCAAGCAGGAACACTTCACGGTGCCCAAATAAAGATAGGTGACACTAATATAAGGTGAATACTGAATTAAAATTATCTTAAATGTAGTCTGATAACTAATATAGATCAATTTTATTTTACGAGTTGTTAGAGTTAGATTTCCCTACCTGTTTTTCTTATTCTTCGCAGTGAATTGATGCCTATTTAAAAAATATCTAAAGGCCAAGTCACTTATGTTAGTGACTTATTAACAATTGATGAAGTGGTCAAAGTTCCGGTCATGAAGGCGATGCTTCTCGATGAAATCTCTTTGAGTATGCTAATTACTAATTAGTAACTGCGACATTCTATTGTTTCCTGACTTTTGTTTACTTTTTGGGTAGATAATAACAAAATTACTAAAATAAACTGAACTTTGTATATGCAGTGTTGCTGAACTTGAAAGTGAGCCTGGTTTATTTTTGTCCAACAAGTAGGTAAACAATACAACTAAAGCCAATTCCAATTTTGGTTCTTTTATTCATGTAATAAAAATAGTTTCCTATAACTTAAACAATGATAATTTATCTGGCACAGTTTCCATTTTATCTAGAATGTATTTTCTAAAGCAGAAGCGATGGCAAAGAAGTATAGGAAGAAAATCTCAGCTATCTCCACAACACGAAAAATAAAAGTCGTTCCCATGGATGGCTTGCCTTTTGAAGATGAAGAACATTTCTATTCCAACTGGAAATGGTTTAAGTTCGAAAGAGACAGTGAGATCAATCCATGAACTTACAAATCTTGAGAAAAATGAGAACCATAAGTAAAAGAGGATGGAGATTTTGTAATTAGGCCTCTCCTTCCCGATTGACGATGCCGAAAAGATATATCCTCCAATATGTCTAAGTTATCTAGATAATTTGAAATATTGTTGTTCTACATTTTGGACTCAACCCGTAAGAGATCAGCAAGAAAAGACAATTCCTGACATATGAAAACCCAACTTCTGCAATTCGTCCAGATGATGTAAGTTGAGGTTCGTTTACTTTCCAATTTCCAATTTAACATCACCGTGCCTTAAATATATCAACTTTGTGCATCATTAATACAATATTTTATTTACATGAATTCAGGTCTAAGGTGGCAGGTCAAAAGATTTCTGAAAATCTTATGTTTATGTAGTGTTTTTTTTTACGTTTTCAAAGAGTTGAATCCACATGATTTAAAGACCCTCATTTAGCATAAAGACAAAGAACATTGTAGTTGTATATAGGGAGATATTTCATATCTTTAATATGTAATTTATTAGGTTTTTAGTCTTTCTGTTCGGTACACACTTTGCTTCTGCCATGTCCTATTCCTTTATTATATAATCTAAGTTCTATGAAACTTTTTTTTTTTGTTACATGACACATCGCTTTGTGATATTATTACAAGTTTTATCTTCATTTTACTTAACATTTTATACTAATATTATAGATTTATACTCTATTACAGGAAAAAATATTAATTTGTAGACCTTTTCCAATCTGTTAATGCCCAATTGTGTCGATAAAAGATGGAATCTTGAAGAGTGGGGAAAAACAATCGCTCACTGCAAATAGAATAAGGTGATTACGATAGTTAATGAATTACACATTACTTTTAGAGGATTTGCTTTTGTTGCTTTGAAGTTATGTTCTGCTCTTTTTTTCAGATGTATCTACTGATCAATTGGTTTTCAGATAAATATTCAAATTGGTAGATGACTAAGTTAACTCGATGTGGTGCTGATTTGAAGTTTCTTCTTTTTTTTGCCACTTTTTTCCAATGCTTTCTTGAATAATGTTTGGTGTGCTAAAGTCGAAATGTAATAAGGATATGTTACACTTAATTTTATTGTTCAAAAGGTTGGGTCACTAGATGTGTTATATATATAATGAACAATTGATAGGGAAGTGCAAAATTCAAATTGGATTCATTAAGTCATTGTGTCATTTTTTATACATAATCATGATGCATGGAATGCTGTTAAGATTATTATAGTTATCATCGCAACCTTGAATGTAAATTAGTACATAAATTTATTCCAAATACTAACCAATAACAACGCGGAGCATCCAAATCATGTTGAAGTTGCAACTATTTATTTATATGTCTATTGTTTTTGTCTTATTTTTTATTCCCTCCGTCCCGGCCCAATTTGCCTACCTTGGCCGGGCACAGAGATTAAGAAAAAGCAGATTTTGTGGAATCTTTAACTTTTTTAAAGGTGGAGATTGAATGTGGAGATTTTGAGGGTGAAAATTGTGAGAGAAATTTGTCATTTATGGGTTGGCAAATTAGATTGGGACAAACCAAAAAGGAAAGTAGGCAAATTAGAGCGGGACGGAGGGAGTAACTTTTTACTAAATTTTGAAACTCATGTACTTTCTTTGCTTTATATTAACTTTTAACATTAAATATGAAACTAATCGACTCTTTGCTATGTTTAATTTGACATCAATATTAAAATGAAATATTATATCTAAAATATAGAATATAGTTTTTCGTTTTCCTTTTCTGGTTGAATTATTTATCTTTATTTTCATATATGAATGTGTTGCATTTGAAGACATAACGAATTGAATTATTTTATGTATTTGAGATGCATATATAAGAAATATTCCCCATAATATTTTTTAGTTAGTTGAAATATTTTGTTTGAGTATAAGGAATTAATAAGCTATAACGAGTTTCACAATTTGTATTTCTTTTTAGCTCTAAGAGAAAGGAGAAATCTAGAGGTTTATGAGAAATGGTGTGCTAATTTCAATATATTACACTTGTTTTTATTAGACTAGAATTCTCCCATCGTGCGATGCATGAATAGTTAATGTATAACAGATATATAATATAAATGATATATGTATATTATTACAATTATAATTATAATATAATAAAAGATGGAATTTTATATATTTTAATGAAAGGACAAAGCTTAAAATTTAAAATATATAAGTATGAGTAAGTTATGAAATAGTCATATTCACTGGTTTAGGGTATGAATATCTTTGTTATCCTTGCATAATGGTCATTCTAATCTTTTCATATCGTTCACAATTTTATTGACATTACTCAAATTAATTTTTGAGAATAACTTCACATTTTCATTTTGTATAAGACATTTTAAATATCACTATATATCAAAACTTAACCAAGTAAAAATGACATTAAAAATTCGGTATACCTGGTTTTTTGAAATTAATCTACATAGTTAAAAAAAATATTAACCTTATCTTGTCAAACAAAATTGGTACACAAATTACTTTGGTTAATACACCGAATCCTTTTCATTTGTCATGTAAACCGAATAAAATTATGCCATGTAAAACAAAATAATTTTATAGCCCAAAATAATTTTATAAAAAAACCAAAAAGTAAAAGCAAACTATATAATTTATCTAAATATAAAAGAAAATTTCACTTCTTCTACAAAAAAATAATTTTCAAAAATAACTTCAAATTTTGGCCAATATGTTGATATCAATTTTTGGAATACAAAATCTTCAATTAATCTGTTGATATTTGGAAATATTATCCTAGGATATATCGACGTAATTTATGGTAAAAGATTTTGCTAATAACAAATTCGGATAATCAATTAAAGATATTGGAATACAAAATCTTTTACTGATTCGAATACTGAATTTTTGGTAAGATTTTGTTAACCACAAATTTTGGCAGATTTTCAGGTTGTAATTGCAGCATAATCTTACCATAAAATTTGTGATTAATTGTAATCTTACCGTAAAATTACTATTTCTACATTAAGTAAGTGTGATTGAGCGGGAAAATATTGAAATTACTATTTATAGAGGGTTCTATTTTATATAGTAATATATTTTTGATTTTTTTATTTTATTTTTATTTTATTGCAATGCACGTAAAAATTGTAATGTGGTTAATAATTCAAATATTGTCCCAAAGTTAATATATTGAAACCAACTTTCAAAATTGGCCCAACTGTCAATCATTTCTTCTAATATTAGGCACATAATTGGATATATAGTATTTTGATAGCACACTTCATTATATTATTCTAAAAATAATTTAGAGTCAATGTTAACAATTAAATAGAAAAAAGAGATGCAGACGGGAAGAAAACGATTATTTGAATTATTTAATACATAAAATTAAATAACGTATTGATATACATGTGTTGTATATATATATATATATATATATAAAGATAATATTAGTTTTTTTATTGACCATTGCCTATTATACTTATAAACGAAAAATTAGAAGTGTTGTTTAAACAATTTTTTTTACTGACATTTCAAATTTATTTTGATTTTTTTTCTTCCGTGATCTTTAAAAAATTTTGCTCGAGCAAATTGAAACGCTTATGATATATTCTTCCAATAGCACCAAACATAGACATTTGGGGCATGCATAGGCTTAAATTTTAATATGTGATGATGAAGATCCAGAAATAAAGACTACCACAAATGTTGTCTATAAGGAAGTTTTTCAGAATTTGTAAATGATGTTTTCATATTTGCCTAACATTACATGTTATTATGTTAATATAGATCGATGACTTATTTATCTTATCGTGCGATGTTTCAGTTTATAGGATTATATATCATATGAGTAAAAAAATGACATCTATGTTTCGTGATGAATTATTTTTTCGAGTTGTCGAATTATATATTTACTTATGTATATATGTACTTTTTTAATATCGATAGAATTTTGTATTGCAATTAATTTAAACTTAGTGTATCAACAAAATTTCCGTGCATTGCACGTGTAAATACTAGTAGAAGGATATTCCAAAACTATAATGTTATTCTATCATTCCTAAAATAATTGTGGGTTAGAAAGTTTCACCTATTAAGGAATCTCATAAGATAACTTAATGTGTCCTTATTTAAATTTGATTATTATATTGTATTTTGTAAAAGTTGCATCTTTTCGTTATTAACAACATTTTTCGATTTTCAAAAGTTTTGTAGCACTTACTTTTGTTGGAATAATGTCCTGAATTTTTTATATAACAATAATTTGTAATTAAAATTTCTAGGCTAGCTATAGAAAATTACATTGGGACAGATGGAATAGAAATATAGATAATATCCTGAACAATATCTTCACATCATTTTGGAGAAATATCTACGTAATTAGTCAAGATGTTACGTTGGAAACCAAAAGGTCAAGAATCCGAAAAGATACTAAATATTTAAATTTTTAATTGATGTTTTTGAAAAGTTATGTTCTTCAAAATTTCTCTAAATAGGCTTTTGCATAAGAACCAAAAGAATAAAAAGAACTCTTCAATCCAATCTTTATTTCATCTTCATCTTAAAAAAACAAAAAGATAAAGATGGAAACTCAATACACTGCCATTCCATGTGACAATGAACTCGACATTTCAATGCTTTTGAATAATTCCCAAATGTCAGATGAAAATCTTGCAGAAGAATTGCAGCTGCAAGAAGTCATAGTCTCTTCTTTCATCTCTCTCCACAAACCAGGCAATGTTTCCAGGGAAATCGGAGAATCATCATCATCATCATCAAAAAAGAGTTTTAAAGAAGCAGGAGAATCATCACAGTCACTGTGTGAAATATGTGCAGAAAGAAAGGACGATGGCGATATGTTTCCATTTGAGAACTGCAGCCACAGTTTCTGCACAGAGTGGGTCTCCAAGCACGTGTCGATTACGATCAAGAAACGACGAACAATCGTAAGTGAGGAGAAAGGAGCGATCATCACTTGCCCCGGCATTGACTGCACGAGCATTATTGAAGTTGATACGTGCAGACAATTCTTGCCTGGAAACGTTGTTACTATGTGGGAGGATATGATTTGTGAGTCGATGATTTCGCCTTCAATGAGATTCTACTGTCCGTACAAAAACTGTTCGGAGTTGTTGGTGAAAGAGAGGTGATGAGGAAGGCGGAATGTCCATTTTGCCATAGATTATTCTGTGTGAAATGTAAGGTGGCATGGCATTGTGGGGTTGATTGTGAGGAGTTTTCGAGGTTGAGCAAAGATGAGAGAGAAGCAGGAGATTTAATGGTGCATGATCTTGCTATGAAGAACAAGTGGAAGAGGTGCCCTAATTGTTAGTTTTATGTTGAAAGAAATCAGGGCTGTTTGCATATGACTTGCAGGTCAGAATCCTCTCTCTCAAACAAGTTTGCATTTTAATGGAAGAATTTTAGGATGGATTTGAAATTCATTTGATGTTAGTTTGGATTACCACATATTTGAAATTCATGATTTCATTATGAGCTATTTTCAGAAGAATTTGAGTGGATTTCAAATTTCCTCTATTTTAAATGGATTAAAATCCATTAATTTCAAACCAATGCATTTTAAATTCTTTCGTTCAAACCTCGTTGAATTCTTATGACATGAATCATGTTTTTGAACTCTGATCTTCATTACAGTTTTCTCCTTACTTTAGAAAACAGATCCTTGTATGCGTTTCATAACTATCTATTATTTTAAATTGTGTTGCATCTTATATGCAAAATAACCATAATGTGCCACATTTATTTAGTGACATTATTAATTAACATGTGATATTGGGTGATTATTTGAAATAAGAGATGAAACACAATCTGGCATAGGAGATCCCATCTCACAAAATGAGTTTACCATTATTCGGTTATAGGTTTGATCTCTATGCATGTATACAGGTGTGGATCTGAATTCTGCTATGCATGTGGGAAAGCATGGACTTCTACTCACGAATGTTGATCACTGTATTGATCTCAGTGTGTTCCTATTTACTACAAAGGTCATCTTCAGTTTTTAATTAAATTATGCCAAACTCTTTGATGGGGACGAGACGATCATCGAATTGGAGATTCAAGAGTCATCAGGCCTTGAAACAAATATGCTCAGCTGCAGTTGAATTGTTTAGGCTCTAGTATTGATTGATCTCGTAATAGGATTTGAATATTTAAGTTTGTTTTTCTCATTGGTTGTTGGAATGAAACTATTAAACTTGAGGGTTTTTCATCTTTGTTAATAGATTTCTGTATTGTCAGTACTCTCAAGGAGTTCATTATTTCTGTTGTTTTGACGAAAATAAGGAGGATAAAACTCATTTAACTGCAATTGTGAAAAAAGGCACACAACCGATCTGTTCCCGTCGTAGGGTATGTGAACAAATGACGCTCCCAAAGGAATTATCCAGTTTTGCCAAAATTTAGATGTTACATATGTTGTTGGAATGAATAACGGCTCCAGAGATTTACTCGAGGGGCCCATTTATAAACAAATTTAGGCGGGAATTTTATTTTCCCTATGCTCAAGATTGTGTGATATTTCTTACAAAAACGGTGACGAATACACTAAAAAATAAATTCTTTTATACTGGTTTCTAAACTTAAAATATTGAATAGATTATATAAAAAATAATATTTTAGAAAATTTAGAAGGGAGGACCACCGTTATGCGCCCCCTAAGTATGTCCATGAGCCTCATACTAACCTCTATAAATTAAATTAGAAAGTAGTAACAATTTTTATAAGATTCAATCACACAAAGAAAAAATAATAATAATCAAGATATAATATTTTTATGTTCTAATATTTTTTTAATCTCTGTTGCTTATCATAAAACTACATACATTTAATTCAAGTTAAATAATAAAATTATTTATTTTATTTAATTAACTTATATTAAACTCGATTAAAATACACATACATAATATTACATTTTAACGGGATCGAAGGACTAGGCCCCCTTCCCCTACATAGGTCTGCCTATGGAAGGAATTCAGACTCACATAAAAAATTAAGAATTTTCTTCATCATGTTCAAGTAATTTTTTGAAAAAATACGGTGTGTAGATATTGAGGTTATGGATGCGAGATAGCCATATAGTAGCAAAGAAATCCGACCATCGTATTTGGTGGAGAGCTTGCTTGAGATTGGTTACAGAAAGCAAATGGGACTTCAGTAATTAAGTAATTTCATAATGAAAAGTGAGGTTATTTTCAGAACAAAGTACTTCCTCCGTCCCGACTTAATTTGCCTAGTTGATCGGACACGGAGGTTAAGGAAAAACAGATTTTGTGGAATCTTTAACTTTTTCAAAGGTGGAGATTGAGGGTGGAGATTGTGTGAGAAATTTGTCATTTATGAGCTGATAAGTTAAGTTAGGACATACCGAAATGACAAGTAAACAAGTTAAGTTGGAACGCAGGGGGTATTTCCTATCTATGCTAAAGTATATGTAATTTTTTAGGGGTAAAAACATACTTCATAAATCAAGTGGCAGAAGTTTCTGCCAATACAATATGCTCTAGAGAGGTAGAGACATCTCGCTTCACTCTAGTTAAACAAACGAAATTAAAAGTAAATTGCGCTAAATGATCCGCAACAAAGTTCACCGTCATTCTAATAAGAATTACAGATGCAGAAAGACCGATAAAATATTTTTAACCACCTCCCTGATATAGGAGATGTTCCTTGATTGTTGACGAAGCGCTAGAACAAAACCAAATTATCCGTTTCAATCACAATCTGATTGATACAACTCTACTAGAAAAGGAGCTCAGTTCTGAACGGCCCATTTACTAATAGTCCCAACAACAATATATCAATACAAGCCCTAACCCAAAAGGTGATATAAAGATCAATTAACAGCTGCAACGAGGAATGAAGAATATTGAAGAATCTCCTCTCTCGTTTTTTCCCTTTGTTGAGAGTTGCACTTGCTCGAAAAGTGTAATTTCTTTCTTCTTCTCTCTAATTTTTAGGAGTTTATGCTCACTCGAAGAGTGCGTATCGATACGTATCTTTCAGGGTCGTATCATGGTGCTTCCATTGAGAGGTTTATAACGAAGTGATGGAATTCATTGTTACTTCCTGCTGCCGACATTGCAATGATTGACGGTATGAAGTTTGGCATAGGTTTTATATCCCCATATTTCATCACAAACCAGAATACGCAAACATGTGAATTAGTTGATCCTCTAATATTGATTCATGAGAAGAAAATTTTAACTATTAATGTTGTTATTAACATTCTAGAAGTATCATTGAAGAGGCAAAGGCCTATCTTGATAGTTGCTGAAGTTTTTGAAGGTGATGCACTTGAGACACTAATCGTCAATAAAGTTCATGTTGGAATAATGGTTTGTGTGGTAAGAGCCTTCGGATTTGCTTAAAATAGGAAATCAAGTTTGCGAGAATTAGCAGACTTAACATGAGGTGAGGTCATGAGCAAGGAGCTTGGACTAATGAATTTGGCCGAAGCAGGGTCGGAAAGATTAGGATCATGCAAAAAGGTCATCATATCTAAGGATGAAACTGTTATACAAGATGAACACAAGGTGTTCGATGAAATGTCAGAAACAGAAAAGAGTATGGTATTTCAAAGAATTCCAGTATCTGTCTCTCCACTGCCTAAATACCCAATTTGGGAGCAAACTTATACAAATATTGAGAGTGGAAAGGGAAACAATGCTGAATCAATTGTTGAGGTTGCTATAATTAATGAACTTAAGCTGCTTGATGAAATGCCACAAGAACTAATTGAGCTCTCGGATGAGAGTAATGTTGCAAAAAGTGGAAAACAAGGAGGTGGATGCAATGTTGCACAACAAACTTGTGAAGAACATGATGAAGCGGATAAGTCACATCAGTTACAGAAAACCATAATCTTCGATTTTCAGAAATTTGCTAGGAATTGCTTTACCAATCCGTTCAGCGACGTGAGCCTTGTTTTACTTCTTAATTGCAGTACAGGCTATGATACTATTATTATTATTATTATTGATACCGAGAAGTGTTTCCATATCGATGAATCTTGGCATTTTGCTGAATTGAAAAATGAGGTTGTGATTTCTAATATACTTGGTGTGGCTGTTGGGTTCATGGAAATGAATTCTTAATATCCTAAGCTTGTGTTTCCATGTCATGAAGAGTGGGTTCATTATAATTTTGGAGGGATTGGTGCTATAAATGAAGAGTTAGATATTTATTTTTATCCTGTGAATGGTTCAGTAGGAGGGTATTTGATGAGTGTTTGTGATAATGGATGGAAGGTGTTTAATAAGGGAAAAGGACAATTTGATGCTAATGAGATGTCCTCTATTTGCATCAGTAAGGTGAAATGGTGGAATAAGAGAGTGAAATATCAGGCTACAACATTTAGACAACCCCCTTCACCATTTACAAGCTCTTTATTTCTTACTGTCCAATGTTTCATGGGAAATGAAGAACCTCCAAAAGCTAATTTCTTCTTAATAAGACTTACAATCTTTGCTAGTCTTGTGGAGCAATCTGGTGTGGAAGTCTTCCATTTAATAAGAATTTATGCCAAGGTGTTGAATGTCATTTTCTGAATTTCAGCCTATTCGAGTATTATGGTCACCTCCAAAAGGTGTTCTATTATGATGCACTTCAAGGAGTGGTAAGGAGCATACCCATACTCGCCTCTCTCGGGGTCATGCCTAGGAATCTAAAACTAGTATTTTTTGTTGTGATAATCGGATCCACCATCATTGACTATCTGATGGCTGCCAGAATTGCTTACAAGCTGCAACATGGCCAAATCGCTGCTTCCTCGTTTCTTGGTGGAATGTCGTCGCTATGTTATTATTTCTCGATATAAAAATTAGAAGGGGTGAATATATACAACATGAAACGTGACTTGTTTGCGTCTCATTTTTTAATTATAGAGAAATTCCCTTTTCTAAGAATTGGTGGTGAAAGAGGTGCATTTACAGCTTTTGAGTTTCAGTTGCTAGTTTTTGAAACTATTTTGTACAGTGGTATTTAAGCTTCATGGCTCCTCAAATTACTTTTGCTTGCAATTAACATATCATCTACATTAAGTAGAAGATATGTCAAAATAGCAGTCCCTTGTCTTTCTAGGTACACACAATGATTATACTTGCACCTTTCAAAATCAATATCCAGTATAAATCTGTTAAATATTTGATTCCATTGTCTAGGACTTTGTTTGAGCCCATACAATGATTTCTTGAGATGGCATACTTTTTTTTCATCTCCAGAAGCAATAAAACCTTCAGGTTGCTGCATGTATATATTCTCCACCAAATCACCATTCAAGAATGCAGTTTTTACATCAAGCTGCTGTAATTGTAAATCTTCTTGGGCCACTTTTGCTAGCATTAACCTGATGGAACAGTGCTTCATTACTGGTGAGAAGACCTCATTGAAATCAATTTCTTCTCTTTGTGTGAAGCCTCTAGCTACTAGTCTGGCTTCATATGTGAGTTTCTGAGTTCCAGCAACTTCTAGCTTCCTTTTGAATATCCATTTGGAAATTATTACCTTCTGATTCTTTGGTTTGTCCAGCAACACCCATGTTTTATTCTTATATAATGATTGTAGTTCCTCAGTCATAGCCAGAATCTACTGATCTGTATATTTACTAGAGACAACCTCTTTATAAGACTGTGGTTCTTGAAATTCAAGGTTCTATGCAATGCTCAGTGCATAGGAGATTACATCTGCATGACCAAATCTGTTAGGAGGATGTATATTTGTTCTTCTTGTTCTGTCTCTTGCTAAGTGATTGTCACTTAACTCATGTTGATCTGTATGAGCCTCAATTCCCTGCTGGTCTGCTTGTTCTTCATTCAATTCCACATCCTGGTCTTGATCTTCCTGTGGAATCTTCACCTCAACTGATGTACTGGGTAGAGAAATATCACCATCTAAGTCTTGTTGATTTCCAGTGAATCTATAGCCCATAACTCTTTCATTAAAAGTAACATCCCTACTAATAATGGCTCTATGATGATTGGGTTCTAAACACCATAGTATAAACACACATCTGATAGCTCTTGGATCCAATTTGTCTTTTTTCTAATGAACAAATGGCAAACATCTAAACACCTTTAGCTCATTGTAATCAGAAAGACCACCATACCACAATTCATCAGGAGTATTGAACTTAATTGCAGATGATGGGGTTTTATTTATTAAGTAACTTGCTGTGTTCACAGCTTCACCCCAAAACACCTTTGGGAGTTTGGCATCAACTAGCATGCTTCTAATTCTTTCCAACAAGGTTCTATTCATCCTTTCAACCAGTCCATTTTGTTGAGGGTTCATTGGCACTGTCTTGTGTCTTGTGATTCCTTTTGACCTGCAGAATTCATTAAATTCTTCATTTAGGAACTCCAATCCATTATCAGTTCTCAAATGCTTTAGTTTCTTTCCTCTTTTATTTTCTGTTTCCAGCAGCCAATCCTTAGACTTTGTAAATGCTTCATTCTTCTATTTGAGAATGAAAACCCAGAGTTTTCTGCAGTAATCATCAACCAGGGATAAGAAGTATCTTCGACCTCCATGAGTTTCTACTCTTGATGGCCCCCACACATCAGCATGTACATAATCCAAAGGCTCCTTAGTATTATGAAGTCCAGTCCCATAAGAGTGTTTCTTTGACTTTCCAAGTACACAGTGTTCACAGAATTCAAGTTTTGACAATGCAGAGTTTCCAAATACTTGTTTCTTTGATAGTTCTTCTAACCCTTTCTGTCCACAGTGTCCCAGCCTTTTGTGCCACAATAAGACATCATTGCTGCTCATCACACTACTTACTGAACCAATTACAGAAGTGCTACACAATATGTACAAGCCCTTGGATTTCTTTCCCTTCATGACTGTTTTCCCATCCTTTGTAGCATATATGAATCCATCTTTTGTGTTGAATTCACACCCAGTTGCATTTAATGTCCCAAGAGAAATGGGATTTCTCTTCAACTCAGGAACATATCTCACCTTGGATATGATCCTTTCAACCCTACCAAACATCAAGATCTTGAGAGAACCAACACCTTGTACCTTACAACTTTGGTCATTGCCCAGAAGCATTAAACCACCATCTGTTTCTTCAAGAGTTATGAACCATGACCTGTTTGGACACATGTGGAATGAACATCCAGAATCAAGTACCCATTCATTGTTTATTTTACCATCAGATATGGTCAACACTTCAGCAGATTCATATCCCTCTTCAGCAACAACAACATCAGCATCCTTACTGGTTTTCTTGGCCTTTCTTTCTGGACAATCTTTCTTTAGATGTCCAGTTTGCTTACAGGTGTAGCATTTTCTTCTCTCCACCCATTCAGATCCTTGTTTCATGGAGTTCTCCTTTGGTTGATTTCCATCTTTGGGTTTATTTGATTGTCCCTTCTTGGCTTGATTTCCCTTCTTAAACTTAACATTCAAACCTTCTCCAGAGGGTTGTGATTTCTTATCACTTTGAGATTGTAGAAACTTAGTTTTGATTGAAACTTCAATATCATTAAAACTGAGTTAATCCTTTCTACCAAATAAGAAAGCATCTTTAAAATTGCCAAAAGATTTTGGCAGAGCATTAAGAAGTATTAGAGCCTTATCATCATCCTCTAATTTCACCTCCAGGTTCTCAAGTTCATAAACTAATCTCATAAACTCATCTAACTGCTCATTTAAACTCTTATCATCAATCATTCTAAAACCAAGGAGTTTTTGTTTCATATACTCCTTTTTGGAAACAGATTTTACTTGATATAGGTTTTCCAGTTTCTTTCAGGCCACAATTGCAGTCTGGTCTTTGAGATCTCTCTCAATGGTTTGTCACCGATGCATAGAATAATTGCAGAGTGAGCCTTCTCCAGGATCTCAACCTTCTTGATGGTATCAGCCTTAAGGTAGCATGCCATTCTTCTTTTGTTTCCAGAGCAATCTGCAAGCCATGTTGAGTAAGAATGGCTTGCATCTTTACTTTCCATATACCAAAATCATTCTTCCCGGTGAATTTGTCTATATCAAGTTTCATGGATGCCATTCTGGATTCCCCACTTCCCACAGACGACGCCAGTTGTTTCAACTCAAGAATTTCAGAAAAACCCACAAACTTGAACACAACACTCAAATACACCCACCCTTTTAATCTGGAAAGGAAAAATAAGCGAAAATCAACAAGAACAACTTTTACGTGGTTCGATCCTTTTGATCTACATCCACGGAAGAATCAGAGTTCTTCAATTCACTAATCAATCAAAAGATTTACAGATTACACTTCGGATTTGTGAAAATTTATATTGTTGGGCTAAGAGTATAGAATGCACTGAATCTGGTGTCTTTTGGACTATGAACCAGACCTAGAAAGATAAGACATAACTCACAGAGCTTTAGTGAAGTATTTAACTTCTATGAACTAAAGTCTCTTTGGTGTAAGTTAAAATTCTTATCAATCACTTCCCACACGTAATTTCATTGTTCAATGCGGTGTTGCATTTTATCGGCCATGCGCGTCCCTGCACTACAAGAAAACGTGTAAATAGCGGCGAAATATCGATGAATTATAAAATTCTAAATTTATTTTAAAATGCAATACATGATTTATTATATAAATTATATATTTATATATATATATATATATATTAAAATACACACTGTTTATTAATAAAAAAAAAACATGAAATGAATCAATAGTTTATTTGATGGCCAAGTACAACTGTTGACAACTTTTGTAGTTAATCTTGAATTTATCGATAAAATTTCACGAAATATCATTATCTTTGACCACTTGCATAAAATATTTCATAAAATTTGATAATTATTTAAAATATCTTGTAACTTTACCAAGTGTAATATGTGCATATAGTCATTTTACTTGTACTAACAGGTAACACAATCGGTCATTATCGGGCTAGGTACAGACCACTACAAGAAACTAAAGAATTGGCTACATAATTTACCGACCAAAATAATTCGGTCCTTAAATAGTCCGAACTACCTACAAAATTACCTACAGATTTTTATGAATTATTTCACCTGCAGAATTAGCAATGAACCAACTAATGGTAATTTAGCCACAGAATAATTCACATGTATAACAGTCAAACCTATGAATTTTCCTACAGCATAGTGATAGGTGAAAAGTAAAAATTTTGCCAACGAAATTTTTCATGTATTTCTTTTTTACTTTAATATCTTACCTAGGAATTTAAACACACTTTTTTATATTACATTACATTATTTCAGCAAAATTAAATTTTAATAGGCACCAAACCTAATTCTTTTCCCTCCCCGTCGTTCCTTCCCTTCCCCCAAATAGTTCAATCTCTTTCTCACAAAAAATAAGCCCTAAAAATCTTTGGCAAGGTCTGAATCGCGCGCTCAATTCTCATTTTCCCTCTATATACCGTTTTCTCTAATCTCTTACAGTTGCAAAATAAGGGAAATCCGGTGTCGTAACTGGTGAGGCAAATTCGTCAATGGAGATTCTACCCTTGGTAAAAGAGGTATGGTGCTAGGATTTTGGTGAAATCCGACTATTCTTTTTTAGTTTCGGTAAGCTTTGGATTTTGGAGACATAATCCGTCAGTATGATTTTTTTAGTTTCGGTGAATTTTGTGTTCTGTCTTATAAACTTGAATTTCCTGTTGTGTTGAATAGGCATGTCAAAATTGATCCGCCCCGCCCCGATCCGCTCTGATCCGAGGCCTTTGGGGCAGAGCAAAATCCGCCCCGATGGAGAATGGGGCACGCCCCGCCCCGCCCCGTCCACGGGGCGGGTCAGATACGGGTCAGGGATCCCGCCCTGCCTCGCCCCGCCCCGCCCCGCCCCGCCCCGTCCCTATGTATGTATAATTTTTTTAAATATATATTATGTATTATTATATAGATATGGATATATATATACAAAGAAATATAAAATATATATATATATATATTTATAATATAAAATTTTATATATAATATGTTATATATGTCTAGCTAATATATTAGATTATGACTAGATCTAGTAAATTTAAATAATTAAATTCTATTTTTTAATAATTAAATTTTAAAAAGAAATGAAAAATATTGATACAAAGCTAATGTAAACCTAAAAATTAAAATCCTATTGACTTCAACAAAAAAAATCAAGTTTTTTAACTAAAAAAACTAATTTTTTTTTATTAAAAAAAAAAAAGAAAATAGGGGCGGGGCGGGGCGGGGTGGGGCAGATCCACCCCGTGCGGGGCAGATCACGGGGCAAATTTTCTTGCCCCGTGGCGGGTCACGGGGCGGGGCGGGGCAGGGCGGGGCGGATCAGAAAATCCAGAAACCCGATCTGACCCGCCCCGTTGACATGCCTAGTGTTGAAATTGACAGCACATTCGTTTTTGTGTTTAGGTAGATTTAAAATGTCTAAAAGTTTGCTTGTTTTAGGTTTAAAATTGGCATCGCTTAACATCCTCTTTTTATAAAGTAAATCCTCGCTTATCTATATATTCGAATTGGGTCACCGCGATCCCGTTGTGATTATGATGGTCCAAGTGTACATCTAGTTCTGCCCCACATATAAAATCTTATTTATTCTGTGAGTTTTCCCGTTGAATGCATATTAGAAAAAAAAAATCAAGGTAAAGTTCAACTGTATATTAGTTTAACACATATTAGAATCTCTAACGATTAAAGCCCAACATAATTATTTTTGTATTTACAGATGGGTAGAGCAATCAGATCTTGTTTTTACAGCAATGGGAGGAGATTTCATGATACCTAGGATAAAAAAGGTAGTTATATTGCTGAATAAATTAAGTAGTTTTGTATTTCAGGCCTTGATGTTGTGGCTTTTATATAGGTTGATGAATTGTTGGCAAAATGAGTTAATGTGACTATATATAGTGGTCAAGTAAGAAATTAAAGGTAGCTGGGTGATTTGATTGTGCTGTCTGATATTACCTGATCTGTTGTAGATGTATTTTCTTTTGTCTTAAAAAAAGGAAGAGGAAAAGGAAATTTGCTCGTAAAAGAGCAAGAAAGGAGTGTTCCTGACTGATATTTAAGAGATGTCCCTTTATTTGCTAGTTTGCTATGCCCCTCTACTTCCTGCTCTATTAAATTGATTACTTTGTTTGGTAAAAAGAATTTCGTTAAGTGTACAAAACAAATGCTTTTGTTCTGAATTCATAATTGCAAAACTATTATGCCTACAAACGTGGTGGTGGAGTAATTTGATAAGTTATTGTTTAATATTTACCATTCTACTTGGAATCAAATACAGGTTCGAGATTTCTTTCTTCTTTCGAACTTTTTCTTTGAATATCCAATCATTTGTCTAGACCAAGAAAAAGCCTATTGGAGTTAATGTTAGTGAACAGTCTTACAAACATTATGTTTGTGCAATTTTATTTTTTGTTTGTTTGAGGGGTGTTTTCAAACAATTGTGCTTTTAGAGAAGTGATTCGAATTGATTTTTGTGGAAAAATCTGAATTTGGCAATGTTTGAAAAAAAAAATGACTTTACAGCTAAAAGTTGATTATTATTATTATTAGGGTCAATTACCAAAAGCAACCTGTATTATGAGCCTTTTTTAGTTTTGCAACCTAAACTTTTTATTTTTTCCGATGACAACCTGTATTAATTGTTTTTTTTTCAATTTGCAACCTCCAGCGATATTTCCGGCTACATAGGCCATGTGACTTGCACATGTTCCTTTTTGGACCAATAAGATGGTGACACGTGGCGACTAATAAAATATTCAAAAAAATATTTTTAAAATTTCAGAAATTTCATTAATAAATCTAGAAAATTAAAAAAAAAATCTGAAATTCTTTTAGAAATTCTAAAAATTTATTTAAAATTCAAAAAAATTATTTATAATCGAAAAAATAAAATAAAATAATTTTTTAATTAATTAAAAAAATTCTAAAAATTCAGAAATTTCATTATAAATTCTGAAAATAAAAAAAATTATTTCTAAAATTAATTTGAAAATCATTTAAAATAAAAAAATAATTTTAAAATCAGAAAATTAAAAAAATAAAAAAAAAACCAGAAATTTCATTTATAACTCCAGAAAATTAAAAAAAAAATTATTTTAGAAATTCTAAAAATTTATTAAGAATTCAGAAAATTTATTTATAATCCTAAAAATTAAATTCATAAAATGCACTTCTTAAATTTATTTATACCGGAATATACGAAATTTAAAAATGAATATAATTTTTTTTTTTGGATTATATATTTTTTTTAATTTTAAATAATTTTTTGGAATTTCTAAAATAATTTCTGATTTTTTTTTTTGGATTTATTAATGAAATTTCTGAAATTTTTAAAATATTTTTTTTTTAATATTTTATTTGTCGCCACTTGTCGCCATCTTATTGGTCCAAAAATGAATATGTGCAAGTCACATGGCCTATATAGCCGGAAATATCGCCGGAGGTTGAAAATCGACAAAAAACAATTAGTACAGGTTGTCATCGGAAAAAATAAAAAGTTTAGGTTGCAAAAGTAAAAAGGTCCCATTGTACAGGTTGTTTTGGGTAATTGACCCTATATATAAATCCTTATTTCGATCCAATTTCCATCAAACTCTTTTCTATAACAAATACCATCTAATTTAGTTTACACGCTCAAATAGAACTAGAAATATGATACAGATCATACCATGAGATGATGTCTTCGAGTGTGACGTCCTTGCCTAGACTCGAGAACACTAGTGATGGAGTGAAGGCCATAAACACTATCTGCATTGCAAACACTGACAAAGTTTTAAACCAGAACAAACAATATTTATATATATTAAAAAATGTATCAAATGGGAACCGACCTACTTTTTTCATACGTCAAACCAACATTTTATATAACATTATCGATTGATGAAGTATTATCATACATAGTGGTCTTGAAACCATCTTCTTTTATAGCTCATTCACCACAAAAAACCAAGAAAAAATTAATTACACCAGACACTGATTTTAAAAGAGGCCATAGTAGTATGTGGAAAGAATATTTCACCTTTTCACCACAAACTACAGAATGGTTTCAATATTTATCTTATGTTTATTATGAGATTTGCTGACATATGCTTCTTTTCCATGTTTTTGCAGCAAAACGAGTACAAAGAGGCAGCTCATTAAACTTCTAAAAACGAAGTGGATTCACATATTTTTAATTCAGATGTATTCATTTTATGATATTAATCAAATATTTTGTTCAGGATTGAGACAAGCCTTTTTTGTTAATTATAATACAATCAAATAGGAAACAATAAGACACAAAATCACTTGCTTTAAGTTTTTTTGGTGAATAAATCTCATATACGCGCACGAGGATGACCATGATACAAAATAAGATTTTTTTTATGTGTCCCATAGTTTACATCAACTACATTGCTGCTAAAAGCAACATAGCTAGAGCTTGAAACAAGAGTGAATGATCGGAGCATTTCTTAGTGCAAACAACCTGAGTATATGTTTTGGACCAAAAAAAGAGTGAATGATACTACCAAAGAAATCTCTCTCTGCTAAGACAATGGGTACATTATATATACTAGTTACTGAATTGGTTTTCTACGCATTTCACCACTCACCATTAGTCAAGAAAACACAGGGAATTCTCAAGGTACCTGCAAGCAGGAAAATACTACTTCCAGTCCACAAATTACAAATCATATACAGTTTATCCGAACAAATTTTACTTTCGCTAGAAGAAGTTAATAACTACCATCAAACCCATTGAAAGAACTTGAATAGCTAACTGAAAACTTATTTTGCTTTTGAAAAGTAAAGTAGCTAGCTTTAGCATTTAATTATCTATAATGAGTAAGGTTGATGATGAACAAAGTTGAGACGAGCTTTGAGTAGTTCAGATTCTGTTTGCTAATGTTTTCAGTTGCTTGAGCTCGAGTCGAGCTTGTTGACTTAGTTTTCAGACATGTCGATGAGCTGTTTATTCTTGTTGGAGTTTGAGTTAACTTGAATCTGTGTTCGGGCCGTCGTGAAGATAAAAGTGATAAAGGAGCTATCTTAAGATCATATTTACCTATCCTGACAATCTCACTATACTATAGGGCAACACTAGGAAGCTAATTTTACCGAGCTAAATTTACAGCAATTCATGTAAGAAAGTGGATTTGCACATCCAAACATTGGTATTGCAGAAAAATGGAGAAGAAAAGGGGATTGAGATATTTAACAAATTAGACCATCGAATTCAGGAATGTTTTATAGTTGAATGCAAAAGGGCATTTTCTCCATTCAATAAATTATCTGCATGGACTACATTATGTTAATTGTGGTTCTACGCCTAACTAAGAAAAAAAATCTGAAAAAAAAAGCAGACGAATAATTACCACCATCGTCTCCGTCGAAGAATGTTATCTGAGGGGAGGACTATAGGGGTGGTTGCGAGAAAGAAGACACAAGAGTGGTCGATGGTGGTTCTAACATTTTTCGTCGACCACCGGAGTTCTATCCGACAAAAGTGGCAGCTTCAGAAGAAGGGCGTGTAGAGATGGCGATTGATTTAGAGGCGGAGGTGGTGGCGGGTGGCAGGCGGGAATCGGTCATGTGGTGGTGGGCGGTTGACGTGAAAAGTGGGGAGAAATAGTTCTCCTTTTTTTCTTTTGGGGATAGGTTCTTTTTTTCTTATTTTTAATTGTTAACAACTTTTTTTTTCTTTGTTTTTTTAATTAGTTTTGAGCCATAAAAAAGGCTGCCACACTCCCTGATTGGAGAAGCGGATGGCCGTGTAGATACCGTAGCGGAACTGAACAACTCTGACCCATATATATACTAATAAGGATTATTTATGTTATACAATTTTAACTTTATTAAAATTAATTTTTATAAGTCTTGTATTTTAAAAGCTAAAAAATTATTAGTAATTTGGTAAAGCCCAAATTTTAAACATTATAGTCCAAATTAAGTTTAGGCCTAAGTAAATGCATTTTCTTGTCTAAGCCTGGTATATAGCCCAACACATCTTTAACTGATATATATATATCATAAATAAAAAGAGAAGCAAAATTAATGCTAGTAATGCTCTAGCGGGTCTTCTTCTTCATTCCTTTCACTCCTTCCACCCATGGAAGAAAGAGTAGATTTTGCTCCAATTCAAGCTCTAATTCGGCAAAAAATTGAGCCTTTTCTCTCAATAGCAGATTCAAACCTCTATAAATTCAACACAAAATAATTTCATCTCACAAAATCGAAAGCAATTTCAGATTTAAGGTATAAAAAAATATAATTCTTCAATTTTTTCTTCTCTTTAAGCATCAATGGCTGTCGGCTAGTTTTTCCGGCGAGTCTTCTTGACATCTTCTCTTCTTTGTTTCTAGGTTCACCCTCTGTGGGTGTCACTATTACACACACACACACTAATTTAAAAAAAAAAAGGGGAGGGGGGCTACTGGTGCTTGTCACCGGAGGTCGCCGGTCGTCGCCCCCGCCGTTGGCCACCTTCAGCCCCCACTCAATTTGTATTTCTTTATCACTTCTCTAAATCAGGATTTATTTTTTTAGTGTATGTACGTGTGGGGTGAGAAAAGTGAACAATGGGGAAGGAGAGGAAGAAGACGCGAATTAGCATCTATTAAAAGGGATTGGAAGATTTTATCTCCCAATTTCTAGTTCTTCTTCAATTTAATCCCCACTTTCTTCTAAAATTTTAGATTTAATCCCATGATTTTTATACCCATGATTTATTTATAAAACTTACCCAAGAGTTTTGATAAAACCTTCTTTAATGCCTATTCCAAATAGATTAAATGTAGAATTTTATTATTCACCTTAGTTCCAATATTTATTTTAATTCCAATGTTATATATGATATATATATGTAAAGTTCCGAAATTTCATATTATATATATATATATATATGTATATACTCCCTAGAATTTTATTATTCTAGAATAAATACTTTTCAAATTAATTCATGTAAAGTAAAATACTAATTTATTTTAAATATCTACTAATGTAAGAATGGACAATTGACGTCACGAGGCTTAGGACATTCTTTACCTTCACACACTCAAGTTTTAAGGTGGGGTTTATTTTCCAAGTTTGTTAAATTTAAATATTTAAGGTGATTGTTGTATTTGTGTATGTATGTGAATATGTGATCATTTTATGACCCCAATATGATACCCTGACCAGTTGATGATATGAATGTTACGAATGCTAAAGAAAGTCACGTATGATGAAAATCGTTTCAAATGTTACGACTGTTACTCATGTAACACAGACATGCACACTATGCGCACAAAATGCTCTATTTGTCTTTATATTTATTTTTGACAAACTGAACCCCACGAGCTGGATGCAACTCACCTCATCTATTAAAACAGTCCCTTTCAGGTTAACGGAGCTGTGTATGGAAGCGAAGCGGATTATGGTGGCATTTAACAAGTACACTTGTAATTTAATATAAAATACTAATGCTTATGATTTAATATCATTGCTTATCTGTATAAAAATAATAAGTTTTTATTTTGAATTTGTCAATGTTTTTGAATAAATACATGATCACCTGTTTCCGCCTATTTTAAGAAATATATTTTTTATGTCTTTAGTAATTATTGTGCCTTGTTATAATATTAAGTTTCTACAGAAGTTCTTTATCAAGATTTAAATATCAAAAGTTTAATTTTATGAAAATGATTATGGGATTAATTGAGATTTCAAATGAATTGTTATAATAAAAGAACACATATATAACAACATTAGTGAGATTTTATTGCCTTACCCTTATGTTAAATGTTATTTATTAATTAATTTTGTAATGTGGTTTTAATTATTTATATGTTAGGATTATATTGTTTCGAGTACCTTAAATTATGAATAACTATCTTTCTCAAGTAAAAAAAAATGATATTATTTTATTGCACTATTTTATTTATTGGTTATAGTTAATTTGCTTCTGCGTATTTATAAAAGTGTTATTTATATTAATTTTGAAAATTTTAGAAAACATTATTATCTTGTCCTTTAAAGCATAACAATAATTATTATTATAAAATTATAATTACAACCTTAGTTTTACATTATTTGTAGGTTGTAATTCTAACATTAAATCTTTCTATTATTATATTTTTTTTATAAAGTAAAGTCTTATTACTTTTAAAAAAATGACTATGGAAATTCGGGTTGTTACAATTAAAAATCGATCAAAATAAAAAGTTATACATATTGACGCTGAAATGGCCCTAGCCCGTCGGGGCAACCTGAGCCAACCTAAAGAAATCCAGGATTAGGTCTAAGTATCTTCGGGCCCGTTTAAAACCCAGGCTTTTTAGCTCGGACAGTTGGACCGCCGGCTGTATGGGAGGGCCCGAAATATATTACTATTTTATATTTTTACCTAATCTCTAAGACTTTAGTACTTTTTCAGTCTTACATTATACTTACTCATCATGTCGCCTCTTCCTTAAAGTCTTACTTACTCTTAATTAGTATTTTTGAATATTTGATGTTTATGTTAACTTATTTTTATCATGTATATAGATTATGAATGAAATTCAGTCTTGACAATACTATGTCGTTTTGTTATATAATGTATGTAATGGTGATTTTATTTGATATTTTGAACCTTATATATTTTTATGCTATATTTTTGAACCGGTAGGATTAGGGTTAGGTTCATCATTGTCGGCCTGATATACGATACGTCCGAGGCAACCCTAGTTATACATTTTTCAAACATGACTCTTTTATGGGACAATTAGAGTACTTAGAAGGATATTATAGGCATCACAAGAAAAGACGAAACAAAAACTGGGCGAAACAAAAGATATACTTCATCCATTCACAAATAAATGTCATTCAAAGAAAATTATTTTTTCACAAAAGAATGTCATTCTAGCAATTTTCGCCTAATCCTTCCAACATTGTCCTCAGTTAAATTTAAGGAAATCTCCATCCAAATCTTATAATACTATTATGGGTTAATATCAAATTGCACCCTGAACTTTGTGTTTCTTTTAACCTACACTTTTTTTTTTTTTTTTTTTTTATATTAAGTAGCACTCAATCCAACTACATTTTCGGTAAGAAAAAATATGTATAAAAAAGTATTTAACAAAATATTGTTTAAAAAATCAAAATAATTATTTCAAATTTTAAAGTTTATTTAAAATATAAAAAAAAACTATTTTTTTGGAATTATTTAGAAAACAATTTCATAAAAAACTTGAAAACGTCAAATAATTTCATGCGAGAAAAATGAAAAAAAAAATTATAAAAAATTAAAAATCATGGAGTAATTAAAAAAAATCCAAAATTACTTTCAAATCTATAAAAAAAATTGTTTAAACTATTTGAAAATTATCTTGGAAGTATTAGAAGTATTCTAAAAACATTCATTTCCTTAAAATAAGATTAAAACAATTTATAAAAATTCTAAAATTGTTTAAAAGTCAAATTGTTTTAGAAAAAAAAATCTAATTTCATGAAAGAATAAAAAAATATTTAGTTGCAAAAAGTAAAATTTGAATTTTAGAACGAATTTCGGAACCTGGGCTGATGATACCATTGTTAATGTGCATGCAACATTAAAGTAGACATCTTAAGTAGCCCAAAAAATTGAATATTAGAATTATTTTTTTATTTTTTTATTTTTATAAAATCCTGATTATTTATGAAATTAGATTTCAATTTTTTTTTTAACTTTTAAAGTAATTTTATATTTTTTATAAATTGTATTAAACTTATCTACAAAAATGGAATGTTTCCTAAAATGGTTATAATATTTCCTAGATAAATTTCATATAGTTCAAATGAATTTTTATTGTCTTAAAAATAATTTTCAGATTTTTTTGATAATTCGTGAATTTGATTTTTTTAATAATGTGTTTATTTTTCTTGACTAAAATCATTTGATTTTTTAAATTTTCTATGAAAAATTAATTCTATAAATAATTCCAACATTTTCAGCTATTTTTAATATTATAAATGAATTTTTAGAATTTTAAATAATTTTATGATTTTTTAACTGAACGGACGGAGCATTATTTTTCAAGCCATTCGGACCATCTCAGACATTTCGGCCACTAAAAGGGTAAAGAAATTGACCGAAATAGAATGGAGTAGGTCTAATGTGCATTTGGTGCACAATAAGATTATTGTGCACTCCTCTTATTTAAGATGAGGCTTCAAAATTTTGATCAAATATACTTGATAGAAATTTTGTGTACAATAACCGGATCCGCGCGCGCCTCGCACATGACCCGATGAGTTTGAAACCCATCTCTGTCTATAGCAAACAATTATTTTTTTTCTTTTTCTTTTTCTTGCACAGCCTCTACTCTATATAAATATAAGAACGCAATTATTTGACATAGATCGGGTGGGGCATGTTGAGTAGGTGTGCATTGCTAGGCACAAGGTCATTTGTTCAAAACCAAACTCTGCCTCTTTCTTTTTTAAAATTATTTACAAATATTATTTAATTACATAAAAATACGCTTCATAATTTTATTTTTTTAATTTTGGATTGTAACTATTTCTTTTCTTTATTTTTCTTTTAATTTAATCTTTTTATGTATTTATATTTTACTAATTATCTTCTTTATATATTAATTTATAAAATTAATAATAATAATAATAATAATAATAAGTAAATAAATATTATTTAATTAAATAATAAAATTAATTTATAATTTATTATGGTTTTATTAATTTTAAATTTTTTAATTATTTCTTTTGCTTCATTTGTTTTATTTTTCTTTTGATTTACAAATTATACCACTTCCGTAAAAAAATAATTTTTTAATTATACTATGTTGATATATAAATTATACTTTTTCGTAAAACAAGTTATACTATACTTTATCCTCCACAACGAAAAAGAAAAAAAAAACAAATTATGTTATTCAAAAGTTATACTGTATCGAATCCGCCACGACAAAAAGAAAACAAATCATAATTTCTAGTAAAATAATTTATACTATTCCGCTAAACATTTTTTTTTTTTTTTTTGTAAAACAAGTTATACTATATCGAATCTGCCACAAAAAAATGAAAAAGGCAAATTATACGGTTCCAATAAACACATTATACTTTTTGGTAAAAGAAATAATACTTTATGGTTAAATAAGTTATATTATATCAGATCCGCCATAATATACAGAAAAAATCATAAAATTAAATAATTGGAAACTATATTATTCAAGTAATCAAATTATACTTTTGGTTAAACAAGTCATACTGTATCACATCCGCCACAATATATATATATATATATATTGTTTCAATAAACAAATTATACTATTTGGTAACACAAGTTATATTATATCGAATACACCACAGCAAAAAGGAAAAAATAATAATAAAAGAATTGCAACCCATTTGTCTCTATTTGTCATTTATCCGCGTTTGACCTGATTAAAGAACACGCTAAAACCGGAAAGGGAAGCAAGATTTGAACCCACACGCTTAAATGACGCACAACTTACCACTTCGGACAACACCTATTATGTGAAATTAAACACGGCCTTTTTGTATATAATTATATGCGCTGACATCCCCAAAATAATAAAAAAAATAGTTGTGAGAAGCAGGATTCAAACTCGCGCCCAAACATGAACATAGCATAGCTTACCACTTCGGACAATATCTATTATATGAAATCATACGCGACCTTCTGTATATAAATATATGCGATGTATTAAAGAAAAAAAAAAAAAAAACGACCCGCGCGTATAGAGCGGAATCAGGGTTTCTTAATGAGGGGGTCCAAATAATTTTTTTGGAACATTTATCAAAGTTTTAGGAATTTAAGGGGGACAAAATATTTTTTTGGGACATTTATCACAGTTTTTTAAATTTGAGGGAGACGAAACACATTCTTTAACAACAATTACACTGTATATGTATATACACAATAGCTATTGAAAAATTTGAGGGGGCGGCCGCCGCCGCTAGCCCCTTAGCTCCGTTTCTAGGCGCGCAAGTCCAACACTTGGTGCATACAAGTTTTTCCCAATAAAATGACTAGCAAAGCATTTTTTTTAATAACTGGAATAAAATATTTCGACCATCTCACCTGAATGATTATAATATTTTTTAAATTTAATATATCCACAATGTCCTCCCTTTCTTTCTTTTCTCGCTTTTATTTAACCATATCCACGACTTGTTTATTTCCATGGATTATATCCGATGGTTATAATCTATATATATATGGGAAGCTAACGCCAAATAACATGGTTGATTTTCACCCCAAAATCACTTTCCAATTTGGGAAAGTATCTTTTTTCCCTAAAAACATTTATTATACCACTTAAAATTATGATATATAACATGCATATCAAAGATGCAATTAGCAAAATCATAAATTTCCTAGATTTCTAACCCACTATTAGGAACGGTAACAATAACTATTTTATAATCAACTTTAACATTGCAATACACGAAACTTAAAAATTTCTAAATCTCTATTGTTATGGTTATGGTAACAACCGACTACTTTAATATTTATATACACGAAGACTTAAATAAACAACGTGTATTTACTATTCATTTTAAAAATGTAAAGAATAATTACAACAAAAAGAAGCTCAATGAAATTCTATATTTTATATATCTCTACTACTAATTATGATTTTCTATTTCAAAAGTTACGACGAAATTTATTGCATCGGAAGTTCCAAATTTAATTCTCATTTTATTCTCCACAACATAATCCATTTTTTAATTACAATTTGAAAAAGCATTCAATATTATGATGAGATCACCAACAATGATTATTGACAATTTCTCAATAAAGTCCACACTGATTGGTGATGTTCTTAGAAATTGAACTAGATCCGATTTGCAAGGGACAACTAGCAAGAAATTAGAAAAAAGTCTATTAACAGGAACTGATTGTTACATTCTGTTAGTATCATCCATTTCACTCTTATGCTCGAGTAACACGGGTAACATTAACTCTTCGGCTTCTTACATAGTAAAACATTAAAAATTATTTTTCCTATTTCCTTTATTTTAATTGTTAGATTTTTAAACTATATTGCATTCTTTTCTTGAAATTTAGTTATACGTCTTCATACTGCCCATTCCTCTAGATGAAGAACAACTTACTCATAACCTTGATAAATAACTACTTACTCATATGCAGTCAAATAGTTTCTAATATACCAAGAAAGTAAACACTTTCATGTGCTATCAAACACAAGAATCTCCAGTAGTGTTTCACGCTGACGTACATGTATTTCTTCATGCATTGGTTAGAAGGGTGTCACTTTGGAAATCGATTGATGGTTAGAGGCGATCGCCCCCAGCTCGATGGGCTGGCCCAGTCTGTACAACATAGACGAGTTAAGCCATATGAATCTTAACCCGAAATACCATCGGGCCCATCAAGCTCGACTAATGGACCAATGACTCGACTGCACATAGGCCAACCCAGAAAAAGGGTGGGCTCAGTTGTGCACACTGATTTCCGATCCAATAAAAATTTGGACCAATTCAGTCCGATATATGGTGTTGATTAGACCCTTAATTAGTCAACTCTCTATTAAAAGTTAAATAAAAATATCACTATATTTAATCTTGAAAATAAAGCGTATGTTCGCTAGTTGGCTACAACTTCACATAAGAAGACTTTCAGCTTCATTACGTGGGAGTATAGCCTGGTATTAGTTAGTTAGCTTCATTATTAAATAAGATGACATGTCATGATTCTATTGGTTATAATGACGTGTAGCCTAGTTATGATTGGTTAGTTTCCTATCTTTGATTTGTATATCAGCTTTGAAGCTCCATTTGTACTGGTGTGATTTTATAGAAATGAAATAAGAAATTGTTCCCAACTTCAGCTTATCTTCATGGTATCCAAACCATGGTAAAGATAATGGCTCCACCACAGAGAAATGCGTGGAACGTCAACAATGTTATGGCAGCTGCTTGTAATTTTAATGTTTTGGTAACCTATAATCATGATGCAGTTCCATTACAACTACATGGATCATATCATCCTGGATTGCTTTTGGTTTCAACTCCACTAACGGGGAACAATTACCTTCCATGGAGCAGAGCAATGTGCTTAGCACTGCATGCGAAGACAAAGCTCGGACTTGTAACTGGTGCGATTGAAGTTCCTAAGCCTGATTCTGCAGAATATGAACTATTTCTAAGGATTGACAGTATGATTATACCATGGATAATCAATGCGAGCTGCAAAAGACCTAAGAGAAGTGTTTTTATATGCTGAGAGTTCACAATCTCTGTGGAATGAAATCAAGGATTGATTTGGTGTTTGTAATGGATCACTTCTGTTCCGAATTAAGAAGGAAATCACCAATCTCGTTCAAGGTAACATGACAGTTGCTATGTATTTCACTATGCCAAAAAAGCTTTAGGATGAATTAGCTACATTGACTTCTGCATCTTCATGTGCGAAATGTGGAAGTGTGAAAACAAATAGTGAATCAGAGGCTCATAACAAACTGATTCAATTTCTGATGGGGCTAAATTCCACCTTTGACAATGCACGAGATCAGATCTTGCTTTTGGATTCATTACCTAACATTAGCGAAGCATACTCCATGATAATCCAAGTGGAGAGTCAAAGGTCTACACAAAATTCATACACTGACTCACTGGAGAGTACAATTATGATGGTGAAGAACACAGGTTATAGTAGGGGAACCTGGAGCAGAGGCGGATCAAATATGCGGCAGAATAACACTGGCAGAGGAGGATTGAACAAACAACAGAATAATGGAAGAGGCAAGAGAAGAACAAAAGAAGAGAAGGCCAAGCTCATTTGTGAGCATTGTGAAAAACCAAGGCATGAGTCAGAGTGTTTTGATTTGAATGGTATACCGGATTGGTATAAGGATTACAAGGCACAACTTCGGAATTCTCATCATGTCAATCTAGCTGAAGGAAAGATGGACAATAGTGAAACAAATGTGTCAGTGGATAACACAAAGAGCACCTCACAAGATATAAACCAGCTTGCTATGGAGGTAGCCGAGTTACTTCAGAGTAAAGGAGGTGTTAGTAGCCTGCTAGGAGAAGTTTCAACCAACTTTGCAACAGTTGACATTGTGCAGGTATTCACACCACATATCTATATGCTATGACTTTGCTTTAATGTATTAATAAGGGGCATTGGATAGTAGACACAGGAGCTAGTAGACATATTTGCCCTCACCTGAACCTCTTCTCTACATTAAAACCTGTTAATTCCCCTATCTCAGTATATCTACCTGATGGAACCACAAAAAAAGTAACACATACTGGTACAGTTATCATAAATCACCATCTAAGGCTCATAGATGTCTTATTTGTACCAGTTTTTAAATGCAATCTGCTCTCAGTCTCCCAACTTTTCCAGCATTCGAATACCCATTGTATATTCACTAAAACCACTTGTTTGCTTTAGGACCTTTCTACTAAGAGTGTTTTGGCCATTGGGAAAGCTGTGGGAGGACTATTCATTCTTGAAGCTACACAAGCAAACCCTGTCTTAGACACTAGTACATCAGGCCTAGTATTAGGTTCCTGTTCTATTTCTGTAAACGATTCTCTAGATGTATGGCACAATAGACTAGGGAATGCTTCTATGTACACACTTGAACATGTGCCCTTCTTGAAACCATTGTGTAATAAAACCACTCTTAAACATTGTGATATTTGCTATAAATTCAAACATCACAGACTTTCATTCCCTTTGAGCACAACTAAATCTTCTGAAATATTTTTACTTCTTCATGCTGATGTCTGGGGACCTTACACTTCATATTATGTTACCAATACCCCTTATATGCTTACTATTGTAGATGATTGCAGTAGAAGCACATGGATATTCTTGTTAAGCCATAAATCTGAAGTTTGTTGCACTCTCACTAAATTCTTTACTTTGTGAAAAATCAATTTGGGAAGATGGTCAAAATTCTTAGAATTGATAATGGGACAGAGTTTGTCAACAAGGAAGTACAATTTTTTTTGACTTAGCTTGGTATTATCCATCAGAAAACTTGTATTTATACTCCCCAATAGAATGGGGTTGTGGAAAGAAAACATAAACACATCTTTGAGGTTGCTAGATCTCTTATGTTTCAATCCAAAATACCTCACAAATTCTGGCCATATGCACTGTTATCTGCAGTTCATGTCATTAACATGTTACCAAGTTTTCTTCTTGAATGGAAATCGCCTTACCAAATTCTGTTCAATCGAGCTCCTGATTATTCTAATCTTAAAACATTTGGCTGTTTGGATTTTTGTCACTACTGTTAAAACCTTCAGAGATAAGTTTTCCTCAAGATCTCATAAGTGCATTTATTTGGGTGTTGTCCATGGGACAAAAGGATACAGACTCTGTAACAGTGAGTCTGACACAATCTTCATTTCCAGGGATGTTATTTTTCATGAAAATGTTTTTCCTTATCACCAATTATCTGCGCTTGATAATACAACTCCCATACCATTACTCATTCCTGATGTTGACACACTTGCTATATCTGCACTTGAAATCTTGCCACAGCATTCTGATACTATTCTTTTTCCTAGACCTAAACGTACTACTAAACCACCTACTTGGCATAAAGATTATATTATAGGTGCTACAGCTGACAATCCTATCTGCCATGACATATCACATATCTTACCAGCCTTTTCTAATCCTTCCTTCCCTCCCTTCACAGTCCGGGCTATGCGTCTTACTTGGCTAATGTGTTTGCTATACAAGAACCTTGTTATTACAAACAGGCTAGTTAGTCAAGGGAGTGGGTTGAAGCTATGGAAAAGGAGCTCACTGCCCTTGAGCAAAATCAGACTTGGATCCTAAAACCTTTGCCACTAGGTAAGAAGGCTATTGGATGTAAGTGGGTGTTCAAGATTAAAAGGAATCCAGATGGGAGTGTAGAACGGTATAAGGCACGGTTAGTGGCTAAAGGATATTATCAAGTCTATGGGATTGACTACAAAGTTAGTTTTTCTCCAGTTGCAAAAATGAGTACAGTTTGCATGTTCATTGCTTTGGCCACTAGGCGCAGTTGGTGTCTACATCACATAGACATCAACAATGCCTTCCTTCATGGATATTTAAATGAAGACATTTACATGCTGCTGCCCGAAGGTAACACTAAAGCTCAACCTAGAGAAGGTTATCATTTGAGAAAGAGCCTCTATGGGCTAAAGCAAGCCTCTCGGCAATGGAATGTGGAATTTTCTGCAAAATTATTATATTTTGGTCTTGTTCAATCCGGGCATGATCCGTGCTTATTTACTAAAACAGGTACGGGGCCTTTCCTTGCTTTGCTAGTGTACGTTGATGATGTACTGATTTTAGGAGAATTGGAGGTTGATGTCACTGCTCTTAAGCAATATCTCGATCTTAAGTTCACTATTAAAGATCTTGGTTCGGTTGAGTACTTCTTGGGGATGGAGGTATTCCGTACTTCGTCTGGAACCCATCTGAGTCAGCAAAAGTACATTCAAGATCTTCTTCAAGATACTCAGTTGCTACATGCCAAGCCTACCACTACACCCATGCCTCAAGGTTACAATCTTTCTTGTCACCAGGGTGATCCACTTCCCACTTCAGGTAAGTATAGGCGGTTGGTTGGGCGTTTGCTCTATCTTAATCTTACTCGGCCATATATCTCTTATACGGTCCGACAATTAAGTTAATATGTTAACTCCCCCACCACTGTGCATTGGAATTCAACAATTCATTTAGTGCGTTATCTCAAAGGCACTAGTACTAAGGGGTTGTTCTATTCTGTTTCTGATGTAACTACTGTTGAGACTTTTTGTGATGCAGATTGGGGTGCTTGTTTGGACACCAGAAGGTCTTTAACTGGATATGGGATTTTTCTTGGCCAATGTTTGGTCTCCTGGAAAACGAAGAAACAAAAGACTGTCTCCAAGAGCTCTGCCGAGGTAGAATATCATTCCATGAGCTCCACCGTATGTGAGCTTGAGTGGCTTTCCTTCATTGCCAAGGATCTCCATCTATCTCTTCAGCTTCCTATTTCTTTATGGTGTGACAATCGTGCGGCCTTACACATTTCTGCCAATCCCGTTTTTCATGAACGAACTAAGCACTTGGATATAGACTGTCACATTGTGCGTAATAAATTCAAGTCTGGATTTATACATTCACAGTTTGTTGGGACTACTTCGCAGCTTGCCGATGTGTTTACTAAGAGTCTTGGAGGTTCTGCATTTCATGGCTTTCTTCTCAAGTTAGGTTTATGTGACTTAGCACATATTCCTACTTGGGGGGGGGGGATGGTGTTCGCTAGTTGACTACAACTTCACATAAGAAGACTTTCAGTTTCATTACGTGGGAGTATAGCCTGGTATTAGTTAGTTAGCTTCATTATTAAATAAGATGACATGTCATGATTCTATTGGTGATACTGACGTGTAGCCTAGTTATGATTGGTTAGTTTCCTATCTTTGATTTGTATATGAGCTTTGAAGCTCCATTTGTATTGGCATAATTTTATAGAAATGAAATAGAAAATTGTTCAGCGTAAAATAACAAATATTATAACTTTACATATTTATACGCAATAAAAGTATATTTATTTTGATATGTCCGTGTATCGCACCTAAAACATTATTCTGCGTTTAAGTTGCTGTAGGGCTTCTCTTTATTCTTTTTAATTTAGGGGAAAATGTTCCATATTAATTTCAAGTGTGACTTTTACCTCCGTCAATAAATTGATAATTGTAGGTATTGGGCTTGGCAAGAAAGGCCCGACGAACCATTCCACAGAAGCGCAGGGTTTTATTAAACCCTGGGTTTTATAAAACTGAAATCATTTCTTAGACTAGGGTTTTGTTTCAGAGTTCAGAATTGGCGCGGGGTGAGGTTAATCTCTTCTCAATCTTCATTTCTGTGTAAACTTGAATTGCTGTCGTCGCCGTGTTGCATTCTGATTTCTTGCATGTGATTAATCTCTGGTTTGTGAAATTTACCAGAGAGAAAATGTACTGACCATGTTAAATGGCATCAACCGGTTCATATTCACAGAGTTCTTTATTTTCCCCAGCCGAGAATAAATTTGTATATAAATTTATTAGAATTCTTTTATATAAATAAATTTCATGGGATTTTTCTGAAAGAGTCGAATTGTTTGCAGAGTGGCTTCATCTATTAGGTTGTGAGGTGGAAAAGGGTTGAGCAAGGATGCTACTTCTGTTTGAAACCCCAGCTGGGTTTGCTCTTTTTAAAGTTGTAGATGAAGGAAAACTTTCAAAAGTTGAGGTATCTTCGTCAGAGCTTTTTCTCTCTCTTCGATCTTTTCTTTGGTTTTTTTAATAATGATTTTCTTTGGCTATGTGTTGCAGGACTTGGGGAAGGAGTTCTCATCTCCTGACTCTGCTAGACAGGTATGATTTTTTTGGATGTTGCTGCTTAGGCATGTTGTATACCTGCATGCAGAGATGCATCCAGATTTTCTCAAATGGGGGCGATTTATTTTTTTCTAATGTTCTTGTAATATATAGTGTATTTGGGGTGGGGGTGGGTGGGACTATTACAAATTTAGGTTTTCAATGAAAATATTGGATGTATGTAGGCTGCTATTCTGATAATGAAATTTCCATTCTTTGTAATATTATGTATTATTTACTTTATTGTGTATACTATATGTATCTTTTCGTTTTCTTTTTTACTTCGAGAAGGTGTGCAATTTCTGAAGCCTCTATGTCATGTGGTGCCCTGTATTTTGTAAGCCTGGTGGTTATGTAAGCTCAGATGGAAAATAATTGAAGATAATCTTTGTTAAGTTTGAACTTCCAGAATACTGGTTAAAGCTATAATGTAGCTCCTTAGTCATCATTTCTTTTCTTTACTTTTTGTATCTTATAAGACTGGTTTAGTTAACCAGTAGGTTTTGATGTCAACATTAGGTTGTCAAGCTAAAAGCTTTCTCAAAGTTTGAGAATACTTCCGAGGCTCTGTCAGCTGCTACCTTATTGATAGACAGTAAACCCAGCAAGGGTCTTCGCAAGTTCTTGCGTAGCCATTGTGAGGGTGACATTTTAGCTGTAGCAGATTCCAAGCTTGGTAACACAATCAAGGAGAAACTGGTGAGTCAGGCCCATATCCTTGTTAGATTTTATACAATTATTGGAGGTCATCCGTACTGTACTTGGATGGCTGATTGTTTATCCCTCACAGCAAATTGAATGTGTCCATAACAATGCTGTTATGGAGCTGATGAGAGGGGTACGAAGTCAGTTGACTGAACTCATATCCGGGCTAGCCGTACAAGATTTGGCTCCAATGAGTCTAGGTTTATCTCACAGCTTATCCAGATACAAATTGAAATTCAGTCCTGACAAGGTATTTATAAACCACTTACTGGACTTGTGAATTTCAGTTTACATTGGTATCATTGACTGTGACATAAATTATATTTTGATTTTGTTTTTAATGTTGATGCTGATGGTTGATATTCAGGTTGATACAATGATCATACAAGCCATTAGCTTGTTAGATGACCTTGATAAAGAGTTGAATACATATGCAATGAGAGTTAGGGAATGGTATGGCTGGCACTTTCCGGAACTTGCAAAGATTGTGCAAGACAATATTCTTTATGCAAAGGCAGTGAAGTTGATGGGTTACCGGTCGAACGCTGCCTAGCTTGATTTCTCAGAGGTATAGATTTAGTATCTGTTTTCTTTTCCTTACCCGATCAAACTATAAATAATGTGATTTATAATGACCAAGTGTAAAAGTGGGTGATCTGGCATATAACTTCCTTCTATGCATCCTTGTAAAGTATAATGATGAGATTGTAACAAGCACAACAGAAAGCAACAGTAAATACTAACGAACAGTTATACTTGTGGCGAACATGCTATGTTTGGTATATCTTGAAGCATTGTTTACAATTTCAAATCTGGATTTTGAATCATGTGCGAATTAAAGTCAGTATTTTAGAATCTATCTTGTCTCTTCGAGCTTTTTGTTTGTTGTCTGATTAGATAACAGTTTACTTCCTAACTGCTTAAGCTTGTGTGTGTTTGGAAAAGCTTTTGGGCCACTACCTATATTAAATTATTGATGGATCTGACTGGTCTTAAAAGGTAACAGTTTGCTTCCAAAATGCATAAGCTTGAGTTGGTATAGTATCTTGGCTATTTCTTCATTCTACAGCCGGATATGGCGTTCCTTGGTCCAACCAGCCAGCCTGCTTGATGTATTTTGAACTGTTTTTTGTTTGGGCTGGCCATGGACCTGTTGGGCCATAGGCCTATGCTGGGCCCAATCGCAATTCAGGTCTACAAGATGCAGTCCATCCCACCCTGACTATTGGCTACCGACATAGTTTCTTTGCAAGTGTATCTTATTTGGTCAAGTATTATTCTATTTTAGTGCTTATACATTGCTTTCAAATGTTATAGATACTGCCAGAGGAAGTAGAGACTGAGCTGAAAGAAGCAGCGGTGATTTCCATGGGAACCGAAGTTAGTGACCTGGATTTGGAGAACATCAAAGATTTGTGCAACCAAGTCCTCTCCCTCTCCGAGTACAGGGCTCAATTGTACGACTATCTAAAAAGCAGGATGAACACAATTGCCCCAAATCTTACAGCCCTTGTTGGAGAACTTGTCGGTGCTCGCTTGATTGCACATGGAGGGAGCTTGTTGAATTTGGCAAAGCAACCGGGAAGTACTGTTCAGATACTCGGTGCTGAGAAGGCCCTCTTCAGAGCATTGAAGACTAAGCATGCAACTCCAAAGTATGGGCTAATATATCATGCGTCATTAATTGGCCAAGCGGCACCTAAGCACAAGGGTAAAATATCGCGTTCTCTTGCAGCGAAAGCTGCACTTGCTATTCGTTGCGATGCTCTTGGAGACGGTGAAGATAATAGTATGGGATTGGAGAACAGAGCCAAGGTAGTACTTGGATTTGTGTTGATTAGCTAACCATCAATTTACTTTTGGTGCCATTTTCTTTTTGTAATAACTTGTTCGTTATTTTTATTTTTTAAAATAAATAGCTTGAAGCGCGTCTAAGGAATCTAGAAGGGAAAGAGTTGACGCGATCAGCTGGTTCTGCGAAAGGAAAACCGAAAATTGAATTTTATGATAAGGACAAAAAGAAAGGATCTGGAGGGATGATTACTCCAGCCAAGGTATGAAGTAAATCTGAGTTGAATGCTGTTATGTATTTTTTTCATACCTTATTATATTCTGACTTTTTATATTTCTTGTTTGGCAGAGCTACAATCCAGCTGCCGATTCTGTTCTTGCGCTAACAGAATCACTGTCCCAGAAGGATGATGAAAAACAGGATATTGATGAAGAAGAGCCAAAGAGCAAGAAAAAGAAGAAGAGGAGTGAGGGAGAAAACACAGAAATTGAAAATGGTAAGAAAAAGAGAAAACATGCAGATGAAGCAAATGAAGAGAACGGTGATGGCGATGCAGGTGAGAAGAAGAAGAAAAAGAAGAGGAAACATGATGAGGATGGGGAAGGAGTGGTAGGTGTGGAAGAAACTCCAAAAAAGAAAGATAAAAAGAAGAAAAGTAAAGACACTGAGCATGGGGAAGGAGAAGCTGATGAGGAAACCCCCAAGAAGAAAAGTAAAAAGAAGAAGAAAACTGAAGAATGAGAGACATGCAGGTGCAACAGGTATGGCATCTGTTTCTTTGGCAAGATTACTACATCTACAATGCGTAGATATTGGGATCGACTTTGCTTACTCTATGATCGTTCTAGAATCATCCTGTTATAGAGTTGTATGCAAATTCCACCAGTTTTCTAGTGTGTCATTTGGAGAAGCAGCATGAATTGGAACATTGGGGGATAATGTAACATAAATTTTTGGACACTTTTATGTCATTAACTAATTCCGTTTGTCTCTGTTAAATCTCGCTATTATAGAAATTATTGGAAGTCAATATTTCATACCTGGGGAAAATAGTGATTTACAGGTTTTGGTGGTACGGCTTTAAATGTGCTCATGGAGAAATATTGCATTCGGAAAGAAACGTATTGTTCTTAATTCATTCACATATGTATGCACTTTGATATATGCTTAAAAGCACAACAGTGATAGGAAAACTGTACCCCTCTTTCTCCTCTCTCTCTCTCTCTCTCTGATCTGGTCAAGCATTATACAGATTGATTAGAAGAATATAAAATGGTGGTATGGTATACCTAAATAATTTCTGAAGCCATGATGATTTCAATTTCAAAATTGAATGTAAATTCGAGATTGTGTGGTGTTAATGTCATTTTGGAATTTATATATATATATGAATTAATATAAAACGAAACATAATAGCATTTCTATATGCATATTTGTTTCAGAATTATCACTGAATGGGGAGGTTCCAGCCTACCCGATGTAGTGCTCTAACCCTGTTAAATCTATGACATGACGGTAATAGGAATCAACAAAAATGTGTCCATTTTTTTCGATGTGCTGTATGACATCCTATGGGATATGACACTAACTTATGAGATAGTATAGAATATAGACATGTATATTTGGCCTATAATTACATTACATTTTCTTGTAAAGATTTTTTCCGGAGACTGTTGCATAGAATCATCTAGTAGAATGTAGTGTTGAGTATTGCTTTTGTGGTTTATTTTCACATAAGTACCACAGTATTTGTAAATGAATACGTGAAATCTAGTGTTGGAGGGTACAAATATAACAGGCAGCGTTAACAAATTTGAACTGTATATAAGAAATTTAAGTTGACGTTTCCATTGTAAACACATTTGACTATAAATTTTCAGAAAAAAGTGTTATGTAAATGAATGAATGTTTATTTGAAATCAGTTCTAGATAATTAGGGTTTTAACGGTACACCCATAGATTACCTTAATAAAAAAGAGCATCTGCAATGCGATAGCGTTGGGTCAAGACACATGACATAACCCACAAATATCACATCTGATACTTTTGAACTGTTTACCACTGAAAACCCTCTTTGCGCTTGTCTTGGTAAGTGCTTCATATCTTGGTCACTGGTCAGTGGTAGTCTTCTCTTTGAATCCATTTAACCTCCAAACTTCTTCGTCTTTTTTTCTTTAGTGGGGATAGGACTTGGGAGGAATGATGTTTCAACGCCAAACGACAACCATAAACTAGTGAAGTTTCGTATTTCTAGTTCTTCTCTCACGTGATATACATGATTATCAAGGCAAATGTAATTAAGTGTGGTACTGTTCATCAAACAATTAAAAAAATAAGTGTATATTTTGGGGTTTTAAAAACTAACACAGGCGACTTCAAAAAAACATGCCAGATTACTATTCATAGTCGTCCCTCCGAAAAATCAGGATTCGATGATTATTATTATTATTATTAACTATTTACATAAAATTATTTAATTTTCTTTTTGATCAATTAAAAAAAAAATTTAAATGAATGTCGCCCCTGGCAGGGGTGACTATGAATAGGAACTTGTAATGTACATGCGACTTCTCTTAGTTTTTTAAAACCCCAGAATATACACTTATTTTTTAATTGTTTGATGAACAGTACCATACTTAATTAAATTTGCCGATTATCAAAGTGGTTTTGGTTTTCTTTTAAGGGTTAACAATAAAAAGCTTTTAAATTGCAGGGAACTTTCAGCAAAATTTATACACTAATGTAAAAGTGTCTTAGTTTCAGCCAATTTACGTTTAGCCTGTTTTACTCCTTTTAAATTTAAATATTCTAAGGACAATATTGTAAATTCCTATCCTATCTTAACTATTATACTCCATCCTAATTCTAATTCTAATTGTATTATAATCACATCTAATTCTAACCATAATTGTATTATAATCACAATTCTAATTCTAATTGTGTTATATTCACATATGTTAATTATATACTCCCTCCATTTCAAAATAACTGACGTTTTAACATTTTTTTTTTTTGTAAAAATTAAGGATTGACAAAAATGGCAAATATATCCATACGAAATCCATTCAATTTGGTATGTTTTGTGTAATAAGGAAATCATCGACTAAATTAAGTAGGTTGTTTAGGGTAAGATTGGAAGACTTATGGGTTTTTTTTTGTTAAAACGATACTTATTTTGAAATTTTTTTATCTTCTCTCAAACGACACTTATTTTGAAACGGAGGAAGTATTGTAATTGTATAATTATACATATTCTTATATACCAAGAATTGTGCAACAAATCAAGAAATTAATTGGTGTCTCCCTGGTGAAAATAAAAAACTCAACGCTCTTGTTGGTCTCTCCCAGTCCCAGGCCACTCTCTTTTCTAATTAAATTTGTTTAGATGTGTAGAGACAAGTAACTAAGGGTCTGCTTGGTTGCAAATCATCAATGACAATGGTAATGGGTATGAATGAGGGGTCAATCATACTATGGAATGAATTGGGGGAGTTGTTAATAAAATGAGGTAATGATTAACTTATTTATCATGTATCAAACACCATAAATGAGAATGAGTCCTCATTCATTCCCATTCCTTACCCCTAACCCCCCCAACCAAGCGAGCCCTAAATTTATATTTTGTAAATCATGTCTGTGGTGGATGGAGTATAGATGTGTATGTAATCGTCTTTTTAATTTAAAAACCCTTGTAGGAAAACATAATATTTGACACCGCACTTAAATATTAGTGTAGAAATCAGATTTAGAGTTGGTGTTCATGAAGAACACACCTTAGAGAAATGCAGTTAGCTTAACATGCTAATAACTGCTCTCAATTCAAACTAACAAACTTGCGTATTGTTTACAACCTTGTGCCTTCTATAGGCTGCACATGTCAAGATTATAGAGTACCAAAACTAACCTTGCTATTCTAGCTTATTTCTATTATGTATTATACTTGAGCTTTACAACTGAAAATGCATTGGCATGCATGCACATGTACGTATGTATACTCTACATCCCCCCTCAAGCTGGAACATGGGTAGCATGGCCAGCTCGGAAAAGAGAAGTTGAAATTGGTGAACGCCGAGTTGTTTAGTGAATAAGTCCGCAATCTGAGCCTTGGAAGGGATGTGAAGAGGATTAAGAAAATCATCTTTGTAACGATTACGAACAATGTGACAGTCTATGTCAATGTGTTTCGTTCTCTCGTAAAACACAGGGTTCTGGACGATGTGGAGAGCTTCCTGGTTGTCACAATTACAGTGAGATCGGTTTGGGAATGTCAAGACCAAAATTAGAAGCAATGTAGTTAATCCAAGTAAGCTCACAAGTTGTATTAGCTAACGCCTGATATTCAACTTCAGCTGAACTGCGTGAAACCGTTGTTTGTTTCTTGGTTTTCCAAGAAATGAGACAGCCACCAAGGAAAATACTGTAACCAGTGAGACAACGTCTGGAATCAGGGCATGAACCCCAATCAGAGTCACAACAAGCACGAACTGTAAAATCACCTTTGGAGCTGTAGAACAGACCAAGAGTAGAAGTGCCTTTGAGGTATTTGAGTAAATGGAGTGCTGCTAGCTAATGATCAGTGGAAGGACTTTGTACAAATTGACTTAGTTGTTGTATAGCATGTGATATGTCTGCTCGAGTGAGATTCAAATACAGGAAATGCCCCACAAGTCTCCTGTATCTCTTTGGATCTGGCAAGGCAGTACCATTAGTTGAAGAAAGTTTTAGACCTTGTGGAAGTGGAGTAAGAACAGATTTACAATCCTCGATACCTGCATCATGGATGATATCCAATATGTATTTTCTTTGACTGAGATGAATGCCAGTGGGATTTCTAGCAATTTCCACACCCAAGAAGTACTTTGCAGTGCTCAAATCCTTGATAGTAAATGCCTGATGAAGAAACTATTTTAAATCATAAATATGTGTGAGTGATGTGCCAGTTACTAGAACATCATCCACATAAACCACTAAGGCTAGGAAATGTTCATCTTTGGACCAAGTGAAAAGACAATGTTCATTGGCTGATTGAACAAAACCAAAAGCTATCAGTTTGGAACAAAACTCATTGTTCCATTGTCTTAAGGCTTGTTTTAAGCCATATAAACTTCTAGTTAATTTGCAAACCTGTCCAGGCTTGATTTTGGAGTAGCCTTCAGGGGGCTTCATGTATACCTCCTTGTCAATGTAACTATTGAGGAAGGCATTATTAATATCCAGCTGGTGAATGTACCAGTTCTGCAAAGCAGTTACTGCTATTAGCATCCTCACTGTGACAGGCTTTGCCACAGGTGAAAAACTGTCTAGATAATCCTCACCCTGTATTTGGTTGTAGCCCTTGGCCACAAGTCTGGCCTTGTGCCTTTCTACACTTCCATCATATTTACGTTTTGTCTTAAACACCCATTTGCAGCCAATGGCCTTTTTACCCTTAGGTAGATCTGTAATTTCCCAAGTGTTATTTGATTCCAAGGCTTGAATTTCTTGATCCATGGCAGAGATCCAGTGTGGTGATTTGATTGCCTCTTTATATGTTAAGGGATTAGAAATACCATTGTTATTTGCCATGAAGGAAATAAACTGAGATGTTGGAGTAAATACATAGGGTTGTGAACCTGCAGTATCAGCAATAGCTTCAGCAAAGTTAGTGATATAATTATTAAGATATGTGGGCTTGGTGACAGGTCTGACACTTCTACTCTGAAGTAGTGCAGGAGGAATAGAGTCAGTAGAGTCATCAAAAGAGGCATCAGGAGGATCAGCAGGGGAATCAGTGTTGACAGATGTATGAAGAGTTGATGTGCCTTTAAAATTGTTGCTGTCATGACCTGAAAGATCATCCTCAAAGACTGAAATAGGTAGTGGAACATCTGAAGAAGCTGGTTTAACAGTAGTATAAGGGAAGACTGATTCCAGAAAAACCACATCTCTGGATGTGAAAACCTTATGAGTGTCAGGATTGTATAGTCTATATGCCTTCTGCCCTGGAGGATAACCAATGAAGATACACTTTGAAGCTCTTGGTGAGAACTTATTTTTGTCAGGAGACAAGGTAGTGACATAGCTGAGACATCCAAAAGGCTTCAGCAAATCATAAGCTGGTGTTGAGCCAAACATAATTTCATATGGAGTTTTCCAACCAAGAACAACAGATGGTAATCTGTTTATTAAAAATGCTGCTGTTAGGACATAGTAGGGCCACAAGTAATTGAGAACAGCTGACTCAGTCATGATGGCCCTAGCCACTTCTAATAAATGTCTATGTTTTCTCTCTACAACCCCATTCTGCTGGGGAGTGTAAGGGGTTGATTTCTGATGCAAAATGCCCAACTGAGCAAACATGGGCCGATAAGCATTGCTGGTGAATTCAGAGCCATTATCTGATCTTATTATCTTTGTAGAGTTTTCCAATTGATTATCTTGAGGAAGGTAGTAAGAGCAGTAACAGCCTGTTTCTTAGCTTGGATGAGACAAATCCAAGTAGTCCTGCTATAATCATCAAGGACTGTAAAAGAATATGGAGTGTTGGTAAAACTGGGTTTGTTATATGGCCCCCAAATATCCACATGAAGCATCTCCAAGACCCTTGATGTTTGAATGCTGGTGGTGGGAAAAGTGACTCTAGTCTATTTAGCATAATGACAAACATCACACTGTTGGTGGTGTTGAAATATTGATGGTGTACAGATATGTTTGAGGAAGTCCAGATGTTGTAAAGTATATAGACTGGCATGTCCTAATCTTTTGTGCTAATCATAAAACACTCTCTGATATTGAGTTGCAGTAAGTCCAAAACCAATAATAGTAGGAATTAGTGGGGAAGAATCAAGAATGTAAAGCTTGCCAAGAAGTGATCTTATTGCTACAGTTTTGGCAGATTGGTTATCAGTGACTACACAGCCTTGTGGAGTAAAAGTAGCAGTAATGTGAAGAGAGGTGGCCAACTGGGAAACTGACATAAGATTGAACCTGAAGCTAGGAACCAGAACACCTCTGTAAGCATGGGAGTATCTGTCACTATAACCTTTCCAACATGAGTCACCTGTTGCTGACTTCCATCTGGTAATGTAATGAAAGCTGAAGGATGAACTTGCTCCAAGTTAACCATGAGAGAAGCCATGGTACATATGTGTTTTCTGCAACCAGTATCAATGATCCAGGCACCTGGATCCAAATCATCGAGGGTAGTGAAAGAAAAATATGAGTTAAAAACAGATGTGTTGGAGCTGGAAGAGTGGTCTGAATTGGTTAGGGTAGTTTTGGATGCCAGAATCCTGGCAACTTCCTTTTGAACTAAGCTGTGTATGTCATTAGTAGTAGAAATTTTCATACAATCACCAGAGGTGGTAGTAACAGAGTTAGTAGAAGAAGCATCAATCATATGAGTAGAACTAGTTTCCTTTGGTTTATGATACCAATTTGGATAGCCAATGAGTTGAAAACACTCAGTTACAATATGTCATGGCATACCACAGTGAGTGCATGACACAATTTCGCCCTCTCTTCTTTAGATTTTCTCTGATTTTTTCTGCCTCTAAACTGAGTATTTGTGGGTTTGGTAGTGTGAGATTGAGAAGATTGAGTATTTGGAGATTCAGTGTGTGGTTTATTCTGTTGAGAATTTGTAAAAAGAGTTGAAAGATTATGAGAATCAGGGTAGGAAGTCTGTGACACAAGGGAGTAAACTTTGTCAACATAAGGCAAGGGATCCATGATGAGGATATTGCTCCGGATTTCATCATAGGAATCATTCAAAAAAAATTAAGAACTGAATCAGCTTACCACTGCCCTCAAATTCCATCCATTCTTTCGAAACACCACAAGTACAACCACCACATTTGCACATAGGAATTGGTTTGAGAAGAGTGAGTTCCTCCCAAAGCTTATTCAGCTTATTAAAATAAGTAATCAGAGGTTGATTGCCTTGGGCAATCGTACTGATGTCTCGTTGAATTTGATACAAATAAGGCCATTAAATTCACCAAACCTACGTGTGATGGTTTCCCATAGAATGCGTGCAGTTTTAGCATACTAAAAAGATTCACAGATATCTTTCGAAATCGAGTTAATTAACCATGAGCGATCCATGCCATCAACTCGAATCCACTGAGTGAGAAGTGTAGGATCAGTAGGAGGTTTAATGTCACCCGAAATGAATCCTAGTTTGTTTTTGGCTAATAAAGCGATTTGAATAGAACGTCTCCAAGGTAGATAATTCGAGCCGTTTAAAGGAGAAGTGACCAAGCTAATACCTGGATTATCAGAACCAGATAAACTGAGAGGATCAGTTTCTTGAAGATCTAAAGATGGAGTCGAAACCGGATTCTGAGAGCTCGATCCAGACTGCATCAATGGTGGATCATTGTGTGTCGTGGTATTAAGTGCAGGCCAAGCATCTTTGCTGAGAATGAGAGGCGGTTGACGAGGTGGCGCCATGAAATTAAATTGTAGCTTGAATCGAACAGAAAACACAGGCGAAGGAGTGATTTAAACGGAAGCGTTTTGCATTTTGATCGATTTTGCGACTGATACCATGTAGAAATCAGATTTAGGCTGCCCATGTCAGGATTATAGAGTACCAAAACTAACCTTGCTATTCTAGCTTATTTCTATTATGTATTATACTTGAGCTTTACAACTGAAAATGCATTAGCATGCATGCATATGTACGTATGTATACTCTACAGTTAGTAATAGTGATGATCATGATAACACACTAATCATTCAATTATGATTAGTTTCTCGGTGGATTATGCAACAATACATTGAATATAATTTGGTTGATTTTATGAATTAGTAGTTGTAGCAAAGTGCATGATGATCTAGATAGAACGATCAAAGAACAACATATATTGTGGATTTGAGATTTTGACCACCGATTATTCTGGGGGATTTTGATATTATCGGAAATTAGACTTTTGAAAATTTGGGAGTGGAGATGAGCAATTGTGTTCGTTTATTTGTTACCTTTTTATAGAGATAGTAAATAAATATGAATTTATACAAGGTTCCTTCATCATTCTCTTCTTCTACTCAGGTTGTTGATATTTCGAATTGGGGGTAGGTGCATATAGAAAAAATAAATCAGATGTTATTTGGTGTTCAACCAATCTGTGAACTACTTCCTAATTTGTTGTCTTTTTGTTTAATCATATGCATGCATACTTACTTTCCGACTAGAATCAGGTCCCAATATTGAAACTTGAAAGATATGTTTCATAATATATCATTTTCTTTCATAAATATGTTTCCAAATTTGAGAGGGAGGTATGGCTTTGCTGATACGTCATTTAATTAGTTGGCTGATGTTATAATTAAGTCTACCTGTTCCGTTATCTACATACATCAGTTTCTTTCATCAATACATTTCCAAATTGCCTAAGTCTTATTTTAGGATGACAGTTCTGTTTATTAGGAGAAGAATTCGATAGACATATAATATAATGATATTCCTTTCAATTAATTTCACTCATCTGAATTGTAGAACTCAAAACTTAAACCTAATGCGATATCAATCTGAACTTAGGCGATGTAGGTGAGTCCTGCTGCTGCTCTTCAAGCTTTGCTTGGGGTAAAGTTTTGACATACTTATTTCGAGGTTGCATTGCATAAATTGGAGAGAGATTCTGAATATTGTAAGAAAATCATTCAAATGTGAGAGTTATGAATATCAATGTTCATTGTACTCATTCTCAATCAATTTATATTTGGATATAGACCTATTCACCATCCCCTCATATGCAATCTGAATAGACGCAATATATTCAATTGTTTTATACGAAGGGCTGGTGGTAAAGTAAACTAGGATGGAGAGAACTAAAGATTTGTTTTTAGGAATAATATATTTTTATTAGAAATTCATGACTTCATCATTCACGGTTTAAGATTTGTAATTTGGTGGTTCATGATATAAGATTTATGATTCACAATTCTTCCACTACAAGAAAATTGTTAAATTTCAATAACAGAAAAACCGTTGGAATATGGTAAATCTCCGTTGGGATTAAAATTCCAACGGAAACTCTTACCATTGGAATATTTTTTTCCAATAGCTATTCCAATGCCTTTTTCCGTTGGAATTATTTCCAACGATTCATTTTGCCGTTGGCTTTTGCCATTATAATTATTTTCAACGATTCTTTTTGCCATTGAAATTTCCGTTGGAAGATTCCAACGGTTCATCTTAACGTTAGAATTGCCGTTGAAAATTTTAAAATTCCAACGAATTTGTATTATGTTAGAATTTGATAATTTTCTGTAGTGTCTGATGTGGGATATGTGTGAAACGCTATAAGTAAGACAGAGGATCTCAACTCGTATGACACTTGAGTCTTATTTCATATTTAAGTGGGTCAAACCTCTCGTTCATAATGCTCTTATACATTAATAGTATAGTTGTTTGATGTTTAAGTAAATATTATGAATTTTAGTCGTTTTCTCCTAAATTACTCCCTCAGTTTCAAGTCACACTTTTACACATAGATTAAGAAAACATCTTTAATGATATTGAAAATATAATTATCTTTTTAGAATGAAAGGAGTACTAAATAATGAGGAATATATATTATATTTATATATATTTCGCCTGCTGGCCTCTTAAATAGGCTTTAGTTTATTGCATCATTCATTATAAGATACTCTCTCTGTCCCACCTTATCTTGCACACTTTTTATTTTCATCCGTCTCAGCCGAACTTGCACAGCTCTTAAAAAAGAAAGTTATAACACAATCTCCACCCTCAATCAACCTTTGAAAAATTAAAAAAATCTCAATTTTTTTTTTCTTAATATTTGTGTCAACCTTCCCTGTGCAAGGTAATATGGAACGGAGGGAGTACTATGTACTTGAGAAGGATAAAGCCTACCAAAGTATTACAAGAATATGGGCTTGAGAAAAATAGAGACCATCATAAGGCCCATGTAGATATTCAGGATTCTAAGCAGAAAACTTTTACAAGGGCTTATTTATTAATTCTGAGCACCACATTTTTGGTGCAATTTGTTACTCGAGTAGCACTCTATTATGTATATAAAAATTATTTGTTACTCGAGTAGCACTCTATTATGTATATAAAAAGTGATATAGACATACATTTTAGTCGAGCGCTACTCTATTATGTATATAACATGTTATAAATAACTTCTACACATGAATTTTCACTCGAATGCTACCTCATTACCTTATATATATATATATATATATATATATATATATATATATATATATATATCTTGTTGAGTCTCACTCAATGATATATCAACTAATATGTTACACAAACAATTCCACAAACACTATGACTACACTTTAGTTGATAACCAATTCACAAATGCATGCATAAGAGGAAAAATATAACAAGCTATTTACGTGGTTCAGATTCAAACTGAATCCTACATCCACGGCCACAATAAGATCACACCTCTTTATTGATCACAAGAAGAATCAAGGATACAAGCAAAATCTCTCAAAAGAAGATACAAGAAGACTCTCACACCTTTCTTCCCTCTTTGAGCTAACTCCCTTTGATTTCTTCTCTCTCTCAGTACAAGATGATTCTTCCCTCTATGGCTCACAAATAACTCTTTTATACAAGTTAACCGTCTTTCCTTGACTCCTCACAGCCATCCACATTTGTCTAGCTTTTCCAAAACAGTTGAAACTGAAAACAAAACGGTTATCACAAGATTCGGCCCATGCAGACAGTTAACTGGTCGAACAGTCTTAGATAACTCGGCCCACTTGGGTTGAACTCTTTGAAGTAATTCGGCTAGATTCAGCCGAACAAACATTTGAACTTTGCCTCCTAATTTCAAAACTGTAATTGAATTGACCCTTGTGCCCTCTGCCGTCAACCTTAGTTCTTGACTTACACTTCAATTGATTCTAACATAATTGAGAAGTTTACTTGATGATTTGAGCTTATACTTCACAATTCTCCACCTTAAGCTCCAAATCATCATTCACACCCCTTTCTACTGTGTTGTCATAGCTGACTTCTCCCCATCTTGTTCAACAACATTGTTCTTTATCTTGATAAGATCCAAACACAACTGGAATTTTGCTACAGGAAGAGTTTTAGTAAAACAATCAGCAGGATTCACATCTGTAGAGATTTTCTTCACATGAATCAAACGTTTACTTACTAAATCTCTTACATAATGCAACCTAACATCAATATGTTTTGTTTTCTCATGGTAGCTCTGATGTTTGGCTAAGTGTATAGCACTTTGGCTATCACAACAGACTGTTACTTGCTGTTGAAATAAGCCAAACTCTTTCAGAATTCCTCTTAACCATACAACCTCTTTAGTTGCATCTGTTAAGGCTACATATTCTGATTCAGTGGTTGATAAGGCCACCACTGACTGGTGATAAGCTTTCCAGCTAATAGCCGTTCCAAACAGAGTAAAAACATACCTAGTAATTGATTTCCTAGTATCTAGGTTAGCAACATAGTCTGCATCAACATAACCCATCAATGACATTTCCAAGCAGTCTTATTTCTGAAACAACAACCCTTTTCCAGTTGAACCTCTCACATATCTCATCACCCACTTCATTGCATCCCAATGTTGAGCCCCTAGATTCCCCATGTATCTGCTCACAAGACTCATAGAATGAGCAAGGTCAGGTCTGCAACAAACCATAGTGTACATGACACTACCAACTGCACTAGCATATGGCACTCTTTTCATATATGTTTCTTCCTGATTTGACTTAGGACATTGCTCAAGGGATAATTTGATATGTTGTCCTAGAGGTGTAGAAACAATTTTACTCTGATGCATATTATATCTTTGTAAAACTTTAAGTAAGTAGTCCTGTTGTGATAAGATTACGTCATTCCTGCCCCTGTTTCTCAAAATATCCATTCCTAGTATCTTTCTTGCATCTCCAAGATCCTTCATTTCAAATTCTGTTTTTAGTAGATCCTTTACTTCAACAATACCAGCTTGTGACTCACAAGCAATCAGCATGTCATCCACATAAAGAAGCAAATACACTGTTGATGATTGAGAACTGGTTTCAAGATAGACACAGCTATCATACTTGCTTCTCTTAAAACCAATTTTCAACATAAACTCATCAAATCTCATATACCACTGTCTAGAACTCTGTTTGAGTCCATACAATGACCTTTTCAACAAACAAGCTTTCTTGTCAGGTTCTGTAACTTGCACTCCCTCTGGAATCTTCATGTAGATTTTCTCCACCAACCTTCCATGCAAGAATGCTGTAGTCACATCCATTTGATGTAAATTCAGATTAAATTGAGCCACAAATGCAAGTAGGATTCTTATAGAACAATGCTTCACTATAGGTGAGAAAATTTCTGTGTAATCTATTCCTTCTTTCTGTGTGAAGCCTTTGGCTACTAGCCTAGCCTTGTATCTTATCTTAGCATGTTTTGTGGTCTCTATTTTCTTCTCAAAGATCCACTTACATCCCACAAGCTTCTGAGATTTTGGTTTATTCACAACTTCCCAAGTATAGTTCTTTTCTAAAGATAACAGTTCCTCTTGAATTGCAACTGTCCACTTATCACTCTCTGAACTTTCCATAGCTTCTTGGTATGATTCTGGTTCAAAGTTTTCAATTTCCAGAGTTGTTTACAGAGCATAGGACACAAGATCAACTTGTCCATATCTTTGTGGTGCATGAATCTGCCTCTTCTGTCTATCCCTCACCACCTGATATGATCTTATAGTATCAGCTTCTTCATCTTCTAGTTCATTCTCCACTGTAGGTGAACCAGAATCGTCTTGTGATTTGGAAATGTCCAGCTCCACCTCAAACTGAGCTTCATAAGTACTTGAGTTGTTGTTTTCCTTCAGCAGTGGCATTTTTTATTCTTCAAATATGACATCTCTGCTTATTAAACATTTTTTATTTACAGGTTCAATACACCATAGCTTGAACCCCTTTACTCCTTGAGGATAGCCCAAAAAAAACACACTAGAGCTCTTGGCTCTAGCTTCTCCTGCCTTGTGTGTGCATATGCCAAGCAACCAAACACTTTCAACTCTGAGTAATTAGCTGGATGACCACTCCAAAATTCTTCAGGAGTTTTAAAAGACAAAGCAGTGGAGGAGATCTATTAATCAAATAGGCAGCAGTTGTAACAGCTTCTCCCCAAAAGGTTTTATTCAAACCAGCACTTATCAACATACGTCTAACTCTTTCTAGGAGAGTTCTATTCATTCTTTCCACCAATCCATTTTGCTGAGGAGTACCTGCAACAGTTTTATGTCTCTTGATACCTTTCCCTCTGCAAAACTCATTAAACTCCTCAAAAACAAACTCTAGACCATTGTCAGTTCTGAGATGTTTAATCTATCTTCTAGTCTGATTTTCCACCTCAACAACCCAGTCTTTAAACTTCTGTAGAGTATCACTTTTGGCTTTCAGAATATATACCCACACTTTCCTTGAATAGTCATCTATGATTGATAAAAATATCTTCCTCCACTGTTAGTTTGGACTTTGGATGGTCCCCAAAGATCTGCATGTATGTAGTCTAGCTTTTCATTTGTTGTATGTTTAGATTTGTTGAATTTAAGCCTTTGCTTTCCCATATACACAAGATTCACACAGGTCCATATGAGTGATTTTATCACCACACAACATATTTTGTTTGCTCAGCTCTTCCAATCCTTTCTCACTTATGTGAGCAAGTCTCTTATGCCAAAGTAAAGTGTTATCTGACCCCTTTGACATTGAAACTTCTCCCAGAACTGTATTTCCTAAAAGAAAGTATAGTTCATTTCTCTTTACTGCTTTAATTACCTCCAAAGATCCCTTTGACAATGTTAGAACACCTCCTTCAGATTGGAATTTATATCCTAAGGTGTCTAACATTCCAAGTGATATAAGATTTCTTTTGAGCTGAGGTACAAACCTCACATTTTCTAAAATTCTAACAGTCCCATCAAACATTTTAATCATTACTGATCGAATCCCTTTGACCCTGCACTCAACATCATTGCCTAACAACACAGATCCACCATCTATATATCTCACAGTTTTGAACCAATCTTGAATGGGACAAATATGAAATGAGCAACCAAAATCTAACATCCATTCTGAAGAAACAGGATTAGAGGAAATAGTTAATACCTCAGCATAGTCAGTATCATCCTTGGCTTCTGTCATGTCTGCAGTAGGTTTGGTCTGTTGAGATTTCTGATGTTGATTTTGTGGTTTCTTGGACTGATTCTTTGCTTTGGTGGGACAATCTTTTGCTAAGTGTCCCACATTATGACACTTAAAACATTTTCTTGTTTCCTTATCAATGGAGCGGGACTGATCACCTTTCTTCCAAGGCTGTTTATTCCTTTGTTGAGCAGATTTCTTGTGATTTGCCTTCTTGATGATCAGGCCTTCAACATGCCTTTCACTCTGATTGTTTTCAGCTCCTCTCTGCAATTCTTTAGACCTAAGAGCTCCTTCAACTTCTGACAAAGTCAGCTTTGTTTTACTGCCAAACAACAGAGCATCCTTGAGGTTTTCATATGACTTGGGCAATGAGTTTAACAAGATCAATGCCTTGTCTTCATCATCCATTTTAACTTCTATGTTTTCCAAGTCATCAAGAATCTTCTTGTATTCATCAATCTGATCAGTGATTGACCTTTCTTCAAGCATCTTATAGGCAAATAACTTCTGTTTCATGAACAGTCTGTTGGCTACAGATCTAACCATATAAACTTGATCCAATTTTTCCCATACACTCTTTGTTGTTACTTCCTTGGATACTTCTCTTAAGGCCTTATCTCCAAGGCTTAAGATGATGGTACTGTGTGCACTTTCTAACAGGGATTATTTCTCTTCAGCCTTCATAGCAATAGGGAGATTATCTTCTCCGTTTAGAGCAACTGACAAGCCTTGTTGCACCAAGATGGCTCTCATTTTCACCTTCCATAGCCCAAAGTCAGAGTTCCCGTTGAACTTTTACACATCAAAACGAGCAGTAGTCATGGCGTTTTCCACAGACGGCGCCAATTGTTGAGTCTCACTCAATGATATATCAACTAATATGTTGTTACACAAACAATTCCACAAACACTATGACTACACTTTAGTTGATAACCAATTCACAAATGCATGCATAAGAGGAAAAATATAACAAGCTATTTACGTGGTTCAGATTCAAACTGAATCCTACATCCACGGCCACAACAAGATCACACCTCTTTATTGATCACAAGAAGAATCAAGGATACAAGCAAAATCTCTCAAAAGAAGATACAAGAAAACTCTCACACCTTTCTTCCCTCTTTGAGCTAACTCCCTTTGATTTCTTCTCTCTCTCAATACAAGATGATTCTCCCCTCTATGGCTCACAAATAACTCTTTTATATGAGTTAACCGTCTTCCCTTGACTCCTCATAGCCATCCACATTTGTCTACCTTTTCCAAAATAGTTGAAACTTAAAACAAAACGGTTATCACAAGATTCGGCCCATGCAGACAGTTAACTGGTCGAACAGACTTAGATAACTCGGCCCACTTGGGTTGAACTCTTTGAAGTAATTCGGCTAGATTCAGCCGAACAAACATTTGAACTTTGCCTCCTAATTTCAAAACTGTAATTGAATTGACCCTTGTGCCCTCTGCCGTCAACCTTAATTCTTGACTTACACTTCAACTGATTCTTAACAGAATTGAGAAGTTTACTTGATGATTTGAGCTTATACTTCACACACACACACACACACACACATACACACACACACACACACATATATATATTAGCAATACGCACGTGCGTTGCACGTGATCACTATTTTTTTACTATTATCTAATCAAAAAAATAATGTGAACATAAAATAATTATACTATGTGTGGTGATATTGGTTCATCATTCTAATAAAATTCAATGTAGTTATTAATCATGGTAATATATATACACAACTTCTTAGATTATTCAGTGCCAGAAGAAATATGAAATATTTTATCGATTAAGTAAACACAATCCAAAATCCAAATTAAAAATAATCATAAAAGAGGGAAAAAAAAGGTTAATAATCTTACTTTAGCAAAACACATTATACTAATGTTAAAAGATACATAAAAATGACATACCATGATACAATGTATTATTCTTACGAAATTTATATATATATATATATATATAAAGTTTGATATATTATAATTATTATTTACTTCTCAATATAGATAGATTGCATCATCATTATTATATTAGAAATAAAGTCATACGATTACTGAAAAACTATATAATAATGAAGATATAGATTTTCACTGAACAAAACATACAAAGTCATTTGTCTTATTACATCATCAACTGACATCCATATGTTCAGAATTAGTTAGATACACACACGAATATTATGTCTAACATACTTTCTCTATAATTTTTTAATTGATAATTCTGATTTGAACATACTTTTGCAAATAAAATCATTTGCATATTTCAATTTCACTTGATTATTTCTTCAATTCTACATTGAAGCTTGAAAATCATGTGTGATTTAAAATGAAAATCCTAATATAGTATATTTATAAGATAAATATATATATTTTTTTTTTATAGAGGGTTAACTATATACATAGTGTCTCATAAACTTCAATCGAGGTACATGCTACAATCTATATGTTAATACAATATTTTTTTTTTCAACGTTTCAACTATTATTATAAAGGGAAAATTGGTATAACTGTCCAGTATATTTTTCTATTTATAAACTAGGACACTAAATATGTCACTTTTTAAAAATGTCTTCTAACTTACGAAAAATTGATGAAAATGCTCTGTGATCGGCTATAGGCTGTTAACCAACCGGTCACCTGTGAGCTGTCTTTTTACTTTCGAGAAAATTGGTAGAAATGGCCAGTATGTTCCCCTTATTTAAAAACTAGGACTTTAGGTATACCACTTTTTAAAAATACCTTCTAACTTACAAAAAAATGGTGAAAATGCCCCGTGAACGTCCGTAGACTGTGACACAATCGGTCATTAATAAGGTGAGGCTCTTTTTTTCGTGACATTAATTTTTCATTTTTTATTTTTTATTTTTTCTGTTGACTCATTTGTTAGGGTGGAAAATAAAATAAAATATTAGTTTGAATTTATAAAAAATCATAATCCCCATAAAATTGTTTAAACTTTAGAAAAATAAAAAATTTATTTGTGAAATTTATTTTAAAAATTATAAAATTCAAAAGATTTAAAAATTTATTTCTGATATTTATTTCAAAAATTATAAAATTCATTTTAAATCCAAAAATTAAAAAAAAAATATTTCTAAATTTTATTTTAAAAATTATAAAATTTATTTAAAATTAAAAAATTTAAAAATTTATTTCTGATATTTTTTTAAAAATTCTAAAATTTATTTAAACATCAGAAAAATAAAAAAAATATATGAATTTTATTTTAAATTTCTAAAATTCATTAATATTTTAATTTTTTTTTTTTTTACTTTTCTCATGTTATTATTATTTTATTTTAAATTATGAATTAGGATAATTATATGAAATATTAATAAATAAATTTTAGATTCTTATTTAAAAAATTAAAGACTAAATTGTTTCATTCTTCTTCCCTAATTACAACATATTAAACCCTAATATTTATTAATGTCATGCAATCTTACAAAGACGCCAACAATGCTTCGCCCAGCCCACCCATCCATTAATTGATCGTAACCTGACCAATCACCCAATTCTTTGCCTATTCGCCTCCTTCCCGTCGAATCCGCCACCGCCAAAGTCAACGACATATTTTTTATTTCCAGGCTAACAAATGAGTCAACAGAAAAAATAAAAATAAAAAATGAAAAATTAATGTCACATCAGAAAAAGAGCTTCGCCTCATTAATGACCAGTTGTGTCACAGTCTATAGACGGTCACGTGGCATTTTCACCATTTTTTGGTAAGATAAAAGGTATTTTTAAAAAAGTATATACTTAAAGTCCTAGTTTTTAAATAAGGGAAACATACTGGTCATTTATACAAATTTTCCTGAAAGTAAAAAGACAGCTCATAGGTGACCGGCTGGTTAACAGCCTATAGCCGGTCACAGGGCATTTTCACCAATTTTTCGTAAGTTAGAAGACATTTTAAAAAAGTGGTATACTTAGTGTCCTAGTTTCTAAATAGTGAAAACATACTGGGCATTTATACCAATTTTCCCTATTATAAATTTACTTCCTTGTTTAGTTTTAGTGAAATACTCCCAGTTTTTCACACATTGCACATTCATTTAAAAATCTATAGATACATGTGCTTAAATCATTCTGATTTTGTTTCTTCCATTTTATTTTTTATTATTTGGACTATGCCATACTTTTTCCAATGTAGTTATTATTTATTTTTATCTAATCTATGCTTGTAAGCTAATATTAACATTCGCATTTTACTATCTTTATTTTTCTACATGTTATAATTTAATCATCTGATACTGATACACATAGTACAACTTTTTTAACCATTCACATAGTACACCTTAGTTTATTATTTCTTTATAGTTCTTATTTGTTTCATTATTGTACCTTATAATTTTATATAGCGTAATAAATATATTTAACCAATTATTAGATATGCTTTTAAAATATATTTATGATATTTCTATCGATTTAATAATTTTCTTGAATGCTAGATTTTAAATATTTAAAATAATTAGGTGTAATTATTCATGTTCACTAATTTTTATGTTTGCACTCTAACTACTTCTATTATTATTATAAAAAAAACTTTAATATAAAATAAATTTCATCTTAGAAAATTCTCAAAAATAGAAGATCAAGAAAACTATTGAAGTCTATGTAACATTCTTGACTTTCACAAATGTGTGATTGTAAATTTTGGCTCCCTCGTAGCAGAGCATTTTACAATATTTACAGATTTGTCTACGCATCCATGGGATTAAAATTTCCCGAACTGCACCTGTTATCTCTCATCTCTTTTTGTGCAAATGACACACTTCTATTTGGTGCTACAACTATAGAAGGTCAACATCTTAAGTTCAATATCAATCTCTACAAGTGTGTTTCAGGGAAAATATAGTAATTTTGAAACATCAGGAATTGTTTTTAGGCCTAATATACAAGCTCAGATTTCTCATTCAATCTGCCAACTGTTTGGAGTTGCTGAAGTGGCTTCGGATGGTACATATCTCGGACTCCTTTCTATTATTGGCCAGAATAAACAAGAGATTTTTGCAGGCATTAAAGAATGAGTTAGTAAGCGCATCAATGGTTGGCAAGAAAAGGAATTAAGCAAAGCGGGTAAAGAAGTGCCCATTAAATCTATTCTATAAGCAATATCCACGTACACAATGTCTTGCTTCCAATTGTCAGAACATGTTCTTATTAATCTGGAGAATTTGATAAAATCTTATTGGTGGGGGTAGGAGGGATAGCTCGTCCGTGAAGAAAATTCGGTGGAAGTCTTGGGACGTCTTCAAGCAACGAAAATCTCAAGGTGGCCTAGGCTTTTGCAACTTGAAAGAATTTAACCTTGCCATGTTGTCTAAGCAAGCATAAGACCCTTGAGTTTCCACATCCAGCCTTTTTGCCCGAATTATGCAGTCCAAGTACATGCTACTCTTGGTTCTCATCCCAAGTTTACATGGAACTGTATTATGGCTGGTCATTGTCTTATTTTTCTTAGTTATCGACGGCTCATGGGCAATGGCAGACAACAACCCTCTCCCATGGCAGATGGGTTCCTTTACCTCCTTATTTTCCCATCGGATCAGCTACATCAGGCCTCCCGCAAGATGCCTGAGCCAGTTCCATCATTGATTCAGATCTTGGACTCTGCAATGGGCTATTAATTCGGGCCAATTTTGACCTATTGAATGCTTATGTGATTCTCACTATTTCTCTGAAAAATCACCATTCTTCGGACCGTTGGATGTGACATTATTTCCATTCTGGTAACTTTTCGGTCTGATCACATATCATTTTATTATGGGTTCTTTCGAAGATTTTATTGGCATCTACTCCTTCCCGGTTAGTAGCTATGGCCCGAACCTCATTTGGAGGAGAATTCGAAAGCTTAAATTATCAGCCCGTATCTCGCATTTTCTTTGGAGATGCTGCTCTAATTGTTGCTATCCTCCAATGACTTAGCTCGTCGTCATCTTCATCGTGAATACCGTTGTTCTTTATGTTCACCACCTGATCACACTTTAGTGCATCTCTTCTTCATAGGCCCCTTGTCCTCATCAATCTAGCAAGCAGCTGAAATTTATGAAACTATCTTCCGATTCTGACAGCATATACGTGACTTGTAGTTTTAAGAGATTTTACTCCTCGATGACTTAATTTGGTTTCAACAAAATAAATTTGTCTTGTCTAATGTCTGTACATGCTCACGAGTATTGCTTGCAACAACAACCCAGAGCTTGCAAGATTTTCGGGATGCTAATTCCTTCCCTCAAACATCACGACCCCACCCTTTTATCCCTAGCTTGTTCTTTCCCGGAATACCATTGTTCATATATTTTTGTATGGGGGTACATCATCTGCTCGTAATTCAATGAAAGATGTTATGAGCCCTGTATTTTTTTGAAAAAAAATTGCATATTGTTTGCAAAGATGTTATTAATTTTATTTTGCACATGCTTACTCATAATTCTTTGAGTCCTTCTATTAGTAACTCTTACATTGTGCTTATTTAAAAAATTAGAAAACCAAAGTTTATTATCCAATTCCACCCGATTAGTTTGTGAATGTCATTTATAAGTTAGCTTCGAAAGTGCTCTCTAATTTGGTACGACCCTGCATCCCTTTTATAATCTTTGAATCTCAGTCAACCGTCATCTGGGGTCGGTTAACTACGGATAATGTTCTTATCGCTTATGAATTACACCATTGTATGAAGCTTAAGAAATCCGGGAAAGAGGGACTCATGTCCATTAAGTTGGGTATGAGTAAAGCCTTTCACTAAGTTGAGTGATCTATCGTCTACCGCATGCTTCTTGCTTGAGGTTTTCCTAGGATTTTTTATGACATTGGTTTGGCTTGCTTGTCATTGTGCAATTTAGCTTCCTTCATTAAGGTATTAATTTTGGCTCACTCACGCTACATCGGGGAATTCTTCAGGGGGATCCCCTCCCTCCTATTTGTGCTATAGTTTTTTCTTGCATTTTACTAATTTCGCTATCAATCTCTACAAGAGTGTTTAAGGGAAATGTATTAATTTTGAGAAATCAGGGATTCTTTTTAGGCCTAATACACAAGCTCAGATTCGTCACTCAATCTGTCAATTATTTGGAATTGCTGAAGTGGCTTCACATGGTAGATATCTCGGCTCCTTTCTATTGTTGGACGGAATAAAGAATAAAGTTTTGCAGACATTAAAGAACAGATTAGTAAGTGCATTAATGGTTGGTAAGAGAAGCAATTAAACAAAAAGGGTAAAGATGTGCACATTATATCTATTATATAAGTAATATCCACGTACACAATATATTGATTCCAGTTGTCGAACCATGTTCTTAGTAATATGGAGAATTTGGCAAAATTTTATTGATGGGGTGTGTGTGTGTGTGTGTGGGTGGGTGTTGGGGGAGGGGGGGGGGGGGGGAGGAGGAGGGAAGGGGGAGGGGAATAGCTCATCCACGAGGAAAAATCATTGGAAGTCTTGGGACGTCCTGAAGCAACAAAAATCTCAAGGTGGCCCAGACTTTTGCAATTTAAAAATATTTAACCTTGCCATGTTGATTAAGCTAGCATGGCACCCTTTAGTTTCTACATCCAGCCTTTTTTCTGAATCAAGCAGTCCTAGAAAAACGTCTGTGTTACATGTTGTTATTGGTTCTCGGCCCAGCTTTACATGGCACAATATTATGGCGATCATCGTGTTATTCTTCTTGGTTGTCGTAGGCTCATGGGCAATGGCGAGACAACAACACTCTTCCATGACAGATGAGTTCTTTTGCCTCCTCGTTTTACCATCAGATCAGCTACATCAGACCTCCCGCAAGATGCTCGACTTAGCTCCATCATTGATTATGATCTTGGACTCTGGAATGAGCTGTTAGTTCGTGCCAATTTTGACCTATTGAATGCTGATGTGATTCTCGTTATTCCTCTGAAAAATCACCATTCTCCGGACCATTGGATGTTAGATTATTCCCATTGTATTAACTTTTCGATCCGATCCGCATATCATTTTATTATGGGCTCTTCCGAAGATCTTACTGGTACCCACTCCTTCCCAGTTAGTAGCTATGGTGAAGTAGCATGAGTATTCAGATATAAACTTTTTAATTATATTTAATGTTTCTGCATGGTAAGATATATCACAACAAATTCGCTCACTATTTCCTTTTTTTATTCAAATATTTTAGACTTTGCATTTTTGTAATATGATCTTATAACTTAAATTAACAGTGTTAAGAAAAGACAATATTTTTATTTGTCTATCTACATAACTTTTTCATCTTCTTATTCTATAAAAATAATTTTTAATATATAATCACATTATATGCAAGTATAAGAGCTTAAATTATGTTAGTTGTTAAGTTCAATTACATGAATTTGACATGTAAAAATTCATAGTATATATTTAATATGAATAATAAAAATTAAAAGTATGTAGTATAAAAGTTTTAAGATTATTCCATAAAATTTTCTTATTTAAAAAAAAAAATTGACAATATGAATAGTAAAAATATGATAGTTATGGATAAGATTGAAACAAAATCAATAAATTCATTTTTTTCTCTTTATTCCATACCTTAAATAATTGAATAATTTAGTACAATTGTTTAAAATATATGCAAATAACATATCACTGGAAAGTTCTTTTAATCTACTTTAATATGAAATTGATTTCATTTCAAAATTCAAAGTATTGAAAGTGTAGAGGAAGAATAATTTAAGCATGTAGTTTTTTAGGAGAAGTTTTTAATATAAAAGGACTCTTACTTTTTATAATCAAGTAAGGAAAACATAAATTATTTTATATTAATTTAATTCTTAGTAAGGATATTTTACTTTTTATAATCACGTAAGGAAAACATAATTTATTTTAAGTTACTTAACTACCCTTAAATTTAATACGTAGTAAAGATATTATAGGCATCACAAGAAAAGACGAAAAAAAAAGGACGAAACAATTCGAGTTGGACATAATATATATGGCAAAGTCTTTTGTACATGGTATAATTCGAGTTGGACATCACAATTTATACTTAAATATATCACTTATTCTCGCTACTCAAAAGAAGTACCAATTCTGATATCTCCTAAATTAGCGCAGCCTTTAAGCACACTTACTATATATGGTTTTTCCATCTGGTTCGACACCATATTCAGACACCATCTATTTGAACAATTCTAATGTAAATACATTATCATCAATATGCACATATCCGCTGATCATCACACTCCATCAAATTACGTTATTCTCAAGCAATTCCTAAAAAAGTTCCAAAACATGTACTAATATCTTAAACACTAATACATTTTTATAGAAAATTGTCCATGACTCGAATTGTGTGGATCTAAGATCCATGCAATTGGTGTACAAGAGACCTACTCAAATTTATATATACATATAGAGGAATGATAACACAATCTGATATTGATTTTCTTATAGGATCCAATTGATGATATGTCTTGATCACACCTATCCTTAATATTAAAAGTGTAAGTATAAATTATCGCCCTTCCTTGATAATTTTGGGAAAATTACATTTGAAAATCTGAATTATATGAATTGTATCAACAAAAGATCTAAATATCATTTGTTTTCAAATTGATTTTTTTTTTTAAGAAAAAAGAATAATTTTACCTAGGATTTGAGTTTTTTTTAGTTTGTCTATGTTTGCTTATGGATTTGAATTTGTACGTCCAGATGGAGGACGAAACAATCTAATTTAGATAATTTTATTACTTATTATTTTATTATTTAATACATTTTGACCACTTTTTATTTTATAATTCTTTTTCCTTTTTGTTTTGTAAAATCAAATGTCAACCAATGAGTAGTACCATATAATGTTCTATGCTTAGCTCATGAGTACATTAAATCCATAGAAAAGGTAATGAATTACTTTGCAATAATTAACATTAATAAGTTCGTGCATTGAAAAATCCAACATATTGTTACAATTTTCCTTGCACTACTTATATTATTTATCTTAGTAAAATTGGACTAATAAGGGAAATTACACTATTTTACGACAAAATATCTAGAATAAGTATTTTTAAAAATAGGTTACTATGGAAAGAAGTGGACTTACGATAATTGCAAAGAATAAAAAGATTATAAAAAAAGTGTCAAAATATAATTTAAAATTAATATACTAAGTGTCGCATGTGCCAACTTAAAAAATTGTCAATTTTTATCATAAAACATGATTTTTTATTTACAATAACATCCATATTTTCTAAACTTGACCACACTACTATGATTGAAAGCACCCTGATGATGAGATTATTCTAATCTAACAACTTATTTATTTATAATCAATCCACAGCCGCCACTGCCGTAAATTGAAATAAACTTGAACTGCCCACCCCACCTTCATACACGGTAGCAATAGTGACCGACAACTGGAATCTTACTTGCACTATACTAATGCGCTTCTTGTGTTTTACACTACGTACATACTTATATAGACAATACATATAGCCACTGTTTATGTCATTATTTGTGTGGTGTCATAATGAAATGCACTCATCCCGAAGCATGCACTTAGAATAGAAGAGATTTGATGACTTGTCTTTGTCATTAGGAAAGTGACTGGAACACGAAGCAGGAGGAAGGTTATGGCTACTCTGGACCACGCGAATCACGAAGCACGAACTGCATCTTTTCCATCCCGAGCACATGAGTTAATAGCACAAAACACGATCCATGTCTCACTCCTCTAGCATGAACTATTTTACTGCGAATGATATACTGGTCCATCGCAGAGAGTGTCCTGACAAAAAAAATAGCTAAACTGATAATAAGTACACTGACAACCGCACTTCCCCTGCAAAAAGGTTGGGGACCATTGACACAAATTCCAGTAGCCGTTAGTCTGGGGGAAACTGACTAGGATTAGGCCTGACATGACATGCGCAAAATGACACTGTTAACCCTAAGCCTTAATCTCAGTAGCCATTAGTCTGGGGGAAGCTGTTAGGATTAGGGCTGACATGGCATGCGCGAAATGACACTGTTACCTCTAAGCCTTAATTTGGTAAGTTTAAAAGGCTTAACATTTCTTCGTTCCCAAGATATGACTCATAATATTTCACTATTTACTCAGAAACTCACGTATTCTTCAATTCAAACTCTCTGATCGCCTCATAATATTTCACTATTCACTCAGAAATTCACGTATTCTTCAAATCAAACTCTCTGATCGTTGACTTGAGTGTCGGAAGCTCTTCATTGGAGACCCCCTCCGGTGTTGATTTTTGTAGGATCAAGATCGGAGAGCAAACACACTCGAAGAACGAAATATCACCTCCACCGAGTACAATTTTAAATAGATTTTGTAATATTTTGTGAGTGCCGGAGCTATTTTGAAACGACACTCAATGTGAATGTGTAGTATATATTTTATCTGATGCAACCTCTACCAAACAATCTCGTATATTTATGGAATGAGAAAATAGTTGCCATACTACTATTTACAATTCAGAAAAGAAAATTGTCATTCTAAACCAATATTATAAATTAAAATGCTAATAATTTATAATGAATACTCAGTCAAGGGAATGGAATCCTTGAAAAAGATAAGAATATTAGTAAGGAGTTATTTAAATTTAGAGTATGCCTATTGTACGCTAATTACACGGGACTACTAAGCTATAACTAAGCTATAATTAATTCTAGAACTCTGACAAAAAAAAGCTATAATCAATTCCCACGTGTTTGCTTTAAACTTTGTTATATTGTTTCGTATGAAATAATTTTTCTGCGAAATAATTGACTTTCATTTACTTTTTTCTGGAAAATGGAATAATATCTCTTATAATGTTGAAGAGCACCCGAAAAATGAAAACAAGAAACAATTAGTGGGTCGACATTGACTTTGATCAATGAACATTAGGCACTAGATTCTGTTGGAAATTAAAGTCTATTATTTTCAGTCAACTTCACATTAAATGATTTTTTTAAATACAGTTTTTAAGCAATATATTTTTTTAACTTTATAGTTGAATTTCAAATCTTGCGCAAATTTGCCTAGCTTTATCGTTTAATCTGAACCTAACAAATTAATCATTTCGTACACCGACTGGCGTCTACACTTGGTGACTGAAATAAAAACTTGTTCCATTAACTGTAAAATATAGTTTTATAAGGATTACGTGTGTGTATATATATAAGTAGCTCTCTTGTACATTTTAAGATTTGTGCATTTCGAATCATAGACATATTTATTTATTGTGGATAACTTTTCATGGGAAAAATATTAATAGCGTACTTATAGATCTCTCGAACATGTTCATGAACATACATGTTAGAATTATTAGAAATTCTCGATTCCATCTAATATGCACAGCAGAACAATTAATCGAGAATAACAATCGTGATCTATAATTGAATTAAACATTGAGCAATAATCATGCAATAGTTAGAAGAACTTACTTATTGCGTAATTAATTGGAAGGAATTGCACGATTGGTTCACCACTGTAGGTATCCACGCGTATACCGTCCGATGCAGGAACTATCCTCGGTGCAATTGTTCAATAAGCGATTGCTAGGAAATCACTTATTGAATCTACAGTGTCTCTCTAAGTTTTATTTGACATATATATATATATATATATATATATATATATATATATATAGTACCATATAACCCTAGGTTTATGAGCCTAATATTCATGTCTGCTTAATTAATTAATTAGTCTCACTTATTAATTAATAAAGCCCACATATCATAATCTAGTCCATATCTTTCAATCTCCCACTTGGACTAGCAGTAGATATAATTCGAAGCACTAACCTTATACCCTTGAGCGGAACAACAATACACATAAATTGTGACCCTTTAGACCTTCATTATCGACAATAATCTTATTAAACTCTGCACAAAATTCCTAGACTGTGTTGTGTAGTGAACTCGATATATGAAGGACGTTTACGTGAATCCAGTAAACAAACCTTTATATGAAGTTTATGTAACAACCTTTCATTCACGAACCACCTGATTGAGCTTAGGATCTGCCATGTGTCTATCCAAATAGCTCAATCACTTTTTTCATCTTTATTATATGACACATACGATCATATTCAACTACTTTAATTGAATATATCTTTTGCATTGGCTAATGAATTTATTATCAAATAAACTAGAGAAATATGAGTGCTTTCCCGAACTTCCAATCAAGGAATGAATCTCGATCTTGGCTCAACTACCATTTCCATTTGTCTTATGATGAATCCAACACAAGACGTGTCTTATCCTCCTTCGGGAGGCAAGCATTGTACTTAGTCAAAGTTCATCATTTAACAAACAAAATGAGTATTGACCTCAGGTCAAAGGATCTTTACATACTCTACACACTAATAAACCACAAACACTAAAACAAACGGTTTAATAGTAGGGTATACCAATACTCTTCAAAGTATCCATGTGTCCATCATAGATATCTAATATCTCGTAGTCGTGAGACCCACATTCTCTAAGAATATGATGCAGATCACATGCTAACCCATTGCATGTCATCAATATACCATTCTTAATGACCATCAGTTATGACAATTTTAGAATCATACTATATCATTAAAGTCTCACACCATCAATGACAGTCATGATTCAAGGGAACAGTCATAAGAATAATAAAAAACCATCAAAATAGTAATTCTAATAAATGCATATACCCATAACATAAACATATTATCACAGAATGTGATAAAGTGTTGAATGTCTCTACGAAAAGCTTTCTAAGACATACAAACTATGAACTCCCACTGGATCAAAGCCAACTACCAATATGTCTAACACCCGAGTTCTCAAAGTGCTTATTGTGCTTTACTATACAGATGAAAGGATCAGTCGAGTTATCATCAATGGGTACTCCATCTAACTTCACATTTTCCCTATCTACTATTTCTCTAATCAGATCATATCTCCGGGGAATGGGCTTGTTCCTGTTCGTCGATTCCTTTGCTTGAGCAATGACACCAATGTTGTCACAATACAGCGGTATTGCACTGCTGGCACTTGGAACGACACCTATTTCTTTACGAACTCCAACAAAGAAACGTCTTTGGCAGCTTCAGATGTAGCAATATACTTGACTTCAGTGGTGGAATCGGCAGTTGTGTTCTGCTTGGAACTATTCCAACTCACTGCACCACCATTGAGAATGAAAACATATCCTGACTGAGACTTGAAGTCATCAAGATCTATTTGGAAGCTAGCATCAGTATACCCGGTAATTGATAACTCTAGCTGCCCACCATAGACTAATAAATATTCTTTAGTCCTTCTAAGGTACTTAAGAATAGTCTTGACAGCCCTCCAGGGTATCTCACCGAGATTTTGCTGAAATCTGTCTGTCATGTTGAGTTCATAAGCTACATCTGGCCCAGTACATATCATGCCTTACATAATAGATCCTATAGCAGAAGCGTATGAGATCTTCTTCATGTAACTCATTTCTTTGTCATTAGAAGGAAAACCTTTCTTAAACAATATAATGCCATGTCCCATAGGAAGAAATCATTTCTTGGAATTTTCCATTGAGAAGCATCTCAGCAGTTTGTCTATGTAAGTGGACTGAGACAATCCCAACATCCTATTAGGTCTATCTCGATAGATCCTAATTCCAAGGATGTAGGAAGCCTCTCCCAGTTCCTTCATCATGAAGGAGCTAGACAACCAATCTTTCATGGATTGCGACATGGAACGATCACTTCCCATTATCAGCATATCGTCAACATATATGATAAGGAAGACAACATTTTCATTCTTGCGTTTACTATAAATGCATGGATCCTCTTTACTTCTGAAAAAAAAAAAAAAAAAAGTTTGATAGCTCTGTCAAAGCAAACATTCTAACTCCTAGATGCTTGCTTGAGTCCATAAATGGACTTCTTTAACTTGCATACCATTCGAATTTTCTTTGGATACAAAATATTCAGGCTATGACATATACACAGTGTCTTTGAGTTCTCCATTGAGAAACACAATTTTAACATCCATTTGCTAAATATCAAAGTCATAGTAAGCAGTTATTGCAAGTAATATCCTAATGGACTTGATCTTAGCGACTGGAGAAAAGGTTTCATCATAGTCAAGGCCCTCGTGCTGGCTATAACCCTTTGCCACCAACCTAACTTGTAGGTTTGTACTTTGTCATCTGCATCTCCCCTCTTCTTGAAGATCCATTTGCAGCCTATGGGGCGAGCCCCATCTGGCAAATCAACTAGTTCCCAGACTAGATTGAGGTACATCGAGTCCATTTCAGATGTTAAGGCAACTAGCCACATCTTCGAAGCGGTGTCGGACATAGGTCTTAGGTTCGTCGTCTTCTAAATCAACCTCATCATCTTGGTTTCCAACCAATAGATTTAGTCTTACAAGTTCACGACGATTCCTTTGAGGCCTATTAAGTTGGTTTTGCATTAGTTCAGGTGTGGTTTTTTCTTATCGTGATGAGGTTCTTGCGTGTTGAGGTTTTCAACATTTGGGATATTCTCAAGAATTTCACTATGATTTTCTTAAGGTGGAGTTAATACAATATCTTATCTTTGGTGCATCTGATTGTCTTGAGGTGGCCCTCTAAGAGTCATTTCCTCTCCCAATAGATCATCAAAAACTTCCACTGAGTTCTTTTCACTCCAATGGACAATACCTCATCCTCCATGTTATCTGTGGTTCTTGAATTTCTTCAAGATCTACCGTATTGTGACCTTGTTCCTTGGAAACATAATTACCTTTAAGAAACGTCACATTCCTGGATACTATCACCTTATGATCTCCAAGAAAATAGAATTCATATCCTTTAGTTTCTTTAGGATATCTCACAAAATAACCTTTTTCACTTTTAGTTTCCAACTTGTCAGTCATCAACTTCTTAACAAAAGCAGGATAACCCCAGGTCCGCATATGGTTAAGATTCAGCTTTCTGCCACACCATAATTCATATGGTGTTTTCTCGACTGATTTAGAAGGAACTCTATTCAGATTATAAACTGTAGTAAGTAAGGCATAACCCCAAAGGAATAAAGGAAGACTGGTGAAACTCATCATGGATCGAACCATATCTAATAAAGTTCGATTTCTCCTTTCAGATACTCCATTCATCTATGGTGTACCCGGAGGTGTCTAATCTGACCGGATTTCATGTGATTTTAAGTAATCAAGAAAATCTCGTCTTAAGTGTTCCCCTCCTTGATGTGATCGGAGAGTCTTAATACTTTTTCCAAATTATTTCTAGACTTCTAACTTAAACTCCTTAAATTTTTCGAAGGCCTCAGATTTGTGTTTCATGAGATACACATATCCATACCTTGAAAAATCATCAGTGAAAGTTATGAAGTATGAATAACGGTCAGCAGACATCTGTGTGGATCAACTCGAGCACAACCTTGGCATGTAGCCCTTTCCCAGAAAGTGGTTTACTTGCCATCTTTCCTTTGAGACAAGGTTCGCAAGCACCGTATGATTCAAAATCAAATGATGTGAGATAGTCTAACTTTCTCAATCTTGTTATTCTTTCCTCATTGATATGACCAAGTCTACCGTGCCAAAGATGGGTTTTGTTATTCGTATTACTTAGCTTAGGTAATTTGTTTTGTATATTGAGAATATTTTGTTCACATTCAAGGATATATAAACCATAAGCACTTCCATAAAATAATCCATTAAGCGAAAACGAGCACCTACTGTTTGCAAAAAATGGAAGGAAAAACCTTGAATGTATAACATTGGAATGGAAATAATATTCTTTGAAATTATAGGAACAAAATAACAATCAAGTAAATCTAGTCTATATCCTGAAGGAAGATCTAATCTATAAGTCCCCACACGTTCAACAACAACTCTTGCTCCATTTTCGACGCGTAAGTCGACCTCCCAAGGCCTCATTTTCTTGCTTTCACATAGACCCAGCATATTATTAAAAATGTGTGAGCCACAAGATGTATCTAATACCCAGGATTGTGAATTGTTCATAGACATATTTATCTCAATGACAAACATACCTGAGATCCCAACTAATGCACCGTGTGCTTTGAACTTTGGGTAGTCTCTTTTCCAGTGTCCCTTCTTGTGACATAATAGACACTCATCCTTTGGCAGTTTCGGCTTTTTTTAACCCCTCCACCCTTAGGCTTCAAGGCCGCATCGTTAGATGCTTTCTTCTTCTTCTTCTTCTTCTTCTTCTTCTTCTTCTTCTTCTTCTTCTTCTTCTTCTTCTTCTTCTTCTTCTTCTTCTTCTTCTTCTTCTTCTTCTTCTTCTTCTTCTTCTTCTTCTTCCTCCTTTTGGAAGATTTTGCAGAAGAGTTCACAATAAGCACATATTTGCCTTTAGAAGTAGAAGATTCATAGGTCTTAAGCATGTTGTGACGCTCAGGAAAAGTCACCTTCGTGTTGTTCATGTTGAAGTTCACTATGAAGTTTTTAAATGAACTAGGAAATGACTGCAAGATCAGATTAGCTGAGACACTTGAGGGTAGCACCATTCCAATTGATGTCAACCTCTTAATTAACTCGATCATCTTCAGAAACCTTGTTCAGAAACCTAGCCCCCATTATGAAGTTTACACTTGAAGAGATCATCGAGTATCTCATATTCCATTGTCTGAGCTTGTGAGGTGTACAAACTCTCCAAGTATTTTATCATCTCATAAGGGAGCATGTGTTTATGTTGCCTATGCAGTTCAACACTCATGGAAGACAACATGACTCACTGAGCGACGTGGCGTCCTCAACATGCTTCTTCTGAGCATCTACGTCAAACTTAGCATACTCAGGAGAAGTTTTGTCGGGGATGGCACTGATTGGTTCATCCAAGACGTACTCAACCTTTTCTTGCCTTAGCACCAAGCGCACGCAATGGAACCAATATGTAAAGTTAGACCCAGTCAACTTATTTGATTCCATCAAACATTTATAAGCCAAATTCAATTTTTTATCTGAACAAAAAATAATCAAACGGGAAAGTAAATTAGAATAAAGTAAATAAAGATCACATTCATATCACTAATCAAATCAAGGGTTTTTTTGTAATGATTAGCTCCCACTAATTTTAACATATTTTGCGTCTCCAAACACAAAATACGGGTTTATAAGAATTATAAATTTTAGTGGTCTAAGATCCAAGCCTATATCAGTAGCCTCTGCTTTAGCTGATGGCTGCAATAATATCACTCAGTAGATCTCCAAGCCAATTGCAACAACAATTTTATAAATCCTAGTTAATTAATCCAATAAATTTTGCGTCCTTAAATTATTTTGGTCGCTTTGGCGTCACAAAATAATTTAGGCAAGTCAATTCCATCACACGATGCCAATCATGCATCTGTGAACGAGCCCGAGTCTTGTCGATTTAGAGTAAACACTTTGGTGTAAAACTCGTGGTCGAAAAGAATAGGAATCTCTAACAATCATGATAGACGATGCATTTTGTTTCTAAACAAGAATTGGTTTTCTAGTGGGGATGTTATATGTGATACTAATTTTTAAATTTAATATCTAATATTAAATTAAAACACAATTACTGGATGCCGCCTACCCAAGCAGAAGAAATACGGAACACACATATTGGGCGCCGTCTACCCATACATAATTACACGGACTGCATGTATTGAGCGCCACCTACCCAAACATGATGCGGACTTAACTACTATAGTAAATGGAATAAGCATAAAATCAAATAATTTCTTATCACATAAGGTATCAAATAAAAGCTCAATGAATAAAATTATTAATCCAATTAAAATTTTATTCTTTAATTAAATGTGGATTAAAAGTATACATATTTTCAAAATTCATATACAAGTCTATTATTATTCTTTCAAAATTAATAACACTATCAAAATTTATTAATCTAATTAATAAATTAATATTTCCAACAAGGAATTTTGAATTAATCTAATTAATCAATCTAATTTAATTAATTTAAATTAAACCTTTTTTTTTAAAGATTAGGATGATATTACAAAATGACCAAATTAAAAGGAAGCCCAGCTTATTTTAAAAAAATCAGTCCAGAAATTTTCTAAGTCCAGCCCAATTAAATTGGCCCAGTCCAGAACTAATAAGGAGGTCCAATTTTCTAACAGACCCAACCCATCTTTAGTGTAGCCCAGAGGCCCCGCAGGCTCAGTAGATAGGTAGCCCAACCCATTGCCCCGTCCCAGACCTGAACCCACATCTAGCCCAGCTGCTCCGACCCAAGACCAAATTTGGCCCAAAGCCTTCAGCCCAGCCCAAAACCTTTTAGGGTTTGGATTGGATGCTGCCACTTGCCGCCGTCGGTGAAACTTTGCGTAAAAAACCACCATCAGACCACCGTCACCGCCGCCGATGAAACATCGTGCACAGCAACAGCCGAACTGCCGCCGCCATTGTCGTCGTGGACGCGCAGCTACAGCAGGCCACTGCCGCCGTCGACATCGTCAACAATGCGCAGGAGCAACAACAGTAGCGTCGAACCTCGCCGCCGTCGCCACCGTAATCTTCGAGTTGAAGCAACATCAGTAGCATCCAATGCCGCCGTCGTCGTCGCAAGAGAGCAGGTGCGCAACAACAGCAACAGCGAGACGGTGTCGCCGCCGCCGCCACAACCGTCACCATCAACAACGCGTAATGGTAGGAGCAGCATGGAAACTTTTTCGGACTTTGACATTGTCGCCTCGCGCAGCAGCAGTGGCGAACGTGGCCGCCGCTCGCGCAGCGGCAATGAACGCAGCTGACGTCACCGTCGGACGGGTGGTAGGCGAATCGCAGTAATTGTTTTTTCAAAAACCAGTTTTCATGATTACGGAATAGTTTTCAAAAATTTTAAAATAGTTGCGTAAAGTCAGTTTCAAAATTGCAACAGACCAAAATTTTTACAAACTAATTTCCAAAATCAATTGCATAATTATAATTTTAAAATTTAATCCATAATTAATCTGAACATCAATTCAATTATAAATCGAGCCTCGAGTTCTGATACCACTGTTAGGAATTCTCGATTCCATCTAATATGCACAGCAGAATAATTAATCGAGAATAACGATCGTGATCTATAATTGAATTAAACATTGAGTAATAATCACACAATAGTTAGAACAACCTACTTGTTGCGTAATTAATCAGAAGGAATTGCGCGATTGATTTACCACTGTAGGTATCCATGCGTATGCCGTCCGATGTAGGAACTATCCTCAGTACAATTGTTCAATAAGCGATTGCTAGGAAATCACTTATTGAATCTGCAGTGCCTCTCTAAGTTTTATCTGATAAAAAACCTTTAATTCTCTACTGTAGAGAATATATTTATATATAGTACCATGTAACCCTAGGTTTATGGGCCTAGTATCCATGTCTTCTGACTTAATTAATTCGTCTGACTTATTTACTAATAAAGCCCACATATCCTAATCTAGTCCATCTCTTTCAAGAATTTGGGACAGGAAGTTCTAAGGTGGTATATCAATACTAAAAACTCAGACACATAAAATATGACGAATCCCATTAAAACACAATGGTTCTTGTGCTTGTTTACAAAGGTAAGTTACAAACTAGATCATGATGAGAAACATAATCATCACGATCTCTAACTGGACTACTCTAGCACACATCTAGTACAAATCATTTGACAAGATTACGCCAACTCTCACAAGATAAAAGTGAGTGTGTGCAAGTGCAGTTTATGCACAAGTGGTCAATTTAGTTTGTGACCCTTCGAGAGGACTTGGGCTTCTTCACTCGCAAAAGTGGCAACCATCTTCAGTTACGCCTTCTCATATTTATACTTCCTCTTGCCTGGAGAATAGATAAGACATAATAGAAACACAAGAAATCTTCCAGAGGAAGATTGATAGTTTAATTTGTTAGTCAAAGATAAGATTTGATGAAATGGATGAGATTACCTTCTTAACAATATACATCAAATCTTTGTAACCGCCCCTTGCAGTAAGAGAAAACAAAGAGAGAACCAGTTGGTGTGTACAACAAGGTGTGGCAACACCTTGTAACACACCCCACTCAGAACAACTCAGGTTCTAACAATTTCTCCATTTTTCATCTTATTGAACAAAACCTGCAAGTAGCACAAGTTCAACAAAAACAAAACCAATACACAAACACATAATCACATAAACACCATGATATGACAAAAACAGTAACAACCCGATGGGAGAGAGGTAGTGGATCACAAACAAACCCACACCACCCCCTAAACTACAGAGTCTAAGCTTCCCCTTAATATCATAGCAGAAACAACAGGATAAAAAGAAACAAGTCCGACATGATAATAGTCTAAAGAACACAAAAAGAAACTGTATTGTATTTTAACATTCACAAATAGAGTACTAGCTTATTTCCTTGCCATCTGTCTTTCCTTTAGTCATCTCTCTTTAATCATCACACATATGACTAGATCTAACACCTCCAGCTCCTGCTCCTCCACGGTTACTTGGCCATGCTTGATCCTCAACTTCCACTTGCACACCTTCTCCCCCATCTTAGCTAGGAAGTAGTACCTACAAATCAACCTTAACCTGCGTCCAGTAGTTCACATCAATTTTTGCACTCTTTCTCGTTGCAGCAACCATGCTTATCCATTTCAGCAACATTGAGGTTAGGATGAAGACTGTGTCTGTAAATGTTGCAGCACTGGCTGGAACACCAGTAGACTGTGCAGGTGTATCTAGAGTGATCTCGACTAGATCATTTATATAAGGTGGTTCTAGAAGTTTAGGGTCCAACTTGAGGAAGGTTGAAGCAAGAGAGTAGTGGGCTGATTGAGGTATTTCTAACCTTTAAGTTATATGAATTTGAAAGATTAAGCAAGGGAAATGTAAGGAGCCATAATGACCTAAAAAATATGTCTACCTAAATCAAAGAGAACCCGGTACAAATCTTAAAGAGTAAGTCCATTTGATCATGAGTGGTTATGGTTGAGGAAAGAAGCCAATTATATCATGCTATCTTGTGGAGAATAACAAACTTGGATGAAGTGCAAAGGCTGGAGTTTTCTTGGCTTTGGGCCACTTTCTTAATCTACCACCCATGATGTGTGCTATGAGTTCATTGTAAGAAACTAGTAGAAAAACACTTTCAACATAAGGAAACCCTAGGAAATCATTGATAACTTGGAGAGAGAAGTTATATATCTTATCCCTTAGCAGGATTACCAACAACCTTTTCAAGCTTGCAATAAAACTCTCTTATAATATCATCAATAAAGTTGCAGGTAAGTGTAAGTGTGGACACAAGGTGACAAGAATGAAGATATGACACCAAACCATATATTTCAAAGTTGTTCACAAATAAATGTCTCTCAAAGATGATTTTCATCTTTTTTAAGAATTCACAACGATTAGAAACTACTCTAGAGTAAAAGAGTTCATGATAACCATGTGATGCCTCATGTGGTGTGTCATCTAGTAACACACCTTCAGAAGATTTAGTGGCAAAATCACTCTCTGTACCATCATCTTCATTGTCCTCTTCAGGAACTTCTACACCAACATCACTAGAATTGTCAGGTTCTTGTGATTCGGTTTCCTCCTCCAGTTCTTCAGCAAAAATCCTAACCATATAATCACCTAAAAGAGTTTCTTATTGAGCCTGCTCCCTTGAATGTCTAGCACCTTGCAATTAATGTTGTACAGAAAGGTTTCTAATGTCTCTTTGAAACTGTGATTAGGAATTTGTTCGGCCTCAAGAGTTGAAGGAAAATGATTTTTTTTTTCTTTTGTGTTTGTGAAGGTGGTGAAACACTCGATGAGGTACCTTTGGAACTGCTTCCTGCTTCTATAGGATTTGAGTCACGCATTTTTTCGAACACTTTATGTGCACCTTTTGGTCTCACAGAAAGTAAAAATCCACATCCTCAATGTCATCTGAATCAGAGGCCAGTTTATACTTTGGTGGTGGGTTTGGCTTATTTTGACCTCTTTTGGTTACTGATGGCCCTTTTTCACCATGAGTGGGTGTTGCCTTTATGAGACCCATTTAACAAGACTACTTTGAGCTTGTATATTGTCCTTCGATGCTATAAGAATTGGGCTTTTCTCTACACCAACCGAATAATCAGGATCGCTTGGAAGTTGATAGGCAAGATAGGAATCCAAATGAACAAACTTGGCAAGTGTAGGGGGTGTTTTGTGATGAAGATCCTGGATTTTCAGTTGAGATGGGAGCAACTGGATCTTGTTTACCTGAATGTGTAGCAGCATCTTGTGGAGCACCAATGAGATTGGCAGCAACATATTCACTTCGAATATCATACAAATATTTTATAGGAAAAGCCATGGAAAAGTGTGAGGAAGGTCCTACGATAGAAGTGGTGAAAGATAAAACGTTATGGTTGTGAGGTGGAGTAACAATTAGGTTTCGTGTTCCTCTAGACCTTGTTTTAAATGAAACAAGATGTTTGCCACATCATCATCAAAGTCACCCATATTATGATAAATAAAGAGAAGAAAAACATTAGGGAATAAGACAAAAACAACAATGATTTGATTGACAATTTATAATACACAAAATAAACTGAAAGTAGGATCCACTAACATAAAAACTACCATACCCAGAGACAAATCCTAAATTTCAGGAACCAAATGTCCCTATAACTACCAATGTGTCAAATGTCCCAAACAAAATTTACCCAGGTATTGAAATAATACATAATACAAGTTACAAATAATTGGAGTAATGCCAGATTTTTGTCATCACTTTGTAGATTACTTAATAAAAAATTGTATACTCCCAAGTGATCCAACACCTTATACAACACATTATAAAACTTTGATCAGTATTGGTAAGATGTGACCTATCAAGATGATAAGTTTTACTGACCATTGACCATATGCATAACCAAATAACAATATGAAAATCAGAAACAGGTGATGATATAATAAAAAGCCATTAGGTTAATAGGATGAGAAAGAGGTTAGCAATAATAGATCTATAAGTTGATTAACAAATCCAACCTTACTCCATTATTTAAAAGAATGGTAGTCTGAATTTTTCAAACACAGGGTATCAAGAAACAAATGAAGAAACTAACAACAGAAAATCATTACAACAAAACTGTAGAAGTGTAGTAACACATAATACAACACTATTTACAGAAACATATACCAGGAGATTTCTTCAAAAAAAATATCAGCTAAATGTCTCTCAGTTGGAATATGTTCAATGCACGTGAGTCTCTTTTCCATCAACTCTCGTATGAAATGCTGCCAAATGTCAATGTTTTTTATTCGAGAGTGTTGAACCAGATTTTTGTGACCATCTACAACACTAGAGTCATCACAAAAGATAATCAAGCCATAATCATCCAACATTTGTTTCATCCAAAGTAATTGTGTGCAACAACTCCCTATAGCAATGTAGTCAGATTCAGTTGCAGATAATGACACACAATTTTGTTTCTTACAGTATCATGACACGAAATTGTTTCCCAATTGAAAACAACCTCCTGAAGTAGTCTTTCGGTCATCTACATCCCATGCCCAGTCTGAATCACTAAAGCCTACAAGGTTAGTGTTTCGAATCTTTGGAGTACAAAATACCCAACTCCGAAGTACCAACTACATACTTGATGATTATTTTTATTGCATCCATGGGATACTTTAGGATCAGATTTGTATCTAGCACACACAGACACACTAAAACAAATGTCATGTCTATTGGTAGTTAAGTAAAGAAGACTTCCTATCTTACTAGCTACTATACAAAGTGTGATTAACATTTTCTCCAACACTGCCTTCTGAACTCATAGGTGTTTTCATATGTTTAGCATGCAACAAGTCAAACTTTTTCACAAGAGATTTTGCATATTTTGATTGAGAAACAAAGATGTCATTATCAAGCTGCTTGATTTGAAGTCCCACGAAGAAGTTTAATTCTCCAACAAGGCTCATTTCAAGCGTAGATGACATTGTATGCACAAAATCATTTAGATGCATTTCACATGTAGATTCGTACACAATATCATCTACATAAACTTGAGTTATAGTAATTCTCTTTCCTTCATTATGATGATAGTGAATGGCCAAATAAGTGCACTATATAGCTAAAATTAGTATCTCAGTTCGAGTAATGATTGATGTTAAATGAATTTTTTTATTTTGAAGACAAACTAAAATTTGTCAGAAAAAAATAAAATAAAAAAACCTAAAAACCAAACGCCAACAAGATTCGATCTCCTACTGATGGGGATAAGATGAAGCATACACAACCGATGCACCACCGTGCATGCAATAGCTATAATTTCTACCTAAATAATCATAAAATAATTTATTTGGAGTACAACCGTACCTCGTAACGGGCCTAGAAATTTAGTCGAGGGGGCCCATCAATAGACGTATCTAGGACTTTGTCTCATATGATAATTATTTTTAACTCTGTTATAAAATTATGTGGCAAATTTTTACCAAATAGAGGAAAAAATACTAAATAGACTAAAAATCAAATTCTTTTATATTAGGCTCTAAAGTAGAGGCATATTTTGGGGGGGGGGGGGGGGGGGGGGGGGGGGAAGGGGTAAGTGGGGCCCGCTCCCCACCCCCCCCCCCCCAACTTTTTTTTTAAATGTTTTTTCTATATGTATTTTGTAGGAATTTATATATATATATATATATGTATGTATATATATGTGTGTGTGTAATGTGTGTATGTGAGTATATGTGTAGTGATAAAGAGAATTGACCTCCAAATATCAATTACAATTTTGTATGTACATTTATTATGTATATATATATATTAATGTATGTATGTAAATGTGCGGGGGTATTGATATATAAAACGTTGAAATATATTAAAATTTAGTGTATAATAGTAATAAAATATATGCTATTTTTAAAAAAAGTTAGCGTTGCGTATACTTGTATTTATTCAATCGCCCCTCCAAAGTAAAAATCATGCGTCCGTCACTGCTCTAAAGTTAAAATATTTAGATACATTAAAAAAAATAGAAAAATTAAAAAAAGAGTACTACCGTTGTGCGCCTCCTATATATGTCCATGAGCCTCAACAACGAACAATAGTCAACTCTATAAATAAACCTAGAAAGTATTATTAACAATTTAGATAGGATCAACAAATTGATTTAATTACCAAAAAAAAAAAACATATAATGCTTTTATATTCATTATATATACTAATTTTTATCTCTATTACTTATACATAATAATGCCTCCATTTAACTTAAGTTAAACAATAGAATTATTTAATTTTTTAATTTATTAAAGTACATTAAAATTGACTAAAATACATATATATTATAGCACATTTTGACGGGTTCAATAGACCAATGCTCCTTAGTCCATAGGTAGGTCCGTCTATGGGTGTACCCCTTGTAATAAGCTAAATTTGCAAAAAAAAAAATATGATGAAAAATAAAGGACCTTCGATGAATAAAAAAATTTACAATAGGTTGAATATATATTTTTTTATATTTCACCACAAATTTAAAGCACAGTTTCACGGTTTCACCAACTAAAACAAGTACTATTGGCCGTATAACGAATAATCAAGGAATTAATAATTGTGGCACTCAAGATAGAAGAAATTTCAAACGAGGATACACATCCTGACAAGCACAAGTGGCATGCATATGTTAATGATTAAATCAATCATTCATACTAAACTAATTATGACAATATGTTTAAAATACATTATTGTCCTTACTGGTTGTATGTATTGTCCAAAAGAATACACGTGATTATCAATCTCATTTATAAGTATTTGACGTTGAGTCAGTTGTTGATGTGATTAAGTTGAATAACAAGAAATTAAACTTGAAATTAATCCAAAGTTCGGCTTAATCTCAATTCAATTAGTAATAGAGTTAATAATAAACAACTTAAATTTCCCATGAGATCACCTGTTACATTTTGGTGTTACATCTTGTGTTTCACTCATTCACTAACCGACACATATATTGTATGATGTCACAAATTAACATGTGTCACCTAGTAAATTGAGTGTAACAGGGAATGAAACAGCTCTCGTTAAACTAAATTCAAATACAAATTTTAGACCACAATAAAAGTTGTAATAATTTGTGTGATTGTATTACATTTGCACCTCTTTTCTATTTCCTGAAATTCTATAATCTTCCTTATTCTTCTCACATCCTCCCACCCTGAGGATTGAGAAATACTTCTATATTATTCTTATCTATTCGAATTAAGTTTTATCTTGTTTAGTTTTTTTTCCTCTTCTCTTTTATGCTTGTTTTTATAAGATTTTTTCGTCTTTGTATTGCATCCACATCATCCATTTTGTATATATATATATATATGTATTCTACGTCTTGAGTGTTTTTTTATCTCTATTTACGATAGATCTTTCAGGTTTCTTTTATTGTTGTTCAAGTGTCCTCATTTTTCTATAGTTGTGCAAGCAAACATTATCTGCACGAGAAATATAATTCGTTGAGCAAATTCATGGTTTGCAGCTACTTAATAAGAATTTTTCTTTAGTCTCATATACTTAAAGTTACAAGCAACGTGATATTTTTTTTCCCTTTATCCATCTTCTTTCCTTACAATTGGATTTAGAATTATTTTCCTAATTGGTGAGAGTCTTTGTACTTCGAGATTCTTCTACTTTTCTAAATTTAATTATATAAATTCCCTCATTTAAAAAATGGTAACAACTTTTTTATAACAAGTCATAACAACTTTAATTAAAATATATTCAATTTGATCTGACGCCCCTTGTTAAACTAACCAAAAGTCCAAATTCCAAAACCGTTTAAGTTACTTTTTTTTTTCTTTAATTTAACTCAATTAGTGCATAAAATTATTCAAGTTGCTCGAATTTACTAACTCCAAAGTTATTAATTGTAGCAGGATGATAAGTTCCAATACTCAACTTGATATATACACCTGATTTTACTAATCTTGAAAATGGCATTTCAAGTTTGTTCATGGAATAAATTTGCAAATTAGTCAACCCTATACAGCGGCGTTAATTATCATAGAACCTTGAGATGTAAAATAATAGCAGACGAGAACAGTGGCACCTTCGACGACGGTCGAATATTTCTGCAAAAAAACAACTCAATAAATGACATCAAAATCCAAATTTTAAAAATAATTAGCAACTTTTAATAATGGTTATTCATTTTGAATTGGATCAATCATAATCGAGCTTCATTTGTTAGTCTTAGCTGACTGTCCGGATAAGGTTTTCCCCTGTGACATTGGTGGTCACCTCTAAAAGTTATCTACCTAGCTCTAACTAAAGTCTATTTAGACGCTAAACTATCATGACTGCCTACGGATCCCGATTTTTCCCGACTACTCCCGACTATGTTCTGATTAGGTGTTAAGATTCTAGTCATGTAAGAACATTAAAAATAATGATATGAATGTATTGAAATAAAATAAATAGATAACGAAAGCAAACTTGTTTAGAAGTTTATTGAGGGGAATCTCTTCTCCGCCTTGAATTTTCATTATTAGAACAAGTATTGCAATCACTTACTGTTGAAATAGTGTCTTGAATCTTGTCGGTTTTGGTTTCACGATTGTTGTCAAGGTGGAGGATTTTGATCTATCGAAGCCTTGAGTTTGCTTGCTGCTAAATTTGGGCGTGTCGGAGGACGCGAGCACGACGGGCGGTCCCCGGTTGCGACAAAAGTAGGTTGGAATGGAGTTCGATCGAAGCTGGAAGACGATCGCGACCGCGACAGGCTGGATGTGGCCGCGTCATGAAGCTGGACGCGAATGCAACGCTTAGTTACATGGTCGCGACAAAGTTGAGCCAATTTGGACGAGACCGCCACAAGGGCTGGCGCAGTCGCGACAGGTTTAAGCGGTGTAATTTTGGGCCTGCGCGTTTTAGGCCCAATTTCGACCTAATTGTGTTTTAGTTTGTTTTAGGGATTATAAATAGCTCTACTGTTATTCTGGGTAATTCAGAGAGTCAATTACATTATTCAGTCTGTTAAGTCTGTACTTAGTATTCCGAATTCTATCTGTGAGAACTCTGCATTATGTACTCAGTCTGTCTAGGAAAACTTAGTAGTCGGGAATAGTCCGTCTGTAATCTGCCCCGTTATCGTGAATTGATTCCTCTCTTCTGCCCATGGACGTAGCTAACATATCGTTAGTGAACCACGTAATTGCCGTGTTGATTTACTTTATCGCTTTTATGTGTTCTTTCTCGAGTTTGGTATAACACTTACAATAATACAAGCTTGGACTCAATCACTCGAATTACCAATACCATGACTCCCTCTTATTCTATCAACCAAACTCTATCACTTTATTAAACTTTGAAAGAAATCTACAAGATAGAGAAACAACTCTATTCTATTCATTTCAGCTGACCTTTACATTATGTGTTTGATTGATATAAACACAATGTTGAACACCAACTGTTTGATCTAATGCTCAAGAGAGCTACTAAGCTAACTAACTATAATTAACTTGATAACAACTTGGCTAACCAACTACGGTAGTTTACAATATCAGAGGATGTACGCACTCTGCATGTGTGTGTGTGTGCGCGCATGTGCATGTGGTACTTTGATCACTTTATCTAATAGCTCCTCCAAACTCACTATTCTCCCATCATGAATTTTGAGTTTGTCTTTAAGAAGTCCAAAGCTGCTGTTATAGTTAGCCTTAGTGGAAACATGCAAGTTGCTCTTTTGAAGGAACATGTCTAATTTCTACTAGCTTATTTTGAACCCTTTCTCTTACAATGTATAAATCTAACTCTATGTGTTTACTTCTTGCATGTAGGACTAGATTTGTTGCCAAGTGGATAGTGCTTAAGTTGTCACACCATATGACTGGCCTGGTAGAGTTGTGTAAATATATTTCCTGAAGCAACCCTTGCATCCAAGTGACTTCTGCAACTATTCCTGGCAAGCTCCTATAGTCAGCTTCAGTGGAACACCTTGAAACTATGTGTTGCTTCCTTGGTTGTTATGACACCAAATTGCCTCCAACAAACAAGCAGAAACTAGTGGTGGATCTCGTGGCGTCACTGTCAGAAGCCCAATCTGCAACAGAAAAGCCTTCTAGTGTAAGATGATTTGACTTAGTAAAGAGCAGACCATGGTCTACTGTCCCACAACGGTATCTCAAAATCCTATTTATAGCTTTCTAGTGAGACTCCTAAGGGTTCTACATGAACCGGCAAACTTTGTTAATCGAGTATGTTCAAGTCCGGTGATAATGATGTATTGGGAGAGCCCCTGCAATACTCTTGTAAAGATGAGTATCTGCTACAAGATCACTGCCAAAGGTTGTCAACCTGGTTCCTATTGTCATTGGGGCAGTGACAGGTTTTGCACTCTGTATCTAAATCTTGCATAACAAATCTTTTATGTATTTTCCTTGAGATAAATGAAAACCTGCCATTGTTTTCTTAACTTATATCCCTAAGAAGTAATGTATGTTGAGTTGTTGGATAAGTTGTTAAATGCCAGAATCACTATCACCTATGATCATTATGTCATGTACATACACTAAAATAAAAATACTGTTGCCACTTTTTGTCTCAATAAACAAAGAATTATCAGATTTTGTGTAATGAAACCCCATAGAAATCAGTGTCACATTAATTTTCTCAAACCAAGCTCTTGAAGCCTGTTTGAGACCATATAGAGACCTCTCCAGTTTGCAAACATAATTTGGGTGATTGGGATCCTCAAATCTAAAAGGTTGATGCATATACACTTCTTCTATTAAGGTTCCATTCAAAAACACATTATTTACATCTATTTATCTCACTTTCCAATTTTTGTTGATAGCAATAGTGAGAATGATCGTAATTGTGGTTTGTTTAACAACTAGACTGAATGTCTCTGTAAAATAAGAACCTGGGCCTTTGGTGAAAGCCTGAGCAACCAACCTAGCCCTCTATTTATTTATACTGCCATCAGGATTCTCTTGACCTAGAACACCCGTTTGCACCTTATTGGTGTTTTTCCTTCTAGTGGAGGCACAAGCTTCCAAGTTCCATTTTTTTAGTAAAAAAGATACTCATCTGTCATTACTTACTTCCAATTAGAATCAAGCAAGGTTGCCTTTGGCTTCAATATGCCATGCTTACTTCTTGTAGCCATAAGATGTTTGTTGCTACCTGCTTCACCACACACTTTTTTTGTAGTGATAACTCTAGATGTATTGCTTTCTTTTTTTGGAATAGACTCTTCCTCAAGAGTAGAAGAGGAAGGAATAGGAGAGTTAATGGATGCATTATGGACAAAAGGATTAGGTTGAGTAGGAGTATGAGGGTTAGTGGGTATAGGAACAAATGAGACAGTAGGAGGGAAAGTGGGATTAATGGAGGTAAGATTAGAGACAGGTGTTTAACGTAAAGTAGCAAATGGAAATGATTTCTCATCAAAGATTACATCCCTACATATGAAGATTTTGCCATTAGTATCCTTTGTGATTCAAACTATAACGAATGAATGTACATGGTTGTGATATGTAGTAAAATTTATGACTGTTGTATGGCTTGAGTAGAGGATAACAAAGACAACCAAAAGTCTTTAACTGAGTATATTGAGGAGGTGTTCTAAATAGAAGCTCTATGGGTGATTTTTGAGATGTAACATGAGAGAGAAGTGTATTGATGAGAAACATAGCTTGCCTGAATGCTTTATCCCAAAATCTAAGATGAATAGATGCTTGAGCTAGAAGGGCCATGCCCACATCAACTATATGTTTGTGCTGGCATTCTGCCAAGCCATTTCGCTGGTAGATATAAGGACATGACACTTTATGGTTCTATAGCTAACAAATCAGAGAATGCTCTATACAGCCTACCGCAGTTCGGTTGTAGAGATTTTAGAGGACAACTAAGCTATTTTTCTTCTTGTGTTTTGAAAACATTAAAAGCTTGTAATGCCTCAGATTATGTCTAAACAAATAAATCCAAGTGTATCTAGAGTATGTGTCAATGAAACTGATATAGTATCTATATCCCGTAGAGGATAGTATAGGGGCAGAACCCAAAGATCTGAATGAACAAGTTGTAAAGGGAGAGTTGTGAGCAGAAGATGACACAAGAAATGGAGATTGCTGTAACTTGCCAAGGCAGCAAGCTGTGCAAACTGAATGTGTTCTTTTATTGATAAGGTTTATATTACAATGTCTAAGAACAAATTTCAGTACAAGATCACTTGGATGTCCTAGTCTTGTATGTCAAATAGCATATGAATATTGGAAAGAAGCAATATTACCAGAAGAATTGACAAGCTGGTTACAATCTGAAGAGTAAGCTATAACTGGAAAAGGTGATTTGGTTGGAGAGGATCTGAAAGGAGAGAAGACATACAAGCCATGTTCAAGGTGCCCTTGAAGTAGTATTGCATGTGTTGAGATATCCTTCATAAAACAGTAGGGTAAAATCCAAACATGACATTATTGCCTTGTGAAAACTAAGACACACTTAACATGTTTTTCATAATTTTAGGAACACATAGAATATTCTTAGGGGAAAGAGTTCTAGAAGGACAATATGATGAGTATGGAGCCTGAAAATCTCGTCTATAGTACCGCGGCTACAACCGGACAAAAGCATTGTGGTTAAGCAGATTGGCACCGGGCAGTCGGCGCCGCGACCTGGAGCGCGGATGAGAGTTGCATGGGCCTCAAGCTGAGGTCGAACTTTTGGTCCATTAAGCTATTATAAATATTTATTTCCTTCATTGTATCATGTAATTCGAAAATTATCGTATACGAGTGAATCCCTGGCTTCGTATCGCCCCCAGACATATTTACACATCATAACGAACTGGGTAACCAAATTATTGTGTTTGTCTCGCTTCTGCTTTCTTTCAATTTTGTGATCGTGTGTGGATTAATTCCTAACACCTAGTATCAAGAGCTCCGAGTTTGAAGGGAGTATCACGATGGAAGAAAAGGCGTCGATCGAGAATTTTGATGGTTCTGACTTAGGATTTTGGAAGATGCAGATGGAAGATTACCTCTACGGTAAGGATCTGCACTTGCCTCTTAAAGAGAAGTCCGAGAAGATGGAGACGACGGAGTGGGTGTTAATGCACAGGAAAGCGATGAGCACGATACGTTTATCGCTGTCCAAAGAGATCGCTTATCACACGACTGCAACAAAGTCCACAAGGGAGATGCTTGCGATTTAGGAGGAGATGTATCAGAAACCATCAACGGCGAACAAGGAACTTCTGATTAGGAGACTGTTCAACCTAAGGATGTCAGAGGGTACACCGGTGCAGCAACACCTGAATGAGTTCAACATGATTACCTCGTTGTTGAACTCAGTGGAGATTAAATTTGACGATGAACTAAGAGCCCTGATTATACTATTGTCTCTGCTAGATAATTAGGCCGGTACAGTAATAGCATTTAGCGCCGCGGAAGCTAAGCTAAAGTTTCACAAGGTAAGGGATCTGATGATTAGCGAGGAGATTCGCAGGAAAGAATCAGGATCCACTTCGGGGTCAGGACTAAACACCGAGAACAGAGACAGACCGACAGGAAGACAGCAAAATCAAGAAAGGTCCAAATCCAGGGGAAGGAGCTAATCTCGGAAGAATACGAGCTCAATAAAGTGCTGGAATTGTGACGAGTTTGGTCACTTTAGAAATCAGTGCAAGGCACCAAAGAAGAACAAGAAGGGTCAAGCAGACAAGGGGACAGTGAATGCAACCACAGAGGAGGATGATCGTGATGCGTTGGTCTTGAGTGTGTCTAGTCCCATGGAGTCTTGGATGTTGGATTTTGAGCGTCGTTTCATTCATGTAGGAATGTTGATATTATGAATGATTACGTTTCTAGCGATTTTGGACAAGTATATCTTGCAGATGATGAAGCACTGCAAATCGTGGGAAAGGGAAGTGTACGAGTTGCGACCTCGAACGGATCCACTTTGGTGCTGAAAGAAGTCCGATTCATTCCCGGAATGAAGAGGAATCTGCTTTTAGTTGGGCAGCTAGATAAGGAGGGTTACGTGGTAACATTCGGCTACAACAATTGGAAGATTACCAAAGGAGCTATGGTAGTGGCTCGGGGCAAGAAGGAAGGTAAATTGTACATGAAAACGAATTCCAAAGATCACATTGATCTTGCAGACGCAGTAGGTGATGTGAATTTGTGGCACTGTCGGTTAGGCCACATGAGTAAGAAGGGGATGAAACTGATGTGCTCGAAAGGTTGACTGCCTGGCCTGAAATCTATGGAAGTTGTCTAATGTGAAGACTGTGTGTTTAGGAAACAAAGGCGTGAGTTTCTCAAGAATCGGCAGAGCCTTGAAGACTGAGAAGTTGGATCTGGTCCATAGTGATCTATGGGGACTGGCACCTGTGAAGACCCCCCGAGGAGCACTATACTACATGACCTTCATCGATGATTCCACGAGAAAGGTATGGGTTTATTTTCTGAAAAGTAAATCTAATGTGTTCGAGACTTTCAGGAAGTGGAAAGCCATGGTTGAAACTGAGACAGGGCTGAAGGTGAAGTGTCTGAGGTCTGATAATGGAGGTGAATATAACTTTAAGCAGTTCAAGGACTAATGTGCTGAGAATGGGATTCGCATGGAGAAGACAGTGCGAGGAACTCCCCAGCAGAATGGAGTAGCCGAACGCATGAACAGAACGCTGAATGAGCGGGCTAGATGCATGAGGCTGAAAAGTAGGATGCCAAAGATGTTTTGGGGTGAGGCTGTTAACACAGCTACGTTTTTTGTCAATAGAGGCCCATTGGTTCCACTGGAGAACCGGATACCGAAGGGGGTATGGACGGGAAAGGAGGTAAACCTCTAAAAAATCGATTTTTTTTGTCGCGGTCGCAACACACTTCTACCAAACAGGCTTCAAACATAGTCTTTTTCGCGGCCATGAGACATGCTTGTCGCGGCCACGAGGCTCAGTCAGTGCGAAATCTTCATTCGAGCCACCTTTTATCGTAGCCGTTCACTAAAGTGACACAATCGGATGACTCTTCATTGGTTAACTCTTTCAGATCGGTTCGGACCACGTTTTACCCCTTTATTGACTTTATTTCTTCGTCCAATAGTCGTAAAACACAACTTTTCAACCTAAAACACGTTAACTGGTCCAAATATGACGAATATAAGCAACTCTTGACCAAATATGCATATAAATGTTATAAAATATGTTCCTAAATCGACTTAAGTACATGCATAATTAATGTGTATTAGATACGTGACCCTATATTTGACCTATAAGACTGCTAGCCACTTGTTACAAAAGTGGGAAGCCCTTCGCTAAGTAAGGCTCTTGGAGCCCAAACCCCGTGATGATGTTCTTCTGGAGAAACTTCAATACTACTTTAGAATCATTTGTTTGGGTCAGAACAACTTCCACCCCATCTTGAGACGTAATCCACTGCCAATAGTATGTACTGTAACCGTTGGGATGGAGGGAACGGCCCCCTAAAATTAATGCCCCACACATCGAATAATTCCACCTCGATGATATTTGTGAGAGGCATCTCATGTTTCTTGGAGATTCCCCATGTCCTTTGACATCAATTGCACAACAATATAAAGAAGATAGCGTAAAACAAAAATAAAAATAAAAACAGAAATTTAAAGTGTAGAAAATAAAATACCTAGTGTAGCTTCGAACTATATATTAGAATAAAACTTGAACACAGTTACCAGTCCCTGACAACGGTGCAAAAAACTTGATGCAACTATTTTCTAACCTAGTAAACTGCAAGTGGACGGTGCTGGTGTAGCTAATGGCAACGAGGTCGATCCCATAAGGATTATGCCCTTTATCCAAATTTATACCCTAATCTTAATAACCAACACTGTCTAGACTCTCGAGTTATGATTGATTGTTGATTAAACTAAACCCTAAATTGCAGAAATAATAACTAAAATAAACTAGTGCCTGAATAAAAAGAAGCAATTGATAACAAAAGATGCTAGCAGATAAGAAGACATATCCTAGGGCTTCGGTTTCAATTACTATCCCTTATGTTTGATTATCCTAAGATTCTAAACTTTTAAACCGATTATATCGTTTATTAGACGGTGCTACTATTGATTAGCCCTCCTCTCAGACGATGCTAATGTGTAGGTCAGTTATGAACAATTACCCTCTCTAGCTAACTATCACATAAAGACTCCCAAAAGACCTAAACCAATGCCTACGCAAATACCTCACTCCTCTCGGACAATTATTGGTACCTATGCTATATTCGTAAGTCTATTAAAAAAACTGTCCTCTCGGATATCGAATTGTTAACTTGTAGACAAATGTCAAGAGATCAAGTTGATACAACGATTTAAACGGAGTTTAGAATTAAAAGAATAAAATCAAACATAGTTGATGAGTAATTTACTTTCTAACCTAGAACACAAAATATCTAGTTACTCATGTTTAAAGATAAATCCCAACCAAATTCAAAGACAAACATTGTCAAATTATAAGAATAAACATAAGCAAACAAAACCCGATATCTTGAGCTTGATCTTCGTCTCTTACGTTCCGTCGATCCAATCCCTCTAGGTCTCTTCAATGATAAAAAATAATAATCTTCGAGCTTGAGACCTTCTATTTATAAGCTTGAGTGAATTGGGTTTGAAACGGGACAAAAATAGGCCAAAATGTGTATTCCTTCTCTAAACCGACTATCAAACGCGGCCGGTTCAGCGACTCGGTCGCATTTCCTGACGTGGCTCGTCCGTGTCATGGGGCGTATAGAGCAATCCAGAAGAGTTTTTTCATGGCCACGTCCATGAGCGCAGCCGGTTCGGTCCAAAACCATTTTAACCAGTTTTTCTCGTTCGGTTATTCTTCTAACTCATTTTTGTTTGTTTTTAAACCTAAGTGCGTTGTTTCTTTTCCAAACCTCGTCCTAATAGTCTTCTTGGCATAAAATCACCTAAATAACTCCTAAACAAGATCAAACACATGATTCGGTAAAGTATGATGAATATAAACACAATTCGGCTAATTAAACATGCAAATGATATAAAATATCCTTCTGATTCGACCTAAATGCATGCATACATAATGTGTATCAGGTGAGATGGAATTAATACATATGTGATGTTATTAAATACTTTGAAATGATCCACTCTTGATTTATTCTTGTGTTAGGGTTCAAATGGTATTTTATTTCTTCACAGCTTTGGTGGGAGATTGGTTGAGAATAGAGCGGTCAGAATGGGCTAGCTGGGCAAGCTACTAAAACCTTGACCCAGCCTAACCCACCACGGGTCCTGGGTTGGGGTGGGCCAACATACTCTCTCAATCACGCTCTCTCCCTCTCTCTCTCCCTCTCTCCCAGTCTATAATTAATGTAAACTATCTATTTACTAATTAATTTAACCATTAGACTACTCTAATCTTATTTATTATTTTATAATAGTCCAAATTGAAATAGTTCCCATAGTTTCTCCATTTTTCAACTTTCATAAAACATAAATACATAGTATACAACTTTACAAGATGACATATAGAGTTGTTAGCTAGCTACAGGGAAGGCCATTGGTTGGGACGGGCCACTAAAACCTCGACTATGTCCACCTATTATGCGGAGCGGTGCAGGCCAACCCACAGGCTAAAGTCCAAATTGACAGCTCTAGTTGAGAATGTACACAAATCCGTGTAAGACTGCTGCCTAGTAGAGATCTAGAACTCCTTCTTTCTTTTAGCATGCTTCTTGCCATCTCCACAATTGTCCCATTTTTTCTCTCAAAAACACCATTCTATCGTGGTATTCTTCTCATTGTCACCTACCTCTTAATTCATTTCACTCTACAATATTCAATGAAAGGATTCTAGAGAAATTCACCTCTACGATCAATTCTTAAGGTCTTAACGAGAAAATCACTTTCTCTTTCAATAAGTGCTTTGAATTAGAAGAATGTAGAGAATGCTTTAGAGTTCTGACTAAGGAAGTAAATCCACATCATTCTAGTGAAGTCATTGACAAAGAGAATGAAATATCTCATGTTTCCCAAGCTCCAAAGGTGTTTTGTATCGCTATGATGTTTTAAAATTCTCATGTCCCAATAATACAATCTTCACAGACTTGAATGCTCTTTTAGATAGTTGGTAGTTCGGTCATAACTCTATTAGCAATTGAAGACCTTTTCTATGTAGATGATCATAGTGTAAATGCCAAATACATGATGGATCTGCATTCTCAACTTTAAGGGCATGGTTATCATGAAAAGACAGCATGAGAGGAAATGTCTTGTTTCTCTTCTCAATATTTAAAATAATAATATTCCTCTAATTGACAAGAATTTTACATTCCCCATCATCAAAATGAACAGAAAAATTCTTTTGAATGAGTTGGCCGACACTAATAAGGTTGTGTGACAAGTTTGGCACATAAGAACATCAGTGATGAGTTTTGCATTACCTTCCTAAGTTTGGACAGGGATTAATTCCCTTTCCTTCTGTGTTTCTTTGTGAACCACCACAAAGAATGATTTGTGATGTGATGCTTGAATCAAGTTCAACAAAAAGATCACGATCACTCGTCATGTGGTTGTTGCATCCACTATCCAAGTATCACAGATTCTTAGACTCTTGAAAGTCACTTGAATAGAACAAAAATTCTTCTTCTGTTTCTTTCAAGAATTTCGCGTCTTCCTTTGTTTCACAATTCTCTTGGTTTTCGAACCAACAATCTCTTTGAGAAAGGTTAGAGGTTTTGCATCTTATGCACTTAAAGTAACAATCTTTAGATTCTTGCAAATAAAGCAACTACAATTGTTACTTGGATTTTGTGGTGGCTTGGGTTGCTAATTACATTTTTTTCTCATTTGGTCACCATTTGTCAAACTTCTCTTTTTTGTGATTTGGGCCTCCTCTTTTGAATTCTCCTCAATTGCTAGAACTTGGCTTTGGCATTTACTTCGTCTGGTGTGCTTGTTCGGTTGAAGAATTAGTTGATCGAATGATCTTATGTTCATGTGCTAGAAGAGATCCGATCAACTCATACACTGCCATCTTGGATAAAACTTTTGATTTTTCAATTGCGGCTGCAACATGATCAAACTTTGGAGGGGGACTATGAAGGAATTTTTGGACGATTCTCTTTTGTTCAATTGTATCTCCACAACCTTTAATTTTATTTACAAACTCCGATATTCGTATAGAGAAATCACAAATTTATTCCCGATCTTCCATTTTAAGATTATCAAATCTCTCCACAAAGATTGAAGTTTAAATTGAATCATCTTCTCGGTTCCTTCAAAGAATGTTTGCATTTGGCTGCTCTAGTACTCGTAGTATTTTCCTTCAAATATTGGAATTTGACTTGGTGAAAATACTACTAGAGGATAAGTAGAATTTGATGTCATTGTGTAGACATATGCTCAAAATTTGTGGTTTTGATACCAAATTTATCGGGTGCGAAAGCTATGGTAGAGAAGAAATTGGATTTTAAGATAGGAAGTTTTGTTTAAATTAGATTAGCTACTACTCACTCTTCTTAGAATTTGTATTTCTTGATTTCTGTCTTGCTTGGATTCTTGAGTATAAATGAGAGCACAACAATTTATAGTGTGCCATGGAAGAATCTAGACTAGGGTTAGTAATAGCAACCCCACCAAACTATCAGTGCTTTTGCACATAAACCACTAAACATTTTTTTGTGGCACCAATACATATAAACTATATAGGTTTTGGCAGATAAACCACTAAACTTATTTTCCAATTATGTTTCGTCGAAATTCCGCACGTGACTTGCATGTTATAAACTTTTAAGGGTTTTTTTTGTCCAAACGAGCTTTTTAGTTGCTACAGGAGCCGTCCATCTTTAACAATGGAGGTTCTAGATATTGGGAGAGAGAATCGTTGGTGATTCAAACAAAATGTTAGAGAAAATAAAGGTGTGGAGGATTTTACACTTTTGGCATACTAAAAAGGTTGTTTGTGCAAAAAAGAAGCCCTTAAAAGTTTATCACGCGCAAGTCACGTGCGAAATTCCGGTGAAAAATGATCAAAAATTAAGTTGGTGGTTTATCTGCTAAAGCCTGTATAATTTGTGTGTATTGGTGCCATAAAGAAAATAGTGGTTTTATGTGCAAAAACGTTGATAGTTTGGTGGGGTTGCTGCCTGATAGGGATGGCCCGATCACTTCGGGTCGGGTTCATACTTTGGCCCACCGACCAGTCCAGGAGCACGCGTCGGCCCAGAAGCATGCGTCGGCCCAACTTATGATTTGTTCCGCAATTCAAGGCCCACGATTCGTTCCCAACCGCCACGCAACGGAAAATAGGCGTGATAATAGGGAATTAGTTAGGGTTTGTTAGGGTTTAGTATAAATTGAAGAAAAGAACTCTGAATGAGGATTCGCATTTTGTATTCTGAATTATTACGTGTAAACTCAAAGTTCGAGTGAAAGAAACACCTCGGAAGGTGCTATTTTGTGCCCGTGGACGTAGATCTCCAGATCGAACCACGTAAATCTTGTGTTTTTTCATATTGCTTACATAGGTTTTCGTTAAGTTTCTTGGATATCAGATTGCGCATTATCAATTGGCGCCGTCTGTGGGAATCATAAGCAATTTCTGACGTTAACAGTGCATTCAAATATCATGGTGATGACTCGACTGAATTAATCTCGCCACGGTGATCAATCCAATCAAGATCCACCCGTGGATCAAGTTTTGCCGCCGAGGCAATCGCCAATAAGAGGTACGTCTCATCATCAGGGCAACCAAGGCCCGGTTATAAATCCGGACAACCAGTTCTTACCTCCACCCCCACAAGACATGCAAAACCCTAATCTCGTTGCTGCCCAGCCACCGGTTAACATTCAAATCACTCCAGAATTGCTCCAGGCTTTCCTACAAGAGCATGCCCATGTTCTTCAAGGCTGGGCGGCCAACCGCCTAAATCACGAGGGACCTGTCGGACAGGATGCCAATCCCGCGGTGCCTCCACATCGTCAGCACTCGCGTGATCGACAAGACCCGGGGCATCGCGGGCGTCAGGATCGGCGACGGGAACGACCTGGTTCTCCCGAGGACCATGGGAGTTCTAACGAATCACGACAGCGCAACGATGAACCTACCGATGTCGATCGCCGCCGTCCACTCAACGCGGCTAAAAGAGTTCGTTATGCCAATCCTCATACTCTAGATCTTCAAGAGTATGAGCGAGTCCAACGCAATGTCGAACTGGACAGAATCCTGGGCCTTGATGCCAATGGAGATATCATCACACCGTTCTCCCAAGAAATCATGGCCACCTCCCTTCCCGAAGGGTTCAAACGGCCGGCCATACCACCTTACGACGGCACCGGAGATCCAGCCAATTTTCTTGGAGCTTTCAGGCACAACATGCTTAGCCGCGATCATACTACGTCCCTCCATTACTATAAGATTTTCCCTGAGTACCTTCAGGATGAAGCTCGGGTTTGGTTTGATTCTCTCCCACGCAACAGCGTATCCTCTTTTAGAGAACTCGCCGAACACTTTTGGGCGCGTTTCGAAGCACATGCGAAGCCCATGGCCACCCTGGCCGACCTCATGAATATGGAACAGCGAGACGGTGAAACCGTTACCCAATTTCTTGACCGCTTTACAGCAGAGAGCCTCAAGGTGGGAAATTGCTCAGATAACGTAGTCATCAACGCATTCATGAATGGACTCCGTCCCGGACCACTTTACACCGAGTTGGTTCGAAATCCACCGGTCACAGCCCGAGCACTGTTCAAAACGGTGTGCAGATATGCTAAGGCCGAGGAGCAGACTCGCCGGAAACGTGAGAAACATGCTAGCAAGCGGCAGTCCGACAGGGCACAAGCTGGGCCTAGCACGCGACCTAGTGCCTTTTCTCGTCTGAACCCGGGGCGTTCAGAATCCCGAGGTGATATTCCACAATTTACTCCGTTGACAAAGTCACGAGCTGAAATTCTTTCTGTTCACAAGAATGATCTACGGCCTTGTCCGCGGATGACTGCTCCGCCTGAAAAGAGGAACCGTGGAAAGTGGTGTGCGTACCACCGAGATCATGGGCACGAGACAGAGGAGTGCCGAGAGCTCAGCAAGGAAATTGAGGAGTGTCTAAGGAAAGGTCTCTTGCGACAATACATTGCGCGGACCGATGACAAACCTCGGACAAGCCAGAATGGGGATTCGTCTCATAACCGCGGAGGTGATCATGACCGGGGCACACAACAAAATCGGCCGCCGTGGTAGAATAATCGGCCGGGACCTAGCAATAATGCACGACAAGACTCTGGCAATCGCCAACACCCGGAGACAATGCACCCACTCACGTAATAAACGTGATATATGGGGCCCTCCCCACCGGGGCTTCACGAAATGCCTTGAAGGCAGAGGCTCGCCGTCCTCCTCCCGAGGAGCCACGTCATAAGCGCCTCCATCAATCCGAAACTGTTAGTTTCACAGATAGGGACCCGGTTCCAGAGATAACACCTCATACTGATGCCATTGTCATCGACATGACTGTGGCCAATATTACAATAAAGCGGGTCTTCGTGGACAATGGAGCCGCAGTGAGTGTTATATTCGCCGACTGTTTCCAAAAGATGGGAATTCCTCGGGAACAACTTCGGCCGGCCCCCGGGCCATTGCAGACTTTCACTCAGGGTGAAGTCCAACCAGAAGGTGTCATCACTCTCCCGGCGTCTCTGGGGACATATCCGGCGATAAAAACCATTTTCATGGATTTTTATGTGGTGAACTCCCCGTCACCGTACAACATGATCTTGGGTCGGGACTGGCTTACTCCCGCCAAAGCCATATGCTCCACATACCACCTCGCTCTAAAATTCCCCACCTCGCATGGCGAAGTGGCTATCCGCGGTAGTCAGCGGGTTTCTAAGGAGTGTATGTACGTGGCACTCAAAAAGACTGCCAAAGTTCCTCCCAAACAGCAGCTTCAGGTAGCTTCATCGGCTCTTGAACCTCGGGTATGTACCTCATTGGGGGATACCACCGTCCAGGTACCGCTTGATCCGTCCAAGCCAGAACAGACTGTAACTGTCGGTGCCGTGGATGTGCCATGGTTACACCAGGCCATCATTCAGACCTTGCGAGAGTATTCCGATGTCTTTGCATGGTCCCCTTTGGATATGCCCGGGGTCTCTCCCGATATAATAACCCACAAGTTGAACATCGATCCCAGCGTAAAGCCTATACAGCAAAAGCAAAGGAAGTTCGCTCCCGAGCGAAATGCAGCAATTCGAATCGAGGTGCAACAACTCTTGGATGCGGACATCTTGTTCGAAGTGTATTACCCCTCTTGGCTATCCAATCCAGTGATGGTGATAAAGTCCAGCGGGGCATGGCGGATGTGTGTCGATTTCTCCGACCTCAATAAACATTGTCCGAAGGACTGTTATCCCCTACCTTCCATTGACCAAAAGGCCGAAGCCATTACTGGGTACGTGGCACTTTGTTTCTTAGATCTGTATAAGGGATACCACCAGATCTTTATGGATCCGCAGGATGCCCTCAAGATAGCATTCATCACTGCTTTCGGGTGTTTTGCTTTTAAGAAAATGCCCTTCGGGCTCAAGAACGCTGGAGCCACATACCAACGTCTCATGGACCGCGTTTTCCACGACCAGATTGGCCGCAACGTCGAGGTTTACGTTGATGATCTTGTTATAAAGAGTACCTCTCATTCTTCATGTGTGCAAGACATTGCCGAAACGTTGCGTACCCTGCGGTGTTACAATTTGCGACTTAATCCAGCAAAATGCACCTTCGGCGTTGGCTCCGGCAAATTTCTTGGTTATATGTTTCACAACACGGTCTTCAGGCCAATCCGGCCAAACTTCGGGATGTTTTGGATCTGCAGCCACCGAAGACGTTCAGAGACGTTCAACGTCTCACAGGTGGTTTGGCAGCCTTAAATCGTTTTTTATCTAAAGCGGCAGAGCGCCAACTCCCATTCTTCAAAATTTTGAGATAAGCGAAGTCATTTGAATGGACCCCGGAGTGTACTGAGGCTTTCGAGGCTTTGAAGCATCATATTCAGCAGTTGCCCACTTTGTCAGTTCCTCTCTCCGGAGAGCCTCTCTATGTGTATTTAGCTTCCGCCGAGGAAGCAATTAGCGCCGCACTTGTGCGCGAAGTCAATGGTGTTCAACATACCGTGTATTTCGCGAGTCGCGTACTCCACGGGGCGGAGACACGATACTCTATGCTGGAAAAAATCGTGCTGGCTCTTGTCATGGCGGCTCGGCGTCTGCGGCCATACTTCCAAGGACGTGAAATACGAGTTCTGACCAATCATCCTATCCGTCAGATTCTTTTAAAGCCCGAGGTGTCCGGGCGCCTCGCCAAGTGGGCTGTCGAATTAGGCGAATACGATATTCAATTTCTTCCCCGCCGAGCTATCAAGGGTCAAGCACTTGCCGACTTTTTGGCTGAAACCCCGGGAGATAATCATGAGTCTTCGGCAGACAGTGTTACCCATCATCCCGCTACCCTCGTATCCTCACCTCGCAAGTGGCAATTATATGTGGATGGTGCATCCACGACTCGAGGAAGTGGTGCCGGGGTGCTCCTCATTGACCCCGAGGGAGTTGAAGTTAAATACGTCATCCGATTCAAATTTAAGGTGACTAATAATGAAGCAGAATACGAGGCAGTCCTCGCCGGGCTCCGGCTCGCAAAATCCTTAGCCATTCGCCATCTTGAGCTCTTCTCGGACTCCGAGGTCGTGTCCAAGCAAATCCAGGGGACTTATGTCGCCAAGGATGAAACAATGATCAGGTATCGTGCTTTAACACTTAAGCTTATGTCAACTCTTGATACAGTTGTTATCCAGAAAATACCACGTACTCAGAATGCAAGAGCAGATGCGCTCAGCAAATTGGCCTCCGCGGTCCGAACTAATATATCTCCGGATATCATGGTCGAAGACTTGTCTCATCCGGCAATTCATGAGGCAACGGTTTCGGTACTGACCGATAGTGATCCGAATTGGATGACCCCTATCATTCAATATCTCCGAGATGGAATTCTGCCCAATGATAAGCTGCGAGCTCGGCAAGTAGTCCTCAAAGCCCCCAAATACTCCTTTCATGATGGAGTCTTGTATCGACGGTCGTACCTACAACCGAGTCTCCGGTGCCTCGCTCCTACCGAGGCTAACCAAGTTCTACGGGAGGTTCACGAAGGGGCTTGTGCCAGTCATATCGGCTCCCGGACATTGGCCAAGAAAGTTCTCCGCTGGGGATATTATTGGCCAACTTTGTTTAACGATGCCCACGACTTAGTGACAAAATGCAGCAAGTGTCAGCTACATTCTCGTGTGAAACACCTGCCTCAAACCGAACTCACTGGAATCCAAAGTGCGTGGCCATTTATTCAGTGGGGAATTGATATTATCGGCCCGTTTCCGGTCGCTCCGGGTGGGTTGAAGTTTCTGGTGGTCGCCGTGGATTACTTCACCAAATGGGTAGAAGCAGAACCTCTTACTGCAATCACTGGTCAGAATATCTTGAAGTTCGTCTGGCGAAATATTGTATGTCGCTTCGGCATACCGTGCACCATTATCTCGGATAATGGCAAGCAATTTGCCAACGATCCCTTCCGGTCATGGTGCGAGGAGCTTCATATCAAACAAATTTTCACCTCGGTAGCTCACCCTCAAGCCAACGGTCAGGTTGAAGTCACCAACCGAACACTGCTCACGGGTATAAAGAAACACCTGGATAATGCCAAGGGTCTTTGGGCTGAAAACCTTCCACAAGTACTATGGGCTTATCGCACGACGCCACATACCTCTACCGGAGAGACTCCTTACAGCCTTACTTATGGCTCCGAAGCCGTTATTCCTGCAGAAATCAGTGTACCGAGTCCCCGCCTCGTAACACTGATTCCCGAGGATAATGACGAAGCTCTTCGTACAAATCTGGATGAGCTCGAATATCGTCTCGATCAATCGTTCATTCAGCAGGCCAGGTGTAAACAACGTGCAGCTAAGTATCACCACCTCCGGGTCCGAGGCACTCAGTTCAATGTCGGGGACCTAGTACTTCGACTCAATTCAGCCAGCAAAGCTGCCCCCGAGGGGAAATTACATGCTTCTTGGGAAGGTCCGTACTGCATCGTTGCCGCGCACGATTCCGGATCCTATCAGTTAGAGCATGTCGATGGAACCCAAATTCCTCGAAGCTGGCATGTTACCAACTTGAGGCGCTTCTATCTGTGAATGCCAAATGACAAGTACCATCTTATCTTTATGCTCATTGTACGTTTCTTTTATGTTGTTATCTCTCTTTGTATTCTTTAATTTGCTCCGGCACTCTTCATTGAATAAAAACTCTTTGTTTATGCATCTCGCTGTGTTCTCTTTTACGTTACGGGGACGCCCTAATGCATTCATATTATTATTATTCGTCTCCGGACAATTAAATCTATCTCTCGGTCCGTCCGAGGAGATTCACATTTCGTCCTCGGACTCATATCACTTTCTCGCCTGTTAAACAGGAGAAGTGGTTACTCCCGCCTGATCCGTCCGGGGAGATTTTACTCCCGCCCGATCCATCCGGGGAGATGTGCATTGGATTTATCCATATTGTGTTCCCGAACACCCGATTAAAACAGTTATTACTTTAACACATCCATGCACACCAAAACGATTTTATTATCTTCCGAATTATACGGCACAAGGAATTTTTTACATAAGACTTAAAAAAAAAAAAAAAAAACAACAACAACAAACAATCATCTACGGCCCCCGAGCCAGTATTCAGCGCTCCGGCGTTGAGGCCTACTCCTAGACCTACGCTGTGTCCTCCGGGATCTGGTCGTCCTTCGGCCGCGGGCTTCGGCTCTTTCCCCTCCGCGGGCTTCCCGACGCCGTGGACTTGTTCTTGGCGCTTGTCTAGGAACTTCATCTCTTGAACGAGCGCGACTACTTGGCTGCGGAGCAGACCTCGGGGTTTGGGCCCATTGCACAGGGTCCCATTCCTCCGGAGCCATCACTTCGATTTCTTTGGCCAGTTCTTCGACCACCTATTCGGCAACAACAGCGGGCTCTTCTTCAATCGTGGTCACTGGAGCTGGCTCTCGGATAACAATGCCTTTGCTCTTTCCAGCGGGTTTCTTTTTATCCTTCCGGGGAGCTTTTGGAGTACCTTGGCTCCGGCTTGAACTCGCAATGAATTCCTCGGCAGAAGGCCTCCACCTGCCTCAGCCCTTCAGTCCTTCGTACATGCTGAGAAGCAACTCCAAAACCTCTCGCTTTCTTACAAGCTCTGAGGACTCCGCTGGGTCATTTGCCATAAGCGCCAAGATTTCGCCTTGAATCTCTACGACCCGCTGCTCCACTTCCTCAAAGGTCAGAAGGCCGAACTCAGACAGTATCCGGTCGTACTCCCTTTGATGAACGAGGACACGGCTCATTTCAGCAGCTTTAGCGCGATACTTCAGTTCGAAATCTTTGGCTCTTTCTTCGGCTTCCTCCGCTCTCTTTTCTGCAATGGATACCCGCTTTTCTAGCCTTGGAACCACGTGCATTTGCAGGTTGTTCTTTTCTTCGCGGAACCACTCAAGTGATCGCATGAGTTTCTTTATTGTTTCGTGCAGTTCCGCGGTATTCTAAACAGGCAAACGAGTCAACAAGATCGATCAATCTCAAGCATATAAGGAAAAGTTCAGCTCGAAAGCAAAATTTATATTCAATCAAGACAAAGTACATTATCCAAGTTTTGGTACACAGTTTACATCTACTCCTATTATCTACAACTTTAAATTTGAGGGGAACGACTGACCTCCCGATCAGTCCCCTCAGTCACCTCGGGCAACACCTCTTGCCGGCCCTCCGACACTTCGGCTTCTTCCTCCTCGTTAGCTGCGGCGGCTTCATCCGCAGCTATGGCATCAACCTCCATTCGAGGGGGGGGTTCTTTGTTTCGGGGCTGGGAGACCAATTCACCCCGGCGGAATGCCAGAAATTCTTGGTCCTGGTCCACCGCACAATTAGCAATCTCCTCGGCCGTCAGAAGTTGCTTCTTCTCCGCTAAGGCCTTCAACAGCGGCCACTCCGGCAGATTTGCTAATGCTGTGTAATAGGCCCTCTCCACCCCGGCCACTGCGTCAAAATCGTACCCAAATTCTGGACAATATACGTCCACACTCGGGTAGACTTCCTTGATCTGCTCCAGCAGCACAGATCGGGTGGCCTGGTCCCCTATTGCCACAAAATCAGTCTGGAAGTCAAGGAACGTGCTGGTTTGGAACAGTTTTTCGGCGAATGCCTTCAGCATCGCTCCTTGACCTTCGACCATGGCAGCTTCCCGAGCCTCCATCTCTGCCCGCAGCTGCAATACTTCCCCTCGGAGGACATTGGTTTCTGCCTCCACCCCGCGCAGACGCGCAACCTCATTTTCGACCAAGGCAGCCCTCTTACGCGCCTCGGTCAGGTCTTGGGTTAACCTGTCATTGCGCGCCCGAAGCTCCCTAGCCACTTCGGCCAGCTCCTCCTTGCCTTCCTTCTCGCTCTTACGACCGAGGTCCATGATTCCTCGCGCCAAGCGCAGAAGTTCTTCGGCATCGGCCCCCTCCAACCCCAACAGACTTGAGGGCCCCTGCTCCTTCAACTGCAACCAATCACAGCACACAAAAATCAGCACAGATAAACATGCACTGCATTTGAGTTAACAGTAATTACCACGCATCTTGGATTTATCTCCGTGCTCTCCCCGGTGCGGAGTCTTTTCGCTGTCGCTGGAGGTGTCCCCGAGGGCTCCGGCCTCTTCTTAGATCCGGGGGTAGGCCTTGCCAATCCTACTTGTTCCTCAGACCCAGCGCTAGGCCGCGCACTGGGTGACGTCTTCCCCCGGGGAGACACTTCAACAGCTTTCCCCTTCTTTTTGGCTGCGGCAGACGCCGCGGGGCTTCTGGCTGGTTCTTTTCCGAAGCGTCCCACTGCATACAGAGGTTATAGTTAGTCCTATGCAAGACAACAGTTTGTAAAAAGCAAGACAGAAGAACTCCTACCCTCTTCGGCAACCGCATCGCCCGAATAATACGGGCTCAGTCCTGCCCCCTCCAGCTCTTCCTCGGTACAGAGGGTTTTGAAAGTCCCCACTGACCGGAATACATGTATGACTTCGGCCTCCGGGTTCTCCACCGGAGCGGTATCAAGTACCTCATCCCTCCTCCACTTCGGGAGAGCTACTTTGTTTTTCACAAATATAAACCTCTCCTTCCATCCCTCCACCTTACTCGGATTTTGAACCTTGAACCCATCTCGGGCTCGGGGACTGAAGGAGTACCACCCCTTGGATTTCCCGAAGGCTTTTAATTGGTAAAAAAAGCTAAAAAGCTCTACGGTCGGTTCAATCCCGGCATTCTTGCATACTACGGTGAATCCCACTACTTGCCTAACCGCGTTCGGCGCTAGTTGGCTTAAGGCAATGCCGTAGTATTTCAATAACTGGACCACAATGTCCCACAGGGGCAGTCTCAAGCCTATTCTCAGGGGATCTATATACACACTAATAAAACCCTGCGGCGGGCAGCAGGCCCTATCATCGGGGTTCGGTACTATATATTCTAAGTTAAATGGAAAGTAAAATGAGGGGATTTCTCTCTCAATCTGCACTCGCGTCATCCGTAACGCTACAGTGGCCACTTCGAAATCCTCCTCCGCGCATTCATAGAAACCGACCATCATAACGTTGCTTTCCAGGCCGTCGGCCCTGTCTACCGTCCTAATCTCATTCCTTTCCGGAATAATATATCGAAGGGGGGGCACATCTAACGGGGCAGTCGTAGTCCCTACTTCTTGAACAAAGGAAGAAGATGAAGAAGAAGGATACTTACTTGGGTTGAGTTTGAGAAGTTTTGATTTGAGATGAATAATCACAAGCGCAGAATTCCCCTTTTTTCCCGCTTTCTAAACTGGCAAATCGCAATGAAGAAGATGAAGAGTTACTGTGCAATTATTCCAAATATATACGCAAAAAACCAACGGCTCTGATACAGCCTATTCAAATTCAGTGATGGAGATTTAGACGTGCTATTCACGCGCTTTACGGTTCCCAAGGCGCGTGGGGAACAGGTTTATTGGAAATCGCAGAGCGTGTCACTTCACATCCCTCTCTCTATGATGGCGCCGCCAATCACATCAACCTCACTCTTCGCCAGGAAGATTTAAACTACACTCCGGTGATCCTTTCACCTCGGCCATACCACCACACTCCGGTGCTCCCTTCACTGTGGCCAGACTACTACACTCCGGTGATCCCTTTACCTTGGCCAGGTCATTATGTACTTCCGATACATTTCTTGCTTTTGGGAAACTCGGTATCTCGCTATCTGCCCCGTGCACTTCGGCCTAGTTCGGTTCCGCTTCCGTAGACTGCGCCGCGGGGTCCCTTAGACGTGGATAGACTTAATCATCCACAAACACTTCGGCGCGCCCGCGACCACGGCCCATCTTGCTTATGGTTCCACCCCGGTGACAACCGAAGCTCCTTCCTCACTTCGGCTGAGGGGGGGGGGGGGCATCTGATAGGGATGGCCCGATCACTTCGGGTCGGGTTCATACTTTGGCCCACCGACCAGTCCAGGAGCACGCGTCGGCCCAGAAGCATGCGTCGGCCCAACTTGTGGTTTGTTCCGCAATTCAAGGCCCACGATTCGTTCCCAACCGCCACGCAACGGAAAATAGGCGTGATAATAGGGAATTAGTTAGGGTTTGTTAGGGTTTAGTATAAATTGAATAAAAGAACTCTGAATGAGGGTTCGCATTCTGTATTCTGAATTATTACGTGTAAACTCAAAGTTCGAGTGAAAGAAACACCTCGGAAGGTGCTATTTTGTGCCCGTGGACGTAGATCTCCGGATCGAACCACGTAAATCTTGTGTTTTTTCATATTGCTTACGTAGGTTTTCGTTAAGTTTCTTGGATATCAGATTGCGCATTATCACTGCCCAAGATAATTATTAGCTTGACACTTTCCAATCCACCTTTTTTACTCCAAGACTTTGAATTCATCTTCTTTGGACACTTCTTCCATTCATGCATCTTCTTAAATCTTCTACGCTCTTCCAATATTATCCAAGCTTACAAAAGTTCATGCCACCAGTACGTCAATGCTCTTCTAAGCCCTCAGAAAAGTGGTTAGGAAGCACACAACCTTCAATTCGGATCTCTGAGTCTGAACTGAAGAGTGTTTCGGGGCCACTTCAGATAATGCCAACTAGAATGAGTTGTGGCTTGGCTGAACATAACACAGTTCCGGCAAGGGTAGAACAGCTTTCATGAATTAGAGATGAAATGCAAAAAAGAAAGATGTTTTCCATGGAAAAGCGAAGGTGTTGGATGTGACAATTATATGACCACTGTAATAGTACTAGGTGCACAACTTGACAACGATGAGAGAGGAGGGCACAAACCCAAACCATACCTCAATTTGATGGATCGGTAAAACTGGCATAGATTACGGTTTGGTAGCTTTTAGGATAAATTAGTACTTGATCTGTGCGATACACACAAGTATATTTAGTTGTAGTATTGTATTACTAAATATTTATATAATATAAATAAATTTAATATGCTAAATACGATATGAACATTTTAGTTTTAAACTTGAAATGTTTAAATTTACATCTTTTCTACCAAAAAATTGAAATAAGATTTTGCGGATCATCAAAACTTCAATTCATCTCGTACAATTAATTAGGGACACCAATATACTTATCATCTATAACTATATAAAAGAAGGACAGTTGGTAAAATTTACAAGAATGTCATTTTCCCGCCAACTTGTCCTGCAAGCTTCAGAAGAATAAAAAAGAAAAAAAAAAGAAAAAAAAAAGAAATAGTTGTATTGAATTAATCACAGACAGAGTCTGGAGCAGGAAAATTGGGCGTGACTAGAGCCGCCAACTTCCACCAACCAGCCAGCAACACTTATGTAATTTCATTTTTTCTTTTTATATTTTCACTTTTTCAAGTTCTTCAGACAATTAATAGGAAATCTGCCAGCGGATACATTAACGAGCATGTTAGAAAAGTAGGCATAGCTTGCATCGCACACCATAGTACAAGCCATTTTAAAAATTAACAGAAATCCTAATCAATGTACTCGTCATTATAAATATCACCCAAAAGCAGAACTAATCTATCATCTGATGCTTTTCACTACATAAAATTCTTAGCAACTAGGTACATAAATCGCATATAAAAGAACAATTTAATTTGTTGCTCCGTAAGATAGAGGACCCTTGAAAGTTCTGTCAAGAACACTAAAGGGAGCTTCAAATTTTGCCATCCCAACAGATCTGATACATTTTCAGCCAGATCTGATTTCATGAAATAAATCGACAAACAATTTAAAAGAGTATGTAAACATGGAGAATAAATACTGAATGCAAATAAACCAAATAATATGCTAAAAAAGAGTAAAGAAGTCAGGTTCAAAACCTGGTTACAAAAGGCAGAATGTTCAGAACCCAAATACGAGAGTAGCCCCTTTCTGTTAAGGAGTAGTCTAAAAATCTCAATTTGTTCGTATGAAATGGTACGAGTATTTACAGAATGATGATACAGACGGGAAGAATTCTCCTTTTTTATAACGTCACAGATGAAAGAAGAATTTCGGAAGCCATTCACAGTAATTGAAAGTTGGAGGAGTTGCATGTGGTGATGAAGTAACAGCCATAAGAGTAGGGGTAGGGTTGGTAATTGGTAGGTATTACATTATTGGAAATTTTTTTTTTTTTTTTTTATTTTGTTATTCATTTTCAATAAAAAGGTTAATGGTATTGCTGACTTTTTTTCTCTCCTTGAGATCAATTCCGTAATAGTTCATTCCTTTCTTCTTCATTTCTTTTTGATTGTCTGTGCAAGTATTTTGTATTTATATATACTAGTACTATTCCTGACAATGCAGTCCAACCCGGATATCAATCGAATCACAATTAAGGCAATTAAAACGGAGTAATCAAACTAACAAGAATGTAAATAACACGAAGATTTACGTGGTTCGATCACAGAGATCTACGTCCACCGGAAAGAGTAATCACTCTTGATTCTTTTTACTATATCAGTTTTAGATACAAAAACCACATCCCAGAGTCCCCACAGCTAATCCTTTTTTCTTAATCTATGCTGACATTTTTTCTTTCTCCGGAGGCCTGTTGCGAGCTATCCACTACCCTGGCGCCTACAATTGCGTATGGGAGGTTGAGGAGATAATGATAGAATATTCCTTTGACTTGTTCTTCCCTTGTTTGGGCCGCATAGGCCTGTGCGCGCCCTCGTATGGGCTTCTTCGCGGGCTTGCGTTTCCAGGCCCAAGTAACCCGGGTGGCGGACTGGGCCGACCCGAGTAGATTGGGCCATACCTATCAGATGCCCCCCCACCAGCCGAAGCGAGAGAGGAGCGTCGGTTTGAAGTGTGTGGTTGTTGCTGTTGCCGTGGTGAATTGATGAATCTTTGGGGTTAGATAGTCCCCAGGAGTTGAAATAGTGTGCCCCCGGGGTGAGGTAGTCAACCAGAGTTGAAATATAATACCCCGGGGTGAGGTAGTCAACCGGAGTTGAAATAAAATACCCCCGGGATGAGGTAGTTAACCAATGTTGACGAGAACCCCAAGGCGCGTGACTCCCCACGTGCATGGTTATCTAGAAAGCGCGTGCAAAACACGCGTGCATCACATGTGTTGAATAGGAAAGGTCGCAATCTGGGCCGTTGATTTTTGGATATATATATATATATATATAAAGCGTGAATAGAAAGATTCACTTTACCATTTCATTTGTAAATCGCGACAAACAAAGAGCCGGAGAAAAGGTGAATGACGTTGCAATTTCAGAGCAACTTTCATTTGAAACAAGTATGCATTCTTCTTCGTCTTCATCCTCTGTTAGGGAAGTAGGAACGGCGGAACGGCCGATTGATGCGGTGCCGATACGAAGTATATTTCCTAAGAACAGGGAAATTAGGACTGTATTCCGGGCGAATTTTAGGGAAATTTCGACCCGAGCCGTAGAGTTCAGCGACTGCCTCGAGGAGGATTTCGAGGTGGCCTCGGAGGCGCCCCGAATGACTCGGGTGCAGCTAGAAGCGCTGATTCCCTCTTTTTACTTTCCCTATAACTTAGAGTATATAGTGCCGAAGCCCAGCGACCGAGTTTGTTGCCCGCCGAAGGGTTTTATTGGGGTGTATATAGACCAGCTGAAGGTGGGTTTAAGATTTCCCCTGTGGGACTTCGTAGTACGACTTTTGAGGTATTACGAAATCGCCTTATGCCAGTTAGCGCCCAATGCCATTAGGCAGGTAGTAGGTTTTTTGGTAGTCTGCAAGAGTGTCGGGGTAGAGCCCGACGTAGGTACATTTAGGTTTTTCTTCCAGTTAAAAGCTTTCGGGAAAGCAAAGGGGTGGTACTCATTTAGTCCGAGGCCCCGGGGTGGTTTTAGAGTAAAAAAGCCCTAGTAAAGTGGACAGCTGGAAGGAAAAATTTGTGTTTGTGAAGGTGAACGAGACTATCCCGAGGTGGAGACGGGAGGAGATAGTAGATAGTGCCCCGGTGGCGGAGCCGGAGTCAGTGGAAGATTTCCGCACAGTGGGTGTTTTTAAACAAGTTTGCACAGAGAAGGAGTTGGAGGAGGCGGGGTCTACTACTCGGAATTGCCGGAGAAAAATGTGTCGACCCGGGGCCAGGGCTCGTCTGCTGGGGCTGCTGAGGAGGGTAGGTCTATATTTTGTGTTGTGTGCATATATAATGTCAAAGTTTTTACTTCATTTATTTTGCTCACAGTGGGTCGATTCGGGAAGGATGTGGCCGGGAGCCCAAAAATTCCACCGGCGATTAAAAAGAAGGCTGCCCTAGGAGAGGAGACACCGGACGGAAGGACGGCTTCCGGACATGGTCGGTCGCAAGAGACCGAAGAGAATGTAGGAACTGTCCTGACTCCTAGGTCAAGAAAGAGGCCGGATCCATCATTGACGCCACCCTCGCAGGCAAAGAGGATGCGCGCGGACGCTGCCCCCGAGGTACGTACGATTGTGTATTCTATCGTTATATGTTGTAATAGACTGATGAACTGCTTTTTCATAGAGGCAAATGAGCACTCTGGGTATGAAAGGACCAGAGGCGGAGGAGCTGCTGCAGCTAGCCCGAATGGGCGAAGAAGCGAAAGGGAGGCGAAGGAAGAGCTGGCCGCGGAGCTGCGAGAGCTCCGTTCTCGTAATGACAAACTCTCGCACGACCTGACCGAGGCCCGGAAAAGGGCTGCCGAGGTAAACAAGGACGTCTCCCAACTTCGGGGCGTGGAAGCAGAGATGGGGTTGCTCCAGGGGGAAGTGGCGGAGCTCCTCGCCGAGCTCAAAGGCAAAGATGCGGCGGTGATTGAGGGCCAAAGGGCCCTATTGAACACGTTCGAGGAAAAGCTCCTCCAGACGGGCACGTTCATGGACTATCAGATGAGTTTCGTGGTCGTCGGTGACACTGCCACCCGCTCTGCGCTGCTGAGAAAGTGAAGGATGTCTATCCGGACGTGGACGTGTATCGTCCAGAGTTCGGGTACGACTACAACTCTGTAGGCGCCGTGGAGGAGGCTTACTACGAGGCCCTTGCTCAGGTCCCCGAATGGCCCTTGGTGGAGGCTCTGGCAGAGAAGAGCACTGTGCTGACTGCCGAAGAGGTCGCCAGCTGCGACGCCGACTAGGACGAGGAGTTCCTGGCCTTCAGAAGGGGGTTGTTCGTGCCGGAGCCACAAAAATGGGCCCCGCCTCCGAGGATGGAGCCTCAAGCAGAAGCATCGGGGCAGAGCTCTGGGGACGGCCAGACTTTGCTGCAGGAGGGAAGTCAGCGAGCAGCGGCAGCCGAAGGGACATCGGCACCGGCAACAGTGTCGGAGACCGAACCGGGGCAAGGGGAGGTCAGTCCCCCTCCCCCCCATCTGTATAAATTGTAATTGATGTATAAATTCGCATAGTACAACGGATGTATGTACATTTTTGTTAATGTATTCGAACACCATGACTGTGTATTTTGATTGAACTGTTGAAGTGAAAATATGTAATGGATGTTGAACAAATTCATTGATTTGTATTTGTACGGTTATGAGTCTTGTTTTGTATAGTACTGGATGTTTAGCTGCTAACAGGAGAGCACCGAGGAGCTGCATAGCGTAATAAAGCAGTTGATGCGGTCTTTGGACTGGTTCCGGGGTGAGAGACAACCTGCAGAAGCACGTTGTACGCCGGCTAGAGAAAAAATTAGCTGCCACCGAGAAGAATCTAGCTGAGGCAGAGAAGGCTCGTACCGAGGCCAAGGAGAGTGCGCTGCACTACAAACTTAATGCTCTATCAAAAGATGCCGAAGTGGAGCGGATGTATGTGCATCACCGGGAATATGAGCATATGTTGACAGAATACGGTCTGTTGACATTTGAGGATCTCAAGGCTCGAATTGTGGAAGTCCAAGCGGAGATAAAAGAATTAATGGACCTCGGGGATCCGAACTCGGCCGAGGTGTATAGGAAGCGTCTGGTGTTGGAGCTCCTCCTCGGAATGTATCAAAACCTGGAAGGCCGGAGGAGATGGCAGCGCACTCCGGAAGAGAAAGTCGCAAGCTGCAGCCGGGCCAAGGCCTCCAAAATGCGCAGAAAAAGGCCGACTCGCACGGTGCAGGCCGGAGGGATCGTAATTCAGGGACCGAGCTCTGATGTGGCCAGCAGGGCCAGCAAGGAGAGGCCAAAGCCCGCAAGAGAACCAGCAGTGCGGCCGACGTACCGTCGACGTAAACGTGCCACATATTCACTTCGTCACTGGGGTTGATTTTGGGTACATCCCTGGGAGACGTAGTTGACTCGGGTCCATTGAAGGGGACTTCGGCAAGAAAGTCCGCGAGGGCTTGTCCTTTGATGGCACGGCGAGGTTGAAACTGTATGTCGTGTTCTCCGAGCTCGATCGTACATTTGGCAAAGCGTCCCGACATATCGGGTTTAAGGAGAACTTGGCGGACCGGTTGATTAGTGAGGACGTGGATTGTATGTCCTTGAAAATAAGGACGTAGGCAGCGGGCTGCCATGACAAGGGCCAAAACTGTTTTTTCTGCTACGGAGTAGCGAACTTCTGCTCCCTGGAGGGCTCGGCTGACGAAGTAAACGGGTCGTTGTGTGCCATGGTCCTCGCAGACGAGGGCCGCACTAATTGCTTCATCGGCGGCGGCTAAGTATATGAGGAGAGGCTCTCCGGGGACAGGTACCGACATGGTGGGTAGTTGCTTGAGATGCTGCTTCAAAGCTATGATGGTCTCGTCGCATTGCGATGTCCACTGGAAGTTCTTGGCTTGGCGCAAAATTCTGAAGAAAGGGAGCTGGCGCTCTGCTGGCTAGGAAGCGGTTTAGGGCGGCAAGACCGCCAGTTAGACGCTGAATGACTTTTATGTTCTTCGGTGTCTGGAGATCCATTACATCCCTGACTTTTGTCGGATTGGCCTGGAGGCCATGCTGGGATACCATGTACCCAAGGAATTTCCCCGAGCCAACACCGAAAGTGCACATGGCAGGATTGAGCCGAAGGTTATGATGTCGTAATGCTCTGAGCGTCTCAGCAAGGCCATGTATGCAAGAATCGAAGGAAAGACTTTTAATGATGAGGTCATCAACGTAGACCTCAACATTATGGCTTATTTGGTCTCGGAAGACGTAGTCCATGAGGCTTTGATACGTTGCGCCAGCATTTTTTAGTCCAAAGGGCATCTTCTTAAATGCGAAAATGCCGAAGTCAGTAATGAAAGTGGTTTTAAGGGCATCCTGGCGATCGATGTAAACTTGATGATACCCCTTATATAACTCCAAAAAAATGAGGACCTTGTACCCTGTGACAGCCTCGGCCTTCTGGTCAATTGGTGGAAGAGGGTAGCAGTCCTTCGGACAGTGCTTGTTGAGATCGGAGAAGTCAACACACATTCTCCAAGCTCCATTAAATTTCTTTACCATTACTGGGTTGGAGAGCCAAGACGAGTAGTGGACTTCGAACATGATGTCCACGTCCAAGAGCTGTTGAACTTCTCTTCGAATAGCTGCGTTTCGCTCCGGAGCGAACTTCTTTTGTTTTTGCTGTATGGGTTTTACAGCAGGATCCACATTCAGTTTGTGGGTAATGAGGTCCAGAGATACCCCTGGCATGTCCGGGGGGACCAAGCGAAGACATCGGAGTACTCCCGCAGTGTTTGAATGATCGCTTCGTGTAGCGAGGGCACACTAACACCGCCTACCTTGACAGTTTGTTGCGGCTTTGCAGGATCTAGTGGCACTTCGGCAACATCGGTTCCAAGTGACTCGGAGGTGTTCGAAATGGATTCCGGATTAGTGATTTGAAACTGAGGCTTTGGGGGAGCTGCAACTGTCATTTTGAGTGCAACACGCATGCACTCCTTTGATACTTTCTGGTTCCCACGCACGGCTACTACCCCATAGGATGTAGGAAATTTCAATGTCAGATGGTACGTGGAGCAAATGGCCTTGGCCGGAGTGAGCCAGTCTCGACCAAGGATCATGTTGTAAGGAGATGAACTGGACACAACGTAAAAGTCCACAAAGATGGTCTTTATTGCGGGATAGGTGCCGAGTGAAGCAGAAAGGGTGATAATTCCTTCAGGTTGGACCTCCCCTTGAGTGAAAGTCTGGAGTAGCCCTGGGGCAGGCCGGAGTCGTTCGTGAGATATGCCCATTTTGTGGAAGCAATCAGAAAAGATGATGCTAACCGCAGCGCCATTATCGACGTAAACACGCTTGATTGTGACATGGCGACCACCATGCCAATAACGATGGCATCTGTTTGAAGAGTGATCTCTAGAATAGGGTCATCCTTAGTAAAAGCCACTGCTTCAGTCTTATGAAGACGCTTATGACGAGGCTCCACGGGAGGAGGCCTACGCGCTTCGGCCTTCAGGGCGCTTCGGGAAGCCCCCAATGGCATGGCGCCATATATTACGTTAATTATGTCGTGAACGACATGATTTGGTGGATTCTCTCCGGGACCTCCACGAGGCGGTGGACGTGGCAATAGTTGATGTTGCGGTGGTAGGTTTGGCTGGCTTCTGCGTTGATCCTGCCGCGGGTAGTCGTTATGCCGAGGCCCATTGTTTCGCCATTGCGGTCGGGGACGTTCCTGACCTCTATTATCGGTGTCTTCCGCACTGGCGACATATTGCCGAAGAGATCCGCACTTCAAGAAATCTTCAATTTCCTTAATAAGCTCTCGACACTCCTCGGTGTCATGTCCATGGTCATGGTGATAAGCACACCACTTGTCTCTATTTCGTTTTTCAGCCAGGGCGGTCATCGGCGGGCATGGTTGGTAGCGCGATCGTCATGTGTCGCTTACCAAATTAATTGTGTATAGAAATATATACTTAACCTTAGCTTACAACTCTAACTAGTAGAGTGGCAAGTAAGGGTCGATCCCACGAGGAACGGTCGAACAATTTTGCTCTACATATTAAGCTATTATGATCAAGAAATATAATGTAAATAAGCTAGAAAAAACAATAAAAGAAGGGGGGGGGGGATTTTAATGAAATAACAACTAACACCTAAATAAACAAAGACAAATACAGAGATTTTTTTGGTTTTTGGTTTTTAAATAATAAAACGATTCACCCTTGATCATGTTTCACCTTGGTCTTGGACGATTTATGCAACTATTGTTAATACCCAATTAGTTAGCCTTAGAAATCCTACTCCAAGATTGATAACAAGCTCTACCAATCTCTTAAGTATGATTAATCAAAATAAGTTCTTCAATTAATCCTACTCAACTTATCAACTCCTAAAACAAGCTCTTTAAGAATCGATAGTCGAGTGCATTAAGATTTAAGACAACGGAGTAGATTCGACATAAAACTCGTACATTCCGTTCTAGTGGTCGAACTCTATGTTATCCCCAATAAAATAAATCTATTGTTTGCTACACGGGAATCGAAAATCCTACAATTACGGATAGTAATCTCCTATTCTAGCAACACACAAACAAATATCCAAATGGGTGATCAAACCACAATTCAATTCATAAGTGTGAATCAACAATTCCAAATAACATAGAACATTCACAAAGCATAATCCAATCGGTAATATTAACCGTAATAATCACATAAATATCTTAAACTCAAGGTTCAACTAATGATCAAGAGTGAATTCTAGGGTGCTAGTCACCCATTACAACTATTACAAAGATAAAATAATAGAAAATTAAAGAAAACATGAAAATAAGATAGAAAGAACCAAAGGGTACCTTTGCTTCCAATGGAGAAAAGTGGCTGATTATGTGCGGGGGATGGGTTCTAGGTTAGGTCAAATTCGAAAATGACCTTATATATATAGAGGAGAAAGTGTTGGGCTGAAAAAATGGGACAAAATGTGTTTCAGGATTAAAAACAGGGTATCGGGTCGCGGCCGTGCACCAAAGTCGCGGCCGCGAACCCTTTATTTTGCTTCAGTGGTAATTTGGTTCGTGGACATGGTCGCGGGCGCGAATCTGAGTCACGGGCGTGAACCGTGTCCTTTCTCTTTGATTGGTTGCGGCCGTCTTGTATTCGCGGGCCCGTCTAGTCGTTCGAACCTCTTTCCCCTTGTTCCATCCTTGGCTCGTTCTCCGTTCCGGACTTCTTCGATACTCATTTTTCGGCCTTAATTCACCTGTTTTGTCCTGAAATGAGCTCAACACATTAAATGACCCAATAATACAAATATGCAAGATACACGATCAAATGTGCATTAAAATATCATTAAAACGACACCTAAAGCGACCTAAAATGCATGCATTGTCACGTGTACCAATGGTCGCAGTTTACTTTTGTGCACAGCGTATATTTCTGCCCTTGGTCGAGTGAGAGGTGTGAGTGGAGTCCGGACACTCCGGGGCTCTATTCTTCCCTTACCTAGACGGTTAAAGGCACTGGTCCGGGTGCTGGTCCCCGCTTGCGTCTTATCTGGCTATTTTTTGGTGGCGAGCTTCTCCCTTTTGCGCCGAGTTTGCTCATCTGCTATAGCAAACTTGGTTACAATCCTGAAGAGGGCTCAGGCTGTGGCCGAAGGGTTCCTGGCAAGTTCAGTGTAAAGTGGTCCAACTTGGAGGTCACTCATAAATGCAGTGACAATGACATCGTCTGACCGATTGCCCACTTTTAAGCTTTCCGCTGTAAAACGCTCAAGAAACTGAGAGATTGTCTCCCCGTCCCTTTGTTCAATATTCATTAGATCGGCTAAGGTAGCCATATGTTTTGCTCGCATATAAAAACGAGTCCAGAACTGCCCAGCGAGGTCTCAGAAGGACTGTATACTGTTTCGAGGCAAGGCATCGAACCAAAGTCGGGCGTCGTCTTGAAGGTATTCGGGAAATACCTTGCACAAGTGCTTCTAATTACAGCCCCGGTTAACCATAGCGTACTTGAATGCATTCAGAAAGTTTTCGGGGTCCGTAGTGCCGCTATATAAGGCAATAGGTGGAAGCTTGAATCCCGCAGGAAGTGGCGTGTTGGCAATCTCCGGAGAGAAAGGGGTGACTATTTCTCCGTCGAGATCGAGGCCTAACACTTTGTCAAGTTCGGCCTCGATCTGGGCTTGCTCTTGCTCATATGAGTCAAACAGACGGGAATTTTCCAGGCAAGGCCGTTTTGCAACATTGACAGGTCGGCACGGGTCAACATCGGCATGATCATTGCGGCGCACCCCGGAACCTGCAGAGCTTTGGGTGTCTTTGGGTGATAATGATCAACAGCGACGATCTTGTCTCAAAGGTTTCATCCATATTAATCCCAAAGGTTCTCTACTACCTTCCAATCCTCCTCCCTCATACTCACTCTTAGTCCAAATGGGCCAAAGGTTTCATATAGAAAGGATATGGCTTGTAAAATAAGGCTATCAATGAAAATGCTACAAAGCTCAATTGGGCTAACAACGGAAAATTTTTGTTGGGCACAAGGGCAACATTTAAAGGCTGAATAATAGGGTAAAAATAAAAAAACGCCTAATATCATTTCCTACATCACATCATGTCCGACATATTCACAATAAAGACTCTGGGCAAGTTCTAAAGACGACTACATATAACCAATGAATTCACACCGAAAGAATGTAAATATTACTCCAAAGATGGAAGTACAAAATTTGGCTCAAAAACTCACAGGGTTATAATTGATCACAAGTCTCAAGTACAAGCTCAATTTATTCTTCGTTACATGTCATGCTCTATCATACGTTACTTTTTTCCAAATTTTAAGCAAGAATCATGATCATCATTAACTAGTTGCACACTTATCAATTTCCCATATCTTGCCTTAAAAACACGCAGTTACAAACAAGGTACAATCTCGGGTTGACTCAATCCTAGACACAACTAAAATGCAAAATACATAACAACTAAACACGACCCAACTCACAAAGACAGTGGCTCACAGGCTAGACGATCAACCAAGTAATTAGCTCACAGGCCATACAACTATGGCTCACAGGCCAACACTCAATAAATAAACAAGAAACTCGCAGCTAGCACAAAGCAAGAAAATATATGAAAATAAAGCTCAAAGCTCAAAAAGCTTAAAAGCGGCCAAATCGTCCTACTTACACCCCGTCCCCCAAACTTGGTTAAAAACCACAGTTTGTGGGAAAATAAGGGTACGACTTGGTGCTTACTTACAGTGCTACTACTAAAATGGTGGTTGGAAGCTATGCTTGCTCCATTATTTGGCTATCGCGCCCCACCGGATGTCCTTGTTATATCTATCATGCTCCACTACTTCTTTGATTTCGAGTAATTGTTCCTACATACTTTTTAAAAAACAAAAATAAAACGCATCAAACAGAAAAAAATAACAAAATTTAAAAGCAAAAATACGATAAACATCGGGTTGCCTCCCGACAAGCGCCTTTGTTTTATGTCGTTGGCTCGACCGATTCTTTCCTTTTATAAAATATCCCAATTAGGTTTGCGGGCTGGTCTTGACGATTGTGGCTCCTCCACTACCGTATGATTTTTCATTCTGACCCGTTTCCTTCTCAAGTATGCACTTGGAGCCATGTTCAAATTGTACCCGCACTTTAATTCTTTTCCACAGGCTGTCTGTAACACACTAGGTGACCCAGTGTGTGTCATGAACTCAACATATGGCAGAGTACTGGACAATTCAGTTTGCGTCTTCAATACACTGTCTGTTAGCACATTTGATGACCTAGTGTGCATCTCGCCTCCAATGTGCATCTGTTCAGCCTGACTTTCAATGCTCTCTTCATTCTGCAGCACTTGTACGGATTTTTCATCCTCTCTAGGCTGTTCTTCGCTCCTCAAAATTACGGCATGTTCGTTCATTAGATTTTCCTTGGGTTGGGATGCCAATTTTTCTCTTTCTTGGCTTTCTAACCTGCATACCACAGTAACCAATTGACTAATTTGAGTCTCAAGGTTCCTTATTCTCAACTGTGTCTCTTCCTGAAATTGCAGAGTGTTAGAAGCCAAGATTTTCACTATATCTTCCAATGACATATTGGAAATTTGTTCCATCATGACATCAAAAGAACCAGTAACAGTCCTGCAGAAAGTAGCACTTCGACAAGCACATAGGAAGACCCAAAGATTGCGAATAGTAATGAAAATAAATAATACTAATTAACAGAAGAAAATATGTATCTAAAATAGTAGAGAATATGGTTAACACAAGAAACACAATTAATTTCAACCGTTCCCCGGCAACGGCGCCAAAATTTGACCGCACTGTCGAGGCACGTCAAATTAGTTATTTATTTCCTAACTATTCCTAACAGTAGCTAGAGCAAGTCAGGGTCGATCCCACAGAGAACAGGAATTAATCAAATAATTGTACTAACCAATTCTATATAAGTATTAATAATATAAATATAATAAGGGGGGGAGTTTTGATTTGATTTAATTAACTAATGCAAATAACTAAAGATGAATTAACTAGTGAATAAAAAGTATCCCGCCTTTAACCCAGTATCCCCCTAGCCTGAATATCCATGTAACTAATGCAACTACTTAACTAATTAGTTCTGAGACCCCTACTCCAAGAATTAACAGGTACGCTTAGCTAACCCTTGTTACCCCTTAAGTATAATTAATCCTAAGAACTTAGTAATTAATCCTATCCAATTAAGTAGTCCTAGGAGACGCTCGCTAGAACAATATTAATCAGACGCATAGGGAACTAAGGTAACGGAGTAGGTACAGTGTTGTACTCACGAACGCGGTACAAGTGACCGCGACTTTGTGTTATCCTAGCGAGTAACCACTTTTTGCTACTTTTGGGCACAAACTCATAACAATTACGGATTATGAATTCATGACCTAGCGACCGCTATATGCCTATTACTAGGGTGATCAGTCCACATAACAAACATATAAAAGATAGAGTAATTAAATAACACAAGTAATCTCAGAACATAATTAAATTAAACAATTACTGAATTAATTACATAAATAACAGTCTAGGGTTCAACATAGTCAAAGATGGGAAAGTAAAAGCTTAGCCAATCATAGCGATCGCTAAGAACAAACTATAAAAAGAAAACATTAAAACTATAAAACCCGAATCGCCGAATCTTGAGTCTTCGTGTTCTTCAGAATTCCCAAATCCGAGCTCTTGAATCAATGTAAAAGTTCTCCCTTGATGTCTAGAGCCTTGAGATATTTATAGGAGTACATCTCTAGGATAAAGAGGGATAAAACCTAATTGGAATAGGAAAATAAGTCTAAAATTCGTTTTTGAGCTTGTGGGCCAAGTAATGGGCCGACACTGCATTCCTTTTCCAACTTCAAAGCTGTTTTTGAGGGTCTTATGGTCATTTTTGGGTTTTTCTTCTTTCACGCAAAGTTGTAGCTCTTCGAATCAGCTTTCCAACGCCACCAATTGCGCCTGAATCGGAGTTGTAGATCTCAAGATATGGTCAAAATACTAGAGGTATATCAATCTATCACGGCCGAGAATGACTGTCTCGGCCGAGATTCTTCTACAGCCAGAAATTCGAATTCTCTGACCTTCTAGCTCGGCCGAGACCAACTAGCTCGGCCGAGCTCAGTTTCCTGCAGCTTTTGGGGCCATTTTTCTTGGTTTTTGACTTGTGGGACTTGTTCTCAACATCCATTATTAGTCGAGTTCGACTTTTTAGTCTAAATTCACCCAAATAACTTCAAAACAAGTAACAAACATCAAATTGCCCAATAATACAAATACGAGCAATACACGGTCAATTACGCATGCAAATGCCACTAAATAGACACTTAACTCGACCTATTATGCATGCATAAACACGTTTACCACTCGCCCTGCAGGGCGGATCGTCATTGATCGTTGGTGATCGGCGTCGGCGTTGGTGCCTTGCCACTTGATCCTCTTCTTCGCCGGCGCGTGGACCGGAGTCCGTGCGACGACGTGCCCACTGCTAGAAGAGAGCGGAGTGTTCCCGGAGAAACTCTTCATGGGCGTAAGTCAATGCAGGAGCCTGTTTGGAGTTAGCCGGCGCCGGTGGATCCGCAGGCGCTGGAGGCATCAACGGGTCAAGCTGTACCGAGGGTAGAGGATTGGGATTGACAGAAGTATTCCAGCGAGAAGTGTTCGGATCGACGGATCGGCGCGTGTTCACCATGTTAATTCAGTGCAGTGATAAAGAATACTAGGGTTTTTCTTCTCGTTTCCCACAGACGGCGCCAATTGATAATGCAGACCAACCCGGATATCAATCGAATCACAATTAAGGCAATTAAAACGGAGTAATCAAACTAACAAGAATGTAAATAACACGAAGATTTACGTGGTTTGATCGCAGAGATCTACGTCCACCGGAAAGAGTAATCACTCTTGATTCTTTTTACTATATCAGTTTTAGATACAAAAACCACATCCCAGAGTCCCCACAGCTAATCCTTTTTTCTTAATCTATGCCGTCATTTTTTCTTTCTCCAGAGGCCCGTTGCGAGCTATCCACTACCCTGGCGCCTACAATTGCGCATGGGAGGTTGAGGAGATCATGGGCCACGTCTGCATGATAGAATATTCCTTTGACTTGTTCTTCCCTTATTTGGGCCGCATAGGCCTGTGCGCGCGCCCTCGTATGAGCTTCTTCGTGGGCTTGCGTTTCCAGGCCCAAGTAACCCGGGTGGCAGACTGGGCCGACCCGGGTAGGTTGGGCCATACCTATCAATTCTCGTGCGATGCACGGAAATTTATTTAAAAAGTAATGATTTTAATAAAACTAAATATGATACTCCCTCCGTCCCAGCTAACTTTGTATGGTTGACCTGACACGGATGTTAAGAAAAAGAAGATTTTGGGGAATCTTTGACTTTTTTAAAGGTGGAGATTGAGGGTGGAGATTTCGAGAGAGATTTCCTTTTATATATTATAGAAATGGATCATTTCAACTTATTTAGGTAGAGTTTATGATTGCTCTTGATTTAGAATAATTGGTTAAATTTAGAGATTGCAGAAAAATCGAGTTTAAGGAAAAAGTAATTATTGTTTATAATAATAAGTGATATATATAAAAAAAATATATAAGTTGTATTATTCTGGAAAAAAATAATTTTAAATAAAAGTTGAATTTAAAATTATATAAGAAACAGAGTTGAATTTAAAATTATATAAGAAACAGAAAAATAACGTGTGATAATATACTTCTAGCTTCTACTTAAAATAAATTAGTTTATATCACTCTTAAAGCAAAACAGATATTATAAAACTCTCAAATTTATTTTTTTAAAGCTAAAGGTCCATAAACGTTTTTTAAAGCTTTTCACAATCACTGCAGTTATTGGGCTTATACTTCAGTATCATTTTGGATTTCATTAATTATAATATTTTGGTGCTGGAATTTGTGTTGAGCAATTTTAGTAAAGCCCTCATCAGCTCATATTTTATAATGGTTGGGTTTTGCACTTCTGTGGACTTTGTTATTCGGGTAGAAATATTAACCGGACTCTTTATTTACGGGCTATTGGCTATAATTAAAAAATAATATATCTATACATATTTATTAAAGAGAAATTGAGACAATATTCTTATATGTGGGCTAATTTATAAAAGTTTTGCTGGGTACTATCATTTATTACATTCATTTTTTAGTTGTTCTTTTAAGTTGGAGTTTGAAAATTAATGAGTGAATAAAATGGACTATCAAGTCCTTAATTATTTTTCCTTTATTTACTTAAATTTCTAAAATTATATTGCCTCCATCCCACCCGAATTTGCACATTTTCCTTATTGGTACGTCTCAACACTCTTAAAAAGGAAATTTATCTCACAATATCCACCCCCAAAATCTCCACCCTCAATCTTCACCTTCGAAAAAGCTAATCAAAAACAAAAAAAATAATTTTTTCTTAGTATTTGTGCAACCTCATATGTGCAAACTCACATGGGACGAAGGGAGTATCATTATTTTCTTTATATTATATCACTTTATTATTATAATTAAGGGGTATCGTTGGAATAGTTTTTGGAAAAAAAAAAAAATAGACAACTATTTATAAATAGGCAAAAACTCTGATGTGCACAATAAGCTTTATTGCACACTTGGGGTTTTTAGGATTTTTTAGTGGGCTTTAGGGTTTTTTTGGGTTTTAGATTTTTTTAGGATTTAGGATTTTATGGGTTTTTTTAGGGTTTTTAGGGTTTTTTTTTGGATTTAGGATTTTAGGGTTTTTAAGTTTTTTAGGAAGGATGTACGATAAGCCCTATTGAAATGAGACTTGGGTGCATAAGGTGCACCTAAACGAACAATTAAAAAAAAATGGAGTAGTAGTTATTAATTTGAATCAAGTTTTAAAGGGGCAATTAGTTACCTATGACAATTTTAACTTAATAAATTTCAAATAGTGAACGTACATATTGTATTCATGTCTCACTCATGAAAATTTGAAATAATCATTATTAATATCGCCAATTTTTATTTCTTCGTAAACTCTATACTCTATAGTTGGAGTGAGCATTTTTTTTATAGATTACAGACTCTACATGTCACTCACCAAAGTTCATCAAAGAATACATTTGTCATATCAAAAGTATCTTTTTCAGTGACATCACCAAAAGTATATTATATTTTCTAAATATCAGTTATATAAAATTAACATTTAATATAATAACTTTTCACCACTTCTGATCAATTACTTTGATGCGGTTTGTGTATCAAGTAGTTTCTGCGCAGAGATTGTATGTTGCAAACTTGATCATATTATTATCTATGTTGATCCAAAATTGTTTTTCAAACTTTTAGAGAAAGCAATTTTCTATGATTGTATAGTATGCAATTATAAAAAAAGAAATATTTAAGGTTGATATCTCTCTTTGCAGTGACTATTGTAATTGGAAGAAAGCAACTTATATCATGCACAATATTGATATTTTTCAAAGTATGAACCACATGAAATTAGAAAAAGATGCAATTTAATTAATAAAAATATGATGACTACTAAGGCTTTTACGGATTAAATAATACATAATATTTATTCTGAATTAGTAGTTTGATTAAGTAAATTGTAGTGAACAAATTTATATTTAAATTTAATTTACTGTGTGCTAATGTTTATATGAAAATAATATTCCAATGTATGATAAATTAGCACATACTTTCCATGTTTAAGTTTTAATGGTTGCTTCCATTAGAAAAAAATTCACTTTTAATTTGTTTGAGCTGAACAAAGTAGTGATTGGGATGGTTACCCTTTAATTATTTTAGAAATATATGTGATTTATTTAAAATTATTTTCATCCTATTACAAAATTTAGTAGTTATTTTAATGTAATTTATTTCTTTGTATATTAAATTATATACATGTATATTTAACAAATGTCTTTAGGCTTAATCTAATATATACATTTTTTTGGCCAAAGATACAATTATTTTATAATATTTCTAAATAATCTAAGTCAGTCCTATTTGGTCTTATATCTCATATGCATTAATGGGATGTACTTTTCGACACATCTATTAGTGATAATTATATTGGTTATATATTAAATGCTTATATATGTTGACACTAAAAAATACAAAAAAATATAATTGATTTTTATTTATATTTTCTTTATATTTGGCATATATGAAATTTGTAAATTCGTTTAATCTTTTTCTATTTTTTCGTTAAACAAAAAATATATTTTATATATTTACACATTTTATTTGAAATTCCTTATATTGTCATTTTTTAAAGATTATTATATTTTTAGGTATGGGGGACAATCATTGATTCGACACGATCTTGCAACATGAATATGACAGAATTTACATCTAATGCAATCATTCTTATATTAGTGTTTTATAATGAAATAAAATAGATAGCACAAAAATACTTTAATCATAATATGAACACAACATGATGCCACAATTTACTAATCATATTTCCCAGAAACGAGATATAATTGTAATTATCCGCACATATATTATTAATTTTAACATATTTGACTTAATTAACAACAAACTAAAAATACTTAATGTTAGCTTCGTCTTCACAAAAGTTTGTAATTATAGTACAATTGATATAATTCATTAATGTATAATAAAAAATATTACAAATCGTGCAACGCACGGGTGAAATACTAGTACTGAATTAATTACAATAGTTACTGAGTTTAGTTGATTTAATAACTGTATATGCACATTTTTTCTGGGTATCAAAGCAATTATATTATCCTGTAGCCAAAACGGCTATTCATTATTTTTATCTGATCCCAAAAATTAATTAATTTTGTGTGATTTTACAATATATACATGATTTTAACTAGCTTGTGAATGGCTGTTAATCATCAAACTAACAATTAACTCCGTCTATTTCCAGCCTTACATAGAACGTACAAAACAGTGAGTTACAACTCCATGTTGTGTTTCATTAATTATAACTCATTAAGACTTTTAAGTTACAACTTGCAACTGTTATGTATAAAAATATGGTATGAATATGATGATGTAATTTGGCATTAGACCAACCCTATACTATTTCATTTTAACATTTCTCCAACAATAAATAAAATAAACTATTCTTACCAACCTTAATTATTAAAAATTGGATTTTTTTTTTTTTAAACTCGTCATGCAAATATACATCTAAACTGAAATTCTTGGTCAGAGCAGCCATTTTCCTCCATACATGAACTTTCTGTGTATAAATTCATTGTCCTAATCTCATATTTCCATTACATGAAAACAGGATGTTTAGGATTTGGTAATAAACCCACAACAACCCCACCATCATCACTTGGAACTTTCTCCTTAGCTTTTCATAAGTTGTAGATGTTCTATATATCTGCAACATAATCATAAATTCATCAGAAATCTCAGTGACCGCGTAATTCATAGGATTCGAAATGCAAGGTCCGGAAGATAATAATCACCACCACCACCGCCACTCCGACACGGAGTTACTCACCGGCGGCGATAAAGTCTCGTTCAGCGGCCCGCTAAGCGGCCCACTAAACAAGCGTACCGGCGGCAAAAAGAGCGCCCGGTTCACCCTCCCTGACGAAAACACTGCGGCCGCCGGTGATGACTATGTGGAGATCACACTCGACGTACGCGACGACTCGGTGGCGGTGCACAGCGTCAAGGCAGCCGGCGGCGGCGACATCGACGACTCTGAGCTGACGCAGCTGGCAAAGGGACTGGAGAAGAAGTCCTCGTTTGGATCGTCGCTGGCGAGAAATGCTTCGTCGAGAATCAAGCAGGTGTCGCAGGATCTTAAGAGGTTGGCTTCTCTCACGCGCCGCCCTCAACCGGGGAGGTTCGACCGGACGAAGTCGGCCGCGGCGCAGGCTCTGAGGGGGCTGAAGTTTATTAGCAAGACTGACGCGGCCGCCGCCTGGGCTGGGGTTGAGAAGCGGTTCAATGAACTTACCTCCACCACCGACGGAATGCTACCTCGTTCACTCTTTGGTGAATGCATTGGTAATTAGTCTTAACTACCAACACCTAATTGTTTGCATGATCAATTGTTTTTTATTTCTTGTAACTTACTCTTCCATTTCATTTCCTACAAGGAATGAAATCTAATGTTTTGTATGTGTTGTTTAGGGATGAATAAGGAGTGTGACAGGGAGTTTGCCGGCGAGCTTTTCGACTCCCTTTCACGGAGGAGGAGTATCACAGGTGACGCCATTAATAAAGCGCAGTTGAAAGAATTTTGGGATCAGATTGCTGATCAGAGTTTTGATTGTCGCCTTCAAACATTCTTCGACATGTAAGAATTAATACATTCTAAGAATTAATGTTAGTATAATTATATATTCCTCTGTAATAAACTCATCGAAAAATGCAGGGTTGATAAAGATGCTGATGGCAGAATCACTGAAGATGAAGTCAGAGAGGTCTGTCTCTTTCTGTCTCGTAATAGAATTATTAATTGATTATTACTAAAAAGTGGAAGATCTTTTGATGCAGATTATAAGCTTGAGTGCTTCTGCAAATAAGCTATCAAACATCCAAAAGCAGGCAGATGAATATGCAAGACTAATCATGGAGGAATTAGACCCAAACAACCTTGGCTATATCATGGTAAAATATCCCAATTCCAATCCCATAATTCTTTTTCAAAAAAAGTTACAAGGTGATGTAATTATTAATAATGAAACGACAGATTGAAAACTTGGAGATGCTTCTACTGCAAGGCCCGAACCAGTCGGGCCGAGGGGGAGGGGAAAGCCGGAACCTCAGCAAGATGCTGAGCGAGAAGCTGAAGCCGATGCAAGACCATCCTCTGAAGATGTGGTACAGAGATTTTCAGTATTTTGTACTAGATAATTGGCAAAGGGTTTGGGTGATGGTTGTCTGGATAGGGGTTATGGGTGGGCTTTTTGGTTACAAATATGTGGAGTACAAAAACCAGGCAGCGTTCGATGTTATGGGACACTGCGTGTGCATGGCGAAGGGGGCAGCGGAGACGCTGAAGCTGAATATGGCGCTGATTCTGTTGCCGATGTGCCGGAATACCATCACCTGGCTCAGGAACAGGACCAGGCTTGGAGCTGCTGTTCCCTTTGATGACAATATCAACTTTCACAAGGTTAGTTAATTCACAATGGATGTTATTTTGGAATGGTCCGATCTGAAATCGATTTAGAATCTCTAAAATATTTTACAATTAAGTTTAAAGAGAGAATGACACATATTTTTTAAATTCATACTTGTGAATTGGCCAGAGTGATTGGATAGCCCAAATTACCACTTTTATTTTCATTGTCATATATAAAACCAAATGGGGCTATTACTTATTTCGTTTAAGCAGGCTATGGAATGCATTGTTTTTTCTGGACTATAAATTTAAGTTAATTATATGCATTGTTCAAAAGGAAACGTAGCAGGTGGGGATGGTCCTACTTACTTTCTAATAATGCACATCTTATCGTGCATATGTAGAATTTGATAAAGGTAAAATGCATTTTTTTGTTTCTCAATTATCTATTAATATTTTGTTGCAGTTGATTGCTGTGGCAATTGCGATAGGAGTTGGAATACACGGTATAAGTCATTTAGCATGCGATTTCCCTCGCCTTCTAAACGCGAGTGAAGAAAAATACGAGCCAATGGAGGAATTTTTCGGCGATCAACCAACAAGTTATTGGTGGTTTGTGAAGGGATGGGAAGGTGTGACAGGAATTGTGATGGTGGTTCTAATGGCTATAGCATTCACACTTGCATCACCATGGTTTAGAAGGAACAAAGTGAATCTACCAAAACCATTGAATAAACTTGCAGGGTTTAATGCATTTTGGTACTCACACCACTTGTTTATCATTGTGTATTCCCTCCTTATTATTCATGGGGTCAAGCTCTATTTGACCAAAGAATGGTACAAGAAAACGGTGAGTACAATTTTATATTTTTATCAATTTCATCAGGTTTTAACATTCTCAAAATTATAAACGACTTCTTTTAGACTTGACTTATTCATGAAATTAAATATTTTAAATTTTGATTTTGATTAATAAAAGAAATCATTTTTTTTATGGGATAAGAATAGATTTTGAACAATATTTTTTTTATGGAACAAAGGAAGAGTAATATCTTATCTCATACTTTATTTTAGGACTCATGTTCTGTACAACATTAATATAAGTTTTACAAGCAATGATAAAATGAAATATATAACCCGCTATTCTATCGAGTAATGTGTCCACCAGCTAATGTGTCAATATCTTCTTAAAAGAAGGAAATTATATTATCTTAAATTTAAAGATAAGATCATTACACATTAGTACTGAATATGTTACCATGTGTCCACAATAGGTAGGGGAACATTTTCGATAAAATATAAAGAAAAACATGGAATAATATTGATTGCCTTGCATCAAATTTGACCAAATTATTGATCTTGCAGACTTGGATGTATTTGGCCATTCCTATTCTACTTTATGGTGGAGAAAGGTTGATTAGGGCATTTAGGTCGAGCATAAAGGCTGTCAAGATACTTAAGGTAAATATAATATATGGTTTTATTATACAATTGAGTAGTGGTGATGACCATAAATAAAATAATAATTGTGAATGAAGGTGGCTGTCTACCCTGGAAATGTGCTTGCATTGCATATGTCTAAGCCTCAAGGATTCAAATACAAGAGTGGGCAGTACATTTTTGTCAATTGTGCAGCTGTTTCTCCATTTGAGTGGTAGGTGACATGCATTTCATAAATACCAATCCATATTCCATCTCATATTCCATATGTTATTAGTAAATACCAACTCAGAATCTCGATTTCTCATCTCATATTCTATCGTAGATATACGTACTAGTGATATTTTACATTATCCTGTAATAACAAAATAAGCATGCGTTGAAAATTGTTTCAGAAATTGGAAATTAGTGTTGTTGATTAGAGGTCCACTTGCAGGCACCCTTTTTCAATTACTTCAGCTCCGAGGGATGATTATTTGAGTGTTCATATTCGAACACTTGGTGACTGGACCAGACAACTTAAAGCTGTTTTCTCAGAGGTAATTTATTTCTTAATTAAACAATCTCCACTATCTAATTATCCATGCATTATTTTAATCCCAAACATTCGTCTCATTCACATTATTCATATATAGTGATAGTGATTATGCGGTCTCTACATATAACCTACATCATAAAATATGAATTGTTTTACATAATAAAAAAATCCTAATCATCTACGCACTAAATACAATCATTAGTCCGTTACCCTTTGTGTCATTCTTACGACTATTTTTGTTTATGGATGGAAACGTCCTATAAATTTTGGTTGTATGAATTAAAATATAATATTAGCATGTGGTAAAATTTATAAGATATTGTTATTGTAAAACCTGATCAAAATGTATTGAACAATTAAGTATAATCATCGAAATTAGATCAGCCCCTATCCATTCCACCCTTGTCAATCCATAAACAAGTATATCCTAACAGCTGTCATAATTACAATATTACTTTACATTATACTCCCAAAAAGATTTCGTCTACAAAATATTTTTGTTTGGAAAATCTTACCTTTTTTATTGACCTTGATGGTGCAAGGGTCTGGCCGGAGAAAAAAGTGGGTTCCAAACCAAATTATGAGTTACATCCATGTAACTTTAATAACAATTTTATCACTATTGATGTAACTTTCAACGTAAATTTGAGATGATCAATTGATGTACGTTTTGAATATTGTATCAACTTTACAAAATTATGGGCGTCGAATTATGTAATCAAGAAAATATTTTTTAATGTGGGGGTTTTCTTGTCTTACTTAGATGGCAAATCTTTAGTTGGATTGTTGTGAAAATAATCCTTGTTATATGCAAATTGTTGTTGATTGGTAATGATGTTTTGGGTTTGTTTAGGTTTGTCAGCGGCCACCTACAGGAAAAAGTGGGCTCCTTAGAGCTGACTTTTTGGAAGGCGAAAATAATCCCAAGTAAGAATCATTTTGACAATCATAATAGCAAAAAAAATTATTTAAAAAGATATATCTAAGGTTTATATAAGTTTTCTACATTACTTTCCAAAAGTTAATGTGACAAAACCTCATAAAATTTTAACTAGTAAAGTAATTCACTTATTTCATCATTAATTGTTATACAACATTGGATTATACTTGTTTTTTGTATCTCTTTTACAACGAAAATCTTGTTCTAAAAATGAAATTTTCATAGATAATTTATTAGAACCTTGTTACACAACTTAAATAAAATCAAATCAAACCATATGACAGTCATGATCTGCAAGACAAAACTTGATGTATATTCTTTGATGATTGTCCACAGCTTCCCTAGAGTGCTAATCGACGGTCCATATGGAGCACCGACCCAAGACTACAAGGACTACGACGTGGTCCTATTGGTAGGGCTTGGGATCGGCGCAACGCCTATGATCAGTGTCGTAAAGGACATCGTCAACAACATAAAACAAATTGAGGAGGAAGAAAACGCGATAGAAGAGGGGCCTTCGCCACTCTCCTTAACACCTAAGCGAAAAACGGGTTCGGGGAGCGGGCGTCACGACTTTAAGACGAGGAGGGCTTATTTCTATTGGGTGACCAGAGAGCAAGGGTCGTTCGATTGGTTTAAGGGTGTTATGAATGAGGTTGCGGAGATGGATCACAAAGGTGTAATAGAAATGCATAATTATTGCACAAGTGTGTATGAAGAAGGGGATGCCCGTTCCGCCCTAATTGCTATGCTTCAAACAATAAACCATGCCAAAAATGGGGTGGACGTTGTCTCGGGCACTAGGGTTAAGTCTCACTTTGCTAAGCCTAATTGGAGGACAGTCTACAAGAGAATTGCCCTTAATCATCCTAATTCAAGAGTTGGTAAGCTTCTAAATCTTATCAAATCTTTTAAGTAAATATTTCATATATTATTGAAGTTGAGACTAGTACATATGCATACATATAAGAAAAATGGCCGTTTGAAATAACAAAAAGTGATCTCAAATAATAAACATTTGTCACAATTTTATTATTAGAGATAACATGTCATCACTAATTAGTCGTCTCAATAACTCAGACGCAAATAATATATTGAGACGGCTTACTAAAATATTTTTTCTAACAACTAGTTATCTGTAAAAGCGGTTTTAAAATAATTATAAATAATTTGTACAGAAATATATTTCATGTGTGTTACGAGGGGTCAATTAGATTTTATTTCAAAGTGATAGATATAAAAAATCATTTCATGTGATTTTATTATATTTCGCGTTTTTTTTTTTTTTTTGTATAAATTTGAGGGCAATCAACTACTTGTTTAACCTTATTCCTTTCATCACTTATTTAGAGATATTTTTCTGCACCAAATCATTCTGCTTTCCTTGTTTAGTCATGTTCATGATATCACTTCCTTAAACTTTTTATCATTTTATTCGTTTTGTGAAAGGATCTTTTTATCGTTTTAACAAAGTGAAGTTGGTAGAGACATGTGGTAGTGTTGGCATTAGTAATGCTTTTCTTTGTAATGGAAATGGATAAGAAGCAGTCATGTCTGATGTTATTTTCGCTGCATTCAGATGATTACATTATTGCTAACTAACCTTCACTATTCATACCATATGCATTCAAACACGCAACGCAATCACATTTTACATCGAAAGTAACATGCATAATTACAATAAAGCAGCTACTATACTTTGAATGTTTTTATACTCATTTAAAAAATTCTCTTTTATTGTCATTTTTGCAGGAGTGTTTTATTGTGGGGCACCACCACCAGTGAAAGAGCTAAGACACCTTGCCTCTGATTTTTCTCACAAAACCTCCACCAAATTTGAATTCCATAAAGAAAACTTTTGACCTAACAAAAAATGGAGGATTTTCCAGATGCACCCCCAAAGATCACAATCTAAAAGGACCACCAACCCACAATTAGAGGTGAAGAATATTCAGAAAATTCAAGCTTTTTTTTCTTTGGTTAGTAAATATAAAATAGTTTAGAGGTGATTTTCTAGGAGTGACCTCATGATTGAATCGGCTGCGGTAATTTGTGGGGTACATTGTCATTTTGATTTTTATTTTGATTTTGATTTTTTTCCAGTTGATTGATGTATAGGAGATAAATAATGTCATGATGAAGTATGGTGTGGAATAGTTCCTCACCCACCTCCATTATAAATGTGTATAGTTTGTATTACTCTTATTTTATTATTATTATTAATTTTTTAATAATGAATAAAAAGGGTTTTCGCATGTCTACGATTGATCCTGTGTCCACATGGCCATCCTGTAAATCAACATCTGCGATTTATAATTTTGCTCACTGTTAAATTTTTGCCATACCTTATCTTGTAGGAGTACTTCTTTGGTAACATTTTTCTAATGGACTTTTGAGTTTGAAATGTCCATTTACAAAATTATTACTCCCTCTATCCCGGTCTAATTGGCCAACCTTGACCGGGTACGAAGACTAAAGAAAAACAGATTTTGTGAAATATTTGACTTTTTCAAAGGTGGAGATTTTGAGGGTGGAGATTGTAAGAGAATTTGTCATTTATGAACTAGGACAATTATGTTGGCACAAACAAATATGGCAAGTTAGCCAATTAGACCGTGACGGAAGGAGTATTATTTTGTACAAAAAATTATTTGATGGATTTTTGGGAAGTTGCGTTTCCCAAAGGCCTATTTCTAAGAAGTAAAATGTGACTAATTCTATGTTACTCGAAACTCGTTTCTGATTCCCTCTTACAAATTGATGTTACATCACCTATTACACATATGATATGATAAACATACCATATAAGAGAGAGAAAAAGTTACTAACAGGGGATAAAAGTCTGTTAACGGGAATCTGAAATTGACTGCCAAGCCACGTTTCAAGGCAAGACAACTCTGGCCAAATCGGAAGGATAGAACCTTAATCTCATAATAAAATTCATGAAACAATACTCATGTTTTTAGGCCTTTAAGAGTTTCAAATGCAGACAACATCATTTTTGTGAAATCTAAATCAGATAAAGTCTCTAGCAGAACAAGCTTGTTTAATTCTTTCTTTTTTCCATAATTAAACAGACAAGTTTTTAATTATTCTGGCTCTCCACCTTCAGCTTCAGTATAATATTATCACCGGATAAAGTATGAGATATTGACATTTCTTTCCCGTTATGTTTAGATGTTTAGAGTTGTAGAACATAAACAATCGCAGAACACGAAGTTGTACAACAGAAACAGGCCTACGAGGTCCCTTTTTTCCATTCAGGAATTTCATCAAACACATGGGGTGCATTGTTCATAAAGCATTATGCAACACAACATTTCAATTGTACGTTTGAGAAGACATCTTGCATCAATTGGGATGGGAGTAAGAAAACAAAATCTGCAGAAAGAATAGATGAAATTCGAGAAAAACTTGCTTGATGAAATTTTTTCCTTTCTTCGTCCTCCCGGTGATTGTATAAAATTGATCTTAGTTTTGCCTTCCCGATTTCCGTTTTGGGTTGAGATGAAGTATAATACCCATTCTCAAAAGTTAGTTTAAACAAAAATGATATACAGACTATACTTTGCAGGTATTTGAAAAGAATCAAATGAGAACATTCAATGGCCCGCAAGTCAAGAATCATGTACTTCCCTTGCATACTACTCCCTCCGTCCCATGCTATTTTGCACACTTTCCTTTTCGGGGTGTCCCACCCTATTTTGCACACCCCCGAAAAAAAAAGAATTTATTACGGAAAAACCCTTACTACTTAAATAGATTTACATTTTTGCCATTAGTTATGTTAGTTAATTTTTTGGTTCAGTTGTTAACAAAGCAATTAACACTAATCCTAATCCAACTAAAACCCATTACCCAACCCATCCCAACACCCAACAGATCCAGCCCATTTCCCCTCTTACTAACCCTAAAATTCTGGAAACCTCTCATCTCTCTTGTGAACTCCCTCACGCCGCTCTTCTTCCCTAACTCCAAACTCTGTTCTATGATCTTCAACCCACATCTCTTCTTCGTTCACCCAGTCTATTTTGGCTTAACACCCCCGATTTGCCTCGTTTGAGATCCGAGTGGTCTCTTCTGCAACGATTGGCGAATCTAGGGTTTCGATTGGGAGATTTCAGGTGCGTCTTTTGTGTGGAACTATGGAGGACTCTCCTGAAATGAACGAAATAGCGTACGATTCCGAGGACTCCTTCGTTCCAGAAACTCAGTTGCCGGAGCCGGAGTCCGATTCAAGCGATGATGGCCATTTCGATGGCGAATGGGGTTCCGGTGCGATTTCTGAGTAGGATCCTTCGGCTCCTGGTAGCTTGTGAAAAACTAGTCCCGGATTCAGAGCCATGTACCTCGAGTGCCTATCCGTCTGGGTTCCGGCGATCCTAAAGGTCCATGTATTCTATTCCCTTTCCTTTTGGGTGTTTTTAATTCGGATTAGGTTCTGTTGGATGGTGATGTTGATGTTCGGTCATTTGTAACTTTTATGTTGCATGATGCCCTTGTGTGGGTTATGTGATGTTCTTTGCTGTCCCATTTGTGAACTTGCTGGATTTTGCCTCTGTGTGGGCTTCGTTGTTGCTGATTGTTGTCCCTCGGTTATGTTGTTGTTATAAAACCCCTGTGCGGGTTCTGTGTAGTTCTTTGTTGTCCCGTTGTTTGAGCTTCGGTGATTTTGCCTCTGTGTGGGCTTCGTTGTTGCTGATTGTTGTCCCTCGGTTATGTTGTTGTTATAAAACCCCTGTGCGGGTTCTGTGTAGTTCTTTGTTGTCCCGTTGTTTGAGCTTCGGTGATTTTGCCTCTGTGTGGGCTTCGTTGTTGCTGATTGTTGTCCCTCGGTTATGTTGTTGTTATAAAACCCCTGTGTGGGTTCTGTGTAGTTCTTTGCTGACCCGTTGTTTGACCTTCAGTGATTTTGCCTCTGTGTGGGCTTCGTTGTTGCTGATTGTTGTCCCTCGGTTATGTTTTTGTTATAAAACCCCTGTGTGGGTTCTGTGTATTGATTTGTTGTCCCGTTGTCTGAGCTTCAGTGATTTTGCCTCTGTGTGGGCTTCTTTTTTGCTGATTGTTGTCCCTCGGTTATAATTTGGTGATAAAACCCCAGGATGGGTTTTAGATGATCCTAAAATCAGATTGTTTTTTAAAAATTGCCATTGAAATGGTAGCAACAAACATTTGATGATCTACTCAAAATGTTTGATGGTTACCTTTGTTTGTAAGTAGAGGCTACTTGAGGTGGTAGCTTAAGGCAGCAAGTTTACTTGCTACTTTAATGTTGCCCTTCACTTAACTGGACTGCCCGATGATGATAATGTTTTGAGGGTCATCTTTTGGACTTAAAATGCTTAATAATGTTGCTAATAATGAAGTGATTTTACAAGTTGCTCTTGTTTATGACCTAAGCAAAATGAACATAACTTTTGTGATGTTTATGCCATAAACATGAGATTCTTTACAAAAAGTAGCTCTAATATCTAGCCTAATTGTAACCTAAAGCAGCCATTATCCCCCCAATCTCATAGCTTGCATTTGCTTGTTCACTTGCTAAAACTTGTTCTATAGCCTGCCTCACAACTCCCTCTTCAACTTCTAAAGAGATAGGGAGAATCCCCTCCCTTGTTAAATGACTTTTACCCAAATGTGGCAGCTTGTAATTGTTGTGCCCATGCTGCTTCATAATTTCTGTCAAACAAGCTTGCATGCTCAAAAAGACACTGTTGATCTTGCTTGTTTCCAATTGCTCATAGGCTGTCGTAACATTCCTTACCAAATCCTCTACATTGTAAGACGTTGTTTCAATCTGAAGTGATTGGATAGCTCTGAAAAAACCTAAATCAAGAATGTTTGTATCCGGAGAATTTGGTGGTTGAAACATTAACTGAATATTAAACTCATTTCTAGATGCAGCCTCTCGAAAATCCGTGTCGAAATTGCTTATATGAGGTCTGGCATTGTCTTGCTGTATGATTATGTGTTTACTCGCATTTTCCGGCCATTTCTGCATGATAGCTGGTATAATCTGAAAAATAGTGCTTTGTCTACTTGAGTAATGCAGATTTAAAAAAAAAAAAAAAAAAAGAACAAATTTAATGCATCTTCCAATGTCACCAATGCATAACACTTTATTGTGGAAATGCATTTTGGGGACTTGCAAGAGGCAGTTGGCTAGATGATGAATGAATTCTGATAGCTCATTAAACTGGAAAAAGAAAAAAAGGTAGGAAAGTGATAATCTTTTGCAAAATGCAATCCTTAATCACATCTTTGTTGATTGAGTCAATCGGTTTTGTTACCATCGTTCCTCGTGCTCGATTTCTGCTATTACGAAGGGCTGGTTCTTCTTTTGTGAATGGGAAAATACCAAGTTTTTCATCGAACAATAGAGCCCCCTCGGTGAAATATTGAGGTCGAGCAACGGCACACATGAACATCACTTTTGTTATGAACCGTTTGCTTTTACATGACCTATAAACATCATCTTCATCTTGTAGCTTGTATGCCCTCTCGGTTGCTCTTTGCATATAGAACCATTTCTCATCGATATGAACAACGGTATGCATAGTGTCAAACCTGATTTTGTTGTTAATTGTGTCAAACTGCAAGTGGCTCAAACTGAATTTCAGCCTTTGAACCATATTTGCTTCGGTCAATGTGGGTTTAATTGCATTGTGTGGGGTTTTATAACACCCGATTTCACCCACCTTCCAACTTTGCTTTTACTAACTTCCAATTCCTTTGCCAACCTGCGAATGCTGCCCCGTCTACAAAAAGGAATTGCCTTGAATGTTGATATGTCTAACTCTGCCGGTTTCGGCCCAATAGTTCTTGTTTGATCCAGAAAGGCAACTGGTGACCCTTCTTCGATCTGTTTTTTTGCAGCTTCCCAAATGTAGTGCACCGTCCGACGACTAACTCCATATGATGTAGCCGCCGATCGAATCTTGCCATGGTGGACGATCCCGTCTGTACTATTGGCCAACAGATACTGCGCGATCCGATTGCGGTCTGATGGAGAAATATGCGGTTGTTTCCGTGTGTTGGTCATGTATGAACTGTTTTTTTTCCTTTGCTGTAAATGAACATTTAAGGCTGTTATAAATGTTGTTAGAACAACATTTATAGAGGTTGTGTAGGTTTAAATGTAAAAGTGTTTAGGAGGGAAGTTTAAAAATTTTTGAGAATGGGTGTTAGCTGAAAATTCAAGAAACTGGACGGAGGTTGTAATGAATTATTGGAGGGAATTTTTCCCCTCCATCTATTTCATTAATTTTGAATGTTTTCATTTATTCTCATAACTTGTGTATTTGAGTGAAGCAGGTTACTCAAGTTATTTTACTGATTTATGCATTGTCCCCATTTTTTTGGGTTGCAGAATTTTTTTGTTTTTTTTAAATTTTAAAAATTTCAGTATTTTCGTTTTTTTAATAGTGGAAGTCAGAAAAAAATTAGGAGAGGACTCTCCCTTAATTTTTCTTAATTATTTTTTACTTTTCAACCCAAAAAGCAAAAAGAAGATTTTTCTTATTTCACGTGCTAGAGTGGGTGTGCAAAATAGCACGGGACGGAGGGAGTAATATTTTATATACTTGATGCTCTAAAGAAATACACACAAATTAAAGAATGTTGTAAAATGATTTACTTTTCCCTATTTAATCAATAGTTTGACATTCCATTTCTTCAATACTATCCCTCCATCCCGGCTTAATTTGCACACCTGCTCCGGCGCATATATTAAGAAAAAATAGATTTTGTGGAATCTTTGACTTTTTTAAAGATGGAGATTGAGGGTGGAGATTTTAAGGGTGGAGATTGTAAGATTCCTTTCCATTTTAGGAGTGTGCAAAATAGGGTGGAACGACTGAAAAAGGAAAGTGTGCAAATTAGAACGGAACGGAGGGAGTATATTCTTGTCTACTCTAAAGAAATATTCTAATAGGTAAGATAAACACTTAAATAAGATTGTCTCACGAATTCGATTTCGTGGGACTGAAGTTATTTTTATTATAAAAGTTATTACATTTAAGGTAAGAAGTGCTACTTTAAACGTTAGCTCCGGTTTTAAAATATAAATATATTTTTGTGATAAAAGTAATATGTTTACATCAAATTAATATGTTTTATAACAAAAGTGACTTCCACGTAGGGGTGTGCACGGTACGATGTGGATCGGATATTTGAAAATATTCAGATTCATACCAAACTTCTGTTATTTAAAAAATGAGTATCCATTACCGATCCAAAAAATCGGGACGGTACGGTGAGGTTATTTATTTTTTCAAGACAATTCGGTTCAGAATTTCGGATCTAACGGAACGGTCAATTCGGTTCGGTTCAGTTCGGATAATCGGAGATTTATTTTATCTTTTGAATAATAAATCCAATTGAATATAATATATTGACATCTAACTAATATAAATAATTTTATTACATCAAATTTGTTTCCAACTAACTAACTCGTGTTATGAAAATTATATGATAATTAAATATAATATTTTTAAAAATCTATGTTACATAAAATAAACTACAAAATTATGAATAATTTAATTTTTAATTCTTATTTAAATTAATCTGTTAGGATAATATATTTTTAAATTTATAATTTGTTATTTTATTCGGTTATTCGGTCCAATACAGTTTGGTATGATTTTTTAGTACGGTTTAATACGGGTTTCGGTTCGGAAAATTGAGAAATATCCAAATCCGTACAAAAAGAAAATAATCGGTTCAGTTCGATTCAGAAAAAGTCAAATGGTCAACGAATTTTTTCGATTCGAAACTTATTTGGTACGATTTCGATAATCTCCAAGCTCCGTGCACAATCCTACTGCCACGTAACAAGAAATAATCTTACACAAATGTTAGCTCAATTACCAATATCTGGAAATTGAAAGTGAAACATTATTTGCAAATATATTATTTGCAAATATATTATTTGTGATTACATTTACTGTGTTGGGAAATTAACGAACAAACGAATAATAAAGAACGATAAACGAGAATCATCGACAAAGTCAAAACGAAGACACCAAATTTAACGTGGTTCGCTAACAACTTGTTAGCTACGTCCACGGCCAAACGAGAGGAACCAATCAATATATCAAAGAGTGTTACAAAATAGGACAAAGACAAACTTGACCCTAGGTCAACTATCCAACTCTTCATCCTAACAAACGGAGACAAACTCGAGTATCAATCAATTGATACTCGACCAAAACAACTCTCCACACTCTATGACCAAACGACTCTAAACCCGAAAATAGAGTCCCAAATCAAAAGACAACCTCTCTCTTGTCTCTCAACTCAAATTCAATGACTGGTCAATCAACTGATTGACCAATCCAAAACAATTGACTGACCAATATGGCCAATACAAATTCCAAAGTCAATAGGCCTATTTATAAGCACCAAAACCTAATCCTAGACACAAAAGGAATCCAATTGGGCCTAGACTTGCGCCGGCCCATCTTCTGCGCCGCCAGGTCCGCCTCGGCCGCGGCCATCTCGCCTCGGTCGAGGCGATCTTTCTGCCCAAGTAGACTCGGCCGAGTCTACCTCGCCTCGGCCGAGGCCCATCTTCTGCACAACTAGACTCGGCCAAGTCTACCTCGCCTCGGCCGAGGCCCATCTTCTGCACATCTCGCCGCGGCCGCGACCTTCCGTCGCGGCCGTGTCCTCGGACGCGCCCAATTCCAATGACGTTCATATCCAAGCCTCCACCTTGATGCGAACGTCAATTCAAACCAAACCAGATTCAAGGCACAAATTCCTAACATACTGAAGGTTAGAAATTCGTCGTCTAGCGAATAACTATATGCAACTTTATGTAACTATAAATAAATTATTAGTAGCGAAACATGTACTAGCGAAAAATAAGAAAGTCTTTAATAACTAGGTGTTGTAACTCATGGATAAGTAACTAACAAATGGGCAAAGAAAAACTTGAGTTGCATATTATAAATAACAACTTTATTGTGACCGCGTAATTACACAAAAACTATGGCCACTATGATCCATCTTTTCTCATGAAAAGTGGAGATTGCAAGACAAAAATAGAAATTAATAAAACCTATTTTCTTAAAAAAGAAAATCTGAAATTACTAAAGCCCCTCTCTTTTCAAAATGAGTCATGACATTTGTATAATATATTTTCTCTCCGAATGAGTTGTTTAAAATTCAATATCTCGTTTCATTAATCTAAGTATTAATTTATAATTTGTAATTTTACAAATAAGTTAATATGTTCATTTTAGAACGGAGGAAGTATGTATATTCATGCTTTATTATTATTGATGGGCATGTATGTGTACCCACATTGATCACATGTTAATATTTAATATATCTACGTGTTCATATGCTAAAATCTTCCCGATAGGATTAATACCTAATCTAAATTCTACTAGTGTGATCCTAAAACATCAATAATAGGCGTATATATATGTGACATGTAATATGTATTCACTGTAGGTAGATGAGTATTTCCAATTTTTCTGGATACTATTGAAAAACTGTGGACTCAGAGCAATGCCGCCACACGTTATCACACAGATATCACTTTTTCTGTTAAACAAACCAGCGTCAACTTCAACCAACTTATTGGACTTTGAATGAAAGTGCAATTTCACGAGATTATGTCAACTTTTGGCTAACAAGCAGACAACTTTCAACTAATGGACCCACACAAAACACAACTTTGAACTGCAATATGCTTTCCAACTTACATAATTGCGTTGGTGTGTTACAGCATTGCAGGAAATTGTGGGCGAGAGCAGAAGAACCAGAGAGGCAAGAAGTCCCACGTGGAGATGGTAGTGCTCTTATTCCTAATCATAATTACACCTCATAATATCAAACTCTAATCTTCTACTGCTTTCCTATTTCATTTTATTAAAGTATTTCCTTTTTGAAGGGATTTTATTAAGTACTTTACTTAAGTGACGACCTATTAATGCATATATTATTCTGGTATGAGAAACAGTTTTGCAATAGATCAACATTAAAATCCAAATTGTAAACTGTAAACAGTTCTGCATATTATTTGCTTAACTCTAGTGTCAAATAAAGTGCAAGATAAAAAAAAAAGAAAATACTATATTGTTAGTCCGTATCGGGTTGGAAGGACCAAGGATTTGACTGGTATAGAAAGAAGACCAATTGTCTTGTTTTTCCCATGAACAAAATGTTTCGGCCATATCAAACAGAACAAAACGAAATTACAAGGGTGACAACTATATGTCCAAGTTTACTGGTTTTTTTTATTAATATACCAGTTTACATAACACTATACCAATAACACTCAACCAATTTTGTCCTGCTAGTAAATACAAAAGTCAAGATATTAAAATATCAACCGATACCCTTCTCCACATGGGACATATACGTTTTATGCACAAGAGAAATCTCAAAAATGATTTATTATGATTGTAAGTTGTCGTCGTACCACACTCCCATCAATCCAATGAACCTTTTTTCTGGAGTTGCACTAACAATGAAGATATTAAACAGAATCGGTATCATTACCTTTATTTAGTTATTATTATGCAACAAAATGAAAGGATATATATTTGTCTATGCAACTCATACTGTTCTACTAAAAGAAAAAAATTAACTAACGATAAAGGGCATTTTTCACTAAAATACAAAGGAGAAAATACCTTGTTGGGCTACGCACAAGATACTGTTTGCTATTTCTTCCTCTTTAACCTCTGGAAAGTGGGCTTTAATGGTAGGCTTGGTATTGGGCCTTGATCTGCACCATCATTGGTCCTATATGGTATCAGGGGCTTCTTTACCGTCCCGTACACATCAGCAGTAAGACTGCATGTCATTGTAGGAGAAACTGCTTTTCTTTTTAGCTGCCTAGGAACCTCCAGTCTCTCAAGGATTCTTGACGTTTTCTCATCCAGTTGCTTGTTACTTTGTGATGGTGATGTAAGCAGTTGATGGACCTTTGAGTTGGAAATGCATGTGGGGGAATGTATTTCTCCAAGTTCAGTAACAATGAGTTTTTCCCACTCTTCTGTAAAACATGGGCCAGTTTTCTTTTCTCCAAGTCTAGTATTGGATTGTGGTGGCTCGTAGCGAGGGCTGACTTTAGCTTCTGCTGGACTTGATGGTTGAACCTCATAATTTCGTAGGTCCAAGTCTGATCCTGATATTACTTCTTTGCTTTTAGGAAGTATTGCCCTGTAATATTTGGTAAACTTTTTAAATGCTGTGAAATTCAGATGGTAAAAGAACAAAGAGAAAGGATCAGAGGTGATGGATTTACAAATCTGTTTATTATATGGCAAGAAAGTTTTTGAAACACAATTACATGAAGTGTATTATGATTCCAGCACAATTGTGAAAATCTTACCAAAAAATAAACTGCATTCATCATCCCAAAAATCAGTAGAATCTCATTTCCTCACAAGAAAAATTTATAGTAGTTCATACTTCTTACAGGTGCAGTTGAATGATAGAGCTGATAACTAGATTTCATTTGCTATGAGTATGATATGATTGCCAACTCTCAGTAGGTAGCAAGTTGATTGGCATAGACCTAGGGCTACTCTAGTAAATTTGGAACCTGATAGTATTTTAGGAAACATGATCATGCTCATCCTCTTGCAAAGTTTTCATATAAACCTAACCAGCAATAATTCTAACCTCTAAGCAATAATTTTCTCTTAAAAAAAGGCAGATGTTGAGAAGCCAATTGGAAATAAGAGGCAAATTATAATTCAGGACGACCACAGTAGAGCGAGGGATTGTGCTGAGAGACACAAAACAAGACAGAGGAGATATTTACCCAAATTGCAGGCTCTCTTTAACTAGAGTGTTCAATTTTTTATGGAAACCTCTCTCATGCTGAACTGGATTGTAGTCGCTTATGTCCACCTAAGAAGAAATTCACATTTAGTATTGTCGCAGATAAGATCAAAATTATTAACTTTTCCAACAAGAAACAGAAAACTTCACCCAAAAGAATCAGCTAAATCATCATGTTATAACTGATATTACTTCAGGAGATGATCAAACTATTAACTTCATTTGCGTGTACGTGTAGAGAACAAGATTTATTTTGTTGCTTTCAAAAGTTTATCTAATATACCATGTAGCCTTTGCACCTTATTACAGTCATATAGGTTCTCAAATAGAATATTAGAAACCAAAACTGCAATTGCATAACGTTAAAGAGTAATCCAAGAGAATATGGAAACAGGATGGATGCAACCTTTATTAAAGAGGCTCGAACTGTGTTTTGAATCTCTTTAGATACAACAGAACTAACGAGTTTGCTGACATCAGGGGTAGGCAAAAACTCCTCCGATGCTGAAAGCCTCTGCAGATTTACATATTTGACAAGGACACAACCAGAGGAAAGAAGAGAGACTTTCAATGAGCTTTCTAGGATTTTTTTTAATGTTGTGAAGTCCAGAATAAATGATACTTCTGAAACCACAAACGAACATATTAGAGGTACCACAATTTGTCAGAAACAGTTCTTTTTCTACCTTTATCAACTGTTCCCTCACCAATAGCTATCACAGTAAACAGCTCAAGTTTTGGTCGGAAATAGTTCCTCAGTACAGGGAGTTTGTAAAAATGATTTACAATATAAAATGATGTTTAAAAAAGTCATGACTTTGAAAGTTCCCAAACTGAAAGAAGTGAAAGAGTTCCTAATCAAGGCAGAGTAAATGTGGGCCAGAGGTTATAATTGGATGATAGAATGACAAAGTAAATAGATGCCCACGCTCGAATACATTCACATAGAGAAGGGGGGCTGGAGAAAGGCACAAAGAATTACCCTGAGAAGCATCAGCCCTCCTTCCGAAGGTAAAAGAATATAATAGCACATTAATGAAGTCTCAGTTGCAGTTTCAATGTTACAGCTAGCAGAACAAACCAGACCCTGATCAAGGGAATGTAGAACTTGGCATACCACTTGAAAGACTGCAATGAAAATATATGTGGGAGATGTAATCACTGCCAAGCTAATGAGGAATATCCATAATAATCACTAAAACTGACAAGCCTAATATTGAAACAAGATTAAGAGAGCCTTGCACACACGTTGGCAATTTAACTCTGCGTTGTTCTCATTTGAACTGTAAGATGTTGGAGTAACATAGTGGGTAGAACCCAGTATTAGCCCTGTCCACACCAATAACAGAGTTAAAACTGGAACACTTGTAGTAATGTATCATTTGTAGCTAATTACCCAAGTGTAAAGCATGCTAATAAGAGTTTGGAGATAGCAGAAAGAAAATCCTGTATATCAAAGATGCACCTTCCTCGTATTTGTACCTTCACTTAGTGATCCTAAATTGACCCTCTGTATGACATTGAAGTCAATAGGAGATGAAACAAGCTTCAGATTTGGACAGCCCCGGAAAGAGGGCATATATAGTATTGTTTGTTCACCGACCCTAACAGAGTTCTCAACTATATCCAGAGCTCCAAGAGTCTTATCGGTTACAGGACATGAAGAAGATCTCTTGGTCTGGCTGATATTTATGTTGTCCAATGGAATACCATGACATCCGCATGTCTGTTCAAATAAAAGGTTACTTGATGATGCTGATTTGCTGTGGGGATAATATATGATCATTCATTCAATAGACAAAAGCAATACATGGTGCGCAGAATGCATTCTACCAACATACATTACTCATTTTAATCAACAAAACATTAGGAATAAGCAAACTTCTTTTGAAGGGATAAAAAGAAAGTGTAAAAGGTACTGAAAAATGCCAAATTCTGCAATTTGCAGTCCTAAAAGTTTTAAATTCAGGATCCTGATTACTTGCCGTGTAGGCTAAGTTTTTTTTAACCCTATAAGCAGATTCTCACTTAAAATATTACTGGGCAGTTGCATTAATTTTGTCATAGACAAATATACACAAAATAGAATATAACTCTCAACACATTAGACAACTGTATTTCTCTGCAGTGCTTGTATGGTGTAACTCCCTGTTGAGCATATGTACACTAGAATTGGATGTAGATCATTTATGGATCTCTGACATGTCTAAATACCAAAATTCACTTAAGTTTGCATGCCATAATCTCTCGAATATATTACATACCTGACAAAAATCGAATTCATCAACTATAGGAATGGAAGATGTGCACAAGTTACAGGAGATCTTGTTCAGGGTGCTTATTAAATCTGTCTTGAAGACAAACTGAACTTGTAATGGTTCTTCTCTATCATCTTTTAGTTCCTGAAGCCATCTTTTTGTGAGACCATAGAGGACCTGTCTATCTGTAAATTCAATTTGATAAAAAAACTAAAATTAAATGGGAAAAAGAAAAGAACCTTCAGTACTTCCTGTTCTTTTGATGAGTAACATTAGAGCTCTTCACAGTAGACTCTCTCCCATCAGAAACATCTAATTGAAGACAAGTCCAAGTTCATTTTACTATGGCTAAGAAGGTTACCGAAATAACTATTTACAGATCTTGGTCCATTGGCCAATATATGGCCTCTAAAACTAAAATTTCACCTTCTTCCACCTTATCTGAGAAAATCAACACTACTTCTGAAGCAATATATTATATTCTGATGACACGATATAGTAATTGTTGTAAGAGTGAGAACTACAAAACCACCGTTTCGGTCTAATAAAAGACAACCTCTGATAAATGTGAAGTTCTGGTTGCTGGAGACATAGAACAAAAGAACGCCAATACTATTATGTTTTCAATCTACAGCAATAGCTACCAGAAGTCGGCGTTCATAACTATGGAAGAACTACGATTTAGAACTGGTGTATATAGTGGCCATACTTAACCTGGAACACATGTCTGGAATGAACAGTAATTTAGAGAACCAATCTGCTTAACAAAGTGGTTGACATTGTCAGTGATATCACCAGAGCAGCTTGATGTTTGCTCCAACATAATGAACTCTACCAAAACACACTTGTCAGCAGCATCCTGACAAGAGACTTACAAGAATCCTTATATTCTGCAGCTGTCAAGAGATCACTAACAAGGATGTCTTGAACAGATGGGTGAAAAATAGTCTCACCGTCAAAGCCTTCATTGTCACCGAATCCAAGACACTAACGCAACAAGAACTTATCCAAACCACTTTTCTTACAACATTTTTGTCACAGCCTTCCCAAGTGTATATAATTTTTTCACTCAGTACATCTGCCAGCTTGATGTCTGTCGCACATAATAAGAATACAAATAATTGATTAAAACGATTGTCAAAATTTTATCTTTCCCCAAAATACAGTCGCATGTGCGCGTCGTAAGAATTGAGCAGACGAGAGGAAAATGACAATAATTACCAGTACATAGGGACTCAGATTCAGTGGGTTCAGGGGAGAAAGCATCAGTAGGGAAATTGTTCAGGGCATGGTGAAGGTCACGCAGATTGAAGTTTCCATGCGGTTTATATGCTATCTTCAGCTGCTTACAGTAAATGTTCCCCCATAACATACTCAATTTACTATTTCGATCCAAATTGAGGTGAAACGCTATTGTTATTCGTATAAAGCAAAATTGGACAGAATAAGAACAAAACACATTGACATGTCACGTGTGGCAGTATATTATATATTTCAAATTATTCGATTAAGCCCAGACTGTAAGCAGGCCAAAAATGTTGTCGTAAATATAAAGAATCTCGATATAATTCAAAACACGATAACAGACGCCCAAAAAATACCAGCAGTAAGTATGACAATAGGGTGGAGTACTATGCATTCCAATATTCATCAGTCTCGTTTAATTTATGATAACTATCAAGTTTCATTCACCAAGAAGGCTTGGATATAGCTGTTGTTTTCCTCAGACGTAACAACCTACATCTCCCACAACGTTTTGATGCTAAATGAAATTTCAGTTCACTTTTAAAAAACTTAAAAATTCGCTGGAGTATATGATGGTTATATTGATTCAAAAGGTGAATGTTTCATTTAATTCAGGTACGAGAACAACGTTAATGCTATAATAGTATCTTCATGACAACGAGAAAATAATACCAAAGGTCTTAGTTAAACAGACTCAAACACTGTATGAGTACGGTAATTAATTAGCAAAAATACCTCATCCGAACAATTAATTCGATTCCTCACAACATAACAAAGTCCAATGCGATCTAGCAGAGGCTTCGAATTCCATTGAGTTTCATCGACTTTATTACAAATCTTAGAACGTGAAACGGCGTAGTAATTCGCAAGCTGCAACAATGACTATACAGAAGGAAAATGAAAAATCAAATATAAATTAAATTCAATTAAAATCTGATTATAGGAAAAACATTTGCGAACTCTAATTTCCAATTGAATGACACAGCATATGAAGATCGGCATGGTTCTTAAATTGGATTATTCGCGTATGCTACATAGACGTATCTGATGTCTTTGTGTACGGATGTACCTGCTTCACATCCCGAAGAACAGGAGGCGACAAGCTCCGCAAATCCAATACGAAGCAAAGTAATACCATGATTAAATCAGTTTCTTCTTCTCTTCTTTCTGCTTTACGAAGAAAATCGTAAGAGTGAGATATTCTCGACTGTATATAATGGCGTCTAGTTTGGCGCCAAATTGCCTCGTATAGGGATTTATCTTCTCTTCGCGTGAAATGTTCAGTCCCAAATCTCAATTGGTTTATGTGTATTTGGGCCTCTTTGACATCTTTGGGCCTACTTCAAGTTAGTAAGTGTTGAAGTGGTGGCCTGTTACTCAGCAATAGTCATCAACTGAAAGTGTGAAGTTCAAACAAAATTGAGGAGAAAGGGTCAAGGAAGCATCACGTGACATCGATGCTTCAAGTTTACAGTTCTTCTGTCATTTTTCTTGTAACAGTTCTTTTCTATTTTCTTCCTACTAGTGAGCATTAAGGGTTAATTCTAGATGAGTGAGGAAAAGGATTGCATTCTCTCTTGGTAAACAACGGCAGTTTTGAGAGAGAGAGAGAGAGAGTTAAAACACAAGAAAAGCACCAGTCTAAAAGATAGGTTGTTTCTTGGAAGTGCTACTGGTGTGTGATTCACTGGCTGAATGTTATGTGGTTGTGTGCAGATTGCTATGGTAAGAATCATTTTAACTTTTCCCATCTAATCATAATAAGGAAGCTGGATACTCCCGTGGACGTAGGCAATTAAAGGCCGATCCACATAAAAATTGTGCGTTTGAGTTTGGTTGATCTTTTACTGTTTCATTAGTTTGTTGTTGTTCTTGATTGTTTATCTGAGGAGGTTTACTGTTGATTGTGAATCTTCTGAGAGTTAAACACTACAATTGGCGCCGTCTGTGGGAATTGAAAGCGCACCCCAAGTGTTTGATTCAATGCTTACACATTCTTTCTATCTTTTGCTTGTTGTCTTGGTGTTCTTGATGGTTAATATAGCTGCTACGAGATTCGATACTGAAAAGTTTTCTGAGAAGAATGATTTTAGTCTATGGAAGATCAAAATGAAGGCGTTATTAACTCAACAAGGGCTAGTTGGTGCTCTAATGGGGGAAAAAATTACTAGAGAAGATGGAAGCATCACAGAAATAAGAAGTTCTCGACAAGGCACATAGTATGATCATATTGTGTTTGACTGACAAAGTATTAAGGGAGGTGGCAAAAGAGAAGTATGTGGCTGATATATGGGCAAAGCTTGATGAATTGTACATGGCCAAATTGATGGTAGGTTTTACAACCAGAGATTATACTCATACCATTTCTCTGAAGATAAATCTGTAGAAGATCAAATGGAGAATTCAACAAAGTTGTGGATGATCTTGAAGGAATTGAGGTAAAGCTAGAGGATGGGGATAAACGATCATTCTCTTGAATGCTTTGCCTAAATCATATGACCACTTGAAGGATGCTATGATGTAGGAGGGAAACCCAAGATTACTCTCACAGAAGTACAAAGAGCACTAAAGGCAAAGGAACTGCAGAGGTTAAATGAGATAAAGGAAGAATCAAATGGAGAAGTTTTAAACATAAAAAAGAGTAAAGTGTTTAAAGGGCATAAGAATCAATCAAATGGTGGAGCTAAGAAGAACCTGCAACAGAAGAATAAATCATCAGATGCAAAGGAGACAAGGAAGTGTTTCTTCTATAAAAAATCAGGACATCTCAAGAAGAACTGTTTTGAGTTCAAGAAGAACAAGCATTGAAGTCTCAAAGAGTGAATTTTGCAGATTTTGCAGAGGCAGGAGATGATGTTGAAGTTTTGAACATAACAGACAAGAGAGTTGAGGATGTATGGATCTTGGACTCAGGGTGCAGCTTCCACATGAGTCCACACAGAAATTGGTTTCAATACTACACTGCTCAAAATTGTGGGACAATTTTGCTTGAGAATGATGAGGCATGCACTGTAAAAGGAATAGGTGATATCAAACTGAGGTTACCTGATGAATCTTACAAGATACTTAGTAATGTAAGGCCCATACCCCAATTAAGAAGAAATCACTTCAGTTTAGGGACACTTGAAACAAGAGGTTTCAATTTCAAATCTGAAGTAGGTCATCTCTATGTCCAAAAGGGAGATAGCATTGTCTTGCAAGGGGTGAGGAAATCCACTTTATATTATCTAGAAGCAGAAATTGTAGTGGGGGAATGTAAAAGTGTTTCTCAAGACAAATCATGTTGTGGCATAGTAGACTTGCACACATTAGTGAAAAGGGTCTGATGAACTACTTAAGCATAATCTTATCTCAAACAATGGAAAATAACCATTGGCACTTGTGAGGGATGTATTCTTGGTAAGTGCAAGAAGGTTCCGTTCCCAGTTGGAAAGCACATTTCAAAGTCACCCTTAGAATATGTACATTCTGACTTATGGGGGCCATCTAGAGTAGAAGTTGTTGGAGGTGGTAGATACTTCCTCCGTCCCGCTCTAATTTACCTACTTTCCTTTTGGATTTGTCTCAATCAATTTGCCAGTCCATAAATGACAAATTTCTCTCATAATCTCCACCCTCAAAATCTCACATTCAATCTCCACCTTTGAAAAAGTCAAAGGTTCCACAAAATCTATTTTTTCTTAACCTTCGTGCCCGGCCAAGATAGGCAAATTGGGACGGGACGAAGGAAGTACTTCTTAAGCTTGATTGATGATTTTTCAAGAAAGTTGTAGATTTATATCCTGAAGATAAATCAGAAACTTATGAAAATTTCAAAGAATGGTGCTCTCAGGTGGAAGTTGAAAAGGGAAGGGTTGTCAAGTGTTGTCATGTAATTAAATAAAAGTAATCATACAACAAGCCCTAAACATGCAGAACTAAGGAATTATCGTATTTTTACCTTCGAATCGGAGAGACACCGTTGAGAATAACTAATCTTTCAACCCAAAGATCTTCTTGAGTATTCCCTATGTCCAAGCTCGCCAATCCGGTGGGAAATTAAACGAACTTTCAACTCTCAAGGAAAGATTAATTTTTCACGAAGAAAAACAACCACACACTTATGCATCTCATATGGCCTATAGGGATTAAGATTGGTCCCCTATTTATAGTTGTAGGGGCCGAAATCTTGGCCTCCAAGTAAGGGGATTGGATCAAAATTATCTCCCACTTGGGAGAGGAAAATATGGATAAAATCCTATTCCCTTTAGGAATCAGATTTATCTATATATTTTCTTTCTTTTATCCTATTTCTAATTAATCCTTGTCCTCTTAGTTAATGGACTTCTATTGGGTTACTCAAGGGGCCTTTAGGAGGAATAGGATTAGGCCTTCCAATGGGCCTAGATATCCATATTGAGTCATCAATATTATTCTAGCCTATTAATATTAATTCAATCCACTAAAGAATTAATATTGAACTACCCATCCTAATCCATATTACAAAATATGGCTCCTGGTTATTATTTTCCGTGTTTAACATTCAATGTCCATTAATTAATTTAAGCTACTGAATGCTTTAATCAATTAATATATTTTATTCCTTGAGAACAAACATCTCAACATTATTATCATATCGAAAGTTAATCCATTGTACATGTTTGATGATAAATATTATGAGCCCATCAAGGGGGCATAATCAACTTGTTTTACCGAGACACGATTTTCTGTAATTAATTTAGTAATCTGTTATATAATTAATAATATTGCCCAAAGTATAGAGCATTTAGTCCCATTGACTCTTTACCAAAATAGATCAAAGTAACATTAATTAATTATATACAATCTCAATTAAGTGACAAAATTTAAGAAATCAATAACCACTGAGATGTAGTTTTTCTATCAAGTCAGTCTAGAAACACTATCTCGTTGTTGGTCCAATTCAGTGCAACAAATGCATTAGTGCAATCTCTTGGTCAAGATAAACCAATCCGAGCCTTACACATCAACTTCTACCAATGGACTGTTCAATTTCATTTAAGTTATGAATCATTATACTTATTACAAGGAACCGACAATGTGATCTTTTGTGATCTACCATACACCACATTGTCTACAATGTAAAGTATTCAAACAATATGCAATAAATATATATAACATTCATAATATTTAAGGCAAATAGTGATAATTTATTCTCATTCATTAAAGTGCAAGAAACAATTTATATACAAAGCAACACTTAAATCATGCTTTACAGTATAACCCTAACATAAGCATCACCCATTTTTAAAAACAGTGGAGGATTCCTGGAATCAACCCACTGGAAATGGAGGAATGATTAATGTCCGACAAAAAGGCTGAAAGCTTCTCTAAAATCTTGGAATAAAAATGTGTTTGGCAACATTTTTTGATAGGGTAAAGAAAACTGAACTTGATTTAATTGAGCTAGAGAAAGTTTATCTTTGTGACCCCATTGATGATCAGTTAATCATTTTAAAGCAAAAACAACCTAAGTTCATTTTTACACTTTTCTTTAGAGGAATCTTTTTTGAAACAAAAATCAGCTTGTAAATGGCTTAAGGGGAAAAGAATACGGCTTATTTCCATTCTTTAGTTAAGAGAAAGAGGTTTAAGAGTAAAATGGCTGAAATTTCTGGTAATAATGTGGTCATTAATGATCTCGAGGCCATTAGCTCAACTGCTTGTGAATTTTTCAAAAACATGTTCACTTATGAGGGATGTGTGCAGGACAATGCCATCTTTAGCTCTATTAAACCACTCATAAATGAATCTGAGGCTAGGAAGCTTTGTGTTGAACCTACCTTAAATGAAGTTCATGAAGCTGTGTTTAATATAGATAAGGATAGTATGGATAGTCCGGATGGATTCTCAGCCTGTTTCTTTCAACACTGTTAGAAGTTGATTAAAGGAGACCTCTTGGAGTTTGCATAGGAATTCTTCCTTGGTGTGCCTATGCCAAGAATTTTCTCTTGTACCTCTATTGCGCTCATCCTTAAGAAGGATCATCCTTTGGTTTGGGTTGTCTATAGACCTATAAGCCTGTGTAATGTCATTAATAAAATCTTAACTAAAATGGTCAATAATAGGTTGTTCTCTCTTCTTCCTAAATTAATTCCTCCAGTGCAAAGTGATTTTGTCCCAACAAGAGATATTTCTAACTATATTATCTTAGCACAGGAGATGGTACATGATATGAATAGAAAAAACAACAATAGGAGAATGATATTAAAACTTGATCTTCAAAAAGCCTATGATAGAGTGAAGTGGAAGGCTCTTTACTTAGTATTGTCTAAGTTAATCAAGTATGTTCCCAATAGCATCGAGAACTCTTGGTTCTCCATCCCCGTGAACGCTTCTCTTGCTGGTTTCTTTAAGTCTATTGGAGGAAAAAGGGGGTGATCCCCTATCCCCTAGCTTATTTGTCCTATTTACTGATATTTTGTCTAATGGTTTGGCATAGCTATTTGAGTTGTATCTAGGATGAAATTCAACAAGAAAGGCATTTCCGTTCCTTTGCTTTCATTTGCTGATGATACGGTAATTTTCACTTCCACCGATCTTTCTATGTTCAAGAGGCTTTTGGATTTTTTAGCTTGTTTAAGGTTGCCTCTGGGAAGAAAATAAACTTTTCCAAAAGTACGGTTATCTTTGGCAAGCATTCTTTTGCATATAGGAAAAAGAGAATTCTGGATCTTTCGAATTTTGTTGAGGAAAAACTGCCTTTTAAGTATTTTAGAGTTCCTCTTTTAAAAGTAGGGTAAAAAATGTGCTTTTCCAAGAGAATTTTGAAAAACTAAAAAACAGGTTGTGGTTGGGATAAGTTTTTTTTTAATATTAGGGGGAGGTTAGAGCTTATAAAGAGTGTGCTTAATTCAATCCCTATCTACTCCTTGTGGGTTATTGGGCCTACGAAATATATTATCAATAGATTCCATAGACTCTTCAACAATTTTCTTTGGGGTCCTCGGAAGAGCATAAAGCTATCCATTGGACCTCTTGGGAAAAAATATGATTTCCTAAAGAGGAGGGTGGATTAGGGATTAGAAGCTTATTTGACATCGATAAAGCCTTTGCAGCCCAAGCGTGGTGGAAGTTTTGGACTTCAAAAGCTTTATGGTATGATGTGTTAAAGGAAAAATACTTTAAGAAAACACACCCCTTCAAGGCTGGTTTTGGCCCTAACCAACACATTTTTGAAAAAGAATGCTTAAGGTTCAAATGGAAGCTGATAAACAATTTTTTTGGAGAAATGGGAAGGACAATGTTTCCTTTTGGTTTGATAATTGGTGTGAATTTAGCCCCCTTTGTAATTATGTTGGTGTCTTTAATTGTGAGGAAAATGTTTGTGATTATTCTATAGGGAATGGGTGGAATTATGAGAATGTAAGATCCTTTTTTCATGAAAATATTGTGGCTTGTTTTGCGGATATTTATGTTAATCCTAATATTGATGATGAACCCTTTCGGAAATTGTCATCCTGCAGTCTCTTTACATTTTCTTCTGCTTGGAATCACCAAAGATTAGCCAAGGCCCCAACAACTTGGCGATCGATGATGTGGCCCAAATCCATTCTTAATATTCATGCTATTTTTCTTTGGAGATTAATCAATAACTTTATGGCCCTTGATGATAATCTCAAACGAAAAGGATTTGTGGCCGCTTCTCCTTGTGCCTTTTATTTATCTAATTATGAAGAGACTGCTCATTTGTTTATAAATTGTCCATTATCCAAAATTATCTGGGATTATTTTGGTTTCTTCTTTCAGATTCAAATACCCTAAAACTGCACTTTGTTTTGCTTGATTTCCCTTTGGTTTCAGAAAATGTCAAATCATAAGCACGTCCTTACCAATCTTCCATTTCTTGTTCTTTGGCAGATTTGGTGTGCTAGGAATGCTTTCAAATTTCAAGATGAGAAGCCAAGTGCTTCCAGAATCAAGCGTGTTGTAATTGATAGGCTTAGACTTGCGTTCAATGCAGATTTATTACTCGTTGGACTTTGGAAAGACGTTGGGCTTCTAGCTGCGATTTGGAAGTGTCCGGTGTTGAAAAGGAAACTGAAAAAACCAATTTTAGTCTGTTGGAAATCCTCAGATGATGATTATTTTAAAATAAAATTGATGGGGCGTCACGAGGTAATCCAGCCCTTCGGTGGCTGGTGGTATTATTCGGGGTCCAAATTGTAACATGATTGCAGGTTTTTACAAGTTTTTGGGAAAAAGGATTATTTTTATGTTGAGCTAGAAACTATCATTGAAGCAGTGTTGTTGAAACCGGACCAGACCGGCCGGTTCAACTGGTTCAACCTCGAACCGGCCACTTGTCCGGTCCGGAGGGGGGTCTTAGTTTCAGTTTTTCGGTTAGATCGAGAAAATCTGGATCCAGGCAGAGAGAATCGCTAAAAATGGAAGAACTCGGAGGAGAAAAATCTGATTATACCGGAAGTTAAAGAAAAAGAAAAAAAAGTTTTAGATTTGGATCTGAGCGGTTCTTCTGCTATAACTTCTTCTGCTATTGCGATAATGACAATGGAGTCATGTAACTGTTTTCGTGAGAGAAAACTATGGAGGGAAAGATTTTGTGATAACTGATTCTCATCAATTTTATGACAGTGTGAGAGAGAGGGTAAGAAGGAGAGAAATGTTAGGCGGCTAAGAGAAATGGGAAATATGGATGAGAAAAAAGATGTTTTTCTATTGTCTTTCTCTTTTCTCTCTTTCTTCCTTTTCTTTTCGGATCTATGTTTAAGGTTTAGTTTTTTTTTGTGCGTATTAGATTAAATTGCATTCTAATATTTTTTAATCATTAATAATAATCTAAAATAATATAAATTATATTATATAATAAAGAATTAATATATCTGCTATTTTTTAAACGGTTGGATCGCCGGTTGAACCCATTCGACCGTTTAAACCGCTAACAAATAGTAAGACCGGTTCGATTATAACAACATTGCATTGAAGGGTTGAAATTGTGCCTTCAATTGAGAATCCATGAAGTGTGGATAGAGGTGGAAGCAATGGTTGTGCTTCTTATGATCCGAAACAATGGAAGAGGGGGTGGATCTATCAAGGCTTGTTTGCAGAATTTTTGTGCCTTAAGAAGAAGTTTGATATGCGTGTATCCCATATCCACCGTGAAGGAAATAGGATGGTAAATTTTCCTAGCAAAGAAAGCAACAATTGATCAGATTTGCTTAACTTTTTATACTATTGATAGTTGTAAAAGCCTTAAAGGCTTTTTAATAGCTGATGTGTGGGGCCTCCCAAGCTTTAAATTCTCAACATAATCCCTTGTTTTTGCCTTTGTATTGCTAAACTTGTAACAGGGCGATTTGTTTAGGTTTCCTGAATTCTTATAAAAGCTACTTGCGGTATTTTATATACAGGTTAGGGATCAATCCCCCGTCATGCTGATTGACTCTTGAATTAAAAAAAAAAAATACATAAGCTTCAATATACCAGCGTAAAAACCATAGTTATTGATTCAATTCTGTTTCGGCTTGAATGGTCGGAACGTTCCATTCCGATCATTAAAACGGAATATTTTAGAAGTCATTCCGTTTCGATCAATTTCTCGGCCGTTCCAGTGCGGAACAATTGAAAAAAGCTGAAATGATCGAAATTCCCGAGATGCCGAGATGACCGGAATGATTTAAAAGAAATATTTTGTGTAATTTTTATTTTTCAATTTCATACACATATATGTTAATATTAAAAATAAAGGTTCAAAATATTATAATAGACTACACATAAGTAATTTTTTGGGTAATTTGTTCAATTTTCTTTATTTTTGAATTTTGTGTAGTCTAAGCTCCAATAATCCAAATTCTCAAACCGAATAAATTAACGTATGATTTGAAAATATTGATAAGTTATTAAGTTCTAACAATATTTTAAAGTATGTTAATAAATATATATATATATCCGAAACGAAACACCGAAATACTCCGATACTAAAACATCTCGTTTCAATGACAAATTCGAAACGATCGCTTAAAAATTAAAAAGAATGGGGCCGCAAAAGAATCATAATATACATGTGTTTACATTGAAGACCGACTGAATCCCAATCCAATGACAAAATTACAAGATTAGAGCTCACATATCTACAATACATATCAAGTTTACAATCACGATCAAGAAATAATTAAGTTAAGAAGAAAATAACAAATTCTATTCCCCAAACAATTCCACACTACTAACCCCATTCAAATCAATTGTAGCCAGAGATTTCAATTTCTCCATCATCTTCAAACCATCCCCATTCCCAAACATGGCACCTGAAATGCTGACAAGGCCTGGATTCTGGCTATTCAACACAGAGAAAACTGTTGCATCCTCAAAGCCCGCATTAAAGCTGAAATGCAGAAGTCCTTTGGGAAACACAAACACCTCCCCTTCTCTCAACCTCTTCTGGAACACCTGGTTGTTCGAGTCCACAAACCCGACCCCGACAATCCCAGTCCGAACAAAGATCATCTCCGACGCCCTCGGGTGCGCGTGCGGCATCACCATTCCGTCTACTTCCAAGTCGGTCCGTGCACCCGAGAGCCCCAGAGTGTTTAAGCCTGGAAACTCGGCTGCAGTGACTATTGTCATAGACGAGCGGTAGAGGATGTCGGTTTCTCCGGGCTCGTTCAGTAATGAGGACTTGAAATCGGAGGCGGTGACGTTGGAAACGGGCTTGCATGGGAGCCCGTTGAAGAAGAATTTTTGGTGTGTGATGTCGGTTGGACAGAGATCGTAGAGGTTGTCGGCGTCACCTGCGAAAGATACTCGGGCCAAAGCCCATAAACATGTTAGAAAGGCCAAGTTGGTCTTCGTCATTTTGAGAGGCGGTTTGTTTTTCTTTAGCAGATTTTGACGAAGTTCTAGATGTGTGTGTATTTATGTTGAATATTATAGTGGGAGGGGTTAAGGTTTGCAACATGTGGAAGTAAAAACAATGTTGTTTAAGCTTGGAGTTCACTTCACTTCATTGGTGTTTTTGGAGGTTGCTTGAGGTGTAAAAAGCACAGTTGCTTTAAATAAAGTTGGCCTACACTCATTCCTAAGGTTGGCTGTCCTTGGCACAGATCACTCTAATTTCTGTAAATCATGACTCCACTCTCCACTTCTAATTCATGGCATTTGCAAGATTCATCTTTATATAAAATTTGAAAAATTAAGGAATCTAACCAGGAAGGTTGCTTATCTTGACTTTTTCAATAGTTAGTAAATGTTTGTTCCGCGCTAAAAATTGAATGTCATTAAATGAACCATTCTTTTGCAAAGTTTTCATATCAACCAAATCAGCAATTATTCTACCATAACACCTCAACATAAAAACAGTGAATCGAGTCAAGAGTCGTGATTCAGGAGACCAAAATTAGAGAAAGAGATTGCACTAAGATTGCCTGGAAACAGGATAGAGAAAAGTACCGAAATTGCACTCTCTTTAACAAGCATGTTAATTTTTTTATGGAAGCCTCTCTCATATGCTTAACTGGGTAGCAATCGCTTACTTCCACCTGCAGGAAGAAAATTAAAAGTGCACATTAGTATTACAATATTAATTTTTCCCATGAGAAACGGTGATTTCACCCAAAGAATCAGCTGAAGTATCAGCTTTTAGCCTGCTTGGACAATTAAGTATATGTGCTGAATAACAACTAAAATATTTCAGTAGATGATCAGGTTAATAATGTTTATATACTTTTACATGTACGTGTGGGAACGAGTTTATTTTTCGTCAGGAGACGTGAACATTAGACACTTCCTCTAGATTTCCTTAAGAATTCAAAATTTCACTTTTATCTTTGTATAATGAAATTAAAATTGATTGCCAGTAGTTCGCATTCAAAAGTTCATCTAAAACCAGTGTAGCCTTTGCACCTTATTATACTTGTATAGGTCCAAAGCTGGAGCGCTCTAATTAATGTATTATTTGTAGCTAATTACCTAAGTGCAAAACATACTAGTAAGAGTTTAAAGATAGCACAACAAAAATCAGATATATGAAAGATGCACCTTCTCTCAGAGACGGACCTTCACTTATTGATCCTAAGTTGATCCACTGTATGGCATTGAAGTCAATAGGAGATGAAACCAGTACAACTTTGGACCAAGGTTGTCAAACTCGCGATTTTAAGTAGAATCGGTGGTGTGTCAGTAAAATCGGATCGTAAAATCGAATCGTAAAATCGTAAGATTCTACTATCTATACAAAATAACCATATATTTAAATTATTCTAAATATATTTTAATTACAACAAGTTTTGAATAGATATTACTTATAAAATATACATATATTATATACACATTTAATCAAAGAGAAAAGAAATACAATATGGAGAAATGTTTTAGGCATCATGAATCATATATATATTTAGTAAATCATTTTTAAATTGTAATTATGGATACTTTAATTTTAAGAGAAAATTAACAAATAACTTTAGTGAAATTAACTACTACATAAAAGATATAAGATATATTTTTATGAAGCTTAGATTTTAATTTAGAACTTGATAATTAGAAAAAAAATTCAGCAAATTGGCTCTCTTTGAGTATAAATTGATCTAGAAAAGTTTTAAAAACCCAATTTTAAATTGGTATAAATTCTATAATTCATATTATATGTTTTTTAATTGGTAAAATAGAGTAAAAAGCAGTATGTTATAAAATTGTTAAACTCATACACAAAATCGTAAAATCGTAAAACTCGTAAAATCGCATGAGCAAACTCGAGAGTTTACTCCGATTTCATCAGATTTCGATTTTATCACGAGTTAACTCGTTTAGGGAGAAATAACTCATAAACTCGTAGAATCGTAAGAGTTGACTCGAGATTTTGACAACTATGCTTTGGACAGCCTTGGAAAGAGGGTATATAACTATATATAGAATCGTTTGTCCACTGACCCTAACAGAGTTCTCAGTAATATCCAGGGCTCCAAGAGTGTTATCGGTCACTGGACATGAAGATCTCTTGTTCTGACTGATATTTAATTGGTCCAATGGAATGCCATGACCCCCCTGTCTGTTTAAATTGAATATTTCTATGATGATGCTGATTTTGTGAGACAATATGCGGTCCTTCATTCACCAGACAAATAAAATACATCATGCACAGAATGCATTCTAACAACATACATTTTTTATATTAATCAATATAACATTCAGAATAAGTAAACTTCTTCTTGGAGGGATGTAAAGTAAGAGCAGAAAAAAATGCAAAATTCTGCAATTTGCAGCCCTAGCATTTTAAAACTCAGGATTCTGATTACTAGCACTTTAGGCTAAGTCTTTTACCTCCACAGGCAAATTCTCACTTAAAATATCATTTGGCAGTTGCATGGGTACTGCTGTAGGCAAATATAAACAAAATACACTATAACTTTAACTGCATTTGTCTGCTTATATGGTGTAACTCCCAGTTGAGAATATATATACTGGGTTTGGATGCAGATCATTTAAGGATTTCAGCCAATGTTTAAATTTCCAGAATTCACTTAAGCTTTCATGCCACATTCTCTGAATACTACATACCTGAGAAAAATTAAATTCATCGACTATAGGAATGAAAGACGTTACAAGTTACAAAAGATCTTGTTCAGGGTACTTTTTAAATCGGTCTTGAAGAAAACTGAGTTGTAATGGTTCTTCTCTGTCATATTTTAATTCCTGAAGCCATCTTTTAGTGAGACCATCGAGGCACCTTTCGATCTAAAAATTAAATTTGGTAAACATCCAAAATGAAAAGAAAAAGGCTTTCAATACTTTTCTTTTTTTTTTTCTTTTTTCTTTTGATGAGTAACATTATAGCTCTTGATATCAGCTCTCTCTCCCATCAGACACATCATACTCTACCTGAATTAATTCAAGACAAATCAATGTTCATTATACTATGGGTAATAAGGTTATAGAAACCACTATTGATCGGTACATGGCACCTAAACTACAAATCATCTTCTTTCACCTCACCGGAGAAAATTGTCACTACTTTTGGAGCAATATGCTATACTATGATGACCTGAATTGGTGTAGAAGTGACAACTATAAAACCACTATTGCATTCTAATCAAGGTTATGGTGCAACAGTACGGGATAAATGTGGAGTTCTAATTACTCGAAAGTTAGAATAAAAGAACGACTGGATAAGCCAATACTATTAATCTATAGCAATATGCTAACAGATATATGTCACATCATAACTATGGTTGAACTAAGATTTGGAACTGTTGTATAAATGGCAGCTTGATGTTTGGCCCACATAATGAACTCTACCAAAAGACACTTGTCAGCAGCAGCCTGACAAGAAAACTAACAAGAATCCTTAGGCCCTCCCCCAATGGGAGGTATTTTGCCTAGGTGGAAAGTGGGGAAATACCTCAAAAATGGGTATTTACCATTGGGGGGATTTTTGGGGGGTGGGTAGGGAAACCCGGGTAGCGTTTTCGCTACCCAGGTATTTGTGGGGTGGCCGCGAGTGGGGATTAAGCGGGGGAGAGGGACGCGCGCAAAGATTGGCGCAGCGCAGGCGCGTGGGCGCCACGCGCGCGCAAAGCGCGTGCAGGCGTGGGCCCCGCGGCCTGCGCCTTTGTCCCCTCCATCATTACTTTTTTTTTCCGTTTTTTTTTTTGTTTTTTTTTTATTTCTGCTATTATTTATTATGTGTGTGATATGTGTGTGTTTAAATTGAGATATGTGTGTGTTTTGAAAAATAGCCGTTATTGCAACGACTCCAATTATTATTTTTTTTTAATTTTCTTTTTACTGAAATTATCTAACTTTTAGAAAATAATTTTTTTTTTTTAAATTAAATTTGCCCTATAAATATATCTTCCCACTTCATCATTTTCCCCACATTTACCTACTACTCTCAAATTTCAAGATAAATTTCTTCTCTTCTCCTCTTCACACCCAAAAAGAAAAATAATGGATAAAAATCCGTGGACACAATGGTTCAATTCTTCGAATTCCGGAGAAGAAGCATCGCCTCCAAATATCAACTTTCGTCCACCTGTTACCAACTTCAATCCTCAAAATCCTAATTTTCCAACTCATTTCCCTACTCATTTTCCAAATTTTCCGGAAGGTAGCAACAACCAACCCATGCCCTTTACTCCATCTGGACCAGCATTTTACATGCATCCGAATCAAATACCGTACATGCAACCTCCTCAGTCTGGGTTTCGTCCGATGATGGGCATTAATTCATTGAGAAGGGCCGGTAGTGATAGTTCTGATACAGACAGAGACACTCCGACCCCGAACTCTCAGTGTTCGTCTCCTTTCTCGTCTCAGTTCTCCCCAGTCGGACTTGATCGAATAAATCTCGCTTCCGACTTTGAGGCTGCTGATCATCCACCCAAGGCTCCAGCTCCAGTTCCACAAAAGAAAACTTACTCTCATGATGAAAACGTCCTTCTCTGTAGCTGTTGGCTCGATATCAGCACAGACTCTGTTGTTGGAAACGATCAAAAGCTTGATCAAATGTGGATTCGAATCGCCGAGGCATACAACAGGAACCGTCCAAGCGGCACGCTACTTAGGACTCATAACCAGTTGAAGACTCATTACTATACCCTACAGAAACAAGTGAGATGGTTCTGTGGCTGTTACAATATTGAGCAAAAGGCCTGGGGAAGCGGTTGTAGCGATGCAGATATCATAGCGAAGGCGAAGGTTCAATATACTGCAAAACATGGAGGGGAGTTTAATCATATGAGTTCTTGGTATGTTTTGAAAGATAGCCCGAAGTTTGCCAATCTAGACGACGATGTCCGCGGCTCAAAAAAGACAAAAGTATCGGCATCTGGAGAGTACGTGATATCTTCAAACACCGACTCCAGCGCTGGAGAGGAAGTGAGGACGGAACACGCTCGTCCAATGGGGAGGAATGCGGCTAGGCGATTGAGCAAGGGCAAGGGAAAAGCAGGCACGTCTAATGCCGGAGAAAGCCTCGACGTTATTGAGCAAAGACTCCAGGCCTTAGAAGAACAAAACAAACAAAAGATCGAAGGATTGAACTCTATTGCCACTGCGAAAGAGTATAAAATAGTGATGAAAGATACCTCGAATATGACAGAGGACCAATTGCGTTTCCACCTCCTTGTGGTGGATAAAATCAAGAAGAAGTGGGGGATGTAGCTTTGGAAAAGTAGTCGTTGTATGCAAAACTAGCCGTTGTATTTCTTTCCGTTATAAGACTAGCCGTTGTATTTCTTTCCGTTATAAACTAGCCATTGTATTTCTTTTCGTTATAAAACGAGCCGTTGTATTTCTTTCCGTTATAAAACTAGCCGTTATAAAACTAGCCGTTGCAAATATAGCCGTTGCAGAACGAGCCGTTATAAAACTAGCCGTTGCAAAAATAGCCGTTATGAAACGAGCCGTTGTAAAACTAGCCGTTGTAAATATAGCCGTTACAAAACTAGCCGTTGTAACTCTAGTCTATAAAAGGTCCTATCCAGGTTGTTGCACATCTCAATCTATAACATTACACTCCTCTACATTCGAAAATGTCTTCATCTTCTGAAGAAAGTGATAGTCTTCTTGAATTCTTAATTGATGATACGACTGAGAAAGAAATACAGTCATTACTTAAAAAAAACAAGACTTACTTGTCAATGCCGGGACTTCTGACGGCAGAGCTAGAAAACGAAGAACGTACGTTCGCCGAGATCGTGAGGCGGGGCATGCAAGACTCTACCTCGACTACTTCTCTGAAGATCCGATATACGGAAGCGATACATTTCGCCGGCGTTTTCGTATGTCGAGAGAGTTATTCTTGCGCATAGTTGATGCATTGGAAGGCCACGATGACTATTTCCGTTTGAGGGTCGATGCAACTGGACAAAAGGGGTTCTCTCCACTCCAGAAGTGTACGGTTGCCATCCGCCAATTGGCGTATGGGGGACCTGCCGATCAATGGGATGAGTACCTACGTGTTGCCGAAACAACCGCTGTAGAATGTCTATTTAAATTTTGCCGCTGTGTGATCGAAGTGTTTGGTGGATACTACTTGAGAAAGCCTAACGCCGATGATTGCCAGCGGCTGTTACAAATGCACGAAGAAAGACACGGATCTCCCGGAATGCTAGGAAGCCTTGATTGCATGCACTGGGAATGGAGGAACTGTCCGGTAGCTTGGAAGGGCCAATTCACACGAGGTGATCATGGCGTCCCAACAATCATGCTCGAAGCGGTTGTCTCAGCCGATTTATGGATATGGCATGCCTACTTTGGAGTAGCAGGCTCCAACAACGACATAAACGTGCTCAATCAGTCTCCTTTGTTTACGGAAACGTCGCAAGGAGTTGGTCCCTCCATTAATTTTACAATCAATGGTAAGCAATATAATCAAGGATACTATCTCACCGATGGAATCTATCCAGAGTGGGCTACTTTTGTGAAAAGCTTTCAATGTCCCCAAGATCCGAAGAGACAACATTTCAAGTTACTGCAAGAGACTGCTAGAAAGGACGTCGAACGAGCCTTTGGAGTGCTTCAAGCGCGTTTTGCAATGATTCACCGTCCTAGTCGTTTTTGGTACAAGAATAACTTGAAGGATATAATGTTAACTTGCATTATATTGCACAACATGATTATCGAAAATGAAGGAAATGCAGCGATCGATTGGTCCGACGATCCCAATTACGCCATACCGCCTCCACACGTAAGTCAAGGATCAACTGGAGCATTCGTTGACTACGTTAGAAGAGGTGTCCAACTTCGGGATAAGCAGAAACATCTCCAGCTTCGGCAGGATTTAATTGAGCATGTTTGGGCTCGGTCCGGAAATAATTAGCTAGATTTAAAATATGCCGGGACTTCGTAGGCGTTGTTGCTGTCGGTTTTTTTTTTTTTTTCTTGTACGGTGTGAGCTTTCAATTTGTATTTTTACTATTTACGTAATAAAAAAAATTAACAATATTTTTTTGGTTTTTTTTTTTCGAAAATATCCTAAAATATTAAAAAGTTAAAATAATCGGAATATTTAATTATTAATTATTTATCCGAAATAAGTTAATTATAATATAGATGATAAATAAAAATATGAATGGGATAAATAGAAAATTAAGGTGGGTCCCCCAAAAATACCTACTTTTTTTGTATATTGTTGGGGAGGAGTTTTGTTTTGGAGGTAGGGGTATTTTTGCTTTTGAGGTGACGCTGACGTGGCAGCAAAATACCTGCTTTTTGGGAAGTGCCATTGGGGAAGGCCTTATATACTGCAACTGTGCAAAAGATTGCTAGCAAGCGTTTCTTGAACAGACAGATGAAAATAGTCTCACCTTCAGAGCCTTCACTGTCACCGAATCCAAGACACTAACGAAACAAGAACCTGAGCAAACCACCTTTCATACACCATTTTTATCATGGCCTCCCCAAGTGTATATAAATTTTTTCGCTCTAAATATTTACTAGCTTCATGTCTGTCGCAAATAATAACAAGATAAAAAAGATTGGGCCATTAAAACTATTGTCAAAATTAACCTTTCTGAAAAAATATAGCCGCATGTGCTTATCATAAGAGGGTTCAGAGCACGGGAGGGACAAAAACATCACCTTTACATAGGGCAGATTCACTGGATTTAGGATAGAAAGCATCAATAGGCATATTGTTTAGGGCATGATGAAGGTCACGTAGACTAAAGTTTCCATGCGGATTATATGCTATCTTCAGCTATTTACAGTAAATATTCCCAGCTCTTAACTAAGTCAATTTACTATTTCAGTCAAGAATTGAGGTGAAACACTATCGCTATTCATATAAAGGAAAATTACGCAAAGAATCAGAACAAAATACTTTGACATATGGAAGGGTATTATATATTTTGAAATGACTCAAATACCCCGTGTGCAAACAGATCAAAAAGTGTTGTCGACCACAAATAAAAGAATCTTGAGATAGTTCAAAACATGATACAAGACGCACAAAAACCAACAGAAAGTATGACAATAGGGTGATTTTTTATGCTTTCGAATCTTAATCATTCTCATTTAGTTCATGATAGTTATCAAGTTTGATTCACCAAGAATGCTGGAATTCAACCGTTGCTTTCCCAGACGAAAGCATCCTACATCTTCCACAACCTTTTACATTCTAAACGAAATTTGACTCTAAAAAACCAAAGAAAATATAAGCTTAGTATATGATGCTCCCATTGAAACAAAAGTTGAATTTCATATAATCAGAATTATGTTGTACTGTATCTCCACGAAAAGGAGAAAATAATACCAAGAGTCTAAATTAAACAGACTCGAGCACGGTCTAACGGTACGCAAAATTAACTAGCAAATATAACTCATCCGGACAATTAATTCTATTTCTTGCAACATAACAAAGTCCAATGCGATCAATCAAAGGCTTCGAATTCAATCGAGTTTCGCCAGTTGCTGTTACGAACGTGAATTAGAATTGTGTTTCGCAAATAACAACAATGACTTCAGAATTGCACAGTAGGCGAAAAAAAAAAAAACAAATATAAATTCAATTCAGTTAAAATCGAATTTTAAGAAACTTCTGTGCGATCTCAAAAGTGTCTTGTTGAAACGACATAACATATCAAGATCAGTATGGCATGTCTTAAATGGAATTATTGTATGATATGGGGGCACATAATTTGTTTATGTACGGATGTACCTGCTTAACTTCTCAAATAACAGGAAGTGATAAGCTCCGCATGTTCAATACGAAGCAAAGCAATACCATGATTCAATAGCCTTTACCAAATTTCTCCACCGCGAAGAAAATGTGAGAGTGGGTTATTCCTATTTAAGATCTTCGAATTTGACATTCATGGCGCATATATAGAAAGAGATTTTCTTTCCTTTTTTACTAGTGGGAGTTTATTTGGTGGATTTCAATTCTTTTCCTTTTTAGAAAATGATTTGGTGGTTAGTTATTTTTATTATACTTGATTACTTAGTATTTATTGTGGACTGAAATTTAGTATTTTGGAATCCGGCTAAACTTTTAGTTAAATAATTATCCTATTTAATATAATCAATCTCTTATCTCTTATCTCTTATATACTAAAAGAGAAACCGTTTGTTGATACATGCTAGTTTTACATGTATTTTAGGTCAATTAAAGGTCATAATTTGTGACATATGCATGTGTATTTGGGCGAAAAGTGATTAAAATCCATCTTTTAAGCTAGATGATGTGTTTCTGCTTGTTTTAGTGTATTCAGGTATAAAAAGCCAAAAAGTCCGTTTGGACAATGTTCAGATGAAAAACGAGCAAGAAAAGTCGGAAATAGCAAAGAGGAGTTGAAACATGGTCAGAAGTTCTAACTCGATCGAGTTGTTTAGCAACTCGGTCGAGTGAGAAATGAAGAGCAAATCGTGAAGTTGGTCAGAGATTCCAACTCGGTCGAGGGGGATTCTGACTCGGTCGAGTTGAAGCCCAACTTGGTCGAGTGAGAAATGAAGAGCAAAACGTGAAGTTGGTCAGAGATTCCAACTCGGTCGAGGGGGATTCTGACTATGTCGAGTTGAAGCCCAACTCGGTCGAGTGAGAAATGAAGAGCAAAAGGTGAAGTTGGTTAGAGATTCCAACTCGGTCGAGGGGGATTCTGACTCGGTCGAGTTGAAGCCCAACTCGGTCGAGGCAGCTTTCCGAGTCCAAAACTGATTATGCGCGTTTTATGATTTTGAGCTCATCTTGAGCCCAATTTAGTCTTAACTATATAAGGAGGTTCCCAAACTCGAAAAAGGGACTGAGAGATCATTACATGGCATATTGAAGAGGAAAGCAACATCAAAAGATCAAGATCAAGACGACGATTAGGGTGCTTATTAACTTTCTCATTTCTTTATTTCAAATCATGTTTGTCTATGAACATTGGTGTGTTATGAACATGAACATGAGTGAGTAGTTCTTTATTATTCTAGGGTTTTGAAAGTAGGTTTTAATGAATGTTTGATTAATTGAAGTTTTTCTATTCTAGTTAATGATGGTTATTCGTTATCTATGTGTTGTGATTTATTTTCATGAATAGTTAAATTGATCACTTAACTACGTCTACATAATTCATAAGTTCGCTTTGAAAGGAGGAATTTGTGAATGGAAAGACAATATATAGCGTATTTGTTGAGCGCTTTGAAAGGAGATGAGATAAGTGCGTAGGCATTGGTCTAAGATCAATTGGGAGTTCGTTAGGTCTAGTCGACTTGAAAGGGTGGCTAGGGATAATGAATCTACAAGTTAATTTCTTCGAAAGGAGAGTTATATATATAAGTGTCGTCTAATAACGATAATTATCATTGCTAGTTTAGAGTAATTTGATTGTCATACTTAGTTAATTCTGAAATCAATTCTCTAGAATTTATCTTCCAATTTTGATTATTTGATAAAGTGTTTTCTTATTCTTGGACTTGAGTGTTAAGTAATAGTTTAGGAAAATTAGTTTAATAACCAAATCAATCCAATTGAGAGCCTAGTTAGGAGTATTTTAGGATATTTAGAGTATCAAACTCATGATAAGACAGACACTATCACACTGTCTTACTGTCTTTTACTGTCTTCAGTCCACCATTACCATCCTAAGTTATTAGGAGTTATAACCATGGACTACTAGTTAGCTTGTAGCTGCCGCATTCTGTATTCATATTGTGCCTTCATTAACTGATTCACAAAGATCAATAATAAAGATTTATCCATTACCTGATTCATAACAAAAGATCAATAAAACGATGAAGATCAATAAAACTAATCTGACTTAAAATAAGGATGTGGTTGTGGGGGGGTGGGGGGGGGGGTGACCAATGAAATTCATAAGAAACCTGAGAAATGAAAGAGAGAAGCAGGAAAACATAAGTACAACATCTCATGCCATCAGGGTGAAAATGCAAATGCAAAATTCAAAACCATACACGGATTATGGTTTTTTTGGTCTGCTTTACTGAATAATGAAAAACAATTATGAATAAGAGACCACAAACCTCAAATTACCTGATTCATTAACTGGTAACATCCATGGCTTTATTCATCCATCAATAATGTTATCATCATCTGTATCGAAATCTTGCTCAAACTTCTTCACCATTTCTTAAGAATTTCAGGTGAGCATCCAATTTTGACACTAGTAGTGTGAATTAATTTTTCCAGCCCAGACTTTGCTAACGAGTTGATTTTGTCTGTGTTAAATTACTTAAACAGACCTCCATGTAATGAAATAAGCAAAAAAGTAAAGCATGGTTAGACAAATTTTGCTGAAACAAAAGTTGAAGCCACAGAATGAACAAAAAGATAAAGAACGAAAAAACATTTGATGTGCTGCACATTAAGCCTTCCATCATTTGTGACTAAATGTTCTACTTCACGCACTTCGTTTTGCCTTTTTATTCTTTTGTTCTTGGAAAATGGTTGAGCAACCTTGTAAATGATATCTAACGCACTTCCGATCAAGATAATAATTCGATTGGTCAATCATAGATATGACAATAGTTAGGCTTTTTAATGAAACTGAAATTTTATAGTTTGCACTGACTATGTTGCAACGCGGAAATTGATGAAAATAAAAACGAAAAACGAAAGCCAAAATAAACATGGGGCTGAATCCCTCAGACCCCTCGGACCTGCATTTTGGATCTTCTACTCCATACAATACAACATCTTCTACTATATTTCAATTCAGACACGATACGTGTATATTATGACATTATGAAGACATCAGGAGTGATTATGTGACATGATCAATATAACATTTTGTAGATGATGTTGTACCAAATGTTGTATAAAATCCGAACCGTCGGACCTGTTGTTATTGATATTCCATATAACGATAGGTTTTACAAAGAGACTCGATTTCTCTGACACCTAACCTATACTATTTCTAATAACGTCCGGCGACTCCCGTCGACTTAGCTGACATTGACACGGCAAACCATCGATGGTCGAACGAGTTCTCCCAAACTTGCCTCGAAGCTTCTTCTCCCGAAGAACCTTCTACTGATAACCCCAACTAAAAAACCTAGCACAAACTAACACTTGCGAGTATCACTAATACATCTCTTTAGTCCTAACTCTCGATACTCTACTACTACGAGTACACAAATAAAGAAACACAATGATTTATTCTTTCTCTCTAAGTACTCGCACTAATACTTTAGCCACTGCATGTATATATATACAAAAGAATAACTTGCTGAACAAGATTAAGGCCTAAAGATTGTTTACATAATCCACCGCCAACTTGTATCTTTTGCATTTATCCTTAAAGATTCTCACAAGATTTGCTTGTACATCCTCCATTCATTGATATGCTTGTATATCTCTCATACCAAAATATCAACTAACGATTTGTACCTCTTTGATGGGCTTGTACATCTCCTTTTAGAATATCAACATACTACTATATATAATCTCCAAGACTTGTTTCCCGTCCCCAACAGATTTCCAATTGTTGTCCTTGAATATATTTGTCCATGCAAATCTTAGTCACCTATAAAGAATCATTAATATAAAAATACTTAACTAATAATAATAATAATAATAATAATAATAATAATAATAATAATAATAATAATAATAATAATAATAATAATAATAATAATAATAATAATAATAATAATAATAATAATAATAATAATAATAATAATAATAATAATAATAATAATAATAATAATAATAATAATAATAATAATAATAATAATAATAATAATAATAATAATAATAATAATAATAATAATAATAATAATAATAATAATAATAATAATAATAATAAATGATAATAATAATAATAATAATAATAATAATAATAATAATAATAATAATAATAATAATAATAATAATAATAATAATAATAATAATAATAATAATAATAATAATAATAATAATAATAATAATAATAAATGATCAGAAATCTGTTTGGACCCATGTTTGCCCGCTTTTACCCATGTTGAGGTGTTTAGGGCTTTTGGGGTGCCTTTTGATTTTCTGAGCATTTATTATAGTTGACGGATCTTCAACTTGTAATTTGCTCCTCATACGGATTTGTAATTTTTCCCAACAACACGATTTGGGAATACATCCTGACAACACGATCTGAACTACACCCTAACAATACGATCCGAGCCTCTTATGGTATCAGAGCCATGGAATCGGTGATTTTAGCTGGGGATGATATAATTTAACACCTTGATACAAAAATGTTTCGACAAAATAATTCTATAAAAAATAGTTTAAATATGGAGTATGATACACCTCAAAATCTTGAGTTATTAAACAAATGGACAATTCCAAAAATTGATCCTAAAGTAATTTATAAATTAGGAACTTTTGAAAAACTTGGTTTTAAACAAGTTGTTAAAACAACTGAAGAATCTATTTCTATTAATAATGAAGAAGTAATTATAAAATTACTTTCAGAAAAAGATATTTTACCTTATAAAAAAGAATATAAATTTTTACATATTGGTTTAGTGCAAATTGCTTTTAAACCTTTAACCTTAGAAGGACTACCAGAAAGCTTTATTGCAGCTTTAAGAGATGGTAGAAATTTAAATTGGAAAAAATCTTTAATGGGAATAATCCAATCTAGTCTGGCTCATGGTCCAGTTTATTTTGATGTCTATCCAAATTTACAATTATCTTTAACTGATATAAATATTCTTGATGCTTTGACATTAAATGTTAAAATTCATGGTTATGATTATTCTTTAGGTTCTGAAGTTATATGTATTTGTTACCGAATATATTATAAACCCTTGTTTACTTTAAATCCTCATTGTAAAATAAAGGATAAGCCTGTTAATGAAACAATTTTGATTGAGACAAATTTCAATAGATCTAATATTATGACAAGAAGATCTATTAAATGGGAAGAAATTGTGTTTCCAGAAAATTGGATTATTGAAAAAGCTGTAAAACCACAGCCAACTATTTCTTCAAAATTATTGAATGTTTTTCAAACTTCTGAAGGAACTGTTAATATACAGTTTGATAATTTTATAAAAGAAAGATCTTTAAAATCTTCTTCTATGAGATCTTATATTTCTCCTATTGATTATACTGTGGAAACTCCTTCAAGAGCTTCTACCTCTCTAAAAAAAGAGAATTTGAGAAATAATGATGATGTTATATCTGAAGAAGATAGAATAAATGAATTGCATATTGGCAAAGATAATATTGTTAAAAGTGTCAATAGTAGACACATGGAGACAATGTCTGAAATGAGTTTTCCTTGATTTATGGATTTTAAAGCTCAAAAAATTGATTTTAGCCCTGGTTCAGAAGCCAGAAAAATTATTAGTGAAGAATTCAGACTTCCTAAATGGGAACCATTTAGAACTTGGTTTTTTGAAAATTTCAATAAAATGGAAAAACAAATTATACAAGAAAATTTTTATAACAAATGTGAAGAAACAAATACTTTGATTTTATTTGTTCCATGGTTCATGTCTACCTATGTACATCAATATATTTCTGTTTTAGAAAGAAATTATAGACTAATGAATGGACAAATCATTAATAATGGTTTTCCTCCTCAAGAACCCTTTCAAATAGAAAAAGATAATAATATATGTAATTTTCTTGCTTTTTCAAAATTATTTGAAAATGATGTTTTACAAGTAACTTGTAGTCATATAAATTTATTAATAAAACAAAATAATTATATGAATTTATTTATCAATGTTTTAGGAGAGCACATACTTTCACTTCATAATAAAGTTGATAATGTTATTTCTTTAATAAATAATAAAAAGGAAAAAATAATTTCAAAAATTGATTTTGAAAAAGAATTGATTGCTACTCCTAGTATACAACTTCCACCAGAGATAAAAGATTTTAAATTAGAATCTTTGACAGAGTTAGAAAAATTATTAGAAGAAAAATTTTCAAAATTATCTTTAAATACTTTAGAAAATGATTTTCAAAAAGATTTTGAAAATGGATCTGATTATAAACAGATTATTAATGACCAGATCAACAAAATTGAAAAATGGGCTGATAAGCCTAATCAACGATTTTATTATTATAGGAGACCAACTCCTATGGATGTTCTTAATGAAGAACAAGAATATATTTTGAATAATAGCTATAGTGGAAGAAATATTTATGAATGGAATATTGATGGTTATACTGAAAAACAGATTTATAATACTGTTCATAGAATTCTTATGTATTCTACAGTTTGTAAGAATAATGGTAATACCGATAAAAATATTGCAAAAATGATTATTGCAGGTTTTACTGGCCAACTTAAAGGTTGGTGGGATCATTATTTGACCCAAGAAAATAGAGATTATATTCTCAACAATATAAAACAAGAGAATAATGTTTCTGTTGAAAATGCTGTTTATACTTTGATTATTAATATTATAGAACATTTTACTGGCAGATATTCTGATAATAGTGAACATATTCGTACACTATTACAAAATCTGAGGTGTAAAACACTTACAGATTTTAGATGGTATAAAGATACATTTTTAAGCAGAGTGATGGAACTCCCTGAGAGTAATAGCTCTCATTGGAAATCAAAATTTATTGATGGATTACCTTATTTATTTGCAGAAAGAGTAAGAAATAATTTAAGGGGAAATAATGTTCATGTTCCATATGATAGTTTTACTTATGGTAAATTAATTGGTACTTGTATTCAAGAAGGTTTAAATTTATGTAATGAGATAAAATTAAATAGACAAATAAAAAGACAAAATTTGTCTGAGAAAAAACAATTAGGTCAATTTTGTGAACAATTTGCTATGGATATGCCTAGTACTAGTAAAACTAGTAAGAATAAAAATAAATATGATAAAAATGATTTTCTTAAATATAGAAGAAGAAAAAAGGCTTCTAAAAGAAAAATAGAAAGACATGCTAATAGAAAGCAAGAAAGAGACGAGAGGAAAAAACAGAGAAATAAATTGATAATATGCCATAAATGCCAAAAGGTTGGGCATTATGCAAGAAATTGCTGGGTAAAAAAGAAGATTAATAATCTTCAAATTGATGATAATATCAAGGATATAATATCCAAGATATTGTTAAAATCAGATGATTCAGAATCAGAATCAGTTACAAAATCTGAATTAGATTCAGAAATGTCAGAAATATCTGATATTGAAAATCTCAAAGCATTGGAACAAGAATCAGTAATATCTGATTCAGAATTATCAGATACTAATGAATGTAAATGTCAGGATAATAAGCCTGATGAAACAGATGAAATTTATAGACTTTTATCTCAAATGAAAAATTTGGAGATAAATGTCTTAGACCATAATAATATTATGGATTTATTAAAATTAATAAAGGATCCTAATTTGAGATCTTCAATAATAGATCAAGTGGGTAATATCCCAAGTTCATCTAGTGATACTGGAAATAAACAAGAAAATAATAATTCTATATATGTTTCAGATGAACCTTATCTTATGAGCAAGGTTTATCAGATGCTTAAAGAAAAACAGAAGGATAAAACTCCTACTTCTTTAAGTGATTTAAGTATTGAAATTGATAATCTTAAAAAAGAAATTAAATTTCTTAAACAAAATAATAATGTTTTGGAAAAAAGAATTGATAAATTAGAAGGGAAAAATGAAATAATTATACCTGATAATAATGATGAAAGCTTTCTTAATAATATTGAAATGTTTATTTCACAAAAATGGTATGTAAAAATTACTCTTTTGATTGATGATTTTTATTCAAAAGAATTTATTGCACTTATTGATAGTGGTGCAGATTTAAATGTTGTACAAGAAGGATTAATTCCTACTAGATATTTTCAGAAAACAACACATTCTTTATCCCATGCTGGTGGGCAAAAACTTGATATTAGTTTTAAACTACCAAAAGCTTATGTTTGTATTGATAAAAAATGTATTTCTACAAGTTTTTTACTTGTGAAAAACATTTCTAACCAAGTTATACTTGGAACCCCCTTTATAAATATAATTTATCCTTTTACAAAAGTTGATAATAATGGTATTATTGGCACATATGAAAATGAGCCTATAGTACTAAAATTTATTACCAAACCTTTTGCAAAAATATTACATAATATTTATGATAATATCAAAGCAAAAGAAAATCAGTTAAATTTCTTAAAACAAGAAATTAATATCCTTTCTATAGAAGATAGTTTGAAAAATCCTAAATTACAGGATAAAATTAAATTACTTCATAATCAAATGAGTATTGATATTTGTAATGATCTTCCAAATGCTTTTTGGAATAGAAAGAAACATATTGTTTCACTTCCTTATGAGGATAGTTTTACAGAGGATAAAATTCCTACTAAAGCTAGACCTTGTCAGATGAATTCTGAATATTTAGAATTATGTAAAAATGAGATTAAATCTCTTTTAGAAAAAAATATCATTAAGTCATCTGAATCAGCTTGGTCTTGTACAGCTTTTTATGTTAATAAACATTCTGAACAAGAAAGAGGAGTACCTAGATTAGTTATAAACTATAAACCTCTTAATAAGGTTTTAAAATGGATTAGACATCCTATTCCAAACAAGAAGGATCTTCTTGACAGACTTTATAATGCTGTTATATTTTCAAAATTTGATTTAAAATCTGGATTTTGGCAGATTCAAATTAATCCTGCTGATAGATATAAAACTGCCTTTAATGTTCCTTTTGGACATTATGAGTGGAATGTTATGCCCTTTGGGTTGAAAAATGCTCCTTCTGAATTTCAGAAAATAATGAATGATATTTTTACTCCTTATAGTGAATTTATAATTGTATATATTAATGATATTTTAGTATTTTCAAAAAATATTGAGATACATTTCAAACATTTAAATATATTTAAAAATTTAGTAATTCAAAATGGATTAGTTATTTCTAAACCAAAAATGATACTTTTCCAAACAAAAATAAAGTTTTTAGGACATTTTATTGAAAAAGGTAATATTATACCTATTAATAGAAGTATTGAATTTACTTCAAAATTTCCTGATGAAATTACTGATAAAACTCAGTTACAAAGATTTTTAGGGAGTCTAAATTATATTTCTCCTTACTACAAAAATCTTGCAGAAGATACTGCTATTTTATATGATAGATTAAAGAAAAATCCTATTTCATGGAATAATCAGCACACAGAAGCTGTTAGAAAAATAAAAAATAAGGTTAAATATTTACCTTGTTTATCATTAGCAAATCCTAATTGGGAAAAAATTATTGAAACAGATGCCTCTGATATTGGTTTTGGAGGAATTTTAAAACAAACTGATCCTATTGATAAAAAGGATTATTTGATAAGATTCTATTCTGGTAAATGGAATAATAGTCAAAAGAATTATGCTACTATAGCTAAGGAAATTTTAGCTATTGTTAAATGTGTTTTAAAATTTCAAGATGATTTATATAATCAAAAATTTATTATTAAAACTGATTGCAAAGCTGCTAAATTTATGTTTAATAAAGATTTTAAACATGATGTTTCTAAGCAAATGTTCGCTAGGTGGCAAGCTCATTTAGCACCTTTTGATTTTGAAATAATATATAAAAAAGGTGAAGATAATAATCTTCCTGATTTCCTAACTAGAGAATATTTAAATGAATTCTAAAAGATCGCTATAAAATGTACAGGTTACAAAAAATAAATAATGAAAAGGTAATTGCTTTAGAAAGAGAATATAATGCTACAAAAAATTTTCTTTCTAAAGAAGACAAGCAAAAATTAGAAACCAGAATTGCTACATACAATGACATTTTAAGAAGTTGGGCTTTTCAAATTCATAATTATGAATTTAAGAATCTCTAACATTTTTGTTTTCCAGGTATGAGTTTCCGAGGTCGCGGAACTTTCCCTTATAGGGGAAGAGGTGGCAGGGGACCAAATATTTTGGCCCAACATGGCAGACAAAAATTGGTGGCAGCCAATATTACAAATATCTCACAAAATGCATCATATCAGGAGTATCTCCAATGGAAGAATAATAAGGCTTCCCAAAACGAAGAAAGTACTAATAGTACTTCTCAAGCATCATATGCTAATATTGTGAATACGGAAGAAAAGGATCCCAATAAGGATTTCATAAAAAATGATAAAGAAAAAATAATTTTCCTAATCAGTAATACTGATCTAAAATGGGAAGATGATCCATGGAAAATCTTTGATAGATATCTATCTAATCAAGGATTTCCCTATGAGGTTTATAAATCTCGAAAATTTTATGAAAATATACTCATAAGTAATGAATGTGAAATTACTCACATGACAAGTGGAAATCCAGAAGTTTATAACTTCTCGAAAATTATCATTAAGCAATTAATTCCTATAGAAGAATGGGGAATATCTCCATCAAAAGAGAAATCTCTCTGCATAAATAATATTACTGTGAAATACAATTATTGGGATTATATCCAAGCCTTTGAAAAGGTTTTCTATTATAATAATGATAAAAAGAAACATACCTGGTTAATCAAGGTATGTAATAAAGTTTATAACTTTGAAATACCAAATTGGTTCCGAAAATGGTGGCGACTTTTTGGCCCAAAGGAAGAAATTCTTCCAGAAATATTAAAATCAGAATTCCAGAAATGGAAATATTCAAGTCCCATATTGGGAAAAGTATATGAAGAAAATAAATTCTGTCTTTGGGAATCCCCGCTACATTTTTTCATTGAATTTTCCATCCCATGGATTTTCAAATGGGATATTAAAGTGAGTTATACTCACAAAATTCCTTGCCTTAAAAGAATCTTTTTTACAAGATTCTGGGATAAAATGATAAAAATTGATCCCAGTACAAATAAAATGTTTGGAGTCGATACTTTGGATAATATCCAACAAAAGATAAAGACCTATATCCAAGCAAGGAAGAAAAATAAGGAAACAGCCACCAGAGATAATATCTCTAAAAAATTATTCAAAAATGTGGATGACTTATCCAAAGAAGAGATGATTGAATTATATCTTACCCAAATGAAGAAAGAACTGCTGGAAGACTTGGGTGAAGAAGAAGAAGAAGAAATGGCTTCTCTACAAAGTGATAATTCCTCAAAAGACAAATCTGTCAGTATGCAGGATGCTCAAGATCCATATGAGGATGATATTACAGACACTCAAATGGAAAAATGGATTCAAACGATGAAGAATTCTGCATCAAATTCCAGAGAAGAATCTTCCTCGAAATAAAGACAAAATTTGTAGTACTATTTAAATAGTATTTTTACTATTTGGAATAGTAAATTACTATTCCCTTTCCGCGTTTTTGAACAGTAATTTACTGTTCACCAATAGTTTTTATACTTTTTTACTGTTCATATGTCGGTTTGAAAGGTCTATATAAAGACCTCATTTGTAAATAAGGGAAGCAGGCGTTAGACAGTCCAGCCTTCTCTCTCTCTCTCTTGTAATCTCCTCTCTTGTAATATATTTCAGAGAAATAAAATCATTTCTGTACTGGTGTGTCTTCAAAACTTGTAAGTTTTTCTTTCTTTTCTTTATTTTGTTTATCTAAATTTTATATATTATAAGGATGAGCCTTATAGGCTAAATCCTTTGTGTTAAATTATATCTGAACCAGATAAAATTGTTGATTCTATGATCTCATATCATGATAAGTTTGGAATCAACACGTGAAGGTGTAATTCTTCGATCAACAAGTTAGAATGGAACTCCTGAATCAATAAGTTGGGTAGGATCCATGAGGTTGGTTGATTTTCTGGCCTATAATAAATGATCAGAAATCTGTTTGGACCCATGTTTGCCCGCTTTTACCCATGTTGAGGTGTTTAGGGCTTTTGGGGTGCCTTTTGATTTTCTGAGCATTTATTATAGTTGACGGATCTTCAACTTGTAATTTGCTCCTCATACGGATTTGTAATTTTTCCCAACAACACGATTTGGGAATACATCCTGACAACACGATCTGAACTACACCCTAACAATACGATCCGAGCCTCTTATGGTATCAGAGCCATGGAATCGGTGATTTTAGCTGGGGATGATATAATTTAACACCTTGATACAAAAATGTTTCGACAAAATAATTCTATAAAAAATAGTTTAAATATGGAGTATGATACACCTCAAAATCTTGAGTTATTAAACAAATGGACAATTCCAAAAATTGATCCTAAAGTAATTTATAAATTAGGAACTTTTGAAAAACTTGGTTTTAAACAAGTTGTTAAAACAACTGAAGAATCTATTTCTATTAATAATGAAGAAGTAATTATAAAATTACTTTCAGAAAAAGATATTTTACCTTATAAAAAAGAATATAAATTTTTACATATTGGTTTAGTGCAAATTGCTTTTAAACCTTTAACCTTAGAAGGACTACCAGAAAGCTTTATTGCAGCTTTAAGAGATGGTAGAAATTTAAATTGGAAAAAATCTTTAATGGGAATAATCCAATCTAGTCTGGCTCATGGTCCAGTTTATTTTGATGTCTATCCAAATTTACAATTATCTTTAACTGATATAAATATTCTTGATGCTTTGACATTAAATGTTAAAATTCATGGTTATGATTATTCTTTAGGTTCTGAAGTTATATGTATTTGTTACCGAATATATTATAAACCCTTGTTTACTTTAAATCCTCATTGTAAAATAAAGGATAAGCCTGTTAATGAAACAATTTTGATTGAGACAAATTTCAATAGATCTAATATTATGACAAGAAGATCTATTAAATGGGAAGAAATTGTGTTTCCAGAAAATTGGATTATTGAAAAAGCTGTAAAACCACAGCCAACTATTTCTTCAAAATTATTGAATGTTTTTCAAACTTCTGAAGGAACTGTTAATATACAGTTTGATAATTTTATAAAAGAAAGATCTTTAAAATCTTCTTCTATGAGATCTTATATTTCTCCTATTGATTATACTGTGGAAACTCCTTCAAGAGCTTCTACCTCTCTAATAAAAGAGAATTTGAGAAATAATGATGATGTTATATCTGAAGAAGATAGAATAAATGAATTGCATATTGGCAAAGATAATATTGTTAAAAGTGTCAATAGTAGACACATGGAGACAATGTCTGAAATGAGTTTTCCTTGATTTATGGATTTTAAAGCTCAAAAAATTGATTTTAGCCCTGGTTCAGAAGCCAGAAAAATTATTAGTGAAGAATTCAGACTTCCTAAATGGGAACCATTTAGAACTTGGTTTTTTGAAAATTTCAATAAAATGGAAAAACAAATTATACAAGAAAATTTTTATAACAAATGTGAAGAAACAAATACTTTGATTTTATTTGTTCCATGGTTCATGTCTACCTATGTACATCAATATATTTCTGTTTTAGAAAGAAATTATAGACTAATGAATGGACAAATCATTAATAATGGTTTTCCTCCTCAAGAACCCTTTCAAATAGAAAAAGATAATAATATATGTAATTTTCTTGCTTTTTCAAAATTATTTGAAAATGATGTTTTACAAGTAACTTGTAGTCATATAAATTTATTAATAAAACAAAATAATTATATGAATTTATTTATCAATGTTTTAGGAGAGCACATACTTTCACTTCATAATAAAGTTGATAATGTTATTTCTTTAATAAATAATAAAAAGGAAAAAATAATTTCAAAAATTGATTTTGAAAAAGAATTGATTGCTACTCCTAGTATACAACTTCCACCAGAGATAAAAGATTTTAAATTAGAATCTTTGACAGAGTTAGAAAAATTATTAGAAGAAAAATTTTCAAAATTATCTTTAAATACTTTAGAAAATGATTTTCAAAAAGATTTTGAAAATGGATCTGATTATAAACAGATTATTAATGACCAGATCAACAAAATTGAAAAATGGGCTGATAAGCCTAATCAACGATTTTATTATTATAGGAGACCAACTCCTATGGATGTTCTTAATGAAGAACAAGAATATATTTTGAATAATAGCTATAGTGGAAGAAATATTTATGAATGGAATATTGATGGTTATACTGAAAAACAGATTTATAATACTGTTCATAGAATTCTTATGTATTCTACAGTTTGTAAGAATAATGGTAATACCGATAAAAATATTGCAAAAATGATTATTGCAGGTTTTACTGGCCAACTTAAAGGTTGGTGGGATCATTATTTGACCCAAGAAAATAGAGATTATATTCTCAACAATATAAAACAAGAGAATAATGTTTCTGTTGAAAATGCTGTTTATACTTTGATTATTAATATTATAGAACATTTTACTGGCAGATATTCTGATAATAGTGAACATATTCGTACACTATTACAAAATCTGAGGTGTAAAACACTTACAGATTTTAGATGGTATAAAGATACATTTTTAAGCAGAGTGATGGAACTCCCTGAGAGTAATAGCTCTCATTGGAAATCAAAATTTATTGATGGATTACCTTATTTATTTGCAGAAAGAGTAAGAAATAATTTAAGGGGAAATAATGTTCATGTTCCATATGATAGTTTTACTTATGGTAAATTAATTGGTACTTGTATTCAAGAAGGTTTAAATTTATGTAATGAGATAAAATTAAATAGACAAATAAAAAGACAAAATTTGTCTGAGAAAAAACAATTAGGTCAATTTTGTGAACAATTTGCTATGGATATGCCTAGTACTAGTAAAACTAGTAAGAATAAAAATAAATATGATAAAAATGATTTTCTTAAATATAGAAGAAGAAAAAAGGCTTCTAAAAGAAAAATAGAAAGACATGCTAATAGAAAGCAAGAAAGAGACGAGAGGAAAAAACAGAGAAATAAATTGATAATATGCCATAAATGCCAAAAGGTTGGGCATTATGCAAGAAATTGCTGGGTAAAAAAGAAGATTAATAATCTTCAAATTGATGATAATATCAAGGATATAATATCCAAGATATTGTTAAAATCAGATGATTCAGAATCAGAATCAGTTACAAAATCTGAATTAGATTCAGAAATGTCAGAAATATCTGATATTGAAAATCTCAAAGCATTGGAACAAGAATCAGTAATATCTGATTCAGAATTATCAGATACTAATGAATGTAAATGTCAGGATAATAAGCCTGATGAAACAGATGAAATTTATAGACTTTTATCTCAAATGAAAAATTTGGAGATAAATGTCTTAGACCATAATAATATTATGGATTTATTAAAATTAATAAAGGATCCTAATTTGAGATCTTCAATAATAGATCAAGTGGGTAATATCCCAAGTTCATCTAGTGATACTGGAAATAAACAAGAAAATAATAATTCTATATATGTTTCAGATGAACCTTATCTTATGAGCAAGGTTTATCAGATGCTTAAAGAAAAACAGAAGGATAAAACTCCTACTTCTTTAAGTGATTTAAGTATTGAAATTGATAATCTTAAAAAAGAAATTAAATTTCTTAAACAAAATAATAATGTTTTGGAAAAAAGAATTGATAAATTAGAAGGGAAAAATGAAATAATTATACCTGATAATAATGATGAAAGCTTTCTTAATAATATTGAAATGTTTATTTCACAAAAATGGTATGTAAAAATTACTCTTTTGATTGATGATTTTTATTCAAAAGAATTTATTGCACTTATTGATAGTGGTGCAGATTTAAATGTTGTACAAGAAGGATTAATTCCTACTAGATATTTTCAGAAAACAACACATTCTTTATCCCATGCTGGTGGGCAAAAACTTGATATTAGTTTTAAACTACCAAAAGCTTATGTTTGTATTGATAAAAAATGTATTTCTACAAGTTTTTTACTTGTGAAAAACATTTCTAACCAAGTTATACTTGGAACCCCCTTTATAAATATAATTTATCCTTTTACAAAAGTTGATAATAATGGTATTATTGGCACATATGAAAATGAGCCTATAGTACTAAAATTTATTACCAAACCTTTTGCAAAAATATTACATAATATTTATGATAATATCAAAGCAAAAGAAAATCAGTTAAATTTCTTAAAACAAGAAATTAATATCCTTTCTATAGAAGATAGTTTGAAAAATCCTAAATTACAGGATAAAATTAAATTACTTCATAATCAAATGAGTATTGATATTTGTAATGATCTTCCAAATGCTTTTTGGAATAGAAAGAAACATATTGTTTCACTTCCTTATGAGGATAGTTTTACAGAGGATAAAATTCCTACTAAAGCTAGACCTTGTCAGATGAATTCTGAATATTTAGAATTATGTAAAAATGAGATTAAATCTCTTTTAGAAAAAAATATCATTAAGTCATCTGAATCAGCTTGGTCTTGTACAGCTTTTTATGTTAATAAACATTCTGAACAAGAAAGAGGAGTACCTAGATTAGTTATAAACTATAAACCTCTTAATAAGGTTTTAAAATGGATTAGACATCCTATTCCAAACAAGAAGGATCTTCTTGACAGACTTTATAATGCTGTTATATTTTCAAAATTTGATTTAAAATCTGGATTTTGGCAGATTCAAATTAATCCTGCTGATAGATATAAAACTGCCTTTAATGTTCCTTTTGGACATTATGAGTGGAATGTTATGCCCTTTGGGTTGAAAAATGCTCCTTCTGAATTTCAGAAAATAATGAATGATATTTTTACTCCTTATAGTGAATTTATAATTGTATATATTGATGATATTTTAGTATTTTCAAAAAATATTGAGATACATTTCAAACATTTAAATATATTTAAAAATTTAGTAATTCAAAATGGATTAGTTATTTCTAAACCAAAAATGATACTTTTCCAAACAAAAATAAAGTTTTTAGGACATTTTATTGAAAAAGGTAATATTATACCTATTAATAGAAGTATTGAATTTACTTCAAAATTTCCTGATGAAATTACTGATAAAACTCAGTTACAAAGATTTTTAGGGAGGCTAAATTATATTTCTCCTTACTACAAAAATCTTGCAGAAGATACTGCTATTTTATATGATAGATTAAAGAAAAATCCTATTTCATGGAATAATCAGCACACAGAAGCTGTTAGAAAAATAAAAAATAAGGTTAAATATTTACCTTGTTTATCATTAGCAAATCCTAATTGGGAAAAAATTATTGAAACAGATGCCTCTGATATTGGTTTTGGAGGAATTTTAAAACAAACTGATCCTATTGATAAAAAGGATTATTTGATAAGATTCTATTCTGGTAAATGGAATAATAGTCAAAAGAATTATGCTACTATAGCTAAGGAAATTTTAGCTATTGTTAAATGTGTTTTAAAATTTCAAGATGATTTATATAATCAAAAATTTATTATTAAAACTGATTGCAAAGCTGCTAAATTTATGTTTAATAAAGATTTTAAACATGATGTTTCTAAGCAAATGTTCGCTAGGTGGCAAGCTCATTTAGCACCTTTTGATTTTGAAATAATATATAAAAAAGGTGAAGATAATAATCTTCCTGATTTCCTAACTAGAGAATATTTAAATGAATTCTAAAAGATCGCTATAAAATGTACAGGTTACAAAAAATAAATAATGAAAAGGTAATTGCTTTAGAAAGAGAATATAATGCTACAAAAAATTTTCTTTCTAAAGAAGACAAGCAAAAATTAGAAACCAGAATTGCTACATACAATGACATTTTAAGAAGTTGGGCTTTTCAAATTCATAATTATGAATTTAAGAATCTCTAACATTTTTGTTTTCCAGGTATGAGTTTCCGAGGTCGCGGAACTTTCCCTTATAGGGGAAGAGGTGGCAGGGGACCAAATATTTTGGCCCAACATGGCAGACAAAAATTGGTGGCAGCCAATATTACAAATATCTCACAAAATGCATCATATCAGGAGTATCTCCAATGGAAGAATAATAAGGCTTCCCAAAACGAAGAAAGTACTAATAGTACTTCTCAAGCATCATATGCTAATATTGTGAATACGGAAGAAAAGGATCCCAATAAGGATTTCATAAAAAATGATAAAGAAAAAATAATTTTCCTAATCAGTAATACTGATCTAAAATGGGAAGATGATCCATGGAAAATCTTTGATAGATATCTATCTAATCAAGGATTTCCCTATGAGGTTTATAAATCTCGAAAATTTTATGAAAATATACTCATAAGTAATGAATGTGAAATTACTCACATGACAAGTGGAAATCCAGAAGTTTATAACTTCTCGAAAATTATCATTAAGCAATTAATTCCTATAGAAGAATGGGGAATATCTCCATCAAAAGAGAAATCTCTCTGCATAAATAATATTACTGTGAAATACAATTATTGGGATTATATCCAAGCCTTTGAAAAGGTTTTCTATTATAATAATGATAAAAAGAAACATACCTGGTTAATCAAGGTATGTAATAAAGTTTATAACTTTGAAATACCAAATTGGTTCCGAAAATGGTGGCGACTTTTTGGCCCAAAGGAAGAAATTCTTCCAGAAATATTAAAATCAGAATTCCAGAAATGGAAATATTCAAGTCCCATATTGGGAAAAGTATATGAAGAAAATAAATTCTGTCTTTGGGAATCCCCGCTACATTTTTTCATTGAATTTTCCATCCCATGGATTTTCAAATGGGATATTAAAGTGAGTTATACTCACAAAATTCCTTGCCTTAAAAGAATCTTTTTTACAAGATTCTGGGATAAAATGATAAAAATTGATCCCAGTACAAATAAAATGTTTGGAGTCGATACTTTGGATAATATCCAACAAAAGATAAAGACCTATATCCAAGCAAGGAAGAAAAATAAGGAAACAGCCACCAGAGATAATATCTCTAAAAAATTATTCAAAAATGTGGATGACTTATCCAAAGAAGAGATGATTGAATTATATCTTACCCAAATGAAGAAAGAACTGCTGGAAGACTTGGGTGAAGAAGAAGAAGAAGAAATGGCTTCTCTACAAAGTGATAATTCCTCAAAAGACAAATCTGTCAGTATGCAGGATGCTCAAGATCCATATGAGGATGATATTACAGACACTCAAATGGAAAAATGGATTCAAACGATGAAGAATTCTGCATCAAATTCCAGAGAAGAATCTTCCTCGAAATAAAGACAAAATTTGTAGTACTATTTAAATAGTATTTTTACTATTTGGAATAGTAAATTACTATTCCCTTTCCGCGTTTTTGAACAGTAATTTACTGTTCACCAATAGTTTTTATACTTTTTTACTGTTCATATGTCGGTTTGAAAGGTCTATATAAAGACCTCATTTGTAAATAAGGGAAGCAGGCGTTAGACAGTCCAGCCTTCTCTCTCTCTCTCTTGTAATCTCCTCTCTTGTAATATATTTCAGAGAAATAAAATCATTTCTGTACTGGTGTGTCTTCAAAACTTGTAAGTTTTTCTTTCTTTTCTTTATTTTGTTTATCTAAATTTTATATATTATAAGGATGAGCCTTATAGGCTAAATCCTTTGTGTTAAATTATATCTGAACCAGATAAAATTGTTGATTCTATGATCTCATATCATGATAAGTTTGGAATCAACACGTGAAGGTGTAATTCTTCGATCAACAAGTTAGAATGGAACTCCTGAATCAATAAGTTGGGTAGGATCCATGAGGTTGGTTGATTTTCTGGCCTATAATAAATGATCAGAAATCTGTTTGGACCCATGTTTGCCCGCTTTTACCCATGTTGAGGTGTTTAGGGCTTTTGGGGTGCCTTTTGATTTTCTGAGCATTTATTATAGTTGACGGATCTTCAACTTGTAATTTGCTCCTCATACGGATTTGTAATTTTTCCCAACAACACGATTTGGGAATACATCCTGACAACACGATCTGAACTACACCCTAACAATACGATCCGAGCCTCTTATGGTATATATGTAATTTTCTTGCTTTTTCAAAATTATTTGAAAATGATGTTTTACAAGTAACTTGTAGTCATATAAATTTATTAATAAAACAAAATAATTATATGAATTTATTTATCAATGTTTTAGGAGAGCACATACTTTCACTTCATAATAAAGTTGATAATGTTATTTCTTTAATAAATAATAAAAAGGAAAAAATAATTTCAAAAATTGATTTTGAAAAAGAATTGATTGCTACTCCTAGTATACAACTTCCACCAGAGATAAAAGATTTTAAATTAGAATCTTTGACAGAGTTAGAAAAATTATTAGAAGAAAAATTTTCAAAATTATCTTTAAATACTTTAGAAAATGATTTTCAAAAAGATTTTGAAAATGGATCTGATTATAAACAGATTATTAATGACCAGATCAACAAAATTGAAAAATGGGCTGATAAGCCTAATCAACGATTTTATTATTATAGGAGACCAACTCCTATGGATGTTCTTAATGAAGAACAAGAATATATTTTGAATAATAGCTATAGTGGAAGAAATATTTATGAATGGAATATTGATGGTTATACTGAAAAACAGATTTATAATACTGTTCATAGAATTCTTATGTATTCTACAGTTTGTAAGAATAATGGTAATACCGATAAAAATATTGCAAAAATGATTATTGCAGGTTTTACTGGCCAACTTAAAGGTTGGTGGGATCATTATTTGACCCAAGAAAATAGAGATTATATTCTCAACAATATAAAACAAGAGAATAATGTTTCTGTTGAAAATGCTGTTTATACTTTGATTATTAATATTATAGAACATTTTACTGGCAGATATTCTGATAATAGTGAACATATTCGTACACTATTACAAAATCTGAGGTGTAAAACACTTACAGATTTTAGATGGTATAAAGATACATTTTTAAGCAGAGTGATGGAACTCCCTGAGAGTAATAGCTCTCATTGGAAATCAAAATTTATTGATGGATTACCTTATTTATTTGCAGAAAGAGTAAGAAATAATTTAAGGGGAAATAATGTTCATGTTCCATATGATAGTTTTACTTATGGTAAATTAATTGGTACTTGTATTCAAGAAGGTTTAAATTTATGTAATGAGATAAAATTAAATAGACAAATAAAAAGACAAAATTTGTCTGAGAAAAAACAATTAGGTCAATTTTGTGAACAATTTGCTATGGATATGCCTAGTACTAGTAAAACTAGTAAGAATAAAAATAAATATGATAAAAATGATTTTCTTAAATATAGAAGAAGAAAAAAGGCTTCTAAAAGAAAAATAGAAAGACATGCTAATAGAAAGCAAGAAAGAGACGAGAGGAAAAAACAGAGAAATAAATTGATAATATGCCATAAATGCCAAAAGGTTGGGCATTATGCAAGAAATTGCTGGGTAAAAAAGAAGATTAATAATCTTCAAATTGATGATAATATCAAGGATATAATATCCAAGATATTGTTAAAATCAGATGATTCAGAATCAGAATCAGTTACAAAATCTGAATTAGATTCAGAAATGTCAGAAATATCTGATATTGAAAATCTCAAAGCATTGGAACAAGAATCAGTAATATCTGATTCAGAATTATCAGATACTAATGAATGTAAATGTCAGGATAATAAGCCTGATGAAACAGATGAAATTTATAGACTTTTATCTCAAATGAAAAATTTGGAGATAAATGTCTTAGACCATAATAATATTATGGATTTATTAAAATTAATAAAGGATCCTAATTTGAGATCTTCAATAATAGATCAAGTGGGTAATATCCCAAGTTCATCTAGTGATACTGGAAATAAACAAGAAAATAATAATTCTATATATGTTTCAGATGAACCTTATCTTATGAGCAAGGTTTATCAGATGCTTAAAGAAAAACAGAAGGATAAAACTCCTACTTCTTTAAGTGATTTAAGTATTGAAATTGATAATCTTAAAAAAGAAATTAAATTTCTTAAACAAAATAATAATGTTTTGGAAAAAAGAATTGATAAATTAGAAGGGAAAAATGAAATAATTATACCTGATAATAATGATGAAAGCTTTCTTAATAATATTGAAATGTTTATTTCACAAAAATGGTATGTAAAAATTACTCTTTTGATTGATGATTTTTATTCAAAAGAATTTATTGCACTTATTGATAGTGGTGCAGATTTAAATGTTGTACAAGAAGGATTAATTCCTACTAGATATTTTCAGAAAACAACACATTCTTTATCCCATGCTGGTGGGCAAAAACTTGATATTAGTTTTAAACTACCAAAAGCTTATGTTTGTATTGATAAAAAATGTATTTCTACAAGTTTTTTACTTGTGAAAAACATTTCTAACCAAGTTATACTTGGAACCCCCTTTATAAATATAATTTATCCTTTTACAAAAGTTGATAATAATGGTATTATTGGCACATATGAAAATGAGCCTATAGTACTAAAATTTATTACCAAACCTTTTGCAAAAATATTACATAATATTTATGATAATATCAAAGCAAAAGAAAATCAGTTAAATTTCTTAAAACAAGAAATTAATATCCTTTCTATAGAAGATAGTTTGAAAAATCCTAAATTACAGGATAAAATTAAATTACTTCATAATCAAATGAGTATTGATATTTGTAATGATCTTCCAAATGCTTTTTGGAATAGAAAGAAACATATTGTTTCACTTCCTTATGAGGATAGTTTTACAGAGGATAAAATTCCTACTAAAGCTAGACCTTGTCAGATGAATTCTGAATATTTAGAATTATGTAAAAATGAGATTAAATCTCTTTTAGAAAAAAATATCATTAAGTCATCTGAATCAGCTTGGTCTTGTACAGCTTTTTATGTTAATAAACATTCTGAACAAGAAAGAGGAGTACCTAGATTAGTTATAAACTATAAACCTCTTAATAAGGTTTTAAAATGGATTAGACATCCTATTCCAAACAAGAAGGATCTTCTTGACAGACTTTATAATGCTGTTATATTTTCAAAATTTGATTTAAAATCTGGATTTTGGCAGATTCAAATTAATCCTGCTGATAGATATAAAACTGCCTTTAATGTTCCTTTTGGACATTATGAGTGGAATGTTATGCCCTTTGGGTTGAAAAATGCTCCTTCTGAATTTCAGAAAATAATGAATGATATTTTTACTCCTTATAGTGAATTTATAATTGTATATATTGATGATATTTTAGTATTTTCAAAAAATATTGAGATACATTTCAAACATTTAAATATATTTAAAAATTTAGTAATTCAAAATGGATTAGTTATTTCTAAACCAAAAATGATACTTTTCCAAACAAAAATAAAGTTTTTAGGACATTTTATTGAAAAAGGTAATATTATACCTATTAATAGAAGTATTGAATTTACTTCAAAATTTCCTGATGAAATTACTGATAAAACTCAGTTACAAAGATTTTTAGGGAGTCTAAATTATATTTCTCCTTACTACAAAAATCTTGCAGAAGATACTGCTATTTTATATGATAGATTAAAGAAAAATCCTATTTCATGGAATAATCAGCACACAGAAGCTGTTAGAAAAATAAAAAATAAGGTTAAATATTTACCTTGTTTATCATTAGCAAATCCTAATTGGGAAAAAATTATTGAAACAGATGCCTCTGATATTGGTTTTGGAGGAATTTTAAAACAAACTGATCCTATTGATAAAAAGGATTATTTGATAAGATTCTATTCTGGTAAATGGAATAATAGTCAAAAGAATTATGCTACTATAGCTAAGGAAATTTTAGCTATTGTTAAATGTGTTTTAAAATTTCAAGATGATTTATATAATCAAAAATTTATTATTAAAACTGATTGCAAAGCTGCTAAATTTATGTTTAATAAAGATTTTAAACATGATGTTTCTAAGCAAATGTTCGCTAGGTGGCAAGCTCATTTAGCACCTTTTGATTTTGAAATAATATATAAAAAAGGTGAAGATAATAATCTTCCTGATTTCCTAACTAGAGAATATTTAAATGAATTCTAAAAGATCGCTATAAAATGTACAGGTTACAAAAAATAAATAATGAAAAGGTAATTGCTTTAGAAAGAGAATATAATGCTACAAAAAATTTTCTTTCTAAAGAAGACAAGCAAAAATTAGAAACCAGAATTGCTACATACAATGACATTTTAAGAAGTTGGGCTTTTCAAATTCATAATTATGAATTTAAGAATCTCTAACATTTTTGTTTTCCAGGTATGAGTTTCCGAGGTCGCGGAACTTTCCCTTATAGGGGAAGAGGTGGCAGGGGACCAAATATTTTGGCCCAACATGGCAGACAAAAATTGGTGGCAGCCAATATTACAAATATCTCACAAAATGCATCATATCAGGAGTATCTCCAATGGAAGAATAATAAGGCTTCCCAAAACGAAGAAAGTACTAATAGTACTTCTCAAGCATCATATGCTAATATTGTGAATACGGAAGAAAAGGATCCCAATAAGGATTTCATAAAAAATGATAAAGAAAAAATAATTTTCCTAATCAGTAATACTGATCTAAAATGGGAAGATGATCCATGGAAAATCTTTGATAGATATCTATCTAATCAAGGATTTCCCTATGAGGTTTATAAATCTCGAAAATTTTATGAAAATATACTCATAAGTAATGAATGTGAAATTACTCACATGACAAGTGGAAATCCAGAAGTTTATAACTTCTCGAAAATTATCATTAAGCAATTAATTCCTATAGAAGAATGGGGAATATCTCCATCAAAAGAGAAATCTCTCTGCATAAATAATATTACTGTGAAATACAATTATTGGGATTATATCCAAGCCTTTGAAAAGGTTTTCTATTATAATAATGATAAAAAGAAACATACCTGGTTAATCAAGGTATGTAATAAAGTTTATAACTTTGAAATACCAAATTGGTTCCGAAAATGGTGGCGACTTTTTGGCCCAAAGGAAGAAATTCTTCCAGAAATATTAAAATCAGAATTCCAGAAATGGAAATATTCAAGTCCCATATTGGGAAAAGTATATGAAGAAAATAAATTCTGTCTTTGGGAATCCCCGCTACATTTTTTCATTGAATTTTCCATCCCATGGATTTTCAAATGGGATATTAAAGTGAGTTATACTCACAAAATTCCTTGCCTTAAAAGAATCTTTTTTACAAGATTCTGGGATAAAATGATAAAAATTGATCCCAGTACAAATAAAATGTTTGGAGTCGATACTTTGGATAATATCCAACAAAAGATAAAGACCTATATCCAAGCAAGGAAGAAAAATAAGGAAACAGCCACCAGAGATAATATCTCTAAAAAATTATTCAAAAATGTGGATGACTTATCCAAAGAAGAGATGATTGAATTATATCTTACCCAAATGAAGAAAGAACTGCTGGAAGACTTGGGTGAAGAAGAAGAAGAAGAAATGGCTTCTCTACAAAGTGATAATTCCTCAAAAGACAAATCTGTCAGTATGCAGGATGCTCAAGATCCATATGAGGATGATATTACAGACACTCAAATGGAAAAATGGATTCAAACGATGAAGAATTCTGCATCAAATTCCAGAGAAGAATCTTCCTCGAAATAAAGACAAAATTTGTAGTACTATTTAAATAGTATTTTTACTATTTGGAATAGTAAATTACTATTCCCTTTCCGCGTTTTTGAACAGTAATTTACTGTTCACCAATAGTTTTTATACTTTTTTACTGTTCATATGTCGGTTTGAAAGGTCTATATAAAGACCTCATTTGTAAATAAGGGAAGCAGGCGTTAGACAGTCCAGCCTTCTCTCTCTCTCTCTTGTAATCTCCTCTCTTGTAATATATTTCAGAGAAATAAAATCATTTCTGTACTGGTGTGTCTTCAAAACTTGTAAGTTTTTCTTTCTTTTCTTTATTTTGTTTATCTAAATTTTATATATTATAAGGATGAGCCTTATAGGCTAAATCCTTTGTGTTAAATTATATCTGAACCAGATAAAATTGTTGATTCTATGATCTCATATCATGATAAGTTTGGAATCAACACGTGAAGGTGTAATTCTTCGATCAACAAGTTAGAATGGAACTCCTGAATCAATAAGTTGGGTAGGATCCATGAGGTTGGTTGATTTTCTGGCCTATAATAAATGATCAGAAATCTGTTTGGACCCATGTTTGCCCGCTTTTACCCATGTTGAGGTGTTTAGGGCTTTTGGGGTGCCTTTTGATTTTCTGAGCATTTATTATAGTTGACGGATCTTCAACTTGTAATTTGCTCCTCATACGGATTTGTAATTTTTCCCAACAACACGATTTGGGAATACATCCTGACAACACGATCTGAACTACACCCTAACAATACGATCCGAGCCTCTTATGGTATCAGAGCCATGGAATCGGTGATTTTAGCTGGGGATGATATAATTTAACACCTTGATACAAAAATGTTTCGACAAAATAATTCTATAAAAAATAGTTTAAATATGGAGTATGATACACCTCAAAATCTTGAGTTATTAAACAAATGGACAATTCCAAAAATTGATCCTAAAGTAATTTATAAATTAGGAACTTTTGAAAAACTTGGTTTTAAACAAGTTGTTAAAACAACTGAAGAATCTATTTCTATTAATAATGAAGAAGTAATTATAAAATTACTTTCAGAAAAAGATATTTTACCTTATAAAAAAGAATATAAATTTTTACATATTGGTTTAGTGCAAATTGCTTTTAAACCTTTAACCTTAGAAGGACTACCAGAAAGCTTTATTGCAGCTTTAAGAGATGGTAGAAATTTAAATTGGAAAAAATCTTTAATGGGAATAATCCAATCTAGTCTGGCTCATGGTCCAGTTTATTTTGATGTCTATCCAAATTTACAATTATCTTTAACTGATATAAATATTCTTGATGCTTTGACATTAAATGTTAAAATTCATGGTTATGATTATTCTTTAGGTTCTGAAGTTATATGTATTTGTTACCGAATATATTATAAACCCTTGTTTACTTTAAATCCTCATTGTAAAATAAAGGATAAGCCTGTTAATGAAACAATTTTGATTGAGACAAATTTCAATAGATCTAATATTATGACAAGAAGATCTATTAAATGGGAAGAAATTGTGTTTCCAGAAAATTGGATTATTGAAAAAGCTGTAAAACCACAGCCAACTATTTCTTCAAAATTATTGAATGTTTTTCAAACTTCTGAAGGAACTGTTAATATACAGTTTGATAATTTTATAAAAGAAAGATCTTTAAAATCTTCTTCTATGAGATCTTATATTTCTCCTATTGATTATACTGTGGAAACTCCTTCAAGAGCTTCTACCTCTCTAATAAAAGAGAATTTGAGAAATAATGATGATGTTATATCTGAAGAAGATAGAATAAATGAATTGCATATTGGCAAAGATAATATTGTTAAAAGTGTCAATAGTAGACACATGGAGACAATGTCTGAAATGAGTTTTCCTTGATTTATGGATTTTAAAGCTCAAAAAATTGATTTTAGCCCTGGTTCAGAAGCCAGAAAAATTATTAGTGAAGAATTCAGACTTCCTAAATGGGAACCATTTAGAACTTGGTTTTTTGAAAATTTCAATAAAATGGAAAAACAAATTATACAAGAAAATTTTTATAACAAATGTGAAGAAACAAATACTTTGATTTTATTTGTTCCATGGTTCATGTCTACCTATGTACATCAATATATTTCTGTTTTAGAAAGAAATTATAGACTAATGAATGGACAAATCATTAATAATGGTTTTCCTCCTCAAGAACCCTTTCAAATAGAAAAAGATAATAAGAGGCTCGGATCGTATTGTTAGGGTGTAGTTCAGATCGTGTTGTCAGGATGTATTCCCAAATCGTGTTGTTGGGAAAAATTACAAATCCGTATGAGGAGCAAATTACAAGTTGAAGATCCGTCAACTATAATAAATGCTCAGAAAATCAAAAGGCACCCCAAAAGCCCTAAACACCTCAACATGGGTAAAAGCGGGCAAACATGGGTCCAAACAGATTTCTGATCATTTATTATAGGCCAGAAAATCAACCAACCTCATGGTGGAGGGGTTAGACAGTCCAGCCTTCTCTCTCTCTCTCTTGTAATCTCCTCTCTTGTAATATATTTCAGAGAAATAAAATCATTTCTGTACTGGTGTGTCTTCAAAACTTGTAAGTTTTTCTTTCTTTTCTTTATTTTGTTTATCTAAATTTTATATATTATAAGGATGAGCCTTATAGGCTAAATCCTTTGTGTTAAATTATATCTGAACCAGATAAAATTGTTGATTCTATGATCTCATATCATGATAAGTTTGGAATCAACACGTGAAGGTGTAATTCTTCGATCAACAAGTTAGAATGGAACTCCTGAATCAATAAGTTGGGTAGGATCCATGAGGTTGGTTGATTTTCTGGCCTATAATAAATGATCAGAAATCTGTTTGGACCCATGTTTGCCCGCTTTTACCCATGTTGAGGTGTTTAGGGCTTTTGGGGTGCCTTTTGATTTTCTGAGCATTTATTATAGTTGACGGATCTTCAACTTGTAATTTGCTCCTCATACGGATTTGTAATTTTTCCCAACAACACGATTTGGGAATACATCCTGACAACACGATCTGAACTACACCCTAACAATACGATCCGAGCCTCTTATGGTATCAGAGCCATGGAATCGGTGATTTTAGCTGGGGATGATATAATTTAACACCTTGATACAAAAATGTTTCGACAAAATAATTCTATAAAAAATAGTTTAAATATGGAGTATGATACACCTCAAAATCTTGAGTTATTAAACAAATGGACAATTCCAAAAATTGATCCTAAAGTAATTTATAAATTAGGAACTTTTGAAAAACTTGGTTTTAAACAAGTTGTTAAAACAACTGAAGAATCTATTTCTATTAATAATGAAGAAGTAATTATAAAATTACTTTCAGAAAAAGATATTTTACCTTATAAAAAAGAATATAAATTTTTACATATTGGTTTAGTGCAAATTGCTTTTAAACCTTTAACCTTAGAAGGACTACCAGAAAGCTTTATTGCAGCTTTAAGAGATGGTAGAAATTTAAATTGGAAAAAATCTTTAATGGGAATAATCCAATCTAGTCTGGCTCATGGTCCAGTTTATTTTGATGTCTATCCAAATTTACAATTATCTTTAACTGATATAAATATTCTTGATGCTTTGACATTAAATGTTAAAATTCATGGTTATGATTATTCTTTAGGTTCTGAAGTTATATGTATTTGTTACCGAATATATTATAAACCCTTGTTTACTTTAAATCCTCATTGTAAAATAAAGGATAAGCCTGTTAATGAAACAATTTTGATTGAGACAAATTTCAATAGATCTAATATTATGACAAGAAGATCTATTAAATGGGAAGAAATTGTGTTTCCAGAAAATTGGATTATTGAAAAAGCTGTAAAACCACAGCCAACTATTTCTTCAAAATTATTGAATGTTTTTCAAACTTCTGAAGGAACTGTTAATATACAGTTTGATAATTTTATAAAAGAAAGATCTTTAAAATCTTCTTCTATGAGATCTTATATTTCTCCTATTGATTATACTGTGGAAACTCCTTCAAGAGCTTCTACCTCTCTAATAAAAGAGAATTTGAGAAATAATGATGATGTTATATCTGAAGAAGATAGAATAAATGAATTGCATATTGGCAAAGATAATATTGTTAAAAGTGTCAATAGTAGACACATGGAGACAATGTCTGAAATGAGTTTTCCTTGATTTATGGATTTTAAAGCTCAAAAAATTGATTTTAGCCCTGGTTCAGAAGCCAGAAAAATTATTAGTGAAGAATTCAGACTTCCTAAATGGGAACCATTTAGAACTTGGTTTTTTGAAAATTTCAATAAAATGGAAAAACAAATTATACAAGAAAATTTTTATAACAAATGTGAAGAAACAAATACTTTGATTTTATTTGTTCCATGGTTCATGTCTACCTATGTACATCAATATATTTCTGTTTTAGAAAGAAATTATAGACTAATGAATGGACAAATCATTAATAATGGTTTTCCTCCTCAAGAACCCTTTCAAATAGAAAAAGATAATAATATATGTAATTTTCTTGCTTTTTCAAAATTATTTGAAAATGATGTTTTACAAGTAACTTGTAGTCATATAAATTTATTAATAAAACAAAATAATTATATGAATTTATTTATCAATGTTTTAGGAGAGCACATACTTTCACTTCATAATAAAGTTGATAATGTTATTTCTTTAATAAATAATAAAAAGGAAAAAATAATTTCAAAAATTGATTTTGAAAAAGAATTGATTGCTACTCCTAGTATACAACTTCCACCAGAGATAAAAGATTTTAAATTAGAATCTTTGACAGAGTTAGAAAAATTATTAGAAGAAAAATTTTCAAAATTATCTTTAAATACTTTAGAAAATGATTTTCAAAAAGATTTTGAAAATGGATCTGATTATAAACAGATTATTAATGACCAGATCAACAAAATTGAAAAATGGGCTGATAAGCCTAATCAACGATTTTATTATTATAGGAGACCAACTCCTATGGATGTTCTTAATGAAGAACAAGAATATATTTTGAATAATAGCTATAGTGGAAGAAATATTTATGAATGGAATATTGATGGTTATACTGAAAAACAGATTTATAATACTGTTCATAGAATTCTTATGTATTCTACAGTTTGTAAGAATAATGGTAATACCGATAAAAATATTGCAAAAATGATTATTGCAGGTTTTACTGGCCAACTTAAAGGTTGGTGGGATCATTATTTGACCCAAGAAAATAGAGATTATATTCTCAACAATATAAAACAAGAGAATAATGTTTCTGTTGAAAATGCTGTTTATACTTTGATTATTAATATTATAGAACATTTTACTGGCAGATATTCTGATAATAGTGAACATATTCGTACACTATTACAAAATCTGAGGTGTAAAACACTTACAGATTTTAGATGGTATAAAGATACATTTTTAAGCAGAGTGATGGAACTCCCTGAGAGTAATAGCTCTCATTGGAAATCAAAATTTATTGATGGATTACCTTATTTATTTGCAGAAAGAGTAAGAAATAATTTAAGGGGAAATAATGTTCATGTTCCATATGATAGTTTTACTTATGGTAAATTAATTGGTACTTGTATTCAAGAAGGTTTAAATTTATGTAATGAGATAAAATTAAATAGACAAATAAAAAGACAAAATTTGTCTGAGAAAAAACAATTAGGTCAATTTTGTGAACAATTTGCTATGGATATGCCTAGTACTAGTAAAACTAGTAAGAATAAAAATAAATATGATAAAAATGATTTTCTTAAATATAGAAGAAGAAAAAAGGCTTCTAAAAGAAAAATAGAAAGACATGCTAATAGAAAGCAAGAAAGAGACGAGAGGAAAAAACAGAGAAATAAATTGATAATATGCCATAAATGCCAAAAGGTTGGGCATTATGCAAGAAATTGCTGGGTAAAAAAGAAGATTAATAATCTTCAAATTGATGATAATATCAAGGATATAATATCCAAGATATTGTTAAAATCAGATGATTCAGAATCAGAATCAGTTACAAAATCTGAATTAGATTCAGAAATGTCAGAAATATCTGATATTGAAAATCTCAAAGCATTGGAACAAGAATCAGTAATATCTGATTCAGAATTATCAGATACTAATGAATGTAAATGTCAGGATAATAAGCCTGATGAAACAGATGAAATTTATAGACTTTTATCTCAAATGAAAAATTTGGAGATAAATGTCTTAGACCATAATAATATTATGGATTTATTAAAATTAATAAAGGATCCTAATTTGAGATCTTCAATAATAGATCAAGTGGGTAATATCCCAAGTTCATCTAGTGATACTGGAAATAAACAAGAAAATAATAATTCTATATATGTTTCAGATGAACCTTATCTTATGAGCAAGGTTTATCAGATGCTTAAAGAAAAACAGAAGGATAAAACTCCTACTTCTTTAAGTGATTTAAGTATTGAAATTGATAATCTTAAAAAAGAAATTAAATTTCTTAAACAAAATAATAATGTTTTGGAAAAAAGAATTGATAAATTAGAAGGGAAAAATGAAATAATTATACCTGATAATAATGATGAAAGCTTTCTTAATAATATTGAAATGTTTATTTCACAAAAATGGTATGTAAAAATTACTCTTTTGATTGATGATTTTTATTCAAAAGAATTTATTGCACTTATTGATAGTGGTGCAGATTTAAATGTTGTACAAGAAGGATTAATTCCTACTAGATATTTTCAGAAAACAACACATTCTTTATCCCATGCTGGTGGGCAAAAACTTGATATTAGTTTTAAACTACCAAAAGCTTATGTTTGTATTGATAAAAAATGTATTTCTACAAGTTTTTTACTTGTGAAAAACATTTCTAACCAAGTTATACTTGGAACCCCCTTTATAAATATAATTTATCCTTTTACAAAAGTTGATAATAATGGTATTATTGGCACATATGAAAATGAGCCTATAGTACTAAAATTTATTACCAAACCTTTTGCAAAAATATTACATAATATTTATGATAATATCAAAGCAAAAGAAAATCAGTTAAATTTCTTAAAACAAGAAATTAATATCCTTTCTATAGAAGATAGTTTGAAAAATCCTAAATTACAGGATAAAATTAAATTACTTCATAATCAAATGAGTATTGATATTTGTAATGATCTTCCAAATGCTTTTTGGAATAGAAAGAAACATATTGTTTCACTTCCTTATGAGGATAGTTTTACAGAGGATAAAATTCCTACTAAAGCTAGACCTTGTCAGATGAATTCTGAATATTTAGAATTATGTAAAAATGAGATTAAATCTCTTTTAGAAAAAAATATCATTAAGTCATCTGAATCAGCTTGGTCTTGTACAGCTTTTTATGTTAATAAACATTCTGAACAAGAAAGAGGAGTACCTAGATTAGTTATAAACTATAAACCTCTTAATAAGGTTTTAAAATGGATTAGACATCCTATTCCAAACAAGAAGGATCTTCTTGACAGACTTTATAATGCTGTTATATTTTCAAAATTTGATTTAAAATCTGGATTTTGGCAGATTCAAATTAATCCTGCTGATAGATATAAAACTGCCTTTAATGTTCCTTTTGGACATTATGAGTGGAATGTTATGCCCTTTGGGTTGAAAAATGCTCCTTCTGAATTTCAGAAAATAATGAATGATATTTTTACTCCTTATAGTGAATTTATAATTGTATATATTGATGATATTTTAGTATTTTCAAAAAATATTGAGATACATTTCAAACATTTAAATATATTTAAAAATTTAGTAATTCAAAATGGATTAGTTATTTCTAAACCAAAAATGATACTTTTCCAAACAAAAATAAAGTTTTTAGGACATTTTATTGAAAAAGGTAATATTATACCTATTAATAGAAGTATTGAATTTACTTCAAAATTTCCTGATGAAATTACTGATAAAACTCAGTTACAAAGATTTTTAGGGAGTCTAAATTATATTTCTCCTTACTACAAAAATCTTGCAGAAGATACTGCTATTTTATATGATAGATTAAAGAAAAATCCTATTTCATGGAATAATCAGCACACAGAAGCTGTTAGAAAAATAAAAAATAAGGTTAAATATTTACCTTGTTTATCATTAGCAAATCCTAATTGGGAAAAAATTATTGAAACAGATGCCTCTGATATTGGTTTTGGAGGAATTTTAAAACAAACTGATCCTATTGATAAAAAGGATTATTTGATAAGATTCTATTCTGGTAAATGGAATAATAGTCAAAAGAATTATGCTACTATAGCTAAGGAAATTTTAGCTATTGTTAAATGTGTTTTAAAATTTCAAGATGATTTATATAATCAAAAATTTATTATTAAAACTGATTGCAAAGCTGCTAAATTTATGTTTAATAAAGATTTTAAACATGATGTTTCTAAGCAAATGTTCGCTAGGTGGCAAGCTCATTTAGCACCTTTTGATTTTGAAATAATATATAAAAAAGGTGAAGATAATAATCTTCCTGATTTCCTAACTAGAGAATATTTAAATGAATTCTAAAAGATCGCTATAAAATGTACAGGTTACAAAAAATAAATAATGAAAAGGTAATTGCTTTAGAAAGAGAATATAATGCTACAAAAAATTTTCTTTCTAAAGAAGACAAGCAAAAATTAGAAACCAGAATTGCTACATACAATGACATTTTAAGAAGTTGGGCTTTTCAAATTCATAATTATGAATTTAAGAATCTCTAACATTTTTGTTTTCCAGGTATGAGTTTCCGAGGTCGCGGAACTTTCCCTTATAGGGGAAGAGGTGGCAGGGGACCAAATATTTTGGCCCAACATGGCAGACAAAAATTGGTGGCAGCCAATATTACAAATATCTCACAAAATGCATCATATCAGGAGTATCTCCAATGGAAGAATAATAAGGCTTCCCAAAACGAAGAAAGTACTAATAGTACTTCTCAAGCATCATATGCTAATATTGTGAATACGGAAGAAAAGGATCCCAATAAGGATTTCATAAAAAATGATAAAGAAAAAATAATTTTCCTAATCAGTAATACTGATCTAAAATGGGAAGATGATCCATGGAAAATCTTTGATAGATATCTATCTAATCAAGGATTTCCCTATGAGGTTTATAAATCTCGAAAATTTTATGAAAATATACTCATAAGTAATGAATGTGAAATTACTCACATGACAAGTGGAAATCCAGAAGTTTATAACTTCTCGAAAATTATCATTAAGCAATTAATTCCTATAGAAGAATGGGGAATATCTCCATCAAAAGAGAAATCTCTCTGCATAAATAATATTACTGTGAAATACAATTATTGGGATTATATCCAAGCCTTTGAAAAGGTTTTCTATTATAATAATGATAAAAAGAAACATACCTGGTTAATCAAGGTATGTAATAAAGTTTATAACTTTGAAATACCAAATTGGTTCCGAAAATGGTGGCGACTTTTTGGCCCAAAGGAAGAAATTCTTCCAGAAATATTAAAATCAGAATTCCAGAAATGGAAATATTCAAGTCCCATATTGGGAAAAGTATATGAAGAAAATAAATTCTGTCTTTGGGAATCCCCGCTACATTTTTTCATTGAATTTTCCATCCCATGGATTTTCAAATGGGATATTAAAGTGAGTTATACTCACAAAATTCCTTGCCTTAAAAGAATCTTTTTTACAAGATTCTGGGATAAAATGATAAAAATTGATCCCAGTACAAATAAAATGTTTGGAGTCGATACTTTGGATAATATCCAACAAAAGATAAAGACCTATATCCAAGCAAGGAAGAAAAATAAGGAAACAGCCACCAGAGATAATATCTCTAAAAAATTATTCAAAAATGTGGATGACTTATCCAAAGAAGAGATGATTGAATTATATCTTACCCAAATGAAGAAAGAACTGCTGGAAGACTTGGGTGAAGAAGAAGAAGAAGAAATGGCTTCTCTACAAAGTGATAATTCCTCAAAAGACAAATCTGTCAGTATGCAGGATGCTCAAGATCCATATGAGGATGATATTACAGTCATCCTCATATGGATCTTGAGCATCCTGCATACTGACAGATTTGTCTTTTGAGGAATTATCACTTTGTAGAGAAGCCATTTCTTCTTCTTCTTCTTCACCCAAGTCTTCCATTCTAAATATTCAGAATTCATCTGACAAGGTCTAGCTTTAGTAGGAATTTTATCCTCTGTAAAACTATCCTCATAAGGAAGTGAAACAATATGTTTCTTTCTATTCCAAAAAGCATTTGGAAGATCATTACAAATATCAATACTCATTTGATTATGAAGTAATTTAATTTTATCCTGTAATTTAGGATTTTTCAAACTATCTTCTATAGAAAGGATATTAATTTCTTGTTTTAAGAAATTTAACTGATTTTCTTTTGCTTTGATATTATCATAAATATTATGTAATATTTTTGCAAAAGGTTTGGTAATAAATTTTAGTACTATAGGCTCATTTTCATATGTGCCAATAATACCATTATTATCAACTTTTGTAAAAGGATAAATTATATTTATAAAGGGGGTTCCAAGTATAACTTGGTTAGAAATGTTTTTCACAAGTAAAAAACTTGTAGAAATACATTTTTTATCAATACAAACATAAGCTTTTGGTAGTTTAAAACTAATATCAAGTTTTTGCCCACCAGCATGGGATAAAGAATGTGTTGTTTTCTGAAAATATCTAGTAGGAATTAATCCTTCTTGTACAACATTTAAATCTGCACCACTATCAATAAGTGCAATAAATTCTTTTGAATAAAAATCATCAATCAAAAGAGTAATTTTTACATACCATTTTTGTGAAATAAACATTTCAATATTATTAAGAAAGCTTTCATCATTATTATCAGGTATAATTATTTCATTTTTCCCTTCTAATTTATCAATTCTTTTTTCCAAAACATTATTATTTTGTTTAAGAAATTTAATTTCTTTTTTAAGATTATCAATTTCAATACTTAAATCACTTAAAGAAGTAGGAGTTTTATCCTTCTGTTTTTCTTTAAGCATCTGATAAACCTTGCTCATAAGATAAGGTTCATCTGAAACATATATAGAATTATTATTTTCTTGTTTATTTCCAGTATCACTAGATGAACTTGGGATATTACCCACTTGATCTATTATTGAAGATCTCAAATTAGGATCCTTTATTAATTTTAATAAATCCATAATATTATTATGGTCTAAGACATTTATCTCCAAATTTTTCATTTGAGATAAAAGTCTATAAATTTCATCTGTTTCATCAGGCTTATTATCCTGACATTTACATTCATTAGTATCTGATAATTCTGAATCAGATATTACTGATTCTTGTTCCAATGCTTTGAGATTTTCAATATCAGATATTTCTGACATTTCTGAATCTAATTCAGATTTTGTAACTGATTCTGATTCTGAATCATCTGATTTTAACAATATCTTGGATATTATATCCTTGATATTATCATCAATTTGAAGATTATTAATCTTCTTTTTTACCCAGCAATTTCTTGCATAATGCCCAACCTTTTGGCATTTATGGCATATTATCAATTTATTTCTCTGTTTTTTCCTCTCGTCTCTTTCTTGCTTTCTATTAGCATGTCTTTCTATTTTTCTTTTAGAAGCCTTTTTTCTTCTTCTATATTTAAGAAAATCATTTTTATCATATTTATTTTTATTCTTACTAGTTTTACTAGTACTAGGCATATCCATAGCAAATTGTTCACAAAATTGACCTAATTGTTTTTTCTCAGACAAATTTTGTCTTTTTATTTGTCTATTTAATTTTATCTCATTACATAAATTTAAACCTTCTTGAATACAAGTACCAATTAATTTACCATAAGTAAAACTATCATATGGAACATGAACATTATTTCCCCTTAAATTATTTCTTACTCTTTCTGCAAATAAATAAGGTAATCCATCAATAAATTTTGATTTCCAATGAGAGCTATTACTCTCAGGGAGTTCCATCACTCTGCTTAAAAATGTATCTTTATACCATCTAAAATCTGTAAGTGTTTTACACCTCAGATTTTGTAATAGTGTACGAATATGTTCACTATTATCAGAATATCTGCCAGTAAAATGTTCTATAATATTAATAATCAAAGTATAAACAGCATTTTCAACAGAAACATTATTCTCTTGTTTTATATTGTTGAGAATATAATCTCTATTTTCTTGGGTCAAATAATGATCCCACCAACCTTTAAGTTGGCCAGTAAAACCTGCAATAATCATTTTTGCAATATTTTTATCGGTATTACCATTATTCTTACAAACTGTAGAATACATAAGAATTCTATGAACAGTATTATAAATCTGTTTTTCAGTATAACCATCAATATTCCATTCATAAATATTTCTTCCACTATAGCTATTATTCAAAATATATTCTTGTTCTTCATTAAGAACATCCATAGGAGTTGGTCTCCTATAATAATAAAATCGTTGATTAGGCTTATCAGCCCATTTTTCAATTTTGTTGATCTGGTCATTAATAATCTGTTTATAATCAGATCCATTTTCAAAATCTTTTTGAAAATCATTTTCTAAAGTATTTAAAGATAATTTTGAAAATTTTTCTTCTAATAATTTTTCTAACTCTGTCAAAGATTCTAATTTAAAATCTTTTATCTCTGGTGGAAGTTGTATACTAGGAGTAGCAATCAATTCTTTTTCAAAATCAATTTTTGAAATTATTTTTTCCTTTTTATTATTTATTAAAGAAATAACATTATCAACTTTATTATGAAGTGAAAGTATGTGCTCTCCTAAAACATTGATAAATAAATTCATATAATTATTTTGTTTTATTAATAAATTTATATGACTACAAGTTACTTGTAAAACATCATTTTCAAATAATTTTGAAAAAGCAAGAAAATTACATATATTATTATCTTTTTCTATTTGAAAGGGTTCTTGAGGAGGAAAACCATTATTAATGATTTGTCCATTCATTAGTCTATAATTTCTTTCTAAAACAGAAATATATTGATGTACATAGGTAGACATGAACCATGGAACAAATAAAATCAAAGTATTTGTTTCTTCACATTTGTTATAAAAATTTTCTTGTATAATTTGTTTTTCCATTTTATTGAAATTTTCAAAAAACCAAGTTCTAAATGGTTCCCATTTAGGAAGTCTGAATTCTTCACTAATAATTTTTCTGGCTTCTGAACCAGGGCTAAAATCAATTTTTTGAGCTTTAAAATCCATAAATCAAGGAAAACTCATTTCAGACATTGTCTCCATGTGTCTACTATTGACACTTTTAACAATATTATCTTTGCCAATATGCAATTCATTTATTCTATCTTCTTCAGATATAACATCATCATTATTTCTCAAATTCTCTTTTATTAGAGAGGTAGAAGCTCTTGAAGGAGTTTCCACAGTATAATCAATAGGAGAAATATAAGATCTCATAGAAGAAGATTTTAAAGATCTTTCTTTTATAAAATTATCAAACTGTATATTAACAGTTCCTTCAGAAGTTTGAAAAACATTCAATAATTTTGAAGAAATAGTTGGCTGTGGTTTTACAGCTTTTTCAATAATCCAATTTTCTGGAAACACAATTTCTTCCCATTTAATAGATCTTCTTGTCATAATATTAGATCTATTGAAATTTGTCTCAATCAAAATTGTTTCATTAACAGGCTTATCCTTTATTTTACAATGAGGATTTAAAGTAAACAAGGGTTTATAATATATTCGGTAACAAATACATATAACTTCAGAACCTAAAGAATAATCATAACCATGAATTTTAACATTTAATGTCAAAGCATCAAGAATATTTATATCAGTTAAAGATAATTGTAAATTTGGATAGACATCAAAATAAACTGGACCATGAGCCAGACTAGATTGGATTATTCCCATTAAAGATTTTTTCCAATTTAAATTTCTACCATCTCTTAAAGCTGCAATAAAGCTTTCTGGTAGTCCTTCTAAGGTTAAAGGTTTAAAAGCAATTTGCACTAAACCAATATGTAAAAATTTATATTTTTTTTTTTTTTATAAGGTAAAATATCTTTTTCTGAAAGTAATTTTATAATTACTTCTTCATTATTAATAGAAATAGATTCTTCAGTTGTTTTAACAACTTGTTTAAAACCAAGTTTTTCAAAAGTTCCTAATTTATAAATTACTTTAGGATCAATTTTTGGAATTGTCCATTTGTTTAATAACTCAAGATTTTGAGGTGTATCATACTCCATATTTAAACTATTTTTTATAGAATTATTTTGTCGAAACATTTTTGTATCAAGGTGTTAAATTATATCATCCCCAGCTAAAATCACCGATTCCATGGCTCTGATACCATAAGAGGCTCGGATCGTATTGTTAGGGTGTAGTTCAGATCGTGTTGTCAGGATGTATTCCCAAATCGTGTTGTTGGGAAAAATTACAAATCCGTATGAGGAGCAAATTACAAGTTGAAGATCCGTCAACTATAATAAATGCTCAGAAAATCAAAAGGCACCCCAAAAGCCCTAAACACCTCAACATGGGTAAAAGCGGGCAAACATGGGTCCAAACAGATTTCTGATCATTTATTATAGGCCAGAAAATCAACCAACCTCATGGATCCTACCCAACTTATTGATTCAGGAGTTCCATTCTAACTTGTTGATCGAAGAATTACACCTTCACGTGTTGATTCCAAACTTATCATGATATGAGATCATAGAATCAACAATTTTATCTGGTTCAGATATAATTTAACACAAAGGATTTAGCCTATAAGGCTCATCCTTATAATATATAAAATTTAGATAAACAAAATAAAGAAAAGAAAGAAAAACTTACAAGTTTTGAAGACACACCAGTACAGAAATGATTTTATTTCTCTGAAATATATTACAAGAGAGGAGATTACAAGAGAGAGAGAGAGAAGGCTGGACTGTCTAACGCCTGCCTCCCTTATTTACAAATGAGGTCTTTATATAGACCTTTCAAACCGACATATGAACAGTAAAAAAGTATAAAAACTATTGGTGAACAGTAAATTACTGTTCAAAAACGCGGAAAGGGAATAGTAATTTACTATTCCAAATAGTAAAAATACTATTTAAATAGTACTACAAATTTTGTCTTTATTTCGAGGAAGATTCTTCTCTGGAATTTGATGCAGAATTCTTCATCGTTTGAATCCATTTTTCCATTTGAGTGTCTGTAATATCATCCTCATATGGATCTTGAGCATCCTGCATACTGACAGATTTGTCTTTTGAGGAATTATCACTTTGTAGAGAAGCCATTTCTTCTTCTTCTTCTTCACCCAAGTCTTCCAGCAGTTCTTTCTTCATTTGGGTAAGATATAATTCAATCATCTCTTCTTTGGATAAGTCATCCACATTTTTGAATAATTTTTTAGAGATATTATCTCTGGTGGCTGTTTCCTTATTTTTCTTCCTTGCTTGGATATAGGTCTTTATCTTTTGTTGGATATTATCCAAAGTATCGACTCCAAACATTTTATTTGTACTGGGATCAATTTTTATCATTTTATCCCAGAATCTTGTAAAAAAGATTCTTTTAAGGCAAGGAATTTTGTGAGTATAACTCACTTTAATATCCCATTTGAAAATCCATGGGATGGAAAATTCAATGAAAAAATGTAGCGGGGATTCCCAAAGACAGAATTTATTTTCTTCATATACTTTTCCCAATATGGGACTTGAATATTTCCATTTCTGGAATTCTGATTTTAATATTTCTGGAAGAATTTCTTCCTTTGGGCCAAAAAGTCGCCACCATTTTCGGAACCAATTTGGTATTTCAAAGTTATAAACTTTATTACATACCTTGATTAACCAGGTATGTTTCTTTTTATCATTATTATAATAGAAAACCTTTTCAAAGGCTTGGATATAATCCCAATAATTGTATTTCACAGTAATATTATTTATGCAGAGAGATTTCTCTTTTGATGGAGATATTCCCCATTCTTCTATAGGAATTAATTGCTTAATGATAATTTTCGAGAAGTTATAAACTTCTGGATTTCCACTTGTCATGTGAGTAATTTCACATTCATTACTTATGAGTATATTTTCATAAAATTTTCGAGATTTATAAACCTCATAGGGAAATCCTTGATTAGATAGATATCTATCAAAGATTTTCCATGGATCATCTTCCCATTTTAGATCAGTATTACTGATTAGGAAAATTATTTTTTCTTTATCATTTTTTATGAAATCCTTATTGGGATCCTTTTCTTCCGTATTCACAATATTAGCATATGATGCTTGAGAAGTACTATTAGTACTTTCTTCGTTTTGGGAAGCCTTATTATTCTTCCATTGGAGATACTCCTGATATGATGCATTTTGTGAGATATTTGTAATATTGGCTGCCACCAATTTTTGTCTGCCATGTTGGGCCAAAATATTTGGTCCCCTGCCACCTCTTCCCCTATAAGGGAAAGTTCCGCGACCTCGGAAACTCATACCTGGAAAACAAAAATGTTAGAGATTCTTAAATTCATAATTATGAATTTGAAAAGCCCAACTTCTTAAAATGTCATTGTATGTAGCAATTCTGGTTTCTAATTTTTGCTTGTCTTCTTTAGAAAGAAAATTTTTTGTAGCATTATATTCTCTTTCTAAAGCAATTACCTTTTCATTATTTATTTTTTGTAACCTGTACATTTTATAGCGATCTTTTAGAATTCATTTAAATATTCTCTAGTTAGGAAATCAGGAAGATTATTATCTTCACCTTTTTTATATATTATTTCAAAATCAAAAGGTGCTAAATGAGCTTGCCACCTAGCGAACATTTGCTTAGAAACATCATGTTTAAAATCTTTATTAAACATAAATTTAGCAGCTTTGCAATCAGTTTTAATAATAAATTTTTGATTATATAAATCATCTTGAAATTTTAAAACACATTTAACAATAGCTAAAATTTCCTTAGCTATAGTAGCATAATTCTTTTGACTATTATTCCATTTACCAGAATAGAATCTTATCAAATAATCCTTTTTATCAATAGGATCAGTTTGTTTTAAAATTCCTCCAAAACCAATATCAGAGGCATCTGTTTCAATAATTTTTTCCCAATTAGGATTTGCTAATGATAAACAAGGTAAATATTTAACCTTATTTTTTATTTTTCTAACAGCTTCTGTGTGCTGATTATTCCATGAAATAGGATTTTTCTTTAATCTATCATATAAAATAGCAGTATCTTCTGCAAGATTTTTGTAGTAAGGAGAAATATAATTTAGACTCCCTAAAAATCTTTGTAACTGAGTTTTATCAGTAATTTCATCAGGAAATTTTGAAGTAAATTCAATACTTCTATTAATAGGTATAATATTACCTTTTTCAATAAAATGTCCTAAAAACTTTATTTTTGTTTGGAAAAGTATCATTTTTGGTTTAGAAATAACTAATCCATTTTGAATTACTAAATTTTTAAATCAAATTTTGAAAATATAACAGCATTATAAAGTCTGTCAAGAAGATCCTTCTTGTTTGGAATAGGATGTCTAATCCATTTTAAAACCTTATTAAGAGGTTTATAGTTTATAACTAATCTAGGTACTCCTCTTTCTTGTTCAGAATGTTTATTAACATAAAAAGCTGTACAAGACCAAGCTGATTCAGATGACTTAATGATATTTTTTTCTAAAAGAGATTTAATCTCATTTTTACATAATTCTAAATATTCAGAATTCATCTGACAAGGTCTAGCTTTAGTAGGAATTTTATCCTCTGTAAAACTATCCTCATAAGGAAGTGAAACAATATGTTTCTTTCTATTCCAAAAAGCATTTGGAAGATCATTACAAATATCAATACTCATTTGATTATGAAGTAATTTAATTTTATCCTGTAATTTAGGATTTTTCAAACTATCTTCTATAGAAAGGATATTAATTTCTTGTTTTAAGAAATTTAACTGATTTTCTTTTGCTTTGATATTATCATAAATATTATGTAATATTTTTGCAAAAGGTTTGGTAATAAATTTTAGTACTATAGGCTCATTTTCATATGTGCCAATAATACCATTATTATCAACTTTTGTAAAAGGATAAATTATATTTATAAAGGGGGTTCCAAGTATAACTTGGTTAGAAATGTTTTTCACAAGTAAAAAACTTGTAGAAATACATTTTTTATCAATACAAACATAAGCTTTTGGTAGTTTAAAACTAATATCAAGTTTTTGCCCACCAGCATGGGATAAAGAATGTGTTGTTTTCTGAAAATATCTAGTAGGAATTAATCCTTCTTGTACAACATTTAAATCTGCACCACTATCAATAAGTGCAATAAATTCTTTTGAATAAAAATCATCAATCAAAAGAGTAATTTTTACATACCATTTTTGTGAAATAAACATTTCAATATTATTAAGAAAGCTTTCATCATTATTATCAGGTATAATTATTTCATTTTTCCCTTCTAATTTATCAATTCTTTTTTCCAAAACATTATTATTTTGTTTAAGAAATTTAATTTCTTTTTTAAGATTATCAATTTCAATACTTAAATCACTTAAAGAAGTAGGAGTTTTATCCTTCTGTTTTTCTTTAAGCATCTGATAAACCTTGCTCATAAGATAAGGTTCATCTGAAACATATATAGAATTATTATTTTCTTGTTTATTTCCAGTATCACTAGATGAACTTGGGATATTACCCACTTGATCTATTATTGAAGATCTCAAATTAGGATCCTTTATTAATTTTAATAAATCCATAATATTATTATGGTCTAAGACATTTATCTCCAAATTTTTCATTTGAGATAAAAGTCTATAAATTTCATCTGTTTCATCAGGCTTATTATCCTGACATTTACATTCATTAGTATCTGATAATTCTGAATCAGATATTACTGATTCTTGTTCCAATGCTTTGAGATTTTCAATATCAGATATTTCTGACATTTCTGAATCTAATTCAGATTTTGTAACTGATTCTGATTCTGAATCATCTGATTTTAACAATATCTTGGATATTATATCCTTGATATTATCATCAATTTGAAGATTATTAATCTTCTTTTTTACCCAGCAATTTCTTGCATAATGCCCAACCTTTTGGCATTTATGGCATATTATCAATTTATTTCTCTGTTTTTTCCTCTCGTCTCTTTCTTGCTTTCTATTAGCATGTCTTTCTATTTTTCTTTTAGAAGCCTTTTTTCTTCTTCTATATTTAAGAAAATCATTTTTATCATATTTATTTTTATTCTTACTAGTTTTACTAGTACTAGGCATATCCATAGCAAATTGTTCACAAAATTGACCTAATTGTTTTTTCTCAGACAAATTTTGTCTTTTTATTTGTCTATTTAATTTTATCTCATTACATAAATTTAAACCTTCTTGAATACAAGTACCAATTAATTTACCATAAGTAAAACTATCATATGGAACATGAACATTATTTCCCCTTAAATTATTTCTTACTCTTTCTGCAAATAAATAAGGTAATCCATCAATAAATTTTGATTTCCAATGAGAGCTATTACTCTCAGGGAGTTCCATCACTCTGCTTAAAAATGTATCTTTATACCATCTAAAATCTGTAAGTGTTTTACACCTCAGATTTTGTAATAGTGTACGAATATGTTCACTATTATCAGAATATCTGCCAGTAAAATGTTCTATAATATTAATAATCAAAGTATAAACAGCATTTTCAACAGAAACATTATTCTCTTGTTTTATATTGTTGAGAATATAATCTCTATTTTCTTGGGTCAAATAATGATCCCACCAACCTTTAAGTTGGCCAGTAAAACCTGCAATAATCATTTTTGCAATATTTTTATCGGTATTACCATTATTCTTACAAACTGTAGAATACATAAGAATTCTATGAACAGTATTATAAATCTGTTTTTCAGTATAACCATCAATATTCCATTCATAAATATTTCTTCCACTATAGCTATTATTCAAAATATATTCTTGTTCTTCATTAAGAACATCCATAGGAGTTGGTCTCCTATAATAATAAAATCGTTGATTAGGCTTATCAGCCCATTTTTCAATTTTGTTGATCTGGTCATTAATAATCTGTTTATAATCAGATCCATTTTCAAAATCTTTTTGAAAATCATTTTCTAAAGTATTTAAAGATAATTTTGAAAATTTTTCTTCTAATAATTTTTCTAACTCTGTCAAAGATTCTAATTTAAAATCTTTTATCTCTGGTGGAAGTTGTATACTAGGAGTAGCAATCAATTCTTTTTCAAAATCAATTTTTGAAATTATTTTTTCCTTTTTATTATTTATTAAAGAAATAACATTATCAACTTTATTATGAAGTGAAAGTATGTGCTCTCCTAAAACATTGATAAATAAATTCATATAATTATTTTGTTTTATTAATAAATTTATATGACTACAAGTTACTTGTAAAACATCATTTTCAAATAATTTTGAAAAAGCAAGAAAATTACATATATTATTATCTTTTTCTATTTGAAAGGGTTCTTGAGGAGGAAAACCATTATTAATGATTTGTCCATTCATTAGTCTATAATTTCTTTCTAAAACAGAAATATATTGATGTACATAGGTAGACATGAACCATGGAACAAATAAAATCAAAGTATTTGTTTCTTCACATTTGTTATAAAAATTTTCTTGTATAATTTGTTTTTCCATTTTATTGAAATTTTCAAAAAACCAAGTTCTAAATGGTTCCCATTTAGGAAGTCTGAATTCTTCACTAATAATTTTTCTGGCTTCTGAACCAGGGCTAAAATCAATTTTTTGAGCTTTAAAATCCATAAATCAAGGAAAACTCATTTCAGACATTGTCTCCATGTGTCTACTATTGACACTTTTAACAATATTATCTTTGCCAATATGCAATTCATTTATTCTATCTTCTTCAGATATAACATCATCATTATTTCTCAAATTCTCTTTTATTAGAGAGGTAGAAGCTCTTGAAGGAGTTTCCACAGTATAATCAATAGGAGAAATATAAGATCTCATAGAAGAAGATTTTAAAGATCTTTCTTTTATAAAATTATCAAACTGTATATTAACAGTTCCTTCAGAAGTTTGAAAAACATTCAATAATTTTGAAGAAATAGTTGGCTGTGGTTTTACAGCTTTTTCAATAATCCAATTTTCTGGAAACACAATTTCTTCCCATTTAATAGATCTTCTTGTCATAATATTAGATCTATTGAAATTTGTCTCAATCAAAATTGTTTCATTAACAGGCTTATCCTTTATTTTACAATGAGGATTTAAAGTAAACAAGGGTTTATAATATATTCGGTAACAAATACATATAACTTCAGAACCTAAAGAATAATCATAACCATGAATTTTAACATTTAATGTCAAAGCATCAAGAATATTTATATCAGTTAAAGATAATTGTAAATTTGGATAGACATCAAAATAAACTGGACCATGAGCCAGACTAGATTGGATTATTCCCATTAAAGATTTTTTCCAATTTAAATTTCTACCATCTCTTAAAGCTGCAATAAAGCTTTCTGGTAGTCCTTCTAAGGTTAAAGGTTTAAAAGCAATTTGCACTAAACCAATATGTAAAAATTTATATTTTTTTTTTATAAGGTAAAATATCTTTTTCTGAAAGTAATTTTATAATTACTTCTTCATTATTAATAGAAATAGATTCTTCAGTTGTTTTAACAACTTGTTTAAAACCAAGTTTTTCAAAAGTTCCTAATTTATAAATTACTTTAGGATCAATTTTTGGAATTGTCCATTTGTTTAATAACTCAAGATTTTGAGGTGTATCATACTCCATATTTAAACTATTTTTTATAGAATTATTTTGTCGAAACATTTTTGTATCAAGGTGTTAAATTATATCATCCCCAGCTAAAATCACCGATTCCGAGCCTCGGATCGTATTGTTAGGGTGTAGTTCAGATCGTGTTGTCAGGATGTATTCCCAAATCGTGTTGTTGGGAAAAATTACAAATCCGTATGAGGAGCAAATTACAAGTTGAAGATCCGTCAACTATAATAAATGCTCAGAAAATCAAAAGGCACCCCAAAAGCCCTAAACACCTCAACATGGGTAAAAGCGGGCAAACATGGGTCCAAACAGATTTCTGATCATTTATTATAGGCCAGAAAATCAACCAACCTCATGGATCCTACCCAACTTATTGATTCAGGAGTTCCATTCTAACTTGTTGATCGAAGAATTACACCTTCACGTGTTGATTCCAAACTTATCATGATATGAGATCATAGAATCAACAATTTTATCTGGTTCAGATATAATTTAACACAAAGGATTTAGCCTATAAGGCTCATCCTTATAATATATAAAATTTAGATAAACAAAATAAAGAAAAGAAAGAAAAACTTACAAGTTTTGAAGACACACCAGTACAGAAATGATTTTATTTCTCTGAAATATATTACAAGAGAGGAGATTACAAGAGAGAGAGAGAGAAGGCTGGACTGTCTAACGCCTGCCTCCCTTATTTACAAATGAGGTCTTTATATAGACCTTTCAAACCGACATATGAACAGTAAAAAAGTATAAAAACTATTGGTGAACAGTAAATTACTGTTCAAAAACGCGGAAAGGGAATAGTAATTTACTATTCCAAATAGTAAAAATACTATTTAAATAGTACTACAAATTTTGTCTTTATTTCGAGGAAGATTCTTCTCTGGAATTTGATGCAGAATTCTTCATCGTTTGAATCCATTTTTCCATTTGAGTGTCTGTAATATCATCCTCATATGGATCTTGAGCATCCTGCATACTGACAGATTTGTCTTTTGAGGAATTATCACTTTGTAGAGAAGCCATTTCTTCTTCTTCTTCTTCACCCAAGTCTTCCAGCAGTTCTTTCTTCATTTGGGTAAGATATAATTCAATCATCTCTTCTTTGGATAAGTCATCCACATTTTTGAATAATTTTTTAGAGATATTATCTCTGGTGGCTGTTTCCTTATTTTTCTTCCTTGCTTGGATATAGGTCTTTATCTTTTGTTGGATATTATCCAAAGTATCGACTCCAAACATTTTATTTGTACTGGGATCAATTTTTATCATTTTATCCCAGAATCTTGTAAAAAAGATTCTTTTAAGGCAAGGAATTTTGTGAGTATAACTCACTTTAATATCCCATTTGAAAATCCATGGGATGGAAAATTCAATGAAAAAATGTAGCGGGGATTCCCAAAGACAGAATTTATTTTCTTCATATACTTTTCCCAATATGGGACTTGAATATTTCCATTTCTGGAATTCTGATTTTAATATTTCTGGAAGAATTTCTTCCTTTGGGCCAAAAAGTCGCCACCATTTTCGGAACCAATTTGGTATTTCAAAGTTATAAACTTTATTACATACCTTGATTAACCAGGTATGTTTCTTTTTATCATTATTATAATAGAAAACCTTTTCAAAGGCTTGGATATAATCCCAATAATTGTATTTCACAGTAATATTATTTATGCAGAGAGATTTCTCTTTTGATGGAGATATTCCCCATTCTTCTATAGGAATTAATTGCTTAATGATAATTTTCGAGAAGTTATAAACTTCTGGATTTCCACTTGTCATGTGAGTAATTTCACATTCATTACTTATGAGTATATTTTCATAAAATTTTCGAGATTTATAAACCTCATAGGGAAATCCTTGATTAGATAGATATCTATCAAAGATTTTCCATGGATCATCTTCCCATTTTAGATCAGTATTACTGATTAGGAAAATTATTTTTTCTTTATCATTTTTTATGAAATCCTTATTGGGATCCTTTTCTTCCGTATTCACAATATTAGCATATGATGCTTGAGAAGTACTATTAGTACTTTCTTCGTTTTGGGAAGCCTTATTATTCTTCCATTGGAGATACTCCTGATATGATGCATTTTGTGAGATATTTGTAATATTGGCTGCCACCAATTTTTGTCTGCCATGTTGGGCCAAAATATTTGGTCCCCTGCCACCTCTTCCCCTATAAGGGAAAGTTCCGCGACCTCGGAAACTCATACCTGGAAAACAAAAATGTTAGAGATTCTTAAATTCATAATTATGAATTTGAAAAGCCCAACTTCTTAAAATGTCATTGTATGTAGCAATTCTGGTTTCTAATTTTTGCTTGTCTTCTTTAGAAAGAAAATTTTTTGTAGCATTATATTCTCTTTCTAAAGCAATTACCTTTTCATTATTTATTTTTTGTAACCTGTACATTTTATAGCGATCTTTTAGAATTCATTTAAATATTCTCTAGTTAGGAAATCAGGAAGATTATTATCTTCACCTTTTTTATATATTATTTCAAAATCAAAAGGTGCTAAATGAGCTTGCCACCTAGCGAACATTTGCTTAGAAACATCATGTTTAAAATCTTTATTAAACATAAATTTAGCAGCTTTGCAATCAGTTTTAATAATAAATTTTTGATTATATAAATCATCTTGAAATTTTAAAACACATTTAACAATAGCTAAAATTTCCTTAGCTATAGTAGCATAATTCTTTTGACTATTATTCCATTTACCAGAATAGAATCTTATCAAATAATCCTTTTTATCAATAGGATCAGTTTGTTTTAAAATTCCTCCAAAACCAATATCAGAGGCATCTGTTTCAATAATTTTTTCCCAATTAGGATTTGCTAATGATAAACAAGGTAAATATTTAACCTTATTTTTTATTTTTCTAACAGCTTCTGTGTGCTGATTATTCCATGAAATAGGATTTTTCTTTAATCTATCATATAAAATAGCAGTATCTTCTGCAAGATTTTTGTAGTAAGGAGAAATATAATTTAGACTCCCTAAAAATCTTTGTAACTGAGTTTTATCAGTAATTTCATCAGGAAATTTTGAAGTAAATTCAATACTTCTATTAATAGGTATAATATTACCTTTTTCAATAAAATGTCCTAAAAACTTTATTTTTGTTTGGAAAAGTATCATTTTTGGTTTAGAAATAACTAATCCATTTTGAATTACTAAATTTTTAAATATATTTAAATGTTTGAAATGTATCTCAATATTTTTTGAAAATACTAAAATATCATCAATATATACAATTATAAATTCACTATAAGGAGTAAAAATATCATTCATTATTTTCTGAAATTCAGAAGGAGCATTTTTCAACCCAAAGGGCATAACATTCCACTCATAATGTCCAAAAGGAACATTAAAGGCAGTTTTATATCTATCAGCAGGATTAATTTGAATCTGCCAAAATCCAGATTTTAAATCAAATTTTGAAAATATAACAGCATTATAAAGTCTGTCAAGAAGATCCTTCTTGTTTGGAATAGGATGTCTAATCCATTTTAAAACCTTATTAAGAGGTTTATAGTTTATAACTAATCTAGGTACTCCTCTTTCTTGTTCAGAATGTTTATTAACATAAAAAGCTGTACAAGACCAAGCTGATTCAGATGACTTAATGATATTTTTTTCTAAAAGAGATTTAATCTCATTTTTACATAATTCTAAATATTCAGAATTCATCTGACAAGGTCTAGCTTTAGTAGGAATTTTATCCTCTGTAAAACTATCCTCATAAGGAAGTGAAACAATATGTTTCTTTCTATTCCAAAAAGCATTTGGAAGATCATTACAAATATCAATACTCATTTGATTATGAAGTAATTTAATTTTATCCTGTAATTTAGGATTTTTCAAACTATCTTCTATAGAAAGGATATTAATTTCTTGTTTTAAGAAATTTAACTGATTTTCTTTTGCTTTGATATTATCATAAATATTATGTAATATTTTTGCAAAAGGTTTGGTAATAAATTTTAGTACTATAGGCTCATTTTCATATGTGCCAATAATACCATTATTATCAACTTTTGTAAAAGGATAAATTATATTTATAAAGGGGGTTCCAAGTATAACTTGGTTAGAAATGTTTTTCACAAGTAAAAAACTTGTAGAAATACATTTTTTATCAATACAAACATAAGCTTTTGGTAGTTTAAAACTAATATCAAGTTTTTGCCCACCAGCATGGGATAAAGAATGTGTTGTTTTCTGAAAATATCTAGTAGGAATTAATCCTTCTTGTACAACATTTAAATCTGCACCACTATCAATAAGTGCAATAAATTCTTTTGAATAAAAATCATCAATCAAAAGAGTAATTTTTACATACCATTTTTGTGAAATAAACATTTCAATATTATTAAGAAAGCTTTCATCATTATTATCAGGTATAATTATTTCATTTTTCCCTTCTAATTTATCAATTCTTTTTTCCAAAACATTATTATTTTGTTTAAGAAATTTAATTTCTTTTTTAAGATTATCAATTTCAATACTTAAATCACTTAAAGAAGTAGGAGTTTTATCCTTCTGTTTTTCTTTAAGCATCTGATAAACCTTGCTCATAAGATAAGGTTCATCTGAAACATATATAGAATTATTATTTTCTTGTTTATTTCCAGTATCACTAGATGAACTTGGGATATTACCCACTTGATCTATTATTGAAGATCTCAAATTAGGATCCTTTATTAATTTTAATAAATCCATAATATTATTATGGTCTAAGACATTTATCTCCAAATTTTTCATTTGAGATAAAAGTCTATAAATTTCATCTGTTTCATCAGGCTTATTATCCTGACATTTACATTCATTAGTATCTGATAATTCTGAATCAGATATTACTGATTCTTGTTCCAATGCTTTGAGATTTTCAATATCAGATATTTCTGACATTTCTGAATCTAATTCAGATTTTGTAACTGATTCTGATTCTGAATCATCTGATTTTAACAATATCTTGGATATTATATCCTTGATATTATCATCAATTTGAAGATTATTAATCTTCTTTTTTACCCAGCAATTTCTTGCATAATGCCCAACCTTTTGGCATTTATGGCATATTATCAATTTATTTCTCTGTTTTTTCCTCTCGTCTCTTTCTTGCTTTCTATTAGCATGTCTTTCTATTTTTCTTTTAGAAGCCTTTTTTCTTCTTCTATATTTAAGAAAATCATTTTTATCATATTTATTTTTATTCTTACTAGTTTTACTAGTACTAGGCATATCCATAGCAAATTGTTCACAAAATTGACCTAATTGTTTTTTCTCAGACAAATTTTGTCTTTTTATTTGTCTATTTAATTTTATCTCATTACATAAATTTAAACCTTCTTGAATACAAGTACCAATTAATTTACCATAAGTAAAACTATCATATGGAACATGAACATTATTTCCCCTTAAATTATTTCTTACTCTTTCTGCAAATAAATAAGGTAATCCATCAATAAATTTTGATTTCCAATGAGAGCTATTACTCTCAGGGAGTTCCATCACTCTGCTTAAAAATGTATCTTTATACCATCTAAAATCTGTAAGTGTTTTACACCTCAGATTTTGTAATAGTGTACGAATATGTTCACTATTATCAGAATATCTGCCAGTAAAATGTTCTATAATATTAATAATCAAAGTATAAACAGCATTTTCAACAGAAACATTATTCTCTTGTTTTATATTGTTGAGAATATAATCTCTATTTTCTTGGGTCAAATAATGATCCCACCAACCTTTAAGTTGGCCAGTAAAACCTGCAATAATCATTTTTGCAATATTTTTATCGGTATTACCATTATTCTTACAAACTGTAGAATACATAAGAATTCTATGAACAGTATTATAAATCTGTTTTTCAGTATAACCATCAATATTCCATTCATAAATATTTCTTCCACTATAGCTATTATTCAAAATATATTCTTGTTCTTCATTAAGAACATCCATAGGAGTTGGTCTCCTATAATAATAAAATCGTTGATTAGGCTTATCAGCCCATTTTTCAATTTTGTTGATCTGGTCATTAATAATCTGTTTATAATCAGATCCATTTTCAAAATCTTTTTGAAAATCATTTTCTAAAGTATTTAAAGATAATTTTGAAAATTTTTCTTCTAATAATTTTTCTAACTCTGTCAAAGATTCTAATTTAAAATCTTTTATCTCTGGTGGAAGTTGTATACTAGGAGTAGCAATCAATTCTTTTTCAAAATCAATTTTTGAAATTATTTTTTCCTTTTTATTATTTATTAAAGAAATAACATTATCAACTTTATTATGAAGTGAAAGTATGTGCTCTCCTAAAACATTGATAAATAAATTCATATAATTATTTTGTTTTATTAATAAATTTATATGACTACAAGTTACTTGTAAAACATCATTTTCAAATAATTTTGAAAAAGCAAGAAAATTACATATATTATTATCTTTTTCTATTTGAAAGGGTTCTTGAGGAGGAAAACCATTATTAATGATTTGTCCATTCATTAGTCTATAATTTCTTTCTAAAACAGAAATATATTGATGTACATAGGTAGACATGAACCATGGAACAAATAAAATCAAAGTATTTGTTTCTTCACATTTGTTATAAAAATTTTCTTGTATAATTTGTTTTTCCATTTTATTGAAATTTTCAAAAAACCAAGTTCTAAATGGTTCCCATTTAGGAAGTCTGAATTCTTCACTAATAATTTTTCTGGCTTCTGAACCAGGGCTAAAATCAATTTTTTGAGCTTTAAAATCCATAAATCAAGGAAAACTCATTTCAGACATTGTCTCCATGTGTCTACTATTGACACTTTTAACAATATTATCTTTGCCAATATGCAATTCATTTATTCTATCTTCTTCAGATATAACATCATCATTATTTCTCAAATTCTCTTTTATTAGAGAGGTAGAAGCTCTTGAAGGAGTTTCCACAGTATAATCAATAGGAGAAATATAAGATCTCATAGAAGAAGATTTTAAAGATCTTTCTTTTATAAAATTATCAAACTGTATATTAACAGTTCCTTCAGAAGTTTGAAAAACATTCAATAATTTTGAAGAAATAGTTGGCTGTGGTTTTACAGCTTTTTCAATAATCCAATTTTCTGGAAACACAATTTCTTCCCATTTAATAGATCTTCTTGTCATAATATTAGATCTATTGAAATTTGTCTCAATCAAAATTGTTTCATTAACAGGCTTATCCTTTATTTTACAATGAGGATTTAAAGTAAACAAGGGTTTATAATATATTCGGTAACAAATACATATAACTTCAGAACCTAAAGAATAATCATAACCATGAATTTTAACATTTAATGTCAAAGCATCAAGAATATTTATATCAGTTAAAGATAATTGTAAATTTGGATAGACATCAAAATAAACTGGACCATGAGCCAGACTAGATTGGATTATTCCCATTAAAGATTTTTTCCAATTTAAATTTCTACCATCTCTTAAAGCTGCAATAAAGCTTTCTGGTAGTCCTTCTAAGGTTAAAGGTTTAAAAGCAATTTGCACTAAACCAATATGTAAAAATTTATATTCTTTTTTATAAGGTAAAATATCTTTTTCTGAAAGTAATTTTATAATTACTTCTTCATTATTAATAGAAATAGATTCTTCAGTTGTTTTAACAACTTGTTTAAAACCAAGTTTTTCAAAAGTTCCTAATTTATAAATTACTTTAGGATCAATTTTTGGAATTGTCCATTTGTTTAATAACTCAAGATTTTGAGGTGTATCATACTCCATATTTAAACTATTTTTTATAGAATTATTTTGTCGAAACATTTTTGTATCAAGGTGTTAAATTATATCATCCCCAGCTAAAATCACCGATTCCATGGCTCTGATACCATAAGAGGCTCGGATCGTATTGTTAGGGTGTAGTTCAGATCGTGTTGTCAGGATGTATTCCCAAATCGTGTTGTTGGGAAAAATTACAAATCCGTATGAGGAGCAAATTACAAGTTGAAGATCCGTCAACTATAATAAATGCTCAGAAAATCAAAAGGCACCCCAAAAGCCCTAAACACCTCAACATGGGTAAAAGCGGGCAAACATGGGTAAGAGGCTCGGATCGTATTGTTAGGGTGTAGTTCAGATCGTGTTGTCAGGATGTATTCCCAAATCGTGTTGTTGGGAAAAATTACAAATCCGTATGAGGAGCAAATTACAAGTTGAAGATCCGTCAACTATAATAAATGCTCAGAAAATCAAAAGGCACCCCAAAAGCCCTAAACACCTCAACATGGGTAAAAGCGGGCAAACATGGGTCCAAACAGATTTCTGATCATTTATTATAGGCCAGAAAATCAACCAACCTCATGGATCCTACCCAACTTATTGATTCAGGAGTTCCATTCTAACTTGTTGATCGAAGAATTACACCTTCACGTGTTGATTCCAAACTTATCATGATATGAGATCATAGAATCAACAATTTTATCTGGTTCAGATATAATTTAACACAAAGGATTTAGCCTATAAGGCTCATCCTTATAATATATAAAATTTAGATAAACAAAATAAAGAAAAGAAAGAAAAACTTACAAGTTTTGAAGACACACCAGTACAGAAATGATTTTATTTCTCTGAAATATATTACAAGAGAGGAGATTACAAGAGAGAGAGAGAGAAGGCTGGACTGTCTAACGCCTGCTTCCCTTATTTACAAATGAGGTCTTTATATAGACCTTTCAAACCGACATATGAACAGTAAAAAAGTATAAAAACTATTGGTGAACAGTAAATTACTGTTCAAAAACGCGGAAAGGGAATAGTAATTTACTATTCCAAATAGTAAAAATACTATTTAAATAGTACTACAAATTTTGTCTTTATTTCGAGGAAGATTCTTCTCTGGAATTTGATGCAGAATTCTTCATCGTTTGAATCCATTTTTCCATTTGAGTGTCTGTAATATCATCCTCATATGGATCTTGAGCATCCTGCATACTGACAGATTTGTCTTTTGAGGAATTATCACTTTGTAGAGAAGCCATTTCTTCTTCTTCTTCTTCACCCAAGTCTTCCAGCAGTTCTTTCTTCATTTGGGTAAGATATAATTCAATCATCTCTTCTTTGGATAAGTCATCCACATTTTTAAACTATTTTTTAGAGATATTATCTCTGGTGGCTGTTTCCTTATTTTTCTTCCTTGCTTGGATATAGGTCTTTATCTTTTGTTGGATATTATCCAAAGTATCGACTCCAAACATTTTATTTGTACTGGGATCAATTTTTATCATTTTATCCCAGAATCTTGTAAAAAAGATTCTTTTAAGGCAAGGAATTTTGTGAGTATAACTCACTTTAATATCCCATTTGAAAATCCATGGGATGGAAAATTCAATGAAAAAATGTAGCGGGGATTCCCAAAGACAGAATTTATTTTCTTCATATACTTTTCCCAATATGGGACTTGAATATTTCCATTTCTGGAATTCTGATTTTAATATTTCTGGAAGAATTTCTTCCTTTGGGCCAAAAAGTCGCCACCATTTTCGGAACCAATTTGGTATTTCAAAGTTATAAACTTTATTACATACCTTGATTAACCAGGTATGTTTCTTTTTATCATTATTATAATAGAAAACCTTTTCAAAGGCTTGGATATAATCCCAATAATTGTATTTCACAGTAATATTATTTATGCAGAGAGATTTCTCTTTTGATGGAGATATTCCCCATTCTTCTATAGGAATTAATTGCTTAATGATAATTTTCGAGAAGTTATAAACTTCTGGATTTCCACTTGTCATGTGAGTAATTTCACATTCATTACTTATGAGTATATTTTCATAAAATTTTCGAGATTTATAAACCTCATAGGGAAATCCTTGATTAGATAGATATCTATCAAAGATTTTCCATGGATCATCTTCCCATTTTAGATCAGTATTACTGATTAGGAAAATTATTTTTTCTTTATCATTTTTTATGAAATCCTTATTGGGATCCTTTTCTTCCGTATTCACAATATTAGCATATGATGCTTGAGAAGTACTATTAGTACTTTCTTCGTTTTGGGAAGCCTTATTATTCTTCCATTGGAGATACTCCTGATATGATGCATTTTGTGAGATATTTGTAATATTGGCTGCCACCAATTTTTGTCTGCCATGTTGGGCCAAAATATTTGGTCCCCTGCCACCTCTTCCCCTATAAGGGAAAGTTCCGCGACCTCGGAAACTCATACCTGGAAAACAAAAATGTTAGAGATTCTTAAATTCATAATTATGAATTTGAAAAGCCCAACTTCTTAAAATGTCATTGTATGTAGCAATTCTGGTTTCTAATTTTTGCTTGTCTTCTTTAGAAAGAAAATTTTTTGTAGCATTATATTCTCTTTCTAAAGCAATTACCTTTTCATTATTTATTTTTTGTAACCTGTACATTTTATAGCGATCTTTTAGAATTCATTTAAATATTCTCTAGTTAGGAAATCAGGAAGATTATTATCTTCACCTTTTTTATATATTATTTCAAAATCAAAAGGTGCTAAATGAGCTTGCCACCTAGCGAACATTTGCTTAGAAACATCATGTTTAAAATCTTTATTAAACATAAATTTAGCAGCTTTGCAATCAGTTTTAATAATAAATTTTTGATTATATAAATCATCTTGAAATTTTAAAACACATTTAACAATAGCTAAAATTTCCTTAGCTATAGTAGCATAATTCTTTTGACTATTATTCCATTTACCAGAATAGAATCTTATCAAATAATCCTTTTTATCAATAGGATCAGTTTGTTTTAAAATTCCTCCAAAACCAATATCAGAGGCATCTGTTTCAATAATTTTTTCCCAATTAGGATTTGCTAATGATAAACAAGGTAAATATTTAACCTTATTTTTTATTTTTCTAACAGCTTCTGTGTGCTGATTATTCCATGAAATAGGATTTTTCTTTAATCTATCATATAAAATAGCAGTATCTTCTGCAAGATTTTTGTAGTAAGGAGAAATATAATTTAGACTCCCTAAAAATCTTTGTAACTGAGTTTTATCAGTAATTTCATCAGGAAATTTTGAAGTAAATTCAATACTTCTATTAATAGGTATAATATTACCTTTTTCAATAAAATGTCCTAAAAACTTTATTTTTGTTTGGAAAAGTATCATTTTTGGTTTAGAAATAACTAATCCATTTTGAATTACTAAATTTTTAAATATATTTAAATGTTTGAAATGTATCTCAATATTTTTTGAAAATACTAAAATATCATCAATATATACAATTATAAATTCACTATAAGGAGTAAAAATATCATTCATTATTTTCTGAAATTCAGAAGGAGCATTTTTCAACCCAAAGGGCATAACATTCCACTCATAATGTCCAAAAGGAACATTAAAGGCAGTTTTATATCTATCAGCAGGATTAATTTGAATCTGCCAAAATCCAGATTTTAAATCAAATTTTGAAAATATAACAGCATTATAAAGTCTGTCAAGAAGATCCTTCTTGTTTGGAATAGGATGTCTAATCCATTTTAAAACCTTATTAAGAGGTTTATAGTTTATAACTAATCTAGGTACTCCTCTTTCTTGTTCAGAATGTTTATTAACATAAAAAGCTGTACAAGACCAAGCTGATTCAGATGACTTAATGATATTTTTTTCTAAAAGAGATTTAATCTCATTTTTACATAATTCTAAATATTCAGAATTCATCTGACAAGGTCTAGCTTTAGTAGGAATTTTATCCTCTGTAAAACTATCCTCATAAGGAAGTGAAACAATATGTTTCTTTCTATTCCAAAAAGCATTTGGAAGATCATTACAAATATCAATACTCATTTGATTATGAAGTAATTTAATTTTATCCTGTAATTTAGGATTTTTCAAACTATCTTCTATAGAAAGGATATTAATTTCTTGTTTTAAGAAATTTAACTGATTTTCTTTTGCTTTGATATTATCATAAATATTATGTAATATTTTTGCAAAAGGTTTGGTAATAAATTTTAGTACTATAGGCTCATTTTCATATGTGCCAATAATACCATTATTATCAACTTTTGTAAAAGGATAAATTATATTTATAAAGGGGGTTCCAAGTATAACTTGGTTAGAAATGTTTTTCACAAGTAAAAAACTTGTAGAAATACATTTTTTATCAATACAAACATAAGCTTTTGGTAGTTTAAAACTAATATCAAGTTTTTGCCCACCAGCATGGGATAAAGAATGTGTTGTTTTCTGAAAATATCTAGTAGGAATTAATCCTTCTTGTACAACATTTAAATCTGCACCACTATCAATAAGTGCAATAAATTCTTTTGAATAAAAATCATCAATCAAAAGAGTAATTTTTACATACCATTTTTGTGAAATAAACATTTCAATATTATTAAGAAAGCTTTCATCATTATTATCAGGTATAATTATTTCATTTTTCCCTTCTAATTTATCAATTCTTTTTTCCAAAACATTATTATTTTGTTTAAGAAATTTAATTTCTTTTTTAAGATTATCAATTTCAATACTTAAATCACTTAAAGAAGTAGGAGTTTTATCCTTCTGTTTTTCTTTAAGCATCTGATAAACCTTGCTCATAAGATAAGGTTCATCTGAAACATATATAGAATTATTATTTTCTTGTTTATTTCCAGTATCACTAGATGAACTTGGGATATTACCCACTTGATCTATTATTGAAGATCTCAAATTAGGATCCTTTATTAATTTTAATAAATCCATAATATTATTATGGTCTAAGACATTTATCTCCAAATTTTTCATTTGAGATAAAAGTCTATAAATTTCATCTGTTTCATCAGGCTTATTATCCTGACATTTACATTCATTAGTATCTGATAATTCTGAATCAGATATTACTGATTCTTGTTCCAATGCTTTGAGATTTTCAATATCAGATATTTCTGACATTTCTGAATCTAATTCAGATTTTGTAACTGATTCTGATTCTGAATCATCTGATTTTAACAATATCTTGGATATTATATCCTTGATATTATCATCAATTTGAAGATTATTAATCTTCTTTTTTACCCAGCAATTTCTTGCATAATGCCCAACCTTTTGGCATTTATGGCATATTATCAATTTATTTCTCTGTTTTTTCCTCTCGTCTCTTTCTTGCTTTCTATTAGCATGTCTTTCTATTTTTCTTTTAGAAGCCTTTTTTCTTCTTCTATATTTAAGAAAATCATTTTTATCATATTTATTTTTATTCTTACTAGTTTTACTAGTACTAGGCATATCCATAGCAAATTGTTCACAAAATTGACCTAATTGTTTTTTCTCAGACAAATTTTGTCTTTTTATTTGTCTATTTAATTTTATCTCATTACATAAATTTAAACCTTCTTGAATACAAGTACCAATTAATTTACCATAAGTAAAACTATCATATGGAACATGAACATTATTTCCCCTTAAATTATTTCTTACTCTTTCTGCAAATAAATAAGGTAATCCATCAATAAATTTTGATTTCCAATGAGAGCTATTACTCTCAGGGAGTTCCATCACTCTGCTTAAAAATGTATCTTTATACCATCTAAAATCTGTAAGTGTTTTACACCTCAGATTTTGTAATAGTGTACGAATATGTTCACTATTATCAGAATATCTGCCAGTAAAATGTTCTATAATATTAATAATCAAAGTATAAACAGCATTTTCAACAGAAACATTATTCTCTTGTTTTATATTGTTGAGAATATAATCTCTATTTTCTTGGGTCAAATAATGATCCCACCAACCTTTAAGTTGGCCAGTAAAACCTGCAATAATCATTTTTGCAATATTTTTATCGGTATTACCATTATTCTTACAAACTGTAGAATACATAAGAATTCTATGAACAGTATTATAAATCTGTTTTTCAGTATAACCATCAATATTCCATTCATAAATATTTCTTCCACTATAGCTATTATTCAAAATATATTCTTGTTCTTCATTAAGAACATCCATAGGAGTTGGTCTCCTATAATAATAAAATCGTTGATTAGGCTTATCAGCCCATTTTTCAATTTTGTTGATCTGGTCATTAATAATCTGTTTATAATCAGATCCATTTTCAAAATCTTTTTGAAAATCATTTTCTAAAGTATTTAAAGATAATTTTGAAAATTTTTCTTCTAATAATTTTTCTAACTCTGTCAAAGATTCTAATTTAAAATCTTTTATCTCTGGTGGAAGTTGTATACTAGGAGTAGCAATCAATTCTTTTTCAAAATCAATTTTTGAAATTATTTTTTCCTTTTTATTATTTATTAAAGAAATAACATTATCAACTTTATTATGAAGTGAAAGTATGTGCTCTCCTAAAACATTGATAAATAAATTCATATAATTATTTTGTTTTATTAATAAATTTATATGACTACAAGTTACTTGTAAAACATCATTTTCAAATAATTTTGAAAAAGCAAGAAAATTACATATATTATTATCTTTTTCTATTTGAAAGGGTTCTTGAGGAGGAAAACCATTATTAATGATTTGTCCATTCATTAGTCTATAATTTCTTTCTAAAACAGAAATATATTGATGTACATAGGTAGACATGAACCATGGAACAAATAAAATCAAAGTATTTGTTTCTTCACATTTGTTATAAAAATTTTCTTGTATAATTTGTTTTTCCATTTTATTGAAATTTTCAAAAAACCAAGTTCTAAATGGTTCCCATTTAGGAAGTCTGAATTCTTCACTAATAATTTTTCTGGCTTCTGAACCAGGGCTAAAATCAATTTTTTGAGCTTTAAAATCCATAAATCAAGGAAAACTCATTTCAGACATTGTCTCCATGTGTCTACTATTGACACTTTTAACAATATTATCTTTGCCAATATGCAATTCATTTATTCTATCTTCTTCAGATATAACATCATCATTATTTCTCAAATTCTCTTTTATTAGAGAGGTAGAAGCTCTTGAAGGAGTTTCCACAGTATAATCAATAGGAGAAATATAAGATCTCATAGAAGAAGATTTTAAAGATCTTTCTTTTATAAAATTATCAAACTGTATATTAACAGTTCCTTCAGAAGTTTGAAAAACATTCAATAATTTTGAAGAAATAGTTGGCTGTGGTTTTACAGCTTTTTCAATAATCCAATTTTCTGGAAACACAATTTCTTCCCATTTAATAGATCTTCTTGTCATAATATTAGATCTATTGAAATTTGTCTCAATCAAAATTGTTTCATTAACAGGCTTATCCTTTATTTTACAATGAGGATTTAAAGTAAACAAGGGTTTATAATATATTCGGTAACAAATACATATAACTTCAGAACCTAAAGAATAATCATAACCATGAATTTTAACATTTAATGTCAAAGCATCAAGAATATTTATATCAGTTAAAGATAATTGTAAATTTGGATAGACATCAAAATAAACTGGACCATGAGCCAGACTAGATTGGATTATTCCCATTAAAGATTTTTTCCAATTTAAATTTCTACCATCTCTTAAAGCTGCAATAAAGCTTTCTGGTAGTCCTTCTAAGGTTAAAGGTTTAAAAGCAATTTGCACTAAACCAATATGTAAAAATTTATATTCTTTTTTATAAGGTAAAATATCTTTTTCTGAAAGTAATTTTATAATTACTTCTTCATTATTAATAGAAATAGATTCTTCAGTTGTTTTAACAACTTGTTTAAAACCAAGTTTTTCAAAAGTTCCTAATTTATAAATTACTTTAGGATCAATTTTTGGAATTGTCCATTTGTTTAATAACTCAAGATTTTGAGGTGTATCATACTCCATATTTAAACTATTTTTTATAGAATTATTTTGTCGAAACATTTTTGTATCAAGGTGTTAAATTATATCATCCCCAGCTAAAATCACCGATTCCATGGCTCATATCATGATAAGTTTGGAATCAACACGTGAAGGTGTAATTCTTCGATCAACAAGTTAGAATGGAACTCCTGAATCAATAAGTTGGGTAGGATCCATGAGGTTGGTTGATTTTCTGGCCTATAATAAATGATCAGAAATCTGTTTGGACCCATGTTTGCCCGCTTTTACCCATGTTGAGGTGTTTAGGGCTTTTGGGGTGCCTTTTGATTTTCTGAGCATTTATTATAGTTGACGGATCTTCAACTTGTAATTTGCTCCTCATACGGATTTGTAATTTTTCCCAACAACACGATTTGGGAATACATCCTGACAACACGATCTGAACTACACCCTAACAATACGATCCGAGCCTCTTATGGTATCAGAGCCATGGAATCGGTGATTTTAGCTGGGGATGATATAATTTAACACCTTGATACAAAAATGTTTCGACAAAATAATTCTATAAAAAATAGTTTAAATATGGAGTATGATACACCTCAAAATCTTGAGTTATTAAACAAATGGACAATTCCAAAAATTGATCCTAAAGTAATTTATAAATTAGGAACTTTTGAAAAACTTGGTTTTAAACAAGTTGTTAAAACAACTGAAGAATCTATTTCTATTAATAATGAAGAAGTAATTATAAAATTACTTTCAGAAAAAGATATTTTACCTTATAAAAAAGAATATAAATTTTTACATATTGGTTTAGTGCAAATTGCTTTTAAACCTTTAACCTTAGAAGGACTACCAGAAAGCTTTATTGCAGCTTTAAGAGATGGTAGAAATTTAAATTGGAAAAAATCTTTAATGGGAATAATCCAATCTAGTCTGGCTCATGGTCCAGTTTATTTTGATGTCTATCCAAATTTACAATTATCTTTAACTGATATAAATATTCTTGATGCTTTGACATTAAATGTTAAAATTCATGGTTATGATTATTCTTTAGGTTCTGAAGTTATATGTATTTGTTACCGAATATATTATAAACCCTTGTTTACTTTAAATCCTCATTGTAAAATAAAGGATAAGCCTGTTAATGAAACAATTTTGATTGAGACAAATTTCAATAGATCTAATATTATGACAAGAAGATCTATTAAATGGGAAGAAATTGTGTTTCCAGAAAATTGGATTATTGAAAAAGCTGTAAAACCACAGCCAACTATTTCTTCAAAATTATTGAATGTTTTTCAAACTTCTGAAGGAACTGTTAATATACAGTTTGATAATTTTATAAAAGAAAGATCTTTAAAATCTTCTTCTATGAGATCTTATATTTCTCCTATTGATTATACTGTGGAAACTCCTTCAAGAGCTTCTACCTCTCTAATAAAAGAGAATTTGAGAAATAATGATGATGTTATATCTGAAGAAGATAGAATAAATGAATTGCATATTGGCAAAGATAATATTGTTAAAAGTGTCAATAGTAGACACATGGAGACAATGTCTGAAATGAGTTTTCCTTGATTTATGGATTTTAAAGCTCAAAAAATTGATTTTAGCCCTGGTTCAGAAGCCAGAAAAATTATTAGTGAAGAATTCAGACTTCCTAAATGGGAACCATTTAGAACTTGGTTTTTTGAAAATTTCAATAAAATGGAAAAACAAATTATACAAGAAAATTTTTATAACAAATGTGAAGAAACAAATACTTTGATTTTATTTGTTCCATGGTTCATGTCTACCTATGTACATCAATATATTTCTGTTTTAGAAAGAAATTATAGACTAATGAATGGACAAATCATTAATAATGGTTTTCCTCCTCAAGAACCCTTTCAAATAGAAAAAGATAATAATATATGTAATTTTCTTGCTTTTTCAAAATTATTTGAAAATGATGTTTTACAAGTAACTTGTAGTCATATAAATTTATTAATAAAACAAAATAATTATATGAATTTATTTATCAATGTTTTAGGAGAGCACATACTTTCACTTCATAATAAAGTTGATAATGTTATTTCTTTAATAAATAATAAAAAGGAAAAAATAATTTCAAAAATTGATTTTGAAAAAGAATTGATTGCTACTCCTAGTATACAACTTCCACCAGAGATAAAAGATTTTAAATTAGAATCTTTGACAGAGTTAGAAAAATTATTAGAAGAAAAATTTTCAAAATTATCTTTAAATACTTTAGAAAATGATTTTCAAAAAGATTTTGAAAATGGATCTGATTATAAACAGATTATTAATGACCAGATCAACAAAATTGAAAAATGGGCTGATAAGCCTAATCAACGATTTTATTATTATAGGAGACCAACTCCTATGGATGTTCTTAATGAAGAACAAGAATATATTTTGAATAATAGCTATAGTGGAAGAAATATTTATGAATGGAATATTGATGGTTATACTGAAAAACAGATTTATAATACTGTTCATAGAATTCTTATGTATTCTACAGTTTGTAAGAATAATGGTAATACCGATAAAAATATTGCAAAAATGATTATTGCAGGTTTTACTGGCCAACTTAAAGGTTGGTGGGATCATTATTTGACCCAAGAAAATAGAGATTATATTCTCAACAATATAAAACAAGAGAATAATGTTTCTGTTGAAAATGCTGTTTATACTTTGATTATTAATATTATAGAACATTTTACTGGCAGATATTCTGATAATAGTGAACATATTCGTACACTATTACAAAATCTGAGGTGTAAAACACTTACAGATTTTAGATGGTATAAAGATACATTTTTAAGCAGAGTGATGGAACTCCCTGAGAGTAATAGCTCTCATTGGAAATCAAAATTTATTGATGGATTACCTTATTTATTTGCAGAAAGAGTAAGAAATAATTTAAGGGGAAATAATGTTCATGTTCCATATGATAGTTTTACTTATGGTAAATTAATTGGTACTTGTATTCAAGAAGGTTTAAATTTATGTAATGAGATAAAATTAAATAGACAAATAAAAAGACAAAATTTGTCTGAGAAAAAACAATTAGGTCAATTTTGTGAACAATTTGCTATGGATATGCCTAGTACTAGTAAAACTAGTAAGAATAAAAATAAATATGATAAAAATGATTTTCTTAAATATAGAAGAAGAAAAAAGGCTTCTAAAAGAAAAATAGAAAGACATGCTAATAGAAAGCAAGAAAGAGACGAGAGGAAAAAACAGAGAAATAAATTGATAATATGCCATAAATGCCAAAAGGTTGGGCATTATGCAAGAAATTGCTGGGTAAAAAAGAAGATTAATAATCTTCAAATTGATGATAATATCAAGGATATAATATCCAAGATATTGTTAAAATCAGATGATTCAGAATCAGAATCAGTTACAAAATCTGAATTAGATTCAGAAATGTCAGAAATATCTGATATTGAAAATCTCAAAGCATTGGAACAAGAATCAGTAATATCTGATTCAGAATTATCAGATACTAATGAATGTAAATGTCAGGATAATAAGCCTGATGAAACAGATGAAATTTATAGACTTTTATCTCAAATGAAAAATTTGGAGATAAATGTCTTAGACCATAATAATATTATGGATTTATTAAAATTAATAAAGGATCCTAATTTGAGATCTTCAATAATAGATCAAGTGGGTAATATCCCAAGTTCATCTAGTGATACTGGAAATAAACAAGAAAATAATAATTCTATATATGTTTCAGATGAACCTTATCTTATGAGCAAGGTTTATCAGATGCTTAAAGAAAAACAGAAGGATAAAACTCCTACTTCTTTAAGTGATTTAAGTATTGAAATTGATAATCTTAAAAAAGAAATTAAATTTCTTAAACAAAATAATAATGTTTTGGAAAAAAGAATTGATAAATTAGAAGGGAAAAATGAAATAATTATACCTGATAATAATGATGAAAGCTTTCTTAATAATATTGAAATGTTTATTTCACAAAAATGGTATGTAAAAATTACTCTTTTGATTGATGATTTTTATTCAAAAGAATTTATTGCACTTATTGATAGTGGTGCAGATTTAAATGTTGTACAAGAAGGATTAATTCCTACTAGATATTTTCAGAAAACAACACATTCTTTATCCCATGCTGGTGGGCAAAAACTTGATATTAGTTTTAAACTACCAAAAGCTTATGTTTGTATTGATAAAAAATGTATTTCTACAAGTTTTTTACTTGTGAAAAACATTTCTAACCAAGTTATACTTGGAACCCCCTTTATAAATATAATTTATCCTTTTACAAAAGTTGATAATAATGGTATTATTGGCACATATGAAAATGAGCCTATAGTACTAAAATTTATTACCAAACCTTTTGCAAAAATATTACATAATATTTATGATAATATCAAAGCAAAAGAAAATCAGTTAAATTTCTTAAAACAAGAAATTAATATCCTTTCTATAGAAGATAGTTTGAAAAATCCTAAATTACAGGATAAAATTAAATTACTTCATAATCAAATGAGTATTGATATTTGTAATGATCTTCCAAATGCTTTTTGGAATAGAAAGAAACATATTGTTTCACTTCCTTATGAGGATAGTTTTACAGAGGATAAAATTCCTACTAAAGCTAGACCTTGTCAGATGAATTCTGAATATTTAGAATTATGTAAAAATGAGATTAAATCTCTTTTAGAAAAAAATATCATTAAGTCATCTGAATCAGCTTGGTCTTGTACAGCTTTTTATGTTAATAAACATTCTGAACAAGAAAGAGGAGTACCTAGATTAGTTATAAACTATAAACCTCTTAATAAGGTTTTAAAATGGATTAGACATCCTATTCCAAACAAGAAGGATCTTCTTGACAGACTTTATAATGCTGTTATATTTTCAAAATTTGATTTAAAATCTGGATTTTGGCAGATTCAAATTAATCCTGCTGATAGATATAAAACTGCCTTTAATGTTCCTTTTGGACATTATGAGTGGAATGTTATGCCCTTTGGGTTGAAAAATGCTCCTTCTGAATTTCAGAAAATAATGAATGATATTTTTACTCCTTATAGTGAATTTATAATTGTATATATTGATGATATTTTAGTATTTTCAAAAAATATTGAGATACATTTCAAACATTTAAATATATTTAAAAATTTAGTAATTCAAAATGGATTAGTTATTTCTAAACCAAAAATGATACTTTTCCAAACAAAAATAAAGTTTTTAGGACATTTTATTGAAAAAGGTAATATTATACCTATTAATAGAAGTATTGAATTTACTTCAAAATTTCCTGATGAAATTACTGATAAAACTCAGTTACAAAGATTTTTAGGGAGTCTAAATTATATTTCTCCTTACTACAAAAATCTTGCAGAAGATACTGCTATTTTATATGATAGATTAAAGAAAAATCCTATTTCATGGAATAATCAGCACACAGAAGCTGTTAGAAAAATAAAAAATAAGGTTAAATATTTACCTTGTTTATCATTAGCAAATCCTAATTGGGAAAAAATTATTGAAACAGATGCCTCTGATATTGGTTTTGGAGGAATTTTAAAACAAACTGATCCTATTGATAAAAAGGATTATTTGATAAGATTCTATTCTGGTAAATGGAATAATAGTCAAAAGAATTATGCTACTATAGCTAAGGAAATTTTAGCTATTGTTAAATGTGTTTTAAAATTTCAAGATGATTTATATAATCAAAAATTTATTATTAAAACTGATTGCAAAGCTGCTAAATTTATGTTTAATAAAGATTTTAAACATGATGTTTCTAAGCAAATGTTCGCTAGGTGGCAAGCTCATTTAGCACCTTTTGATTTTGAAATAATATATAAAAAAGGTGAAGATAATAATCTTCCTGATTTCCTAACTAGAGAATATTTAAATGAATTCTAAAAGATCGCTATAAAATGTACAGGTTACAAAAAATAAATAATGAAAAGGTAATTGCTTTAGAAAGAGAATATAATGCTACAAAAAATTTTCTTTCTAAAGAAGACAAGCAAAAATTAGAAACCAGAATTGCTACATACAATGACATTTTAAGAAGTTGGGCTTTTCAAATTCATAATTATGAATTTAAGAATCTCTAACATTTTTGTTTTCCAGGTATGAGTTTCCGAGGTCGCGGAACTTTCCCTTATAGGGGAAGAGGTGGCAGGGGACCAAATATTTTGGCCCAACATGGCAGACAAAAATTGGTGGCAGCCAATATTACAAATATCTCACAAAATGCATCATATCAGGAGTATCTCCAATGGAAGAATAATAAGGCTTCCCAAAACGAAGAAAGTACTAATAGTACTTCTCAAGCATCATATGCTAATATTGTGAATACGGAAGAAAAGGATCCCAATAAGGATTTCATAAAAAATGATAAAGAAAAAATAATTTTCCTAATCAGTAATACTGATCTAAAATGGGAAGATGATCCATGGAAAATCTTTGATAGATATCTATCTAATCAAGGATTTCCCTATGAGGTTTATAAATCTCGAAAATTTTATGAAAATATACTCATAAGTAATGAATGTGAAATTACTCACATGACAAGTGGAAATCCAGAAGTTTATAACTTCTCGAAAATTATCATTAAGCAATTAATTCCTATAGAAGAATGGGGAATATCTCCATCAAAAGAGAAATCTCTCTGCATAAATAATATTACTGTGAAATACAATTATTGGGATTATATCCAAGCCTTTGAAAAGGTTTTCTATTATAATAATGATAAAAAGAAACATACCTGGTTAATCAAGGTATGTAATAAAGTTTATAACTTTGAAATACCAAATTGGTTCCGAAAATGGTGGCGACTTTTTGGCCCAAAGGAAGAAATTCTTCCAGAAATATTAAAATCAGAATTCCAGAAATGGAAATATTCAAGTCCCATATTGGGAAAAGTATATGAAGAAAATAAATTCTGTCTTTGGGAATCCCCGCTACATTTTTTCATTGAATTTTCCATCCCATGGATTTTCAAATGGGATATTAAAGTGAGTTATACTCACAAAATTCCTTGCCTTAAAAGAATCTTTTTTACAAGATTCTGGGATAAAATGATAAAAATTGATCCCAGTACAAATAAAATGTTTGGAGTCGATACTTTGGATAATATCCAACAAAAGATAAAGACCTATATCCAAGCAAGGAAGAAAAATAAGGAAACAGCCACCAGAGATAATATCTCTAAAAAATTATTCAAAAATGTGGATGACTTATCCAAAGAAGAGATGATTGAATTATATCTTACCCAAATGAAGAAAGAACTGCTGGAAGACTTGGGTGAAGAAGAAGAAGAAGAAATGGCTTCTCTACAAAGTGATAATTCCTCAAAAGACAAATCTGTCAGTATGCAGGATGCTCAAGATCCATATGAGGATGATATTACAGACACTCAAATGGAAAAATGGATTCAAACGATGAAGAATTCTGCATCAAATTCCAGAGAAGAATCTTCCTCGAAATAAAGACAAAATTTGTAGTACTATTTAAATAGTATTTTTACTATTTGGAATAGTAAATTACTATTCCCTTTCCGCGTTTTTGAACAGTAATTTACTGTTCACCAATAGTTTTTATACTTTTTTACTGTTCATATGTCGGTTTGAAAGGTCTATATAAAGACCTCATTTGTAAATAAGGGAAGCAGGCGTTAGACAGTCCAGCCTTCTCTCTCTCTCTCTTGTAATCTCCTCTCTTGTAATATATTTCAGAGAAATAAAATCATTTCTGTACTGGTGTGTCTTCAAAACTTGTAAGTTTTTCTTTCTTTTCTTTATTTTGTTTATCTAAATTTTATATATTATAAGGATGAGCCTTATAGGCTAAATCCTTTGTGTTAAATTATATCTGAACCAGATAAAATTGTTGATTCTATGATCTCATATCATGATAAGTTTGGAATCAACACGTGAAGGTGTAATTCTTCGATCAACAAGTTAGAATGGAACTCCTGAATCAATAAGTTGGGTAGGATCCATGAGGTTGGTTGATTTTCTGGCCTATAATAAATGATCAGAAATCTGTTTGGACCCATGTTTGCCCGCTTTTACCCATGTTGAGGTGTTTAGGGCTTTTGGGGTGCCTTTTGATTTTCTGAGCATTTATTATAGTTGACGGATCTTCAACTTGTAATTTGCTCCTCATACGGATTTGTAATTTTTCCCAACAACACGATTTGGGAATACATCCTGACAACACGATCTGAACTACACCCTAACAATACGATCCGAGCCTCTTATGGTATCAGAGCCATGGAATCGGTGATTTTAGCTGGGGATGATATAATTTAACACCTTGATACAAAAATGTTTCGACAAAATAATTCTATAAAAAATAGTTTAAATATGGAGTATGATACACCTCAAAATCTTGAGTTATTAAACAAATGGACAATTCCAAAAATTGATCCTAAAGTAATTTATAAATTAGGAACTTTTGAAAAACTTGGTTTTAAACAAGTTGTTAAAACAACTGAAGAATCTATTTCTATTAATAATGAAGAAGTAATTATAAAATTACTTTCAGAAAAAGATATTTTACCTTATAAAAAAGAATAAAAATTTTTACATATTGGTTTAGTGCAAATTGCTTTTAAACCTTTAACCTTAGAAGGACTACCAGAAAGCTTTATTGCAGCTTTAAGAGATGGTAGAAATTTAAATTGGAAAAAATCTTTAATGGGAATAATCCAATCTAGTCTGGCTCATGGTCCAGTTTATTTTGATGTCTATCCAAATTTACAATTATCTTTAACTGATATAAATATTCTTGATGCTTTGACATTAAATGTTAAAATTCATGGTTATGATTATTCTTTAGGTTCTGAAGTTATATGTATTTGTTACCGAATATATTATAAACCCTTGTTTACTTTAAATCCTCATTGTAAAATAAAGGATAAGCCTGTTAATGAAACAATTTTGATTGAGACAAATTTCAATAGATCTAATATTATGACAAGAAGATCTATTAAATGGGAAGAAATTGTGTTTCCAGAAAATTGGATTATTGAAAAAGCTGTAAAACCACAGCCAACTATTTCTTCAAAATTATTGAATGTTTTTCAAACTTCTGAAGGAACTGTTAATATACAGTTTGATAATTTTATAAAAGAAAGATCTTTAAAATCTTCTTCTATGAGATCTTATATTTCTCCTATTGATTATACTGTGGAAACTCCTTCAAGAGCTTCTACCTCTCTAATAAAAGAGAATTTGAGAAATAATGATGATGTTATATCTGAAGAAGATAGAATAAATGAATTGCATATTGGCAAAGATAATATTGTTAAAAGTGTCAATAGTAGACACATGGAGACAATGTCTGAAATGAGTTTTCCTTGATTTATGGATTTTAAAGCTCAAAAAATTGATTTTAGCCCTGGTTCAGAAGCCAGAAAAATTATTAGTGAAGAATTCAGACTTCCTAAATGGGAACCATTTAGAACTTGGTTTTTTGAAAATTTCAATAAAATGGAAAAACAAATTATACAAGAAAATTTTTATAACAAATGTGAAGAAACAAATACTTTGATTTTATTTGTTCCATGGTTCATGTCTACCTATGTACATCAATATATTTCTGTTTTAGAAAGAAATTATAGACTAATGAATGGACAAATCATTAATAATGGTTTTCCTCCTCAAGAACCCTTTCAAATAGAAAAAGATAATAATATATGTAATTTTCTTGCTTTTTCAAAATTATTTGAAAATGATGTTTTACAAGTAACTTGTAGTCATATAAATTTATTAATAAAACAAAATAATTATATGAATTTATTTATCAATGTTTTAGGAGAGCACATACTTTCACTTCATAATAAAGTTGATAATGTTATTTCTTTAATAAATAATAAAAAGGAAAAAATAATTTCAAAAATTGATTTTGAAAAAGAATTGATTGCTACTCCTAGTATACAACTTCCACCAGAGATAAAAGATTTTAAATTAGAATCTTTGACAGAGTTAGAAAAATTATTAGAAGAAAAATTTTCAAAATTATCTTTAAATACTTTAGAAAATGATTTTCAAAAAGATTTTGAAAATGGATCTGATTATAAACAGATTATTAATGACCAGATCAACAAAATTGAAAAATGGGCTGATAAGCCTAATCAACGATTTTATTATTATAGGAGACCAACTCCTATGGATGTTCTTAATGAAGAACAAGAATATATTTTGAATAATAGCTATAGTGGAAGAAATATTTATGAATGGAATATTGATGGTTATACTGAAAAACAGATTTATAATACTGTTCATAGAATTCTTATGTATTCTACAGTTTGTAAGAATAATGGTAATACCGATAAAAATATTGCAAAAATGATTATTGCAGGTTTTACTGGCCAACTTAAAGGTTGGTGGGATCATTATTTGACCCAAGAAAATAGAGATTATATTCTCAACAATATAAAACAAGAGAATAATGTTTCTGTTGAAAATGCTGTTTATACTTTGATTATTAATATTATAGAACATTTTACTGGCAGATATTCTGATAATAGTGAACATATTCGTACACTATTACAAAATCTGAGGTGTAAAACACTTACAGATTTTAGATGGTATAAAGATACATTTTTAAGCAGAGTGATGGAACTCCCTGAGAGTAATAGCTCTCATTGGAAATCAAAATTTATTGATGGATTACCTTATTTATTTGCAGAAAGAGTAAGAAATAATTTAAGGGGAAATAATGTTCATGTTCCATATGATAGTTTTACTTATGGTAAATTAATTGGTACTTGTATTCAAGAAGGTTTAAATTTATGTAATGAGATAAAATTAAATAGACAAATAAAAAGACAAAATTTGTCTGAGAAAAAACAATTAGGTCAATTTTGTGAACAATTTGCTATGGATATGCCTAGTACTAGTAAAACTAGTAAGAATAAAAATAAATATGATAAAAATGATTTTCTTAAATATAGAAGAAGAAAAAAGGCTTCTAAAAGAAAAATAGAAAGACATGCTAATAGAAAGCAAGAAAGAGACGAGAGGAAAAAACAGAGAAATAAATTGATAATATGCCATAAATGCCAAAAGGTTGGGCATTATGCAAGAAATTGCTGGGTAAAAAAGAAGATTAATAATCTTCAAATTGATGATAATATCAAGGATATAATATCCAAGATATTGTTAAAATCAGATGATTCAGAATCAGAATCAGTTACAAAATCTGAATTAGATTCAGAAATGTCAGAAATATCTGATATTGAAAATCTCAAAGCATTGGAACAAGAATCAGTAATATCTGATTCAGAATTATCAGATACTAATGAATGTAAATGTCAGGATAATAAGCCTGATGAAACAGATGAAATTTATAGACTTTTATCTCAAATGAAAAATTTGGAGATAAATGTCTTAGACCATAATAATATTATGGATTTATTAAAATTAATAAAGGATCCTAATTTGAGATCTTCAATAATAGATCAAGTGGGTAATATCCCAAGTTCATCTAGTGATACTGGAAATAAACAAGAAAATAATAATTCTATATATGTTTCAGATGAACCTTATCTTATGAGCAAGGTTTATCAGATGCTTAAAGAAAAACAGAAGGATAAAACTCCTACTTCTTTAAGTGATTTAAGTATTGAAATTGATAATCTTAAAAAAGAAATTAAATTTCTTAAACAAAATAATAATGTTTTGGAAAAAAGAATTGATAAATTAGAAGGGAAAAATGAAATAATTATACCTGATAATAATGATGAAAGCTTTCTTAATAATATTGAAATGTTTATTTCACAAAAATGGTATGTAAAAATTACTCTTTTGATTGATGATTTTTATTCAAAAGAATTTATTGCACTTATTGATAGTGGTGCAGATTTAAATGTTGTACAAGAAGGATTAATTCCTACTAGATATTTTCAGAAAACAACACATTCTTTATCCCATGCTGGTGGGCAAAAACTTGATATTAGTTTTAAACTACCAAAAGCTTATGTTTGTATTGATAAAAAATGTATTTCTACAAGTTTTTTACTTGTGAAAAACATTTCTAACCAAGTTATACTTGGAACCCCCTTTATAAATATAATTTATCCTTTTACAAAAGTTGATAATAATGGTATTATTGGCACATATGAAAATGAGCCTATAGTACTAAAATTTATTACCAAACCTTTTGCAAAAATATTACATAATATTTATGATAATATCAAAGCAAAAGAAAATCAGTTAAATTTCTTAAAACAAGAAATTAATATCCTTTCTATAGAAGATAGTTTGAAAAATCCTAAATTACAGGATAAAATTAAATTACTTCATAATCAAATGAGTATTGATATTTGTAATGATCTTCCAAATGCTTTTTGGAATAGAAAGAAACATATTGTTTCACTTCCTTATGAGGATAGTTTTACAGAGGATAAAATTCCTACTAAAGCTAGACCTTGTCAGATGAATTCTGAATATTTAGAATTATGTAAAAATGAGATTAAATCTCTTTTAGAAAAAAAAATATCATTAAGTCATCTGAATCAGCTTGGTCTTGTACAGCTTTTTATGTTAATAAACATTCTGAACAAGAAAGAGGAGTACCTAGATTAGTTATAAACTATAAACCTCTTAATAAGGTTTTAAAATGGATTAGACATCCTATTCCAAACAAGAAGGATCTTCTTGACAGACTTTATAATGCTGTTATATTTTCAAAATTTGATTTAAAATCTGGATTTTGGCAGATTCAAATTAATCCTGCTGATAGATATAAAACTGCCTTTAATGTTCCTTTTGAACATTATGAGTGGAATGTTATGCCCTTTGGGTTGAAAAATGCTCCTTCTGAATTTCAGAAAATAATGAATGATATTTTTACTCCTTATAGTGAATTTATAATTGTATATATTGATGATATTTTAGTATTTTCAAAAAATATTGAGATACATTTCAAACATTTAAATATATTTAAAAATTTAGTAATTCAAAATGGATTAGTTATTTCTAAACCAAAAATGATACTTTTCCAAACAAAAATAAAGTTTTTAGGACATTTTATTGAAAAAGGTAATATTATACCTATTAATAGAAGTATTGAATTTACTTCAAAATTTCCTGATGAAATTACTGATAAAACTCAGTTACAAAGATTTTTAGGGAGTCTAAATTATATTTCTCCTTACTACAAAAATCTTGCAGAAGATACTGCTATTTTATATGATAGATTAAAGAAAAATCCTATTTCATGGAATAATCAGCACACAGAAGCTGTTAGAAAAATAAAAAATAAGGTTAAATATTTACCTTGTTTATCATTAGCAAATCCTAATTGGGAAAAAATTATTGAAACAGATGCCTCTGATATTGGTTTTGGAGGAATTTTAAAACAAACTGATCCTATTGATAAAAAGGATTATTTGATAAGATTCTATTCTGGTAAATGGAATAATAGTCAAAAGAATTATGCTACTATAGCTAAGGAAATTTTAGCTATTGTTAAATGTGTTTTAAAATTTCAAGATGATTTATATAATCAAAAATTTATTATTAAAACTGATTGCAAAGCTGCTAAATTTATGTTTAATAAAGATTTTAAACATGATGTTTCTAAGCAAATGTTCGCTAGGTGGCAAGCTCATTTAGCACCTTTTGATTTTGAAATAATATATAAAAAAGGTGAAGATAATAATCTTCCTGATTTCCTAACTAGAGAATATTTAAATGAATTCTAAAAGATCGCTATAAAATGTACAGGTTACAAAAAATAAATAATGAAAAGGTAATTGCTTTAGAAAGAGAATATAATGCTACAAAAAATTTTCTTTCTAAAGAAGACAAGCAAAAATTAGAAACCAGAATTGCTACATACAATGACATTTTAAGAAGTTGGGCTTTTCAAATTCATAATTATGAATTTAAGAATCTCTAACATTTTTGTTTTCCAGGTATGAGTTTCCGAGGTCGCGGAACTTTCCCTTATAGGGGAAGAGGTGGCAGGGGACCAAATATTTTGGCCCAACATGGCAGACAAAAATTGGTGGCAGCCAATATTACAAATATCTCACAAAATGCATCATATCAGGAGTATCTCCAATGGAAGAATAATAAGGCTTCCCAAAACGAAGAAAGTACTAATAGTACTTCTCAAGCATCATATGCTAATATTGTGAATACGGAAGAAAAGGATCCCAATAAGGATTTCATAAAAAATGATAAAGAAAAAATAATTTTCCTAATCAGTAATACTGATCTAAAATGGGAAGATGATCCATGGAAAATCTTTGATAGATATCTATCTAATCAAGGATTTCCCTATGAGGTTTATAAATCTCGAAAATTTTATGAAAATATACTCATAAGTAATGAATGTGAAATTACTCACATGACAAGTGGAAATCCAGAAGTTTATAACTTCTCGAAAATTATCATTAAGCAATTAATTCCTATAGAAGAATGGGGAATATCTCCATCAAAAGAGAAATCTCTCTGCATAAATAATATTACTGTGAAATACAATTATTGGGATTATATCCAAGCCTTTGAAAAGGTTTTCTATTATAATAATGATAAAAAGAAACATACCTGGTTAATCAAGGTATGTAATAAAGTTTATAACTTTGAAATACCAAATTGGTTCCGAAAATGGTGGCGACTTTTTGGCCCAAAGGAAGAAATTCTTCCAGAAATATTAAAATCAGAATTCCAGAAATGGAAATATTCAAGTCCCATATTGGGAAAAGTATATGAAGAAAATAAATTCTGTCTTTGGGAATCCCCGCTACATTTTTTCATTGAATTTTCCATCCCATGGATTTTCAAATGGGATATTAAAGTGAGTTATACTCACAAAATTCCTTGCCTTAAAAGAATCTTTTTTACAAGATTCTGGGATAAAATGATAAAAATTGATCCCAGTACAAATAAAATGTTTGGAGTCGATACTTTGGATAATATCCAACAAAAGATAAAGACCTATATCCAAGCAAGGAAGAAAAATAAGGAAACAGCCACCAGAGATAATATCTCTAAAAAATTATTCAAAAATGTGGATGACTTATCCAAAGAAGAGATGATTGAATTATATCTTACCCAAATGAAGAAAGAACTGCTGGAAGACTTGGGTGAAGAAGAAGAAGAAGAAATGGCTTCTCTACAAAGTGATAATTCCTCAAAAGACAAATCTGTCAGTATGCAGGATGCTCAAGATCCATATGAGGATGATATTACAGACACTCAAATGGAAAAATGGATTCAAACGATGAAGAATTCTGCATCAAATTCCAGAGAAGAATCTTCCTCGAAATAAAGACAAAATTTGTAGTACTATTTAAATAGTATTTTTACTATTTGGAATAGTAAATTACTATTCCCTTTCCGCGTTTTTGAACAGTAATTTACTGTTCACCAATAGTTTTTATACTTTTTTACTGTTCATATGTCGGTTTGAAAGGTCTATATAAAGACCTCATTTGTAAATAAGGGAAGCAGGCGTTAGACAGTCCAGCCTTCTCTCTCTCTCTCTTGTAATCTCCTCTCTTGTAATATATTTCAGAGAAATAAAATCATTTCTGTACTGGTGTGTCTTCAAAACTTGTAAGTTTTTCTTTCTTTTCTTTATTTTGTTTATCTAAATTTTATATATTATAAGGATGAGCCTTATAGGCTAAATCCTTTGTGTTAAATTATATCTGAACCAGATAAAATTGTTGATTCTATGATCTCATATCATGATAAGTTTGGAATCAACACGTGAAGGTGTAATTCTTCGATCAACAAGTTAGAATGGAACTCCTGAATCAATAAGTTGGGTAGGATCCATGAGGTTGGTTGATTTTCTGGCCTATAATAAATGATCAGAAATCTGTTTGGACCCATGTTTGCCCGCTTTTACCCATGTTGAGGTGTTTAGGGCTTTTGGGGTGCCTTTTGATTTTCTGAGCATTTATTATAGTTGACGGATCTTCAACTTGTAATTTGCTCCTCATACGGATTTGTAATTTTTCCCAACAACACGATTTGGGAATACATCCTGACAACACGATCTGAACTACACCCTAACAATACGATCCGAGCCTCTTATGGTATCAGAGCCCATAAGAGGCTCGGATACCATAAGAGGCTCGGATCGTATTGTTAGGGTGTAGTTCAGATCGTGTTGTCAGGATGTATTCCCAAATCGTGTTGTTGGGAAAAATTACAAATCCGTATGAGGAGCAAATTACAAGTTGAAGATCCGTCAACTATAATAAATGCTCAGAAAATCAAAAGGCACCCCAAAAGCCCTAAACACCTCAACATGGGTAAAAGCGGGCAAACATGGGTCCAAACAGATTTCTGATCATTTATTATAGGCCAGAAAATCAACCAACCTCATGGATCCTACCCAACTTATTGATTCAGGAGTTCCATTCTAACTTGTTGATCGAAGAATTACACCTTCACGTGTTGATTCCAAACTTATCATGATATGAGATCATAGAATCAACAATTTTATCTGGTTCAGATATAATTTAACACAAAGGATTTAGCCTATAAGGCTCATCCTTATAATATATAAAATTTAGATAAACAAAATAAAGAAAAGAAAGAAAAACTTACAAGTTTTGAAGACACACCAGTACAGAAATGATTTTATTTCTCTGAAATATATTACAAGAGAGGAGATTACAAGAGAGAGAGAGAGAAGGCTGGACTGTCTAACGCCTGCTTCCCTTATTTACAAATGAGGTCTTTATATAGACCTTTCAAACCGACATATGAACAGTAAAAAAGTATAAAAACTATTGGTGAACAGTAAATTACTGTTCAAAAACGCGGAAAGGGAATAGTAATTTACTATTCCAAATAGTAAAAATACTATTTAAATAGTACTACAAATTTTGTCTTTATTTCGAGGAAGATTCTTCTCTGGAATTTGATGCAGAATTCTTCATCGTTTGAATCCATTTTTCCATTTGAGTGTCTGTAATATCATCCTCATATGGATCTTGAGCATCCTGCATACTGACAGATTTGTCTTTTGAGGAATTATCACTTTGTAGAGAAGCCATTTCTTCTTCTTCTTCTTCACCCAAGTCTTCCAGCAGTTCTTTCTTCATTTGGGTAAGATATAATTCAATCATCTCTTCTTTGGATAAGTCATCCACATTTTTGAATAATTTTTTAGAGATATTATCTCTGGTGGCTGTTTCCTTATTTTTCTTCCTTGCTTGGATATAGGTCTTTATCTTTTGTTGGATATTATCCAAAGTATCGACTCCAAACATTTTATTTGTACTGGGATCAATTTTTATCATTTTATCCCAGAATCTTGTAAAAAAGATTCTTTTAAGGCAAGGAATTTTGTGAGTATAACTCACTTTAATATCCCATTTGAAAATCCATGGGATGGAAAATTCAATGAAAAAATGTAGCGGGGATTCCCAAAGACAGAATTTATTTTCTTCATATACTTTTCCCAATATGGGACTTGAATATTTCCATTTCTGGAATTCTGATTTTAATATTTCTGGAAGAATTTCTTCCTTTGGGCCAAAAAGTCGCCACCATTTTCGGAACCAATTTGGTATTTCAAAGTTATAAACTTTATTACATACCTTGATTAACCAGGTATGTTTCTTTTTATCATTATTATAATAGAAAACCTTTTCAAAGGCTTGGATATAATCCCAATAATTGTATTTCACAGTAATATTATTTATGCAGAGAGATTTCTCTTTTGATGGAGATATTCTCCATTCTTCTATAGGAATTAATTGCTTAATGATAATTTTCGAGAAGTTATAAACTTCTGGATTTCCACTTGTCATGTGAGTAATTTCACATTCATTACTTATGAGTATATTTTCATAAAATTTTCGAGATTTATAAACCTCATAGGGAAATCCTTGATTAGATAGATATCTATCAAAGATTTTCCATGGATCATCTTCCCATTTTAGATCAGTATTACTGATTAGGAAAATTATTTTTTCTTTATCATTTTTTATGAAATCCTTATTGGGATCCTTTTCTTCCGTATTCACAATATTAGCATATGATGCTTGAGAAGTACTATTAGTACTTTCTTCGTTTTGGGAAGCCTTATTATTCTTCCATTGGAGATACTCCTGATATGATGCATTTTGTGAGATATTTGTAATATTGGCTGCCACCAATTTTTGTCTGCCATGTTGGGCCAAAATATTTGGTCCCCTGCCACCTCTTCCCCTATAAGGGAAAGTTCCGCGACCTCGGAAACTCATACCTGGAAAACAAAAATGTTAGAGATTCTTAAATTCATAATTATGAATTTGAAAAGCCCAACTTCTTAAAATGTCATTGTATGTAGCAATTCTGGTTTCTAATTTTTGCTTGTCTTCTTTAGAAAGAAAATTTTTTGTAGCATTATATTCTCTTTCTAAAGCAATTACCTTTTCATTATTTATTTTTTTGTAACCTGTACATTTTATAGCGATCTTTTAGAATTCATTTAAATATTCTCTAGTTAGGAAATCAGGAAGATTATTATCTTCACCTTTTTTATATATTATTTCAAAATCAAAAGGTGCTAAATGAGCTTGCCACCTAGCGAACATTTGCTTAGAAACATCATGTTTAAAATCTTTATTAAACATAAATTTAGCAGCTTTGCAATCAGTTTTAATAATAAATTTTTGATTATATAAATCATCTTGAAATTTTAAAACACATTTAACAATAGCTAAAATTTCCTTAGCTATAGTAGCATAATTCTTTTGACTATTATTCCATTTACCAGAATAGAATCTTATCAAATAATCCTTTTTATCAATAGGATCAGTTTGTTTTAAAATTCCTCCAAAACCAATATCAGAGGCATCTGTTTCAATAATTTTTTCCCAATTAGGATTTGCTAATGATAAACAAGGTAAATATTTAACCTTATTTTTTATTTTTCTAACAGCTTCTGTGTGCTGATTATTCCATGAAATAGGATTTTTCTTTAATCTATCATATAAAATAGCAGTATCTTCTGCAAGATTTTTGTAGTAAGGAGAAATATAATTTAGACTCCCTAAAAATCTTTGTAACTGAGTTTTATCAGTAATTTCATCAGGAAATTTTGAAGTAAATTCAATACTTCTATTAATAGGTATAATATTACCTTTTTCAATAAAATGTCCTAAAAACTTTATTTTTGTTTGGAAAAGTATCATTTTTGGTTTAGAAATAACTAATCCATTTTGAATTACTAAATTTTTAAATATATTTAAATGTTTGAAATGTATCTCAATATTTTTTGAAAATACTAAAATATTATAAATTCACTATAAGGAGTAAAAATATCATTCATTATTTTCTGAAATTCAGAAGGAGCATTTTTCAACCCAAAGGGCATAACATTCCACTCATAATGTCCAAAAGGAACATTAAAGGCAGTTTTATATCTATCAGCAGGATTAATTTGAATCTGCCAAAATCCAGATTTTAAATCAAATTTTGAAAATATAACAGCATTATAAAGTCTGTCAAGAAGATCCTTCTTGTTTGGAATAGGATGTCTAATCCATTTTAAAACCTTATTAAGAGGTTTATAGTTTATAACTAATCTAGGTACTCCTCTTTCTTGTTCAGAATGTTTATTAACATAAAAAGCTGTACAAGACCAAGCTGATTCAGATGACTTAATGATATTTTTTTCTAAAAGAGATTTAATCTCATTTTTACATAATTCTAAATATTCAGAATTCATCTGACAAGGTCTAGCTTTAGTAGGAATTTTATCCTCTGTAAAACTATCCTCATAAGGAAGTGAAACAATATGTTTCTTTCTATTCCAAAAAGCATTTGGAAGATCATTACAAATATCAATACTCATTTGATTATGAAGTAATTTAATTTTATCCTGTAATTTAGGATTTTTCAAACTATCTTCTATAGAAAGGATATTAATTTCTTGTTTTAAGAAATTTAACTGATTTTCTTTTGCTTTGATATTATCATAAATATTATGTAATATTTTTGCAAAAGGTTTGGTAATAAATTTTAGTACTATAGGCTCATTTTCATATGTGCCAATAATACCATTATTATCAACTTTTGTAAAAGGATAAATTATATTTATAAAGGGGGTTCCAAGTATAACTTGGTTAGAAATGTTTTTCACAAGTAAAAAACTTGTAGAAATACATTTTTTATCAATACAAACATAAGCTTTTGGTAGTTTAAAACTAATATCAAGTTTTTGCCCACCAGCATGGGATAAAGAATGTGTTGTTTTCTGAAAATATCTAGTAGGAATTAATCCTTCTTGTACAACATTTAAATCTGCACCACTATCAATAAGTGCAATAAATTCTTTTGAATAAAAATCATCAATCAAAAGAGTAATTTTTACATACCATTTTTGTGAAATAAACATTTCAATATTATTAAGAAAGCTTTCATCATTATTATCAGGTATAATTATTTCATTTTTCCCTTCTAATTTATCAATTCTTTTTTCCAAAACATTATTATTTTGTTTAAGAAATTTAATTTCTTTTTTAAGATTATCAATTTCAATACTTAAATCACTTAAAGAAGTAGGAGTTTTATCCTTCTGTTTTTCTTTAAGCATCTGATAAACCTTGCTCATAAGATAAGGTTCATCTGAAACATATATAGAATTATTATTTTCTTGTTTATTTCCAGTATCACTAGATGAACTTGGGATATTACCCACTTGATCTATTATTGAAGATCTCAAATTAGGATCCTTTATTAATTTTAATAAATCCATAATATTATTATGGTCTAAGACATTTATCTCCAAATTTTTCATTTGAGATAAAAGTCTATAAATTTCATCTGTTTCATCAGGCTTATTATCCTGACATTTACATTCATTAGTATCTGATAATTCTGAATCAGATATTACTGATTCTTGTTCCAATGCTTTGAGATTTTCAATATCAGATATTTCTGACATTTCTGAATCTAATTCAGATTTTGTAACTGATTCTGATTCTGAATCATCTGATTTTAACAATATCTTGGATATTATATCCTTGATATTATCATCAATTTGAAGATTATTAATCTTCTTTTTTACCCAGCAATTTCTTGCATAATGCCCAACCTTTTGGCATTTATGGCATATTATCAATTTATTTCTCTGTTTTTTCCTCTCGTCTCTTTCTTGCTTTCTATTAGCATGTCTTTCTATTTTTCTTTTAGAAGCCTTTTTTCTTCTTCTATATTTAAGAAAATCATTTTTATCATATTTATTTTTATTCTTACTAGTTTTACTAGTACTAGGCATATCCATAGCAAATTGTTCACAAAATTGACCTAATTGTTTTTTCTCAGACAAATTTTGTCTTTTTATTTGTCTATTTAATTTTATCTCATTACATAAATTTAAACCTTCTTGAATACAAGTACCAATTAATTTACCATAAGTAAAACTATCATATGGAACATGAACATTATTTCCCCTTAAATTATTTCTTACTCTTTCTGCAAATAAATAAGGTAATCCATCAATAAATTTTGATTTCCAATGAGAGCTATTACTCTCAGGGAGTTCCATCACTCTGCTTAAAAATGTATCTTTATACCATCTAAAATCTGTAAGTGTTTTACACCTCAGATTTTGTAATAGTGTACGAATATGTTCACTATTATCAGAATATCTGCCAGTAAAATGTTCTATAATATTAATAATCAAAGTATAAACAGCATTTTCAACAGAAACATTATTCTCTTGTTTTATATTGTTGAGAATATAATCTCTATTTTCTTGGGTCAAATAATGATCCCACCAACCTTTAAGTTGGCCAGTAAAACCTGCAATAATCATTTTTGCAATATTTTTATCGGTATTACCATTATTCTTACAAACTGTAGAATACATAAGAATTCTATGAACAGTATTATAAATCTGTTTTTCAGTATAACCATCAATATTCCATTCATAAATATTTCTTCCACTATAGCTATTATTCAAAATATATTCTTGTTCTTCATTAAGAACATCCATAGGAGTTGGTCTCCTATAATAATAAAATCGTTGATTAGGCTTATCAGCCCATTTTTCAATTTTGTTGATCTGGTCATTAATAATCTGTTTATAATCAGATCCATTTTCAAAATCTTTTTGAAAATCATTTTCTAAAGTATTTAAAGATAATTTTGAAAATTTTTCTTCTAATAATTTTTCTAACTCTGTCAAAGATTCTAATTTAAAATCTTTTATCTCTGGTGGAAGTTGTATACTAGGAGTAGCAATCAATTCTTTTTCAAAATCAATTTTTGAAATTATTTTTTCCTTTTTATTATTTATTAAAGAAATAACATTATCAACTTTATTATGAAGTGAAAGTATGTGCTCTCCTAAAACATTGATAAATAAATTCATATAATTATTTTGTTTTATTAATAAATTTATATGACTACAAGTTACTTGTAAAACATCATTTTCAAATAATTTTGAAAAAGCAAGAAAATTACATATATTATTATCTTTTTCTATTTGAAAGGGTTCTTGAGGAGGAAAACCATTATTAATGATTTGTCCATTCATTAGTCTATAATTTCTTTCTAAAACAGAAATATATTGATGTACATAGGTAGACATGAACCATGGAACAAATAAAATCAAAGTATTTGTTTCTTCACATTTGTTATAAAAATTTTCTTGTATAATTTGTTTTTCCATTTTATTGAAATTTTCAAAAAACCAAGTTCTAAATGGTTCCCATTTAGGAAGTCTGAATTCTTCACTAATAATTTTTCTGGCTTCTGAACCAGGGCTAAAATCAATTTTTTGAGCTTTAAAATCCATAAATCAAGGAAAACTCATTTCAGACATTGTCTCCATGTGTCTACTATTGACACTTTTAACAATATTATCTTTGCCAATATGCAATTCATTTATTCTATCTTCTTCAGATATAACATCATCATTATTTCTCAAATTCTCTTTTATTAGAGAGGTAGAAGCTCTTGAAGGAGTTTCCACAGTATAATCAATAGGAGAAATATAAGATCTCATAGAAGAAGATTTTAAAGATCTTTCTTTTATAAAATTATCAAACTGTATATTAACAGTTCCTTCAGAAGTTTGAAAAACATTCAATAATTTTGAAGAAATAGTTGGCTGTGGTTTTACAGCTTTTTCAATAATCCAATTTTCTGGAAACACAATTTCTTCCCATTTAATAGATCTTCTTGTCATAATATTAGATCTATTGAAATTTGTCTCAATCAAAATTGTTTCATTAACAGGCTTATCCTTTATTTTACAATGAGGATTTAAAGTAAACAAGGGTTTATAATATATTCGGTAACAAATACATATAACTTCAGAACCTAAAGAATAATCATAACCATGAATTTTAACATTTAATGTCAAAGCATCAAGAATATTTATATCAGTTAAAGATAATTGTAAATTTGGATAGACATCAAAATAAACTGGACCATGAGCCAGACTAGATTGGATTATTCCCATTAAAGATTTTTTCCAATTTAAATTTCTACCATCTCTTAAAGCTGCAATAAAGCTTTCTGGTAGTCCTTCTAAGGTTAAAGGTTTAAAAGCAATTTGCACTAAACCAATATGTAAAAATTTATATTCTTTTTTATAAGGTAAAATATCTTTTTCTGAAAGTAATTTTATAATTACTTCTTCATTATTAATAGAAATAGATTCTTCAGTTGTTTTAACAACTTGTTTAAAACCAAGTTTTTCAAAAGTTCCTAATTTATAAATTACTTTAGGATCAATTTTTGGAATTGTCCATTTGTTTAATAACTCAAGATTTTGAGGTGTATCATACTCCATATTTAAACTATTTTTTATAGAATTATTTTGTCGAAACATTTTTGTATCAAGGTGTTAAATTATATCATCCCCAGCTAAAATCACCGATTCCATGGCTCTGATACCATAAGAGGCTCGGATCGTATTGTTAGGGTGTAGTTCAGATCGTGTTGTCAGGATGTATTCCCAAATCGTGTTGTTGGGAAAAATTACAAATCCGTATGAGGAGCAAATTACAAGTTGAAGATCCGTCAACTATAATAAATGCTCAGAAAATCAAAAGGCACCCCAAAAGCCCTAAACACCTCAACATGGGTAAAAGCGGGCAAACATGGGTCCAAACAGATTTCTGATCATTTATTATAGGCCAGAAAATCAACCAACCTCATGGATCCTACCCAACTTATTGATTCAGGAGTTCCATTCTAACTTGTTGATCGAAGAATTACACCTTCACGTGTTGATTCCAAACTTATCATGATATGAGATCATAGAATCAACAATTTTATCTGGTACAGATATAATAATAATAATAATAATAATAATAATAATAATAATAATAATAATAATAATAATAATAATAATAATAATAATAATAATAATAATAATAATAATAATATACCTACTAATTATATTTGACAAAAATTAACCTGCGTTTTGACAAAAAATTCAAAGATAACAATTGACCAATATAATAAAATAGACGCAAATAATTCAACTCCCCCTTACTATAACTCCCCCTCACTTTAACCCACTGACCCATAGTCAAGCTCATTGTATGAGTGGTAAATTAAGAGGTGCAACATTTATCAATTAAACCAAAATTTCAGACAGACAAAACTTTTCAATTCAAGACTAATTTTTTATCCATAACTTCATAAAAAATCATGCAGGGGATGCCTAAAAATAAAATAGAAAACAATAAAATGCAGACTCAATTTTTATCTTACCACACTCATGGTATTAGGCAAGCAGAAGTGTTTGACAAATAACTATATGAAATTCCACATCAACTTCATATTTGATTTTGACTTTTCGCATAAGACAATTTAGAGGCTTTAACATAGAATTGAATCAAGGTATCCTTATTCCTCCGACTATATTTACCCTCTCGTGGAGTAGCTCGCAAACCCCACGAGCCAATACTGCACTAGGAAAACCCGGTGCGACGAGTTCTGGTTGATCCTTATAACCCCTTTGATAAAAAAGATAACAAAAATATTAAGCTATTTATTTTTGTGATCGGCGGCTTTCATAGGTCAATCACTTTCTATGCTAATAGCTCTTTCTGATTTGTGGACCGATAGCTGCTCTCAACATCATTTCATGACCGTAGCCCTTTCTGACAAGCTGGGATAATCAAAACAAGACAATCTTCATCAACATGAAGGAAAAGGAATGTAAAGCTTTAAGCCAAATAAATCTTTGAACTTGCCCTTTTGCATGGAGTTTATAAAGAATAAAATTGAAATGGATGCATAAAAATAAATGTTTAATGTCGAATCCTACATGATAATGTTGCAACATACGTTTTTCTTTTCTTCAGTTATACAACACAAACACACAATAATCCTAAAGATTTTCCGGAGAGTTATAATTTTTTCTGCACTAAACACCTTATTTTCATTTGATTTGCTGCTGGAATATGATCAATACTTTTAGCACATTAATATACCAATACCCAAAAACAGTTGTGACATAGGCCGACGAGCTTACTTCTGAAAAGTTGAACATGTAGATTTTCTAGCCCATATTTTCCTTTGAGTTTGGCTTTTCAAATCTACTTTAGGTCTAGGAGTTCGGCGTGGTATTCCTATAACATCCCAACCATAAATACCACCATTACAAATGTCAAACTGCATTCTATAATAATTTGGACGTATATGACCTAAAACACCACAGTAATGACAAATAGGCACAAAACGAGAATTTTCAGCTGTTTTTTACTTTCCATGTCGTAACATAGCAGGATGAGCAGTATTATTAACATGTGTATAATGTGATCCTCGACCAGAATGTGCAAAAATAACCTATTTCTGAACTGGTGCAGTGTGTGCGCATTGATTATGACTAGATTTCTCATTAAAGTTACAATAATCATTTTGTGTTGTAACATACTGACCAGAATTCATGAAACCTCTTTCCAAAATTTGAGGAGGACTCACCATGATAACCAAGACTAGTGACATCACCATGACTTTTGCCTGAATTAACAATTTTGGTTAAAGTGGCCTTACCAGAGTTCAGTCATTTCAGAACCTGTTTGGATTGTTCCAACTCAGATGATAGCTTTTCAAGTGTTTGATCTTTTGTTTCCATACTGCTTTTGCACATCTCAAGCTCATTCTTAGCTTCCTGGAGATCAATTTGCAGGGATTTCATCTCTTTTTCTTTCTCCACGAGTGTATCTTGGAACGTAGTCTCAAACTCTTGGATTTTTTCTACAACCACGACATTCACGCACTTCTAAATTTTTGAAAGTTCGTCATTCATATTGGTTAAAACTCGTTCCTTCTCATTGGCTTCTGTTTCCAATTTCTCAATCGTCGTCTGTGATTCATGGAGTTGACTCTCCAATTGTTAGATGACCTTGTTGCCTTGAAAACATGCGACCGATAGTTTTTTGTACATATTCTACATCTCCTTAATTGTGGGACCTGTTTCTCCATCAGAAGCATCAGATTCATAAAAAATAGGTAAATCATGTTGGAACATAGAATTACCTTGCTTGCCAATATTTGTTGAATCAGATTCAACATGACTCGTGAGGCAGGAGTACATTCTAGTGGATGCACTTAATGTTTCCAGGCTCGAATCTCCTTCATTACCCGATGAATCGGCCAATGAATATTTTAAGGACTTATTCCGCTTTCTAAGAAAGGTAGACACTCGATTTGGAAGTGGCCTCTTCCATCACACTCCCTACATTTTGTTTGATCAAATCTTGATCCTACAAGGTTAGAAACAAATGTACTATAATGATAAGAATTGACTCTTGGAACATTTTATTTACCTAAGGATGATTTTGGCTCTGACTTTCGCAACTTCTTCACCATGTTTTCAAGAAAGTACATAATAGTGCAAACTTCCAGAATCGATCGTATTAGGATACGAACCCGCTTTGATACCACTTGAAATTTTATAATATGCACCGACTATGTTGCAACACAGAAACTGGTGAAAATAAAAATTGAAAAATAAATGCCAAAATAAACATGGGGTTGAATCCCTCAGACCCCTCAGACCTGTTGTTATTGATAATTCATATAACGATAGGTTTTACAAAGAGACTCGATTTTCCTAACACCTAACATATAATATATCTAATAACGTCCGGCGACTCCCGTCGACTTAGCCGGCATTGAAGCGGAAAACCACCGATGGCTGAACAAGTTCTCCCGAACTCGCCTCGAAGCTTCTTCTCCCGAAGAACCTTCTACTGAAAACCCCAACTAAAAACCTAGCACAAACTAACACTTGTAAGTATCACTAATATATCTCTATAGTCCTAACTCACGATACTCTACTGCTACGAGTACACAAATAAAGAAACACAATGATTGCTTCTTTCCCTCTAAGTATTTGCACTAATTACTTTAGCAGCTGCATGTATATATACAAAAAGAATAACTTGCTGAATAAGATTAAGGCCTAAAGATTGTTTACATAATCTACCGCCAACTTATATCTTTTGCATTTATCCTCAAAGATTCTCACAAGATTTGCTTGTACATCTTCCATGCAATTATATGCTTGTACATATCTCATGCCAAAATATCAACCAACGACTTGTACCTCTTTGATGGGCTTGTACATCTGCTTTTAGAATGTCAATATACGGCTATAAATAATCACCTAGACTTGTTATATTCGACAAAAATTAACCTAAGGCTTTTTGAAAAAAAATATTGCCAACACAAAATATCCTAACAGAAACGATAAAAGTTAGATCTTGCCTTATTAGATCATGTTTGGTGGATGTTACTGATGCAACTGTAATGCTTTTACAATCAAACACCATCGTCTTCATCCAATTTTTAAAGACTCCAATTTCCTGTTGCCAAGATACTAATAATAGACTCTCAGCAAAATGGATTTATCACTTATTATTTTAACAACAAATAACTGAGGAAAACTTAACCAATATAAATTGGTGGTAGTACGAGTAATTATGCCCTAGGTACTAGATGTTTCTCTTTTCCTTTACAGGATCCTGCAGAAAGAATTCAAATTCTTAAATGCGGAATACAAGATACTTAAGATGAAATCTAGTTAAACAGGACGCAAACAAACACAACTAAAGAAAGATGAAATCATTTAGGGGTTCGTTCTGTGTGTGAGTGTATGTTAGAGAGAGAGAGGGGAGAGAGGGAGAAGAGGTATTTAATTATGGAGTAACGAATTTCTTTATAAGTTGTTGTAGAAGACCTTCACTCCGTAAGTTATCTTTCTGTTGAGACACTTAAAAGTTGTGTTTAAAATTTAAGTTATCAATGTATTAGCAATGCTCTTTCAAATTTGGTTCTCCTTTCACAAAAATATCATTTCAATAGATCTAAAATAAAGATAACTAACCATGTACGATTTCTAATTTAAAGCAAGTATACTAAGGAAAATCTTTAGTTTGAGCATGATGGAGAAAAATATTCGAATAGAAACCTGAGGCCACTCGGAATCCAAAAGCTAGTTTGAAAGATTCAAGCCATTATAAAATCTCAAACAAGTCAACCAATTAAAGAGAGAAAGAAAGGATGAAATGAAAATTAAAACAGTATACACAAATAGTAATGTTTAAATTAGGCAAACAACATGAAGTTTCAACTATTTTGGCTCATAGCAATAACAGAGGATATCATCATAACATCATCGTCAAGATGTTATCATGCATCCAAAGTATGATCACTTCAGAATGATGTTTTTGCAATTCTAAGTTTAAGCTAAATACGAACACGGGTCAATCTTTTCATCCAAAGCATAATCCCAAAATTTGGTTAAACTCTTATTGCTGAAGTAAGATTTAATTATCTTAATCTCTTCCTCTAGCCAAAATCAATCTCCTAACTATCAATTGACTTGTCTGTACCCACCCACATCTGCCCCTACATAAAATCTCCTCATAAATTCTATTATCTCTCTTCAATCAAACAACACTTCATATAAACCAGCTATGAACTGAAAACATGATTTAGGAAAAGCGACGCCATTACCAAACCAAATAAGTGGACGAATATCAAATCAGTTACAATAGGTAAATTCCAAGTCTATAAGACTTCTTAGTGGAATTACACACATAGGACCATGATCACAAAATTGAGCACAAAAAGATATCTGTCATCTCACAATAACATGAAGAATCTATAAATTGCAGTATCATTTCACAGGGTTAATTAAAAAATTGGTGTATTTTTAATTGATTAGAAGAAGAGTGGAAGAATAAAATCCTCAGGGTTTATAGGAGTCACCTTCAGCGAATGATTCTGAAGTAATTGTGCCAGGGTGGAAATTAGACAAATCATTGCAGCTGAGAGATTGAAAATTAGAATGTCGAAATTAGATCACACTTTAACTGTGTTTTTATTAGGGGAAATGAGAACAATAGAGAAGGAAAACTTGAACGTGGCGAATGGCGGTCGAATCTCGGCGAGTGGATCGGCGGATGGAGGTAGAATCTCGGCAAGCGGCGGTGGTGGAATTTTCGGCGAGAGGAGCAACGACGGAATTTTTGGCGGGCGGAACGGCAACGAAATTTACGACGATGTTGAGAGATGGGACACGGATCCTCTCCATTTGAGGATATGTCAATTTCGTCAATTTCATCATATCTGGGCCATTCACTAAAATCAAAGGCTTGATACATGCCACATCACCACTTGCAATGCAATTTTAGTGCAGTAATTCATTCTCTCTTTTTTTCTCCTTTTTTTATTTCTTTCACACATTTATCTTAGAGTTATTTTTTTTTTTAACTTAGAGTTAATTTTTTTAAAAAAAAATAAAAGTGGTGTATTAAAAGTCTTTTGTGGTGGCAATAGCCGTCGTCTTTCATTATTATTATTATTATTATTATTATTATTATTATTATTATTATTATTATTATTATTATTATTATTATTATTATTATTATTATTACTCCCTTCGTTCCATATTAATTGACGTTTTAGGACGTTTCAATTAATTGACATTTTACATATTTTTCATCAATTGTACTAATTTTTTCTCTGGATTTAATCTCAAAATATCTCTATTTTCTAATCTATCAGCTCACCGTCATTTTAGACGGAATGGATCATAAAAACGTCCTAAAACGTCAATTAATATGGAACGAAGGGAGTAGTAGTAATAATAATAATAATAATTATAATAATAATAATAATAATAATAATAATAATAATAATAATAATAATAATAATAATAATAATAATAATAATAATAATAATGATGATAAAAGACGACGGCTATTGCCACCACAAAAGACTTTTAATATACCACTTTTATTTTTTTTTTTTAAAAATTAACTCTAAGTTAAAAAAAATAACTCTAAGATAAATGTGTGAAAGAAATAAAAAAAGGAGAAAAAAAGAGAATGAATTATTGCACTAAAATTGCATTGCAAGTGGTGATGTGGCATGTATCAAGCCTTTGATTTTAATGAATGGCCCAGATCTGACGAAATTGACGAAATTGACATATCCTCAAATGGAGAGGATCCGTGTCCTGAGAGATGAGGGCTGAGGTGGGAGAGAGAGTTGATGACTTAATTATATATAACTCACCGACTAAATTATATTCGTCGCTATATTTCCATCACTAAATTGTCGCTATTTTGTCGTATAGAAAATAAGCACAATATCTTACTACTAATTACCGACAGGAAAAATCGGTCTCTAAATTAGCGTCATTAGTCTGTCATCAGTCCTTCGGTGAATTCTATTCTTTAAAGTTGCTTTATTTTTGTCGATACGTGGTCGCAATTCTGTCGATACTTAACGACAAAAAAATTTCGTCGCTAAATCCGTGCTATTTTGTGAATTTCTTTTGAGCATATCATCATTATTTTCTGAAATTATTTTTATTAATTATTCATAATCTTGTATAATTTTTATATATATATTAATATTAATATTATCTTTCAGAGAACATTATATTTTGCAACACGAACTATTAGATATTTTCCTTTTTCCTTTTTACATTAACCTACATGAACAACATGTTTTTCCACACTTTGCAACCTAAAGATACTTTGTTACACTAACCAAACCTAACCATTACATTTTTCTTAATAATTCGCAACATAAAAAAATTATTCACATCAAACAATTTCTATATTTAAATAACTGTATTATTTATGAAAAATATTTAGAGTTTATTTGAATAAGTTACAATACCAAATAAAATAAATAGAAATGTTCATAAATATTGAAGGATTCATGGATGTTTTGTAATCCAGTTATTGAGTAACCTTTGGACTTTTATTAATATCATGATTTATTTAAAGCATAAAAAGTAACACTCATGTACCACAAATGCATAGATGTAGCTATATATGATGGGTCAACCCGACCCAACTGAACTTACAAAATTGTATAAACTTAAAACTATATGACATTTTTGGATCCATAACCAATACACGTAGTGCATGCATGCATTTAGGCCGAGTTATAGATCATTTTTATAGTGTTTGCATACAAATTCGATTTTTAGGTTCAAATTGATTATCTTGAGTCGGATTATGTGTTTGCTCGTTTTTGTAGTTAAAATGTCATAATATAGGTCAAAAGTCCATCAGGACGAAGTTTGGAGAATAAACTAGCGAGAGACGAGGTGAAACGGCGAAAAGAGACAAAAATGCAAGATTTCCAGCTGGACGCACCTCTAGTATTTTGCTTATATCTTGATATCTACAAGTCCAAATGAAGTGAAATTTGTGGCATTAGAAAGCCAACTCAAAGGGTATACAACTTTGTCAAAAATAACCGAGGCCAAATTCTAATTGGGAGACCATAAAAATGGCTTGGAAGACAGAACTGAGAGTCTGTCTGGTGAGTCCGACAGGGTTAAGCTTTTTTATCAAAAAAGAGCGATTTTCATGCAGTATATTCAATTCGGCCGGGCACAATCCAATCCGGCCGGGTTGCTATGTCGGTTTACGCATTTTAGGTCGGTTTTCGGCCCGTTTCAACCCAATCCTTCCCAACTTATAAATAGGGATTCCCAAGAGTGAAAATTAGATTTTTCTATCATCACATATCATAAAATTCATATTGGAGACTTGAAATGAAGAGCAAGAAGCGCGAAGCGAAGCGAATTCAAGATGTTTCCGGGTTTTGTAGTTTGTGTTTATTTTATTGCTTTTGGAATGTCTGTATATGGATGCTCTTTAGTTATAATTATATATATGAGTAGCTAAAAATGTTTGTGTTCTATGGCTAGAAAGTAAGCTGCGATTAAATATGTTTTGATTATTCTATTTTATTCTAGACTATGTTCTATGTGTTTAACGTATGTGCTTGTTCTTATTTTATGAATTGATTTATTTGGCCAATTAGTCTATTTTACTTGCTTAATAATTAGACACCCGAGAAGGGAGGGTTATTAATAGGCATACAGCGTATAGCATATGTATCAAAGTCATCCGAGAGGAGTGAGATATATGCGTAGACATTGGTCTTAGGATCCCTTTTCAGTTGTGTATGTGATAGTTACCCCGATAAGGTAATTGTTCATAGGTAATCAACACGTTAGCGTTGTCCGAGAGGAGGGCTAACTAAAGTAGTGGTCATCTAATAAACACTCGAATTCAGTTTTAAAAGTCTCGAATATTAGGATAATCATACATAAGAAATCGTACCAGAATTCGAACCCTAGAATACGTCTTATTATCTGATTTATTCCTTCGTGATAATTGTTTGCTTATCTAATCTTTCTACATATTTTATTTAGCAATCACCTTAATTTAGAGTCTAGATAGGGTCGAGTTATTCCAATTAGGGTATTTAATTAACATAGGAACACAATCCCTATGGGATTGACCTTGCTCACTTTCATCTGCACTAGCACCGTTCAATTGCGGTAACACTAGGGGTTAGAAATAGTATGTCAAGTTTTTGGTGCCATTTCCCTGGACTGGTCACTGTGTTAATTTCTATCTCGATGAATTGTTTAGCATTAGGCTAAGCATTTATTTTCTGCACTTTATTTTTTAGTTTTTATTTTGTGTTCGGTTTTATCCTATTATCTCTATGTGCGATATCACGTAGCACATGAAAACCCGGTCTAAAGGAAAGAATAATCTTACCTCTTTTGACCCGGAAATAAAAACAACTGCTCGAAGATACAGAACAGGGATAAACCCATTATTCGAGATGGCCGATTTACCAGAGAATATGAGCTAAGAGGAGATGATTAGGAGATTGTTTGGGGTCGTGATTCAGCAGAACCAGAGCATACAAAATCTACAGACTCAGGTGAATAACATACCTCGGTAGCTCCTGCTGCAACCATTACAGCCTCATGCTGATCCTGAAGAAGATCAGACACCTTTATGGGACTGTTTTCTTCCCGTGCCCAATCGGAACTGTAGAGGAATCGAACTGCCACCAATAAATGCTAACAACTTTGAGCTAAAACTAACATTGATCTCCATCGTCCAACATAATCAATTTGATGGGGGGCCACTAGAAGACCCCAACGTACACTTCGGCTAGTTAAACAGAGTTTCAGAGATGCTTAAGGTGAATGGAGTTCCACATGATACGATCAAGCTTACGTTGATCACCTTCTCTCTTATAAATAAGGCACTAATATGGTAACAATGCACTAGAGCATGTCACTACATGGGAAGATCTGAGTTCCAAATTCCTATTGAAGTATTTCCCACTAAGCAATGTCCTAAAATTACATAGTGAAATCACCCATCTCAAATAGCCTGATGAGGAACCTTTGGGTGAAGCTCGAGAGCATTTTCGGGATCGTACTCTCAGGACGGATTCACTAAGAAGCAACAAAATTGCTATTTTTATGATGGACTACTTGAGCCAACAATAGTACTCGTAGATACAATATCAGGTGGATCTATATTGGCATAACATACAAGAGTTGCATTCACTATCTCAGATGAGAATACCACTAATAGTTGGCAATGGTCGAATGAGAGAAATAAGCCTAGGAGAGTTGCTAGCATCACAGAGGCAGAGCTGATCGAATCACTTAGCCCTCAAATGGTGGCACTGCCCAAGCAGTTGAGTTTGCTAACTAGTACCAGTTCAGCCCCAGCATACCGAGTACAACTTACAGTAGCCACCCATGCAGGAAGTGGTTGAAGATGCTAATTATGTTAATCAAAGAAAGTTCAACAACTTCTTTGGCAACCAATAATAATACAATCAGTATCAGTCAGTGTAAGGAATCATCCTAAATTCTCGTACAACATTCCAAATAATTTGCTCCAACCATCACCGGCCTCACAGTTACAAATGGTACGATCCATGATGGGATGAATCCTACTCAAGAAGACATCATACAGTCTCAATTGGCTAAGACTAATGAGAGCCTTACAAAGATTGAGAAGAGTGCCAATAATTTGAGTTTAGAGATGAACAAAACACTCGTTAGCTATGGGGCGGAGATGAAGAGTTATGAGGCTGAGATGAAAGAGCTCTAGGCGAATTATGAGGCTGAAATGAAGGAGCTCAAGGCTGAACTAACCCAAATTGCACATGCTATAGGGTCCTTACACCAAAGAGGCAATTCCGGAGCGATACCGTGGTTAATCCGAAGGAACAGTGCAGTGACATCTACTCAATGGATGATGCTAAGTGAGAGAGAGAGAAAGAGAAAGAGAGAGAGAAGAAGCTAGTGGAGGAGGACAACAATGGATGATGCCATCTACTATAGTTCAAATATCGGGTGATAGAGAAGAAGCCAGTCGAGGAGGACAACAAAGTCATAGGGGATGGTCACAAGTCGGTAAAAATAAGGGTTGAGAAGCCAAAATCTACTTCTAACTCTGACACTCTTATACATTCCTGAACCTAAATACATTTCCCCTCTTCCTTTCCCTCAAGCATTTTATACAAAGAAAAATTCTCTTAATTGTGCTAGTTGTGCTACACTTTTAAAGGACTTAAAGGGATTAAAAAGCTAAAGAAATCAGAAATAATTGAGCGAAATGTGGGATGCAGTACTAGTGTAGATAAGAAGTCTATCTCTTCGTCTATTAATGACTCTTTAGACATTTTCTTATATGATTAAATTTTTGTTGACCTTGATCGTATAGATTGTGTTAGTACATTGACTTCGCTGCAGGAAGCACAAGAGAGAGCATTGATAGTGAGGGGATGGTCGAAGAAGAGCACGATCTGCTTGTTGAAAATTTTAATAGTGCACGAGAAGAAAAGAAGAAGACGCACAAAAATAAAGAGGCAAATGTGCAAAGAGTAGCAAGTCCTAAAAAGAGCACTAACACAAAAACTCAACCAAGAAAACCATCAAAAGTGAATGATCCGGGGACTTTTCTATCATTTGTTCTATTGGTAGTCATAATTTTTGAAATATGTTGTGTGACTTAGGATCGAGCATAAACTTGATACCTCTAAAGACATATAGGCAATTAGGATTAAGGACGGTGTGACAAGCATTTACTACTCTTCAGTTGACCGATGGATCTTTACTAAAGCCATAGGGAGTAGTAGATGACGTGTTGGTTAGAGTGTCCAAATTTGAATTCTCTAGCAATTTCTTAGTTGTCGATATGCAAGGGAATACTGATGTCCCTTTCATCTTAGGCCAATCTTTCTTGGTGACTAGCCAAACCCTGATAGATTTGCATAAAGGAGACTTAATCTTTCGTATTCATGACAACAAGGTCACTTTCACTATATATAATTGGTCGGGGTTGAGTAATATCAACAAGTGTTGTGTCATCTATACAGTGGAACCCAAGGCTAAAACTATTATGGAAAATATGAAAATTCGGTTTGAAATTTTGATTGAGGATAATCTTCCTAACTCTGGTTGGTTAGAATTAGGCTAAGGTGCTTAAAAGGGTCGTCTAGCTGAAGACGTAAGACTTGGCGCTTTTCGGGAGGCAACTCGGCGGTTACTGCTTTTAGTTTCATTTTATTATTTATCTTTATTTTTGTTATTTTTAATTTTTAGGGCACTAACATGATATGAAGAAAATGCAGTTATAAGATAAAGCGCGAGAATATGAAATTTAAGGACAAGGGGATGAGGTCCGACTGGGTCTTTGTGAAGAACCCGATCTAGTAATGAAAAGAAAAAATTCAAAAACAGCCCCAAATTCCAGGTTTGATGTTCCAATTTCATCTTTCGGTGAATGCAACCAAGGCATACCACTTCTTTGCCACAAATGTTGGTCTTCGAAATTTTTTTGGGGAGGGGTAGAGTGGGACGTCTTGACAGCTATGTTTTTATGGACTCAGATTGTTAGTTAATTTGCATCTTGTTGGCTAAGTTACTAAGTTTGTTTTTTTTTTTCATTTCTTTTATTTTTTTATTTGACTTTTTGATCGAGTCATTTTTGTTGAGTCTAACCTAGAATTTGTATTTCACTTTGTATGAAAAAACTAAATGGGTTGATGGACGATGATGTGACAATGAGGAGCCAAATTTAAATTTTTTTGGTACATAGAAGAGCATGATAGGCATATTAAGATAAAATTAGGCTAGAACTTTGAATAATGATTAATTTAACCCTTGAGAATTTGAGCCTTAATTGAATTCCTATTTTTGGAGTTATATTATTTTCTTCTTGAGTGAGATATTGATCATTATGTAAGTGTGTCTCTAGAACTTGTCTAGCGTCTGCTTACAAAAAATTTCGAGTACATGTTATGGACTAGAAATGATTTTAGGCGTTTCTTTTCTTTTAGCTCATTATTTGAGCCAAAATTGACCTTTTTACCAAATTTCATAAAAAAATCCCTAGTTTGCCACTTTGAGCCTTTAGCTTATTTCTAATAGCCATACAATATAAGTTGTTACCATTCCCTTTAGCTTTTGTCCTTTAATTTGGACTAGTTGAGTGTGAGAGAGGTGGATTGGAAGGTAGTAGTGAAAAAAACCACAAGGGTGAGTGGAATAGATGTTTGGGAAGAGTTCGGTGAAGACAATGGATATTTTATGGGTGAAAGATTGGAAAATTAGCACACTCTAGTAATATTATGCTATGTTGGTCCCAAGTGGTAGAGGTTAGAGGGGGGATGAATAACCTTCTAATTCGATTTTTCTTTTCACATACTTTGAACAGTAGTTTGCTGCTTAATGTAAGAAACTTGTTCTTACATCAGAGATGTTACCGTAAGTTAGTCACTAGGCATGAAGCAGACTGTTCTTATGTTACTTATAGTAAGCAATTATGAGGTAGAGTTTTATGCAGCGGAATATTATGCAAATATGTTTTCTTACAAATCAATGTAGTATGTAAGTAGTATGCCAGCAACAGTAAGTAACAACAATATAAAAGTAGATAAAAAGTTTATAATGGTTCGAAGGTGGGGGTAATCCTTCTACGTCCGCTCTTCCCTCATACAGAGAAAAATCACTAAGCTGCTCACATAGTACAAACGTAGTTACGCTGAAGTCTAAGTCTAACTTAGCTCCTTACAGTAGTTGTTGCCTATCCTCGGAAGGCTACTCCTCTACTATACACATGTTCCTCAGAACACCTAGTCTACTTTGAATCCCGAATTCAACGAAGACTCCGTGTTCAAGAAATCGCTCGTGAGATTGGTTAATGAAAGTTTTTCTTCAACTTCTAGTAGCAGCCAGTAAACATGAATATCAATTGAAATGTGGGCAAGCTTCTTGCTTTTGAAAAGGATTAAAACCGAGGCAAAGCTTGAGAGCTAGCTTGGCTGTAGAGTCTAGTTGTAGCTTAAATCTTCTCTTGAATACTCTTGATGCTTTCTATCTTGCTCTTGTTTACTTTGCATAAAACACTTGAAAGATTATCAGAGTGTTGTATACATTGAAGCTTTGAATAGAATGCTTGAGTGCTTTGATGCAGAGTAATACTGTAGTTGTTTCAGTTGTTTAGCTGTCTTTGATTCGTCCTCCAGCTCCTTCTATTTATAGTAGTTGAAGAGTGAGAAAAAAATCTTGTTGACATTTAATGCTCTTCGTACGACATAGAGACGTTTGTCCTTTCTTGCAGAGAATTGGTCAGAGGGGTTGCGGTTTGTTGTTAGGGTCCAGTGTTGCTTTTTCTTTATGTCAGGTAACATGTCCCCACGTAATTGGATAGTCAATACAAGGTTTGAACCTTGTCTCTACTAGCTATATTTTTTAAATCGATCCTCTAACTTTTGACTTTAACCATGAAACTTTGGACATGACTGTTGCTTGCTTGCTTGCTGGGTGTACTTTTCTTGCTGCAAGTAATGATTTATGCTGGATTGGCATAGGCAACTGTACTATGTGCTCACTGCAATTTATGTTCCGTGTTGCTTACTTGGACTTTGTTGCTTGAAGTAACCTTGATAAACTTGTTGTTTGCTTGTTGCGACTTAGCCTATGAAGAACTAGCCCTATCTATTACAAAGAATACATAATTCATGGAGGCACTACTTCCTACCTTACAAGGGATTTTGTCATTATCAAAACTAAACATAAATTTTCTAACAATTTCCCCCTTTTTTATGATAAAACTCTAAGAAATAAAATACTTAAGAAGGTGCATGTTCTCGGCCTTCAGCTTTTCATATGACTAATAAACCAAGTCAAATTTAACCATGATTTGCTTGAACGAAATGAGTAAGCTTTCAGAGTCAACATTATCTGATCTTGAAGAGATACTGGGAGAAACTACCTATGCATGATCGCCAATCTGTTTTACCATAAGACAAATGGGTGCTTTGTTTTTAGAATATAAAGAGTCGATATCGAAATCTGAATCTTCATATGATGTAGGTTCCCTTGAAGACAGTTGAATAGCTTTGATGGCTTCTGCTCTACTCAAGAGAGCCTTTAGTTGAGTCTTTTCTTGCATCCTTCTATCTTGTCTTTGCCTGCAAACTTTCTCAGGATACTTGTGCACATTGGGATATGGACATTCCCTTACAAAGTGATCAATCTTCCTGCAGTTGAAGCAAAGATCTCCAACTTTCTTGCTTATCCTTGGGGTTTCTGTAGGCCTGGTGTACTGGGGCTTGAACCTCTAGGATGCTTCTTCATGAATTGTGTAAAACATTTCATGAGTAGAGCCATCTCTTCAGGCACTTGCTCCTCCTCAACAATAACTTGAAGTTGCTGGTTTGGCACGATGGTGGTTACCGGGACCATTTGGAGTTGCTGAGAGGGGATGCTTGCTACTAGAGCTTTGGTGATAGTAGCACTCTCTTCTTCTTCGATAAATATCATATTCAACGGATCTGAGATAAGAGAAGAGTTTGTGAATGGTCTTCTTAGCTAACTTCTTTGACCTTCTCATCGGAATAGTCTTTACATCCCAGTGTGATGTGAGAGCTCGTAGCCGCTTGGTGTTTATCTCCTGCTGAGAGTAGTCTTTCCCAATCGACACCAACTTATTCAAGATTGTTGTGTATCTATCATCTAGATTGTTTAGAGACTCTTCAGGGTTTGTTTTTTTTTTGAAGACCACGAAGTTTAAAGTTGTAGTAGCTACTCTGTTCTCACGAAGTAGAGCTAAGCCTACACAGATTCCTTCAGAAAGTCCCAAATGTCCTTGGCCATTTTGCATGCCTTGACTTTACTAAAGGTATCTGTGTCCAATGTGGCAAAACTACATTTTTGGCTAGATTGTCCAAGTTGGACCATTTTATATCGTCAGCAGTCCATTCAATACATGTATTTTCCATCATGGGAAGAGTTACAGGTTGACCATCATCTCGCACAACAATGTTGATCTTTATGATTATTGGTGGACCTTCAGTGATGACTGTCCACATCTCGTCATGCATAGATGCCAACTGTGTTTGCATCCTAATAGACTAGTCCTCATACTTTTGGAAGGAAAAAATGGGAGCTTTAGTTGAAGAAGTTTCCATTATTGTGGCCTTTTGACTAGAAAACACGTTTTTTTTTTAAACGTGCTTTTAGCTAGAAAACAACCGGATCTAGTTTAGCTACCAAAAACGATTAGTGTGTTAAACTAAGCACTCTGATACCACTTGTTGTTCTCAAGTAGTAGAGGCTTAGAGAGGGGGAGGGGGGTGAATAAAACTCTAACTCGATTTTTCTCTTCAAAAACTTTTAGCAGTAGTTTGATGCTTACTATAAAAAAACTTGTTCTTACAACAAGTTGTTATGGTAAGTTACCTTAAGTCAATAGGCGCGAATCAGACTGTTCTTAGATTACTTATAGTAAGCAATACTGAGGTAGAGTTTTATTCATCAGAATATTATGCAAATCTGTTTTCTCACAAATCAATGCAATATCTAAGTAGTATGCCACAACAGTAAGTAAAAGTAATATAAAATAAAACACAAAGTTTATAGTGGTTCGAAGGTGGGTAATCCTTTTACGTTCACTCTTCCCTTACACAGGAAAATTCACTAAGTTGTTCACACAGTACATACTTAGTTACGCCTAAGTTCATGTCTAACTTAGCTCCTTACAATTATTTTTTTGGCTATCTTCGGAAGGCTACTCCTTTACTATACACACGTTCTTCAGAACACCTAGTCTGCTTTGAATCTAGAATTTAAACGAAGACTCCCTATTCAAAAAAACGATCGTGAGATTAGTTAATGAAAGTTTTTCTTCAACTTTTGGAAGCTGCCACTAATCTTGAATATCAATTGAAATGTGGGCAAACTTCCTAGTTTTTAGAAGGATTAGGATTGAGTCAAAAGCTTGAGAGCTTGTTTGACCATAGAGTCTGATTGCAGCATGAATCTATGTGAAGACTCTTGCTTCTTACTATCTTGCTCTTGCTTACTTTGCAAAAACCACATGAAAGATTATCATAGTGTTGTAAGCGTTGAAGATTTGAATAGAATGCTTGAGTAATGTGATGCAAAGTAATATTAAATTATTTGGTTATCTTTGCTTCGTCCTTCGTCTCCTTTTATTTCTAGCAATTGGGATATCTTCCAGTTGAAGAGTGGGAAATAATCCCTTTGACCTTTAATGCTCTTCGTACAGCACAGAGTCGCTTGTCCTTTCTTGCAGGAAGTTGGCCAGAGGGATTGCAGCTTGTTGTTTGTGTCCACTATTGCTTTTGCCTTATGTCAGGTAACGTGTCCCCACGTAATTGGATAGCCAGTACAAGATTTGAATCTTACCTCTACTATCTATATTTTTGAAATCGATCCCCTGACTTTTGAGCTTGACCTTGGCGCTTTAGACATGACTGTTGCTTGCTGGGTGTACGTTCCTTATTTCAAGCAATGATCTATGCTTGATTGGCATAGGAAACCGTACTACGTGCTCACTGCAGTCTCTGTTCCATGCTGCTTAGTTGAACTTTGTTGCTTGAAGCAAACTTAATGATCTTATTGTTTGCTTGCTGAGACTTTACCTAAGTAAAATTAACCCTATCTATTGCAAAGAATACATAATTCATGGGGGCACTAGTTCCTACCTTACAAGGGGTTTTACATCATAAAAAATAAGTATAAATTTCCTAACAATGTCCCCCTTTTTGATGATGTCAAAACTCTAACCAATAAAATACTTAAAAGTCACATAACATCAAACTGTTAGAATAAATAGTTATTCATCAAAAGGTACTTAATATGAAACATGTATAATGTAAGATTACTAGTTGTATCCATTTGGCACTAATGATAATTGTTTTCATTAGATAGACCTCACTATCACAGTTACAGTAATCATGCGCCAAACAAAAACAATCTTACATCCAGGGATAGACAAAAAAGAATTTATGTAGCAGTAAGTCATCGTCTGTTCTTCTTCAATAACACTTCGTGAAGTACTGCTTGGCATGGTTTTTGCCTCTGTGCCTTGCTCTGTCTTCTTCTTTTAGATCCCTACTCCTTCTAGATTTGTCAGGATCATTCTTAGTGTACCTCCACCATTCCGTGTACATAATCCGTTTGCAGTTCCTGTACTCGAGCTCCACCTTTGGAGTAAGTCCTTCCATCAGCCACCATTCATCGTAATGGGAAATTTTGTATTTTTCCCACTTCAAGCCTTTAAGCTGAATCTAAAATGAAAGTACTCCAGCATGTAGTTGTTTTCCATATGCTTTCAGTTTTTATCCAGTGGAACTTTCGACGTTATTGTACTTCCCTTCATCCAATAGGTACTTAAAGTATCTGAGAATTTCAGCCATCCTCCATTATCAATTTCCTCTCAGAAGGATTTCTCTTTATTGGGATTTGATAAATACGAAGATCCTCTAGCTACTGATTTTGTGCATTCATTTAGCAACCAATATTCGTACTTAGAGATGATTGATAGTTTGGGAGTGGTATCCCATCTACTTTCACTTGAGGTGGCAGGCTGTTTTCTATGAACAAGTTGGTCAGGGAGCAATCCTATAGCACAGATAGATCTTATGGAGTTCAGCGTCTTCTTTCTCGAGTATGTTTTGCACTCTTGTTGCTGACTCTTGCAATGATCTTTCAAATTCTTGTTGTTCGCGAGATTTTCAGTCTCTCATTTTCTCCTTGGTCTCTTGTTCCTACTTCCGCTATGTAGTAATAAACCATTCATGTTGTTCCCTTTGTTGTTGTTCAGTATGCCTTGCCCTTGCCTCTTCTTCCCCCTTTTTGACATCATCAGTTAGTATGCACTTCCAACATCCCTTGGATATTGCCTAATATTGTTCTGTCTTCGGTCTTCTCGTGCAGCAGTAGCGAGATTTTTTTTTTCAAGGACTATAAGCCGTCCTTCTGCTCTTTTAGCTTGTCCTTCATTCCAGATGCGAGGCCAGTAACTTGTTCAGTGATGTGGCTATTGAACATTCAGACAAGTTCCTACATCTACTTTCTCTCAGTCTGTGCTTCATTCACAAACTGTTTTTCCAGGTCTCTCATGCTCGTTGGAATTAATGTTATTGCGTCACAGACCGATCCCAAAACTTTGATGATCCCATAAGCATTCTTTCCCATTGTCTTGCTTAGATGTTGTACTGACTGCTCAGTAGCTGAAATCATACGCTCGAATCTTTCTATCAGAGGGGTTGCGACTTGTTGTCTGTGTCTAGTGTTGCTTTTGCTTTATGGGACATAACATGTCCCCACATAATTGGATAGTCAGTACAAGCTTTAAACCTTGTCTCTACTGGCTATATTTTTGAAATCGATCCCCTGAATTTTGACTTTGACCTTGACACTTTGGACATGACTGATGCTTGCTTGCTGGTACTTTCCTTGCTGCAAGTAATGATGTGTGCTGGATTGACATAGACAATTATGCTCAATGTAGTCTCTTTTTTGTGTTGCTTACTTGGACTTTGTTCCTTGAAGTAACCTTGATGATCTTGTTATTTGCTTGTTGCGACTTTGCCTAAGTAGAACTAGCTCTGTCTATTACAAAGAGTACATAATTCATGGAGGCACTGATTCCTACCTTACAAGGAGTTTTTCCATTATCAAAATTAAACATAAATTTCCTAATAATGAGATTTTCGTTTTTAGCAGCTAAAAAGAATTGGAAAAATGATGAAGAGGGAAGTTGATATTTATTATTCTGTTTTCTGTTTATAGGAGGGGGTTAAGTAGAAAATGTGCTTAATGTGCCTAAGTATTTGAAAAGATGAGTAGTCCCAAAGTGGTAGTCAATTATTGTTGGCATTACGCGTACATGGTTAATGTAGTGCGTTAAATGTATATATGGGGTGAAGAAGCCATATTTTTTTATTTACTTAGATTTTGAAACTAAGGAAAAAAAAGTGAACGTCAATAAAGGGGTAGTTGAGAGTAGCTAACTCCAATAGTCCATGTCTGAGTCACTTTAGTCCATATTTATCCCACCTTACCTTAAGAATATATTACAACCAAAACAAAGACCTTTATGATACATTGTTCACACATGTCAGGCATGATGCATAGGTTAGACAATACGCAAGCATATGGAAAACTGTGCATTCCAATTTGAGCAAAAATTATACACTTGAGAGATGAGTGATACACTTAAGAGATGAGGGTCATTTTTTTAAAAGTATCTTGTCTAGAGAGAGTTTGATATATTGCCATGTCGTATATGCTTATAGCATATGTTATCTATTTTAAAAAATCATGTCTGAGGCTAGATTCGTCATCTAATCGCCCTAATGCTTGACTTGGTTTTATCTACTTATGTCTTTTGAGGACGAACAATAGTCTAACTTTGAGGAATTAGGTCGATTCATAGAGTCATTTTGGTAGTGTTTGCATACAAATTTCATTGTTTTATGTTCAAATTGATTATCTTAAGTCGGATGATGTGTTTTGCTCGTTTCTACAATTGAAATGCCTTAATTTAGGTCAAAAGTCCATTAGGAAGAAGTTGGAGAACAAATGAGCGAGAGACGAGGTGAAATGGCGAAAAGAGACAAAAATTCAAGATTGCCAGCTTGACACACCTCTAGTATTTTGTTCATTTCTTGAGATCTACAAGTCCAAATGAGAGGAAAATGTTGGAACTGGAAAGCTAACTCAAAGGGCTACAACTTTGTCAAAAATAGACAAGGTTGGATTCTGATCGGGAGACCCTAAAAAGGGGCTTGGAAGACGCACATGAGAGTCTGCCCGTGAGTCCGACTGCATAGAATTTGAGTCCAGCCGGTCTAAGCTTTTTTTCTAAAAACAGAGCGATTTGTATGTTGTATATTCAATGCAGCCGGGCACAATCTAATCCTGCTAGGTTACTATGTTGGTTCACGCATTTTGGGCCAATTATCAGCCCGTTTCAACCCCAATCATTTTCAACTAATAAATAGGGGTTCCCAAGTCCATAAAATTAGACTTTTCTATCATCATATATCATAAAATTCCTCTTGGAGGCTTAAATTAAAATGCAAGAAGCGCGACGCAAAAAAGATTCAAGTCGTTTCCGGGTTTTGTTGTTTGTGTTTATTTTATTGCTTTTAGAATGTTTGTGTATGAATGTTCTTTAATTTCAATTACAGACATGAGTAGCTAAACACGTTGGTATTCAAGAAAAGTAGGTTTCGAGTTATTCTATTTTATTCTCGACTCCATTATATGTGTTTATCATATACGCTTGTTCTTATTTTATGAATTGATTGATTTGGCCAATTAGTTCATTCCACTTGCTTCATAATTCGATGTCCGAGAAGGGACAGTTATTAATAGGCATACAACGTATATCATATGTATCAATAGTCGCCCGAGAGGAGTGAGATATCTGTGTAGGCATTGGTCTTTGGATCCTTTGGAGTTGTGTATGTGATAGTTAGCTCGAGAGGGTAATTGTTCATAGGCAATCAACACGATAGCGTTGTCCGAGAGGAGGGCTAACTAGAGTAGTGATCGTCTAATAAACACTCGAATTCGGTTTAAGAGTAGAATATTAGGATAATCATACATAAGAAATCGTAAATCAAACCCCGAAATACTTAGTTTTATCTGATTTATTAATTCGTAATAAATTGCTAGCTTCTTTGAGCGTTCTACAGATTTTATTTACTTTTTTCTACACTTTAGTTTAATAATCAAGCAATCGCCTTACTTTAGAGTCTAGATAGGGTTGGATTATTCCAATTAGGGTATTAAATTAACATAGAAACGCAGTCTCTACAGAATTAACCTTACTCACTTATATCTGCACTAGCACAGTTCACTTGTAGTAACACTAGGGGGTTAGAAATAGTGTGTCAATAACATTCATGCAAGCATACTTTCCTTAAATGTAATTTTTTAAAATAAAAGATGTAATACTTTTGTATAAAATTTAACAATTCATGTATTTTTAATGAATATATTTTGTTATTTTATATGTGTTCAACATCTAAATTCATATAAATGATCTATTTATAACTCATAAGTTATCCAAACTATTATTTAGTTGGATTACTTTAAAAATATCACTTTTAGAAACGTTTTACAGAAATAGTATTACATTTCTATGAAAAATATTTTTTACTTTTATGTTCAATAGTCATACTTTTTTTAGAAAATGTAATAATTTTTCTGTAAAACATAATACTCTTTTATAAAACTTGGCAATTCTTTTGTTTTTTAAACTTATGTGTTTTTATCAATTTTTATATAACTATTCACCAACAAGTTTATATAAAAGTACACCATTTATAACCCCATATTGGTATCCCATCATCTATTTATAAACAATACCTTTATTAAAATAGTATTACATTTTCTTAAAAAAAATATTGATTGGTCGGAGTTGCTGGATGTGCAAAATGAATGCTATTTTTTTTTTTTTTTTCTTCTTGAGCGGATTACTTTGTAGTCCTTTAGGATCGGTTCAATGGGATCCCTAAATTGAACCTATATTTAGAGGTGGATCACCCATTCACTAGAAGAAAATAATAGAACAATAACACCTATAAGATAACGATTTAAGATGTCTATTTGCAAAAGACCGTTAACGTGTTTATCTCCGTTAGGGTTTAGTATACAACTTTGCTGAACAAAAATTGTTTTACTATACCGTTGTATTATAGCATTGTCGTTTAGCACTTTTTTCCTAATTTCTTTTTTAATCGCATTTTCAATTAGTTAGTTTTTTTTTCACCCAGAAATTGCGCTGAGGCAAAAATCGTGTTTTTTACAACAGTAAAAAAAATGAAAATCACCTAAAACTAAACTCCTCTAAATCGAAGAAAACCTCCCAAATAACACACCCTCGCCACTCAGCCACCGCCTTCACCGTCCCATTGTCCACATCGCCTAGCTGATAAAACTTTTGAACAAATCCTCCCCAAATCACGAATCTTCACCACCTAGCCGTCGCATTCATCGTGCACCCATACTCATCAGTGCACTAACTTAGAATTGGTACGTTCAGAATTGTAATAATTTTTTGTGTATATTGGAGATCTATATGTGCATTTTGGTGTTGTCCTTTTTTGTAGTTCATTTTAATTTAGAATATTCTAGTTGTATATACATATATGTGTGTGTGTGCGAGTGTGCGTGCGTGTGCTTGTGTCTAATAGCTTCGTAAGTTGTAACCTAAGTTCATCATAGTGTAATACTACAATGGTGTTCCTTTATTTTCTTATGACTTTACACCTCTTTAGGGTTTAAGTTTGTGTCACATGTTCTCTAGTTGTCATCACCTCACCTTGTCTTCGTGGTGTTCTAGAAGTAATTTTTATTAAGTGAATGAATTTTATCTTTCAGAGGTCTGTGGTATATCGTGTTCATGTGACATACGACAGAAGGAATAGGCCAGTTCCCAAGGGTATTGTGTATGGTTAAGCGACCAACCAAGGTGTTACTTGGCTAAAGTTCCAGGTGCAAGAGGCCAGTTGCAAAAAATAGGTGCAACGATTAAAATGATTGTTATAAAAGTTAAAAATGTAGCAACGATTGAACTTGGAAGATACGAGATTGATATGTAGTAATTTTTACCATTTCCACCATAGTATAACAATTGCGCAAAGTTGTTCTTTGGAGTTATACCTAAAAAGTTTGAAATGCAAAAAATAACTGCATATAATATGGTAAGCATTCTCTCTCGGTTGTCCATTCATCTCTTTTGACTAACATGTTTATTTGAGATTTGGTAGAATTTCAATGGTCCAATAGAAAGTCCATTGGTTACATATCTGGGCCATTGAACCTATCAAAGAAAACGCTTCTAACCCATTACGGCTTGTATGTTTTTCAGGTTGCAAGCGTACAACCAATTGATAATTGTAGTATAAAAGATAATCGTATACACGAGAAGGATATCTCGCAAAAGACAATTAAATCCGTTTATCAATTAAGTTGAGCTAAATCATTAATGAGGTGGAATTGTTCAATTATCAATATGTTAATTGAAGCAATGATAAAACAACCAAAAATATGGTTTAAATTTGTTGAACATATTTCCAAGGCAAAGGTTTCACACCAACCTAGGACTTCCACAAATGTATTTCTAAGTTAAGTTCAACAAAAGTAATCTTGTTGATAACAACGTTCATCGTCATCGTCTCACTCTTACTTGGATGCTTACTATTGTCAAACACGAGAGATGTGGTGTTTGTAACCGAATTATAAAAGGCTATGTAGATGAAATGGCTTTTCATTGTTCTCAATGTGACTTTTGGTTCACTTTTCTTGTGCGTGGGAGTCAGAATGGGGGTCATCTGCCATTAAACCACTTTAGAATTGTTTAAGTGTTTTGGAAATGCAAGTACAATGTCTTAGAGAGACAAAACCAAGACTTCATCAAATGGAAATGATTAGTAAGTAGTACTACTCCACTCCATAATCAAATGTATATGTGCAGAAAGTATTTTTGTGAAAACTGATGAAAATATCATTTTTCGTAAATTTTATTATCATGCCCCAAAGGAGCAGTCAGGATTCTCTGTCCCACTTTTACTCTTGTGTTGATTTTCTTCTTCAAATCACCACCTCCGCCACCGTCTGATTTACCATTCAAAGATGACTTCTTTAGTTTTATACACCTCAACCTCTTTCTATTTCCCCTCTAATTGAGAATTCTACAGTGCAAATTTAAAGGAACCTATCTGAGAAAGAAATTTAACAAACAAAATAAAATGTGGTGGGGAAACAGAAGATGAGGAGGAAAAATCAAACCCACCTCAAGATCAGTGGTAGATGAAATGAGAGTATCTAATAGATTTTTTAGGGTAGAGTATCTAATAAGATTAATTCAAGCCTCTTGTGTTCAAGAATCTAGCAATTATGTGTATAGGCAGCAAAAATCCATAAACTATTCATTAGGAAAAAAAAAATGAGATTAGGAAATCTATAAATTAATGATTTATATAGGCAAAACATGAAAAACACCACAACCACTTATTAGGAAAAAAATTAAATGAACAAAATGAGATTATTTTGTACATGAGACACCAAATCAATGTTATCATAACCGGACCCCAGTCGGTTCAACTGGTTTAACGGGGAACCGGACCTTGGTCTGGTCAGATTCATACTATGTAACCGAATTTGAAGTCTGACCGGAAAAACTCGGTGAAAACCGTTCAAACCGGACATAACCGGTATAATCAGGAATCGGAAAAACAGGTCGAGAAGGCTTTTACAGAGAGAAGTTGCAGATTACTAAGTCATTCTCATTCTTTCAGATCTGGTGAAGGTATGAAACATATTTCTTCCTTTTTTTTTTTTTAGAAATTGTACCTTATTTCAATGGCTCATCACAGATCTACCAAAATAAAGAATTATCGGGTAAACTATGAAATGGGTTTATTTGGGGTTTTCAAGTGATAGAAATTTGGGGTAAGAAAAGAATTTATTGCGAGAAAGATGAAAATTTGGAGTTATAGGCGGAAACGTGAGCGGATCAGGAGACTTAATATGGAAATTGGAATAAGACTGATGTCGTTGCATACCCAATTACACATGAGAGAGGTAGGAGATGAAAGAGATTGAGAAAGGTGGAGACAGAAATAAAAATCCAATTACTCACACCAATATTTATTTTGACATCGAAAGTTGGACAGACACAATATTTTTCTGGCAAAAAATATAAGCTTTAATATTGTGAAATGTAAATTCTTGGCCATATGTGAAATAATATTAAAATAAATCTTAGCTATATTTAAAATTGTAGTTAAATTTGATTGTACCGGTCGAATCAGTGGTTGAACTGATTCGACTGGTTAAACCATGAATCGGTTGTCAATCCGATTTATCGTCCGGTCCGTTTATAACAACACTGCACCAAATTAAATACGCCAATTGTATATATAGAAAATACACAAATACATAATTTCATGGATAACAAAGGAAGCACATAAAATGCTGACCAATCTAAAGCAATGATAACAACACCAGCCCAAAGAGGAAAAAATAAAATACAACAAATTAAGGATCCAAAACAAAACTTAGCTGGTATAAAAGCTCAAAGAAATATAGAACCATTAAAGGTAGATATAGTCAAGTTTCAAATAACAAAATTCGTTAAAAGTTTGACTTGATAAAATATTATCCCTTGGAAATGTCGCAGAGGCGGATGAACAAAATTCACAATGGTTTGAGAATCCGTAGAAAATTGCAAAGAAGTCTAAAATTACTCAAATAAATTATCTATATATCAGGGGCTCTGCTTACAAACTATGGGCGGGGACAAGAGAATTTTAGTCTAAAATTCTATTATAAAAAAAGCAAAAAAAAAAATGTCAGATTTAATTAGAGACGCATGCATTTTTTGTGAACATGGACACAAGACATTCAATAAATGAAGCAAAAGAACTGAAAACATATATAATAAGGAATGTTAAATCGGAATTACCTAAATTTGCAGAAAGACAGAAGCTGGAATTGCAAAAGTAGCTTGTATCTGTCACATATATTTGGAAAGATAAAGAAATAAAAGAAGAATTTGTGAGTTTAGTATATTAGGGTGATTCTATCTATAAAGAAAATGTTTCTTTCTGACTCTGTTGCTATTTATCATGGGTAATTTTTATATTACGAAACAAGGCATTTGTCCCTGTCTAGTTTCTATAACCCCCAATTTGATTGGTCCAACTTAATTACACTAATTAAAATTTATATAACCTCATTTGTGTTAAATTGTCAATCTAATTCACTTCAAACCAAGCAATCAATACATGAATCTGAAGCCGGTAAAATTTGCACAAATATAAAATTCCTTTAACAGATCATAATAAACACACGGAATAAGAAATGAATCAAATTAAGAAGGGATAAAAATTCTGCTAATCCTCAAAATTAGGTTGATGTACAATCAAAAACCTCTAGAAAGAGGAATTTTAAGAGAGAAGAAACAAACATTGAGACAATATTATGAAAAAATGTAAGACGATGGTTGAGAGAGAGGAAATATGTTGAATTTGTATAGCAAAACGTTGGTACTTTGGAATTTGATCAATGTTGTGGAAGAGATAGTTGAACTGAAAGTAGTAGATCCAGAGGTATCTCCTTAGTTATCAGCATGGATAAACAACCACCTGTGCAAGTATTGATGTAGGATTTCCCTCTGAGCCTAGGATTTTCTAAATAGTAAATTCATAATCAAATAATATATATTGAAAAGTTCTAGAAAGCACAAAGAATAAAGTCCATTACTAAAAGAAAATTAGGGCTATATATTATTAGCCCTCATTGAGTTCTATGGTGGAGTTTTCAAACTCAAAAAATTTGATTTATTCTTCTGATTAGATGTATTTTCGATGATGAATCTTGCAATAAAAAACCCTCTTCATTCCAACCAGCGTGTATTGTTGTTGATCGAGGTAATTTCAATGATGAAGCTTGCAATCAAAAGCGCCTCTTCATCACATCTGGTGTGTGTCTACAAGTGAAAGAGAGATAATACAAGCGTGTGGGTATGAGTGAGAGGGAGAGATGTGCGTGAAGCAGAGAGAAAGATGAGAAGGAATTGAGGAAAATGGAAGAGAGGGAGAGAGGGAGCCAATAGTAGCTCGCATTGATAAAAAAAGGAAAAGATAAAATGAAAGAAAAAGAACAGGATAAAACAATCTATTCTTTAGACCAAAAATAAGAACTTCTAAAACGTTGCTACCACAACCAGTAACTAGTATAAAAGAAATGAAACTAAGGTGGATCATCCAAGATGTCCCCCCACTTTGCATTGGCTATCAATGGCATCACATTGAACTTCGGATCTTGAGAACTGGTGTAAATGTGAACCTTTGAAACCGCAACCCCGAGTAGGCCCTAAGATGGAGTAGTCTCCCGAGAACGTCGTAGGCTTGTCTAGTCATGATAGGGTCCTGAGCTGAAGGTGCAGCCCTAATGGGCAACGGCTCAGGGCTCGATGATCTAGCCGAATTCCTCCCCTCACCAGCAGAATAAGGGAAGCAAGCAAACGGCGAAGAACAAGTTGGGTTGGGCAAAAACATATCATAAGTGCCCCAGGACACAAGAGGCACACCATTGCTGGGAGACTTGACAACCACTGTGGGATGGTCATCAAGCAGAGCTACCAAATGTAAATTTCACGTGGCCTCCGCAGCAGGCGAACCCGAGGAAGGTTGTGTAGAATTAGAGGACTCATCCAACGCAGCAAAAGCATCAAAAGCATTCTTCGTGGACATACCAGCATCGCCTCTTGATTGTATGTCAGAAGAAATCATATAAGAGCAAAACTTCAGAACTGGAGCAACTCCAGTAGTAGAGGGTGGAGATAGAAAAAGGGCCCGGCCAACATCGGACAAAGTAAAGCTATCCGAGGCAAAAACTGCGGGAGTTGCCTTAGGCCGGTAGACATTTCTTGGACAAGAATGGGCCCATGGTAGGTCTTGGGATTCACTAGCAAAAACCGCGGGCTGCTATTTGCGTCTACATGTATCTACCAAATGACCCACAACCTGGCAGAAGCTACAATAATCCGAGAACTTCTAAAAGATAATACTGACCATCGAGCTATTACCACCAAGCTCAACCATAACGTGTTGTGCTAAAGTATGACTAAAACCAACCTCGACAAGGACACGGGTGAAATGACCACAAGAAGCCGCTAGAACTCTTACATCTAGAAGTAATGACGTTCCAACAACTTTAGCAATACCAAGAATGATAGAAGTATGCTAATATACCAAAGGTAAATAATAAATACGAAGCCAAACACGTGTCATCGAAGTAGCTTGTGTCTGAGATGTTGTGAAATCGGGAGACCATCTTGGGATACGCAGTGTCCCCAGCTCCAAAGGGAGGACTCGACAAGAGAGTGCTTTAAACTTGTCGGCATCCGAATCAAACTGAAAATTATAATGACCCCGACCCAGCAGGATAAGCTTCCAAGGATCAGATAATTTCCAAACCTCCTGCAATCAACTCTTCAAGTCAAGAAATGTTCATTGTTAATCTTTCATCACATATAGAATACGGCCATTAAGAGAAGCCAAGAGAAATTTGAGAAGATCTCAACTTTCTTGTGATTAACCTACTCGTCCACCGAAACTGAGAAGATCTCAACTTTCTTGACCGGGTAGCAATCAAAAAAGGTTTGCAATTCAGAAAGTCGAGTACTCAATGGGCCATGGCATCCATCGTCTGTGTCGTCTTCAAACCAGCTGAAGGATCAGTAGAAGCAGTAGTGGCACGTCCCACTATAGGTGGGTTAAGAGCAGATCTCGGTGGTGGAACCGTCAGAAGTAATGACCAAGTAACTACATTTTAAGTTGAGGCAGATGGAGACAACCTCATGCTTATAGATGACGTTCCAAACTGTACACCACGAGGCTGTAAAATCGTATACTCTGCAGGCACCGATGATAGAGCATGTTGCATGTATTTCAAGAAAAGAGAGAACAGGTCCAACGTCGTCAAAGTCGATGCAGCCGAGTCATGTGGGACCCTCACCACCATATGTGATGCCTACGAAGAGGCCTGTAATTGAGGCCACAGAGCAAGAGAAATATCGCCTTGGGATGTTCATGGGCCAATAAGTCTGCACCGATGACGATATGTGACAGCCCGCTGACGTGTATGAAGAGATGCAGTCTAGGGCTGGAGAAGACCCAAACGTGTGAGACTCCATGTGAGGAGTTGTAAGAAGAACCAATCTTCTTTCAAAAATAGGCCATGGTTGAAACCCTAGCGATGGAGGACAAGAGTCTGTGGCGAGAGATGCCTTGTAAGAGGACGTTGATACATTCCCTGATTGCCAATTCGAACCCTCACCCAACGGAACTGAGTCGAGGCATGAATTACCGGCTTGAGTTTTCCGAAACTTTAGCACCAACAACGATGGAATGGACGACGAAGCTGCCATGAAAGGTGTTGTTAGAAGCCTTGCCTGGTTATCTGAACTTGGAATTCGCTGCGGCATGGCATAAGCTGAATCATGCCCGATGGTGCGTGAAACAAAGCCCGATGATAGTCCCGTCAAGAGTGATGTTAAACAAGGGTCTGTGAGGGATTCCGGCAGGGTTGTGGTGATCAGAGAGTCTATGATGAAGCCGTCGAAAGAAGAGCCATCGGAATGGAAAACCCTAGATGCAACATGAGCCGCAAGCTAGGGATATTGGTAGCATAATTTCAGAAAAATCTGATCGTGAGCATCGTGGGTGATAGGATCTAAAGATGTCCTGAGATATACAGGGTTAGAAGGTTACAGACCGGCCATGGAACATGCCGGTTTACTGAAAAATATCCATCAGAGGAGGGAGGGAGAGAGAGAGAGAGAGAGAGAGAGAGAGAGAGAGAGAGAGAGACCAGAAAAATAAGAGATGGAAAAAAAAAATAAGAGATGGAAAACAAAAAATGAAAAACATAAAATGAGTGATGTAGTTAATACAGAAAAATGTTTAATTTTTATAAGTGTCTTTAAACTTTCTCATACTGACGCTGGGAATACGTGAGTACAGCTATCCGACCAACTCAGATTCCATTGATTCTCATAGAATCCCGGTGAATAAAACTCTTTGTAGAGATACACTCTCGCTAATTTATCAAATCAATAATCTTCCCCCTAACAAAGTCTAACAACGATACTTAAATAATAATCCTAACATAGCCCCAATGCTAAACATAAAATAAAGCTCTACATAACATAAACTAGAAATCTCATACATAATAATCTAATCTAAATAAACTAAAAAGCCCAAACATAATAATCTAAGTAGAATTATTCTTTGCCTCTAAGACACGGAAATAATCCAATTTGTCCATGAATGCCAGCATAGTCTCATCTCCATCCTCCCTACTAGGTGGAAGATTATTCTTCCTCGAATCCGAATCAATATCATCTCCACAAACTTAGAAATAGCACGTCATAAGGACAACCAATGAAAACAACGTTGGAGCATGGGGGAGATCAGCCGGACTGTCATCATCTGACTGGGGGATATCATCTATTGAACTAATCCACAAATTCATATGACTCCAGACCATCTTCATCAGTGTCAAACTGAGGAGGACCGCCATAATCCGCTGCAAATGTATCGAATATGAGGTGTGGATCTTCATCATTAGATTCAGATGAGGGAAATGAGGATTGGCAAGATGTGGTAGTCCGTCATGGCCTCCATACCTCAGGCGATTGCGTATGGATGGCAAAACTTGGCTGTGGACAGGCAAATTTGCGATGCAATGGCATGAAAATTTTTTGCTTGTTGCAACTGTAGTGCCTCGAAAGCTTGTGCAAGTTTTGCAACCTGTTGTCTCATCTCGATCATCTCAGCATCGGCGACTAGTGCACGGTAAGGCGACATGATTCAGGAACGTCCCCTTGACTCTAGATACCAACTGACGTGGGGAATACATGAATACAACTAAGCGAGCAACTCAGACTCCGTTGATTCTCATAGAATACCGGGGTTGAGGAGAAAAGAGATGGAACTCTTCGTAGAGATAAACTCTCGCTAATTTATCAAATCAATAATCTTCCCCCTAACAAAGTCTAACAACGACACTTAAATAATAATCCTAACAAAGCCCTAATGCTAAACATAAAATAAAGCGCAACATAACATAAACTAGAAAGCCTAAACATACTAAATAAACTAAAAAGCCCAAACATTTTATTCTAAGCAGAACTATTCTTCGTTTCCAAGACATGCAAATAATCCAATTTGTCCATGAATGCCTAGTCTCATCTCCATTACATACCTTATAACAAAAATAAAATTTGTAATTGATAAGTACTGTCCCAGAATCTATCTTTTGAGGCACTTAAAACTTATGTCCCAATATATTTTTTTGTTGTAGCGATTAGTTAATATTTTATATTAGTTTAGGAACCATACCGGTGGATCTTTTGCTAGATAAAAAGTGTACAAGATTTTGAATATTTTGCTAGATATATCTAAGTTTGATGATTTGAGTATGAAGATATTTCTTGTTTTATTTTATTCTATTTAGTTTTATTAGTTTTTTTTGTCCTTTATGTGATGTAATTTTTGTTATTTAAAAGTATAAAAAAATACAAATAAAATGGGATAAACAATGGATAATAATAGGTGCTACAAACTGTTATCATAAATATACAAAGACAACAGAGAATAACTGTTGTAAACACCATTATCAAACATCTAAAACACAACAGATGAGAAACGTTGTTATTACCGTTGTTGTAAGGATAATAAATAACTGTTAATATGTGTTGTTAACCATTTTTGCCGTAGAAGGTCAACGAGGTGGATATCTATCAATAGAAGCGTTGTGGTAAACCCAAAATACAATTGTTCATGAGCGTTGTAAAGGTCGTTGTGGTAAACGTTAAACACAACGGTTCAGATAAGTTGTAATAGCTGTTGAGGTAAATTTAGAAGACAATGGCTATATGTATTGTAAAGATGTGGGTCATGTGTACGATAACTGTGGAAATGTGTTGCATTATAAGGGGGTCTACCACAACGCCATGTACAACAACGGTAAATTTTCATAAACATCGGTTTTTAACAATTGTTGTTTAGCATTGTATATATGAAAATCCACGCATATGATGTATATAAGTTTTTTTTTTTTAAAATATAAAGATTATTTAAATATATCTGATATAAGCATGTTAAAATTTGAAAGTTTCAAATGGAAATCTAACTTTTTTGTTTAAAAAAAGTTAAATAGCTATAGTTATAAGAAAAAAACTTTACATTAAATTAGAAATTCCCAGATAAAATATTAGTTTTGTTTTCTTTTATTATGTATTTTATATTTTTTAAAGATATGTGTTGAAAAAAAATCGGTTGTAAAATAAATTAAAAACATATAGTTTAAGTTGGAAAATGTAACAACAAATTGTTTTGGTTGAAAGTGCAAAACATATATAGCTTAGAATTGGTCAGTGTAAAAATAATTAGATTGTAAGATGTAGAGCTTGAAATAACTTATGTTACAATGTTTTTTATTAATATTTTTATATCTGTCTTTTTACAAATCCCCCTTAGTACATGGGTACGAATTAAGGGTATTGAATCTTATGAAGTTAAGAAGAAGAAAAAACACTTTGATACTCCAATTAGATATTATATTCAATATAGGTGTATTATATTTGATAGTCCTCACATATATAAAATCATGTTAGCGAAGTTGATACTTGAAGATGATATGTTTTATAAGGTATAACAATAAGTTTACGTCAATTATAAGCTTTTAGTTTTTTATTTAACATTTTAAAAGATTTATTTTACTCAATAGTACAGTCTAATGAAAAATATTACAAGCTTCATATATTCATTTACCTCTTGCATTTAAATAACTTTATTTATAATTATGTACGTTCTACCTCTTAGCATCTCTAATAGAGCTACCAAACTCCATATTTTGGTTGTGCACCTAATTTTCTCCAACTAAAATAAAGTTCTAAGCAAAAAAAAAAGGGAAAAGGTGCTTACGGTGTATTTGGATGAGGGGTAAAAAAATCTCAATTTCTGGTTTCGTTGAGTGAATAAGTTTTTTCAAATTTTTTTTTATAAATATTTGAAAAAACGAAAGTGTGACTGGATGCGAGGAAAAGTACAATGATTGAGGTTAATGTGATATGTGTTGTAAAAACTCAATTTTTTTAAATTTTATCTTATTGTTATTAATCTAGTATAATACACAAGCGAGATTGGTCTAAACAACTAAAAAATTAATCGTAGGCAGATGGTTTTGTACTTAATTTTTTATAGAGTGGGTCTTGTGTGCACCCAACACACAATTGCACTATTGTGCACTTGCTTGGGCCCACTCAACAATTTAACCCACTAGGTAAAAATTAGCCCATTAAGTTAAAACAAAAAGCTGTAAAAAAAAAAAGCCCATACTCCTCTCCCTCCATCACCAGCCGCGACTTCTTCTCCCCATTTCTCAGCTGGCCGCGACTTCTTCTCCCCAATCCCTCCGTCACGCCGCCACCTCGTTCAATTCGCGCCGTCGCCTCGCTCAATTCGCGTCGCTGCTTCGCGAAGTTTCCGCCTCCGCCTCGCGAAATCAGCACCTGTTCTCGCGAAATCAGCTGTAACTAGATTGTACAATTCTCTTTCTTCTTCTGCATTTTGAATTGGGTTTCACACTGCCTTGATAGCTGAGACTCAACACGAGAATGATGTTGCTTCTATCTCTATTTCGTGTTCCATTTCATCAGATTATACACATGAGTTTTTAATTGTTTTATGAGAAGGCATGTATATGAATTCCATTGACAAGAACAAGAGAATAACATGAATCAACAGAATATCATGGAACTTGTATATGGATTCTGTAAATTTTGATAATAATATTTCTCAATTTTTTGGATTGATTTCTCGATTTAATTTGCTTATTGCATTGATTTCTTAACATTTCGGTTCTGATGCTTGGAATATGTATTGAATATATCGTTTTTAGTAATATTGTTAAACAGATAACATTATTATTCTGTTTACTAATAGTATATGTTATGCTTCCTCACATTGTATGTTATGTTATGTTTTAAAGCCTCACAGTATATATAAGGTTGTGTCATAGTATGTGCGCAAATGATACAGTATATTTATTGTGTCATATACTGTTTTACCTTTAAAAACAGTATACAAAAAACGGGACAATAAATATACTGTTTATCATTTGGGAATATACTATGACACAACATTATATATACTGTGAGACTTTAAAACATAATTATTTTATTTTTGTATAATTCGATATATTAATTTTTTCCAACTCGCATTTCCATTATTCTTGTCTTATGGAATACATAATATTACTTATAGACTACATTCATCTACTAATAATGCATACAATAAAGTCGACGAACAAAAACTCGATAATGATGACTTTCTTGCAACCATTTCAGGGGATCTTATCATACCCCCTTTTACCACACAATAATGTCGTGATGTTTTATAACTTTCCATTTTTAATAGAAAAATTAAATTTCTAGTAAATGTTACTAATAATCTTGTTCTTGTTTTCAAGTATAACAAGACACAACGATTGGTTCAATATAACCAAAATTTTGCCTTACAGTACATATCATTTTACCTGATAGTATACATCATTTTGCCCGATTGTACATATCACTTTGCGTGATAGTATATTTTTAATATACTTACTTTTCTATAAAGTACATGTCCAAGAATCACTTCATTTATTTAATATACTTACTTTTCTATAAATACAACTTTTGTTACTCATCAATTATTTTTGAAGCCTCGCAGTGTATTTAATATTTGGACATAGTATATGTTATAGTATCTGACAGTACACGTGCATATTCAGTTTGGACTCGGAAAGCTGCCTTGACCAAGTCAGAACCGCCCTCGACCGAGTTGGTCTTCAACTCGACCGAGTTGGGATCCCCTCGACCGAGTTGGAATCTCTGACCAACTTTTCGTTTTGCTCTTCATTTTTCACTCGACCGAGTTACTAAACAACTCGACCGAGTCAGATTTTCTGACCATGCATGTAAAACTAGCATGTATCAAAACCCCATTAACGATTTCATTTTGCGTGATAGTACATTTCATTTTACCTGATAGTGTACATTATTAACCAGATAGTACATATCATTTTGCGTGATATCATATCTTACACTAGACATACCTGTACCAAAAACATATCCAAAATTATACTAAAATTCATCAACATTCACATATCCAAAAACTATAGCAAAATATATCCAATATTGTACCAAAACATCATCAAAATACACATATTTAAGACATATCAACAACGTATCCAAACTTATACGAAAATACATGTTCTATTTCAAGATTTGCCCGTCTCCAATCAGTCCACATCACTCCCTGCCTTTCTTGTTACCTTTAAATGTCTTTTTTTTATTTCGAGCATTCCTAGCAACAGCTTTACCTCTTTCAGAAGCAGGTTTTTTCTTTTTTTGGGCAATTCTTGCAATCATATCCGGCTTTCCATTAATAAAACTTTGCACGTGTCGAAGAAGTTCTTGTTTTCCTTCATTTAGTGGTGATAGAACAATCTTAATGCAAAATTCACCTCGCAAAGCACGCCGGACATCAGCCTAAAATAAAAATAAAATAAGATTAATAATAACAAAAGTCATCAAAATAAAATAAAGATATGAATTAAAACATAAATAGAGAAATACCTTGACCAAATTGGGTTCATGATATACAAGACCATCAAACTTCATCATATGATGCATCATGTAAATAGCACAATCTTGATCATGCCTCTTTGTTTGCCACTTAAATTGCACATTATCGAACACATAGTTCAAAATTTCATTCGCTTTAGAATGTCCAATTCGATCAAGCAATTTTGAAATATGATATTGCTATAAAAAAATAAAATAGAAATGGATTAGAATAAAACACATGAAACTAGACATACTATAACTCTGAAAATTATATACTACCATGGTTTATATAATGTACTATAGTAAATTAAAAAACTATTGTCTTACCAATAATGTTGCAACTTCAAAGAAGACAAAACTATAAGAAAATTTCATATTGCTCAACTTAAACAAAATTGGTATCAGAAGAATTGCTATGGTTATTCCTGTTTACTACCACTGTAGACTCAAAACCATAGCAAAAAAATTTGTTCTAAACATGTGAAAAAATAGCTTTGGATGCGAATCTTGGAGCGATGCTTCTCTACAGTATTTACATCTTTACAGCACCAATAGATGAGAAACGTTTACTTAATAATCACTCATGCAACAGATTCTCCCAGAATAGCATACAACACAAAGAAAGAAATACAATTAAGCAATAATTACCTAGCAAATTTATATTTAAATCAAATACACATCCCAAAGAATGTCCAAGGGTATGACAAATTGCACAATTCAGAATCCATTCTTAAGTAAGAGTTTCTCATGTTTTACATATAAGAGTTGCTGAAAACATCTTCCATGTATACTAGAAAGTTAGTTTCACTTCATATATCTATACTATGCGCCAAACTTCAATACCTACCTGAATCAAACTAACATATTATTCTCTTCACTTGCCTCAAGAATTTCAACAAACACTTGATTCTCTTGAAAAACTGTAACACTTAACAGAATCAACAAAACAGCAAAAAATAGAAGAGCAGTTTTATATAGATCGGCCAATCAAGATTACTTCCACAGTACATCTATTCGAAGACAATTTATAGTTGACAAGACTTTCTTCACAGGAAAACTGACTTTCTTTCACTGCAGCAATAACTTTGCTTCTGTTGTTAACAGGCGAAAATTACAAATAACATAAAATTGCAAAAAAAAAAAAAAAAAAATGCATTCGGAAACTTGATGTTTTGTTAGTTACTTGACTATAATTGTGGTTGTTGATTTCTCAGTCGTCACGTTCTCGGACATTGGTAACAAATTTAAAAAATAATATAAAAATCACAAAATTCAGAAATCATATACTATACCTGAATCCGACTGCGATTTTCCACTTAATCAAAACTAGCGAGCCTCCAATTGCGATTCCGCTCCAGTTTCAGATTGCATCGCAGACTCGAACAAAAAAAAAATAGAAAAACAAAAAATTTGGGCATTCAAATAACTTACAAACCATAAACAATATACTAACACGAAAGGGCAAATTATAAACAATAGTAGATAACTTACATTGAAGAAGAATTCGAAAGCTGAACAAACTTCAAACCCTACGCCCTAAACTTCGAAAAACAACGAAATATGCGTCGAAATCAAGAGTGGGCTCACAAAACAACTTCGAAACAACAAACTAACATACTAATCACAAAGTAAACACAAAGAAAACGAGGGGGAGAAGCAACGCATAAGCAGCGGGAAGGGGAGAAGAACAGGCTGCTGTAAAAATTTGAAAGAAAATAGGGTAAAAAGTAAACTTAAATTCAGGGTTAAAAAAGACCGGTTCAGACCGGTCTGAACCGGTTCGGACCAGTCTGAACCGGCGAAAATTGAAATTGAACCGGCAGGTGCACAATAGTATTATTGTGTGTTGGGTGCACACAAGTTTTTGCCTTTTTTATATTATCAAAACGCAAAATTATCTCATTTCATTTCCTAAAAACGTAGGTTAGGTAAGGAATATGAAATGCTAGGCATAGAAATTAAAGACCTAGCGTTGACTTTTACAAGTGATGGCACCATATATTAAATTAATTTGTAGGGATGTCAACGCGTAGAGTAATGTATAATATGCTTCCCCATGTTTTAGTCGCATATAAAATATCATGATCACACCCTACCATATTACACTATATTTGTTCATTGTAGGGTACGAGTAATACCTGGCGGAACGGGTCACCTACGATATATATAAGAACTAAACTTAAAACGAATTATTATTATTATTATTATTATTATTATTATTATTATTATTATTATTATTATTATTATTATTATTATTATTATTATTATTATTATATATGTTTGTGTATGTGTGTGTATGTTGTACAGGATCAGGTAGGGATGTAAACCATGAAACTCATACTCTACCCTAACGTAATTTTGCGACAACAATGCCTTACCCATTATCCGAAAATACAGATAGTGCTCTATTTCTTTACTCGTTTATTCGTAGGTAATCCGATCCATCGAGTAAAATTAACATCTCTATTTATTTGACAAAAATATATTATGTAATTATACTGTGTGTGACAGCGCTGTCGAGACACGTCAAATTAGTTATTTATTCCTAACTTTCTTTCCTAATAGTAGGTAGAGTAAGTCAGGGTCGATCCCACAGAGAACAGAGAAACTAATTGAATTATCGTATTAGACCAATTTATATAAATAACTATAATAATATAAATATAATATGGGGGGGGGGGGGTTGATGAGAATTAATTAACTATTGCAAATAACAAGTAAACTAATAAACTAAAGTTGAATTAACTTATGAATAAAAGGTATTCTCGCCTTTAACCAGTATCCCCCTAGTCCGAATAATTCTTGTAACTATTGCAACTGCTTCACCAACTAGTTCGGAGAGTCCTACTCCAAGAATTAACAATTACGCTTAGTTAATCCTTTTTACCACTTAATTATAATTAATTACAGGTTCGCTTAGTAATTAATCTTATCCAATTAAGTAGTCCTAGGATATAATCGCTACAACACCATTAATCAAATGCATAGGGAACTAAGGCAACTAGAGTAGATACGGTGTTGTACTCGCAAGCTCGGTACAAGTGATCGCGACTTATGTTATCCTAGCGAATAATCACTATTTGCTACTCTTAAACATAAACGCATAACAATTACGGATTATAAATTTACGATCTAGCAAAAATTATATGTCTACTACCCGGGTGATCAGTCCAAATAACACACATATAAAAGATATGAAGAAAACAAATAACATAAATAATCTCCAAACATAGTTAAATCAAACAATCACCGGAATAATTACAAAAACATCATTCTAGGGTTCAACATAGTTAAAGATGGAAATTAAAGGCTTAGCCAATCATAGCGATCGCTAAGAACAAACTAATAAAGGAAAACATTAAAATAGAAAATTCGAGATGCCGAATCTTGAGTCTTCGTGCTCTTCGTAATTCCCAAGTCCGTGCTCTCCAAATTGATGTTCAAAGCACTCCCTTGATGTCTAGAGCCTTGAGATATTTATAGGAGTACATCTCTAGGATAAAGAGGGAGAAAACCTAATTGGAATAGGAAAAGAAGTCTAAAACTCGTTTTTGAGCTTGTTGGCCAAGTAATAGGCCGACACTGCATTACTTTTCGAAAAAAATGGTAAAAATGTCCCGTAAGTTTGCCCTAATTAAGAAAATATCTTTTAAGTTTGACACTTTTTAAAAATGTATTCTAACTTACAAAAAATTGATAAAAATTCCCTTTGACCGGCTACTGCAGGTTACCCATCAGGTCATCCATGAGCTAGCTGTATTTTGCTTACGTGGCACTTAATTTTTTGACTTTTTTGTGTTTTTCCTGCTTAGTCACTTATTATGATGGTAAAGAAATTAATATATATATATATATATATATATATAAATTAATATAATATTAGAATTTAGATATAAATGATAATTAAATTTATATAATATTTAAAATTCATAGTTTTAAATTCTAATCTGATATTTTATTTTAAAAAATCTTTAATATATTATTTGAATTAATCTAGATCGTAAAATATATAAAATATTCAAAATAAATTATAGAATGATTTAAAAACAAAAATATATATAGATATATGATTACTAAAATCTTTAATATTAAATTAATTTTTTTAATTTATCTATAAAATCAGTAAAATTATTTTAGTAAATCTTAAAGTAACTTGAATTTTTTTAAAATTAATTAATAAAAATAAAATTATTTTTTAGAAATTAATGTAAGATTTAAGACTCTTCTAATTTTTTAGCTTTATAAATTAATTTTAAAAATTTCAAGTTACTTTAAGATTTACAAATATTATTTTACTGATTTTATAGATAAAATTTAAAAATTTAATCTAATATTTAAGATTTTAGTAATCATATATATATATATATATATATATATGTTTTTGAATCATTTTATAATTTATTTTGAATATTTTATATATTTTACAATCTAGATTAATTCAAAATAATATATTAAAGATTTATTAAAATAATTTCTCAGATTAGAATTTAAAACTATGAATTTATAAATAATATATAAATTTAATTGTCATTTATATCTAAATTTTAATATTATATTAATTTATATATATATATATATATATATATTAATTTCTTTATCATCCTAATAAGTGACTAAGCAGGAGAAACACAAAAAAAAAAAAAAAAGTCAAAAAATTTAAGTGCCACATAAGCAAAAAATAGCCACCTCATGGATGACCTGATGGGTAACCTGCAGTAGCAGATCACGGGGCATTTTTATCATTTTTTTTTTAAGTTAGAAGACATTTTTAAAAAGTGTCAAACTTAAAGGATATTTTCTTAATTAGGGCAAACTTAAGGGACATTTTTACCTATTTCCCTTACTTTTCCAACTTCAAAGCTATTTTTTAGGGTCTTCTGGTCATTTTTTAGTTTTTCTTCTTTCACACAAAGTTGTATTTCTTTGAATCAGTTTTCCAACGCCACCAATTGCACATTAATCGGGGTTGTAGATCTCAAGATATGACCAAAATACTAGAGGTGTGTCAAGCTAGCAGCCTTAAGTCTCGGCCGAGACTCTTCTACAGCTAAAAATCCTAGTTTCCCTAACCTTCTGTCTCGGTCGAGACCTCATTGTCTTGGCCGAGCTCAATCTTCAGAAACTTTGGCTCGATTTTTCTTGGTTTTTGACTTGTGGAACTTGTTCTCAACATACATTCTTAGTCGAGTTCGACTTTTTGGTCTAAATTCATTCAAATAACTTCAAAACAAGTCACAAACATCAAATTGTCCAAACGAGCAATACATGATCAATTACGCATGCAAATGTTATTAAATAAACACGTAACTCGACTTATTATGCATGCACAAACACGTGTACCAAATTTCCCCAAACTTAAACCTTTGTTCGTCCCGAACAATGCAAAACACAGAAGAAACACACAAAACACGTGTTAAGGGCAATTTAAGTGGCAAACATAGTTTCAGACCAATTTTTATAAAGAAAGATAACATGATAATCCGAGCATATCCGACATAGCAACTTTCATTTTCCAAATTTTAAGCACAATTTATAATCATCATTAACTCATTACACACTTATCAATTTTCCCATACCTAGCCCTTAGACACACATCAAAATCAACATATAATCTCTATTTTTCAACTGACTCAATCTTAGACTCAACTAACATGTAAAGTACATAATAACTAAACATGACCTCAACTCGCAAAAACAGTGGCTCACAAGCCAGACGATCAACCAAGTAGTTGGCTCATAGGCCATACAACTATGGCTCACAGGCCAACACTCAATAAATAAACAAGAAACTTGCAACGAGCACAAAGCAAGAAAATATATGAAAATAAAGCTCAAAGCTCAAAAGCGGCCAAGTCGTCCCATTTACACCCCCTCCCCCAAACTTGGTTGAAAACCACAATTTGTGGGGAAAAGAAGGGTACAACTTGGTGCTTAATTACTACCAAGGCGGTGGTTGGAAACTATGCTCGCTCCAATATTTGGCTATCGCGCCCTACCGGATGTCTTGTCATATCCAACCTGCTCCACATGCTAATTCCAAGTCATGTTAGTTCCTACTTACTAATCAAAAACGATAATAAAACCCATCAAACAGAAAATAACAATAATATACAAAATTTAAAAGTAAAAATACAATAAATATCGGGTTGCCTCCTGACAAGCGCCTTTGTTTTCAGTCGTTGGGTCGACTCAAGACTTCCCTTTTAGAAAATACACCAAGGAGGTTTGTGGGCTGGTCTTGACAATTGTGGCTCCTCCACTACCGTATGAGTTTTCATTCAGACTCGTTTCCTTCTCAGGTATGCACTAGGAGCCATGTTCAAATTGTACCCGCACTTTAATTATTTTTCACAGACCATTTGTAACTCATTAGGTGACCCAGTGTGTGTCTTGAACCCAACATATGGTGGGATACTGGACGATCCGGTGTGCATCTTCAATACAATGTCTTTTAACACACTTGATGACCCAGTATGCGTCTGGCACACATTGTCTGATGGCACATTAGATAACTCAATGTGCATCTCACATCCAATGTGCTTTTGTTCAACCTGACTTTCAATGCCTTCTTCACTCTGCAGCACTTGCACGGACTATTCATCCTCTCTAGGCTGCTCTTCGCTCCTCAAATTCAAGGCATTTTTGTTCATCAGATTTTCCTTGGGCTGGGATGCCAATATCTCTCTATCTTGGCTTTCTAACTTCCTTACCACGGTAACCAATTAACTAATTTGAGTCTCAAGATTCCTTATTCTCGACCGTGTCTCTTCCTGAAATTGCAGAGTGTTAGAAATCAAGATTTTCACCATATCTTCCAACGACATATTGAAATTTTTTTCCGCCATGACATCAAAAGTAACAGTAAAGGTCCTGCAGAATATTGCAGTTCGACAAGCACATAGGATGACCTAAAGATTACGAACCGTAATGAAAATAACTATTACTAATTAATAGAAGAAACTACATAGCTAAAATAGCAGAGAATATGGTTAACACTAGAAACGCAATTAATTTCAACCGTTCCTCGGCAACGGAAGCCAAAATTTGACAGCGCTGTCGAGGCACGTCAAATTAGTTATTTATTTCCTAACTTTCTTTCCTAATAATAGGTAGAGTAAGTTAGGGTCGATCCCACAGAGAATAGAGAAACTAATTGAATTATCGTATTAGACCAATTTATATTAATAACTATAATAATATGAAAATAATATGGGAAAAGTTTTGATGAGAATTAATTAACTATTGCAAATAACAAGTAAACTAATAAACTAAAGTTGAATTAACTTATGAATAAAAGGTTCCCGCCTTTAACCAGTATCCCCCTAGTCCGAATGATTCTTGTAACTATTGCAACTGCTTGGCCAACTAGTTTGGAGACTCCTACTCCAAGAATTAACAATTACGCTTAGTTAATCCTTGTTACCCCTTAAGTATAATTAATTACAGGTTCGCTTAGTAATTAATCTTATCCAATTAAGTAGTCCTAGGATACTATTGCTAGAACCCATTAATCAAGTGTATAGGGAACTAAGGCAACGGAGTAGATATGGCGTTGTACTTGCAGGCTCGGTACAAGTGGCCGCGACTTATGTTATCCTAGCGAATAATCACTATTTGCTACTCTTAGACATAAACGCATAACAATTATGGATTATAAATTTACGACGTAGCAACAATTATATGTCTACTACCTGGGTGATCAGTCCAAATAACACACATATAAAAGATATGAAGAAAGCAAATAACATAAAGAATTTCCAAACATAGTTAAATCAAACAATCACTGGAATAATTACAAAAACATCATTCTAGGCTTCAACATAGTTAAAGACGGAAATTAAAGGCTTAGCCGATCATAGCGATCTCTAAGAACAAACTAATAAAGGAAAACATTAAACTAGAAAACCCGAGATGCCGAATCTTGAGTCTTCGTCGTAATTCCCAAGTCTGTGCTCTCAAAATTGATGTCCAAAGTTCTCCCTTGATATCTAGAGCCTTGAGATATTTATAGGGGTACATCTCTAGGATAAAGAGGGAGAAAATCTAATTGGAATAGGAAAATAAGTCTAAAACTCGTTTTTGAGCTTGTGGGCCAAGTAATGGGCCGACACTGCATTGCTTTTCCAACTTCAAAGATATTTTTAGGGTCTTTTGGTCATTTTTGGGTTTTCTTCTTTCATTCAAAGTTGTAGTTCTTTGACTCAGCCTTTCAACGCCACCAATTGCACCTCAATCGGAGTTGTAGATCTCAAGATATGGCCAAAAGACTAGAGGTGTGTCAAGCTGGCAGCCTTAAGTCTCGGCCGAGACTCTTCTACAGCCAAAAATCCTAGTTTCCCTGACCTTCTGTCTCGGTCGAGACTCCATTGTCTCGGCCGAGCTCAATCTCCTGAAGCTTTGGCTTGATTTTTCTTGGTTTTTTATTGTGGAACTTGTTCTCAACATCCATTCTTAGTCGAGTTCGACTTTTTGGTCTGAATTCACCCAAATAACTTCAAAACAAGTCACAAACATCAAATTGTCCAATAATACAAATATGAGCAATACACGATCAATTACGCATGCAAATGTTATTAAATAAACACTTAACTCGACTTATTATGCATGCATAAACACGTGTACCAGTGTGAAACAAGCACAAAAGAAATATATAAATATAGGGAAAATATTTATACGGTAAAGCAAGAAAATAAGATTTACGTGGTTCGATAAATTGTCTATCTCCACGGGAGAGAGATATTTTATTAACGATATATGCATTGAGTAAAAGAGTTATGCTAGCCAATGCATCTTTTTATAACCCCCTAAACCCAAGATGCAAGTAATCCTAATTAAATTAGGAAACAACTGAAACTTGGAAAATTCTAATTAGATTATGAGATAACTTAATCCAAAAACTTGGTCTCCAAAGCAATAGCTTGATCCCCAAGCTAAGTAATTCTAGTGGCTATTTTGAGCCATAATTCAACAATCTCCACCTCGGTGAGAAATCACCTTTTAGAAGATTCATAATTCTACTCCACATTGTACCTTATGGACAATTAACCTCTGGAGTTTCTTCTCTCTCTCTCTCCATCTTCTTGCCCCATCACCTAGAGACATTAACCAAGTTCAAACAATGCTTAAACTTGTCTGTTATAACCGACGTTGTTAACATATCAGCTGCATTGTCAGAAATGTGTACTTTCTCAAGAAAGATTTCACCCGAAACAGTCAATTACCTTATCTTGTGATACCTAAAATAATGTGTTTGGTCCTCGCATGGTACATTGATTCTTTTCCAAACAAATAGCTCTTTGACAGTCTTAATGTAGCAAGACTCCACCTTCCTCGACACCCAGCTCTCTGATCAACCCTCGGAGCCACAAAGCCTCTTTAGCAACTTTAGCCTTCGTGGTGGACAACAGAACCGTATACTGAATCATAAGCCTCCAACATATGGGTCCTCCAACAAGAGTAAATAAATAACCTGTAGTGGATTGCTTAGTATCTAGGTCACCCACATAATTACATCCACGAACCCTTCCACTGTTGGATTTAGATTTCCATGTTCAAACATAATACCAATATCCATAGTGCCCTTCAAATATCGAAAACCCCACTTGGCCATTTCCCAATGTTGTCTACTTGGATTTGTCATATACATGTTAACCACACTAACTGCTTGTGCTAGGTCGGGCCTAGTTAAACCATGGCAAACATCAGACACCCAACTACACTTGCATATGGTACCTTTGACATGTTCTGAACTTCTTTATCGGTCTTTGGGCATTTTGAGACAGACAAGTGAAAATTATTCGCTAATGGAGTGCTCACTGGTTTTGCATTCCCCATGTTAAACCTATCCAACACCTTCATTACGCAATTTCCTTGAGATAACCATAACCTCTTGTTAACCCTATCTTTGTGAATCTCCATACCATGAAACTTCTTGGTTGAACCCAAACCTTCATGTTAATTCCTTATTCAATGAAGTTTTCAATTTCTTTACTTCCTTCATACACCTAAACCCGATGAACATATCATCAACATATAGTAACAAATATATGCTTGAAACTGCTTCCTTCTTTCGGAAGACCCACTTGCATCTAATCACTCTCTTCCATTTAGGAAGCTCCACAAGATCCCAAGTATCATTCTTAGAAAATGACTACATCTCCTATATCATAGCACTCATCCATCTAACCCTTTCCAAACTATTAATAGCTTCCTGGAAAGATGATGGACCTCTACTGCTAATATTGACAACATATAAAGCCAAATCTTCAAAACCATACCTGACTAGTGGCTTGGTAGTGCGTTTAGGCCTTTTAGTTGCAACCGTCTATTGCTCCTCGGCGTTAGGTGTAGTATTTTCTTCAACAGGATCAAGGTCTTCCTGTACAGAAGTATCCAACTCCACCTCAATCAACTACTCATTACTGCTTCCACTTTCTGGTTGTTGTGCTTCTTCACCCTTAGTACTTTTCAACATTGACTCCTCGTCAAACACCACAACTCTACTGATCACCATCTTGTTGTTTGCCTTTGGATCCTAAACCTTATAACCTTTCGCTCCTTTCTCATATCCGAGAAAGATGCATTGTCTAGACATAAGATAAGCTTAGACTACTCCTCACTAGCCACAAGCACATAAGTTGTACAACTAAACACTTTCAAACCAGAGTAGTCTACCTCTTTTCCAATCCATACCTCCTCTGCAACTTTCTCATCTAGTGCTGACTTTGGTGATCCATTAATCAAGAAACACGTCATACTCATTGCTACCACCCAAGACTTCTTTACTAAACCCACATTCAATCTAAGACACCTCATTTGTTCAGCTAGAGACCTATTCATCCCTTCCGCCATGCCGTTTTGTTGTGGTGTCTTGCGAACCATATAGTGCATTAAGATACCATGCTCTTCACAAAACGTCTTGAATGTAGTCTCATTGTTTGATCTCAGACACTTTACCTTTCAGCTAGAGACCTATTCATCCTCTCCCTCATACCGTTTTGTTGTGGTGTCTTGCAAACCGTATAGTGCTTTAAGATACCATGCTCTTCACAATACATCTTGAACCAGACATCCCCGTACTCCGTCCTATTGTCTAATCTCAAACACATTAACTTTCTCTCCGTTTGATGTTCTACTTCATTCTTCCATAGTTTCCATAGTTTAAGCTTGGCAAATGTCTCTAATTTATGTTGCATGATGTAAACCCATATCATCAATACAGGTAATAAAATGAACATGTCCTCCTCGTGATGCTATCGTTACTGGTCCTCGAACATCCATGTGAACATAGTCAAGAATGCCCTAAACTTGTCGCGAAAGTCGCTCCAAATCACAAGGATTATAATGACCTTCTCAAATCGCAAGCGTACGATTTGTGACAGAGGTAGTGTAAAAGATATTGAATCCACAAGGAGGATTATCTGTGAGAATCAGATTTAGCACTTTCGAATTAATTAGGCCAATCGCAAATGAGAGATGGGGATTAATCTAATTAACATAAAGCAAATAAATAAAGTAAGAAGGGAACCAATCGATGGGCAGATATTCCCGAGGCTCGGTTTCACACAAGCAAGATGGAATTGATATTTAGAAGCGATTATAAGATATTGTTGTGAGTTATATGTGATTTGAGCTAACCCTAAAATCTTCATCCCAAGAGAATATTGCCTAGGGAACGAAGCCCTAAGACATTCTTTTTTATCGATGAATTCTAGGAAAAAGGTTGTGATGCTCCTAATACCCTAGAATCAGTGAGTATACAAGGTTCTATGTAGACTACCTACACGGATAAGAAATAATAATCCGACCCCGGCCCTGGGATTCTAGTTACATAAGACTAGAAGAGGATAGCCCGACTTCTCCTATGCTAAAGATCGGCGTAAGGGTGTAGTTCCTACACACGCGACTAAACCTAATTTCGTCCATTCGTTCAGCCTAACCAATGTCCCCCTAGACTCTATTCCCCTGCTCGGTAGAGCTTCTCCTCCATATGTCTCCCCTCTACCGATTGGGTCTCAATTAACCTAATTTTCAGGATGAATTTGCCACCTGACCAAACTAAGGCATAGTAATTTTCTCTTAAGCTCAATTAAAATCAAGTCGACAAGCCTCGAAAGGGTAGTTATCCCTAGCCTAGGGAGTCAACTATATCATCTTTTAATTGCACGATTAATTGAAGTGATCCTGAACCACCTAAAGTCGGAGTGACCGTGAAGCAAGCCTGTGGACGAAGGCTCAATTTCAACTAACGATCATTACAAATTAACCAAATCCTAGCCCTAGGTCACCACAACCACAACAAATCCAATAATTGATCAACTAATCATTAACCCCGAAGCTTGGGTTACTCCGAGGATTTAGGAAACAAGGAAATCACTCACAAATCATCAAAGCACTAACAAGCATCATCACCGTCAAGCAATAAAAATAATAAAAACCGAAAATAAAGACAAGGAATAGAAAATGCTTAATGTATTGAAGAACCCTCGTATTCTTTGATAAAATAGACGGGTGTCACAAGCCCACGAACGATCCCGGAGTTCTTCCCTAAAGACGGCTTCCTCCTTGAAGAGGAGGAAGAAAACTCTACCTTAAGCTACTAAAATCTGCGAAAGTGGAGAAGGGAAGAGAGGAAAGAGTATTGGAGAAGATTTCAAAAGGCGGCAATTATTTCTTAATAAAAATGAAAAGATGGAAGGGAGTATTTATAAGCTCCTAACCCTAGCTATCCTAAAAGACAAAAATATGCTGAAAGTAGCCCTTAAGTAAGGGTAAAAGGGTAAAAATACAAGGGGGAGTGCTTGGGTCATAGTTGTTGAGTCAAGCCCCTCGTGTGCGCTTGACTCGGCCTTCTCGCAATTTGTGTGCTCCTTTCTTGTCCCATCTTTTTCTGTCGCCATTTTGGACCTCTTCTTCTCATCTTCTTGACCTGACTCCTTCACGATTTTTGTATGTGACTCGATGTATTTCGAGTTAAAATTTTGTAGAGTCTGATTCAGGCCCATTTGAGCCTCGATTTTTGGGCCATAATGGGAAAATACGTGCGATTGACCTCTTATTTCGTTATTCGTCATTTTGAGGCCTTTTCACCCATTTTCTCGACTTGACTCCTTCACGACCTCTATTCGTGAGTTGGCAAAATTTAATTTAGGCCTAACATTGGCCCAGTTTGGGCCTTGAGATATAGGCCGGAGTGAGAAAATGGTGTAATCGATCTTCTTGATCTCTCGGATTTTCCTAACCTTCAAAACATGACTCAAAAGCACCCAAAAACGCATCAAATCATCAAAAAGGAAAATCAACCCGAGAATACACTTAAACATGAAACCTCACTTAAACATGTTAAATACTGTAATTCTCATAAAAATATGTACGTGAAATATGCAAGAAAATTTGCATTTTTCACATTAATCATGCCCTGTGTAATGTGTGTAGTTGTCTTAAATCGCACCTTATGCTACTTTCCAAGCACACAAAGCTTGCAAAATTCAAGTTTAGACAACTTCACACCCATTAACAGATTTATTTTGTGAAGCTCTAGCTTACCCCACTCCCTCATATGCCCTAACCGCATATGCTACAAGGTAGTTCTACCTCCATTAGACTAAAAAACGGTAACTCCACCTACAACCGTATTACCCAACATCCTATAAAATTTTTTTTACCCCTTTTCACGCTTACATGATCACCATTGCATCCTTTGACACCTTTATTGGACCACCCTCAACCTTATAACTACAACGGTTAGAATCCATAGTTCCTAATGAAATCAGATTCTTCTCCACCTCTGGAACATGCCTAACATCACACAACGTTCTACACCATCATACATCTTAATTTTGATATTGCATATGCCGATGATTTTACAAGTAGAACCTTTACCCATAGCCACAATACTAATAACTGACATGTAGGTGTCAAACCAATCTCAACTAGACATCACATGAAACCAGCATACCGAATCTAGGATCTAGTAATCGTCAGGGTGCTCCGACTTTCATAAAATTGAGAGCATGTCTCCATCTGTACCATATGAATCTTCTTGCTCTACTACATTCATAGATTTTGAACCTTTGTTCTCCTTGTCATCCTTCTTAGTACGTTATGGGCAATCCTTCTTCATGTTTTAACCCCACACTTGTAACAATTGTCATCGTACTTCCTTGACTTTGAACAAGACTTCTTATTATATCCTTCACTTTCTGACTCCTCCAACGATCTTGGTTACCTTTCACAATTAGCCTTTCTTTCTCATCGCTGACTGTCTTGTGTTGAAGAAATGCAAGTAGGGCTTTTGTGATATCCTCCAACTCCAAGAACTCTTTCCCCCATTTTAGAGTTGTAACCAAATTTTACTAAGTAGCAGAATTTGGTAGAGAATTCAATAACATCAATGCCTTGTCTCTATCCTCAAACTTCACATCCACTCTAATCAGATAGCTACTAATCTAATTAAACATGTTGATGTGTTAACTCACATCTGAGCCATCAACCATTGTTAGCCCATACTGTTGGGATCGCTATAGCAAACCCGGGTTAACGTAGCGAAATTTAAAAGATTTAATTAAATACAATATATCACATATATAATTTAACCAGGATAGCTCAAAACGATTATCAGAACACGTATTTAAAGGAATGCATAAAACACAAAATTCGTGTGCGAAATTATACCTCCGATAATCTCCTTCTTTTGAAGTAGGGGTTAGAAGGAATCAATTCATTGCCTGACACCGGAACTCGCAAGGATCCCACTTGTAATCCCTCTAATTAGTCCACCGATTGAATAACAACACTGAATCAATACTTCGCTAGTAGTATTGATTCGTATTATAATCAATTAGAAGATAGTGTATAAAGAAAGAGGAGATCAATAATTGGAAGAACAGTTCTTCCGGAAATATTCTGCCAAGTTACTAACCAGAGAGAGAGAGAGTGATTTCAAAATTGGTCTTTTTTCTTTTTAAGTCATTCAATAATGAAAGGAAAACCTAATTAAAAGAAAAACCGCCGCCAATCAAATTTTATTTATTTTTTAACATTCAGAAACCCTCTTCCTCTAAAATAGCTGAAAATAACAAAATTTGACTTATCCACTCTTTTAATCATGTTCCACGTTTTTCAACCTAAATGGAATCTAACTCCAATTTATAATTTGTGGACATTTTATATATACTATACATATATAAACAAATTTATATAATATATATATAATTTAAATTATATAGATAAACTAATTTATCTAAATAATTATATCTCTTTTCTATTAGTGTACTTTTATAATAAAGCCTACTACCATTAATTTTGATTCCAAATCACAAACAATTTTAATCAAGTCAATTGATTAAATGTTATCCATTATTGCTATCAATTAAATAATCTAATTATCTAATAGAATTTATATTTTATTCAGTAATTGAACCGAAATATAAATCTAAGTAATTAATCATTATTAATTGATTATATCCAACTATTGGATTATCTTAATCGATAATTGTTGTCATTCAAACTTAGGTATGGCCCTTTAGGTTCACCACTAACACCAGCAGTAGGCTTACAACTTTTGCAATTTTTGTAAATAACAGTTATGTGATTATTTAGAATCAACTCTTTAATTCTAAAACCTACAAATCACGAGAACAACTAGCAAGTAGCGTGATCACTTAGTGTTAGGTGAAATAGCGAGTAAACCTATATAGTTGCGATTATCATACATGTAAAGTCTTTCCAACAAACAATCTCCCGATTGATTCCGGGGTATGGATTATAAATCGAAACCCCGTTAAATCAATAACTATGTTATTCTTTTCAAGTTACAATGATGTTTGATGAATTCATATTCACCCTGCCTTGGCCAAGGTCTTTGAATCAAGAACAACGAAAACACAAGAGATTCTCTTGTCAATGACAAGTGTCGGATTCTATGGTAGCCATTGACAAGTCTCTACTTACATTTATTTAATACACAATATATCCCCTTGCGATTGTCAAGCAATCAGAAGATATATCTAAGTATTACATAATATACGTAAGACTACCGTCATGCCTCAAGTCTAAGGACTAATCATCTACTAGCACAATTAGGAAATTCTTATTTCGACAGGATATCTCCAATTAAGAATTTTCCATGGATCAACTCCAATGAACTTGTTCAATAACAAACATCTGCATACATGAACTCGTGTCACCACACTAATACTAATGGAATATAATATTCTCGTCTCACGAGTATTCATCGTATGCACAAGTCTTACCTGCCACTTAATGTCCTATATTGAATAGCTTTGACTTGGGACTAATTTAAGACCAAAGCTTCAAGAGCATATTCCATGATCACCATCACATGTGTAATTGTGCCCCTTAACTTATTTTGATCTAAGGACTTTATCTGATATTTTGCAAATATAAAAGATAATGCCTTCATTAATATAATTCCCAATAAAATTGTTTACATATAAAATATGAAAGAGTACAATAATCTAATCTAATTGGTGCGTTGGGCCACTACCCTAACAATCTCCCACTTGCCCTAGCTCCAATTGCCCATGTATCTAAGCCCCATATTCTCAAGATGTCTGTCAAATACTCTTTGTACTAAGGGCTTCGTCAGTGGGTCTGCTGCATTTTCTGCTGAAGCGACTTTGTCTACAACAACGTCGCCTCTACCAATGATTTCTCTGATCAGGTGGTATCATCTCAATATGTGCTTGGACCTTTGATAAGATCTTGGCTATTTTTCTCGCGCAAGGGCCCCATTGTTATCGCAGTAAACTGTTACTGGATCAACAATAGATGGAACTACGCCCAACTGTTGGATTAAGTTTCTTATCCAAACACCTTCTTTTGTTGCATCTGATGCAGCAATATATTCAGCCTCGATGGTTGAGTCTGCAGTGGTCTCTTGCTTTGAATTTTTCCAACTGACTGCACCACCATTGAGAGTGAATATATAACCAAACATGGACTTTGAGTCATCTACATCAGACTGAAAACTAGAATCAGTGTCACCTTCTAGTTTCAGTTCTCCATTGCCGTATATCAAAAAGATGTCTTTAGTCCTTCGTAAGTACTTAAGTATCATCTTGACGGCTTTCCAGTGGTCTTCACCTGGATTTGATTGATATCTACTTGTGACACTCAGAGCATGTGCGACATCAGGTCTTGTACATAACATTGCATACATTATGCTTCCGATGATGGACGCATAAGGCACGCGAGTCATTCTCTCTCTCTCTCTCTCTCTCTCTCTTCAGGTGTCTTTGGGGACATGACCTACGAGAGTGAAACACCATGACTCATTGGCAATAATCCTCGTTTGGATTCTTCCATGCTAAACCTTTTAAGCATTTTGTCTATGTACGTGAATTGGGATAGTCCGATCATTCTTCTAGATCTACCTCTATAGATCCTTATTCCTAGAATAAATTATGCATCTCCCAAGTCCTTCATGGAGAATTGTGTAGACAACCAAGTCCTAGTTGACTGCAACATTCCAATATCATTTCCAATGAGTAGGATGTCATCAACAGAGAGTAAAATAAACCCACTAACCTTCTTATACACACATGGCTCATCCGGATTCTTATGAAAACCAAACTATTTGATTGTTTTATCGAATCGGATGTTCCAACTGTTTGCCTATTTTATAACCTAACGCTCCGCAAGTGTACGGGTGCAAGTGTATATAACGGCAAGCAAGGTCGATCCCACAAGGACTGACTTAATGACTAGTTTGATACTCTAAATATCCTAAAACACTCCTAACTAGGCTCTCAATTGGGTTGATTTTAATATTGAACTCATCTTACTAAATTATTACTAAACACTTAAATTCAAGTATAAGAAAATAATTTATCAAATTTGCAAGATTGGAAGATATATTCTAGAGAATTGATTTCAGAATTAACTAAGTTTGACAATCTAATTATTCTAAACTAGCAATGATTACTATCGTTATTAGACGGCACTCATATATGTTAACTCTCCTTTCGAAGCAATTAACTTGTAGATTCATTACCCCTAGCCACCCTTTCAAGTCGACTAGACCTAATGAACTCCCAATCGATCTTAGACCTATGCCTACGCATTTATCTCACCTCCTTTCAGAGCGCTCAACAACTACGCTATATGTTGTATTTCCATTCACAAATTCCTCCTTTCAAAGCCAACTTATGAATTATGTAGAAGTAGTTAAGTGATCAAATTAACTATTCATGAAAATAAATCACAACATATAGATAACGAATAACAATCATTAACTAGAATAGAAAACTTCGATTAATCAAACATCGTTAAAACCTACTTTCAAAACCCTAGAATAACAAAGAACTACTCACTCATGTTCATATTCATAACACAAATATGTTCATAGACAAACATGATTTGAAATAAAGAAATGAGACAATGAATAAGCACCCTAATCGTCGTCTTGATCTTGATTCTTCGATGTTGCTTTCCTCTTCAAAATATCTTCTAATGAGCTCTCTCCCTTATTTTTGAGTTTGGGACTTCCTTATATAGTTTAGGTCAAATTGGGGCCAAAATGGGCTTTAAAACGCGCACACTCTGTTTTGGACCCGGAAAGCTGACTCGACCGAGTTTGGCCAACTCGACCGAGTTGGAGTTTCTGGCCAATTTCACGTTTCTCTTCATTTCTCCCTCGACCGAGTTGTTAAACAACTCGACCGAGTCATACTTTCTGACCATGCTTCAACATCTTCTTGCAATTTCCGACTTTTCTTGCTCGTTTTCCACCCGAACCTTGCCCAAACGGACTTTTTGGCCTTTTTATACCTGAATAACACCAAAACAAGCAGAAACACGTCATCTAGCTCAAGAGATGAAATTTAATCACTTTTCGCCCAAATACACATGCATATGTCCCATATTACGACCTTTAATTGACCTAAAATACATGTAAAACTAGCATGTATCAAAACCCCCAAACTTAACCATTGTTCGTCCCGAACAATAAATAAAAAGCATAACATCACAATGATCATAAAATTTCAGGGCAATTAAATGACATTTTCGGTCTCAGAAATTCTCTTTTTGTTTTTCCTTTCAAAACCAACAACATAACATTTGAGCATTAGTGACATGGCATGTTTCAACTACTGTCGAGACATTAAACTTAAAACAACAATCCTCACCGGATAAGTGTATCGCTCATCTCTCAAGTGTATGATATGGAAAGTATTTGCGCTCACATTGAATCACATGCATCGTCTACCATATGCTTGCCTATTGTCTAAATTAGACCTCATACTTGACATGTGTGACAAAGAATCAATAGGTCTTTATTTTTTTTGCTGTAATGTTGGCTTATGGTTAGGTGGGATACATTTAGATATAAGTGACTATTTATTGGACTAATCAAGCTATTCCTAACCCAACTACCCATCAACTTTGTTCACTCAATCTCAATCTTCAATTCTCAGAAAAACCAATTAATTTGGCTTCTTCACCTTACCACAACATTTATGCATCAATCAAGATTATTTATGCCACTTTCACTCAGGTACCACTTTGGGACTACCCGATCGAGTACCACATTTGGGACTACTCGTTCTTCTTTCACCTTCAAACACACATAGGCATATGTATATTCTCATTATTAACCCCTCCTCCAACTTTCTCTTTTCCATTTTATTTATTTATTTTTTTTTTTTAGAGGGAATTTTTCTATTCCTTTCTCTTTTGCCTCCCCGAATCTCTTTTCACATCATCCCAAACATTCACTCCACCTTGATACTCTTACCCCTCTACCTTCCAATACACCTCCCTCTTACTCACTTAGTCCAATTGCTCGGGCCAAAGCTAAAAGAAAGGTATAAGCTTGTAATGTATGGCTTTGAAAAAGAAGGCTTTAAAGCTCAAAATGGCTGACTAGGGATTTTTCACTTTTTGGGTACAAAAGATTATTTTTAAAGGCTAAAAAATAGGGCTTTTAGCAAAAGAATGCCTAATATCATTTTCTATGCCACAGCATGTACTCGACACATTCCTATAAAGACGCAAGGCAAGTTCTAGAGACTAAATACTATGTGATCAATCACTTCACACCGAAAGAATGATAAAATTACTCTATAAATAAGAGTACATATAAAGCTCAAAACCTCACAGGTTAATTTGTGATTCTTGTTCAAGTCTACGCTCAATTTTGTCTCCAATTGCCTATCATGCTCTGTTATGTGTTATACCCTCATTTACTTCAAAAAATAAATATTGACAAATTATCATTTAATACCCTTTTTATGCTTATCAAGAACCAAATTGACGACTTCTAAACAATGAAATTTAAAAACAACCTGAAAACATATGCACAACATAAAATAACACTAACTAATACGACGGATCAATCAAATCAGCTATTTGGGCACACAGACCCTTTACCAACTAACTCAAGCAAGATGTAAAATACGATACACAACCAAGAACAATCATGACCTCAATAACACCAAATGAAATAACAACGAAAAAATAATAAAAGCGGCCAAGACGTAGCACTATCCACCCCCTCCCCCCAAACTTGATTGAAACCAAGTTTGTGGGAAAAAGAGTGATGCGTCTTTGTGCTTTCTCACAGTGCTACTGAGGTGGAGGTGGTGGTGGTGGGTTAAAACCCCATTGCTGCCAGAACTGAGCCATTGCATCCAACTGCTGTTGTTGATAAGCTTGTCTCTGCTCATGTCTGATCCACCTCTCATCTTGTTGTAATCTCCAAGTGGTCTCCGTATTCCATCGATCATCCTGCTGAGCCCACCGTTCTTCTTGCCGTACTCGCCACTGTTTGTCTTCCTCAATCCTCTGATGCTGCTGTGTCATCAAATTGTTCAAAGATGTAATCAATGTAGGGAGCACTTGAGCCATGTTCTCTTGGCCTCCTTGGCCCGAGCCACTAGTTCCTTCACCTTGACTCTCAATTCGGTGCACAACTTGATAAAGTCGAGACTCATCAGGAGTAGGGTCAACTTCTTGTGCACGATGAGCTGGGGAGTGCATCTTCCAATTAGCTATATCCTCAAGCCCCTAAATCTTAGTTAGTTGGGCATTAGGAAGACGAAAGAACCCTCCTCGATTCTGCAACAGCAAATATTGATCCTCCGGTTTGCTCCAAAAAATCATCTTCAGCCTACAAACATCATCCAATGATATACCCCAATCGCCAGGAACTCTCTCAGCTGAGTCATCATCAGAAACCACTTGAAAATGATTCGCTATAGGAGTAATAAGACCCCCAATCGAGATATCTCCCGTTTGTTTTACTGCTTGGCGATCGAACTGCTCCATCAGAATTTGGCTGAGATCAATCTTTCGTCCCGTTGCCACACACCATAAAAGAAACATCTCCTTTTGAGTCACAGTGCTCGTCTCAGGGCGAGCAAGCACCGTATAGGCAATTAAGCGATGTAAATACCGGAAAACCGGATTACGAATCCAAGACACCTTATTCCTCGATGGATCGCTCTTCATCCAAGGCACAAGTCCCGGGACTTCTACCATATGATTCCAGAACGTGTGCTCATTATATTCATCTGGCGGGGTGCAATCTCCGGTGTTTGGCAGCTTGTAGATGTCATTCAGTGCAGCCCGAGTAAGTGTGTAAGTCTTGTTGCGAAGCCGGAATGACATACTGCTCGGCTTTCTGTCTTGAGCAGAGGTAGGGTGTAGAACTAGAGTAGTGAGAAACTCTAATGTATCATTCCGATATGTGACCCGACCTCTTCCCAATAAGTTCTCCCAACCGACCCTCTTTATGAGCATCCATAAATTCTTGTGAATGCCAAAGTGGTTTTCCACGACAGAGATAGTAAATTTAGTGGGGATGATCTTTCTCCCAATGAGTTTCTTCCATCGCCTCTCTTCTTCAGGTGATTGTAGTCTGATGTTGTAAAATAGAGGATTATCAGGCGAGAATGCCGGTGGATTAGCCGAGGGTGGATTAGCCGAGGATGTTTCACCTGCAACCTTCCGTTTTCTTCCTTTAGGTGGCATAATGTACCCTATAAAACAACATTTTTCAATTAGTACCATAGTGCACACAAGCAACACCGACTCTCCTAGGCTTTATGACCGTTTGATTTATTCTCCGACTATGTTAATTGCAAAATTTCATCGAATTAACACACAAGAGATGTAAACATCAATATCACGATCAATACAAACTTCTCTGTTATTCTTCATCAACATAGAACATAATTGAACCAATTAAAGCCTAGTCTTTACCCAAGAATCACAATGTACGCAACGTATTCGATAAAATGCCACAATGACTCTTGCATGTGAATTAAAAGAAACTAGCTCTAAAGTCAATTCCCACAAGCATAACAACTCGACTATATATGCAATTCACTCAAGTCCACTCAGAATAAGTTTTCCCCAACAAAATTTTGCTACAAGTTTGCACTACAAGTGCAAACATCAATGTCATGCTCAAAACTTATCAAAAGAAGCTACAATCTCAACTAATAAACACAATAACTATCCTTGATAAACAAACAAGTGAAAGTTAAGCATTCTTACCGAAAATTCTTAGTTACAAGACCCTTTTCGAAATTGAGCCCTAAGTGGAGGAGAGAGTCCCAATTTGTCTCTTTCACAAAGTCAAAATTGGGAAACTTTGAAGATTATGAAGTGGGTTTGTGAATTTTGTGTGTTTTTGAAGAAGATTAGAGAGAATTGGGGGGAGGAAATGGAGGGTTTCTTAGAGAGGGAGAAGAAGGAGGAGGTAAAAATTTGAAGGAAAAGGGGAAAAAAAAAAACGTGTTTAAGAAACTGTTACCTGCGCCTCGACCGAGTTACCTATGACCCAGTCGAGTTATTGGTATGCCTCGGTCGAGTTGGATTTGGCCTCGACCGAGTTCAACTTTCTGGAACTCTTGCATTTTTCCCGTCAAATTGGCCTCGGACGAGTTATTAATGCCTCGGCCGAGTTTTGGTAGACAACTCGGTCGAGTTATTTGCCCTCGACCGAGGCAGACTGTCTGGAATTCCTCTGTTTTTTTCTTCAAACTCGCCTCGGGCGAGTGTAATTTTGCCTCGGGCGAGTTGAACTCGCTGAATCTCCCCTGTTTTAGCCTTTTCTCCGTTTTTACTCCTTTTTCTCGCATCTTTTCAAGTCTTTCCTTGCTTTTACAATGACGTCGTATTTCCTATGCACACTAACAAACTAATTAAGACAACTCAAAACATAAATTTCAAAATACGAAAATTTAAAACAAACCAAAACATCGGGTTGCCTCCCGACAAGCGCTACTTTTATCGTCTTTAGCTCGACGACCTTTTGGATTTTTTTTTTTTTTTTTAGTTCAGCTCGGTCAACCGTAATTCATCTACGGTTGCAATTTGACTCGGGTTGTAGTATTTCTTGATCCTCTGACCATTTACAAGGAATGTGCTTCCTTGTGCATCCATCAATTCCACTACTCCCGACTTTCGCACCTGCTTAATTGTGAACGGTCCCGTCCATCGTGACTTTAGCTTTCCGGGAAACAAGCGCAACCGTGAATTGAACAAGAGAACTTGTTCACCAACTTCAAAGTGTCGATTCTTTATCATTCTATCATGGATCCTTTTTGTGCGCTCCTTGTAGATGCTTGAGTTCTCAAATGCTTGTGTTCGGAATTCTTCCAATTCATTGAGTTTTAGAACTCGAGCTTGGCCCGCTGAATCAAAGTCGAAGTTGAGTTTCTTCACAGCCCAGTATGCACGATGCTCCCATTCAACCGGTAAATGACATGACTTTCCAAAGACCAATTGATATGGTGACATACCCAACGGCGTTTTGTACGCCGTTCTATATGCCCACAATGCGTCATCTAACTTCAAAGCCCAATCTTTACGGTTCCCACTAACCGATTTCTCCAAGATTTGCTTAATTTCTCGGTTGGCGAGCTCTGCTTGACCATTTGCTTGCGGGTGGTATGGAGTTGTGACACGATGTTTTACTCCATATTTAGCTAGCAGTGCAGCCAACCATTTGTTGCAGAAGTGCGAACCCCCATCACTCATCAATGCTCTTGGTGCTCCATATCGTGTGATTACGTTCTTCTGAAGGAATTTGATCACCACTCATGAGTCATTCGTTTGGGTTGGAATCACTTCCACCCATCTCGAAACATAATCCACTGCAAGTAGAATATATTGGAACCCCTTTGATGAAGGGAAGGGCCCCATGAAGTCGATTCCCCAAACATCGAATAGTTCCACCTCAATTATATTCGTGAGAGGCATCTCGTGTTTTCTAGAGATACCCCCCGTCCTTTGGCAGCGATCACACTTCGTGATGAACTCGAAGCAATCTTTATGAATGGTTGGCCAGTAAAATCCGCTCTGTAAGACCTTCGCCGCAGTTTTCGCTGATGCAAACTGGCCTCCACTTGGAGATGAGTGGCACTGAGTGATTATGTCTCCTACTTCAGCTTGGGGAACACACTTACGAAGTATGGTATCAGCGCACCTTCGGTAAAGAAAAGGATCATCCCAAATATAAAACTTGATGTCATGAAAAAACTTCCTCTTCTTATGGGTTGTCAAATCCGGAGGTGAAATTCCACATGCTAAATAGTTCACAATATCCCCAAACCATGGTACCTCCTCCATTGTCAATATGTACTCATCCGGGAAACATTCATTGATATCTTCTTTCTGCCCCTTCTTGTCCTCTTCATTGGTGATCCGAGATAAATGGTCCGCAACCACGTTTTCACATCCTTTCCGGTCTCGAATCTCTACATCGAACTCTTGGAGTAAAAGAATCCATCGTATCAATCTCGGTTTGGAATCCTTCTTATCGAACAAGTATCTAATGGCTGCGTGATCAGTGTATACAATTGTTTTAGCTCCAATCAAGTACGACCGGAACTTATCAAATGCATATACCACGGCCAGCATCTCCTTCTCAGTGGTTGTATAGTTTGATTGAGCGGAATCAAGTGTTTTACTTGCATAGTAGATGATTCTGAATAGTTTGTCCCGCTTTTGCCCTAATGCAGCCCCTACGGCCATGTCACTGGCGTCGCACATCAACTCAAAGGGCTGCGACCAGTCAGGAGTGATCAGAATTGGAGCAGATACTAATGCCTTCTTCAATGTTTCAAATGCTTCCCTGCAAGAATCATCAAAAACAAACGCAACATCTTTTTCCAATAGACGGGATAAAGGCTTAGTAATTTTAGAGAAATCACGAATAAACCTTCTATAAAATCCCGCATGTCCAAGAAAACTCCTCACAGCTTTCTCATTTGCCGGAGGTGGTAATCGCTCAATGGCAACTACCTTCGCACGATCAACTTCTAAACCTGCAGGAGAGATTCTATGTCCTAACACGATACCATCCTTCACCATGAAGTGGCATTTCTCTCAATTCAACACAAGATTAGTCTCTTCACAACGTTGTAATACTAATGACAAATTATTAAGACAATGATCAAACGAGGAACCAAACACAGAGAAATCATCCATAAAAACTTCCATTATATTCTCTATGAGTCCACTAAATATTGCCATCATACAACGTTGAAATGTAGCAGGAGCATTGCATAAACCAAAGGGCATTCTACGAAACGCAAACACTCCATAAGGGCATACAAAGGCTGTTTTCTCTTGATCCTCAGTTGCTATCATGATTTGGTTATACCCAGAATACCCATCTAAGAAACAATAAAACTCATACCCTGCGAGTCTATCTAGCATTTGATCCAAAAAGGGTAAGGGAAAGTGATCCTTACGAGTTGCCGCATTTAATTTTCTATAATCAATGCAAACTCTCCACCCTGTAACTACCCTGGTAGCTATGACTTCATCATTATCACCTCTTACTACCGTCATTCCCCCTTTCTTAGGTACAACCTGAGTGGGACTAACCCACTTGCTATCCGATATAGGGAAAACTATCCCTGCATCTAGCCATTTAAGAACCTCTTTTCGTACTATTTCTTGCATCATAGGATTTAATCTACGCTGATTTTGAACACTGGGTTTATAGCTATCCTCCATCAAGATTTTATGCATACATATAGTTGGGCTAATCCCTTTTAAATCATGAATTGTCCATCCTATAGCCGACTTATGTTTCCTAAGCACTCTCAACAACTTTTCAGTTTCTGACTCAGTCAAAGAAGCAGAGATGATTACCGGTTGCTTTTTCTCTAGATCAAGAAATTTGTACCTCAGATGCTCCGATAATGGTTTTAACTCAGGTCCACTGGCTTTCTCTTCAGGTGCTTCTTTCACAACTTCCTTAGTGATGTCTTCATGTTCTGCATCTTCCATCCTTTTTTCCTGCAAAGCGTTCAAAGCACTAACCCCATCTACAAGATCAAGATTAGTAGCATCTATGTCTTTCACAGAAAAAATTGAATTTGTGATACAATGCTTTAACACATCAGAATCGCTAAGTGTCAGAATGTCTTCATGCAATGTAGTATCTACCCTATCTATAGCACTACATGTTTCAACTTGATTAACCTCTTCATCATCATGCATTTTCATAGCCTTATAAATAGAGAATGTCAATTTGTCCTTATTTACTCTAAGTGTGAGTTCTCCTTTTTGGACATCAATTAAAGCACTGCCCGTTGCTAAAAACGGGCGACCTAGAATTAAAGGAACATCTTTATCCTCCATCATATCTAAGACCACAAAATCTGCAGGAAATATGAATTTATCTACTTGCACAAGAACATCTTCTACTATTCCCCTAGGATAAGTGAAAGATCTATCAGCCATTTGAAGTGCAATTGTGGTAGGTTTAAATGTGCCTATTCCTAGTTTTTCAAAAATAGAAAAGGGCATAAGATTAATGCTAGCTCCTAAATCACAAAGTGCTCTTTCAAATGTGTCATTACCTATTTTGCAAGCAATTGTAAAGCTACCTGGATCTTTCTGCTTCAATGGCAGCTTCCTTTGAATCACTGCGCTACACTCCTCAGACAGGTTGACAGTCTCATAATCCTCAAGCTTTCGTTTCTTTGATATCACTTCCTTGAGAAATTTTGCATAATTGGGCATTTGTTGAAGTGCCTCCACGAATGGGATATTGATTTGAATCTTCTTGAAGATGTCTAAGAACTTAGCAAACTGGTCGTCCACTTTCTTTCTTCTCAGTGCTTGAGGGTATGGAATGGGAGGAACATATTTAGAGCCACCTTCAAATGTAATCCCCCGCTCTATCATGTTCTCCGCTTCTTTGCCTTTTTCCTCCGGCTCAGCTTGTTCTTCCAAGTACTCTTTTTCAACAACTTTGCCTTCCACCACCGGCTTCTTTGGTCCTTCATATTCAGTGCCACTCCTCAACTGAATGGCTTGACAATGTTCCCTTGGATTAACCACTGTATCACTAGGAAACTGCCCTTTCTTATGTTGAGCTGTTGTTGCTCTGATCAAGTGTTGGATGTCTGATGCCACACTTTTCAATTCTGCACCCATGCCCGCTATGTTTTTACTCAGCTCAATATGCTTCCCTTCCATTTTCTTCTCCAGCTGCGCTAACTTCTCCTCAAATTGTGCTGCTTGTGCTTCTCTTAACTCTTCCGGAGTTGGGTTTTGTCCATCATGTATGATTCCATTTGTGACTTTGAACCCTGGTGGAGGAGTAAGGGTGTTCTTCGAATTTCCATAAGTCAAGTTGGAATAATTCCGATTCCCTTGTGGATATTGGTTACCTTGTGAATATTGGTTATACCTTGGCTGATTACCTTGGTAATTATTGAAATTCCGCTGATTCACAAAGTTCACATCTTCCATTTCTTCTTGGGCTAGTTGCGGCTGTGATTGCTCAGAATGTTGTGCTAACGTCAGATTAGTTAGCAAGTTCATTTGGGTCGTCAAAGCTGAAATCTGAGAAGCAAAATTCTGATTTGATTCCACTTCAACTACACTAGCAACTCTCATCGGCTGATTACGCTCGTTCGGCCATTGATAACTGGTTCTAGACATAGCATCTAGAATAGCAAACGCTGCATTCACACTTTTCTCCATCAAACTCCCTCCTGACGCAGCGTCTACGTGATCTCTAGTTGGTGCAAGCAAGCCATTGTAAAACTTACAGATTTATTGCTTCCTGGTGAACCCATGCTGAGGACAGCTTCGGATTAAATCTCTGAATCTTTCCCATGCTTCACCCAGTGGCTCCTGATCCAACTGTCTGAACTGTGTGATTTTGTTCTGCAATTCTAGCATCTTGCTGGGTGGGAAGTACTTCAATAAGAATCTTTCACTTAATTCATCCCACTCAGTGATTTCCTCTAACGAATAAAACCATTGCAGAGCTCTATCCTTTAAGGAAAAAGGAAAGAGCCCCATCTTCACTTGCTCATGCGGTACATGGTTGATTTTTATCGTATCAGCCAGTCTCCGAAACTTCGTTAAATGAGTGTTCGGATCTTCTAAAGCAGTACCGCCATACTGATTTTGTTGCACAATATTGATGAGCGCTGGTTTGAGCTCAAAACTGTGTGCATTGAGCGGTGGCGGTTGTACTCCTCCAGGATTCTGATTAGGCAGAGGACGAAGGCAGTCACTTATTGGGGAAGTGTCCTCATCATTGTTCTCGTTGTTATTCTGATTTCTTCCTGGAAGAACTGGATTCTGTGGAGGTTGTTGTTGTTGGATATTTGTGACTCTGTCATCCAAATTGGTCAGTGCCATCAGGATGCGGTTCATAACCTCCTCTTGGTTTGGTGGATTTTCCATCTCAATCGGTCGATTTCTCCTTGCTCCGTGTCTTCGAGCTGTAGCTTCAATTTCTAGATCACACGGAATAAGATGTTCTTTTCCCTTAGACCTGGTATGCATGCACAATCCCTGAAAACACTAACAAGAAAATACCCACGTAAAATTGAAATAGATAAAAATAAAAATAAAAACAGAAATCAAATGTGCAAAAATAAATTGTTGTCTAGTCTAGTCTTGTTCTAGTTATCAGAATAAAAACTAAAACACTAAACTCAGTCCCCGGCAACGGCGCCAAAAACTTGTTCGCCTATTTTATAACCTAACGCTCCGCAAGTGTACGGGTGCAAGTGTATATAACGGCAAGCAAGGTCGATCCCACAAGGACTGACTTAATGACTAGTTTGATACTCTAAATATCCTAAAACACTCCTAACTAGGCTCTCAATTGGGTTGATTTTAATATTGAACTCATCTTACTAAATTATTACTAAACACTTAAATTCAAGTATAAGAAAATAATTTATCAAATTTGCAAGATTGGAAGATATATTCTAGAGAATTGATTTCAGAATTAACTAAGTTTGACAATCTAATTATTCTAAACTAGCAATGATTACTATCGTTATTAGACGGCACTCATATATGTTAACTCTCCTTTCGAAGCAATTAACTTGTAGATTCATTACCCCTAGCCACCCTTTCAAGTCGACTAGACCTAATGAACTCCCAATCGATCTTAGACCTATGCCTACGCATTTATCTCACCTCCTTTCAGAGCGCTCAACAACTACGCTATATGTTGTATTTCCATTCACAAATTCCTCCTTTCAAAGCCAACTTATGAATTATGTAGAAGTAGTTAAGTGATCAAATTAACTATTCATGAAAATAAATCACAACATATAGATAACGAATAACAATCATTAACTAGAATAGAAAACTTCGATTAATCAAACATCGTTAAAACCTACTTTCAAAACCCTAGAATAACAAAGAACTACTCACTCATGTTCATATTCATAACACAAATATGTTCATAGACAAACATGATTTGAAATAAAGAAATGAGACAATGAATAAGCACCCTAATCGTCGTCTTGATCTTGATTCTTCGATGTTGCTTTCCTCTTCAAAATATCTTCTAATGAGCTCTCTCCCTTATTTTTGAGTTTGGGACTTCCTTATATAGTTTAGGTCAAATTGGGGCCAAAATGGGCTTTAAAACGCGCACACTCTGTTTTGGACCCGGAAAGCTGACTCGACCGAGTTTGGCCAACTCGACCGAGTTGGAGTTTCTGGCCAATTTCACGTTTCTCTTCATTTCTCCCTCGACCGAGTTGTTAAACAACTCGACCGAGTCATACTTTCTGACCATGCTTCAACATCTTCTTGCAATTTCCGACTTTTCTTGCTCGTTTTCCACCCGAACCTTGCCCAAACGGACTTTTTGGCCTTTTTATACCTGAATAACACCAAAACAAGCAGAAACACGTCATCTAGCTCAAGAGATGGAATTTAATCACTTTTCGCCCAAATACACATGCATATGTCCCATATTACGACCTTTAATTGACCTAAAATACATGTAAAACTAGCATGTATCACCAACTCCTCGAAGCTTGTTTAAGTCCATAAATGGACCTTTGAAGTTTGCAAACCTTTTGCTCACTCCCACTAGATATGAAGCCTTCTGGCTGTCTCATGTAGATCTCTTCTTTAATGTGTCAATTAAGAAAAGCAGTCTTCACATCCATTTGCCATATCTCATAATCATAATGTACAGATATAGCAAGCAAAATCCAAATGGACTTAAGCATTGCTACTGGTGAAAAAGTTTCCTCATAATTAATTCCTTGCTTCTGAGTATAACCTTTAGCAACCAGACGTGATTTATAGGTCACAACCTCTCCATCAGCTCTAAGTTTTCGCTTGTAGATTCATTTGCAGCCAATTGGAACTATTCCCTCTTTTGGATCCACCAAAGTCCATACTTTGTTGGAGTACATGGAGTCCATCTCGGATTGCATAGCTCCTCGCCATTTTTCTGAGTCAATGTCTGACATTGCCTCGTTATAGCTTCTTGGACCATTATCCAAGGGGAGTTCCTCTTCCTTATTCTCTAATACCAAGGTTAACTTATTAGGTAACCTTGGAACCCTTTCAGATCGCCGAAGAGGTTGTATTCTAGAAGGGCCAACATCAGTTGGTGTGTTATCTACTGCAATTTTTGGGATGTTTTGTGATTCTTGAACTTCTTCAAATTCCACTATTTCGCCATTTCTATCATATAGAAATTCTTCCTCAAGGAAAGTGGCATTTCTCGAAATAAACACTTTTTGTTCCGAGGCATCGTAGAAGTGGTATCCAATAGACTCTCTTGGATATCCTATGAATTTACATAATTTGGATCTCATATCCAACTTATCTCCCACTTGCTGCTTCACGTAAGCAGCACATTCCCATACTCTAAGGTATTTGTATGAGGGTGTCTTACCACACCATATCTCATAAGGCGTTTTGAGCACAGACTTAGAAGGCACTCTATTTAATAAATGTGCTGCTGTTTCTAGGGCATAACCCCAGATTGAAAGAGGTAATGAAGTGAAACTCATCATTGATCGAACCATGTCCAACAGTGTTCGATTCCTACGTTCTGAAACTCCATTAAGTTGAGGAGTAGTAGGGGGAGTCCACTATGAGAGAATCCCATTCTCTTTTAGATAATTAAGAAAATCTGAATTTAAGTATTCACCTCCTCGATCAGATCAAAGAACTTTTATACTTAAACCACTTTGTTTCTCTACTTCACTTCTGAACTCTTCTAACCTTTCAAAAACTTCAGATTTGTTCCTTAAAAGGTACACATAACCATACCTAGAGAAGTTGTCGGTAAAAGTTAAGAAGTAGTTATAGTTCCCACGGGCACTAACATTTAATGGCCCACATACATCTGTATGAACTAATTCCAACAAATGTTTGGCTCGTTCCACTTGTCCAACAAATGGGGATTTGGTCATTTTACCTTTGATGCAAGACTCACAAATCGGCAAACCTTGCTCAATTTTTAAGTTAAGCAATTGAGCCAACTTGTTAATCATTTTCTCAGAGATATGACCTAATCTTGTGTGCCATAAACTCATAGAACTATTATTATCTAACTTTCTTTTATTTTGTTGGACATGAAAAATTGAATCTCGGGGAGTTAGGGTATACAAACCATTAGTCAATATGCAAGTAGTGATTAAAGAAGAACATTCAGAAATGGAACAACTTCCACGTTCAAATAAAAAGGAAAAATCTTCTCCATCCAAAATAGGAATAGAGATAATGTTCTTAATAATTTGCGGAACATAAAGACAATTGTTTAATACCACAACAAAACCATTATCCAAAACTAGACTAACAGTCCCTACTGCTAATGCAGCAACCTTTGCTCCATTCTCCAGCCTCAGGACCATCTCGCCTCTGTCGAGCCTCTTACTTCTTGCCATGATCTGCAAATCATTGCAAATATATGAGGCACATCCAGTATCTAATACCCAAGAAGTATCGTTAACAGACAAGTTAACTTCAACGACATAAATACCTGAACTCTTCAGGGATGCAAGATAATCCTTGCAGTTTCTCTTCCAGTGCCCTGGTTTTTCGCAGTAGTGACACTTGTCATTGGCCTAAGAATTCTTTTTCTTGATACCTCCCTTTGCCTTCAGCGCATTGGTATTATAGGAACCCTTTCCTTTCCCTTTCTTTTTCTTTGACTTTGCAGCCTTAGATTTAGGAGTGGATCCAACAAGCATGACCGACTTATCCTTTTTCATGGTGGATTCAGCCGTCTTCAGCATGTTAACAAGTTCAGGGGGACTCTTCTCCATGTTATACATGTTGAAGTTAACAACAAAGGAGTCAATTGAAAGAGGCAGAGACTGGAGCATCAGATCAGTGAAAAGATCATCCGGAGCTTTAATTCCCAAAGATGTAAGTCTTTCAATAAGGGCTAACATCTTCAACCCATGATCTTGGACTGAAGAGCCCTCAATCATGTGATAACGAAATAGATACTTTGAGGTAGCATACCTCTGCTCACGAATTTTCTCAGCATACAACTTTTCCAACCGTTGAAAAATTGCATAACCAGAAGTTTGATCTGCATGATGCCTTTGCAACTCATTTGACATTGATGCCAGCATGAAGCAATAAGCTCGTCTATTGTCATCCATATGACTTTTGTACTTCTCAAGTACTCTCTTTTCAGCATCAGCCGCAGGCGCTGATGGTGGCTCAATATCAAGAACATATTCTTTGTTTTCCAAAACGCAAAATAATTTTCAGATTTCTCAGCCATTCATTATAGTTGGGTCCAGTCAATTTATTTTGTTCAAGGATGCTAGATATAGCATTGATAGCCATTTCAGTAAATGAATCTACAAAGACAACGAAGCAGAAAATAAGCAAACTATGGAAAAAATATTCATTCAATAAAAGGTCTTTAATATTAAATGTCTCCCACTATTTTATTCAAATTCTTTTAACCCTAATAGAATTCGGGAAATCAAATTTTCTAGTGGGCTTGAGGCCCAATAAAAATATCTTATACCCCAATTATATGAGCCTATAAGATATAATTACCAGTAGTTAAGATTTTAACAATTGTAACATTATACAACCCTCAAGTTTATTTTGCCTCACTTTTCCTATATACCCCAATTTTATGAGCCCATACAATACTAAGTGTCAAACAACACCCATCAAACGTTCATGTAAATAGAGCATCAAAACACCCCACGACTCATGGGCGGTGTAAAGATGAGTCTATTTCATGAGCATCATTATGCTTGGTAGAGAACATAGCTTTCCAAATACATAACCACCCCAGGACTCATGGGCAGTGATCAAGTATGGTAGCATCGTCATGTCTTTACCTTTGATAGTAGGAATGGAATAATAAGTCCTACTTAAAATTTCATATTTCTTTGAAATCAAAATTTCATAAATTTTTATTAAGTTTCAAAAACTTAGGGTTAATTTTAATTCCAAGACCTCATTAACTAAAATTAATAAGTGGATTATTCAATGCTTTTTCCATCATATGAGCGCAAGTAGAAAGCATTAGATAAATTCTAGCATGCATCCTATACATAAAGTTGTGGGATGATCTTGGCCAACCTATGCGACCCGTTTGAACCAAAATGGGTCAATGGTCAATCTAAGGGATTAAAAATAGGAAACTAAACTATTACATCATATGTAATCCCATACATACATGGGCCTTTAGCCTACTCTATTACAAAAGTATAACCCATCACAAATGGGTCTTCGCGTCGAACGTTCTTCAGATTTACAATAAAAATAAAAACCCTCACTGACTAGTCTACTCTCATTGCATAAATCTAAAGAACTTACAAATGTAAATAAGAGGCTCACAGTCCCCATTTAAAAAACCCAAAGAATATAAAGACATACATCACAAAGGTTTATGGTTCATGATCATCCCTAAATAAATAAATATGCAATCACCCTCATCAAATGAAGCATATTTAAAATTATCAAATAATTTCTTATGTCGTATTTCACAATTATTTGGGATAATATAATATTCACAAAATTATAAAAAAACAATTTTGTTTAATAATATCACCGAGTATGTAATTTGGGAGAACACTTCTTCGTTTAATAAAGCACATCCAATTAACAGTCCAACCAAGTTACAATAACTTGGACCAATTACCTTTTCAAAAAGAAATTAATTACAGAAAGCCATTTTCTATACCTTATTCAAAAGTTAATAAATCTGATATGACAAGATGAGTAATCAATGTTTGAGAAATCATTTCTCACATTAAATATAATAATGTTACAACACTTTTTACTGTCTCTCAGATTAATCATTAGAATCAAAATCACCTTTTAAAAGTCGTGATTTGATTCTGCTCATTACTCAAATGATGGGCATATATAATTTTTTTATATATATCCACGTATATACTTATAAGTATATTATATATATATATATATATATCTCACATATATACACATATATAATAGATAAACTATTTTATCTCCTTACTGTCTATATACTTTATCATATAAATATACATAAAGTCTTAATATCATCCCAAATAATAAAATATGTCACAATATATTGTTGTTTAATCAATTAAAACATGAATTTCACACCGAACACCTTTCAATACTGTGAACCTGGCTCTGATACCACTGTTGGGATCGTTATAGCAGACCCGGGTTAACGCAGCGGAATTTAAAAGATTTAATTAAATACAATATATCACATATATAATTTAGCCCGAATAGCTCAAAACGATTATCAGAACACGTATTGAAAGGAATGCATAAAACACAAAATTCGTGTGTCTTTTGAAGTAGGGGTTAGCAGAAATCAATTCCTTGTCTGACACCGAAACTCGCAAGGATCCCACTTGTAATCCCTCTAATTAGACCACCGATTGAATGACAACACCGAATCAATACTTCGCTAGTAGTATTGATTCGTATTATAATCAATTAGAAGATAGTGTATAAAGAAAAAGGAGATCAATAATTGGAAGAACACTTCTTCCGGAAATATTCTGCCAAGTTACTAGCCAGAGAGAGAGTGATTTCAAAATTGGTCTTTTTTCCTTTTAAGTCATTCAATAATGAAAGGAAAACCTAATTAAAAGAAAAACTGCCGCCAATCAAATTTTATTTATTTTTGAAACATTCAGAAACCCTCTTCCTCTAAAATAGCTGAAAATAACAAAATTTGACTTATTCACTCTTTTAATCATGTTCCACGTATTTCAACTTAAATGGAATCTAACTCCAATTTATAATTTGTGGACATTTTATATATACTATACATATATAAACAAATTTATGTATTTAGATAAACTAATTTATCTAAATAATTATATCTCCTTTCTATTAGTGGACTTTTATAATAAAGCCTACTACCACTAATTTTGATTCCAAATCACAAACAATTTTAATCAAGTCAATTGATTAAATGTTATCCACTATTGCTATCAATTAAATAATCTAATTATCTAATTGAATTTATATTTCATTTAGTAATTGAATCGAAAGATAAATCTAATTAATTAATCATTATTAATTGATTATATCCAACTATTGGATTATCTTAATCGATAATTGTTGTCATTCAAACTTAGGTGTGACCCTTTAGATTCACCACTAACACTAGCAGTAGGCTTACAACTTTTGCAATTTTTGTAAATAACAGTTATTTGATTATTTAGAATCAACTCTTTAATTCTAAAACCTACAAATCACGAGAACACCTAGCAAGTAGCGTGATCACCTAGTGTTAGGTGAAATAGCGAGTAAACCTATATAATTGCGATTATCATACATGTAAAGTATTTCCAACAAACAATCTCCCGATTGATTCCGTGGTATGGATTATAAGTCAAAACCCCGTTAAATCAATAATTATGTTATTCTTTTCAAGTTACAATGATTCTTGATGAATTCATATTCACCTTGCCTTGGCCAAGGTCTTCGAATCAAGAACAACGAAAACACAAGAGATTCTCTTGTCAATTACAAGTGTCGAATTCTATGTTGGCCATTGACAAGTCTCTACGTACATTTATTTAATACCCAATATATCCCCTTGCGATTTTCAAGCAATCAGAAGATATATCTAAGTATTACATAATATACATAAGACTACCGTCATGCCTCAAGTCTAAGGACTAATCATGTACTAGCGCAATTAGGAAATTCTTATTTCGACAGGATATCTCCAATTAAGAATTTTTCATGGATCAAGTCTAATGAACTTGTTCAATAACAAACATCTGCATACATGAACTCGTGTCACCACACTAATACTAATGGAATATAATATTCTCGTCTCACAAGTATTCATCGTATGCACAAGTCTTACCAGCTACTCAATGTCCTATCTTGAATAGCTTTGACTTAGGACTAATTTAAGACCAAAGCTTCAGCATATTCCATGATCACCATCGCATGCGTGACCGTGCCCCTTAACTTATTTTGATCTAAGGACTTTATCTGATATTTTGCAAATATAAAAGAAAAACAATATAAAAGATAAAGAGTAATGTCTTCTTTAATATAATTCCCAATAAAATTGTTTACATACAAAATATGAAAGAGTACAATAATCCAATCTAATTGGTGCACTGGGCACACTACCCTAACACATACAACCTTTGCTTGAGATATAGCTTGTTCGACAACGACTTCGACATATAATGACTTTCCAGTTTTAGCCAAAGTGCAGCCTATGACTCCTCATCCATGACATGATACATCACGTCATCCACCAAGCACAAGTGAATAGCCGCCACCGTCTTGGCCTCTAACTCGCACCAATCTTGCTCCTCTATCTTCTCGGGCTTCTTCCCGGATAGAGCTTTAACCATCTCTTGTTGTACCAACAGATTCTTGACACGTCTTTGCCATAATTCGAGTTTCCCAATTCCATAAAACTTTATCAGATCAAACTTCGCACCAAGCCCATTCGTTGAACCGTGCTCTAGATGCCAATTTATTGTGAAACAAGCACCAGAGAAATATAGAAACACAGTAGAAATAAGTAGTAAAACAAGAAAACAAAAACACAAGATTTATGTGATTCGACAAATTATCTAGGTCCCTGAGAGAGAGAGAGAGAATTTATTAATGAGATATGTAATGAGTGCAAGACTTATACTAGTCAATGCTTCTATTTAGAACCTCTAAACCCAAGATGTAAGTAATCCTAATTAGATTATGAAACCACTGAATCGTGGAAATCCTAATTACATTACGAAATAACTTAGGGAAAGGGTACCAATAGCCCCTCCAACTTTTACCCCAGGCTCAAATAAACACTTGAACTATTTGTTTGTTCAATAAAATACTTGTATTTTTTAATCCGAAGATATAAACACCTTAACTTTTAATTCTAACAAATAAACACTTCTGTCTAAAAACAGAGTTAACACCGTTAGTTTTTTATGATGTGGCACAGCGAGGCCCAACTCTTTGCAAATAGCCTGACCTTCCGTTTTTCTCCCTAGAATACCCACTTTCACCTTCTCTCCCTCTACAATACGCATTTTTACCTTCTCTTTCACTCGGTTCTTCCTCAAAGCAATAAATAACTTCTCATTATCTTCTTTTCCTGAGACCTAAGATCCTGAGCATCGCCCTTGTTTGGGCCTCGAGATCCAAGCGTTAGCCCTTTCTGAAGACGATAAAATGTCGAAAGTATTTCCGTGGCGGACGATTTGAAGGTCAATTCATCATCTTCATCGCGGGCCGATCTTGAAAACACTTCCTGGCCCGTGTTTGTCCAAATGTTTGAGATGTTGGCCCAGTAGCTTTTGCTTCTTGCTCTCACCTCCCCTCTCCTCCTCTTTGTGTGTGATTTCTTTGAAGAAATGGGGAAGCGAACATTTTTCCCGGTGCTATGTTGAAAAAAGAAAAATAGTGTTTCCCACTTTTATCTTCTCTTTCACTTTGTTCTTTCTCACTGCAACAATGTAGAGAGAGAAAGATAGGGGTAGTTTGACTATGCAAAACGTTGGCCCCGTTGTACCATATCATGAAAAACTAACGACGTTAAAGTAATGTTTGGAAAGAAGTGTCTATTTTTGAAATTAAAAGTTAAGGTATTTATTTTGTTCGAATTAAAAAAATTAAGTGTCTTATTGGATAAAAAAATAGTTCAGTATTTATTTGAGACAGGGATAGAAGTTGAAGCGTCTATTTATACCTTTTCCTAATAACTTAATCCAAAAACTTAATTTCCATGACAATAGCTTAATCCACAAGCCAAATAATTATAACGGCTATTTTGAGCCACAATTCTACACATATAATAAAACTAATTTAAAAGGGATTATATTCCCATAATTAATGCAAGTACACACCTCTACTAGAGAGGCAAGAAAAGCAAAAAAAAAAAAAAAAAAGCCAAGAAGTCTGCCTAGATATTATCGAGGAGAAAGTGTAGCTAGCTGTCCTGTCCATCAACAATTTGAGTTTTGATATCTCAGTTATAAAATTTAAAAAATGTTTTTACTATTTTGAATTGTGAGGTCTGCCTAGAGTAAAAAGTCTAAGTGAGAAATCAATATTTCTCTCTCTTCAATTGTCCTAAATTTTACTCCATTTATTTTATAAGAATTGTCGCTTTAGCAACCCCTTTTAGAAAATTAAGAATGAATAAAAATAACAAATATATATATATATATGCACAATTAATTTAATTAAGATATATTTTGTAAAATAAAAACATATAATCGGCTAAATTAAGTAGGTTGTTTATGATAATATTGAAAAAAAATTGATTTTTTTACTAAAGCAACTCTTTTTTTGAAATTTTTTCTTTTATCTAAAGCGACAATTTTGTTGTAACGAAAAGAGTATTATAGTTTGAATTTGAAGGAAAAATATCTATTTTAGTAGGGGTGTGTATGATACGGTGTAGATCGAACATACAAAACTTCGGCTATTTAAAAAATGAGTGAACATTACCGATCAAAAAAATAGGGAGGTGTGGTACGATTATATTTCTTTTTCAGGACAATTTGGTTCAAAATTTCGGATCTAACGGAACGGTTCAATTCGGTTCAGTTCAATTTGGATAACTTGAGATTTTTTATCTTTCGAATAACAAATTCAATTTGAACAAAATATATTGATGTCTAACTAATATAAATAATTTTATTATATCAAATTTGTTTCTAAGTCATTAACTTGTGTTTTTTAAATTATATAACAATTAGATATAAGGCTCTTTAATTATTTGTTAAATATAACTAGCTACAAAATTATGAATAGTTTAATTTTCAATACTTATTTAAATTAATCTTTTAGGGATAATATATTTTTAAACTTTTTATTTGTTATTTTATTCGGTTCAATACAGTTCAGTATGGTTTGATACGGTTAAATACGGTGTTTGGTTCAGAAAATTGAGAAATATCCAAATTCGTACCAAAAAAATAATCGGTTCACTTCGGTTATGGTCTATATATTTTTTCGGTTATTTAGTCGGTCCGAATTACGGTTCGATTTCGATAATCACCAAACTCCCTGCACAACCCTATTTGGTATAGATTTGAAGTTTGTTCAAATTAGCAATTGATACTTTTCTTTCTTCTTTTTATTTAATTAATTTGGTTACAAGATATTGTATGGTATTGACTCATAAATTACGTTAAGCAATTTTGAGTCAATGACGTAAATCTAAACCATAATTGTTCTTTTAATATCTAGATAATCTTATTTGAAAACATCAGAAATTCCTCGATTAATCAACAATAATGTTGTTTATACCTTCTCAACATTCAACTCACACCCAATTATATAAAATTGTATCGCTTAAAAAACTTTATAAATAAATTGATAAGAAAACTAAAAAGTAGCAATAATAAGAAAATAATTGTATTAAAAGTATTATTTAGAAAAATATTTGTGAAGTAAGTAAGCAGGTATTTGTAAAAACGTGAAAGTAGTAAATATGCCATAAAATAATGTAATTAATGAATGGATATATCCGACCATAATAAAGTCGGGTAAGGAAGAAACGTTTCCCAAACTGGATTACAGCCCACAGAAAGCAAGATCATGACGTGGCAAATGCAACTACCATTTCCACATGTTCTATCCTTATTGGTTTGAGTTTCCACGTGGCAGACCAGACTCGTCACTGCAACTAAAATCTTCTGTCGCTCTCATCTTACTAATAATCACTTCGTACACACTTCTAATGAAAATTAAAGATAAATAAATGGAAAATATATGTATATTTGGAAATAACTTCAATTTTGGGTAGATTTGGAGCAGAATAAAATCCCACGCCTCAATGGCCTATTCGTAATTTCAGAAAAATAATGAGGCGATACAGTTAAATTTTTTCCCCGTCGCTATATAATTCCAATCTTTACATGGACATTGATATATATGCATATTCCCGATCCGCCGTCGTGCGTCTCTCTCTCTCTCTCTCTACACACTTTCTCCCTCTAATTTCGCTCTAATCAAAAGAAAGAAAGAAGAAATACAAATACTACTATTTCAATCCAATTTTGACTTTGTCATATTCAAAATTAATTGGTTGGATTTCATGATTTCATCATAATTGAAACAAAAATCCGATCTTCAATCTCCTTGAGCCTCGAGAAATCGTTTTTCTTCCGGTGATTTTGTAGGTATACATTCCAGATCTTGCTTATTTGGAGCTGTTTTCTTCTCAATGCATGCGTTTGTGTTCAGTGAATTGGGATTTTTAGAATTCCATTTGTGTGTTGCTGTAGAGATCGTTCTGATCGTTGATGTTTGAGTTCAGATCTCTGTTACTTCTATGTTAATTTGAGTGCAAATATGTTTGCATGTCTCCAATTAGAAGAGATTCTACATCCTGGGTCGGGCCAAGCTGCTAAAGAGTGACTAATCACCTGCATTCAGTTCTTTGTGTAAATATGGGATTTATCTATCCAGACATTGTCATATGTTTACCTTAGCGGACAAGTCGATGTATGAGTCGTGAATTGATTATCCGATGTTATGTCCCATTAGTTTTATGTGGGTTATAGAATATTATGTTTTTGTTGAATATGGATCTGTTGATATCTGCCCTCTTTTTCGTGTTTCCTTTTTAGGCTGTCGCTCTCAAGATTTAATTTTAGCAAAAGAAACTGATTACTTGACACTTGGATCATCTCGAGGATTTAAACTATTAGAGGATTTACGTTGTGTTTGTACAAGACATTCAGTTTTTGCATTTGAGTTGGTTGAAAAAATAAATGTTTGTTTCTTTTGCCATGCTGTAGATTATCTTTGTGGAATTTGTGTTCTAGTTGGCTTTGGCAATATAGATTTTGATCTTTCTCCCTATTGTTTGATGCTTTGATCGACAGTTGAACTTAAAGTTAGTATGTGGGATTGCTTGCTTAGTCTTTATGGGGTTACTTTAAAGAAGGCTAAAGCCTTTAGAGGTCTTGTAAGTGGATAAAGTTGGTGATTGTTTGCATCATTAGTATATTCAGCAGGGATCTGAATGGGACATCACGAGGAACCACTTGAAGAGAGACTTGACATAGTTTAAGTAGAATATGCGTTGTGATAGAATGCTGTTGTTGAATGTTTGTTCTTTTTATAGGGGCATGAAGGAGATGTTTGTTTTGGTTGATTCTTTATTGTTAATAATTGGTTTTACTTGTATTTTTTGCAGACTGTGCTGTTGAAATGGCATCAACAGCTGGAGCCACAGGATGGTTGAGGGGAGTAGTTAAAGCTGTTCCCTCTGGTGATAGCTTGGTGATAATGGGGAATACCAAGGCTGAGATCCCCCCAGAGAAGACAATCACCTTGTCATCTCTAATGGCTCCTAAGTTGGTACGTTGATTTCTTTCATTCAGAAACAGTTCTGTGTTACTTTTGATCTCAAGTATTGTGCTGTTAGCAATGCTCTCATCTTTTAGATCTTGGTTATTTTGTTTCATGACTGTCCTGAACACCATTTGCAGTAAACCAAAAGCAGCCTTACTTCCTCTTGTCTTGCTGTTGCTAATGCCTAATATTTGTTTTCCTTTATAGGCTCCTCGCAGAGGTGGTCTTGATGAGCCGTTTGCTTGGGATAGCAGAGAATTTTTGAGGAAGCTTTGTATTGGGAAGGTTTGAATTTCTGGCTTTAGTTTCCTAAAGTAGGGCAGTTCACTTGCTTATGATGTCTCTCTTGGAAATTAATTTCTTGCCTTTGCATTTTAGGAGGTCACTTTCAGAGTGGATTATACTGTACCGTCCATTAACCGGGAATTTGGCTCTGTTTTTCTGGGGGAAAAGAATGTTGCTTTTCTTGTGGTTGCTGCAGGCTGGGCAAAGGTTATCTGTTTCTGTTTATAGCTCATCCATAGTGCTACTATTTTCATTGGTTTATGGTTTTTCTCACATAATTTTTTATATTTTGCTAATGCAGGTTAGAGATCAAGGTCAACAGAAAGGAGAAGCGAGTCCTTTCTTAGCAGAATTGCTACGTCTTGAAGAACAGGCCAAGATGCAAGGTTTAGGCCGTTGGAACAGGGTTAGTATCTTTTTATCTTGCATGTTATTTTTTAATTAATCTGTCTTTGTGCTTCAGGAGACATGATTTTAATTTTGGGTCTCCAGGGCATGTTGAATCTGTTTTTTCTGTCTAGAAGATTAAAATAATAATGCTGTCTTGCTTCATTTAGACTCCAGGTGCTCCTGAGGCAGCGATTAGGGACCTGCCTCCTTCAGCTGTTAGTGATCCTAACAATTTTGATGCTATGGCTCTATTGGCTGCTAAGAAGGGTAGTCCATTGGAGGCTATTGTGGACCAGGTCCGTGATGGCAGCACAATTCGTGTTTATTTGCTTCCAGATTTTCAACATGTGCAAGTGTTTATTGCTGGGATTCAGGTATCTATTAATCCTACTGAACAAAATTTCTTATGGCTTCTATATTCTTTCCCCTTTGAATTTTTTTTAATTCAAATTTCGTACCAGTCTCCATCACCGGGTAGAAGGGCTGCAGTTGAGGCTGTCATTGGAAGTGATGTGGTCCCCAATGAACAAAATGGGGATTCCACTGCTGAAGCTCGTGGTCCACTAACATCTGCACAGAGACTTGCTGCATCTTCTGCATCTGTGGTTGAAGCTCCCGGAGATCCATATGGGAAAGAAGCTAAACATTTCACAGAAATCCGTGTTTTGCACAGAGATGTGAGTACATTGAGAAGATGCTTTCATCCTCCCCCTTCCTCTTAATTACTTAGTCTGTATTATGTATTATGAAATGTGGTACAGGTCAGGATTGTGTTGGAAGGTGTTGACAAATTCAGCAACTTGACTGGTTCGGTATATTATCCTGATGGTGACTCAGCAAAAGACTTAGCATTGGAGCTTGTTGAAAATGTAAGTGATCTCATCATGATAATATGGACATGGCATGCTATGGGACTTTTTGGGTAATTCTGTTCTATGTTATATTTCTTCTCTTGTGTTCCTTGATAAGGTTTCCTCTTCCACTGAGTCTTGGTCTTTCGCTTTTCAAAGTCATGCTAAATGCTTATGCCTCACACTAGCCTTTTCTTTGTCAGCTGAAAATGATTCCTTCCCACATAAATGCCCTATTGTTTGTCTATTTCTAAAGGAACCAATGCTAATTTTTATTTCTAATCAAGAAGATTTGAATAGAAGCAGATAAGAAAACGTTTGTTGTTTCAGAATTTCTGCATTACTTCTAGTGACTTATCTTGTCATCAAGTTCTGTTGTCGATATAAACTTTGCCTGAGACTTGAATGTTTTCAGTTTCTGGTTTGTGTTCAAACTGTATGATGAATAGTTAAATACTTCCCATTTATTTCTATACTCAAATTTGTTGGTTGATATATGCTTGCGACATGTTGCTATGTTCTCTTAATTCTCTACGAGTCCCCGTTATGCTGTCCGCCTATTTGATACCCTGTTGACTTGTTATGATCATATATGGCACAACTTCATTCATTTCTTGATGCTATGTTCCCGTAGGGTTTAGCTAAATATGTGGACTGGAGTGCAAGCTTGCTGGAAGATGATGTAAAGCGGAAGTTGAAGAATGCTGAACTTCAAGCCAAGAAGACTCGTTTGAGAATCTGGACAAATTATGTTCCACCTGCAACAAACTCAAAAGCCATTCATGACCAGAACTTTACGGGAAAAGTGAGTTTATTTTTGTGTTCAAGGTGTTCGGCTGTCTTCTAATTTCTTGATTAATTTATTATCGTACAAAAATGTTAATATGCAGGTCATTGAAGTTGTAAGTGCTGACTGCATTGTTGTTGCGGATGATTCCTTACCGTTTGGAGATCCAGCTGCTGAGCGGCGAGTCAATCTTTCGAGTATAAGGGGTCCTAAAATGGGTAATCCTCGTAGAGATCAAAAACCTGATCCCTATGCTCGTGATGCCAAGGAATTTTTGAGAACACGCTTAATTGGACGTCAAGTATGGTTTTCTTTTTTCTTTTTTTTTTTTCCGTCGTTTAAGTGTCACTTCCTGTATTCAAATACTTTATTTTTGACATGGCTACATCAACCCAGGTGAATGTTTCAATGGAATATTCAAGGAAGGTTGGCATGGCAGATGGAGCTGCTGGTGCATCTGGGGCTGCAGATACAAGGCTGATGGATTTTGGAACGGTCTTCCTTGTTAATCCACCTAAAGAAGGGGATGCTGCTAGTGCAGCCAGCCAAACTGGAGTTAACATTGCTGAGCTTTTAGTTGCTCGTGGTTTTGCCACAGTTGTTAGGCACCGAGATTTTGAGGAAAGATCAAATTACTATGATGCTCTTCTATCTGCTGAGTCACGTGCAGTTTCAGGGAAGAAAGGTATGCATTCTGCCAAGGATCCTCCTGTGAGACACGTAACGGACCTGCTGACGGTTAGTTCTGCACCTTATCGAATTTGTTTTAAGGCTTTTCCTTCGAATATTATTATTGTTTGTGGTGATACTGATTGTGGAACTAAATGTATGTAAGGCTAACGCAAAGAAAGCAAGGGACTTCTTGCCATTTTTGCAACGCAATAGGAGGATGGCTGCTGTCGTTGAATATGTGCTCAGTGGACATCGATTCAAGATTGATATTCCAAAGGCAACATGCAGCATTGCTCTCTCATTGTCTGGGGTTAGATGCCCGGGCCGCGATGAGCCTTATTCTGATGAGGCCATTGCATTTATGAGGCGGAAAATAATGCAGAGGGATGTCGAGGTAGTCTTTTTCTCCTTTCTGGCTGCTTCCTTTTTATTCTATGCTATATGTGCATTCATATCTCACATTACTCTGTTCACACAGATCGAAGTAGAAACTGTTGACAGAACTGGAACGTTCCTGGGAACCTTATGGGAGTCCAGAGTCAATGTGGCCATACCACTTTTAGAGGCAGGCTTGGCAAAGCTTCAGACTTCCTTTGGTCTTGATAGGATCCCAGAGGCTCATCTTTTGGTTCAGGCTGAGCAGTCAGCTAAACAAAAGAAGATTAAGGTGAATATAATTCATGTGAATGTCCCTTCTTTTACTTTTCTCCATGTTGCTCTTTTGCTAATTATTCTTTGCAGATATGGGAGAACTACGTTGAGGGAGAGGAAGTTTCTAACGGTGCACCTGTTGAAAGAAGACAGAAAGAGGAGATCAAGGTATGTGTCTTCATATCTCAAATCTGACATAGTGTTTTTTAATCTCTCTCATATGACAATCATGTTTTACTGTTGGATTTCTCAGGTTGTGGTTACTGAGGTCTTGGAAGGTGGTAAATTTTATGTTCAATCAGTTGCTGATCAGAAAGTGGCATCTATACAAAAACAGCTTTCTTCTTTGAACCTTCAAGAAGGGCCTGTCATAGGTGCCTTCAATCCTAAGAAGGGGGATATTGTGCTGGCTCAGTTCAGTGCGGATAAATCTTGGAACCGTGCTATGGTAAGATGCCATACTTTAATTCTCTCATAACATTCACTGAAGATAATATTGCAACGTGGCAGCCACGTATTTTTAAGTTACCTATGACTTGGGTTGGCTATTACTTAGTGATATTCAGTTTTATGTGGTCCCCTTGTGATAAAGTTGAGTTGAAGTGTCTCTTTGACTCTATTGAGTAGGGGTGGATCTGGTTTGGTTTCGGCGGGTTTTCGGTACCTGATTAGATGGGCACCCGGTAAGAATAACCCACACCGGTCTTGTGTGTTCCCCACGGATCTGGTTGGGTCTGTAGAGAACCGTCTTTTTGGGAATTGTGTTTGGGAAAAACAGGCACCTTCAATTTCATCGTCAAGTTCAATTGTTGATGTTTTTTTCTGCTTTTTCAGTCGGGTACCTAAAGAGCCTGACAGATATTGGAACTCGATTCAATTGAAGCCTGATAGATGTGGGTTGTTTGTTGATATAGTGGAGCACCCGTAGGACCTTTTAAATGCTCGACCCAATCGGGAAAACCCATGTGGGTCGGGTCGGGCACCTGAATCCAACTGTAAAACCCAGCCTATATGCGAGTCAGCTCGGTGTTGATTGGAGTTGCTTGGTTACATGTCTTTTGGTATTCTGTGGAACTTTAAGCTTAGTTGCTCTCTTCTGCAATGTTTGAATAGTTACTAGATTTGGTTCTTTGGCATTCTGGGTGACATAACTGATGTTGTCTTAGTGGCTTGGCAAACTATTTTGTGGTTCTGTATAATATTGTACCGATTAATTTAGCTGATTATAATTCTAAATATTTGTTGTATTCCTACTTGGTTTTTAACACTTTTAGAGTAGTTTTGTCTGGTGCTGAGGCAGCTGAGCATGGGAAGTACTTTCGTTCTATTTCCTCTGTTATTTTTACTCTATCGGAGTCCGTTCCTTTTTATTTGGTTACTAAGGAAAAATGGGAGTTGGCCTAGTCTGTTGTATTTCTTGGATTTCCATCAAGTCGGCTATGTGATACAGGTGTTCATTCAATCGCATGAAATTGTCTTAACTAAGTACTTTCAACCATATTCTTTAGCTGAATATGGATGCGTGATACTTACAAGGATCCTTTTTGTGTGGTGTCTGTGTGATTGAGCTCTAGACAAAACCTTTTATACGGTAACAAAAGTTGTATCGGTTGTGTTTTGTTATAGAACTTGTTGGTATGTGGGTGGAGCTACACTTATATTCCTAATCCCCATCCAATTTTAAATTTTGAAGATTGTGAACACACCCCGTGGACCTGTGGAATCAGCAAACGACATGTTTGAGGTGTTCTACATTGATTATGGAAATCAAGAAAGTGTCCCCTACAGCCAACTGCGTCCTCTTGATGCTTCAGTGTCTGCTGCCCCTGGGCTGGCTCAACTCTGCGGTCTGGCCTACGTCAAGGTTCCGGGTTTGGCTGATGATTATGGTCAAGAAGCTGCTGTTCGTTTGAGTGACCTTTTATTGAGCACTCCTAAAGAATTTAAGGCTGTGATTGAGGAAAAGGATACATCAGCTGGGAAAGTAAAGGGACAAGGAACAGGGACTGTATTTTTGGTAACCTTGGTTGATGCCGAGGCTGAGATGAGTATTAATGCAATTATGCTACAGGTATTATATCCCTCTGGCTTTTTTATTTGTATCTTTCTTCATTTTGTTTCCTCACATATAAGGTGGCCATCAAATTGTCGATTTACAATTTATATTAATATTATACGTTGGTTACTGTTTGGATTCTTTTGGACCTGTATTGCATTAATTCCTTGAATTTTTGGTTACTCGTTTAATGGCCTTACATTTACATCTTAATAATTTCAGGAAGGATTAGCCCGGTTGGAGAAGAGGAGAAGATTTGAGCCTAAGGATAAGCAGCAGGTATTGGATGAACTGGAAAAATTCCAGGCAGAAGCTCGAGGGAAGAGACTCGGGATGTGGGAGTACGGTGACATTGCCTCTGATGATGAGGAAACAGGTCCTCCGGCAAGGAAAGCTGCAGGAAAGCGTTGAAAGGTTTGCTTGTGAGCAGCCTGTACCATTACTTGTGCTAATCGACAAAATCAAGTGCTACAGGCATTTGTTTAGAGAGGAAGGTAAAAGTGAAGGCCACTGTGTTCCTATTATCTGTAACTTATGTAACTCGGCCATAAGATGGTGTTGGTAGGTGAGGAAACAATTTTGTTTGGTTTTCATTTACTTTTTTATTATTTTTTAAGTTATAGAACTCTAATAAGGCTGCTCAGCTTATGACTTTAAAGTTTGTTTTAGTGGACCTACCAGGAAAGAATTTTTGTTGAGTTCAGATGGTTTACTTGTATGAACAGGCTGGATTGAGCACCTACATGTGTGTGTATTTTATAGAATTTATTCACTCTGCCTCTTCTCTTTTACAAATATTATAGGTGCATCTTCACTTCGATGCTTGTAGTGTTATTCTGTGTTAGGATTGTACTAGCCCTGACCAAAATTCTTTGGAGAAAAGAAGAAAACGTTTCAACTTTATTTTCTTTCAGTTGTAACCTAAAGTCTGCCCAAGTGATCAAGTCTACGTCATAATTTGTTCTTTGTTCTAGAGTGGGACAGCGGTCCCTTAAGAAAGGAAAAAGAAATCTGTCATCTTGTCTAAAAAGGCATCATAAGCATGAGATTATGTTGTTGGGGGGCTCTGATCACTCTCGGATGGGCGCGTGGACGTAAGGAGAGGCATGATCCAAATTGGGATGCTCCAGACTTATTTTATGGACACGGATTATATAGCCAAATACTCCCGCATTTCAAATGAATTTGCACATTTTTCCTTTTTGTCCATCCTAAATAAATTTGCACACTTTTAAAAAAAAAATTATAATACAATTTACACTAAAAATTTCTACCCTCAATTAACCTTTGAATCAACAAAATTTCAAAAATTAATTTTTTCTTAATATGTATGTCGACCCCCTGTGCAAGTTCATTTGAGACGGAGGGAGTAACATTTTAGATGTCCTTTAGTCGCCCTTAAGCATCACCAATGCGTCCTCTACTTGTATCCCACGTTACTGCGACATCAAAAGTTAATACACACTATATTTGTACTTATTTCTCCTCAATCCTACAAAGTACAAATGGCATTATTTGGGGGTCCAACATTAAAACCACCCATATAATTCACATCTTTAATTTATTACAATCTTATTTACAATTTTCACATATACAATTAATTTAATTAATATTCATAATTTTTTTATTAGAATTAAATATTAGTGAAGAAAATCAATTTTTTCTTTTTAAAAAATGTAACGATTTTTTTTTCTCTAAATTTTGTAAAAACAATAAAAAAAATTGATTCGTCTTTTTACATACTATTATTAAAAAAGATAAAATTTAAAAAAGGAGAGAGCCCAATACAACTCGAAATCGAAATTACAAATAATAAATGTGTTCATTTAATCCTAAAATAGTATTAGTTAGTGTTGCATCGTGCCCATAACTGCTCAATCAAGTCGGCTCGAAGTTGATGATATTTTTCCTTATCTCGTAGATTGAAATTTCTTTGTATATACTAATTAAATCCTCTGATGGAAACTTAAAAAAAGAATGAGTGGTTGTGGTGTTGTCGATGTTAGGTTCGTCCATCTAATTGATCGTTGATTCCCTCTCGTCTTCAACTATCATGTTGTGTAAAATAATGCAAGTATACATGATATCTTTCAAATTACTCTTGTACAAAAAATGTGCCGAACCTTTAATTATTGTCTAACGAGCTTGCAGTACCCCAAATGCTCGCTCGACATTGTTCCTTGTAGCCTCTTGCATTTGCTTGAAGTAACTTCTTTTTGGATCAGTTGGACATTGAAAGCTCCTGACAAAAGATGCTCATTCAGGATACATTCCATCAGTTAGATAGTATACTCTATTCTAAGGCGTACCATTTGCTATCAAATTTATCACCGGAGCTTTTCCTTGCAAAACGTCATTGAACAGAGGGGATTGGTTGAGCACATTAATGTCATTATTTGAACCCGCAACTCCAAAAAAAGGCATGTCATATCCACAAGTTTGCAGATGCAACTGAATCAAGCATTATCGTTGGAACTCCGTGATCACCTCTTGTGAATTGACCTTTCCACGCAACTGGACAATTTTTCCGTTCTCAATACATATAACCGAGACTACCCAATATTTCAGGGAACTAATGTCTCTTCTCATGCATATGGATCAAACGTTGGAGAGGAATTCACTTGTTTATTGGATGAAAGCGTGAGTTAGTTTGAATGAAAAAAATAAAAGGGAAAGGGATTATTAGTTTTTTATGGCTCGGCTCGGTGGAGCCGATTAAATGGGCAGGAGTTATGTTTTAATTAAAACTACGTAGTTTTAATTTTGGGATAGGGGTGGGATAGGGATAGTGGACTAGAGGATTCGTTCCGGCTACCTAGTTAATTTATGATTTTTCAAAAAGAAAAAGAAATACTTTCTCCGTCCTCTTCAGTTTTGCACAATTTTCGTTTTGCTCCGTTCCATTCAGTTTTGCACATCCTTAAAAAAGAAATTTCTCGTATAATCTTCATCCTCAAAATCTCCATCCACAATCTCCACCTTTAAAAAAGTCAACCAAAAAGCAAAATATATTTTTTTCTTAGTATACGTGTCCGTCCCTACGTGCAAAACTAAGCGGGACGGAGGGAGTATTAAGAAAAAAATGAGATAAATCCCTTCTTGTTCTATACGAGTTCATAGTTATATATATGCATATATCTATTACTAATATAAAAGTATGAATTGTTTCGTCCTGTTTTTGGTTTCGTCTTATCTTGTGATGTCTATAATATCCTTACTAAGTATTAAATTTAAGGGTAATTAAATAATTTAAAATAAATTATGTTTTCCTTATTTGATTATAAAAAGTAAAATATCCTTACTAAGAATTAAATTTAAGGTAGTTAAGTAATTTAAAATAATTTATGTTTTCCTTACTTGATTATAAAAAGTAAGAGTCATTTTATATTAAAAACTTCTCCTAAAAAACTACATGCTTAAATTAGTCTTCTTCTACACTTTCAATACTTTGAATTTTGAAATGAAATCAATTTCGTATTAAAGTAGATTTAAAGAGCTTTCCAGTGATATGTTATTTGCATATATTTTAAACAATTGTACTAAATTATATAATTATTAAAGGTATGAAATAAAGAAAAAAATGATTATTTTTTTTCAATCTTATCCATAACTATCATATTTTTACTATTCATACTATCATTTTTTTAAATAATAAATTTGTAGAATAATCTTAAAACTTTTATAATACATACTTTTAATTTTTATTATTCATATTTGATATATACTATGATTTTTCTACATGTCAAATTATGTAATTGAGCTTAACAACTAACATAACTTAAGCTCTTATACTTGCATATAATGTGATTATATATTAAAAATTATTTTTATAGAATAAGAAGATGACAAAGTTATATAGATAGACAAATAAAAATATTGTCTTTTCTTAACACTGTTAATTTAAATTATAAGGTCATATTACAAAAATGTAAAGTCTAAAATATTTGAATAAAAAAAGGAAATAGTGAGCGAATTTGCTGTGATAAATCTTATCATGCATAAACATTAAATATAATTAAAAAAATTATATACGAATACTCATGCTACTTCACTATAATTTGTAATTATCAAGTCATTGTAGTTTTTTTAAACATAAATAATTTCATTAATGGTTGCTTGAATTGGTCAACACTAATTGACATAAAAAGGGTGGTGCATGGGACAAACAATTCTTTTGGCGCTATAAATTTTATTTACGCCCTATCCAATACAATTTTCATCCATGGAAAGAAGACAATAGATGTCTAATATAAGATAAAAAGACATACATGCATAGGCACAATCCGTATCACCTATCGACGTGATTATAGTAGTGCTAGAATCCCCAAGAATACAAAACTTGGGAACTCCAGTATCAGTGGTAAGTCGAACCACCTCACGAAGAGCAAGAACTTTAGCATACTTCAGATCATTGATATTTATAAATTGGGCAACCTTGGAGCAAGCATAAATACTATCAAATTAGGAGTTATGAGCAAATGATGTACCCCCATTAAAGTATATATGAATAATGACAAAGAACAATCAATGAATTAAGGGTGCGACTGTGATGTTTAAGGGCAGTAATTAACATCCCGAAAATCTTGGAATGTCTGGGTTGCTGTTGCAAGCAATACTTGTGAGTATGTACAAACATCTCATAAGACAATTTTATTTCGTCGAAACTAGATCAAATGAGCAAGGACAACAAAGTATTCTGCTATATTTAAGTCATCAAGGAGCACAATATATTGAAACTACAAGTAGCGTAGATGCTGTCAGAATCGGAAGATAATTCCATAAATTTCAGTTGCATTTATAATACATACTTTTAATTTTTATTATTCATATTTGATATATACTATGGGTTTTTTTACATGTCAAATTCATGTAATTGAGCTTAACAACTAACATAATTTAAGTTCTTATACTTTCATATAATGTGATTACATATTAAAAATTATTTTTATAGAATAAGAAGATGAAAAAGTTATATAGTAGACAAATAAAAATATTGTCACACTGTTAATTTAAGTTATAAGGTCATATTAAAAATACAAAGTCTAAAATATTTGAATGAAAAAAAAAGGAAATAGTGAGCGAATTTGTTGTGATAAATCTTATCGTGCATAAAGCATTAAATATAATTAAAAAATTTATATCTAAATGCTCAAGCTACTTCACTATAATTTGTAAATATTAAGTCATTGTAATTTTTTTAAACATAAAGTAATTTCATTAATGGTTTCTTGAATCGGTCAACACTAATTGACATAAAAAAGGTGGTGCATGGGACAAATAATTCTTTTGGGGCTATAAATTTTATTTTACGTCCTATCCAATACAATTTCCATACATGGAAAGAAGACAATAGATGTTTAATATCAGATAACAAAGGCATACATGTATAGGCACAATTCGCATCACCTATCGACGTGAATATAGTAGTGCTAGAATCCCCAAGAATACAAAACTTGGGAACTCCAGTATTTGTGGTAAGTCGAACCATCTCACGAAGAGCAAGAACTTTAGCATACTTCAGATCATTGATATTTATAAATTAGGCATCCTTGGAACAAGCATAAATACCAAAAAATGAGGAGTTACGAGCAAATGATGTACCCCCATCAAAGTATATATGAATAATGACATTTGGGGAAGAACACACAATGAATCAAGGGTGCGGCTTTGATGTTTAAGGAAAGTAACTAGCATCCCAAAAATCTTGAAAGATATGGGTTGTTGGAAGCAATACTAGTGAGTATGTACGAACATCTCATAAGATAATTTTATTTCGTCAAAACCAGATTAAGTGGGCAAGGGAAAAAAAGTATTATGTTATATTTAAGTCATCGAGGAGCACAATATCTTGAAACTACAAGTAGCGTAGATGCTGTCAGAATCGAAAGATAATTTCATAAATTTCAATTGCTTGCCAAATTAATGAAGAAAAGAGGCACGTGAAGAAGAGATGCATTAAAGAGTTATGAAGTGGTGTGAACATAAAGAACAGCGGGGCTTATAATAAAGATGACGACGAGCTAAGTTTTTGGACGATGGCAGGAATTAGAGCAACATCTCTAAAGAAAATACACGATACAGGCTGATAAGCTTTAAAATTCTCCTCCAAATGGGATTCGGGCCATAACTACTAACTGGGAAGGAGTGGGTGCCAGTAAGATCTTCGGAAGAACCCATAATAAAATGATATACAGATCGGACTGAAAGTTACTACAATGGGAATAATCTAACATCCAACAGACTAGAGAATGATGATTTTTCAGAGGAATAGCGAGAATCACATCAGCTTTCAATAGGTCAAAATTGACACGAACTAACAACTCATTCCAGAGTCCAAGATCATAATCAATGATCGAGCTAACTCGAGCATCTTGCAGGAGGTCTGATGTAGTTGACTGATGGTAAAACGGACTCATCTGTCATGGAAGAATGTTGTTGTCTCACCATTTCCCATGAGCATGCGAAGAATAACACGATGATCGCCATAATACTGTGCCATATAAAGCTAGGCCGAGAACGAAGAACATCATGTAACACAGACGTTGTACTAGGACTGCATGATTCAAGAAAAGAGGATGGATGTAGAAACTAAAGGGCGTCATGCTAGCTTAAGCAACATTGCAAGGTTAAATGTTTTAAAATTACAAAAGTCTAGGCCACCTTGAGATTTTCGTTGCTTGAGGACGTCCCAAGACTTCCACTGATTTTTCCTCGTGGACGAGCTATTCCTCCCCCCCCCCCCCCCCACACACACACCCTATCAATAAGATTTTGCCAAATTCTCAAGATTACTAAGAACATGGTTCCACAACTGCAAACAAATGCATTGTATATGTGAATATTGCTTATATAATAGATATAATGTGCATTTATTTACCCGTTTTGTTTAATTGCTTCTCTTACCAACCATTAATGCACTTACTAATTTGTTCTTAATGCCTGCAAAACTCTGTTATTTATTCCATCCAACAATAGAAAGGAGCCGAGATATCTACCATGTGAAGCCACTTCAGCAATTCCAAATAATTGGCAGATTGAGTGACGAATATGAGCTTGTGTATTAGGCCTAAAAAGAATCCCTGATTTCTCAAAATTAATACATTGCTCTGAAATACTTTTGTAGAGATTGATAGCGAAATTTCTAAAATGCAAGAAACTATAGCAAAAATAGGGGTGATCCCCTGAAGAATTCCCCGATGTAGCGTGAGTGAGCCAAAATTAATATCTTAATGAAGGAAGCTAAATTGCACAAATGACAAGCAAAGTAAAACAATGTCATAAAAACTCGTAGGAAAACCTCAAGCAAGAAGCATACGGTAGGCGAAAGACCACTCAACTCAGTAAAATATTTTACTCATACCCAACTTAGTAGACATGAGTCCCTTTTTCCCGGATTTTCTAAGCTTCATATAATGGTGTAATTCATAAGCGATAAGAATATTATCCATAATTAACCGACCTGGGATGAAGGCTGACTGAGATTCAAAGATTATAAAAGGGATGCAGGGTCCTACCCAATTAGAGAGCACTTTAGAAGCTAACTTATAAATGACATTCCACTAACTAATCAGGCGAAATTGGGTAATAAACTTTGATTTTATAATTTTTTAAATAATCATAATGTAAATGTTACTAACAGAAGGACTCAAAGAATTATGAGTAAGTGCAAACAAAAATTAATAACAACTTTGCCAACAATATGCCATTTTTTTTTATAAAAAAAAAATACAGGGCTCATAACATCTTTCATTGAATTACAAGCATATGATGTACCCCCACAAAAAATATATGAACAATGTCATTCCGGGGAAGAACAAGCAAGGGATAAAAGGGTGAGGTTGTGACGTTTGAGGGAAGGAATTAGCATCCCAAAAATCTTGCAAGCTTTGGGTTGTTGTTGCAAGCAATACCCCTGAGTATGTACTGACATCAAAGAAGACAAATTTATTTTGTTGAAACCAAATTAAGTGGGCAAGGAAAACAAAGTACTCTCTCCGTCCCAGCTAACTTTGCATACTTTCCTTTTCGGTCCGTCCCATCTAACTTTGCACACCCTTAAAAAGAAAATCTCTCTCACAATCTCCACCCTCGAAATCTCCACCCTCAGTCTCCACCTTTAAAAAAGTCAAAGATTCCCCAAAATCTGCTTTTTCTTAACATCCGTGTCAGGTTAACCGTGCAAAGTTAGCTGGGACGGAGGTAGTATTATGTTGTATTTAAGTCATCGAGGAGTAAAATCTCTTGAAACTACAAGTCACGTATATGTTGTCAGAATCGGAAGATAGTATCATAAATTCCAGCTGCTTGCTAGATTGATGAAGACAGGGGGCCTATGAAGAAGAGATGCACTAAAGAGTGATCAAGTGGTGAACATAAAGAACAACGAGGTTCATGATAAAGATGCGGCGAGCTAAGTCATTGGACGATAGCAAGAATTAGAGCAGCATCTCCAATGAAAATGTGAGATACGGGATGATAATTTAAGCTTTCGAATTCTTCTCCAAATGAGGTTCGAGCCATAGCTACTAATTGCGAAGGAGTAGGTGCCAATAAAATCTTCGGAAGAACGCATAATAAAATAATATGCGATCGGACCGAAAAGTTACCAGGATGGAAATAATGTCACATCCAACGGTCCGAAGAATGATGATTTTGGGAGGAATAGTGAGAATCACATCAGCATTCAATATGTCAATATTGACCTGAATTAACATCCCATTGCAGAGTCCAAGATCTGAATCAATGATGGAAATGAATGACACGTCGGTTTTTAACCTAGTGTTCCGCAAGTGTACGGATGTAGGTGTAGTAGCGGTAATCAAGGTCGATCCCTCAAGGAATAGTTTTAGGTAGTTCGATACCTCAAAACTCTAGGAATGTCCTAACTAGATACTAAATTACAAAAGATTGATTTTACTAAAACTAACAAAGTTTCACTAATTAGTCAATTAATTATGATTTCAAACTTAGCAAACACAAAGAACTAACAATCAATGAGAAAAGGTATCCTAGGGTTTCAATTTCAGGATATTACTTCAATGATGATTATACTCAACTTATTGATTTTTAAACCGATCTAGTGTTTATTAAGCGGCGCAATATTAACCTAACCCTCCTCTCGAAGCGGTTAAATCATTGATTAACTAAGACAATTACTCTCTCGAGTCAATTAATCCTAGTAACTCCCAAAAGCTCACGAACCTATGCCTACACAGTCATAGACAACTGCGCTCTATGTCGTACGTCTGATAACAAAACCCTCCTCTCGAAGCGGATTCGTTAAACGGGATTACTAAACCTAGATGGCCAGTCTAAATTTAGTTATGAAAAACAAACATAAAGATAAACACGTGGAAGAGCGGAATCAATAAGTTAAAACGTAAATCAAAACATTGTTATAAAAAAATCCCTACTTTCTATCCCTAGGACACGAATAGCTTAGCTACTCATGCCTAGTTTCAATCCAATACGAAATTCTGAGAAAAACATTGCAAGAATTGAAAACTAGAAAAATACACTACACCAGAAATAATCGTCTCAATAATCTTCGTCTTCTTTGTCCCCCAAGTTTTAGTCACTCTTTCTCTAGGTATCTCTAGGAATATGAAGTGTCTCCTCTGAAAAACTCGTTTGCCTCCTTTTTTATAAGCTTTTTTTAAAAGTCCTCAGGAGATTAAAATTCGAATCCTTTTTGAAACAGGAAAATCTCAAAATTGCACTTCCGGACGAGACCGAGTCACCCATCGACGCGACCGAGTTGGCTTGTTGACACGACCGTGTCGTCACTTGACGCGACCGCGTCAATGCATTCTGATCTCGCTGTTTTAACCCTTCAATGCGACCGCGTCGGTTCCTTTTGTTTGTTTAGGCTTTCTTGACCGATTTAGACCGGTCTGAGTTGGTTTGGGCCGGTTTTGGCCGGTTCGGACCGGTTTTGATCGGTTTTGTCCGGTTTAGCCTTCCCTTCGACTTGTTCTTTCGATCCTTAATCATAAATTGCGGTTTTTAGTCCTGAAAATGCTCAAAAATACCTTAAAACAAATCAAACACGTTAAATAGTCCAAGATATACAATATAAGCAATTATCAACCATATACACTTAAAATGCTATAAATATACATTTAAAATTGACTCAAATGCATGTATACACAACGTGTATCAAAATCCCCCAAACTTAAATTGTTGTTCGTCTCGAACAACATAAAAGAAAACAAAGACTCATGTATTTAGGGCGATTAGATGACGAATTAGTTTCAGACAGTTTTTTTTCAAAAGCTAAACATCATAGTGTAAATGAGCATGTGTGGTAGAGAAAAAAATTAACTACTTTCGAGACTTTAAGCTTTCGAAGTATTTGATCCTCACCAGGTAAGTGTTTCTCTCATCTCTCAAGTGTTTAGGTTAAACATATTTCACTCAAATTGAACTATAAGCACAATCTACCATAAACTTGCCAATCGTCTAAACTAGACCTCATACTCGATACGTGTGACAAATGATCAAAAAGGTCTTTCTTGTGGTTATAATGTGGGCTTAAGGTAAGGTGGGATACATTTGTATATAAGTGACTATTCATTGGACTAATCAAGTTACGTCTAACCCGACTACCCCTCAATATAATCACTCAACCTCACTCTTCAAATCTCAGCAAATCACCCCGCAAAGTGACTTCTTCACCTCCAAAAGTTCGTACAACTTAGTTGCTTTTCATTTGTATGGATACCACATCTTGGGACTACCCGACTTTTTTCTTTATTCAAATCCACAATTAAACATTTATGTCCTAGCCTCTCCTCAAGAATACTAACAACAATTTTTTTTTTCCTTTTTTTTTTAGACTTTCGAGAGGCTATTTTTCTCAGATTTTCACCTATCGTTTTGTTCTTCCCTTCATCTTGTGAATATCCACTAATTTTTCCTCTTCTTCCCAATTTTTTTCCCAACTACCTTCCAATCCTCCTCCCTCTTACTTGATTAATCTAGTTAAGGCCAAAGGCTTAAATCGAAAGATTTTTTATTTGTATTGTCAGGCTACGAAATAACAGGCTACTAAGCTCAAATGGGCTAACTAGGGATAAATAATGAATCTTTTGGTACAAATGACAACTTTTTAAGGCTCGAAAATAGGCTGAAAACGAAAACTGCCTAAGATCATTTCCTAACTCAGTACACATACTTGACACATTCTTAGTAAAGACTCAAGGCAAGGTCTAGAGACTAGTACACATATTCAATCAAATTCACACAGAAAGAAAGTATATTACTCCGAAAATAGGAGTACAATTAGGCTCAATTCTTCACAAGGGTCATTTTGATCAAAGTTCTAGGCTTAACTCAATTTCATCTCAAATTACCTATCATGCTCTACTATGTGTCAATTTTTCCAATTTAAGCACAAAATCTTCTCATCATTAACACATCATCATCAATCAAATCCCCAAATGTTTCAACGCTTACATCCGATTACTTCCGGGTTTTCATCATAATACTATACTCAACCAAACTACACAACTAAACAAACGCAGAAAATAAAGACTACGACCAACAAACATTGGATTCACATACCTAACAACTCCAATAAAAACAGATAAATGGGTGCACAGACCCGATACTCCCAATACTCGAGTCAAACCAAAACAAGTAACGTAGCAAGGGGCTCACAGACCCGACATCTAACCCAACATAATTACATAGCGAGACAAAACAATCACATCTGAAAAGTAAAACACCCAACTAAACATCAGAGACAGCAGCAGAAATCTAAATGTAGCGGCCAAGACGTGCCACTTTACACCCCCTCCCCCAAACTTGGCTAAAAGCTAAAGTTTGGAGGAAAAGAGTGGTACGACTTGGTACTAAACTTACAACTCATTACGGCGGTGGTGGCTAGAAGCCATGTTGGCTCCAAAATTGAGCCATCGCATCCCAACGACGATCTTGCTCTTGTCTCCATGTTCGTTCTTCATTGCCTTGTGCTATTATTGTACGCAACATGGGGTTGATTTCTTGGAAAGCACCTCGAGTTTCAGCCCGATGTCTATCAAACTGAGTACTGAGACTAGTCAACTCAGCACGAAGGGAAGTGAACATTCCCGCCAAGTCCTCAGCTCTTTCTGACGAGGATGCAATAGTGGTGGCCGCTCTCTTTTTCCTCGCTGGACGAGGACCCTGATGGCTGACATCTTCTTCATGACCGGGTTGAAAAACCAGCGAATCTGGGTTTTGTGAGTGGGCCAAATGCTCCTCAGAAGACATAGCAAGGTTAAGCGTATCCTCAAGAGATATTACCACAGTAAACTCCGCATTGGGTAGACGAAAATACGGTCCCACATTTTGGAATACATATGGCACCCGTCTATCCTTTCTCATTACAACCACCTACATACTTTCTAAGAACTCCCATGTGAAGTGAATGTCCCCTTTAACCGGGACCATGTCATCAAAAGTCACTCCAACGTATGTAGCAATGGCAGTGATAATACCTCCTATTGTAATGTTGTCTTTTTGCTTGGTAATTACATTGACAAAGTGTTCTGCCAAAATAACTGCATTATCCATTCGTTGGTTTTGAAGGACATTCCATATGTAGTAGAGTTCCTTTTATCGAGATGCTCCCATTTCTTTCCTGGCAAATAATGTATGGGCCAACAATTTTTGGAAATACCTAATTACTGGATTCCGGATCCAGGAAGCTTTAGCATTTTTCAAAACATATACCTGCGGAAGTAAGAGCGGAGGGGCTGCAGTCAATTGCCCCCAAAACTCTTTCGGATTGAATTTCTCTGGTGGCTCTCCTTCAGTTGGAACTGGAAACCCGAAAAGATCATCAAGTTCCGCGTACGTCAGCTCATGCTGCTCTCCCATCAACTGGAAAGTAATTTTATCAGGTCTCTTCTGCTCAGGCTGACTGGCCACGACAATCTCAAAGGTGCTAAGAAATTCAATTGTCAACCGCTCGTATATTCGGTCATACTTCATGAATTCAGTCAAACCGGCAATGGTAAGAAATGCTTTGACATTATCGTGGATCCCCATAGCTCGTGTTAACTCTGAATTGCCAAAACGGGTAGGCACCACTGTTCGCTGACGAAGTGATTCAAATCGTCGTTTGTGCTCAGCGTTCTCCAGTGCAAAACCATAGATCATGCGACTATCATTTGGTGGAATTTCTTCTCTTGCCGGAGCTTGGTTGGAAGATCCTTCTCCCGCTTTCTTTTTGCCCTTGCTCTTGCTTGTGGTTGTTTTCCTTGGTGGCATTTTCAACCTAACACACACAAAACACCTTCAACGCTTAGCTAACAAACACATCGGAGCTCATTCTATCACCATCTAGACTATGCATTTAATCAACGTTGCCCAACAATAATATATGTTGAATCCAATAAACGGAACAGCTTATGTGTAAGCACTTTAGCATTCAATACACACATAACGCCTAAAAGGAAGAGAAAATAAAGCAAAAACTAGCTTTTCGCTATGCACATAACGTGTTTGATAAAATTCCCCAAAGAAGAACACACGTTAATTATAACTATGGCGTTAATTGTCCATCCCCATATTCACAAATTGATCAAATTCACGTTCATTACCCCACAATAACCTCAAATTTGGAACAAAAATCATAAAAAAAAATACTACAAGTGCCCCAAACTAGACAATGCAAACTAAATCATCCCGAATATCCATTATACCCAAAGTCTATAACAATCCATCATAACTACAATATAGTCAACATAAAATTTTTAGTTGGCAAGTCTTACCAGAGATTTGAGTCGGAATTGAAGAATTTTCGAGTAAGCCCTAATTTGCGCCCAAATGGAGTTGCCCAACTCAAAATGAGGGAATGGATGAGAGAGTTGGTGTATGTAATGTGTGGGAATGATTGAGAATGTGATTGCGTGGTGTATTTCCAAAGATTTTGTGTGTGGGTGGTGGAATGGAGAACTCCTCTCTTTTTTTTTCGCGTGAAAGGAAGAAAAATGAACAAAAAAAACTGATCTGGTCTCGTTTTTAAATTACCTGGTTTCGCTAATGGACGCGATCACATCAGCTTCTACTGACCTGCGATGTGGAACGGATGGACGCGACCGTGTCGTTGGTCACTGTCCTCCGAGTGGAACGGGTGACGCGACTGCGTCGTTTTCTGATGCGACCGCGTCTCTGGTCACTGTACTGCAAGTGGCGTATGCTGAATATTGGACGTGACCGAGTCATTTGGTGACTCGACCGCGTCGCATTGTACTGCCCCTCGTCCTCTGTTTGTCCCCTGCATCTTGTTATCGTGTTCTGTTTTTCTTTGGCTTTTGAGCTGTCAAAACGTAAAACACGTAAATAATACAATAAAACAGTAAACATCGGGTTGCCTCCCGACAAGCGCTTCATTTTACGTCTCAAGCTTGACGACCTTTTTCGTTCTAATTGAGTTCTTTCAACCGCAGTTCATGCACGATTTGACGTTGGTCGGATTTGTAATATTTCTTGATCCGTTGTCCATTGACTAGAAATGTGCTCCCATCTTGATTTAACAGCTCAACTACTCCGGATGCTCTAACGATTTTGATTGTGAATGGACCCGACCATCTAGATTTCAATTGCCCGGAAAAAGTCTTAGACGCGAATTGAACAAGAGAACTTGTTCACCGGCTTCAAATGTGCGATCTTTGATCAGTCGATCGTGAAACCTCTTGACCCGCTCTTTGTACAAACTGGAGTTCTTGAAAGCTTGATTTCTAAATTCCTCCAATTCATTGAGCTTTAAGAGTCTCTCCTTTCCAGCAGCCTCGAAGTCAAAGTTCAACTTCTTAACTGCCCAATATGCTCTATGTTCTAACTCAACCGGCAGATAACACGCCTTTTCAAAACCCAATTGATACGGCGAAAGCCCCAAAGGAGTTTTATATGTCGTCATATATGCCCAAAGTGCATCATCTAACTTCATCGCCCAATGTTTCCGGTTCCCATTAACTAATTTTTCCAGTATTTGTTTGATTTCTCGGTTTGCAAGCTCCACTTGTCCATTGGCTTGAAGATGATACGGCGTAGTCACACGATGTTTTACCCCATACTTGGCCAATAACGTTGCCATCCACCTATGGCAAAAATGTGAGCCCCCATCACTAATCAAGGCTCTCGGAGTGCCATACCTTGTCAAGATATTCTTTTGGAGGAATTTGAGCACCACCTTGGCATCGTTGGTTTGGGTTGGAACAGCTTCCACCCATCTCGAAACATACTCTACTGCCACCAATATGTACTGGAACCCATTCGAAGATGGAAAAGGTCCCATGAAATCGATGCCCCACACATCGAACAACTCAACCTCAAGGATTGTAGTAAGAGGCATCGCGTGCTTCCTTGTTATTCCTCCTGTTCTTTGGCACTTGTCATATTGCAAAATGAACGCATGGCAGTCTTTATGAATTGTTGGCCAATAGAGGCCACTTTGAAGCACCTTCGCTGCTGTCCTTGCTGATGCAAAATGTCCACCAGTTGGGGACGAATGACAATGAGCTATGATGTCCTTCACTTCAGCTTGAGGAACACACCTTCTAATGATTGTATCTGCACATCTCCTATAGAGATAGGGATCATCCCATATGTAGAACTTCACATCATGGAAGAATTTCTTCTTCTTATGATGAGAGAAGTCTGGAACAATCTCACTCGCTATGAAATTTGCGATGTCACTGTACCATGGGCCATTCTCCACAACCATCACATGCTCGTCTAGAAAGATATCGCTAATGGCTGTTTGTTGGCCCCTTGCATCCGCTTCATCCTCAATTCGAGACAAGTGGTCAGCTACCACATGTTCGCAGCCCTTTCTATCTTTGATTTCCAAGTCGAATCCTTGTAACAGCAGTATCCATCTAATCAGTCGGGGCTTAGAATCCTGTTTAGCAAACAAATACTTAAGAGCAGTATGGTCGGTATAAATTATTGTTTTAGCATGTACAAGATAAGAACGAAATTTATCACAAGCATAAACAACTGCTAAAAGTTCCTTCTCTGTGGTAGTATAATTCGCTTGAGCTGGATCGAGAGTCTTGCTGGCATAGTAAATAACTCTAAAAATCTTTTCCCTCTTCTGGCCCAATGCAGCTCCCACAACCATGTCGCTCGCATCACACATAACCTCAAATGGTTGTGACCAATCGAGTGAAATCAATACTGGAGCGGTGATCAATGCCTTCTTCAATGTCTCAAAGGCATGTATACATGCATTATCAAAAACAAAAGGAGTATCTTTTTCTAACAAACGGGATAGAGGTTTAGCAATTTTAGAGAAATCCTCTATGAACCTTCTATAAACCCCGCATGTCCTAAAAAACTTCTAACCCCTTTTTCATTCCTAGGAGGTGGTCATTTCTCTATTGCCACTACCTTAGCTCTGTCAACTTCTAATCCTTTTGATGAAATCCTATGTCCTAGAATTATTCCATCCTTCACCATAAAATGGCATTTTTCCCAATTAAGGACTAGATTGGTGTCTTCACACCTTTTAAGCACTTGAGCTAAATTATCTAGACAATTATCAAAGGAAGAACCAAACACAGAGAAATCATCCATAAATACCTCCATGATGTTTTCTATTAAAACCCCGAAGATTGCCATCATACAACGTTGAAAAGTAGCAGGCGCATTACATAACCCAAATGGTATTCTACGGAAAGCAAAGACACCATAAGGACACACAAAAGCAGTTTTTTCTTGGTCTTCCGGAGCAATTACAATCTGATTGTAACCCGAATAACCATCAAGAAAATAATAATACGCGTATCCTGCTAACCTGTCAAATATTTGATCTAGAAAGGGAAGAGGAAAATGGTTTTTACGAGTAGCTGCATTAAGTTTCCTATCATCTATACATATACGCCAGCCCGTAATTATCCTAGTGGCTATGACCTCATCAAGATCACCCTTTACTACGGTCATCCCCCCTTTCTTTGGCACTACCTGAGTTGGACTCACCCACTTACTATCAGAAATAGGAAAGATCATCCCAGCATCTAACCACTTAAGCACTTCCTTCCTAACTACTTCTTGCATCAATGGGTTAAGTCTACGTTGATTTTGAACAGAGGGTTTATATTCATCTTCCATCAAAATTTTATGCATGCATATAGTGGGACTAATTCCCTTCAAATCAGCAATTGACCACCCTATAACAGATTTATATGTTCTCAATACACGCAACAGCTTATCAGTTTCAGAATCAGTCAGGGAGGAAGAGATTATTACCGGATATTTGTTTTCATTATCTAAAAATGCATACCGCAGATGATCAGGTAACGACTTCAGTTCTAGGCATCCATCGCCCCCTTTCAGCTCTTCCTCAACCGCTTTCTTGTTGATATTTTCTTGAGTCGAACTTTCCTTAGGAGCCTCCTTCAAAGCATTCAATGCCCTAACACTTTCGGCAAGATCAAGGTCAGTAGGTTCATGAAAATTAGCATTATACACAGAATTTGCAATGCATGTTTCAAGGGAATCACAATCACTAGGTGAGGCTAACTTCCTACATAATGCAGCATCTATAGAATGAATAAAACTACATGTTTCTAATTGAGCTACATCCTCACTATCATGATGTTGTAGAGCCTTATAGATGGAAAAAGTAACTTGCTCTTTATCTACCCTTAACGCCAATTCTCCCTTTTGAACATCTATCAATGCTTTTCTCGTTGCTAGAACAGGCGACCTAAGATCAAAGGGACATCTTTGTCTTCTACCATATCCAAGACCACAAAATCAACAGGTATTATAAACTTCTCAACTTTTAATAGAACATCCTCTACAATCCCCCTTGGCCAAGTCATAGACCGATCATCCATTTGTAGGGTAATTGTAGTGGGTTTCATGGTACCTGGATTTAATTTCTCATAAATAGATAATGGCATCAAATTAATACTAGCCCCTAGATCACACAATGCTTTATCAAATGTAACATTACCTATTTGACATGTAAGAGTAAAACTACCTGGATCTTTTCGCTTGAGCGGTAGCTTCCTCTGGATCACAACACTGCACTCTTCAGTCAAGTTGACTGTCTCGTACTCTTCCCACTTCCTCTTCTTTGAGATTACTTCCTTAAAAAATTTCGCGTATTTTGGCATCTGTTGTAGTGCTTCAACAAAGGGAATATTAATTTGGATCCTCTTTAGCACATCCAAAAATTTCGCGAACTGCTCATCAATCTTCTTCTTTCTCAAGGCCTGTGGGAACTGGACAACCGGGACATAAGGTGGGATATCTGCTTTGATTTCCTTTCCTTCGCCTTGTTTCACCATCTTCTTTCTACCCGACTGAGCTTGCTTCTCTTCCACTTGCTCTTCCAATTGCTCCTTTTCCACTAATTTCTCTTTATCAACTGGCAAATGGGTCCCCCGTACTCAGTACGACTCCTCAGCTGAATGGCTTGACATTGCTCTCTCGGATTCACCACCGTATCACTCGGATATTAGCCCTGCTTGTGTTGGCCCCCAACAATTTTCATCAATTGACTCATATTAGAAGACAACTCACCTATGCTTGCTTGAGTTTGAACCATCGTGTTCTCGAGCCTCTTGATGTCTGCCCCTTGCCTAGTAATATGCTTATTTAGCTCAACAAATTTCCCTTCTACTTTCTTCTCCAACTGAGCTAGCTTATCATCATACTTTTCAAACTGTGACTGGACAATTTCTTCTTGTGATAGGTTTCTTACCGTCATGGATCATACCATGTGTAACTGCAAACCCGAGCGGTGGATTGAGTGTATTCTTGGCATTCCCATAAGAGAAGTTCTGGTGATTCCGATTCTGTGGGTACTGATTGTACCTAAGCTGATTGTTTTGGAAGTTGTTGAAATTCCTCTGATTTAGAAAATTAACATCCTCGACTTCTTCCTGACCCCCTGTCTGCTATGCTAACGTCAGACTAGTTAGCAGGTTTACTTGACTTGTTAAAGTTGTCAGCTGTGATGTGAGTTTTTCAAGCGGCTCATTGCTGACTGTCTCCACTTCCATAACATTTGCTACCCTCTGTGGCTGATTTCTCTCATTTGGCCACTGATAACTCGTTCTAGCCATAGCATTCAAAATCGAAAATGCTGTCTTTACTGATGTCTCCATCAAACTACCACCTGCAGCTGCATCCACCTGATTTCTAGTCGGAGCAAGTAAACCATTATAAAACTTACATACCTGCTGCTTCTTTGTAAAACCATGTTGAGGGCAACTCTGGATAAGATCCCGGAATCGCTCCCAAGCCTCTCCGAACGGCTCCTGATCCAATTGCTTGAACTGGCTAATCTGATTCTGCAGGTCACGCATCTTGCTCGGGAAAATAATTCAACAGAAATGAAGTACTCAAGTCTTCCCAGCTTATAATATCCTCCAATGAATTGAAACATTGTAGGGCTCTGTCCTTCAATGAAAAGGGAAACAATCTCAGTTTGAACTGGTCGTGTGGCACATGGTTTATCTTGATAGTATCTGCCAGTCGTCGAAACTTTATTAGGTGAGCATTTGGATCCTCTAAAGCACTTCCCCGATACTGATTTTGCTGCACTATGTTGATTAGTGCAGGCTTCAGCTCGAAACTGTTAGCATTAAGTGGTGGAGGTCGTGCTCCTCCTGCCTGCTGATTTGGATTAGGCTTTAGGCAGTCACTGATGGGAGTTTCATCTTCATCTCCTGCATCTGGATCTATCTGAATTGGTCCGTGCTGTTGTGGCTGCTGTGGAGGTATCTGCTGCTGTATATTAGTAACTCGATCATCCAAGCGTGTCAAAGCTGTCAGCACTCTGTTTAAGGCTTCATCCTGAATTACTTGTTGTGGTGGGTTCTCCATATCGGATGCGAGTTTAAATTTCAGGATATTACTTCAATTATGATTATACTCAACTTATTGATTTTTAAACCGATCTACTGTTTATCAAGCGGCGCAATATTAACCTAACCCTCCTCTCGTAGCGGTTAAATCATTGATTAACTAAGACAATTACTCTCTCGAGTCGATTCATCCTAGTAACTCCCAAAAGCTCACGAACATAAGCCTACACAGTCATAGACAAATGCGCTCTATGTCGTACGTCTGATAACAAAACCCTCCTCTCAAAGCGGATTCATTAAATGAGATTACTAAACCTAGATGGTCAGTCTAAATTTAGTAATGAAAAACAAACATAAAGATAAACACGTGGAAGAACGAAATCAATAAGTTAAAATGTAAATCAAGACGTTGTTATAAAAAAATCCCTACTTTCTAACCCTAGGACACGAATAGCTTAGCTACTCATGCCTAGTTTCAATCCAATACAAAATTCTGAGAAAAACATTGCAAGAATTGAAAACTAGAAAAATACACTAAACCAGGAATAATTGTCTCAATGATCTTTGTCTTCTTTGTCCTCCAAGTTCTAGTCAGTAGTCACTCTTTCTCTAGGTATCTCTGGGAATATTAAGTGTGTCCTCTGAAATACCCGCTTGCCTCCTTTTTTATAAGCTTTTTTTAAAAGTCCTCAAGAGATTAAAATTCAAATCCTTTTTGAAACAGAAAAATCTCAAAATCGCACGTCCGGACGCGATCGAGTCACCCATCGACGCAACCGAGTTGGCTTGTTAACACGACCGCGTCGTCACTTGAAGCGACCGCATCAATGCATTTTGATCTCGCTGTTTTAACCCTTCGACGCGACCGCGTCACTTCTTTGACGCGACCGCATCGGTTCCTTCTGTTCGTTTAGGCTTTCTTGACCGGTTTAGACCGGTCTGAGTTGGTCTAGGCCGGTTTTGGTCGGTTCGGACCGATTTTGATCGGTTTTGTCCGGTTTAGCCTTCCCTTCGACTTGTTCTTTGGATCCTTAATCATAAATTACGGTTTTTAATCCTGAAAATGCTCAAAAATACCTTAAAACAAATCAAACACGTTAAATGGTCCAAGATATACAATATAAGCAATTATCAACCATATACACATGAAAATGCTATAAATATACACTTAAAATTGACTCAAATACATGTATACACAATGTGCATCAATGACTTAGGCATCTTGCGGGAGGCCTGATGTCGCTGATCCGATGGAGAAATAAGGAGGCAAAGGAACCCATCTGTCATGGAAGAGAGTTGTTGTCGGGCCATTGCCCATGAGCCGTCGACAACCAAGAAGAATAACACGATGACCTGCCATAATACAGTGGCATGTAAATCTGGGATGAGAACCAAGAGTAGCATATAACACAGGCGTGGAAGGATAGTACTTGGAATACATGATTCGGGCAAAGAGGCTGGATGGAGAAATTAAAGGGTCATATGCTTGCTTAGACAACATGGCAAGGTTAAATGCTTTCAAATTGCAAAAGCTTAGGCCACCTTGAGATTTTCGTTGCTTGAGGACGTCCCAAGACTTCCACCGAATTTTCTTCATGGACGAGCTATCCCCCATACCCCACCAATAAGATTTTACCAAATTTTCCAGATTAATAAGAACAAGGTCTGACAATTGGAAGCAAGACATTGTGTACGTGGATATTGCTTATATAATAGATTTAATGAACACTTCTTTACCCGCTTTGCTAAATTTCTTTTCTTTGCCAACCATTTATGCTCTTACTAACCCATTCTTTAATTTCTGCAAAAATCTCTTGTTTATTCTGGCCAACAATAGAAAGGAGTCTGAGATATTCACCATGCGAAGCCACTTCAGCATCTCCAAACAATTGGCAGATTGAATGAGAAAATCTGAGCTTGGGTAATAGGCTTAAAAAGAATTCCTGATTTTTCAAAATTAATACATTTTCCCTGAAACACACTTGTAGAGATTGATAGTGAACTTAAGATGTTGGTCTCTATAGTTGCAGCACCAAATAAAAGTGTGTCTGCACAAAAAGAAATGAGAGATAACGGGTGCAGTTTGGGAGATTTTAATCCCATGGATGCGCTGACAAATATGTAAATATTATAAAATGCAAGAAAAAACTTCAACACAAATAGGGAATAGGGGGTCACCCTGAAAAATGCTCCGCTGCAGCGTGAGGGAGCCAAAATTTACACTCACACATTTGTGAAAGTCAAGAATGTTACATAGACTTCAATAGTTTTCTTAATCTTCTATATTTAAGAATTTTCTAAGATGAATTTTTTTTATACTAAAGTTTTATTGTAATAATAATAGTAGTAGTAGTTAGAGGGCAAACGTGATTGCAAAATTAAATCGCAAAAAACTATTTTAATAAACAACAGAATTTTAATTATCAAAATTTTAATCCACAATTAATATGAATTTTAATCAATTATAAATCGAGTCCCACGCTTTGATACCACTGTTAGCAATTCTTGATTTCATCTAATGAAGCGCAACGAAATACAATCTATCAAGGATACCGATCTAGATTTCTAAATGAATTAAACGATGAGCTTTAATTATGCTAAAGTTAGAAGATTTACTTGTTGTGTAATTAACCGGACTATTTTGTGCAACTGGATCCACTACTGCAGGTATCCACGTGTATGTTGTTCGATGCAGGAACAATTTCCGGTACAATTATTCGATAAGTGATTGCTAGGAAATCATTTATTGAATTCTACGGTGCTTCTGTATTTTTATCTGATAAAAACTAACTATCTACCATAGAAAATATATTTATATAGTTCTATATAACCCTAGGTATATATTATCCAAGTCAGTTTTAAGTAATTAATTAATCTAACTTATTAATTAACTAAAGTTCATATATTCTAATCTAGTCCTTATCTTTCAGAATACTGATCTATATGAGGCTTGCATGTGTTGGATGTCAAAAACACAAATGTCAAGCTTTAATTGAGCAAGTAATATTATGATATTTCTTGTAATTATATTATAGTGTTATTTTATTATTCTTGTATTATTGGCTATACTTGTACTGGGCTGGACCCATCCGGATGGAGGATAGGTCCAGCCAAAACTATATTTGCTCGGGGATGGAAAATGCAAATGAGCCATCCCCACCCATCCAAGAACTACCTTACACTCCTGACAGCTCCTACACCCTTACATCAAGTTTGTTTTCTCTCTCCTTCCTCCCTCCTCTCTCCTCTGTCTCTACCTTCCCCTGCCTAACTCCATGGTTGCTACCTAAACTTCTTGTTGGTCTTATTGGTGCCCTTCCTCATTCCGCCGTCAATGGCCAATAAATCTCCTCCGCCATTTTCTCCGTCGCCATAAATGTTTTCTCCGCCATTTTTATCGGAGAGAGCAGTTGAGAGCTCTGTTGGTTAATCGTGTTTTAAACACGTATATAACTCCCTGAAATGTAAAAAAGAAAAAAGAAAAAAGAAAAACGACAGTACACCGTATCGGATTCAATTAAACGGCAAAATACGCGTTCTTTTGTCTTGTTGAAACAGGCGTCGTATAATTCGTGAACTCTTCATAATTCCGTCCACTCTCAAAAGCGACGTCTGTATCATTAATTCCAAGGCTCACAAATTATTTTTCATATGTCCACTCATTACATTGAATTTCAAAAATTGTGCAGATTAATCATCATCTCACATTCTCTTTGTTAGCCAATTAATATTCATCTACAATAAATATATGACAATGAATGATTTGTTGTAGGAGAAACAGAAAAATAAAGAAGAAAGATAGACACGGAATAATTAGGGTTCTCTTATTCATCAGATCCCTTAATATAGGGTGTCAAATACAAGGGTTTCACAATTACATAATATTTAGTTAATACCTAAATTGCCCTTCATCAATTACTTTTTACGAAGGCACACTAATTGTGTTTTTCCTTCAACACTCCCCCTTGTGCCAAGTCAAAAGGGAATTGGTGCATAACTTGTTGCCTCGTTAAAAACCTTGCCAAGTAACAAAACTCAGTGGGATAAAATAAACCTTGGTCGAAGGGAAAAAGAGTGAAATGCACCTTTGTTGAGACTCCCCCCTGAAGTCTATATCTCTCCCTTGATACGTACATCTATCAAGAGAGTTTCAAAAATCTCTTCATCCTCAATTTTACATGAATCATGAGGATATTATGTGGTTGCTGGTTATAGAAAAATGTTGCCGGTACATGCTTGGTCTCGTCACCTATGATGTGTAGCATAATCCATCTATTTGTTGTAAATAACTCCATCTTCATAACTTCGGGTACGCTCTTCGGTACGTGGTATAGCTCAAGTCACTAATACTCTGACCATATAGGTTAATAAACTTCTTGAGATATCATCGATGAGTAATGTGATGAGGTAGCTTTAGCAGTTGTGATAAGTTGATCTTCAAGTTTTCGTCATATTCCTCATGGTAATACATAATCGATTTGATAATGACCTTTACATTGGCCACTAAGATAACCAACATCTAAACCTACCAAAGTAGTATTTAGTATTTCGTAGTAGGGGGTAGCTTCAACATTTATTTAAGAGTTACATATTCATTTGTAATCCTTTTATCTCTCTATATGAGAGCGTTTGACATTTTCTTTAGAGTTTTACAATTTCATTTGTAATCTCTCTTGTCTCTAATATGGGAAGAACAAATATGAGTCAATGGTTTCTTTCATATGTTAAAATACTATTTGATATCATTCAATTGATATTGCGTTGTCCTGAGTAAAATATAATTAACATGTTCTTTGAGAAAGTGATACATGGTTGAGTGTATTGAGCTTTTTGTACAATAATGCACACATTTCAATTAATAAGGAATTTCATCTCCCAATAGCTCTTTCGTCATTTTCTTTTAACTCAAATGGATTGTTCCTTATGTCCACACTTCAACCAATCATAGGAGTGCTAACAGATTGCACTTTATCCATGTGAAATCGCCTGATAATATTTTTTGGATATATGCAAACTGAGGAATTAATATCCCACAAACTCGGTGAGTTTTCCCATGATCCTTTATCTCAATTTAGATTTCAAATACATCACAGTATCTCTTATTTCTTTAAGAGTACCCATTATGTCCTTAACATCGACATAAGCTGCTATAGCTGCAAATATAGAAATCGTTTTCTTTATAAATGCATAGAGGCAGTACTACTTGTTCTTTCCCTTTCCAATCAAGTAGTCACTTGAATTGGGAAATGCAAGTCCATCTGACATTTTCACATATCTCAATAACAAGATCCCCAAAGAGATATGTTGTAACCACATTAGTATGCTGCATTTTCAATCCTTCGGAAACTTATCAATACGGCGTTATGATGTCCGTTGCGGGAGAATATCTCCTCGTAGTCAATTCCAGGCTTTGTGAGAAAACCTTGTGCTTTAAGGTAAGTTTTGCATCTCAGGACTTATTCTTCTCACTACGCTTACTGACAAAACATATTTTATGTCCTACAGGCTTTACACTTGGTAAGGCTAGCACTACCAAACCAAATACCTGTTGTTCTGTCATAGAATCGAGTTCTACCTGAATTGATTCCATATAGGCTAATATACTATTTGTTGATATCTTACAATAGAGCGTGGTTCGATATTATTATGCTCTATAATTCATTGAGCAACAATGTATACATCATCAATGCACGTGAAATGTTTTTTCATTAACTCACATACACTCTCAGTATCTCTAGAATCATATTAAACTTCAGAGGGTCCTCTAGTGATGATTCATGGACATAATTAATCAGAGATAATTTGAGAGTAATTCTTTTTATTGATGATTCGAATTGTGCCATACCTGCCACCTTCCTTGAGCAGGTGTTCATCGAACCACGTGGCATCCCCCATTCCCTTTTGGGAGCCACGGCCTCAACCACACCTCCACTAGGTGTGGTTGCAACACCTTTATCTGCGGTGTTGTGTCCCTTACTGGGGACTTTTAATCTCACAGGCATATTTGCAGCTAATATATATGATCTTGTCACTTTAGCGATTTTAACAAATGCACAATCAAATCTTCCATACTTTGAAGATCGATAATTCGTTTTACTTCACTTTACATTATGAAGTGTGGGGATCCTAATGAGACATACTGGGAAACACTTCATGTCGTTCCCTTAGAAAATTCTTTTTCTTATCTCCCCCTAACGACGGGAAGACTGTCTCATTAAAGTGACAATCCGCCAATCTAGCGGTAAATAGATCTTCCCTGTCAAAGGTTTTAAATAACGGGTAATAGTTGAAAATTCATAACCAACATAAATATTTAATTGTCTTTAAAGACCCATTTTGATGTGTTGTGGGGACGCAAATAGGCACATATACTGCGTAACCAAATATGCGTAAATGTAAAAATATCAGGCTAAATCCAGTTACCAACTCGTACGCATAAATTATTGGTTAGCAGTGGGTCTAAGACAAATAAAGTAAAGTTGCAGTGATATTGCATAGTCCCATGTCTGATAGACATTTTAGTGCGCATTTCCAATGTCTAATCCTCCATCTATATCCTTGTGATGGTGGCTTATGTGAGAACATTTTTGTGTATGCACATGGGTTAAAGGATGCTATACATTGATCCTGACAGATATGAAATAATCATCAAATCCTTATGATGAGAACTCTCTAGAGTTAATAAGTCTTATAGACTCTATGACGTGAGGGTGGTGAAGCCTTATATAATATTTTCTAGGAGTTTTTCAAATGCAACATTTCTTGTGGACAATAATGTGATGATCAGTTAGTGTGTCAAAGCGTTTACCAGAACCATAGGTACTTTAATGGCCCGCTTTCTGGTTTGATAGGTCCATATATATTATATTATGTTCTTTTGTAAGAATGTAATGTCTTACTTATATATCAGGCATAGGAATGCCTCGATTCTACTTATTGCTAAATAGTAGGCTTGGTAGAATGAGTGATATGTCCTAAAACAGTTAATGAGGCAGAATGGGATGTTGGTCGTGCTTTTAGTACTTTAGAAAGCCTTAACCCTGTTATAATAAAATTTGTACTGGCACTATACATCGTATAAGATTTTCATCCCTTTTGTATTTCACTCGAAAGAAAGAATGTCCATATAATTTCTTAAACATGGATCATCATGTTATGATTTGGATATCTAAAGTCCTTGTACCAAAGCCTACACGAGTCAACGTCCCAAAGTCCATTATTGTAACAACATATGAGTCTGCATTCAAAGTTCATTGTGGAATACATCATATTAGTTCGTGTCCCAAAGCCCATTTTGGGTAAGAATATTTGATCCAACACTCAAAAGTAGTGGAGTACATTCCACAAGATTGACTCATTAATTTCTCTAAGATGTGCTTCCTTTCACATTCATTAGAAGTATTATAATATTATTCAATTCCATTCTCACATGTAGTTTCTAAATGATAATCTTTGACACGAGTATCTTTACTTAACAATGTTTTAGTAACTCTTGGTGCATATAGAGCGTTTTGTGACTATAATTGTTATGTCATTATACATTTATATAATTTGACGATTCTTCGCCCTTTTAGTATTTGTGATTCAATGATGGTCATTATGCAGTGATGCAGTGAGTCTCTGTTCTTTGGACTTCCTGTATCTCTTATAGTTAACTACTCTAGCAGTTTTCATACAAAACCACACTTATATAAAAGTGCATTACCAACTCTATCCCTTTTGTTAGACAGTTCTGAGGCGTCTTTTGCACATTGTTGTCATAACCACCATGTCCATTTGAGGTAGGCACATTGGAAGGCCTCCAGGGCTCCTATGTCCCTTACTTTGTGGTGGATCATTACCACTACTGTAGGGACAGACACATTCATTCCCTTTACTTTGGGATTATTTTCACTATTTAGTTTACCATAGTTAGGCTAGAGAATTTTCTTTATCCCAGCGCGCTTGGTGTTACTTTTTAGGAGAAACTGGTAATGCCTCTCAACTACTTGCACTGGTTGATTAGCTAATTGAATATTGTAATTTTTTTATTTCATACTCTAGCCTATACAGGTTCGCTAGTATAAGCATTAGAGTAGGAAAGTAAAGAGATGTTATGTATCACATCATCTTCTGTGATTTCTTTACACAACGTGTCCTTGTTGAGGCTATTGACCCTTTTGTAGTCTAGTGAGTGAGTTTCTTTCCACTAGATAGTTAATATCGGAAGTAGAGATTCATCTAAATTTTTAATATTTCTTTTATTGCATTCCGCAACTCATCGGGTATTGCATTCCGCAACTCATCGGGTATTTTTTATAACAATACTCCTAGTGTAAGCTAGGAATAATGTGTGATCTCAAATTCATTAGAGCATTGACTGTGACTTCTACTATGTCAGACAATGCTTTGTCATTGGGGTCGGTTGATGATATGATCGTAAGAGAGTTCTTACAGGGTGTAGTTATTTTTCATGGAAATAATTTCCTATTAGGAATATCAATTGTGGTAACTCAATTTCTTCTGAGGCTAATATTCAAATTTGGATCGAGTTGGTTTAATTATTTTCTTTTGAATTAGATTTCGGGACCATATACCACAAGTTTTTCGATACTTTATGAAAATACATTATCACGCAATTGATCTGTATTGATTAATGCCCATGAATTTTCATTATCATGGGAATATTCAATTTACCAAGCATAACTAACTTCGTAGGAAAAGTAATTGTAAAATTATCATATAGTCATGCAAATAAACTTACTATCGACTGATAATTATCAAATCTCTAAGAGCAAATAAATCAAGTCACAACTTTCAATTTTATGAGAAAGTATTTAATTGGACCATAACGGTAGAGAGTTCCATGAGTATCATTTAAAACCAAACAAAATTTCATTATTGCCAAAATTATACCTAATAATATTCAAGTGCACATACAAATTCATTCTCAATTTGTATAAACCTCAAAAGCTATAATTGCAATAAACCATAGAAGATATACACACTCATGCTCATTTTCATGCTTACACTTGAGCAAAATACTTAAATCATCAAGCATAGAATAAGTTGATGCAATAACTACATTATGTCATTATAAGCAAAAATTATTTATTTCATAATATAGAGGCTTCGAATTACCTTGTAGGGAAGACACAATTATTTTCTATGTTACTTCTTAAACTTTGTTAATAATGATGATGCTCTTAGGAATCACAGACGTAGAATTCGATCTCCACCTCATTGGGAAGGAGTTGACACTCACATATTTCATGAAATTTCATACAAAAACATTAACAGTTGTCAGCGACAATAATATATTTTGGTATTCAATTATATAAGTAATTGAATCGTATGGCATCACTAGTTGATGAACCCAACCAAATAATTTCTAATGTTAATCATAAGAAAAGAATAAGGAAATAATTGTTGCATAGAAAATCTGGAAAACGTCATCATTTTCTAATCCAATATATTCAAAGGCTATATGCCTCTAGGAAAAAGTAAGTAGCATTAATATCAACAAACTTAATTTTCGAGTGATAGTGGATTTCAAGGAACTTATCACAATTAATGCAAAAATAAATATGTAAATGGTGTTGATAAAATAACTAATACAAATAAATTATAAATATGACCTGATGTGCCAGACTGAGTAACGTATATGAATTTAATCAATTCATTAATCAAAGACAAAATTAAACCGACTTAAACATACACAAACAGATAGGTGCAAAATTCCATATTAGAATTCAGAAATTTGTTTCAATTCTACGGCGAACCAGGCATAAACGAATTATCAAATAAATTGATACATAATCACGAAAATCATATCTATGAATGTCTTGGGGAAAGTGCAAATTGGGTGGGGGTAGTTGGTTTAATACACAATTGCTTGATTAAAATCAAATACTCTCATATCAGTAGACCCAAAAAAAAGGATACGATAAATTTGCATTATGTAGGGAAAAAATTAGTCGTCGTTTGCAAATTTAATGGTAGCGAAGGCATACCGTATATGACGATTCATCTCATAAATTTCACTCCGGCAGACGACAGAGCATAATTTTTTTTTCGGCAGACAATAGCTTTCGTGCTGATAACGTGTTGTAGGAGAAGCAGAAAAATAAAGAAGAAAGATAGACACGGAATAATTAGGGTTCTCTTATTCATCAGATCTCTTTATATAGGGTGTCAAATACAATGGTTTCACAATTACATAATATTTAGGGGGAAAATTCATTTTTAGACCAGTATGTTAGGCCTTGTTCAGTAAAAATCCTGTATGTTAGAAAATTTTAATTTTAGTCCTATATGTTTCCAAAGTTGTCCAATTTAAGGACACTGACCATCAGAAATGGCCAATTTGGCCACAATTAATCACGTGCGACGCACGTCACTAATAAATTTGAGAAATATGAAGAAAGAAAGAAAAATAAAATAAAATATATAATGAAATGCACCTCATATGAGAATTAGGGGTTACCTTTTTCTTTTCTTTTTTGGCCGAATTACTAAAGTAATTTAATGATTTTACATGTTATCTGGACAAATACTTGACACATAAGCATTAGCACTCAAAAGCCCTAAATTTATTAATCTAATTCTGGCTAAATTGGTCGTTGGTGATGGTTAGTGTCCTTAAATTAGACAACTTTTGGAACATACAGGACTAAAATTAAAATTTTCTAACATACAGGACTTTTCCTGGACAATGCCTAATATACTGGACTAAAAATGAATTTTTCCCTAATATTAAGTAAATACCTAAATTATTCTTCATCAATTACTTTTGACGAAGGCACACTAATTGTATTTTTCCTTCGACATGATTGTTATTTTACTTTTTCCATATAATTAATCATACATGTGTAGTTTCAGACTTTCAGTTGTATTTTTTTAATTTGTGATCAACTCTTAATTCCTTAAAATATTTTTTTTTTTTATCTTTGATCTTTTAATAGTTATAATCATTATTTTATCAAGTTTATCAATAAACTTTACATAGTTTTTAGCATTATGTATTTTCTAGTTCAAAATAATTAATTGGGTACCTTCAATTTATTTCTTTAGTCCATAATATCGTACTATCAGACGAGTTTTTACCTCTTGTTAATGCTACTTTAATTATTCCTTATTAGTTACAAGGTGCCACAAAGTTTTTAGCATGTATACGCATTTCATTTATAATTTCTATATGTACAATATTTATAAGAATTTACGAAACTATGGCCGTTCTTTTGGTTCCGTATTTTTGGTTAATTAACGAATTATACCCGAAATAATTAAAGTACGTATTAATTTGCAACTTTGTATTTTTGCTCGTTTTTTAAACGTTTTTTCCAGAAGAAATCTGAATTATATCCGTACGTATAAATCAACGTTTAAATCTGTCCCGTATTTAACTAACAGAGGTTAATAGTGGAGATTGGTAATAAAGTCCCAAAAAAACTACTGACCTGAGATTTCCTATTTTTTTTTTTTTTTTTGAATTATGCCTCTGATATTTCCTGATTCTTTTTCTTGTCGGTCGAATAAACCTCTGAACTTTACCTAATTTTTGTCCTGGACGTTAATTGAAAAAAAAAAATTGTTGGATTATGAGTTTTGTTTATGAGGACGATTATTTGATGAAATAGCTAGCGAATAAAAATGATGGAAATTGGAACGCAGAGAGGGAGAGAGAGGAAGGTAATTGGATTATTTGATGTGCATAATTTTGGAACATGCCCATTTAATGAAAATATAATCATTTTTATCAACAATATATTAATCCCTCACCTCAACCAATTATTACTTCACAAATCACAACTACATTTTTATAATTACTCAATCAACCAATTATCACTCACATCATTTTTTTACTAAAATAATATCAAACTACCTACAACTAACCTATAGCTTTGACCGCTACAGTCTCATCCTACCCTACTTCATCTCTAAACAAACATTACTTTATACTATTCACAGGATGTACATCAATTTGACCACTACAGTTCTCATTCTGCCCTACTTCATCTCTAAACAAACATCACTTAAGTTCTCATCCTACCCTACTTCATCTCTAAACAAACATCACTTTATACTATTCACATGATGTACATCACTTTATATTATTCACAACATGTATAAATCCTTGGACGTGTACGTTCGGATGTGCCACATCCTGCTACATCCCAGCACAATCATGCCCAATGATGAAAATCTCTCGAGATTTCGGCGGAATCTCGAGAGAATAAGTGATCCGATATGAAAATCCACAGAAATCTTTTCCTATCAAATTCCCGCGAGATCTCGTCGATATCTCGCGCCTGTACGCCTGCCTCCATTTTTTTTTGAAAAAAAATTCAACAAAATATTGTAAAATTTCAAGTCAAACCTAGGACTTATTGAATGAAGGTCCAAGCTTTAACCACCAAATCAAGTCAACAACTTGTTATATTTTCTACCCTATTTTAATTTTATTTAGTCTTAACTTTTAAATATTCCTCATTTATTTGGGTTTAACTTTTTTTAATTTTATTTAGTCGTAGCTTTTATATATTCCTCATTTATTTGGGTTTAACTTTTAATAGTGTTACTCTTGAATAAAAAACGTTATAGATCAATCAAGAATTTTTTTTATATATTGTAAACAATCTCAATGCTTTAACTTACATAATGTTGAAATAATTTTAATGAAGACTTTAATTTTTTTAATATTTTTAGCCTATTTAATCTCTCATTGTAATTTTAAAATAGTAACTTTATTTAGTACATAAGGAACAAGTAACAACTTAATAGCAAAGCAAAATGCAAGACAATTTATTTAGATATTTTTTTTAATAAATGGCGGTTTAATGTGAACTACTGGTCGATTTCTCTCAAACCAGAATTTTAATTTTTTATCAACTAGTTGTATATGCGTGGATATGGTTCAATTTTTAGATTAAATATTTAAATTTTAGTAGGTTTATAATAATCCATAATATATTGTGATAAATTATCTGTTTAAATAAATTTTTCCGTATTTTTAAGAAAAATTACATCGATATTAATCGAGATCTCACTGAAATCTCCGTAAAGTGATATCTCTTTTCGTCCTTGATCATGCCTTTGTTTCATGTCTATATTTAATTGAGCAAGTAATAATATTGTGATATTTCTTGTAATTATATTATAGTGTTATTTTATTATTCTTGTATATGTGTTTCCATGTCTATATTCGCATAAGAAGTGAATTTAATTAGTTTACAATAATAATAATTTATTTGAAATCACTTTAATTATTGGTCAATTTTTATGATGCGAGAGGAGCATGAATTCAAATATTACAGTAGGCAAGGTTTGAGCGAGTATATATTTCGTTATTCCTTGCATTTGAATGTAGTAGTTGATACCAAACAAAAGGTTGTAAGATTGCAAAGAGGGCGGAACTCCAATTGCAATTTGTGATGCTCCCGTGGAACATGATACTTAACCGTTGATAATTACGGAAAAAGCAATAACTTCTCAACAAAATGAAAAGAAAAGGAAGCAAACCACGGAACTAGAACTCATTTATCTTATTTTTTCCCTATTGTATCTTATCATTCTAATCTTACATTAGTATATATACTTAAAATTCTTTCAGAAACAATTTTTAATAGCCATCCAATGCATTGGAAGCACGTAATCTTTACTAGTGTCTGTGACAAATTGAGGATCCTCTATCCCACTTTTATAATGTCGCAATCTTGTCCCACTTTAAAAGGTTGATTAATTATAATTATTTTTTTTTTGTAAAAAGTTGATTAATAGGTGTAGGATTTACGATTAAAAAGTTGATTAAAGTTGATTAAAAAGTTGATTATAGTTCTAAGTTAACAATAATCAACTGTTATTGGGTAGGACTGTGGTAGGTAATAAGTTGCGGAATCAAATTTTAGCACCACGCAACGAGAGGACGCACAGAATTCTCAACACATCACTGCGCAATTTTTAATATATTGCGCAACTAGAAAAGGTCAATGACACCAGAAATTGTAAATATAATACAACCAGAATTTGTAAGCGCACGCTATTTTTAACAGATCGCAATAATGGTAAGTTGAACAAATATATTAAAAGACTTATAATTATACTTACAAAGATTAAAATTATACCAAAATTACAGAGTGACTAATTATCAAAGTTATAAAAGAAGAGTACAAATGTAAAAAACTCAACTGGTTAAGTGGCCTATCTGCACCCAGTTGTATAACTGAATGGAAATGAGATATCCTATTCTGTATCTGAGGATGAGATTACCTATTTCATATCCTGTTCCATCTTCTACTGTAACATTATCAACATGGTGACAGATATACAAAATGGCATCGTGTGACATCACTAATACACACACAATGACATGTTGATAATGTTGGACTAGGCGATAAAATATCATTTGAAATAGGTGATCAGTGATCTTCATTCCAACTGAATGACGCATCTAATACCATAAAAACCAGCAGGGCCAGATTACGGAAATGCACAGGAAGATTCAGACAAAATCTTATGCTACAAAAATTTCTTGTTTCAACACCATGGCACTTAAATGTATAGAAGATGATTACCAGATCTCAATCAGACTGTCTAGTAAACACATACAAAACCTAATTAATGAAAAAAAGAAGAGGAAAAAACTGCGAATCTGGTCATGAACGAAACTTTGGACATCGTAAAACCCACATCCAGAAAAAACTAGAATTACTTGGTTTCCTAGCAATGCACTTCCTTCCCTCTCCAAGTTTCGTGGCCTTGAACACTATCATGCCTTAGTTGTCGTCACGTCTTGTGGTTCTCCGGCGAGGAGGAGCAGCACCATCCTCATTCTTCTCCTCCTTGTCCTCTGACCCTTCCTGGTTGCTCGAACTCTCAGCAACTTCTGGTTTCTTGCTCTCTGCTCTTACATTGGCCTTATTTTAAAAAAAGGAAAATAAATAAATAAATTAGTTTATAACAAACGGAAAACAAACATTAAAAAGAGAAGTATTTTCAGAAGGAAGTTCAAATACTTACAGGTTTCTTCTTTCCACCAAAGATAAGCTTCAATAGAACAGACAAGATAATGACCGCAATTGAGATGAGGACTCCAATTGTTAGGTTCGCTTGTGCCTCAGCCTTCTCAAGTAAGTCCTGTATAAGAATCAAACATAAATATAAGGTAAGAATCAACGAAGCAAAAAGAAAATGATTAATTCCCATGAAAGCAAATCACTTACCAAGACTTTAACTTTGTGCTCACCCAAGAATGGGAGGTCTGCGATCTTGTATAGGTAGTTGAACACCACTTTCTGTTACCAATAAAAAGGAAGAAGTTAGTCCTCCAGAACTAAATCATGTAGAATGCAAAATATTTGAAGACCACATCAATTCTATTTACCTTTACGCCCTTGAGCCCATCAGATTCAGTAGATTCCTCATCCTTCTGATTCTCTTTCTCTACCGTAAACTTAGACTTCCACTCAGTCTCACGGTATGATTCAGCAACATGCTCGCTAGAAGCAATCAAAATGTTATCAAACAATATACCATCTTGCATTGTCCAGATTTCAATACCAATAGCAGCAATTGGCTCAAAGTTTGGCCTGTCAATCTCAAAGTACTCTGGGTTATCAATCTCCCTAGGCTTCCAAATACCCTTGTAATTAGGGTTGTCAATAAGTGGGGCATGCCATTTTCCTTTATAAGCGGGGTTCCTCTTCATGGGTTTCTTCCATTCACCACAACCAGGAGCTTCAGCACATTTGGGGTTATCAACTTTCGGTGCCTCCCACTCACCATCCTCTTCATCGTCCCAATCTTCTGGTTTCGTAGCCTCAGGATCATCAACCTCTTCAGGCTCATCGTCCAACCAACCCTCAGGCTTCTCAGCTTCTTCATCTTCAATCTCCATTGGAGCATCTTCATCCCAGTCATCAGGCTTTGTGGCTTCAGGGTCTGGGATTTTTGCCCTCTCATCCCAGTCCTCGGGCTTCTTATCATCTGGGTCAGGGATAGTCTTGGAAGGGATAAGTGGAGGTTCAAAATCATCAGCTGAAAGAAAGTTAGCCTTCTTCTTCTCTTCCCCATCAACCAAGATCCTCAATTCATTATCAGGCTTTAAGATGGCAGTGTACACATGGGTCAATTTGTCGGAAGGAACTGATGGTGGAAACTTGAGATGATGCTCAACAAACTTGCCACTCTTGGGGTTCTTGTGCTTTAGAATGAAGTGAACCTTGTTCGTTGCTCCACATTTATCGGGTCCAAACATTATTGTGTAAGGAGACTCGTTATCAAATTCCTTGGAGACCCACCCAGCAGCCTGGGGACGGAGGTACTTGATGTACGCACCACCACACTCAAGACCGTTTTGGAGGCGAACCTCATACTGTAGGACGACAGTTCCATCCTTAAGGTCCACACTATCATCAAGTTCCTTAACAATGGCGTACTTCCTGGCTTTTTCACTCACAAGAAGTCCATGATCTTCATGTCCCTCACTCTTAGAATGTTTCCACACGCCTGCAATAAAAATGAGAAAAAGAAATAAGTCTTGGGGAACTTACTTATACATTCTAGCCCTTAGGCAACTCAATTAACTATCACATTTTAACTGCATAGTAATAATAGTTACTCCAATTATAGTTTGGGAAATCGTAATACTTCAACAAAATTTTGCAAATATTTGCACAGAATTGAAAATGAGTTAAGATACTGTCCATAACGGGAAGGGCTTTCAACATTTTACAAGTATTGGAAGCTTTTAAATATATAGACCACAATCCACATATAGAAACATTTCTATTTAAATCAATTCAAATTCAGCACATGGATGCGGAGAAAGCTGTTACTCACCAACTCAACTCAGCAAATGGAAAAAAACACACAATTAAGATCTCAGTAAATAAACTAAAAGAAATTGTAATCACATAGAAAATACGGCACTCCTAACAATTACAAGCAAAGTAGAAAATTCCTAAGCACAAATATATCAAACAATAAAATCCATATTAATGAAGAAAACTATATCACGAACAGCAAAATTCATCGCAGATGCAATGGAATCCAACCTGTATATTCCTGTTTCTCCGACACAATCCATCTCCCTTCAAAATCTTCGTCAAACGATTCGTAGAATTTCTGCATACACAACGTTCAGAAACAGAAAAATCAATTCGAACATCCAAAACAGATCTAAGTACTTTTTTCGAGAAAAGATCTAAAAGCACTTCAGCAAACTAATATCTGTAAAAAATTATCATCAAACAATTGAAAAAAAAAGTTAAAAGTTAAAGCATCGTCATACCACATCATCGGAAGCGCAGAGCTGAGAAATGAAGCACACGGCCGAAATGAGCAGCAAATACTGCACTATCCAAATCTTCCGATTCGGATACTCCATTTAGAACACCACAACTCCAAGAACCACAGAAAACTAAAGAAAACTGATCACGGATAATAGATAATTTTTCCAAATTCAGATGATGGATCTGAAGAAACGAACTCTCTAGAGACTAGAGAGAGATGATGGTATGGGTCAATAGTTGCTAGTATGAAAGAGCGTGTCAAGGGGACTGTATATATAGATCTGAGAGGAGCAATTGGAGTCGAGTTGCTTCAACCAATGATATTTAACGCCACGTGAACTGGACCAATGAAAGTGGGACGCGTGGCAAGGAGTGACGAGCTCCAGGCAAAAGATCCGTATTGGCTGTGATGAGTGCTGAACTGCTCAAATGGGCGACTTTGCGGGTTGGCCCGTTTTACATTGACCGTTAGACATTTTCGTTTGCGACTGATATACATTTACCTATTATAATAGGTTGATTAGTTTACGAGAGCGTTATTTAAGTTTTGACTTTAATATTTAGATTTTAAATTTTTAACATTTCTTAAATTAGATTTTTAATATTTTAGATTTGGAATATATTTTAGGTCAATTTTTAAAATAGTTGAAATTATGAAGTAAATAAACAAAAGTTATTTTGTAAATGAGAACATACTTGAAATTACTATTATATTTTTTTTACTATTATATCTTAACGATTTAGGACTTAATAAAATAAAATATGTGCAAAACATTCGTTCCTCCTTATCAATAAATAATTAACTAAATTTATATAGTGTGAAAAATATCTTGGCTATTGAAATATCAATATATGCAAATCAAATTTATGCAAGATTTCTAATTATATATGCTATAGTTTTTGTTCTAAAATTATTTTTTTTATGCTTGTTCATTTATAGGTTACATGTTATTTTATTTTAATTAAGTTATAAAATAATACAATTTGTAGATATTATTGAACTCAATTGTACTTCCAATGTAAAGTTTTACTCCCTCCGTCTTATCATGATAATCCTGTTTAAAAAAGTATATATTATCCTAAAATAAAGGTGTTGTTTCAAATGTCGATGACTCATTATATTAATCTAAGTAAAATAATTTTAAAAAAAATTATTTAATGAATTAGAAACATATAATTGAATAAATTAAATAGAATAAGTCGTGTAAGTGAAAAATGATGATTTTTAGAGAGTTGTACATGTACGAATAAATAATTTTAATTATCTAATTCTATATTTATGGTAATTATAATTATAGTTATAAAACTTATGAATTATCTGTTAATACATTGTTTAATTTTTACGAACTAGCTCAGTAGCTCATGAGCCCACTAACAAACTTGCTCCCGAGCTAATGAACCGTATAATATCAATCTTGAGTTTGATTTATTTATTTTACTGAGTCGTATTAAACGAGCTCGATTGAACTTTTGACGAATCGAAATTCGAATAATTCACAATCGGCTTGATTTGATGATTATATCCCTATAACTATTTTATGAATCATTAAATATAACTTTATGATCCACAATAAAAATTATCAGAAAAATAATTACTAGGAAACTTATACCATCTTTTTTATTATTATTATTATTATTATTATTATTATTATTATTATTATTATTATTATTATTATTATTATTATTATTATCATCATCATCATTACTTCTTTCTTTAATTAAAATAATATTTTACTTAAAAAAGATAAAAAGCAAGAAATAAAAAATAAAAAATAAAAGATATTACATTAAAAACAAAAAAGACGTTACTGTTGCAAAAGACAAGAAAAAAGGAAAAGAAGAAAAGAAAATTGCTAAATGATGAAGACAAACCCAAAACCAAAATAAAATAAAATAAAAAAGAAATGAGAAGACAATGAAAATTATAAATATTAAATGCCAAGTTGTGGATTTATCATTTAAATGTTTAAATCATTATTTTATATGGACAATCTACTATTCAGGTAGCACATTGTAAAATTTAAAGGTTATAATTAGTAGATGAAAATCTAATGGTTATAATAAATTGGGGTACCGGTACACCTTAGAAGCCCTCTTAAAAGAAATATTGTGTCACTCCAAGAACATAATCAATGCACCTTTCATAAGTATCTGTTACATCACTGCCACCTTATCACTCATATTATACTTATTCATTTAGAGCTCGTTTGGTTCACTTGATGGGATAACATGTGATACATAAACCTAAGATTTGGTATACAGTATTACGTATCAATCTCCTGTTTGGTATGCAATAATATATTTTATGATATGCCATGCTGATATGTAGTATAGTGTTTGCTTCAACATACTAAAGTAGAGATTAATTTAGATTTTGACTAGTTTACCCCTAATATTTCAAGTATTTATAATTTGTATCTGGATTTTTTTTATGGAGATAAAAAATACTTTTTTCGCATTAAAATTTAAGACAAATTATATAATCAATTTTTTGCAATATATAACAAGTTTGATCATTTTTTTGAGTAACTTTATTAAAATTAAAATCAGTAAAGAAATAATAATTATTTTATCGCTAAGATTATGTATGTTTTTTGTTAAATATAATTTATTTTAGTAATATTCGATTCATTCGATCATCAAAATGAGTTAATTGTAACGTTGTTGTTAGAAATTTTACCAAATTGGGTTTAGGGTTACGACATTCGTCCAAACTTTACATTACTTCTAACATTAATGTAGATGAATCTAAACAAGAAATATTGCATTAATAAACATTATTCATTAAAAAGGCTACAATAACTAATGAGTTCAAATTAAAGGACAACTTAGAAAATAAAGTGATAAATACGTCGAATCAAACTAAAAAAAAATAAAATAAAATAATTTTAAAAAAAAGGAAGCAATCAAATTATTTGGGTCCATTAAATGGCGAAGTAATACTGTGGGAGGGGGAGAGAGGAATAGTGGGAAAGAAGCACGTTTTACCCCCACGTTTTTTTTTTTTTTTTTTGGGCAATTTCGTGATTTTACTTTTCAATTGAACGAGTGATAAAATGTGAGAAATTGGATCCCACCTGTGAGGTGGGATCTGTAATCAGGAGTAGATGGGAAAATAGAGACCGGGCTTTAATCTTTTATAGGACTTTAGGTATTATCCATATTGTATAGCAAACATAGTATAATAATGGATAGTGCATCAATCAAGGTCTTATATAGGGAACCAAACAAGCTCTTACAATCCTCCTAATTATAAATAACATTATTTGCGGGTCCCACATGCAATCTACCATATTATTTTCATATCTACAAGTTATTAAAATCTTATTTACAATTTAATCACATACAATTAATTTAGTTAATACTCATAATTCTTTTTTAATTAATTTAAATTTTCGAAATTTATTTGTATCTTATTTCCTTTTTAAAATGTAATTAATTGATTTTTCTAAATTTTGTAACAATAATAAAAAAATTTGATTCGTATTTTTTTTTTCACATGTTATTATTAAAAACGATGTAAGTTAAAAAAAAAAAAAAGGAATGATCAATACAACTCGAAATCGGAATTACAAATAATAAACGTGTTTATTTAATCCTAAAATAAAATATTTTAACTACAAGAACGAATAGACACATCATCCGACTTAAGATAAATAATTTAAACATAAAATAACTGAAATTGTATTCAAATGCTATCAAAATGATTGTCTAAATATACCTTAAAGCATGCATACACAATTGTATCACCACATTTTTCCCGAATAAACTAAAATTATTTTTTTAAAAAAAATTCTAATAATTTGAAATTTATTTTAAAAGTCTAAAAAAGTATTTAATATATGAAATAAATGGAAAATTTTGGAATTATTTCAATAAATACAAATAATTTTTAAAAATATGATATTTTTGAAAATCCTTAAAGTATCTTTCAAAAGTCGAAATTACATTAAAAAAAAACAAAATTTTCTTTGAAGTTATTTTTTATATATATATATATATATATATATATATATATATATATATATATATATACACACACACATACATATATATATGTCATTTAACTTTCTCGCCTAAACATTTTTACCATAATTGGTAAGTTTTCTGTTACTTTTGCTAAGTTCATAATTTCTTACAATATTTTAACATATAATTAACATTTTAATTTCTAATTAATCCATTTCTGATTGCGTGTTGGTTTAGGTTGCTTAAATTAGTCACCACTGACTAGCTTAATGTTACCACCAATACTGTAAATTGGTCCTAGTCCTTGAACCCTATGATGAATCTTTTTTTAGGCTAAAAAAAGCATTAAAAAAAAATTCATAAAAAATGTGATCATTTTTTATCAGTTTTTGATAACTTCAAAAGGTTTTACTGTTTACAGTCTAAGCAAAAGAAACACGTCTATTGTGTTTATACCGTAAACAACAAACTCAAAACGTACTGTCATTACCCTTTTGTTTTCACATATACCCCAAATCAGTGAGAATCCCGTCCACATCATAGTTTCCTTCTGAGTTTTCTTAAGCCATGAGGCATTCAATAGCCTCTCGCACTATTTCTTCTTCCACTTCCAATGCTGTTGGCAGTGTCGCTTGTCTTGCTTGTGTTGTTTTTGCTATGTGGGGTACCTGTAATTATTACCCCCTTTGTCTTTCATAACTTCCACTAAACATGTTTGCAAACTCAGAAAGACATAATTCAACTTGAGTTGTTCAAGTTTTGCAAATGATTTTAAAACGTTGTCAACCAAGTCCTGCACATTGTAACTTCTAGTCTCCACTTGTACGGACTGAATTGCCGGGAAGTAGCCTAAGTCTAGGACATTAGTGTCTTGGGAATTTGGTGGTTGACACATCAATTGAATCTGAAATCCATCACTTGTAGCAGCATTTCTAAAATCTATGTCGAAGTTGCTTAAGTGAGGTCTTGCACTGTCTTGTTGTATAATTATTTGCTTACTTGCATGAACCGGTCATTTTAACTTGATTGCTGGAATTATCTGTTCCAAAACTCCCCTATGATGAAACAATTTGCCTCTAAAACAATTGTTAATCTATGATGTCACCGATTTTGCAAAACAGATTCAAAAATCTGTTTTGCAAAATCATGGAGACTTGCAGTTTTGTCTTAAAAAAACCAGATGATGATTAATTGACAATCCTTAATAACCTGTTTGGTTATTGATTCGATTGGCTTGATAACCATGGTCCCTCTCGGTCTGTTAGCACTGTTTCTGAGGGCCGGCTCCAACGTAGTGAATGGGAACATTCCTATCTTCCCGTCAAATATTAACTCCCCTTCTTCTGTGTATTGTGGCCTCGCCACAGCATACATGAACATCACCTTGGGGATGAAACGTTTACTTTTACAAACCCGGTATGGGTCCACTACAACAAAAACTGTTAATCACTACGCCTAAAAGACAACGGTTTTATGCAATAACCGTAGTCTTTTAGTGCTCAACCGTAGTCATTGTACAAACCGTAGTGTTTTAAAAAAAAAAATTCGCTAAAAGACTACGGTTTCGCAAAACCGTAGTGGTTTAACCGTAGTCGAATACCTATTTCTCGCTAAAAGACTACGGTTAGTAAAACCGTTGTGGTTTAACCGTAGTCGAATACTTATTTTTTGCTTAAAGACAACGGTCAGTACGTCCATTGTTAAAAGGGCGTTGTCAATATACTTTTTAATGGATAAATAGAAGAATTATTTTGTGTGATCAACGATAACGCTTATGATAACCGTTATTAATCGATCATTGTCATTATCCATTTTAATTTCCTTTACCTTTTTAAATATGTATTTACAAGATTCAAATACTTGTTAATGTTTTACAAGTAAAAAATATTTTTTATTAATTTTTTTAAATGTTCTTTCCTCGATGTCTTTTATTGGCCTATCTAGTATTTCGAATTTAATTGTATGTGTTAATTTCTATACGACAAAATAGAGTCACATTTAATTTAGTCAGTAAATAGTAAATACCGACTGAATTTCAATCGACAATATATATAATAATAGTACATTCATTAAAAGAATCCTACTAAAAAGAATTTTTAATAAGTAAAGAAAGTTACATTAGAAAAGGAACAGACTTAAGATTATTACAACCCTAATTTCATTTTGCAGCTCATATGTTTTGTCAATGGGGGCATCAGATCTTAAAATCAACACCGCGAATTGAGCATCCATTACTGTTGGAGCCTGAATCTTAAAATCAACACCGCGAGAGAGAGGCTGAGCTAAACATTGTAAGCCGTAAGATAACTTCGTTCGGTTTGGCCTCTCTTGGAGTGTACGTTAAGCAGGTTCAAAAGCGAAAGTTGAGCCACCAAAACCATCAGCATACGTTGAATCCAATCTTCATTGAAGTGAATTTCAGCCCAAACGAGTGAAGATTTCCGGTGAATTTCAGGCGCATAGGATCCATCGTGGTGTGCAATTTATTCACTAATATCTGCTTTTATCATGTTTCAGATTTCTTCTTTTTGTGGAATTTGATTCTATTCATGATTTTATACACCAAATTGAAATGCTCAATTAGCTGTTGCGTCGAGTAATTTAACAAATATATGTGTAGTTATAGGTTCATAATAGCAATTTTATCGTCGTTTCTGAAGGTAGTTGAATGGAGATTGAAATTGCTACCCTTGATTTATTTAGTTAATTTGTTCTTGCTCCGTACCCTAATTGCATTCCGCGGGATTTATAACTGATTTATCATTTAAATCCATTGATTCACCAATTGATTTTGAACTCTTACTTGAAGGATTGAAGGAAACAACCCTAATTTCATTTCTCTAAAGTTCGTCGGACAAAAAGGGGGAATCGTTGCCGGCGATTCTAGCAGCACCGCCGCAGCAGATAAAACGCGGCCCCGCTTGCAACGAGACATTCGTTGGATAATGCTTGGATATTTTTGTTCAGTAATTCTTCTGTCAAATCCAGACAGGAGTCTTTGTGTAATGTGATAGGTGTTTAGCATCGTTGAATTGAAATTGAAGTAAAACTTAAGCAGTAGGATTAGTACAGTGGTTATCAACAATTATGAGAGCTTCTTCTCCTCTCTCTTAAATTGACTGAAACTATTTCTGTTTTGTGTGTGTTAGAGACGGAGGTCAATGGCAGATTATATGACTTCGACACACAAAGCGAAGTGGATATTTACACCACAGGTGCTTGTAATGATTAGTTACTTTAAAATCCTTTTCCCTTCTTCTTTTCATATTTGCCACTTTATTAGACATTTTGTTGAATTGTATGATCATTGTTCTTCTGGTCTTTTGTTTTACAACTTGGAGAAATGTTTCTATCATGTGAGATGAACCTTGGTTTTTGTGGTTTCTGCAGAAGGAGAAGTACAAGGATATGCTAATAAATGAGCTAAGCAAGCACTTGAAAAGGTATGCATTTATCCTTATTTATGCCAACATTGTATGTGGAATCTTATAATAGTCGTAGGAGGAATTGGATACGGATATGGAATATTGGGAAGAAAGGAAAATGAATCGGAGTTGTATTAGGTCTTTTCTAGTTTAAGAATGAGACTTTCATGTACGGAAGAGATAATAGTATGCAGATACACAATTATGTACAAATTTCATTTTCAATTTCACATCCTGTCAAAACTGAACTTGGGGAAGGTGTACACTTGCTCAATTATAGTCTGTGAACTAGTTCGTGGCATAGAATGATCAGACCAGTAGTCCATTTTGTAGGTCTTCTTCCTGGATACAAGCTAGAAGAATTAGAATATTAATAGGTTCTTTCAGAGATGTGGAGAACTTTAATTATGGGGCATTGTCTTGTTGGGATTAATATATCGTTCCAAATGATGCTAAAACTGTGATCTGTTGTAATAGTATGAAGCTAAGTGGATGGAAGTAGATATTGATGGGTCCCTCCCTTATGCTGAACCACAAAATGATGCAAAGGCTAATGGTAAGGTTCTTATCTTAAAGGACTTACATCTGCATCTGTTTACCTAATGTCATGGACTTTATTGGTTCTATGTGGCTTGATATCCGAACGGTAAATTTTCGATGTACTTTCATGTCATAAATCTGCTTGTTTATTATGTATCCATGAGCACACATTCTTCCTTTCTTATCTAAAATTGACTTGTGAGTCAAAATGTTTGCTCCTCGGCAGGGATCCAAGTGCATTTGCTTATGCTATCAAGCGCTCATGTGAAAGTAAGGCTGAGATTATATCTTTAGACGAGAAGGAGAGTGGCTTGAGGGAAACATTAAACTTGGGACACACTTTTGGCATGTGATAATCAATTTCTTAATATGTTCTATAGTTTGTGGAGTCAAATCACTTATAAAATGGCCACATCCACACAACCTTTGAATTTGTCATTGTGGATTGTTAATCCATCTTTCAAATCTTTCCTTGGGTCCAAATGCAATACCTCTAGAAATTGTGCATATTGTTGGACTGATGTGTGTATTTTTATAAGCTTAAGGGAGTCGAGCCAGCAGCTACATATATGAATCTGGGACTGCCGCTCGGGTGGTATAAAGCTCTGGAATGGGTGTTTCCAACCTGGGCAAGGATACACGCCCTCGACCCTTATGAAGCGGTAATGTTCTCAAAGCAGCAATTGTCACCACAGATAGAATAGTACAATAAGGTAGGTATTTATGTGAATTTTTATTTTATCTATTATTAAATGGTTGGAGTTTTTTAGAATTTTATTGTTTGGGATCTTCTCTTATGGAAGTGAATCCCACTAACTGCTCTTCTTTTGGTTTCTCCTGGTAATTGTCAGATTTTCTTCTACTTTCAGCTATATATGAACAAATAAATAAAGAATCTTTTTCCTGGTGTAGGTTACTTATTTTCTGCACTATGTTGCCTATATTCCACCATTTTTATCTTTTGTAGTGTCATCTTTAGTATCTCTTTTATTGTTTTGTGTCTGGATTAAAGGATTTAAGTTGTTCAGTGGATGCTCCAATATGTTTGTATAGTTTTTCAGTTGTACATATGTGACTTAATGAACTCTCCTTGTCTCTGCTTTAGGGTCTTTTGCAAGCTCTACAAGCAATTAACACAAGAATTTATGTTGGAAAATTCAGGTCTAATTATTTTTCGCAGAAGATACTGCATTACATTAAATTGTCCACCCATCTAATTCAGGTCAATTGGACATTGTTTTAGTGACTAGTTTTTTATTCTTGAAATGCATCAATTATTTTAGTCGGAAGCTGCTTTTTGTTGCATGAGTTGCTTGGCTTTATTCCTTTACAGTTTCTGAAATCTCCCTTTTCGTGAAAGTTGAAAGGACTCTCCTTAGATTCTCTTTTATTGAAGATACATTCAATATCTACTAAGCAGACATTATGACCTGAATGAATGAATAATTGAACACTACATCTTGTATGAGTTTATTTGTAGTGAAGAGTCTATATATGTTACACTTGTTCAAATCTGGTTATGTTAAATAGTTGCTTGTTCAAATCTGGTTATGTCATTATGATAACGTATTCTTCTTTTAATTTTAATTCTATACGTGTTTGCTTATTGGACATCCAAGTAGTCTTTAATTTATTATAACTGCATATGGAAAATGATTTTCTTCTCTCTAATGATTATGTCCTATTTTTTATGTTACAGACCTGAGATGGTGGTTGGTTGGTACCACTCGTATCCTGGAGCATGTGGTGGAGCATTAAGGAATACAAGAAAATATTCATCCAAACACGCTTCAAGAGGTAAGCCATTTACTTTTTTAATGCGAAATTAATGAATTGGTTGAATACGTATTATATTACAATTATAATTGTATTTTTGAGTCCGTAAACAAAGAGGTGGATCATGATTCCATAATTTTTTCCTTTTTAAAATTGAATTAGGTTATAAAAATAAATTTTAGACTTGTTACCTATTGGAAATAACCTTGGGGTCAACTTGCCTTTAGTTACGAAAGTCTGGAGCCAAGCTGTAGCAAGGGGAACGTTGTTTCCCAAAGGATATAGTGCCAATAACTAGTTATATGTATCCACAGATATTGATGTGTATGATTGCTTGCTAACCCTTTAGTTCAGTTGAGTATATTTTCTACACAAATCTGCTTTCTAAAATTGATTTTATACTTTCAACTTGCCAAGGAAAGTATTGACCTTTGTTTTCCTGTCTTCCAATTAAATATAGGATGCTTTCACTTTTCGGAAAAGACTATCCAAGGTAGACGAACACCATGACATAATGTATGGGGACATTGATATGGAACTTCATCGGCATTTCGAGTGGGAGCTGCTTTGAGTCCAATGTTGATTGCTTAATGTAGAAACAATGTTTACGTTCCAGTATTTTAGTAATTATTGATTGTAAATGGTTTGAGATGCTTGAGAGGAGTTATAATTCATTATCTTTTTTTACTATGCAAAATGTTGATTATATATTTAATTGTACATTAATTTCAGTAATATAATAAGAAAATGTAAATTATAATTTTTAAATAGCATCAAGAATCAATTTTTTTTTTTTTTAAATTGAGAAACATCTACGGCAACGGTTCAAGACCGTTGTTAATAAATAACCAACAACCGTAGTCATTTAAATCTACGACTACGGTTCTCAATCGTAGTCATAAACATATATTACTACGGTTTAGACCGTAGTCAAAGGAATTTTCTAGCCGTGGTCATACATACCGTGGTGGTAGATATTAAATATACGACTACGGTTTTCAACCGTAGTCTTTAGAATTAACCACTACGGTTATGAACCGTAGTTATTGGTAGAGGGTCTACGACTACGGTATGTACTACAACGGTCGCTGAATGCCTTTAACTACGGTTTTTGACCGTAGTCTTAAACATTTTTTGTAGTAGTGGTCTTATTCGCCTACTAGCTTATATGCTCTCTCACTAGTTTGTTGCAAGTAAAACCACTTCTCATCAATATGAACTATGTTATGCATATTTTCATACCTGATCTTGTTTTGATTGGTGTCTTTGTGCAAGAAACTGAGGCTGTACTTTAGCCTTTGAAACTTGTTCGATTCTGTTAACTGTGGCTTAACTGCGTTGGTATGCAGTTTTATGACCCCCTGTTTAATCCATCTTCCAACTTTGTTTTTGCTAACATTGAGCTCACTTGCTAATCTTCTGATTGTTCCTCTTTTGGAGAATGGTATGGTTCTCATTGCATCTTCATTTACTGTTGTTTGTTGTCTTGCTGTTGTTCTGGGTCTTATTACCGGAAAAGAAATTGGTTGACCCTCTGAAATCTGTTTTCTTGCAGATTGCCATATAAGCTTAATCGATCGGACGGGAACTCCAAATGATGCTCCGACTTCCTTTACCTTGCGATGATTCAAAACTCCTCCGGTGTTGTTGGCTAGAAGAGTTTGAGCAATAAGGAGTCGATCTGATGGAGTAATTTGGGGGCCCTTCCTAGTATTGGTCATATTTAATTTCTGATGTAAATTCTAGTCGTTGGGAAAATTTGCATTCAATGCTGTTTTTTGGCTTATTTATAGCAGGATTTGACTAGAATTTGAATGTAATTTAGTTTAGTAGGAAATTTTTTGTGTACTTTGTGATCTTAGCAATTTTTGGCCAAAATTTCAGATTGTTGAAATTTTGGTAGGAAATTTCCCCCTAAAACTGTAAATTCATAATTCTTGTTATTGGATGCAATTTGGTTTGAACTATTTTTTTTCTATAATTAGTTTTATTTTCTGCAGTATTTTAATTTTAAATAAAGCAGGGGAAAAAAATAAGGGTGAGAAGTGTTAATACACTAATCCCTCCCTTAACAAACTGATTAGAGACCCTCAAAAGTCAAATAAAAAGCAGTCAACTGCTTTTTCTTAACATCCGTGTCGGGTCAACCGTGCAAAGTTAGCCGGGACGGAGGGAGTATATCATAATTACGCGGGTGATTGTTGTTCGTCCAGCATGTCGTTTTTCTTTAAAAAAATACAAATATTACCTGAATTTGGACATTGAAAATTAGCATATTTAGTTATTTTTAAATCATTGCGATATTATATTAGTATAAATAAATATATTATGCATAAAAACAATATTATGGTTATCACAAAATAACAAATAAATATATAGTAACTACTTCACATCTTCTATTAAAAAAGGAAAGATAATTTAACAGCTCCTAAAAATTTTCATGAATACTATACATGTATCTCTCTATTCCCATGATAAATAACAATATCGTCGGGTAATAAATAATATCCACCTACCTATTTATAATGAGCAGTACCAACTTCGTATCAAAATACCAAGAATACTGGCAGTATCTAAACTCTCAAACCTCAATGGCTCCTTCTCTCAAAGTTGATTGGAGGAACCATTGAGGGAGAGAGTTTAGAGAAAGACAGTGTTTTCCTTATAAAGTTTGCGGAAGATATATTCATTTGTAGTCGAATAGCAGAATAATGAAGAGAGGAGTGAAGGTTGTTATTGTTGTATATATAGAAGTTAAGGTTAGGGTTTGTTTAACAGAAAAAAATGGTTAATAGCTAGGAATTATACGATAAAATCAATAGCGGAGAGCGTGGGATATTTCTTACGGCCACCAAGGAAAGTTAGACAGAAATTATAAAGAAATTTGGCTTAGCTTTTCTGTCTATCATCCAAGTGCTACTATGCTTAATTGCACTGCGACGTGGTGCACAGTACCACCATTTCATTTTCCTATGTAATCACTGTAACTTAAATTCTTTTTATAATGATATATAGTATATATTCCCTCCATCACAAATGAACTTACATCTCTAAGAATACATATGTATCAAGAAAAATTGTTTTTTTGCTTTTATCTTGACTTTTTAAAAGTGGATTATGGGTGGAGATTTTGAGGGTCGAGATTATGTTATAACTTTCCTTTTTACGAATGTGCAAATTTAATTGGGACGTACCGAGAAGAAAAGTGTGCAAGTTTATTCGAAATTGAGGAAACACGTGTGTATATTGAATTGGTATAATGTGAGAGTATATGTAAAATACGACATCAAATGCAAAAAGGTTATTGATTACACATTTCCCGAGACAATAATTGTTGTCCATATATAATAATAAGTTTATAAAATAATTTATCCCAAAATTGCTCTATAAATTATTTAATGTCATTTTTAGACCTTTTTGTTACACACAACTAATTATTGTAAAATTTTACTTGATGCGCATTTAAGACGACTTTTGACATTTCAATGATATTATTTCTGACAGAGTTATTGAAACGACTAACTAGCTAGCAGCAACATATTATCTCTAATAATTTAGTTATAAATAATATTGGCAAATATTTATATGAGATCGTCACACGACCATCACACGGTGTGACGGAAAAAAAATATCATTTTTTTGGAAGAAAAAAAAGTATCAAAAAGCAAAAGTATCACATTTATTTATAAAAGTATCAATGTAGTAAAAATATCACTTTTATCTGTAAAAATATCACTATTTCTTGTAAAAATATTAATATTTTATGTAAAAATATATTCCATCACAAGTGTTATCATCACACACAAGACTCACTCAATAATAATTTTGGGATAACTTTTTGTCATCTCAATACCATTTTTTAAGTGTTTCGTTCTTCTTTCATTTTGACACACACACACAACATATACATGCATGATTACGCACGCATGAGGAAAACGAGTATTTTAATATGTTTTTTATGAATAAATGTGAAGGGAATCGGCCTATATCCAAATAATATGCTATTTTCTAATATTTGGTGACGTAAAATTCTGAATTAGAAAAAATATTGATTAGCTCCTGAGGTGCATGAGAAGTCACAAAAATGGATTAGTGGCAATGTTCCCACTAACTAGGAAAAATAACATTGTTGTTTAGAAAGTAGCATCGATTATCCCTTCACAATGCCTACTATTTGCTGCTATATCTGCATGCACCAAACCCTCAACTAGATCTCGCTTGCCCTCTTATCAATAAATATATACTAGAATCACCTATTGTGCATTAATCAACGATTTTAAATATATATTTTATTTAAAATAAAAATAAGAGCAAATAATTGAGAAAAAAATAATTGACTAATCTTTTTTTTTTAAGTAAACAAAAGAAATTTATAAATCTAGGGGAAGATTAGTATATAATACAATACAATGACCTATATATTCACCATATATAGGGGAAGATTTTCTTACATCGGAATAATATTTTTACTATATAATGATGATCCATAATTTCCCTAATTTAAGCACAAATATTATATATTCTTTAATTAGTGAATAAGCATAAAATGCGTTTTATTTAATAAACCCACCAATTAAAACAGAAAATCGTACTTTCCACTAATAGGAGGGGAGGATTTTTTCTTTGTTCTTAGATTAGGAGAAAAAAAAATTAAAAAATAAATATTTCCTTCTCCACACTCACCGTCCAATTTTTTTATGATTAGTGTTGCTGAGTTCGGATTAGGCGCTAACTAGTAGGCCAAATCAATTTAAATTATTATATCTTTTTATTTTTAAAAATTTATGAAACGGCAAGTTTAGTACTTAAATAAAAAAAAAAAAAAAAAAATCTCATTTCTCACAATCTAGTGTATATTTATATTAGTATATGTTTGCATTTGAAGTAGTTTTTATTTTTGCCTTTTCAAATGTTGATAGTTGTTTATTTATATCTGAAAGTTGGTAGTTTTTTATGTTACCTGTTGGTAGTTGTTTAGGCTATTAGTGAATTTTAACAGCTCCTTTATTTATAGTTTATACAGTTATGCTTAATTACGTATTAGACGGCATGCCAGTTAATTTATTAGAACGGCAGGCAAAAAAAAAAAGAACAAAGTGCCGATAAGTCGGCCACTCTCCGTCCAACTAATTTCTGCAACTTGTTTATAATACATCCATTCTTGGTGGGTTTAGGCCCATGCCCATATACCAAGTCCATAAATTTGGTTCGAAAATGGATGGACTGCGAGGGAAGCACCTTGATATGAAAACATATTTTGACCTTTCAAATTGGACTTTCAAGTTGAGGCCGTGCTCGTGTCATAAAAAGATATTAATCCATGGGTACTAAATATAACTATCATTTTACTCTTTACAGTTACTATTTTAAATAAAGAAAATAATATACATAAATTCTTCATTTTAGCCCTCTTATTCCTACTTACAAAAAAAAACCCACAAAGTCTTTCTACTTTTCGACCACCAATTGCAGGTTTGTTCAATGATAATGCGTAATCCGGTAATCACCCAATCGAACAGTAATCAACAAGAACAGAATATAAAAACACAGAATTTACGTGGTTCGATCCGGAGATCTACGTCCACGGGGAGAAAACGGCAATCGCCGAGGTGTTTCTTTCACTCGAATGCTGAGTTTACAGTGCGTGTTACAGAAAGCAAAATCCGAACCCTAATTCAGAGTTCTTTTCATCTATTTATACTACTAAACCCAAACCCTAACTAAATCCCTATAATCTTGCCCACCAAATCTGCATGGCAGTTGGGAAAAGATCATGGGCCTTGATTCACGGAACAGATTTGATTCGCTGAACCGAATGCGCGTTGCTGGGCCTGTTGGGCCTGGGCCTTCGCGCTTGCTGGCGCGTTCGCTGAGCTGGTAAATGGGCTCAGGATTAACCCGGCCCGAAGTAACCGGGTCATCCCTATCAGATGCCCCCCCCCCCCAGCCGAAGCGAGGTAGGAGCTTCGGTTGTCACCGGGGTGGCACTGTAAGCTAGAAGACCGGGGTCACTGGCAGTCCGAAGTGTTTATGCGTGACGGAGTGTGTCCGCGTCCCTGGGACTTTGCGGACGCGTTGTAAATATAATACAGTCTGGCCGAGGTGGAAGGTACACCGGAGTGAGTAGTTTGGCCGAAATGGTAGGGGCACCGGAGTGTGGTAGTATGGCCAAGGTGGAAAGAATGCCGGAGTGTATCTTGAACCTTCCTGAAGAAGAGTGAGGCTGATGTGATTGGCGGCGCCATAATGAGAGAGAGAGACGTGAAGTGACACGCTCTGCGAGTTCCAAGACAGCTGTTCCCCACGCGCCTCGGTAACTGTAAAGCGCGTGAAGAGCACGCATGAATCTCCATCACTGAATTTGAATAGGCTGCATCAGAGCCGTCGGTTTTTTTCATTTATATTAGGAATAACTGCACAGTAACTTTTCATCTTCTCCATTGTGATTCATCTGTTATAGAAAGCGGGAAAAAGAGGATCTTTGCGTTTGTGATTCATCAGAGATAAAAAATTTCTCAAATCCGTCCTTTCGAATTCAAATCAAGTAAGTATGTCATCCTCTTCATCTTCTTCATCTTCTGCCCCATCTTCGGCCTCGATCAAAGTAGTAGGAGGTTCGGATAAACCGTTAGATGTCCCCCCCCTATCATATATCCTTCCGGAGAAGGATGTGATTAGAACCATAGACAGAGTCGATGGTTTAGAGTGTAATACCATGATGGTATCGTTTTACGAATACCCGGCGGTGGATCTTGAGGTATCCTCCATAGGTTTACGGATGTCGCGGGGGCAACTTGAGAGGGAACTCCCATCATTTTATCTTCCTTTCGACCTTGATTACATAATTCCTACCCCCGAGGATAGGGCCTGTTGCCCACCGCAGGGGTTTATGACCGTATATATTGACCCCCTCAGAGTAGGGTTGAGACTGCCGTTGTGGGGCATAGTTGTAGAGTTGTTAAGATACTACGGCATTGCCCTCTGCCAGTTAGCGCCGAACGGGTGAGGCAGTTGGTAGGATTCACGGTAGTTAGTAAGCAGGCCGGAATAGAGCCAACTGTAGAGCTTTTTAGGTTTTTCTACCAGCTGAAGAACTTCGGGAAGTCCAAGGGGTGGTATTCTTTTAGTCCCCGAGCCCGAGGAGGGTTTAAGGTCCAAAACCCGAGCAAAGTAGAGGGGTGGAAGGAGAGGTTCATATTTGTCAGGAATAAGATAGCTCTCCCGAAGTGGAGGAGTGACGAGGTGCAGGATTCCGCCCCTGTGGAGAATCCGGGGGCCGAAGTGAGGCACATATTCCTGCAAGTGGGGACTTTCCAAACCCTCTGTTCCGAGGAGGAACTGGAGAAGGCTGGGCTTAGCCCATATTATTCAGGAAACGGAGATGCCGAAGAGGGTAGGAGTTCTTTTGTCCTGTTATTTAATTTTGCCGTTTTGCGCAGAACTGACCTTAGATATATATTTGCAGTGGGACGCTTCGGAAAGCAGCCAGCATCAGGAAGCCCTGCAGCGTCGGCGGCGGCAAAGAAGAAGGGGAAAGCCACCGAGGTGTCTCCCCGAGAGAAGATGCCACAGAAGGCGCGACCGTCGACGGGGTCGGAGGAGAGGGCGACGCCGGCGGGGTCTCCGGTGTTATCAAAGAAGAGGCCGGAGCCTACTGGGACTCCGCAAGCACCATCCAAAAGACCCCGGGTTGGGGCAAGTACCGAGGTAATATTAAAAACGCTGATCATTAGTTTAACTTACACGAGGTGTGTAACAGAGGCCTGAGCCATGTATTGTGTTGTGTTTAATTCATCCAGGGAGAGCAGGCGATCCCCAGTATGCTGGGGTTTGACGGCACGGATGCCGAGAAGATTCTTCGGCTGGCCAGAGGGATTATAGAGGTCGGCCTGAAGAGCGAAGTGGAGGCCAGGGAGGAGCTAGCCGCGACGGCGCGGGACCTTCGCGCGCGAAATGACAAACTGTCATACGACTTGACCCAGGCACGCAAGAGGGCTGCCTTGGTTGAGTCCGAGATCGCGCGTCTGCGCGGTGTGGAGACGGAAAACCATGGTCTCCGGGGTGAGCTGATGCAGCTGCGAGCGGAGATGGAGGCGAGGGAAGCAGCCGTGGTTGGAGGGCAGGGAGCTTTGCTGAAGACCTTCGCTGAGAAGCTGTTCAAGACCACGACCTTTCTCGACTTTCAGACGAAGTTCGTGGCAATAGGGGACAAAGCCACCCGAGCCATGGTGCTGGAGGAGGTGAAGGAGGCGTACCCGGATGTGGACATTACTCGTCCAAAATTCGGGTACGACCCTGAGGCAGCGGCCGAGGTGGAAAAGGCCTACTACGCTTCTCTAACGGAGCTGCCGGAGTGGCCGTTGGTGAATGCACTCGGGGAGAAGAAGCAGCTCCTAACTGCCGCAGAAGTTGCGAGCTGCGAAGTGGACCAGGACGCTGAATTCCTGGCCTTCTGCAGGGGTGAACTGGTCCCAGCCCCCCAAAACACCGAGCCCCTCCCCTCGATGGAAGCCGAAGTCCCTGCTGAAATCGTGGCCGCCGTAGCAGCCGAAGAGGGAAATGCTGTAGTGTCTGTGGGCCAGCAAGAAGAGTTGCCCGAAGAGACTGAAGCTATTCAGCGGGAGGTCAGTAGATCCCCGCAAATTTAAACTTGTAAATTTGTAGAAATGTTAGGGATGATGTAATTGAACCATTGTACTTTTGCAATTTGAAATACAATTTCCTCTTCTTGGACTCTTGTCATCTGTTTATTTACGCCATCCATTATGTTGTTGCCGAATTGTATTCAACTATAATATGTTTGAGAGTAATCGTTCTGGTTGACTCTTATCACTTGTCTAGAACACCGCGGAGCTGCACGAGACAATAAAGAAGTTAATGAAATCACTTGAGTGGTTCCGCGGAGAGAAGAACCGTCTGGAAATGCACGTAGTGCCTAAGCTGAAGAAGCAGATAGCCTCGGCAGAGGAGAAGGTGGTCGAGGCCAATGAAAGAGCCAAAGACTTCGAGATGAAGTATCGAACCACAGCTGCCGAGATGAGCCGCGTCCGCGTTCACCATAAGGAATATGAGCGAATTCTGTCCGAGTTCGGTCTTCTAACTTTTGAAGAAGTAGAAGAGTGGACTGTTGAAATCCAGAGTGACATCGCGGCGTTGATGTCGAGGAGCTCGGTCGAATCCGCGGAGCTCGTGAGGAAAAGAGAAGTCCTGGAACTGCTGCTTAGTATGTATGAAGGGCTGAAGGGCCGAATCAGGCGGAGGCCTTCTGCTGAAGAGTTCATTGCTAGCACAAGCCAGGACCGAAGTACACAGAAAGCTCCTCGGAAGGACAAGAAGACCAAGGGCAAGAAGAAGCCTTCTGAGCAGAGCAAGGGCATAGTCATCCGAGAGCCAGCTCCGGTTACTACAATTGAAGAAGAACCCCCGGTGGTTGCCGAGGAGATTGTCGAGGAGTTGGCCCGGGAAATAGAAGTAATGGCTTCGGAGGAGTGGGACCCTGAGCAGTGGGCTCAAACATCGAGGTCGGCCCCACAGTCCAGTAACCGAGCACAGTCCAGAGATGAAGCCCCTAAACCAGTGCCTAGAGATAGTCCTCGGCGGAGGGAGACTCAAAGGGATGACCGGGCCGGAGCCCGAAGGGGTAACAGAGCCGGGGCCCGAGGTCGAGGATCTTCAAGATCCCGGAGGACCCAACACAGACCGAGAAGTGGGTCCCAGCACCGGAGCGCTGAATATTGGCTAGGGGGCCGTAGACATTAGCTTATATACTTGTTGTTTTTGCTGTTTTTTTTTTTTTTTTTTTTTTTATGGTTGAAATCTTATGTAAGAAACCATTTGATGTGTAATATTCAAAAGATGATAACTGTTGTAATGTGTACAAACTGGTGTAATGAAAGTAACTTGTTACAAATCACTTTAATCGGGTGTTCGGGAACACAATAGAAAACTTGTTAACTGTTTTAAATAGGTGTTCGGGAACACGGTATGGATAAATCCAATCTCCCCGGACGGATCAGGCGGGAGTAAAAACTCCCCGGACGGATCAGACGGGAGTAAAATACCTCCCCGGACGGATCAGGCGGGAGTAAACATTTCTCCGGTTAAACAGACGAGAAAGTGATGTAAGTCCGGGGACTGATATGCAAACCTCCTCGGACGGACCGAGAGAGAGATTTAATTGTCCGGAGACTAATAATGATAGTGTGATTGTGTTAGGGCGTCCCCGTAACATAAAGAATAACACAATAAGTTATGCAAGCGAATAATTTTTATTCAATGATAAGTGCCGGAGCAAACTCGAAAGTACAAAGCGAAATAACAACTATAAAGGAAATTAAAGGAAAGATAGTACTTGCAATGTAGCCTTCACAAATAGAAACGCCTCAAATTTGTGACGTGCCAACTTCGGGGGATTGGGGTCCCGTTGATTTGTTCGAGCTGATAGGATCCGGAGTCATGTACAGCAACGACTCGGTAGGGGCCTTCCCAAGAAGCATGCAGTTTGCCCTCGGGGGCAGCTTTGCTGGCCGAGTTAAGTCGAAGGACTAAGTCCCCGACATTGAACTGTGTACCTCGAACCCGGAGGTTGTAATACTGAGCAGCTCTCTGTTTGTACTTAGCCTGCTGAATGAACGATTGTTCTCGGCGATTCTCGAGCTCATCCAGATTTGCGCGAAGAGCCTCGTCATTATCATTCGGAACTAATGTGAGGAGGCGAGGACTCGGCACACTGATCTCAGCGGGGATAACGGCTTCGGAGCCGTAAGTAAGGCTGTAAGGAGTCTCCCCGGTGGAGGAGTGCGGCGTTGTACGAATAGCCCATAAGACTTGTGGAAGGTTCTCAGCCCAGAGACCTTTGGCATTATCCAGGCGCTTTTTTATTCCCGTGAGAAGGGTCCGGTTGGTGACCTCAACCTGCCCGTTTGCTTGAGGGTGAGCCACCGAAGTGAAAATCTGTTTGATGTGGAGTTCTTCACACCATGAGCGGAATGGATCGTTGGCAAACTGTTTACCGTTGTCCGAGATGATAGTGCTCGGGATGCCGAAGCGACAAACGATATTGCGCCACACAAACTTTAAAATGTTCTGTCCAGTGATAGCCGTAAGTGGTTCGGCCTCGACCCACTTAGTGAAGTAGTCTACGGCGACGACCAGGAATTTCAACCCTCCCGGAGCGACAGGGAAAGGCCCAACAATATCAATGCCCCATTGGATGAACGGCCATGCACCTTGGATTCCGGTGAGCTCGGTTTGTGGCAAATGCTTCACCCTGGAGTGTAGTTGACACTTGCTGCATCTAGTCACTAAGTCGTGAGCATCGTTGAACAGGGTAGGCCAATAGTATCCCCAACGGAGAACTTTTTTTGCTAAAGTCCGGGAACCGATATGGCTTGCACAGGCCCCTTCATGAACCTCCCGTAGTACTTGAATGGCCTCGGCAGGGGCAAGGCACCGAAGACTCGGTTGTAGGTACGATTGTCGGTATAGAACTCCATTATGAAGGGAGTATTTGGGGGCTTTGAGCACAACTTGCCGAGCTCGTAGCTTGTCAGTGGGCAGAATTCCATTTTGGAGATACTGAATGATCGGAGTCATCCAGTTCGGATCACTGTCGGTCAGTACCGAAACTGTAGCCTCGTGAATTGCTGGATGGGAGAGGTCTTCGACCATGATATCCAGAGATATATTAGTTTGGGCTGCGGAGGCCAGCTTGCTGAGTGCGTCGGCTTTGGAATTCTGGGCACGTGGGATCTTCTGGATAATAACTGCATCAAAAGCAGACATGAGTTTGAGCGCTAGAGCATGATACCTGACCATTGTTTCTTCTTTGGCGACATAAATCCCCTGAATTTGCTTAGACACGATCTCGGAGTCCGTGAAGAGCTCTAGGTGACGAACACCTAAAGATTGAGCGAGCCGGAGCCCGGCGAGGACTGCCTCGTATTCCGCTACATTGTTAGTCACCTTAAATTTGAATCGGATGACATATTTGACCTCGACCTCCTCGGGGTCGATGAGAAGCAGCCCGGCACCACTTCCTCGGACTGTGGATGCTCCATCCACAAATAGTTGCCACATCCGTGGTGAAGGAGCGAGTGTGACGTGGTGCGTTGTATCATTGTCTGCGGTGGACTCATGATTGTCTGCCGGGGTTTCGGCCAGGAAGTCGGCAAGTGCTTGACCTTTAATTGCTCGGCGGGGGAGGAACTGAATATCATACTCACCTAACTCAATTGCCCACTTGGCGAGGCGCCCGGACACCTCAGGTTTCACAAGGATCTGGCGTATAGGGTGATTGGTCAGGACTCGTATTTCACGTCCCTGGAAGTATGGCCGAAGGCGCCGAGCTGCCATAACAAGGGCCAAAGCGGTTTTCTCAAGTTCGGAATATCGCGTCTCCGCTCCATGAAGCACTCGGCTTGCAAAATACACGGGATGCTAAACCCCTTCCACTTCTCGCACAAGAGCAGCGCTAACAGCCCCCTCGGCGGAAGCCAGATATAAGTATAGCGGCTCTCCGGGGAGAGGAACTGACAAAGTAGGCAGCTGCTGTATATGACGTTTCAAGGCCTCAAAAGCCTCGGTACACTCTGGAGTCCACTCAAAGGACTTCGCTTGCCTCAGGATCTTGAAAAATGGGAGCTGGCGCTCCGCTGCCTTCGATAAGAATCTGTTTAAGGCCGCTAGGCCACCTGTAAGGCGTTGAACTTCCCTGAATGTTTTTGGGGGCTGCAAATCTAATACATCGCGGAGTTTAGCTGGATTGGCTTGCAAGCCGTTTTGTGAAACCATGTATCCGAGGAACTTCCCGGAGCCAACACCGAAGGTGCATTTTGCCGGATTGAGTCGCAGATTATAGCGCCGCAGGGTACGCAATGTTTCGGCGATATCCTGCACACATGAAGGATGGGAGGAGCTTTTGATGACCAAGTCATCGACGTAAACCTCAACATTGCGACCTATCTGGTTGTGGAAGACAAAGTCCATTAGACGCTAATAGGTGGCTCCAGCATTCTTGAGCCCGAAGGGCAGTTTCTTGAAAGCGTAGCACCCAAAGGCAGTGATAAACGCCGTTTTGATAGCATCCTGTGGATCCATAAAGATCTGATGATAGCCTTTGTACAGATCTAAGAAACAAAGTGCCACGTACCCCGTAATGGCTTCGGCCTTTTGATCGATGGAGGGCAAAGGATAGCAGTCCTTCGGACAGTGCTTATTGAGATCGGAAAAATCAACACACATCCGCCAAGCCCCACTGCTTTTTGTTACCATTACTGGATTGGATAACCAGGAGGGGTAGAATACCTCGAACAAGATGTCCGCATCTAGGAGTTGTTTCACCTCAACTTGAATGGCTTCGTTTCGCTCCGGAGCGAATTTCCTCTGCTTCTGTTGGATTGGCTTGACACTAGGATCGATGTTCAGCTTGTGAGTAATCACCTCGGGAGAGACCCCGGGCATGTCCAGAGGAGACCATGCAAAAACATCGGAATATTCTCGCAGGGTCTGAATAATGGCCTGATGTAGCCACGGCACGTCCACGGCCCCTACCGTTACTGTCTGCTCCGGCTTAGACGGATCTAGCGGGATTTGAGCAGTGGCATCCCCCAATGGGGCACGGTCCCGAGGTTCTAGAACCTGTGATGTTACCTGAAGCTGCTGTTTGGGAGGGACCTTAGCAGTCTTTTTGAGTGCTACGTACATACACTCCTTTGAGACCCTTTGACTTCCGCGGATAGCCACCTCACCATGCGAAGTAGGAAACTTGAGCGCGAGGTGATACGTGGAGCATATGGCCTTTGCCGGGGTGAGCCAGTCTCGGCCCAATATCATGTTATATGGTGATGGAGAATTCACCACATAAAAGTCCACGAATATAGTTTTTATCTTCGGATAAGTCCCCAAAGACGCTGGGAGAGTGATGATACCTTCCGGCCGGACTTCACCCTGAGTGAAAGTCTGTAGTGGCCCGGGGGCCGGTCGAAGTTGATCTCGGGAGATCCCCATCCTCTCGAAACAGTCCGCAAATATAATGCTTACTGCAGCACCATTGTCTACGAAGACCCGCCGTACTGTTATATTAGCTACAGTCATGTCGATGACAATAGCGTCAGTGTGGGGTGTTATCTCTGGAACCGGATCCCTATCCGTGAAGCTGACAGTCTCGGACTGATGGAGGCGTTTGCGACGTGGCTCCTCGGGAGGAGGACGTCGAGCCTCTGCCTTTAAGGCATGTCGTGAAGCCCCGGTGGGTAGGGCTCCATATATCACGTTTATCACGTGAGGGGGTGCGTTGTCCCCGGGTCCTCCCGGAGGAGGAGGCGGAAGTGGGAGACGTGGCGGCTGGCGATTGCCAAGATCTTGTTGTGCGTAGTTATTGGGCCCCTGCCGGTTATTCTGCCAATGCGGCCGATTTTGTTGAGTGTCTCGATCATGGTAACCTCCGCGGTGATGAGACGAGCCCCCATTGTGGTTTGCCCGAGGTTGGTCTCCGGTTCGCGCAACATATTGCCGTAAAAACCCTTTCTTGAGGCATTCCTCAATCTCCTTGCCGAGTTCTCGACACTCCTCTGTCTCATGTCCGTGATCTCGGTGGTACGCGCACCACTTTCCACGGTTCCTCTTCTCAGGAGGCGCTGTCATCCGCGGACAAGGTCGGAAATCGTTTTTGTGGAGTGAAAGAATTTCAGCCCGTGACTTCGTCAGCGGAGTCAATTGCGGAATTGCACTTCGGGATTCTGAACGCCCCGGTGTCAATCGTGAAAATGCGCTAGTTCGCGTACTAGGCCCAGTTTGTGCTTTGTCGGCCTGTCGCTTGATTGCGTGCTTCTCACGCTTCTGCCAAGTCTGCTCCTCGGCCTTAGCAAATTTGCACACTGTTTTGAACAGTGCTCGAGTTGTGACCGGGGTGTTCCGAGCTAACTCGGTGTGGAGTGCTCCAGGGCGGAGTCCATTCATAAAGGCGTTGATGGCCACATCGTCGGGGCAACTTCCCACCTTGAGGCTTACCGCTGTGAAACGGTCCAGAAATTGGGTAATGGTTTCACCGTCCCGTTGCTCCATATTCATGACGTCGGCCAGAGTGGCCATGGGCTTCGCCCGGGCTTCGAACCGTGCCCAAAAGTGCTCGGCGAGTTCTCTGAAAGAGGATATGCTGTCTCGCGGGAGAGAATCAAACCAGACCCGAGCTTCATCCTGTAAGTACTCCGGGAAAATCCTACAGTACTGAAGGGATGTGATATTACCATGACTAAGCATGCTGTGCCTAAAAGCGCCAAGAAAATTGGCCGGATCTCCCGTGCCGTTGTAAGGTGATATAGCTGGCCGTTTGAACCCTTCGGGAAGGGTGATGGCCATGATTTCGGAGGAGAACGGCGTGATAATCTCTCCATTGGCATCAAGACCTAGGATTCTATCCAGTTCAACGTTGCGTTAAACTCGCTCATACTCTTGGAGATCCTGAGCATGAGAATCAGCGTAGCGAACTCTTTTAGCCGCATTAAGTGGACGGCGGCGATCCACATCAGCTGGTTCCTCATTGCGAGGTCGTGATCCATTTGAACTCCCAAGGTCCTCGGAAGAACCAGGTCGTTCCCGTCGTCGCTCCTGACGCCCGCGGTAGCCCGGTTCCCGTTGTCCGCGCGGGCGGGGTGGAGGCACCCCAGGATTATCATTATGGCTAACAGGTTCTGCGGCAGGCCCCGCTGGGCGTAGGCGATTAACTGCCCAATCTTGTAGGACATGTGCATGCTCTTGTAAGAAATCTTGGAGCAGTTCTGGGGTGATTTGAATGTTCACCGGTGGTTGAGCAGCAGCAATATTAGGGTCTTGCTGATCTTGAGGGGGTGGAGGGTTTTGATTACCCTGATGATTGGACGTACTTTCCACCGGGAATTGCCTCGGCGGCAAAACTTGATCCACGGGTGGATCTTGGTTAGGTTGATCTCCTTGGCGAGATTGATTCTGACGAGTTGTCACCATGATTTCGGAAGGCAACGATATTACAAAATACTACCTTGTCGTTCCCACAGACGGTGCCAATTTGATAATGCGCAATCCGGTAATCCCCCAATCGAACAGTAATCAACAAGAACAGAATATAAAAACACAGAATTTACGTGGTTCGATCCGGAGATCTACGTCCACGGGGAGAAAACGACAATCGCCGAGGTGTTTCTTTCACTCGAATGCTGAGTTTACAGTGCGTGTTACAGAAAGCAAAATCCGAACCCTAATTCAGAGGTCTTTTCATCTATTTATACTACTAAACCCAAACCCTAACTAAATCCCTATAATCTTGCCCACCAAATCTGCATGGCAGTTGGGAAAAGATCATGGGCCTTGATTCACGGAACAGATTTGATTCGCTGAACCGAATGCGCGTTGCTGGGCCTGTTGGGCCTGGGCCTTCGCGCTTGCTGGCGCGTTCGCTGAGCTGGTAAATGGGCTCAGGATTAACCCGGCCCGAAGTAACCGGGTCATCCCTATCATTCAACGTTCTTGTTGAAAATTGATTTTGGAAGGTTGGTATTGATCAATCTTTGAGTAAATTTCAACTTTGGATTCCACTGGTTGAAGATAGAATTAAGTTGCAAAAATCATAATCTACATTTCAAGTAGATGAATTTAGGACCCGCTTGGTTGCAAATCATCAATGACAATGGAAATGGGTATGAATGAGAGATCAATCGTACTATGGAATGAAATGGGGGGAATTGTTAATAAAATGGGGTAATGATTAACTTATTTATTATGTACCAAACACCATAAATGGGAATGAGTCCTCATTCATTCCAATTTCTTACCCCTAAATTCCCCAACCAAGCGGGCCCTTAGTGTAATTATGTTCTCAAAACCAATTCGGGTGAATGAAAAATTAATGCCTAAAGTTTGCAATTTAAACATGGAAAGTTAGAAGAGTTAAAAGAAAATGTGGGATTTTGTCCCACACAAGAAAGATGGAGTAATTTGGTACTTCTTATTAAGAGGAGCACTTTGATAACGAGTTATCAAGTGTGCTCTCTTTGGTGGACCCTCGTTGGATTTTAGCATTTGGTTAATTGGACCCGAGGATGATGTGAAGCACCATCAGAGCCCGAGAAGGCACGCACATGCAGCATTGAGTCGCTTTAGACGTGCACACACGCGTCGTCTGGAGGAGCCTTAAGATTTCAATTGTGCATTTGCATTCTAGTCTTTGAAAAGCCCTCCCAAATTCCAGTATAAGGAAGTCTCAAGTATCGAGTAGTTCGCCAAAAGCTTTGGTTTGTTGTGCTGCGATTCCAAATCTAAAAATCGTTGCATCTTGAGGACGATTGCCGAAGACCGAGAGCACTATAATCCGGAGCAATATCGTCTTATGGATAGTGAGTCAAACTCGTACCTCGACTTATCAATTGTGCAATTGAGTTGTTCTTTCAAGCACAGCTCACTGAATATCAACAATTATAAAAAATATATATATATATATATATATATATATATATATATATATATATATTACTAATTTAAAAGTATGAATTGTTTCGTCTGTTTTTGGTTTCGTCTTTTATTGTGATGCCTATAATATCCTTACTAAGTATTAAATTTAAGGGTAATTAAGTAATTAAAATAAATTATGTTTTCCTTACTTGATTATAAAAAGTAAAATATCCTTACTTAAAATTAAATTTTAGGATAGTTAAGTAATTTAAAAGAATTTATATTTTCCTTACTTGATTATAAAAAGTAAGATTCATTTTATATTAAAAACTTCTCCTAAAAAATTATCCTTCTTCTACACTTCAATACTTTGAATTTTGAAATGAAATCAATTTCGCATTAAAATAGATTTAAAGAGTTTCCCAATGATAAGTTATTTGCATATATTTTAAACAATTGTACTAAATTATATAATTATTTAAGGTATGGAATAAAGAAAAAAAAATGAATTTATTGATTTTTACTAGTCATACTGTCAATTTTTTAAAAATAATAAATTTTATGGAATAATTTTAAAACTTTTATAATACATACTTTTAATTTTTATTATTCATATTAAATATATACTATAATTTTTTTACATATCAAATTCATGTAATTGAACTTAACAACTAACATAATTTAAGCTCTTATACTTGCATATAATGTGATTACATATTAAAAATTATTTTTATAGAATAAGAAGATGAAAAAGTTTTATAGATAGACAAATAAAAATATTGTCTTTTCTTAACACCTTTAATTTAAGTTATAAGGTCATAATACAAAAATGCAAAGTCTAAAATATTTGAATAAAAAAAAAAATATAGTGAACGAATTTGTTGTGATAAATCTTATCATGTATAAATATTATATATAATTAAAAAAATTATATTTGTATTCTCATGCTACTTCACTATAATTTGTAAATATCAAATCATTGTAGTTTTTTTAAATATAAGTAATTTCATTAATGGTTGCTTGAATCGGTCAACACTAATTGACATAAAAGGGGTGGTGCATGGGACAAACAATTCTTTTGGCGCTATAAATTTTATTTTATGTCCTGTCCATGGAAAGAAGACAGTAGATAATATGCCAGTAAAATCTTAGGGAGAACCCATAATAAAATGATATGCGGATCGGACTGAAAAGTTACTACAATGAGAATAATCTAACATCCAACGGTCCGGAGAATGGTGATTTTTCAGAGGAATAGCGAGAATCACATCAGTCTTCAATAGGTCAAAATTGGCATGAATTAATAGCTCATTCCGGAGTCCAATATCATAATCAATGATGGAGCTAACTCGGACGTCTTGCGGGAGGTCTGATGTAGCTGATCAGATGGTAAAACAGGGAGGCAAATGAACTAATCTGTCACGGAAAAGTGCTGTTGTCTCGCCATTGCCCATGAGTCTGCGACAACCAAGAAGAATAACACGATGATCCCCATAATACTGTGTCATATAAAGCTAGGCCGAGAACCAAGAGAAACATGTAATACAAACGTTGTACTAGGACTACAAGATTCAGGAAAAGAGGTTGGATGTAGAAACTAAAGGGCGTCATGCTACCTTAAGCAACATGCAAGTTTAAATATTTTTAAATTTCAAAGGCCTAGGCCACATTGAGATTTTCGTTGATTGAGGACATCCCAAGACTTCCAACGATTTTTCCCCCCTCTCTCCCCCCCTACCCCTACCCCCACACATAGACACCCCATCTATAAGATTTTGCCAAATTCTCCGGATTAATAAGAACATGGTTCGCCAACTGGAAACAATACATGGTGTACGTAGATATTGTTTATATAATAGATATAATGTGCACTTCTCTACCCGTTTTGTTTAATTTCTTCTCTTACCAACCATTAATGCACTTACTAATATGATTTTTAATGCCTGCAAAACTCTATTCTTTATTCTGTCCAACAATAAAAAGGAGCCGTAATATCTACCATGTCACTACAAGAAATATGTTATTTTATGACGATTTTCTTCTTGACGCACAAAGTTTTGTCACCTTTTGTTGCATAATAGTGACGAATGTAATTTTCTTCGTAATAATATTCATTATTGTGACAACTTTTATATTTGTCATTATTTAAAAAACATCTCGTTACTAATTAGCATATATCATGACGAACATTGGAAATGTGTCACAATCATTCTTAGAGATAGAATTTCGTACCAAAATTTTGGAGGGTAAACTTTTCACGACGAGTACAAACTAACTAGCGACGGTCTTTAGTGTCACCTATTTTATTCTTTTGTTACAATGTTATATATCGTCACTAATTGTTTAAAAAAATTAATGACTGATTCTTATTTGTCACCTATTCTTATATTTCATGACGATTTAAATAAATTTGTCACCACTGATTTTAAAGAAAAAAAATATTATTAATGTATGACGATGTTTAGCGTCACAATCACTTTTTATTAGTGACGATAAAATATTTCATTATTAATACTCGTGCGTAAGTGTGACGAAATGATGTCGTCATATTTAATTGAATGTGGTGACGAAAGGCAATTAGTTTGTCATATTTGAATTTGTGATAACATTAAAACTTGTCACAAATGTTTAAAAATATTAAGGGACAAAATTACTCCTTCGTGAATATTCATATTCACTGACGACGAGTACCAACTCGTCACCTTTATTATTTGTCGAAAGGATAACAAAATTATTTCGTCACAAATGTTATATTTGGTGAAATTGCAAGATATTTTGTCCACAATTTAATATGTTTGTGTGTATATATGATGACAAATACGAATATCATAACTAAAATATTTTTTATTTTTTATAATTTTTTTTGTTGTTATTAATTAAAACATGTAGATACTTTTTCGTCTAAAATATTTAAATTTGTTGATAATGTTCATTAATTTGTATATTAGAAGTGTGAACTAGAGAAAGAAAAAAATAACATTGTTAGGAATTGAACATTAGACCTTCAATAAAAGGCCCCAATTTTGTACCAATTAGTCTAAAGCTTATATTATTAATTAATTCTTACTCATTATATTTAACATATGAAGTTAAAATAAAAATAATAAATTAAAACGTGTGTTGGATTCAAACCCAACACCTCCTGAAGATCAGGTATACTCTCTACCAACTCAGCTATTACTCATTTGAGATTTATTCATACTCAATATATTTAACATATCAAGTTAAAGTAATAAAAGTAAAATAAAAAACTCAGCTATTACTCATTTGAGATTTATTCATCTCAATATATTTAACATATCAAGTTAAAGTAATAAAAGTAAAATAAAAAATCTAGGTTGGCTTCGAACCCAAGACCTTCCAAAGGTTAGGGTAAGTACTCTACCAACTCAGCTATTACTCATTCAATGATAGCTTCCACTGAAATTATTATATAGTTATTACCTCTAAACTAATTTGAAAAATATCTTCTCCAAATTACATATTAATTTATAAATAATTAATGTGAATTATTATTTTTAATCTACGTTTAGGATTTTTGATATTTGTAAAGACGGGAACAATATAGTTCTTTATCTATTTATGAAATTTGTTGTAACGCCCATAAATTATTTAATCATTTATTATATATACCTTTTTTTTTTATGTCTTATGATATTTATTCTATTTTATTAATTAGTAATTATATCAATTATTATTTTATTTCAAGTTAAAAGCATATTTTATGTTATTAGATTTTTCAATACTTAACTTAGACATAAGTCCAATGCATCGGCCAAGCCCAAACCCATTATTTTTACTTAGGGAACAAGATAACAATTTCCTAGCCTAATTAGGAGTCCTAAACCATAGTGTAATAAGATCTATAAATAAGGGATTCATGTCATAAATTAAAATCACAACCCAAATAATCTATTTTTCATAAAATTTTCGTCAAAAGCACATAAGGAGCCTTCGGGAAGCCGACATTATCGTCCAGACCTCGTTTTCATCCTTCACTCTATTCTCAGGTATCTTCTTTATAAAATTCGAAAATCATATCTATACTTATTATTTTTTGATGAATTTTTAGTATGTTATTTCAACAACAGTTATCAAGTTACTGTAAAAATTTCAATCATTTTTGAGTTTTAATTTATTTTATATTAATTTTCTATCTATACTGATCCAGATTTTAGATATTCTGTTTTTCCAGCTAGAAAATTCGTAATATATATTTATATATCTTCAAATATTATGATTTTCTGATATTCTGTTCTACATTATGTATTTTTTATTTTGTACAAATTTCAGAATTTTCCATCAACTAATTATTTAATTATAAATATTTTCTGATGGCTGTTCAGAATCTGAAATCTTCTATATTCTGTATTATAAAATTCGAAATATGTACTTAAAATACTTCAAAAATTCTAATTTTTGGATATGTATTCCATGTACATGTCTTCTATATTTTTGTATAATTTGAAAGATATCCATTAACTAATTTTTGAGTTATAAAGATTTTCTCATCGCCGCATAGAATTTACTACTGGAGCTATTTCATTTCGAAAATTCAAAAGTCATATTTTAACTTCTTATAAATATATGAAATTTAAATATGGTATTCATATATACGTCAAATATATACGTTCAAAATATTACTTATGACCCCTATATTCAGAAATGCTCCTCAGTTTAATCAGATTTGGTGATCTTCGTGAAAAACTTAACTTAATTACATAATATTCTGTTAAGTCATATTTTTTTTCTATTTTTATATAAATTATTCTTATGTATATGAAAATATAAAATAGAAAAAAAAATTAAAATATAGAAAATAATGAAACTGATTGGCACGTGCCACTCACGTGGTCTTCCGTCCATGTTTTTAACGTCCGGGTCATTTGAACAAGTGTTGGTTTATTAGCTCATATAAATGGCCAAAATCGGCTCAGCTTGTCTTGGTGGGTCTAAAGTGATCTTTTCCTGATCGTGACTTGATTAGCCTGAAATCTGATAGGACTAGCCTCAACTACTAGGGCTATTATATGTTATTAGAGTTGGATAATATTTGTTATCTTTTGTGATACTGTCCATCTAATGAAAAGAGTTGTTTGATTATGTATAATTATTTAATTTTGGACAATTTGATGAAGATACAACTATAAAAACCCCATCAATATGCACTCATAAAACTTATTTTATTTAGAGAATTAGTAAAATTAGATATTGATTTTTGAAACAAGACTCTATTTTTTGGATAATTTTTTTTTCAAACACGACTTTTTTTGGGATGGGAGAACTTATATTTTATTTTTTTTAGAAGAAGTACTCCCTCCGTTCCGGCTAATTTTTCCTACTCTTCATTTCGGTTCGTCCCACTTAATTTTTCACACTCTTAAAAAGGAAATTTCTCTCACAATCTCCATCCTCAAAATCTCCAAACCAATCTCCACCTTTAAAAATGTTTAAAAAAAAAAAAAAAAAATTCTTAACATCCGTGCCCGATCAACTATGAAAAGTTAGCTGAGACGGAGGGAGTATTATATTTAGACAATATAACACTAACTAAAATCTGGAAAAAATATATTAAATTCATACTCCCTCCGTTTCATAAAGAATGTCATTTTAGCTATTTTTGGAGAAATTAAGGATTGGTATTTAATTGGTATGTTTTGTGAAATAAGGAAATAATAAACTAAATTAAGTAGGTTATTTAAGATAATATTGGAAAAATTGTAAATTTTTAGTGATATTTATTGTGAAATTTTTTAGAATGTTTAAAATGACATTCTTTATGAAACGGATGAAGTATATATTAGTGAGAGTAAGTCAGCGGGAAATATTTGGCAATTATCTCTTTTCCTATTTTCTCTCATGAGTTGATATGGTTAGTTTAGGGTATATTAATTCCATCGGTAATTCAATCTTTCCTGCGGGAACTATTGTGCTCAACGGAGAAAAAAACAAGAAGGAGAAGAAACTGGCGGCGGGTAATCTTCCCATATTTTAATGACTTTTTCAATTATTGCCATTGACTTCGATAGGTTTTGTGGATATGTTATTAGTAGAGATTTATACATCAGGAATATGATTTTGCAAATATGAAGTTAGCAGATTTTGTTTCCTACTTGTTTTTGTAGTACTAATCTGACCTGAGTATGAATACATGTGTTACTTGTCTATATTTTGTTGAATCATCATGCTTATATTCTGGTTTTGTCTTCCTTATAGTGGGAAACACAAAATGATGGATGAACTTCTAAGGGATTATGATCGATTAATTAGTATTATGAATCACTCCCAGCATATGGAAGTACTCTTTCTACACTACATTCAATTGTTGCTCTTGTATTTTTCTGTTTATGCATATATAGTACATAACTGAATGTGATTTACTTCTCAAGGGTCTTATATTTATGATTGGATCTTTATTATTATTTTATTTAGGCATTTTGAATATCTAATAGATGTATTTTCTCGTTCTACATTCTCCTAAATCTGATGTGTGTAGTTGATTTTCAACGTCATATTAATTTCAAATAATGTTGTATTGATAAATAATCGTTTTAGTGTTTTCTCAATTGAAAGTATAGTCAAATAACCCACCTCGGCCTGTCTGTTGTTAACAAAGCCAATTTTTCGGAGTGTCTATATGCCCTTTGTTATGTAATTATGGCCCGGAATATGATGATGAAAAAATTGAACCTATGTTATATCAAAAGAAATTGACATATTTTACATAGCATGGCCCTGTTTATGTTTCACTCTATATATTATAAGGATCTTTATGCAAGTATTGTGGTCTAATATGATCCAAAAAGACATTAAACGTTTTTTTTTTTTTTTTTTTGCTATTCTCTTTTAGTAGTCCATCCCATGTCAATCAAATTGATGAAATTGTATTTTGTAGTATTCGAAATTGGCACCTGAAGAATTACGCAATCTTAAAAAGAAGTACATCCCAAGCATGTTTCAACAAGCTCTCAGAGATATAAAATTTAACCCATTTTGGCTGATTCGCCGATAGCCAAAGGTAATAATGGCATTTTTTTTCATTTTTTTTTATATTGAACAATCAATTTGATATATTCCTTTTTGTCCATTTTTTTGGCCTTTTTAGATTGGATGAATTGGTGAAGAAGTTGAAGGACGAGAAAGTTTTGATCATTAGCATTTCGGAGTATGGAATAAGTGAAGTTTGAAAATGAGATCTAGGATTTTTATTTTTATTTTTCTCCTAGGCGTCATGCTTTTTATTTTATTTTAGTGATGATTACTAGAAGTCAATTTTTATGTTCTAAAAGATTGTGTTTATTTTGGATGTTTATGTTAGATGTTTGAACTACTTTAGCTTGCTAAATAATTTCATTCTACTTAGTATTTTTGCTTATTCATTTTTTACTTAGATGTCACCATAAGGTGCATTTAGTGATATTTTTCATTTTTGTCGCCAAAATTAGATGAACTGCATCGTTGCATTTAAATTTATTTAACGTTATATACGAATATATTAGATAACGGTTTGAACAGATTGTCTCTAAAAGTTAATAATATGTGACAACTAGTGTGTCACCATACATATTTATATTATGACGAAAAATATCTTGTCACCAAATGTCACTATATAATGACAAAATATATCGTCATTATATTTATGTCTTTAGTGATGATTTATTTACCGTTACTTATACAATTATATGGTAACACACTTCAGCCGTCACCATTTGTACTCATTTAGTGACAATAATTTTTTTGTCACTAGATGTCACTTTACAACGACAAAATATATCGTCGGCATATCCAAGTCTCTAGTGACAAATACAATATTCGTTACTCCATGCAATTTTATTGTGACAAGGCCCGTCATCACCATTTGTACTTATTTAGTGACGGTGAAAGTGTTGTCACATATTTTTAGTCTTTGCTGACGTAATGCTTTGTCACTATAGATTTTATAAAGTGACGATAAGTCTTTTGTAACTACAACATAACTCATTTGTGACGATTTATTATAAACATGACGAAATAACGAATACATTTGTGACGATGAAAGCGTCACCAAAGTTTGATGAGTTGGGTAATTCATTGATTTTTGTCACCAAAATTTGATGTTTTAATGACAAAAATAGCTTTCGTCATATTATATGTTTACTTTCATTGACGAAATACAAAATAAGATGACAAATTTTGGATGATAAAGGTGACGAATTATGCGTCACTATAAATTATAATATATGGCGACGATGAGGGAAAACGTTATTAAAAGTCATACTTTTGGTGACGAATTCAAATATTGTCACATATACCTAATACCACGGACATACCATGACGATCGTTGTGACGCTAAAATTTTGTCACTAAATACTTATGATGACGAAATATGACTTTTATATGAAGAATTTTATCGTCACGAAAACTTAAATTTCTTGTAGTGTGTGAAGCCACTTTAGCAATTCCAAATAATTGACAGATTGAGTGACGAATCTGAGCTTGTTTATTAGGTCTAAAAAGAATCCCCGATTTCTCAAAATTAATACATTGCCCTGAAACACTCTTGTAGAGATTGATAGGAAATTAGTAAAATGCAAGAAAAAACTATAGCACAAATAGGGGGAAGGGGACCCCCCTGAAGAATTTTCCGATGTAGCGTGAGTTAGCCAAAATTAATACCTTAATGAAGGAAGCTAAGTTGCACAAATGACAAGGAAAAACAATGTCATAAAAACTCCTAGGAAAACCTCAAGCAAGAAGCATACGGTAGACGAAAGACCACTCAACTCAGTGACAGACTTTGCTTATACCCAACTTAATGGATATGAGTCCCTCTTTTCCGAATTTTCTAAGCTTCATACAATGGTGTACTTCATAAGCGATAAGAACATTATTCGTAATTAACCGACCCACGATTTTTTCTCGTGGACGAGCTATTCCCCTCTCATCCCCCCCCCCCCCCATCCCCCCCACACAGACACCCCATCTATAAGATTTTGCCAAATTCTCCGGTTTACTAAGAACATGATTCGACAACTGGAAACAATACATGGTGTATGTGGATATTGCTTATATAATAGATATAATGTGCACTTCTTTATCCGTTTTATTTAATTGCTTCGCTTACCAACCATTAATGCACTTACTAATATGTTTTTTAATGCCTGCAAAATTCTATTCTTTATTCTGTCCAACAATAAAAAGGAGCCGACATATCTACCATGTGAAGCCACTTTAGCAATTCCAAATAATTGACAGATTGAGTGACGAATCTGAGCTTGTTTATTAGGTCTAAAAAGAATCCCCGATTTCTCAAAATTAATACATTGCCTTGAAACACTCTTGTAGAGATTGATAGCGAAATTAGTAAAATGCAAGAAAAACCTATAGCACAAATAGGGGAAAGGGGACCCCCGTGAAGAATTCCCCGATGTAGCATGAGCTAGCCAAAATTAAAACCTTAATGAAGGAAGCTAAATTGCACAAATGACAAGAAAAAACATTGTCATAAAAACTCCTAGGAAAACCTCAAGCAAGAAGCATACGGTAGACGAAAGACCACTCAACTCAGTGAAAGACTTTACTTATACCCAACTTAATGGACATGAGTCCCTCTTTTTCGAATTTCCTAAGCTTCATACAATGGTGTACTTCATAAGTGATAAGAATATTATCCGTAATTAACCGACCCGGGATGAAGACTGACTAAGATACAAAGATTATAAAAGGGATGTAGGGCCGTACCCAATTAGAGAGCACTTCAGAAGCTAACTTATAAATGACATTCCACAAACTAATCAGGCGGAATTGAATAAACTTTGGTTTTCTAATTTTTTAAATAAGCATAATGTAAGTTTTACTAACATAAGGACTCAAAGAATTATGAGTAAGCGTGTACAAAACAAAATTAATAACATCTTTGCCAACAATATGCCAATTTTTTTTTTTTTTTTAAATACAGGACTCATAACATCTTTTATTGAATTACAAGCAAATGATATACCTCTATAAAAAATATATCAACAATGGCATTTCGAGGAAGAACAAGCAAGGGATAAAAGGGTGGAGTTGTGACGTTTGAGGGAAGGAATTAGCATCCCAAAAATCTTGCAAGCTCTGGGTTGTTGCTGCAAGCAATACTCATGAGTATGTACTGACATTAGAGAAGACAAATTTATTTTGTTGAAGCCAGATTAAGTGGGCAAGGAAAACAAAGTATTATGCTATATTTAAGTCATCGAGGAGTAATCAGCACAAATAGGGAGAGGGGGTCACCTTGAAAAATGCTCCATTGCGGCGTGAGGGAGCCAAAATTTACACTCACACATATGTTAAAGTCAAGAATGCTACATAGACTTCAATAATTTTCTTAATTTTCTATATCTAAGAATTTTCTAAGATGAAATTTATTTTATGTTAAAGTTTTATTGTAATAATAATAGAAGTAGTAAAAGGGCAAACGTGAAAATTAGTGAACATGAATAATGGCACCTAATTATTTTAAATATTTAAAATCTAACATTCAAGAAAATTATTAAATTGATAGAATATCATAAATATATTCTAAGCATATATAATAATTGGTGAAATGTATTTATTACGCTATATAAAATTATAAGGTACAATAAAGAAACAAAAAATAACTATAGAGAAATAATAAACTAAGTTGTACTATGTGATTAGTTAAAAAAATGTATTAAGTGAATCATTATTAGATGAGTAAATTAAACATGCAGAAAAATAAAGATAGTAAAATGTGAATAATAATATTAGCTTATGAGCATAGATTAGATAAAAATAAATAATAACTATACTGGAATAAAGTATGGTATAGTCCAAATAAAAAATAAATGGAAGAAACAAAATTAGAATTGTTTAAGTACATGTATCTATAGATTTTTTAATGAATGTGCAATGTGTGAAAAATTGGGAGTATTTCACTAAAACTAAACAGGGAAGTAAATTCATAAAAATAGTTGAAATGTTGAAAAGAAATATATTATATTAACATATAGATTGTAATATGTATCTCGATTGAAGTTTATGAGACATTATGTATATAATCAACCCTCTATAGAAAAACATTATTTATCTTATAAATATACTATAGCAGAATTTTCATTTTAAATTACACATGATTTTCAAGCTTCAATGTAGAATTGAAGAAATAATCAAGCGAAATTGAAATATGCAAATGATTTTATTTACAAATGTATGTTCAAATCAGAATTATCAATTAAGAAATTATAGAGAAAGTATGTTAGGCCTAATATTCGTGTGTGTATCTAACAAATTTTAAACTTATGGATGTCAGTTGATGATGTAATAAGACAAATGACTTTGTATCTTTTGTTCAATGGAAATCTATATTTTTATTACTATACAATTTTTCAGTAATCATATAATTGTATTTCTAATATAATAATGATGCCGGAATCTATCTATATTGTGAAGTAAGCAATAATTATAATATATCAAACTTTATATATATATATATATATATATATATATATATATTTTGTAAGAATAATACATTATATCATGGTATGTAGTTTTTATGATTTTTTTAACATTTCATTAGTATAACGTGTTTTGCTAAACTAAAGATTATTAACCTCTTTTTTCCTCATTTATGATTATTGTTAATTTTTATTTGATTTTGGATTGTGTTTGCTTAATCGATTAAATTTTTCATTTTCTTTTTCTGGCACTGAATAATCTAAGAAGTCATATATTACCATGATTAATAACTACATTGAATTTTATTAGAATGATCAACCAATATCACTACACAAAGTATACTTATTTTATGTTCACGTTAATTTTTTTGATTAAATAATAGTAAAAAATTAGTGATCACGTGCAACGCACGTGCGTATTGCTAGTGTATATATGTGTGTGTGTGTGTGTGTGTGTGTACAATGAATGTGAAGAATTTACAGAAAATATTTTCGTACTTTTGGAAGCACAAGAACTAGAATACATCATTCAGCAACATGAATGACCTCGTCAAATCGTGGTTTATTTTCATATGAACTTTGTTCAATTCACACTCACGAGACAATACAACTGTGAAATTTTTCTTCTTATGTTCATTTGCATCAGAAGTATCCGAGCAACCAATCTACTTATTTCCTTAATTACAACCTCGAATTAAATAATAATACGATGACGACGACGATAAAAAATATTATCATATTTTTTCTTCACAATTTTCTAAAGAGATCTACCTTCAATTTGATTTCAAATACATTATAAACTTTTCTTCATAAACTTATCTTATCCCATCCATGTATCATTGTGGAATGATTTTTCTTACATCGGGTTCGATCAATTTTATTTTAGAAAAATCAATTAGAAATATATATCCAATAACGGTGACTGCTAAAAGGAAAAGAGAGATTGACCATGATTTGGAATTATTAGGGTTGTAATTAGAAAAATGCGGTAAAATTATTTATATGACTTATTTTATTTTAGACAGTGGTTGTAAAGAGTAATATGGTGTTTTTTTTTGTTTAGAATCACCCTCAAACCATCTCAACTAGAGACTTTAAGTTTATAATTTATATTTCAAATTTTACAGTTTGTGATCTCCAATTCCATTCCTTCTTCAAAACTTATCACTGATAATATTTTGATTGCTTATGAAACTCACCACCTATCAAGCTTGACATGGGTAAGGACTAAGGTGTTTGATCGGGTGGAGTGGGGTTTTGTGGATGCTTTTTTGAAAATGATAGGATTTTCACATGATTTTTGTGATCTTATTAAGCTTTGTATTTCTATTGCGAGATCCCAATTTATGTTGAATGGCTACTCTTTTGGTTCTTTGATATCGCAAAAGGGTATCCGGCAGGGAGAACCCCTTTCTCCTTATTTGTTTGCGCATAAGTGTTCTTTTTCATTCTTCAGGACTTACACATTTGTCAAAAAATACACATGGTTTAAGTAGCTCAGTCAATGCCATCTATCTCTCATTTATTCTTTGTAGACGACACCCTCCTTTTCGGGCAAGCAACTGAATCGGAAGCTCTATCACTCAAGTTTGCCATTGAATTATATGAGAGAGTGTCGGGACAGAGGATAAACTATGACAAGTCAGGTATTTTTTTTAGTCCCAAATTGCAGATCATGTGACTATGACGATTTGTAATATTTTGGCATCTCGTTGTTGAAACACATGGCAAATACCTCAGTATACCGTCAATTGTTAGATGAAATAAATGGGAAGTTTTTAATAGTTTGAAGGACCGAATTTGGAAAAACTCACGGGATGGAAGGAGAAGCAGTTAAGTTCTAGAGGCAAAGGAATTCTAATTAAATTTGTTATCCATGCCATCCCCTCATATACAATGACATGTTTCCTCATGTCGGATAATGTACTCGGTGAGATCTCATTGGCTATGGCCTCATTTTGGTGGGGATCGTATCCTGACGGACATAAGATGCACTGAATATCTTGGGGTAGACTCTCAAAGCCGAAACAATGTAATGGACTTGGTTTTTGGGATTTAAAAGCTTTCAATTTTGTTATGCTTGGTAAACAAGTGTGACGTCTTTTTACGAACCCCACTTCCCTCTTGGCTCAGGTTATCAAAGCAAAACATTACTCATATGGTACCTTCTGAAGCTGATGTTGGGCATCGCCCCTCCTTCTCTTAGAGGAGTATACTTGCAGGTCGTAAAGTTGTTATCCAAGGGTGTCAGAAATTGATTTGCTCGGGGTCAACAGCGTACATATGGACAGATAAATGGCTTCCCTCTACACCGGACTTCCTTGTCCATAGTCCATATACTATCTTACCACCTTCCGCCTTGGTGCCCAGCCTCATTCAACAAACTCATAACACCTAGCCTTGGTGCCCAGCCTCATTCAACAAACTCATAACACCTGGAATCAAGCTCTTGTTTGATAATTTTTTTATGAGGAGGAGGCTGAAGCTATTAAGCGCATACCTCTTCCAGCTTCCCACGCGGCTGATCAATGGGTATGGAGCCCATCTCCAAATGGAAAATTCACTGTTAAGCATGCATACCAATTTATTTCAAATTCTCCTGATTTTATGCTATATGTTCCTCAACCTGAATCTAGTAATCAGGCTAGCCGAGTTTGGAAAATTATTTAGAAATTGAATGTCTCGAGCCGTAGACATAATTTTATATGCAGATATTATACTGATGCCCTGCCTAGTTCTAACGCTCTTAGCCGTCAACATCTTCCGTATGATCAATCCTGCCCATCTCGTCGTGTTACTGATAGTTTATCCACCCATCTTCTTTGCAGGCCTCTTGGAGTTCATAATGTCTTGCCAACAACCATGTTTTGTTTTATGGTTTCAAGATATTTTATTGATTGTAATGCGCATGTGGTTGAATATTTGGCTCTCATTGCAAATTATACTTGGTATTATAGAAATTCCATTATTTTTTGTCAAGTTGAATGGGATCCGCTTATGATTTTTCAGCTTGCTCCAAAATCTCTTTGTGACTTCCATAATGTTACAGGATTGGCCGAAAGACACTCCCTCGATAGATTCGGTCCTTTAGCCCAGTCACCACATGTTAATATGGCTCGTATTTGTTTTGATGGTGCCGTCTTGGTAGCTCACATGTTTGTAAGTACTAGGGTTTATATGGAGTCGAGTTCAGTCCAGTTTCTGTGGGGTATGGTTCGGAAATTTGAAGGATTTGATCATCCTGAATTAGTAGAATTTGTTAAGGAATTGGCTCATAAACTCAGATTTCAGCTGGAAATGGATTAAAAGGAAGAAAAACAGTTAAGAAGCAGTTTTCAGAAACAGATTCAGTTATTTCTGTTAAGGAGCTTTGACAACGGTTTTTATCCAAACCGTTGTCGTTTTACTGTTGTCTTTCAAAACGGTTATTTTGTTGCTGGATTAGTTGTGATCAGTTTCTCTTGGTTTAATCTCATTCATTGCTTCTCAGACGGTTTCCACTTCAGCTCTGGTATATGTAGCTTATCAAGATCAGTTAGATAGGTGCATGATAAGAGAGGAGAGGATAGAAAACAAGAAACACTCTTGAGAGTAGCTAGTGAATCCTTCAAACTTTATTGTGAAGTGATCACTTAGGGAATGAGTGTGTTTTTCTGTGAATCATACAGCAAATAGAAGACGAGATATCCTCCCGTGGACGTAGGCATCTTTTTGGGCCGAACCACGTAATTCGTGTTGTTATTTTCTTTTTTTTCTTTGATTGTTTTTCTTTGCATTCAAGTGTGATTGCTTGATTGTTTCTTGTTGATTCAATTGAGTTGTGTTGAGAGAATTGAGAGCTACGGATTTGCAATTTGGCGCCGTCTGTGGGAATTGGATTCGTGCCCACATTGTATTTGAAGTTTTGCCAGGAGGAAGAAATCATCTAAGAAGGAGTTCCTGATCTTGATATCAAATCATGGCTGCAGCAAAGTTTGATGCAGAGAAGTTCTCAGGGAAGAACGATTATGGTCTGTGGAAAATCAAGATGAAGGCCCTGTTGACACAGCAAGGGTTATCTGCTGCGCTTCTAGGGGAGAAAGCCAAACCAGAAAAGATGGACCAGGCTCAATGGCAAGAAATCTCAGACAAGGCTCACAGCACACTCATACTTTGTCTCACTGATAAGGTACTCAGAGAAGTTTCAAAGGAATCTACTGCAGAGGGAGTCTGGAAGAAATTGGACAGTCTTTACATGTCCAAATCTCTGGCCAACAGACTCTACACCAAGCAAAGATTGTACTCATTTAGATTTACAGAAGATAAATCTGTAGAAGAACAGCTAGATGAGTTTACAAAACTCATTGATGATCTTGAGAGTCTTGAGGTGGATCTGGAAGATGAAGATAAGGCCATTCTCCTACTCAATGCCCTCCCTAAGTCCTATGATCATCTCAGGGACACTCTACTCTATGGAAAGAAGACAGAGATTACCTTGGAAGAAGTTCAGATTGCATTAAGGTCAAAAGAGCTTCAAAGAGAAAATGAATTGAAGATGGGCACAGTAGGAGATGGTTTGAATATCACAAAGGGCAAACAGTTCAAAAATAAGAAGAAACCTCAAGATGCAGTCAAGAAAGATCCACAGGCCAAAGCTAAGGGAGATGATGGAAAAGAAACCAGAAAGTGCCATCACTGCAAGAAGCCAGGGCATTTTAAGAAGAACTGCTGGGACTGGAAGAAGAAGCAGACTGAGAAGAAGCAAACTCAGAACACTCTAGATCTTGCCACAGCAGAAGATGAAGCCCAAGTTCTGAATATTTCAGATGGAAACCCTGAGGAGCTATGGATTCTTGACAGTGGGTGTAGTTTTCACATGTGCCCTAAGAAGGAGTGGTTTCAAGATTTCCAGGATCAAAACTATGGATCTGTGATGCTGGGGAACAACCAAGTATGTCAAGTCAGAGGCATTGGAAACATTCATATCAAAATCCATGATGGGTCTGTAAAAGCATTGACTTCAGTAAGGTACATTCCTGAATTAAAAAGGAACCTAATAAGCTTAGGTACTCTTGAAAATAAAGGATGCAGCTTCAAATCCCAAAATGGGAGTTTGCACATCATAAAAGACAACAAGGTAGTGATGAGGGGTGTAAAAAGATCCAGCCTATATTACTTGGATGGAAGTATTGTTATGGGAACTGCCACAAATATTGTAGATGCTGAATCTCTCAAATGGCACTCAAGGTTAGGGCATGTAAGTCAAAATGGCTTAAATGAATTGCTCAAGCAAAACCTATTACAGCACAAAGACAAGTTCACCATAAACATGTGTGAGACATGTATTCTGGGAAAAAGCAAGAAACTACCTTACACTACTGGTAAACACACCTCCTCATCACCTCTTGAATATGCTCATTCAGACTTATGGGGTCCATCAAGAACTATCTCTCTAGGTGGAGGGAAATACTTTCTGAGCATAGTGGATGATTATTCCAGGAAATTATGGATCTATGTCCTGAAAAATAAGTCAGATGCTTTTCAGAAGTTCCAAGAATGGCACAAGGAAGTTGAAAGTGAAACAGGGAAAACTCTAAAATGCCTGAGAACTGATAATGGACTAGAATTTGTCTCTGATGATTTTAACAAGTATTGTGCTGCCAAAGGGATAAAGAGGCATAAGACTGTGCCAGGAAACCCCCAACAGAATGGAGTCTCAGAAAGAATGAATAGGACAATTCTTGAGAGGGTAAGGTGCATGTTACTGGAATCAGGATTAGCAAAGAGGTTTTGGGCAGAAGCTGCCTCAACAGCAACCTATCTGATAAATAGATGTCCATCCTCAGCTATTGATTTCAAGACTCCTGAAGAGATGTGGTCTGGGAAGAAACCAAGTTATAATCACCTAAGAGCTTTTGGTTGTAAGGCTTTTGTTCACTCTAAAGGAGATAAGCTTGAGGCAAGAGCACTCAAGTGTGTCATGCTGGGTTATCCCAAAGGCATAAAAGGATACAGGCTTTGGTGCATTGAACCAGGGTTAGGAAAAATCTTGGTGAGCAGGGATGTTGTTTTCTGTGAGGAAGAAAAACCCTTCAAGCAACAGAAACACACTGACATTATCATCACTGACAAATCCACAAATTCTCCACTTAAGGTGGAGAAACCAGAGTTATTTGAAGATGGTGATACTGAAGAAGAACATCAGAGTGACACAGAGTTGGACACTGAACATGAAGATCAAGGGAGTTACCAACTGGTCAGAGACAGAGTTAGAAGGATTCCAAAGCCCTCAGTCAAGTATAATGATGATTATCTAATGGCTTATGCCTTTGTAACTGCTGAAGAAGTTGACAGCAGTGAACCAAAAACTTATTCAGAAGCTATGAACAGCTCAGAGAGAGATCAATGGCTAATTGCTATGCAAGAAGAGATTGAATCTTTGGAAAAGAACAAAACCTGGGAGTTAGTAAGAAAACCTACACATCAGAAACTTGTCAGCTGCAAGTGGATATTCAAAAAGAAGATGGAGGTTTCAGAAGCAGAAAGAGTAAGATTCAAGGCCAGGTTAGTGGCAAGAGGTTTTACTCAAAGGGAGGGAGTGGATTATAATGAAATCTTCTCCCCTGTTGTTAAACACTGCTCTATCAGAATTCTTTTGGCCATTGTCACTCAATATGATCTAATTCTGGAACAATTAGATGTGAAAACTGCTTTTCTTCATGGAGATTTAAAGGAGACTATATATATGAACCAGCCAGAGGGATTCATTGCACCAGAAAATGAAGGAAAGGTATGTTTGCTAAAGAAATCTTTATATGGACTAAAGCAAAGTCCTAGACAGTGGTATATCAAGTTTGATAACTACATGAAAAGTATAGGATACAACAGATGTAGATATGACAACTGTGTGTATCTCAAGAGGGATGGAAAGACAGTAATCTCCTATCTACTCCTATATGTGGATGACATGTTGATAGCCAGCAAGGATCCAGAAGAAATCAAGTCATTGAAAGAAAGTCTTCAAGCTGGTTTTGAAATGAAAGTACTAGGGTTGCTGCAGAAAGGAGTTAAGGTCTTTTGTGATTCTCAGAGTGCTGTGCACTTAGCTAAGCATCAGGTGTTTCATGAGAGATGCAAGCACATTGATGTTAGACATCATTTTGTGAGAGATGTGGTGGAGAGTGGAGTTGTTGAGTTAAAGAAGGTGGATACAAAAGAGAATGTTGCTGATATGCTAACCAAGTCATTACCTGCTGATAAATTTAGGTACTGCCTTGAGCTAGTAAATGTTTTACCTCAGTAAGAAGGAAGGAAAACTCCTTGTTAGTTGCAAGGGGAAAGGTGGAGGTATTGAGTTGGTTTGCTTAATGGTTGTTTTGTTTTGAGTTGCAATTGGGTTGTTCTTGTCTTCGTTGATAGCCAAGGTGGAGATTGTTAAGGAATTGGCTCATAAACTCAGATTTCAGCTGGAAATGGATTAAAAGGAAGAAAAACAGTTAAGAAGCAGTTTTCAGAAACAGATTCAGTTATTTCTGTTAAGGAGCTTTGACAACGGTTTTTATCCAAACCGTTGTCGTTTTACTGTTGTCTTTCAAAACGGTTATTTTGTTGCTGGATTAGTTGTGATCAGTTTCTCTTGGTTTAATCTCATTCATTGCTTCTCAGACGGTTTCCACTTCAACTCTGGTATATGTAGCTTATCAAGATCAGTTAGATAGGTGCATGATAAGAGAGGAGAGGATAGAAAACAAGAAACACTCTTGAGAGTAGCTAGTGAATCCTTCAAACTTTATTGTGAAGTGATCACTTAGGGAATGAGTGTGTTTTTCTGTGAATCATACAGCAAATAGAAGACGAGATATCCTCCCGTGGACGTAGGCATCTTTTTGGGCCGAACCACGTAATTCGTGTTGTTATTTTCTTTTTTTTCTTTGATTGTTTTTCTTTGCATTCAAGTGTGATTGCTTGATTGTTTCTTGTTGATTCAATTGAGTTGTGTTGAGAGAATTGAGAGCTACGGATTTGCAGAATTTTTGGCTTTACGAGAAGCGCTCTATTTTGCTTTATCTTTGGACCATTAAGAGATTACCATTCTTGGTGATTCTAGTACTGCGGTGCTTGCCTCTACGGGACTGCTGATTATGCTTTGGTCTGCCTCCCGGTGCTTTTGGATAAAAAAGCTTTACTTTCTCATTTTATTAATCATATTGTGTTTTCGATTCATATGTCGGAAAACTTTATAGCGCATAATCTAGCTCAGTATGCTTAAACTAGTTGTATTGATTCATATACATGGTATGATCCACCACAATTTCTTTTCATTCAGTATTGGTTGTTTCCAGCTAATTTAATGAAGTCGTTTTACCCCTAAAAAAAAAAGGAGAGAACCCATCTCCAGGACAGCATCCATGAAACTCGAAATTTGCACTTTCTATTAATATCTTTAATTTCTACCAAAATATTTATTCTTAAATTATTTGATTTTTGCAATTTATTTTCTATTACAAATTATTAGTGAAAGACAATAATACTAAATCACTACAACAAATTCAAGAGATATTTTGTGATATATTTTTTTAGACCGCAATTGTGATCACTAATAATATGTTATTTATAACGACTTGTTGTCACAAAACTCTCTACAAATTATCTAAGACTATTCACATACTACTTTTAGAGATGACTTGTTGTAAAAAAATATTTGAGGCACATTTGGGACAACTTTTGTTATCTCAAATATAATTTTGCGACCGATTTATTGAGACGACTAATTAGTGATGGCATGTTGTCTCTAATAACAAAATTGTGACAGATACTTTGACACCACTTTTTATCGTCTCAAATAACTATTTTTCTTGTAGTAATTGCAATATTATAATATCAATAGTTAATTTCACTCAAGATAAAAATTACATTTCGATCACACTTCAATTTTTAATAAAATTACTTACAATATAAATTTAAATAAATCCCCGTACCTATAAAAGTATGGGTGTTTCTTATAAAATAATATGTGGACTAATATACCCTTATACTATATAATTACATACAAAGACTATTAAGCAATTACCCACCTCAATAAATTATGTCAATAACTTACTTGTGTTCCTACAATTTTACTTGATCAACTTCTTCCTGAACTTTGGTTTTTTATTTCACATCTAATACCGCGGATTTTTTATCGGTATGTATATGTGTGTGCATATTGATACAGGTCGTTTGTACATGCATTTTAGGTCGAGTTAGGGACATATTTGGTATCATTTGCATGAGTATTTAGTCGAAATAGGCTTAAATTCTTTATCTTGAGCTAGATGATGTATTTGTGATTGTTTTAGTGATGATCAGGTGTAAAAAGCTTAAAACGTCCATTGGACGAAGTCTGGATGAAAAACGAGCTAGGAAGTTGGAAGAAACGAGGAAGAAATGGAGTTTGGGCAAAACAAGTCAACTCGTCCAAGGCGGTTTGGCAACTCGGTCGAGGCAGAGTTGAAGAATAACATGGAAGAGGACAGAAGCTGCTAACTCGGGCGAGGGCCCTGCCAACTCGGCCAAGTTCATCAACTCGGGCGAGTTGCTCGTGAACTTGGGCGAGTTACGTGTAGCGGTGCAATAAAGTGTTTTACGCATTTTTGCCTGTTTCAAGCCCATCTTCAACCCAATTTGTCCCAAATTATAAATAGAAGCCTCCAAATCCAAAAGTAACACACAATCATGATCAGAGAAAAGTTTTAGAAGCTTGATTGAAGAGCAAGGAAGTGATGAGACGACGATCGAAAAGAAAGATTTGGGGTTTTTCTATTTCTTTTCTTTAGTAAATATTCAAACATGTTTGTATTTAAATATATTTGGGTTTTGACTATGATTAGGAGTAGCTAAACACATATTATGTTCTAGGGGTAGAAAGTAGATTGTGAACAAGTATGTTTTGATTTTATCTTTATTTCTAGACTCCAGTTATGTGTGTTTATCTATGTATTTGTTTTCTTTCCATGATTTATTGAAATTGATCACTTGAATTATATCTACACATTTAGCGATTCCACTCCAAGAGAAGGGAATCGTTAATAGACGTGCAACACATAGCGTAGTTATCAATATTGTCTGATAGCAGTGAGATAATTATGTAGGCATTGGCTTAGGGGATCCTTGGGAGTCTTTTAAGTTTGGTCGACTCGAAAGGGTGGTTATCCTTAATTGATCTACACGTTAGCCGCTTCAAGAGGTGGGTTACTTTAGAGTAGCGCCGCCTAATAAACAACATAATTGGTTTAAAAATCTAGAATTTCAGGTTAGTTTTACATATGAGTTCATAATTGAAATCTATGCCCTATAATACATCTTTATCCATCTAAATTTCCCTTAATATTTGATTATTTGTGTTCCAAACAATTCCTCGATAATTAGTTAATTCTATAAAATTAGGTTTAGAAAATATAAAATCCATCAATTTAATCAAAAGTCTAGATAGAGTAGATGTGTTATAATTAGGGGATTAAGTTTACACAATACAGTCCTTGTGAGATCGACCTTGCTGCCATTAGCTATTTTAGAACCGTACACTTGCGGAATACAAGGGCATAAAATAGTGTATCAATTTTTTGGCACCGTTGCCGGGAACTGGCAATTGTGTTAAGCTTATATTTTGATAAATATCTCGATACTAGACTAGTCATTGCTTTCCTACATATTTATTTTTTATTTTTATTTTTATTTTCAATTTTACGCTGGTTTTTCATGTTTCTGATCTCAGGTAGCGCATGCACACCCGCTCTAAAGGGAATGATAATATCATCCCTTTTGACCCAGAAATCGAAGCGACTGCTAGTAGACGCAGAGCAAAGAAAGACCAGAACATAGACATGGTTGCACCACCGGAAAACGCGACCTTGGAAGACTTGGTCAGACAGCTTTAAGAAGCCGTTAACATTATTCAGGCTAATATGAGCACTATGAGACAGCAAAATCAGCGGCCAATAGTACTAGCTTAGCAAGAATCTGATATTCAGGCAGCTTTTAGGGACTATCTGTGTCTCGTGCCGAATCAGCGATATGGAGAAGTCGAAGCACCACCGATTCAGGCTAACAGCTTAGAGCTAAAGCCCGCACCAATAGTTATAGGTCCACAAGAAGACCCGAATGTTCATCTAGGCAGCTTTAAAAGAAAATCTGAGATGCTGAAGGTCAACCAAGTGCCATATGATCAGGTAAAGCTGAGGTTATTCCCATTCTCATTGAAAGACAAGGCTCTAAAGTGGTTCAATGCACTGGAAGATGTTACTACATGGGATGAGCTGAGCACTCATTTTCTGCTCAAATACTTTTCACCGGGCAAGATGCTCTCACTACAGTCCGAGATAACTCAATTCAGATAGATGGACGGAGAACCTTTCGGAGAGGCATGGGAGGGGTTCCGGGATCTTCTCTGGGATAGCCCTCAACATGGGTTCTTGCAAGATCAGCAGGTATGCAAGTTCTATAAAGGGCTACTTGGGCCCATGAGAGTAATAGTAGATGTAGCAGCAAGTGGATCTCTTGTTGCCAGAAGAACGAGAGAAACATTCACCATATTAGATAAGATGGCTACTGATAGTTGGCAATGGCTGGAAGAATGAGATCGGCCTAAAAAGGTGAACAACATTTTAGAGATAGACTCACCAAGTGTACGGTTCTAAACTAGCTAATAGCAGCAAGGTCGATCCCACAAGGACTGTATTGTGCAAACTTAGAACCCTAATTATAACACCTCTACACAATCTAGACTTGCGATTAAATGGATGGATTTTGTATTTTCTAAACCTAATTTAATAGAATTAACTAATTATCAATTAAAATAGACTAGAATCAAAGATCAAATCAAAACATATTTGTTCACAATCTACTTTCTACCCCTAGAATACAATATGTCTTTAGCTACTCATAATCATAGTCAAAACCCAAATATATTTAAAGATAAACATTTTTTAATATTTAACTAAAGACAAGAAATAGAAAAACTCCAATATTTCTTTCTGATTGTCGTCTTGTCACTTCCTTACTGTGATACCCCGAACCTTTGAAACACAATAAAATACATTGTTTGTATTTTAAAATATTTTTACCCATTGTATTTTAAATTACAAAAGTTATTTGATTTATGATTTTATTTTAGAAAATAAGTGTGACCGCGATGTACCAGGTCGACTGCACTCCTAGCACCTAAAGGGTAAGAATTAGAAGTTTACAAAACAGAAGTTTAAAATTAACATCGAGTTTAAAAAGTGAGAAGTAAAATTAACTTATAAACAACTAAAACTACTATATATATATATATGTATACATAAAATAATAATAATATAGAAACAAACGTACTTAAAATATATAAAACCTAACCTACCTAAATAATAAAATAATAACATACTAAATATAGTAAAACACACACACATACCCTAATTAACAAATAATGAAAATTATAAAATAATGATACTAAACAAACAATTGATGTTTGCGATCCCACATCGGATGAATTTTATAAAAGTTTCCATAAATTTTGTGTATAAAAGGCGTTAAGACGTCTAGTTCTTATAACTACAAAGAAATAGAAATAACATATATTATATATTGGATTTCCTTTAACTAGGAGGTCCTTATCAGTTTAAATTTTGACAACGCTTCTACCGGTGTTTCGGAAAGTTGTCGTATAGTATTAAAATCTTTTAAGGTATGTAATTTTAATAAGTTTTTCTTTTCTTATTGTCATTTATAGTTTATATAGATTTAGGAATTTAATTATTTGCTTGATTTAAGTAGATTTATAAATTTAGCTATTTTCTTAAGTATGTAATAAATAGTTGTTGTTTAAGATGCATGTTAGTTAGTTTAAAATATTTATTAATGTAGATAATAATTTAAATTTAATAACATATTAGGCCTTTTTATCTAGGACTGTAATTTATAATAAGTTGGCTTATATGTTAGATATTGTAAAAGTAGACATAATTCAAGAATATTGTACCACACTTAATTATCTTTAAGATGTTAAATCAATAAGTAATACTAATTAATTAAAACAACATGTGCTTGGTGTAGTGCGAGTCAGGACTTGGGACATACGCGAAATACGTACTTTATAGCGAGCAAAACAAGGTGGGTGACTGGGCTATTTGTAAGTATATTATGCTACTGAACTTGTACTTTATAAATATGTTTGCCTTCGGGCTTATGATATGATACCTCTTAAGTCGTAAGATTGGCTTTTGAGTGGGACTTGGGAGTCGTAAGATTGGCCCCCTAGTCTAGCATTATGGCTTTTGAGTTGTAAGATGAACTCCTAAGTCAAGGATGTGTTTATTATTGTGCACCTTCGTTAGTATAACTGCTTACAAAGTTCCCACTGAGTTTATACTCATGCCCATATTTTATTACAAATCTTCAGGTTAGTTGAGCAAGGTGGCGGGGCTGTTGCGGCAAAGGTCACCGGGTTCCTTTTCCTACCCGCAACTTTATGATGTTTTTGCCTCTTCAATGTTTATAAATAAGTTTACATGTCACTAAATCCGGGTGTTTCTATTTTCTGAGAAACTTTGGGAACCTCTAGTGTAAATATGTTTTGGCAGTGTATTATTGTCAATAAAAATTTCTACTTTTATCCGATAAACATTTCATGTCACGTTTTCGCACATTTTCTGATTTATTACTTAATCAAAAGAAAAGAAAATTTAGTAGCACTTTAATCCCGAGCTAATGGGATTGGGGCGCTACAGAGTGGTATCAGAGCGGGTCTACTTTTCTGTATACTCGATTTATAAAATAAAACCAAGGGGGAACCGTGACTTTGCCAACAGACCGACACTCGCTCCAAGGTATGTATATTTTATTATGAGTTTTATATAGTTCAAAAATGTTTTGTCCTCGAAACTTTTACTACCAATTAAGAAGCCAGATTAGAGACTGACCCATATCTCTTCTTTATGATAGGATGGTTCGAAGAAAACAAACTGCTAGAAAAACAGTAGTATATAGACGAAGAATACTCGCTAACAGAGATTTACCACCCGCGATGTCAGTCTATCGGAGGACCAGACAGGGTGAGTATCAGAATATAGGCGAGTATATAAATATATTACGGAGACGTTGGAACAACGCCATACAAGAAGGACATCACATTACTGAGTACGAGGCTGCTATGCGCTTAGCAGACACTGTCCTCCCAAATTATAGAGATATTGCCCATCGGTTATTGGACGAAATGCTTACGATAGACTCTACGGCTGGACTGACAATTAATTATGAACGTTTTAGTGTCCGCCTCGCTATGGTTATTAGAGAACGTCAAAGGTGCCTCGCAAGTGCAGACCAGATGGAAATGGAGGCAGAGGAACAGAGGCAAAGGGCAAATCATTATGACAAGGTTGCCGCCAACAAGCGCTCAGAAGCTATTGCTGATGAACGTCTTGCCGAACGCGCTAGGGATCGGGCGGAATACTGTCTCGAGTTCGCAAGGTCGCAAAGGGAGGAAGCAGGTGTAGCAGAGAAGGAAGAGGACCCCTCAGAAGATACCGAACCCAACGAGTCCATAGGATCAGTCCATGATGAGAGCGTACCATCTAGGGGTCGACGTATGCGTACCCCACCAGCAGAGAACCAGGCGGGTCCCAATAATTGGTTCTGATATAGTTTCCAACTAGAGGATGTATATATAGTAATAGTAGATAGTTTTTGTATAATGATGTCTAGGTACATAACTAGATCGTAAATATCCTTTTGCAATAGGAATGTATATAAGTCATCCTTTGGTCATGCTATCTTTTGCTCGTATAAGCATGATAAACTAATAGACTTTTTGTACGGGTTAGGGTATTAAAAACCAATGTACTTTTTGTATATATATATGTGGATTTGTAAACCTAATATCTTTTATGTAAATGTTTTGTTTACAAATTATTCGGTATGTTAAACAAAGGTATACATGCATATAATTAAGTGTTATTTCTCTTTCTCCCAAAAGTATGGCAGCGCGAGGAAGGCCACGTAAGCATGTGCAAAATGAAAATGAGCCATTTGTCGGGCCAGCTGCCGAGAGGCAACCTCCACCTGCTGTTGGAGTACCGGGACCGGATTTTGCTCGGGAGTTCCTGAACTCTCTGCAGGGACTCATACAACAAATACCAGCTAACCAAAATATACCAAATCCACAAAACCAGGGTATTAATACTAATGTCATTATAGAGCAATTTCGTCGTTTTTCACCACCAAGATTCAGAGGTAGCGAAGGACCTATGGTCGCTGAGGAATGGATTCTTGAGCTTGAAAGAATCTTTGACCATATGGAATCAACTGAAAATCAGAAAGTTTCGTGCGCAATATTCCAACTTGTGGAAGATGCTGGACACTGGTGGAAATCACACGAGCGAACGATGACGAATGAACAAAAGCAAAACATGACCTGGAATGATTTTAAAAACATGATGATGGATCGTTACTTTCCACAGTCTATCCGTGACCAAAAGGAAATTGAGTTTGTCAATCTGAAGCAGGGAATTCTTCCAGTGATGGAGTATGAAAGACGTTTTAATCAATTATCTAAATATGCCCCACACTTGGTTGATACAGATGAAAGAAAAGCAAGACGTTTTGAAAGAGGTTTGCGTCCAGAGATCGGAGGTATCGTGTCGGGTTTGAAACTACCTACGTACCATGAAACGTTTGAACGAGCACATATTGTATCCCTTAGCCAGAATTTAGAATACAACCAGAAACCTCAAGAGCAACCCGGGAAAAGGAAATGGGATTTTAGAGATAAGAATAAGACTAACCACTTTGTAAAGAAGGCAACCCCAAGGGGGGGACCAGGACCAAATGCTGTTCCGATATGTCCTAATTGCAATAAGCACCACTATGGGGAGTGTTTAATGGGAAAGAATGTTTGTTATAAGTGTCGTCAACCAGGACATAGGTATTGGGAATGCACTGCCACACAGACCAAGGCACCACAAAATGTTAATACACCAGACAAGAAGACAAAGAAGGCACGCGTTTTTGCTCTAGGACAAGACAAAGTGACCGAGGAGAATGAAACCATGGCAGGTATGCTATTTGTCTACGATCTTCCAGCATATATTTTGTTTGATACTGGTGCATCACATTCTTTTATGTCAGAAGATTTTAAAAGAAAAACTGGGTTTGAAAAGTAACACAAATGGAGAGGAGTTGACGGTAAGTATTCCCTCAGGAGAAACTATTAGGACTAAGGATATTGCGACTGGTGTGAAACTTTTGATAGGTAACCAAGAACTGGAAGCCGATCTATATGTGTTAGAGATGAAATGTTTCGATGTTATTTTGGGTATAGATTGGTTGACCAAGAATAAAGCAACAATCCGATGCTTTGAGCGTGAAATAGATTTTGAAAGACCAATAGGATCCAAATTCACCTTTTACGGAGCCAAAACCAATACCAGACCGCGTATTGTGTCAGCAATGAAGGCTGTAAGAATGTTACGGAAAAAGGGAAGTGAAGGCTACCTTATGAATATCATGGAAAATAATATTGTTAAGGTTACACCTGCTGATATATCAACGGTGAGAGATTATGTGGACGTATTTCCAGATGAGTTGCCAGGAATACCTCCTGATCGACAGGTTGAATTCACAATAGATTTGGTGCCCGGAGCTGCGCCTGTATCTAAAGCACCTTATCGAATGGCGCCTAAGGAATTACAAGAATTAAAAATACAGCTTCAAGAGTTGCTGGACAAGAAGTTCATCAGGCCAAGTGTTTCTCCATGGGGAGCCCCTGTATTGTTTGTCAAGAAGAAAGACGGATCTCTTAGAATGTGCATTGATTATCGGGAACTCAACCGCCTAACAATCAAGAATAAGTATCCCTTGCCCAGAATAGAAGATCTTTTTGACCAACTGAAGGGAGCTAGCGTGTTCTCAAAGATCGATCTCAGATCGGGCTACCACCAACTCAAGGTCAAAGAATGTGATATTTCTAAGACAGCCTTTAGAACACGATATGGTCATTATGAGTTCATAGTAATGCCTTTTGGATTAACAAATGCACCCGCAGTATTCATGGATTTGATGAATAGGGTATTCCATCCTTATCTAGATCAGTTTGTCATAGTCTTCATTGATGATATCCTAGTATACTCAAGAGATAAAGAACAACACGAGAAACATCTTAGAACTATACTAGGTACCTTACGACAGGAGAAGCTTTATGCTAAATTTAGCAAATGTGAATTTTGGCTAGATCGAGTTGTTTTTCTAGGCCATATTATCACGGCTAATGGAATCGAAGTGGATCCCGCGAAGGTTGAAGCAGTAATGAATTGGAAAGCTCCGAAGAATGTGAATGAGGTTCGAAGTTTTCTGGGTCTAGCTGGTTACTACAGAAGATTCATTCAGGATTTCTCAAAGATCGCTAGGCCTTTGACTCAATTGACAAAGAAGAGCAACCAGTTCCACTGGACCGACGAATGCGAAAATAACTTTCAAGAGCTTAAGCAGAGACTCATAACCGCGCCAGTTCTAACTATCCCTGACGGATCAGAAGGGTTTGTCATTTACACCGATGCCTCAAAGTTAGGACTAGGATGTGTTTTGATGCAGCATGGAAAAGTCGTCGCTTATGCCTCAAGACAATTGAAACCCCATGAGTTAAACTACCCTACACATGACCTAGAATTAGCTGCTGTTGTTCACGCATTAAAGATATGGCGTCATTACCTCTATGGTGGGAAATGTGAAATTTACACAGACCATAAGAGTTTAAAGTACTTTTTCACACAAAAAGAACTCAACATGCGCCAAAGAAGATGGCTGGAGCTAGTAAAGGATTATGATTGTACCATCCACTATCATCCAGGTAAGGCGAATGTCGTAGCTGATGCACTTAGCAGGAAAAATGAAGGACACATGATCGCTCTACCAACACAACAGCAGCAACTGCTGACAGAATTTGCAAAGCTGAATCTAGATTTTGTGAAGTCAGGCCATACTACAGCTATGATCGCAGCATTAACCATACAACCTACTTTGAAAGATCGAATAAAGGTAGCACAAAGGACTGACCAATTCCTTCTCAAAATGAAAGACCGGACAATTGCAGGAACCATCAAGGGATTCTTCGTAACACCAGATGGAACTTTAACATATGAAGGAAGATTATGTGTACCTAAGGATGATGACGTAAGGAAGGAAATTCTTGAAGAAGCTCACAATACCCCGTACACAGCTCATCCAGGAGGGACGAAAATGTTCAAGGACCTAAAAGAGATCTATTGGTGGAGAAATATGAAACGATCAATAGGGCAATTTGTTGAAAGATGTTTAACATGCCAACAAGTTAAAGCAGAACACCAACGGCCTTCAGGACTCTTACACCCTTTAGAGATTCCCGAATGGAAGTGGGAACACATAGCAATGGACTTTGTTACTGGACTGCCACGAACAGCAAGAAGGAATGAAGCTATTTGGGTGATCATTGACAGACTTACAAAGACAGCACATTTTATACCAGTAAGAATGACACTTAACATGGATCAACTTGCTCAACGGTACGTGGACGAGATTGTTAGATTACACGGAGTACCAGTGACCATAGTTTCGGACAGAGATACTCGTTTCACCTCTAAATTCTGGAGAAGTCTACAAACGGCCCTTGGAACAAAGCTCAACTTCAGCACATCATATCATCCACAAACTGATGGACAGTCAGAAAGAACAATACAGACACTCGAGGATATGCTTAGAGCCTGTGTACTAGACTTTGGAGGAAACTGGGAAACATATTTACCGCTGGTAGAGTTTTCCTATAACAACAGTTACCAGGCGACAATAAAGATGGCACCATATGAAGCACTCTACGGGAGAAGGTGTAGATCGCCGATTTACTGGGATGAAGTTGGAGAACGAAAGATTTTAGGGCCTGAAATCATCGAAAGAACCATTGGAGTGGTAACTAAGATTCGAGAAAGAATTAAGGCCGCCCAGGATCGACAGAAATCATACGCTGACACACGAAGGAAGGATCTACAATTCAATACAGGCGATAAGGTTTTTCTCAAAATGGCACCAATGAAAGGAGTAATACGCTTCGGAAAGAGAGGAAAGTTGAAACCAAGATATATTGGCCCATTTGAGATTCTAGATAGAATTGGAGACGTCGCCTATAAGTTAGCGCTACCGCCAGAACTTACCAATATCCATAACGTCTTCCATGTATCTGTACTTAGAAAGTATGTCCCAGATTCAAATCACGTTATTCATCATGAGAATCTGGAAGTCAATAAAAACCTCACTTATGAAGAAAACCCCATTGCCATCCTAGGAAGAAAAGTTCACACTTTGAGGAATAAAGAGATTCCCCTAGTACTAGTGCATTGGAGTAGACATGAGAAAGAAGAAGCTACTTGGGAACGAGAAGATGAGATTTTAGCAAAATATCCGAACATCCTAAACCAAGTAAGTATAATTTCGAGGACGAAATTTTTTAAAAGTAGGGGAGACTGTGATACCCCGAACCTTTGAAACACAATAAAATACATTGTTTGTATTTTAAAATATTTTTACCCATTGTATTTTAAATTACAAAGTTATTTGATTTATGATTTTATTTTAGAAAATAAGTGTGACCGCGATGTACCAGGTCGACTGCACTCCTAGCACCTAAAGGGTAAGAATTAGAAGTTTACAAAACAGAAGTTTAAAATTAACATCGAGTTTAAAAAGTGAGAAGTAAAATTAACTTATAAACAACTAAAACTACTATATATATATATATATGTATACATAAAATAATAATAATATAGAAACAAACGTACTTAAAATATATAAAACCTAACCTACCTAAATAATAAAATAATAACATACTAAATATAGTAAAACACACACACATACCCTAATTAACAAATAATGAAAATTATAAAATAATGATACTAAACAAACAATTGATGTTTGCGATCCCACATCGGATGAATTTTATAAAAGTTTCCATAAATTTTGTGTATAAAAGGCGTTAAGACGTCTAGTTCTTATAACTACAAAGAAATAGAAATAACATATATTATATATTGGATTTCCTTTAACTAGGAGGTCCTTATCAGTTTAAATTTTGACAACGCTTCTACCGGTGTTTCGGAAAGTTGTCGTATAGTATTAAAATCTTTTAAGGTATGTAATTTTAATAAGTTTTTCTTTTCTTATTGTCATTTATAGTTTATATAGATTTAGGAATTTAACTATTTGCTTGATTTAAGTAGATTTATAAATTTAGCTATTTTCTTAAGTATGTAATAAATAGTTGTTGTTTAAGATGCATGTTAGTTAGTTTAAAATATTTATTAATGTAGATAATAATTTAAATTTAATAACATATTAGGCCTTTTTATCTAGGACTGTAATTTATAATAAGTTGGCTTATATGTTAGATATTGTAAAAGTAGACATAATTCAAGAATATTGTACCACACTTAATTATCTTTAAGATGTTAAATCAATAAGTAATACTAATTAATTAAAACAACATGTGCTTGGTGTAGTGCGAGTCAGGACTTGGGACATACGCGAAATACGTACTTTATAGCGAGCAAAACAAGGTGGGTGACTGGGGCTATTTGTAAGTATATTATGCTACTGAACTTGTACTTTATAAATATGTTTGCCTTCGGGCTTATGATATGATACCTCTTAAGTCGTAAGATTGGCTTTTGAGTGGGACTTGGGAGTCGTAAGATTGGCCCCCTAGTCTAGCATTATGGCTTTTGAGTTGTAAGATGAACTCCTAAGTCAAGGATGTGTTTATTATTGTGCACCTTCGTTAGTATAACTGCTTACAAAGTTCCCACTGAGTTTATACTCATGCCCATATTTTATTACAAATCTTCAGGTTAGTTGAGCAAGGTGGCGGGGCTGTTGCGGCAAAGGTCACCGGGTTCCTTTTCCTACCCGCAACTTTATGATGTTTTTGCCTCTTCAATGTTTATAAATAAGTTTACATGTCACTAAATCCGGGTGTTTCTATTTTCTGAGAAACTTTGGGAACCTCTAGTGTAAATATGTTTTGGCAGTGTATTATTGTCAATAAAAATTTCTACTTTTATCCGATAAACATTTCATGTCACGTTTTCGCACATTTTCTGATTTATTACTTAATCAAAAGAAAAGAAAATTTAATAGCACTTTAATCCCGAGCTAATGGGATTGGGGCGCTACACTTACTCTTCGATCAAGCTTTCAAAACTCTTCTCGATCATGATGTTTGTTATTTTCGGACTTGGAGACTTGTATTTATAATTCGGGTGAAATTGGTGTGAAGACGGGCTTGAAACAGGCAAAAACACGTAAAACACTTAATTGCACCGCCACACGTAACTTGCCCGAGTTGATGAACTCGGCCGAGTTGGCAGGGCCCTCGCCCGAGTTATCAGCTTATGTCCTCTTCCATGTTATTCTTCAACTCGGCCTCAATTGAGTTGCCAAACGGCCTCGGTCGAGTTGACTAATTCTGCCCAAACTCCACTTCTTCTTTGTTTCTTCCAACTTTCTCGGTCGTTTTTTATCCAGACTTCGTCCAGACGGACTTTTTAAGCTTTTTACACCTGATTATCACTAAAACAAGCACAAACATGTCATCTAACTCAAGATAAAGAATTAAAGCATATTTTGACTAAATACACATGCAAATGATACAAAATATGTCCCTAAGTCGACCTAAAATGTATGTATAAGCGATGTGTATCATATATATATAATAAAGGCCCTCGAATACTATCAGAATTTTGAAAAAATATTAATCTTTGTACTAATAAAGTAAGGTACGAACTATTTGGAGTCTACATTTTCTCTAAATATATGCACCCTATTACAAATACACCCCCTCCCCCACAAATAAACAACAAATGGATCCACTCCAAAAATTCTAATCCCACCTTTTTCATTAAAGTTAATAATTAAAAAAAAAAATCATTCAAATAAAATAGTTAGTTAAAAAAATAAAAACAATAAAAAGGAGAAGAAGTACTCACAATCGCTTTTTCTAACAATACTCGAATATTATGATGAGGAAAGGAAGAAAAATCATCATTGCGACCTTACAATACGTGGAAGATTAAGGACAATCAGTCGTGTTCCCTTATGAAGAGGATGGGGGCGTAACTGCACATGAGAAAAAAAAACGAAAAATATATGAGAATTATATTTCAATCAGTAAGACACGAGATTTTTTTAATTTTTTTCATAGTAAAAATTGAATATATATATATATATATAGAGAGAGAGAGAGAGAACAAATAACATGAGCTTATGATAAATACGATGTATATAGTTTTAAGACAATATAAATCAACATAGTTTTATAAATCAAAATAGATATTGAAACACATGACTCTGTTTTGGGTTTAGTCTAAGCTATTAGTTTTGGTAATTTTAAAGATAAATATTGCAAATAAAAATACTTGAAGTTTACATTACCTTGTGTCCTTTAATTCGTTTTTATATTGAAAGGAATAACAAAAATAAGAATGTATAATTTTACAGAGTTGTAATATGTTCTTTTATATATCCAATTATCTCATTAACAATCAAATTGTACCATATCACATTTGAACTAAAGCTACTTAATGTAACTCCAATATTATTTTAAATTTCACTAAAATTACCTCATTCCTATCATTCAAAATATATTTTGAACCTAACTCGAAGATATTATTAAAATGTGTGAATCATAGGATAATTATGAAATAAAGTTTCAAAATTATTTTAATATGCTTAACTAAAATTAAGTCTCAAAATGATGATACTCAATAAAACTTACGTTTTACTAAACAAATATATATAAATATAAATGTTGATAAATGTATTATTCATAATATTAAAAAAATTGAAACTAATATGCAACAAAATAAAATATATATTCAAGTTTGACACTAATTAAAAAAGTCAAATAGTAGTACATTTAAAAATTTATGCTTATATGAAGAACGTTTTGTGTATTTCGAATAAGTGACTTGAAATATGAGTTGATCTTAAATTGTTTGAAATTGGTAAAATAGTAATAATAATGAAAATATTACCTTGTACATTTTAGAATAAGAATGTAGAAACATAAATTTTATTTTAGGACAGAGTAGATATGATTTGATTTTTTTCTTAGTTTGAGTAAACAATATTTTGGTTCACCAAAAGTTATTACAAGGATATGGATGTTTGTACGTTATTAACTTTAACATCTAAAATTATTGGAATAAGTCATATCAATAAGTTTTAAGTTCATGATTTGTTGATAGTCCTCTAATATATTGCTAAATTTGTAAATTTGATCATATTCACTAGAAAATTAATAACACGATATCCAAAATACAGTTAATGAAAATATTTTTCAGTGTCTCATTAACAGTTTTAGTACCACGTCAAGTAAACTTCGATAAAAAGGATCAAGTCTTTGCATAGTTAAAAGTTAGAATAATAATCATGTAAGTAGTAAAATTAGAGAACCATAAATTTAATGAAAAGATCGAACTAAGAACTTAAAAAATAGAAAAAAAAATCATGGGTAACACTTGCAGTGCACGTGATCCCTTACTAGTTATACATAATTGTCTGAGTCATGCTTATCGAAGAACAAAGTGGGGTCTATCTTTGATTTCTCTTTGCTTAGCAAGGAATTGTTGGAAGCATTTCAACTTCCGGAGTTGGTGCCTTCATAATCGTGAATCCCGAACACATGAATCATAAACCTTAAACTATGATTTATTGAATTATAAACACGAAACCTTTAAATCAGGAACCATGAACCGTTAAATCATGACGTCGTAACTTTACCATAGAAAATATGTCCTAGTCCAAGAAAGTCGAACTCTAGACCTTAAACATGAAATGTAAACATGAATCTTGAATCCTGAACCTAAATCATGAACTTTAAATTCACAAATCGTAAAAAAATAATTATAATTGAATCGATTTTGAAGTGGGACACGATTGAGACAAAGTAATATATTTAATAGTGGATCCCTACCCAGATTTTATAGTTGTTGCATTCATCCTCCACATGTTTATTTGTTTATATTAGCTATCAAAACAATGATACATAACAGAAAACATTACATCGAAACATCGACATTATCCATAAACTAATTGAAGAATGTAAAAGGAAAGAAATAACGTTCAATGATACATATAATATATAATTACTAAATTTGGTTACTCAAGTAGAACTACATTTGCTTCTTATAAAAAAATATTTTAAAATTCATATATAACAATAAAATTATTAATAAAAACTTGAAGGAAAATTTATTCAAATTAATAAGAAAAAATTAATGAATTTAACATTATTAATAATGCGGTACCTACTAAATGTTTTGTCCAAAAGAAAATTACTATATGAAAGCAACTCAAGATTATTACTCATTTATGTATAATTATGAATTATGTAATCATGATTGGTCAATATATTAAATCCGATTAGTCTTCTGTTTACTTTATTTTTTAGATTCTCGAGACTTGATAATCTGAATTCTTTTATAAATATTTTATACAACAATTATTGTATAAATTATACATAATTAATTGTAAATATTGGAAATTTGCTACTTAACTTATTTCTACTATCACCCAATCAACTGAAAATATATGGCTGCAAATATACAATAAATTTATTTATTGAACAACTCAAATCTGATCATAATGAATTTATCAAAATTCACATGATCCTCTATTCTTTATATACTAAAAGACAAACAAAATGAACATGTGTCATGTTGAGAATCATTATAATATCTCCCAATTATAGGATTAAAATAATTTTAAATAATTTGAATTTAAAACGAAATCAAATTTCATGATTTTCGTTAATAATTGTTTCAGTTTTTAACGTTTTTCCCGTTTTTTAGAAACATAAATATATTTATAAATTAAAAGTATTCCAAAAAGTAAACAAAGTTTAAACAAACCCGTGAATATTATTCATGGATACTGTACTGGTTACATCGAAACATCAACATTATCCATAAACTAATTAAAAAACAAACTTAAATCATATAAAAAGAATAATGAAATAATTATGTAAGAGTATGATGATGATGATGTAATAGTTGAGTTAAACACCCATGCATACTCCATTTGCAAGTGAGCAAGATTTGAATGACCATTCCTAACCCTGGAGATGTGATCTTGTATTCCAACAACTTAATATAATTGTCAGTATTTGTAGCTGCAACTAATATCTTACAATAATTACAACCAACATAGCATAACTACAATCATTAGAGCTTAGGGTCCATGCCAATATATTTCAACGTTCAGACCCCTGCAGTCATTCACACCCCAAATCAACAATTCATTGAAATTATGAAAATAATACCATTTTCACATTATTTAATAAAATCAGTAAAATAAATGCCATAATTGGCAAATAACATATGCACCCCATAACAACAACATTATGCTATGCATGATTTGAAACATTCATTAAGGAAAATATCAAAATTTAGAAACTAAAATTTACACTTGCATCATCTTGGTGATGAGATTTGTTTAAATGAGCAACCTTTCCGAAGGGAGACTGCTTGACAAATTTCTCGGCGTCCTCCATCACCTCCCGAATAGTTTCTCTTCACAAACACATTTGGAGCCTCCCCCAATTCCCGCATTCCCAACCACGATGATGCTACTATCATCCCGATTGCAACACATACCGGCACAAAATCACCTCCACCCAATCTACCATGTCACGACATGTTCTATCTTAGATAGTGACCGACGCAAAAAAAGAATAATAAAATAGAATATTATGATTATTATTTGGGATCAAACATAAAAGATAATTTTTTTTTTTTAATCAATTTTGGATAAGTTTTCAATAACAACGTGAAACTTAAAAAGTACCAAAAAAGTTTAATCAACTTTTAATTTTTTTTTCAAAATATCAAGCACCAATCACATTTCTGACATCTAATTTCATCGGCACCACCATTAATGATATGTCTTAATAAGACTGTCATGTATACACTCTAGTGTTTCATCAACTGCTATAGTTATAGTAAATCGAAAATTGAGGTTATGGTTGACATAATTTGTACTCTTGATTAAATGGAGGCAGCAACATATTATGAAATAGGTAGTGGATATAGAATAGTCTCGTCAAAGTGAATCTAATAATGATAGTGGCAATGAAATTAAATGCAAAAATATTTGTTTTATATTGTAATAAGAAAAGTAAGTTGGTGAACCTTTTTTCAATTAGACATATCATTTTTTCTGTTTAGGGGGCAATATATTCAGAATGCATAATACTAATATTATAGTATAGATAATTAAAATAAAAATTTCCCCAAAAGAAAGGATATTTCAAATAGATTTACTGCCCATATAAATTTATTTCCACGACAGACCAAATCAACTGGGCAAACAAGGACAAAAATAGCAACTTATTATGAAATTCACTATTATTGAAATTTAGAAATTAAATTAAGAAAAATAAAAAAGAACAGATGAATAAAACTCTAATGTGCTTCGTAGAAGTAGAAGTCGTAAAATTTGAGCTTTCTAACCACCGTAGATTTCAAGTAGGCCTGCGAATAATCAACCCATAAACAAATTTTATATCTTCAGTTTTTATTTAAAAAAGAATGAGAGGGTTTGAACAAATTATTGCAGCTCTAAAAGCCATTGTTGTTAATTTTCAGTAATTAAGTTGTAGTTGTGATCAAAAGTGATTCTAAGCTTGTAGCGTAAAAAGAGAATGAGCTTTGATGAGGATTGTTTGAAGATAGCCCTCGACAGTGCTCGGATGAGCACAAGATAAAAGAGTACCCATGAAAGTGTTGCAAATGGACTAAAGAATTGGGTCGGTTCACCTCTTCTTTTGCTCTCGGACTCCTGCAAAACAGAGTCGAGTCTCGGCATAGACCCTCCGACGCTCAAGTCAGTGTATAACTCGTGAAGAGAAAAAACAATGAACCAATAAGTTTTTTAAGTGAGAATGTGTAACCTTTGGTCTTTAAAATGGGGGACTATTTATACTTACTGAATATTAGGGCAAGGGACAAAGAAGTCATTTCAACTCGCACAATGTTGTTGCGACACGTGTCCTTCTATACTTGGCGGCACCACTAGAGGGTACGGTATTTTTGTCACAAAGACCAATAGTGGTTGGTGCTTTTGTCGGGGTGAAAGGAGACACTTATCTTGGTCTCCCAAGTCATAATAGATGTCATGCGGTGCAGGGGGGACTATCCCCTTGGCAACTTATGGATTTATAAAAGAGCGTTGGCCCTCCTTCTTCTGGACTTCTATGTGGTTAAGTGGTCAGCTCTCTCGATCTTGACCACTCCAAGGATCGGTTCCCAGTTCCCGCCTCGACTTCAGCGTTCCAGGGCTTAGGACCAGATAACCCCGAGACGAGATTTGCTAGTCCAACTCTGAAATTCTTCAGGGTTGAATGCATCTTCTCACACTATAACTCTTGAGCGTTGAACACTGGGCTAACTTATGCGAAATAAAGACCCCCCCTTCGTTCTAGAGCTGAGATTAGTCATTCTTCCCTATCAAGCTTATTTTGGAATTTATAGAGTGAAAATGGAGAAGCACCTGTTGTCACTCACTCACAAGGCATCATTTTAGAACATGTTATCCCCTCATTTACCATTCATCACTTTAGGCCTTATTTATCACACTAAGCCCAATTTACCAATTAAATTATTGTCAAGAGATAATCCTAATCTAGAATTTAGATATAATTTAATTCAACTAACTCAAATTACGGTTTAAAAATTTGATAAAACGACAATTTCGATTGGTTCGTGCTTCTGGAGGATATAAAATCAATCTAAAGCAAACAAAATCAAAGATATATATTTCTTTTTTAAAAAATTAAAAAGTTGAAATATGTTTTTGATAATGCTATGCTAGTTCTCTACATTATTTAGAATTTTTTCTAAATCGAGTATAATTTTAGTCCTAGATCGTATATCGAATTATTTGGAAAGCTCCATCTCGTATATATAATTTTTTTTTTAAGGAAAAGGAGCATCTTATAAATCACTGTAAATCAAGCAATACAAGACTCTCTAACCAAAATGGTAAATCAGACCACATCCATACAATCAGATCGGCTGAAGAAATAAAAAACAGAGCAAGATCATGCGCAACACCATTAGCTTTTCTAGAGACATGCGCCACACTCAAACAAGAACAAGACTGCATGACAGCCTGAATATCCTTCGCCAAAAGCCCAACATAAGACAAATCTGATTCTTGTCGCGTGACTGCATGCACAACAAGTAAATAATCCAAGAACACCGTAATCAATTCAAACACACACTCCCCACAAAACCTTAATCCTCTAAGCAACGCTTGCATCTCCCCAGCTAGAACAGATTCATGGTCACAGATACGATGCACCTCACCGCCAGAACTCGTCCCTCGTGATTTCGTAACACAAACCCAACACCGAACCGAATACTCCTTTCATCAAAACTTGCATCAACATCAAGCCGTAACTCTCCTTCCACCGGCCTAACCCACACATCCGAACCAACTACATCCCTTTTCCCTTGGCATTGCCGCTTTATTAGCAAGATGGAATCCCTTTATGAATTCCTCAATGAATTCCCACTTTGGTGAGGCCCAAGCCACCCCTTCGTCGTGCCACCAATTACACCACTCACCCCAAATGGCCCATACCGCTACAAAAAAAAATTAGGAAGAGGTCATCTCCTACAAGCTTATGGATTATTAAACAACAATCCTCAAACTTATAATCCCGACATCTCTTTAAAGAAATCCAAAAACAAATCTCCTTCCAAAAAGGTTTAACCGTCCCACCATAAAATAAACAGTGCATAGTAGTATCCACTTCTCCTCCACGTCCCAAACACATAGGAATCAACGGAACATTTTAAGCATATAAATTGTAAGGAAAAGCCAAGAAATCATAAGAAGTCATCCATAAAAAGATTTTTACCTTTGAAGAAGTGATAATGCCCACATAAACCTCCACCAACACCGTGGCATCGCTGAGGTCGAAGGGGGAGAAGCATATCCCCCTATTGCAAGTCGATTAGCAGGTTAACCGTAAAATTGCCCTTACTATCAAACCACCAAAATCTCGTATTGTTTCCCACCTCATCTATCAAAGGTATATCTCTACTTCAAATGGTAAAAATACTAACCTCAATTTCTCCTCATCTCATAATCGGCCATGCATCCGCCACCTTGGCTCTTGATACAAATCGGTGTGAGCTAATCTTGCCCGACGCTAGGCCAGGGACCCACATATCCTTAAACGGTGCAATGGATCGGCCATCTCCAACCCTCCACATAATCCCCTGAGCAACGCTCCCTACTCCAACAAATAGAGCGCCACATATAAGATGGATTCGAGACTAAATCCGAATCCATGATATTACAATGCTTAAAATACCTAGCTTTAAGCACTTTCGCCACCAAATATTCAAGCTTCTGAATAAGTCTCCACACTTGTTTGGTCAAAAGAACTTTATTGAAATCAATAAAGTTCTGAAACCCCATACCACCTACATCTTTATGCTGACATAAAAATTCCCAAGAGGATCAATGCATTGTGGACTTTTGAGCTGATGACCCCCACCCAAACTTTGCACAGTGCTGCTCCAATTGCCGACATAATGAACTGGGCAACCGAAAACAAGACATGACATATGTGGGAATAACCTATAGCACCGCCTTAATCATAACCTCCTTACCATCTCGTGAATATTTTTTATGTTTCCACGAATCAATATGTCGAATCACTCTTTCCCGCAGAAAATTGAATTGTAATTTCTTACTTCTCAAAGAAAATGTAGGCAGCCCCAAATACAAGTCATGTCTCTGCACCACAGAAATAGATAGAATCCTTTCATCTCCTCAATACAAGACGACCTCACGAGGGACGAGAAACATAAGTACTCAGGCTCCTCGTTCGCCGCAGAAATAGACAGAATTCCTTTCATCAGACAATGGCCATTTTAGCCTTCCCCTACAATCTACCGAGAAACATAAGCACTCAGGCTCCTCGTTCGCCAACTCTTCTCCGTCTACGGAATTTGAAACTGATGAACAAATCCATACAAGTGCACATACAACGATGAAGGACAATACATGAGCCATGTTGGAACACTTGGCTAGTAACACGCTCTTAAGCTTTTGAATTTCGTCTTTCTTTAAAACAAACGTCGTGCAGAGAAGGTTATGCATTGCTCGTTGCTTTCACCGCCGATGGCTCTGTTGAGCGAAAGAGGTTTACTAATACGCCCCAGTATATTGAGTCCAACCCATTGAGATTCGTCACCTATTTTCTATTGAAAATTTACGGTTCCTCTGTCTCAATAGATCGTCTAGCCAGCTACTTATACTAATGCTGATGAAAGCCCAAGCATGTATAAAAGGCGCTACTATATTAGCATCGCCAACAACATGATCAGTTACAAAACCAATGCACAATCCCTACCAAGGGTAGAGAGTTTGTTGCATAGCCAAAATCGGACAAGAAATGGAGTCCTCAGAATGGGTTGCCTGCAGCAATATAGGGGCCAAAGAAGAAAATTCATCACATCTCCGAGAATGGTTTCTGATGAGGTGATTCAAATCAACAGCGAATACATCATATGTAAAAGAAACTAAATCGCCAGATTGATAGCGTAGGATGGGCTTATGTTGTGGGTTCAAAGGCCGAATGATATTCCCAGTAAATAGGAGAAAGTTGGAGATTGAGGAAGAAAGAAGCTTTGAGGTTAGTAACAATGATGTCTAAGAAATGAGATAGGGAACAATCAAGGAAGCCGAACAAGAAACACCTTGATTGGTGATTAAACCATACCACAACTAATCAAAAAACACTATTTGTAGTGAAAACTCCGCCATGATGCCTAGTGCCGGGGAGATTCTAGAGTGTTCGGTACTGGTTGACACGGTGATTGATCAATGTAGGTTAAGTCAGAGTTGTCGTATTTCACTGACAATAACAATTATATAGACCTCCTGCTTCCATTTTTAACCAATATTTTTTCTTAATTTTCTTCAATCGTACATAATGTGATATTGCGTGTGAAAGTCCAGATTTGAGACCACGGGTCCATGCGCTTAAAAAAATTCATGGAAAAGGAAAATGTAAATTAGGTTTTTCTGGTTGAAGTTCATCAGATTTGATAGCCCGCCTTCTTGGATTCGGCAGCCTGGCCCAGGAAACAGGTGATTGGCCAACCATTATGTTCATGCATAACAAATGACAATTATGTAAAAGTTGATAACTAATTAGATAATACTCCCTCCGTTCCACTTAAATTTGCATACTTGCATTTTCCGTCCGTCCAACTTAATTTTGGACACCGTAAAAAAGAAAAATTTTCTCGCAATCTCCACCCGCAATCTACACCTTTGATAAAGTCAACTTAAAAGCAAAAGCAATTTTTTCTTAATATCCGTGTCCAATCAGAGGGAGTATTTTTTTATAATAATGATCATTTTCAAAACTTTCTTAGTCCCGAAATAAGTATCCTATTTTAAAATAGTACAATATTTGATCAATTAGATAAAGTTACAATGTTTATTAAGGTGCAAATTAGAGAATCCTACCCTGAACTCGCCGAACCATTTACAGAAAAATATATGCGTATCATCAATGATAGGGGGAAAATTAATAGTTCCGCAAATAGGCTTTTGTTGTGCATTGTGTGGCCAAAAGCCTACAACAATAACCTAGTATTACTCAAGAAACACAGACATTTCATGTCTTAAAGCAGTTAGTCAGTCGATCCCCCACGAAGGATAACTTTGCTGCCACTCCTAGCTATCCAAAAGGGGCAAATCAAATCTAATGTTCATCTCCAAGAATGATCATCAATTTAATAAACATTCTTATTCACCTATAATATTCATCATTATCATCGTCATCATCATCAGCAGCAGCGTTTTTCCCAGCGGGAGTAGTACGTACCTGCTAATCAAGATCCAGACTCTTTTTCATGGCCTCGTAAACCAGATACGTAATGCTAGCAGCAGGTACAACCTTAAGAAGATTCGGGAAAAGTCCTTTATAGAAACCTCGAACACCTTCATTACGATACGTTCTCCAGAATACATCGGACATACTACTGTACGCAGCATCTGCATTCATACTTTGAGCTTGCATTCTGGAAAGCAACTACTGTTAGATGTGTTATATATTAAAAGCACCTTTCTTTGTCCAAAAAAGAGCTAGTGTTTCCTAAGACATCTTTTGTCCGAAAAAATGAGTGATTTTTCAATGAAATTGCTGTAATGCTCATGTGAAAATGAAAACCAAGTTAATGAAACCAACAAGCAAATGGAGCATAAGAGAGAATTAATGGTTTAAAAGGTTGTACCCTCATTAAGTTTACAATAATATAACTTTGAAGAAACAAGATTTTCTATATTGCGTTTTTCTCTTTTTGAGACAAAGGGAGCAAGACATAAATTACAAAAAACACCCCTAAACTTTGGCCTAACATACAAAAAAGAACAAAGAAAAAAATACCCAAGTTTATAAACACTTGCACCACACATGCATTTTGTAACGAAGATAAAAATAAAAGCGATGATCGTAATACCATAAGAGGTTTTTTGTATTTCATAAAATAGACCAATCCTCAATGGTAGTTTCTGTAATTGTCCATATTACTGTTAACTATAGAAAAGGGGTAATGATATGCATCAGTTACCTTGTTCGTACCACCTGCAATGGGTAGACACATGTTGCTCCGAGGGCTCCTGAAACTGTTCCACAACTCAATTGAACAAGAGGACCAGGTTCCACTGCACAGTAACAATGTATACAACTTTCTAGTAATAATGATTCATCCGATGAAACAAAAGGGGGCCAAAAACAAACAAAATTCGAACAGAAACAGATGTAAATGCCATACCACCATCATGAAGAACATATTTCCTGGACATATCTTTCAAGGTCTCATAGGCAGTCAAGTCGATACCCGCATAAGGTATGATTCCAAGAAGAGACGGTACCAACCCTCGGTAAAAGGCACGAGGCCCCTCTTTAACCCATATATCTTTTGACAACTTACGCAGATTCGGAACATTACCTCTTTCACAAACATAAGTTTGTAACCGAGTTTTCACGAGATCCATAGGATAGATTGAGGTTTGAGCCACAGCCCCAGCCAACCCACCAGACACAAGACGGCCAGCAGTCCCTATATCCCCATCCTCACCTCCGATAAAGTTTTTCAATGTTTCGTATGCATAAAACTTGATCGCACTTTCAGGCGCAACCTTCAACACGTTCAGCCCGTTTCCCCGAAAAAACCCTAATAGGCCACCTTCATTCCATATTCGTTTAATTGCAGGCCCAACAGATGCGTGTGTAGTCTGAACTTGTAGAATCACCTTAAGACGGTCGAGAGGAGCAGTACATGTTCGAGAAGCAGCTCCCGCAACTCCACCCGCAATTAAGTACTTTGATGCGTGAACGTGTTTGCTAATCCCTTCGGGAATCACTGCATGTTCACCGATATCAACAAGATATACCCTTTCCCAATAGCGATAGATGTTTTCAATCGTGACCTCATGGGGATAGAGTAGGAGAAAGTCCCTCCATTCTTCAAATGTTATAATTCCATTGTTGTCCTTGTCAACATGTTCGACAAAACTAGCAAGTTCATCGTCCTCGAGTTCTATCCCTGTAAAAACAAACTGTCATGACTTGTAAGATGAAGAAGACTTGTATCCCTGGCAAGGAAATCATTAAACTTACAAATTGAATAAAGGAAATCGTTGAATCAGTGTATAAGAAAAAATGAACAAAGAAAAAGCTGATGAAATTTTCACTTTGCCATCTGTAAGGACATTAAGACAAACAGCTCGGAGGCACAATTTGTTAGCCAACTGATTGTACTGGTACCAAGTACCACTCCAAGTGTTAATTCTTTTTTTTCTTTTTTTTGCCTCTTTCAGTTATGTTTGGTATTTGGAAGGATAACAATAGTTTTATTTGGTAAAAAACTGTACATATATACATACATACATATACATATATATATATATAATTAACCAAAAAATAAACCTGAAAATATTGAGAAATATAAATAAAATATATTAACTATGTTGTTCGTTTTGCTTTTGGGCCCTGCAAAATAACATTATCGCTTCAGAATATCCTTTAAGTTAAGTATTTTCTATTAAAAGTAGTAATATATATATATATGTATTAACCAAAAAATAAAACTGAAAATATTGAAAAAAATATAAATGAAAATATATCTAAAGAAGTAAACATATCTTAGTGCAATTAACTATGTTGTTAGTTTTGCTTTTGAGTCCTGCAAAATAACATTATCACTTCAGAACATCCTTTAAGTTAAGTATTTTCTATTAAAAGTAATATTACAACTTAAGAGTGGATTATGTTTCCTCTAATGTTTCATTAAATTTGAAACTAGTGCTGAATATACAGAAAATTATTTCAGACTTTCAGTAACCAAACTAGTTCAGTTCAGTAACCAAAATATACAGAAATTATTAAGTATGAACCATGAGTAACACACTTAATGGTTTACCAAAAATTTATTCGATCCATATGGTACTACTGAAAACCTTCCAAATAGAAGCCAGTGTTTTCATGGGTAAACAAGCATCCAAAAGGACATAAATGCACATAGAACAATCGACAAATTAGTAAGATATATCTTCAGCTTACCACAGAATTGTGAATTAACATGATGAGAGCATTTGTTAATTGTTCAAAGAAGGAAGGGGCAGGGGGCGACCAGTACAACACAAAAGATATCCTACTAAATTGTTAGTATAACCTAAATTAACATGTGGACATCAACATGAAGATAATGTAAATGACATAATACAAACATCGAATTTGAACACTTGATAATAGTCAGAAACTCCAATAGCGAATCCAGTTTGATCAAAGACATTGATGTCATGTCGTAAAGGACATAATCTACCACATACAAGAATTAGGCACAGTAATCCATGTATAATTTCTGCTCATAGCTAGGTAGATGAAGAAGATAACAAATGAAGTGCCTCAGGTTTTTTTTGGGTGTGTTACCATGAATATGCTTGTTCTGCAAAGTTGAATATGTAACATAGAACCAGATTGGAGAGTGGAAAGGAAAACAACCGTTAATCAGATACATGTGCTGCCCACCAAATTAATTAGAAATCATTTGGAGATAGTTTAGTAAAAGGAATATTAAATTTATGAACGACTGGAAAACACAGAATTTCTGAAATAAGTGATACAAATTTGTAACATTTAGTGTTCCATATCAGCAACCTCAAGAAATTATACCATTTTAAAGAAGAGAGCAGAAAAATCCAAGAATGTGTCCACACTATCAGCATCATCAGATCAATGTGACCCTCCTTACTGTGGGATCCAACCTTTGTCTTGTATTCATTGATGCTGACTTCGGCCAAAAGACCGCATTATAAATCCTAATCCACCACATTAATTACATGCATCATCATTTAACACTTGAAGAAGGAAGCTACCAAGTTGTACCAGCTGTCACTTCATTCTAATATGTTATCCTTCTTTAACTTGGTGATCTAACGAGCCTTTCCCCCTCCCCCCGCAAACCAGGGAAAAAGCATTTTTTTGTATGGTTCAACCATGTTTGAACTAATGCAAGACGGGTAAACCCATATTTTCAATTTTCCTCCTTAAAATCTTAGTATATAACCGAATATATCCACATAACCACATTGAGAAGAAACCATACAAATCTCAAAACACTTCAAATTCGTTTCAGAAAATTAACATTAACCATATAGAACAAACATCAGTTAAAGTAACTTCAAGAAGTTGAGACACCAATTATTCCTTCCCAGCTCCAAAGGGACTAGACTAGAGCTCGTCCATAATAACGTGTTAAGTGGTCAAACTTCCACTACTAAAGTATAAATTAATACAGAAGACATGTTAACAGAAACAGAATTAGATAAAAAGATGAACCAGTCCTATCAGAAATACACTACAGCGACAATACTACAAAGTTTCACTAGTGTCCATGTCAATTCAAGCTCCAGGTAGGCACAATTTCAAAACCCCAATCTATTTTCACATTTAATAAATTGACCGATAAAAGGAAAATGAAGGCGCCCACAATTTAGGAAATTAAATAAAAGAACATATATATTATAGTGGCGATAATGTACCAGCTTTAACAAGAGCATCCCAAAGCTCCTCAGGTAAAATGCATCCATTGTGCTCCACATCAATAGCCTGAAAAATCCTGTACAATTCCAGTTCTTTATCATCCATATACTTTCTGAACTCCTGATAATCAACCCTTCCATCTTGATTGGAGTCGCATACTTCCAGCAGCTCCTTCGCGAACTTGTAATCCGCAGGAATTTGCATTGCCGAAAGCCCCTTTTCAATTTTTGCATAATCCAAATACCCTAGGTTGTTGGAGTCGAAGAAACTGAACAAACTTCGAATTCTAGAATCCCTCTCTTCTTTCGTTTCTCTGAGAGCGGATAAGACGTGGTCTAGTGATATTGGGCCCGGTTTCTTAACAGGGTTGCAGCATCCAGATCGGGTCTGCGTGTCTTTCGGTTCGGACGCCATTGTTGCAGCAGCTGGTGCTGGGAAATTCGCATGCCTCTCGACTCCCGTAGACATAAATAATCAGGATAAGTAACGGGACACAGAGAATAGGAATTTATCTTCACGGCATGGCGAAAACAGTATAATAATGGGTTTTCAGATCTGTAGAGAGAGAAAAGTTTTAGGTATTAATGGAGAATAGAAGGTTAATGGAGAAGGATAGAAGAATAATTGGAATTTTGGAGAGGATCTTCTTCTTGGGCAGGAGACGACCCGAATTGTTAACGGAGCTCCTCTTTCCGGGTCAAAACGTGGAGTCAAGTTCAACTTTCAACACACACTGGAATTTTGCTCATATATGTACGCGTGCGCACGTGTTGCTGCTGCGGTTGGTATTGCCTTGTTCGTGTATATGTATATATGTAAGCGTGCTTCTTACCACCACAGGATTATATTAATGCCGACACTACCATTGTCTCATACAAATACGTTATCTAAATATATATAATTCATCGATTCAATTTCATCCATTTTTTGCTCAAATTTTAAAAAAAAAAAAAAATAGTAGATTTGATACCTTCAGATTGAGTAGTCCACATGGATGATATTTCAGATTAAAGAGGATGTACATATCGTATCTTATGATTTTAGTGTAATTATTTAATAATGAGTTTATATATTTTTGTAGCTATTAATTCAATGTATATGTATATTTTGAGGGACACTTAGGCTCTGTTTGTTTATGATTGTTGGTGGTTGGAGTACTGTAGGCTGTGGGGAATATAGTGGAATATGGAGGTTAGAGTAAATAAGTAAGTGTTTGTTTATGTTGGTTGGAGATTGGGTTGTGGGAGTGATTATAATATAAAATGTGTTAAAGTTGATTTGATGTGTGCAAGAGTTAGTTAGTGAATAATTAATTATTGATTAAAGTGTATATTAGAAATGATATTTGATTGGTGATGTGTGTAAGAGTGAGTTAATGATTTGATGATGTGTGAAGATTGTGGTCAATAAATTGCCCACAACCGGTGAACAAACGCACAATGGGTTGGGCTCAATCCACAACCGATTGACCCAACTCTAAACAAACAGGGCCTTACAATATTTTTTAAAGTATCAAGTATTCTAATTTAGGTGAAACTTTGGTTGGGATTGACTCAATCCCTCTCTATGTTTGTTTACATAGATTGGTTCAATCACTACAAATCACGACAAATTTTAATACACTTTAATCATAAAAGTAATTATTTTTAACAAACTCTTACACACATCACATCATATTTTACAATTAAAACTTATATTCTACACTATAATCACTACCCCAATCACTCAAAAAAATATCATTTTTTTTTATTTTTCCAGTCACTAACTCTAGTCACTATCCTTAGCCAACAAAACCCTAACCACCCCCGGCCCCAACTAAATATGCAAGGTGTATATTTTCTGGTTCACCAAGAACTATAATAGTGATAGTAATAATAATAATAAGGGTTAATTTCAAAAAGCAACCTGAACTATACGGGTTTTTATACTTTGCAACCTAAACTAAATATTTTTTCCGATCACAACCTGTATTATACGTTTTTTTGCACTTTGCAACCTCCGGTCATATAATCCGGCATGTATAGGCCATGTGCGTAGCACATGTCAAAAGACCTAATGAGATAGTGACACGTGGCTAACAATAAAAAAATAAAAATAGCATATAAAAAGAAAAGAAAATTTGAAAATAACTATTAAAAATAGAAAAATTCTTGAAAAAAAAATAGGAAATTTAATTAAAATTCAATTTTAGATTGCCAAAAAAAAAATATAAAAAAAAATTAATAAAAAATCGAAAATAATATATAAAAATATAATTTTAGAATAAAATAAGAAAATAATTTTAAATTTTAGAAAATGATAATAGGAAATTTAATTTTAGATTTCAAAAATAAAACTAAAACTATAGAGAATATACTAACTTTAATTAAAATATAATTACAGATTTTTTAAATTAAAAAAAATCAGAATTTATATTATTTAGAGTGTTTATATTATTTACAGTTTTCTATTTCTTATATAAAATTATATAGAGTTTTGGTTTTAAAAAAAATATTTAGAGTTTTATATAATTTTTATATTTGTAATAAAAATATGAAAATATATTTTATTCTATTCTGAAAAAAAGTTAATTTTTTCAGCAATTTTGTTATTTTTTATTTTCTAAAATATATTTTTTTAGATATTATTTTTATTATTTTTCTGATTTTTTTTTATTTTAAGAATCTAAAATTAAATTTTAATTTTTTAACTTCTTTTAGATAAGTAGAATAAAAATAATTCTAAATTTATAATATATCATTAAATGATTAAAAAAACAGAAAAAGCTAAAAAAAGGAGTCATGTGATGGGCACATGGCCTATATAGCCGGAAAATATGGCCGGAGTTGTAAAATGTAACAAATCGCATTATACAGGTTGTGATCGAAAAAAATATTTAGTTTAGGTTGCAAAGTATAAAAACCCGTATAGTTCAGATTGCTTTTTGAAATTAACCCTAATAATAATAATGTATAGGTTTTTGCCTGATTAATACATATATTCGATGTTTTAAATTATACTCTTAAAAGCCTTTGTCACATAAAGTATTATCCACAGTCCCAAACTGAAATTAACAATTGGTGCAATGAATGAAAATAATTGAATGCTCATATGACTCAAATAAGTAATTAAAAACGATAAATAAATAATTAAATAATTTAGTGAGTACTATAGTAGTGACTCGTGGCACGCATATTTCGCTAAATAAACATTGCGTTTTCGAAACATGTCGTTGAACTAGACTAACTTTTTTTTAAGTTGCGTCTAACTTTTCTCTCCTCTTAATTACCCACGTGTCAATTATATATTTATACTTATAGTTTATATGTCCAAAAATAAAGTCATGCTTGTTAATCCCTTTTTCCTATCATCTATCATCTATATATATAATAACAAAATTCACCCAAAATAATAACTAGAAATTTTTCCGTTCAAATTCTTTTATCATTTTTAGAAAATATTATTTTTTTTATATAAGGCACTAGTAGTTACCCCGTGCGATGCACGGGAAAGAGTTTAAATTAATAGATTTTATATACAAAAATATCATTTAATTTAGTGCTAAAAGTGTAACATGTTGGAATTTGAATGTGTAACTTTTGTGTGTGCGTGTGTTCTTGTTAGGAATGTTTTAATTGTCATTTTTACTCTCATAAATATATCCTCAATAACAAACATAATAACATCAAAATTCATCATAAATAAACAATAGGAATTCAAAAAATTCGAAATTAGTAGGTTTTCTTAGAAAAAAACATCATGCAAAAACACAAAAGGTTTAGTATCAACATACTATAACAAAAAATTACTGGAAAAAACTAATATAGATCATTCAAGTTTCTAAAATGACACAAATGTTAACGAATTTTGAAATACTTATTTATACACGAACTTGTAGTAGCTTTCCCATAAAATATCAAAATCTTCAATTATTCTTGATTCGTAACTCTAAAAACAACTAAGAATATACCACGATAGAATATAGACTTACTAAAGAGCAATCCTAACCTGATTGCGAAAATATCAAGTTGTACCATCAATTAGTATATATCGTCAATTCCAGTAGTATCACAAACTCCCACTTTTGAAAATATAGTCTTGAAAATATTGAAAATAATCGGAAAAGAAAGAAAAAGTCGGTATACAATTTTCCCCATTAGGAACTACTATAGAAAATAATAAGAAATCTATCAAGAAAATGTTTGCCATTTGAAACTTTTGCAGAAAAGCAAGAGAATATAATCTACAAATTGTTCCTCGGTGGGGACTTTGCAAAAGGATCCACCAAAATCTACATCATAAACCTAGAAATATATCTTTAATTATCTTCATAGAAGAAAGTAACTGCTTGCAAGATCTTCAATTCCTGAAACTCATACATAAACTATAAATGTGAAGCAAATCAGGGTATTGCTATTACTTATATAGTGGAGAATAGATTTCTCCCTAGCAATAATCAACCAAAAAAAAAAAAAAAAATTAAGAAGTAGGTAGTCAACGTGGGGAACTTCCATAAGAATTTTTTTTTTCTCCATAAACTAATTAATTAATGTAGTACTACCTCCATTTTTTTTAGTTGTCATTCTAACTAATTTATTTTGTTTGTAAATAGTTGTCATTCTAGCGATGCACAGGCTATTTTTTTAAAAAGTAAATCAATATTAACATGAACAATACTTTTTATTGAAAACACATTTTTATTTGATAATATGTAACAAAAAAGGAAATGGTTAAATTTTTTTACAAAGAAAACTTTTGTGTTCTTTTGCAGTGTTATTCATTCATTGCCTCTTACTCTGGAAAATCAGTAATTTCCACTAATAAAAACACATTTTAATTTTTTCACGAATTTCTTACTCGTATCTTGTTCCAGCTTTTTTTTTTTAATTTTTATTTTATTTTTATATCTTGTCTTTATCAAAACATTAATATTAAATTATGATAAATTTTGAATAGACTACACTGATTGGTAATAATAAATAAAGCGAACATACATAATTCAGAATCCGTTATCCGTTAATAGAATTGAAAAACAAATAGTCTTAAGGATTATTCTTATATAAAATATTTTATTAGTTTACGTACAAAACATCTTCTATTAGAAACAAACATAATTTTCTTTTAAGTATTATTCTTAGATAAAAAATTTATTAGTTTACCTACAAAATATCCTCTACTGAGACATAGTGTAATATCCCAAAAATTTAGTGTATTATTTAATCTAAAATATTATTTTACATGTTCGTGTAAATAATTATATATATATAATTTGTTACGTCTTTCTAAACTAGTGTCTTTGTATCCTTTTGTAAAACAAAATATTATTACTCGAATTAAGCTCAAAATCTTATTTATAATATTTCGATTCCAGGCCAGTTATAAGCTTTAAAATAACATATTCGGCCCTCATCTTGATTAAATATCTCCCGGTATTTTTCCCAATTATCATTATCATTATTATTATTATTATTATTATTATTATTATTATTATTATTATTATTATCATCATCATCATCATCATCATCATCATCATCATCATCATCATCATCATCATCATCATCATCATCATCATCATCATCAGTATTATTATTTTGTTGATTTATTAAGTTGGCAAATCATTTTTATCCAATGTTGGGTTAGACCCAACACCAATTCAATTTGGCCATTTAATATTTCTAAGCATAATTTATATCGAAAATTATTATTATTAACTTGCGAATCCATTTATTTGCAATTTACTCGTTTATTTATTAATTTTCTTAAGCCCGACGTCTCAATAGGAATTACTTTATTGCATTCATTCATTTATTCATACATGTCATAACAAGCCCATCGCTTTGAGCTCAAGACTCAAGCCCAGTTCACTAATGTGCAAGGGCCAATGTCTTGAGCCCAAAAGCATTCAGAATTCCAACAACTGAATTACGCTAATTACTAGTGAGGAAGATTTTTGGAAATCTGATAATCCCTATCCAAATATTCCTAAACCTAGTAGGAATACATTATATATTCCGCAACTAAACAATAAGATATTTTTCCCTCATACCAACCTTGGCCGCGGCCAATTCATGAAAACCACCACCATCATGCCACCACCCTCAAGCATCCTTCCAACCCTATTTATACCCAGATCGACAATGGGTCTCGCGCCTGGGCTGGAACACCGAATCCAGAGGAGGTCGAAGAGGTACAACTATTCATTCCCTCTCAAAACAAACAGCTTTATTTCCGAAAATTTTACTGTACCAACACCAATTTCCCAGCTTTGTTCAACTGTACCATAATTCTATAAACGAAAATGAATTTCTTCCCACTCCAATCCTATTATCTCAATCGGCCAATAATGAAACCGTTTTTCTCTGTTTAGTCAAACCCAATAAATTTTGAAGAGGATAATGAGTGTTGTGTGTGCATGTTTTAGTGTGTGTGTGCGTGAGTTGATGTGTGTGCAGGTGTGTGTGTGTATAAGGTTAGTATGCGTGTTGTAGTGCATGAGTGTGTGTATGTTTATGTGTGTGAGTGACTGTGTTACATATTATGTGTGTAGATATATGTATCAGTACGTGTGTATGTATATAGTTATGGGCGTGCTGGTGTATGGGCGTGCTGGTGTGGGAAATGGGATATAATATATGTGTGTCCGGTAATAAAGTACAGGATGGAAATGGGAAGGCAGACTTACGGAAGGGAGGGAAATCAATTAAGTTGCTTGAATGATGTGATTTTATTCCCTATACCTATTGAAAAATGATCCTGCAGAGTCCACTTATAACACCTAATACTCAATTACTGCCAAATTCATTCCATTAGCCTTTCAGGGGAATGATTATCATTCTGCAGCCACACCATTTAATCTGTTCTGTCCAAATCTCTTGTCCAATTTTCTTGTTATTAAAATTTAAATAACAATAATATTAAAATACGTGTCCCGTACGCGTAGGTTGCACGGAATTCGGATCACGGGCTTAGCATTTGCATGTCATTTCATCGACTTTATTCAAGTCAATTCAAGTGGGGGTTTATTGTTTATCGCTTTAATTATATTTACTTAACTGCCTACGTGTGCTTTTATTTCAAGTTGATACTTGCCAATACAAGTAATTATTCAATTTGCTACTTGCCAATACAAGTTTAGCTTATTGCCACTATGCTACTTGCCAATACAAGTTTAGCCCATTATCAGTATGCTACTTGCCAATACAAGTTAGCTCTATGTGTCTTGCCAATACAAGCGCATCATTATAATAATTGCTACATTGTATGCCTTTTTGTTTATATAATTGTTGTGATAAATTGTAATCCTCCACGAGCTAAAGGAAGCTCACCCCAACCCAATATTCATCCTTTCAGGTTACCTCGGTGTGGGTCGGTGGAGTTGAGGCGGGGCTTGGAGTATATGATAGCCACTAAACTTTTAGTAAATAATTTACCATTTATATGTAGCTACTTGAAATTTATGTGGAGGTATTGAAATGGCTAGTTGTGACTAGATTAATAGGAAAAATATTAATAAAGTTACATGACTACTTACTTAATTATCTTCGAGATATGTGATATTTACATAAATTACTTGTTTGAATGTTTATCAAGGTTTCAAATATTATGTGACAATGCAGGAGTGAATTATTATATGATCTCTTATTGAAATAAAATAAGTAATATGCTTATGCGCTTGTACTATGACTTGATTGTACATTGATTTGATTTGCATTTTATATAGACTTGTATACCAGGTATGCTTGTACATTCACACACAAACACTTATACATTCACACACAAACACTTATACTTAATAGGATAAATAAGTACACTCGTATGGATCTCCTTCCATACGATCAATGTTATATTATGCATGTTAATTAATTATATTATAAACATGATTAGATGTGATGATTAAATTATATTTTTGCTGGAGGTGCGATAAGTTTATTCTAATAATTTTATTCGTGATATGTTTATTAATATTATGTTCCAATAATTTAACTAATAAATAAATTATTTGTCTATACTTAGTTGTTGATTTGTGTATATTTATTTATAAATTTCACTACTATGTTGTTGCTAAATAGGTCTCTACCTTGCTACAGTCTAGACTGCATATGTACTTATTTACATTGTGTTATGACTTATGGTTTCGATACTATGTAAAATTTATATTTGAATTTATTGAGGTTATAGATTATAGAAAGATCCCTTATAAGAAGTTAATTATGCTCTTAGAATTAGAATTAATTTGATAAAAACAGGTTTGTATATTTATTGAATTATTTGTATTGAATGTATGCGTAGGAATAATACAAACTTATTGGAAATATTTTCCTGGTATCGTATGGGTGCTTAATTAGGTTATCTGAATTATCCAAAAATGCAAACTGATTTTAGTATTAAAGCATTGACTAGAATATTGTTTAGTTGCTTGATTTTGAGCAAATTGTGCTGATGTAATACGTCGTAGATGTTGCTAGTAATTATTCATATATTCTTGAATAGTTAATACTATGAAATTTGTCTTAGATAAAATCATGATTATTATGTGAAGTTGATTTGTTAAGGAAATGTTTATGAATGATGTTATTTTATTATATTAGTTTAAATTAATTTTCCATGATCAGCTTATTTGCTAATAAATAATATGGGTTGTCTAGTAATTGAACAAGTGTTCTGTTGTTGCATGAGTTGTGAATTTTCAAGTGCATAATAAGGTGATTTGATATAGGTTATTAATCGGGATTTAATATCTAATTTAATATTACTTGTTAAATAAATTCAATTGCATTATTATTTGGTTCTTTTAACGGCCTATCTAGTATGGTCTTTTATAGATATATATATATATATATATATATATATATATAAGGGAAAAAAAATTTACTTATTTCTATTTAAAATTGCTTTAAAATATTTTTATGAAAATTGGGTCATTACACATAGAAAATACAATTTTTTTAGGATGAACTGAATCTTCATAGTCCATATGATGAGCTCATTCATATAAATAGAGTTGGATTTGGATAGAATTTTAAAAGACATAGATGACTTCAAATCTTTCATTTTTTTTATCCAATAATCTCCTATATCCATAAGATGAGCTCATTAATATAAATAAAGTTGGATTTTAATTTAGAAAATTAATGGACTAAACTAATAAAATACTTTATATAAGAATAATCATTAAGAAAATATATTCTTTTCTCAATCTTATTAAATTGTATTGCAATTCTGGATTGTATATCTTGGTTGTTTGTTTATTTTTATTAATCAGTATGATCTATTCCAAAATTTATTATAATTTAATGTTAAGATTTTGGAAGAGAGATGAGAGAAGAAAAAAAACAAATGAAATTATTTTCGAGAGAAGAAATAAAATGGATAAAACACTTTACAGATAAAATAATTTTGGGAAAAAATAATATTGTACTGTGGAAAAAAACTAAAAAAACTGATTTTGTGGAATAACAGGCGAGGAAGTAATCAAAAATATATTTAGCGTGTTTTTTTTGGTGGAGTGTGTTAGCTGACCGAACACATCATGGTGGGCTCTATAAAAAAACTCTTCCATATCATTATTGATATACAATAATCTATATATAGTTTGATACATTGATTTTTACAAATTAGAAATTCCTGAGATCAAGCAAGCGCCCATCCTTTTGCCCTTTTTATAGGAGTATAGAAAATCAGAAACCATATCTGAAAAATTTGGAATGATCTGGACATTCTGTTATCAGATATCTTCAATTAAAGATTACATATTATTGTATATTAAAAAATTGATAAAATCACATCTATTTTTTGGTAAAGCTATGGTAGTTCATATATTAATATACACATCATAATTATAATTTATATTAAAATAAAAATCCGGTTTATAATGAGTATTGATTTCGCTAATCATTCCAATTATGTGATAGTTCTAAATTTATATGTGATATTATTTTATAGTTGTTATCAACCAATCTGTATATTAAATTTATTTTGTTTGTAAGATAATATTTTGAAAAAATTTCTGCAATAGTTCATGATAGTTGTTAAATGAGATATTTCTTCTTAAAAGTCTTGCGTATAGTAAACGTTTTCGACTGAGTTTTATCAAAGTTTAATTGTAAACATATTGTAATGACAAAAATGAAATACTGCCATAAAATTAGAATTTCAGTTGAAGTTGATACATGAACTTATTTTTGCACAAATTAAAAAACTCAATTCTGCTACAATAAAATCAAAATTAGTCTTCAATCTCAGCTGATCATCGGATGAGTTGATTGTCTCTAATCTTTGCCAATATTTTGAACGGATTGAGACTGTACATGTTATAAACAAAATGTAAAGTTTAGCACAATATATGAACAATAATATAAATAATTCACATAACAAAAATTTAAAATATAGGTTGAATTTTTATATGATTACAGATTACCGTAGAAAACGATGATGATATATAGGATTTGAATTCTGCAATCATCAAACTTGTTTTCGCCATAATCAAGATTCAGTGTTGCTGATATTTTCTTATCTTGATTTGCATATAGTACTTTTGGAGCATCCATTATGAAGTACCTATCAAAGTTGACCCATAATAATCAAGGAATGAAGGAATTATACAAATTTGCAGTAAAAAATGTAAATTGCGAAATGAACTATCAAAGTTGACACATAATAATCAAGGAGTGAAGGAATTATAGAAATTTGCAGTAAAAAATGTAAATTGCGAAATGAATAAGAAATAGAAATACCAGCCGCAAAAGTGATTCTCATTTACTGAAGACCTTATGTATTTGTAGGAGCAACAATGTTATTGGATAATTTTTTATTTAAAATTTAAATTTCAAAATTTTAAAAAATGTGCAACAAATTCTGTTATACATATACGTACAGATTTGTTATTGCTGAATTTTAGACGGAAAAAATATTCGAAAACTTGAATCCCGCTAATATCATTGGATTTTTCAAATTTCAAAATTCAAATTCACATCTATTTATGGTAACTATTAAAATGGGCGGAAAAAGTTTCAACTTACTAATTTCGGATGACTTGCCTTATTATATATATATATATATATATATATATATATATTTAGGGAGGGATACATAACTTCCACACAAAAAAATGTGATTTGATTTAATTTTTACCAAATTAGCTAGTTAAGGAAACCATTTCCTAATTTATCGGAGTAAAAAAGGGTAGGTAAGTGGATCAACCATAAATTAAAATTTACAGTCAAATAAATAAAATATTTTTTTTATTTTCCAAATAGGTATATAAGTTGGGGAAGGGGGGGAGAGGGGGATGAAATGCTTTATTTTAAGGTATAAAAATAATACATTTTTTTTTGTAGATTCATTTGCATAGTAATTTCGATAAAAGAAATAGCTGATTTATTTAGGTATTGTAACATAAATAATATTGGTAAAGATTCATTCCAAAATATTATGGTTAAAGATTAATTTATATCTAACGATTTGATAATTTTGTAAAGTAAATTTGGATACAACTAATTATTACTTATATTTAGGGACAAAAAAACTCATTCCAATAAATTCAGCAACAACTTCCCTAATTTTGCGAAAACATTAGCATTTCATATATATGTACCAGATTCGGAGATATTTTAGGCATATATTGTGCTTTTTTTAATTAAAAAATATTTTTTATTACTATATATAGTAAGCAGTTTGGGCGGGAAAAACACTATTTTCCAATTGTAGTATAAATCCATTTTGTTTTTATATATATATAGATTTTATTTAAAGATAAATCTACATATAATTGCTTAAAATATATTTAGGCATTATTATCTCAAATCAATAGTAAAACCCCCACAACTTAATTTGTCTAAGTTTATAAAAGGAGACACTGAAGCAACCTTCCAAAAAAAATCTGAACTCATATCTCACATAATTTGTTCCTCGAAATCAATTTATTTTTTAATTGAAATCTACATTAATCAAGTCGTTAATTTAGCCATATTTTGTGTCTACTTTCGAATTTTTTTCTTCTCTAAATAATTTTATTGTTGTGAAGATTAAGAGATCTGAAGTAACTGAGGGAGAATGGAGAGGGAAAAGGGAGGCAACGTCACCATCCACCAGAATAATAGAGAAAGACAGACATTGTGAGAGAGTGTATGACCGAAATTGTGTGAGAGAAACCAACAAAATTATCCAAAATCTACAATGAGGGGAGGGGGCGAAAATGTGGGAAAGAAGTGGGATGGGAGTAAATTTGTCGGCAAAAGTAAAATCACTATTTTTTTTTCTTCTAAAATACTATGCATTATATATGTTTGTTGTACTATACTCATCCTTCTTCTATTTAATTTTGTTTTCACTTAATGTGTCCTTTATTGTGTAGTATCAATTACGTGTATAAAAAAATTATGGTCAATTATATTCATACCTAGAAAGAGGAAACAAATAAATAAATAAATAATTAAAACCAAAAATATAGATTTAATACGATTTTATCAAATAAACCCCTAATGATCTATTTTATATTTAAAGTTAATTTGAATTTTGTTTCATTTTTTTATTATTTATTTTTCTTATCGATTTTTTTATCATAGAAAAATATAAAAATTGAATTATTTAGTAAGTATTTTATAATTTTAGTTTATAATTTTAACATTTAATTTTTTTTTTTAAAAATAATCTTTTTTTTATTTCTAATGTGATTTTCTTGTATAATAAATTAAATTAGTCATCTATTATCGATCTATAGTTTAATACCGTATTGTATAAATAAATTAAATTAAAAACAAGTAATTGTTTGTTGATTGATTATGTGGGTTAATTATTAGTGTGTTTATGCTACAAATAAAAATTAATAAAATTAGAATGTAGTGTTAGGGGTACCCACTAAAAGCTTTTGAAAATTACTTGAACATTATATTTGAAAAAATAAAAAAACTAAATATTTTGGACAAATATAAACGTTTATCATAAAATTATAAACATACATATATACACACATCATTTGTACAAGATGATCAAAATGACCTCCATACAAGGATGCTAAAGATATTCATACCTTAAGAAAACCAAATATGAATATTCTATAATTTACTCAAATTTATATATTTTTAATTTTTAATAATTTTCATTGACTCTTTTTCATTAACATATAACTTTTCATCTCTTGTTATATATTGATTGTAATATTTTATTATATTAAAATTATATAAATATATAAAATTCTTATTATTCATTCATTTATATTTACAAACCGTGCATCGCACTATGATACTACTAGTTAAGGAGTAATATTGGAGGATTTTATATCATGTTTAGTTAGTCAAATTATTAACTTTCATCGGTAATTACGAGGGATCTCAATTTTATCTAGAGAGTTACCCACGGGTAAAATGGTAAATTGATAGGTCATTGCCTGTACTATAGAGTAACAGGCAGGGTATCGTCCATGCCCGTCAAATTATAATAGAGTAATGATAGGGAATGAGTTTAGTGTCATATCCGCCTATCTGGTGTACATATATATATAATAGGGTTAATTTCGTAATAATTCGCGACCTTTTAATCAATTATCATTTGCAACATGACATTTTAAATGTAACGTAAACATACACCACCTATTTTTTTTTTTAATTCAATACACGCGGGCTAAATGAGGGCTCGAGTTGCTTACGTGGAGCCCGGACATAATTTTTTGGGCTCCACGTGTATAATTAATATTCTTTTTTTAAGAACAACCTGCAAATAAACGTTAATGTAAATTTTGTAAAAAATACATAAGAAATAATTATAATACAAAAGTCAATAACGATTCTTCTCATACACCAAACCCATATAATCAGATAAACCTATATGCAAATTGACGAACTACTGAACACTGTTCACCCTCGGTGACTGCCACTGAAGAAAAAAATTACGGATTCTTCTCGGTTGGTATTTCGTGATTCCAACAAGAGGGCTGTGATCCCAAACTGCATTGTAATGGCGAACGAAAATTATGTGAATTTTCTGCCTCTTACTTCTTCTTTTTTTGTTATCCCGTAGTGTCGGTGGAACTGAATTCTCAATTTTCTAATGTTATTGATATGCATAAAATATGGTTGCTGATATGTCTAAAATATTGTCTGTTACCGTACGAATATTGCATGAGAAAGTGAATTTTTTATTATTATTTCTACTATTAATAAAATATTGTTCTCCATGATTTATGTTTAGGCATAAGGTTTTGTTGTGTTTCCATCATGCGGGTAAACTTTTAGATGACCAGAGTTCTATTGCTCATTATGGTGGGGAAGAACTTTCATCAAAACATGAGTTTGATGTGGATAGATTTGGATATTTTGACCTAGTTGATGAAGTTAATAAGTTGGGGTACAAGTCATTTGAGAGACTCGCTTATCAAATACTAGGAAGTAATGTAAGACTGAACTTTGTTTGTGAAGATAGTGGTGTACTGGAGATGTTGAAATATGTGTCTTAGGGCTGCAATAAGTTTCATATTTATGTTGATGGTAGAATAAAGAATGGAGATGTAAAAGGTGCAAATTCAGTAGATACAATAAATTTGGAAGATAATGGTGAACAAGGTCGTGATTAAAAAAAAAAAAAAGTAGTGGTGAAGAAGGTTGTGACTAGGAAGATAGCTCAAAACATCGTTCTGAACCTAGTGAAAATCCAAATATACGAGTTGATGTCCATGAAGAAGTAGATGAAGATTCAGATATTGATCCTGATTATAAACCAATAGAAGAAGAAGAATCTGATGATGGACTTGATGATGTTGATCTTGCTTCAGATGATGAGGAATACATTGAAGCAGGGAGAAACATGTCTAAGTACAAGGATTATGTTCCCGTTGATGATGTAGCTATTGAACCTAATGCAATCGATGATATAGTTCCTGAACCTAGTGTGATATTGAGTGAGTATGAGGACTCTAATAGAGAAGTGAGTTCTGATGAAACTAATGAAGATGATGAATTAAATGGTGAAAGGAGCATATGAAAAAGGCAGAAGAAAGTCAGATATGATCCAAGATGTGATCATAAGACCTTTGAGTTTGTTCTTAACATGAGGTTTGATAGTGCAAAGTAATGCAGATTAGTTGTACAAAAATATGGGTTAAGTCAAGGGCTTCCAATTCATTTTACCAGAAGCAGTAACAGTTAGGTGGAGGCTCATTGTGGGGAGTGTGAGTGGAGGTTATACGGAAGTATGATCAAAAGGGAACATACTTTTGTTATCAAGTCACTTTGTGGTAAACACAAATATCACTGGGTTATGGAAAATAAGCTAGCCACCTCTGACTGGATTGCTGGAGAGTATCTACACAAATGGAGAAAATGTCCAAATTGGTCTATCTCTTCTTTAGAAGATGCATTGATGGAGAAATATTGTTTAGATGTGCCTAAAATGAAGTGTTATAGAGCAAGGTGGAAGGCTCTAGATATTCTTAGAGGCAGTGTTGAGAATCATTATGCACTTTTGAGGAGGTACCAAGCTGAGTTGAGGAGGGTTGATGAGAAAGGGAGGTTTAAGTTCCTTCTAGATGATGGGAGTTGTTTAAAAGGGTTTTTTGTTGGGTTTAATAGCCTTATACAGGGCTACTTGAAAGGTTGTAAGCCCATTCTAGGCTTTGACAGGTGTTTCCTCAAAACATTTCTAGGAGGTGCCCTCTTGACTGTTATTGGTAAAGATGGGAACAATCAAATGTTTCCCGTATGTTGGGTTGTTGTCCAATCTGAAAACGAGTATTTCTGGATGTGGTTTATGGAGATTGCCTTCCAAGAACTTAATATTTTAGATTGACTTGGATGGACATTAATTTCATATAAGCAAAAGGTAACTTTTAATATTATATGTTATACAAATCAACAAATATTATAGTATGCTTTACATTGTAGGTCTTGCATTATTTTTCATATCTCAATGTTTCAGGGTCTTCTAAATGCTATACATAAATCAACCCCTCATGCAGAAGTTAGAAACTGTGCACGTCATGTGTACATGAACTGGAAAAAGAATTCAAAGGACAGACTCTAAAAACCTTGTATTGGGGGCCTGCCGGTTGCACCTATGAAGCCAAGTATCTTCAGTACTTGGAGGACATGAAGCTAGTTGATGAAGCAGCATATAAGAATTTTATTGAGAGGAATCCTACTAAGTTCTATAAGTTGTATGTTACTTCTATACCTAAGTGTGACATGGTAGACAATAACATTTGCGAGACCTTTAATGGTTGCATAGTTAAGTCTAGATCTAAACATATAATAGAAATGCTTGAAGAGATTAGGTGTTATGTGATGGAGAGGCAGCACACTAAATTAAATGAAATGTGTCAAGTGACTGACTCCATATGTCCTATAATTAGAAATAAGTTGGAAGTGAACAAATATAAAAGTAGATTGTGCCAGGTTAAGCCAACAATTGGGGCTAAATTTCAAGTCTCATGTGGTGAGGATCAATTTGTAGTGGAGTTGAGAAATTTCACATGTACTTGTAGAGGTTGGGACTTTTCAGGTATCCCTTGTGTGCATGCATGCTCTTCTATTCATTTTATGAAGAAGGACACAACTGGCTATATTAATGTGTATTATTATGTTCAACAGTACATCGAGGCATACTCTTTTCAGTTAGAACCTATCAATGCAAAGAACATGTGGCCAAGAGTTTAGGGCACTTCTATTAAGCCACCACCACTTAGGAGCATGCCTGGGAGACCAAAAAAAAATATATATAGGAAAAGACAACATGAAGAAGATGTAAAGAGGCCCGGGAAGCTGACAAGACATGGAATTCATATGACATGCACTAAGTGTGGACAAGTTGGCCACAACTCAAGGACCTGCACTTCTAAGAACCCACTTCCAGAGAAAGCTCCTGTAAGTATTATATATTAAGGTTTTTGTTTTTTATCTGCTAAAATTTGTAAACATTAATTGTTATTTTTTTCAACTCCTTGTATAGAAGAAGAGAGGAAGACCCCAAAAACACCATGCCACAGAGAACAATCTATAAGGAAAAGAGGTGGTGGAAGAAAGAAGCAAGAGGCTGGCCCATGCGAGAACCCTGACATGGCTAAAGAGATAAGACAGGTTTTAATGCTTAATAACTTTTAGCATTCATCAATATTGATTTTTTAATGCATAGACTTATTTAAGTTTTTTCTTATATTAGGTAAGAAAAGGTTATGGTGTGAGACATTTTGACTCTGGACGTATTTATATGCGGGTAATCTATGTTTGTGATATCCAACCCATAATTTAGTTCTAGTTGTTTGTCTGTATACTGTTATAAGTTCCGGAATTTGGATGTAGATGCTTGAGAACAACAGAGTTAAAATGGTGCATGGGCCTAAAGCTGTAGGAGAGGTTGCCAAAGCTAGAAATGAAGGCTCAACTTCAACTATTACTACACAAGCAGGCTCTGTCGGAGAGGTTGGCACACAAGAAAGCACCAAGAGGACTGTTGGAGGGCTTGACAAGAAACCAATGCTAATTAGATGATTTTGAATCTCTTTTATTGCTTTCAGAAACCTTTGTGTTTTGGATATCGACTAATGATATCTTTTGCTATAATTCAATGCTGCCATTTTTACACATTTTGTCTATTGGGTTAGTAGTTGGTGTAGAATACCATTTGGTACTTTTGATTCTTGTTGCTACTATTCTGGGCATGTTTTGTGTAATCGAATAAGAGTTATTGTTGAACACTTTCATACTTGATGGTTTGATATGTAAAAAATCTATTCATTATGTTTATAAGATGCATTTAGTATTTGTTCTCCTATTTTAGGTTTCTATTTCCGAAATTGTTTCAGCTCCCTATTATTCTTCAATTTTGTAACTGCAACAGTGCATGGTATATTGTCATAGGTTCATGATTTGTATTGAATTGAAATTGATTTCCTTTCTTTATGTTTTATTATTGAAAGTATAGGGCAGCTATACACCTTTCTTTTGAGGAAGCTATATGTTTGTTGATTTGTAATTAGTGAAGATTTGGACAGGAGATGGTTTATTTAGTTTGTTTGTGTACTTTTTGATGTCATCAATGTAAAAGAAGTTTTATGTATTTCCTGAGATAAATTTTCCAAATGCTTATCTTTTCTCCCGAAATGGTTTTGCATGATTTTATTCCGTGGTACTGAATATTGAATTTGAATTGACTTATTTCGGTTAATTAATTTCGAAGTAGGTCTTGCTTGTCATAATGTGTATACCAGGTTGTCTCATGCTTCTTGATCTCTTAATTTACTAGTTTGCTATAATGCTTCGGATGGCATGAAATCTAAAACAAATTCGAATTTCTGAAATCTAAAACGAATTCGAATTTCGGTTTATTGATTTGTTCCCAACATGACTGCTTAGTGAGGCCTCTTGTTCTTACATGTTTTCTGTTTTAAATAGCTTCCATTGTGTTCCACAGTTATCAACGAATACATTTGGAAGTAGTGATGAGAAAGAAATAATGATGAGGAAAAAAAAAAAAGAGGTAGTGATGGAAGATTGTTTACATAAGCAATTGATATTTGGCAAAAAATTGCTAACTGATCAAATTTTTTTTGTTCATGTCAAAATGTACAACATCAATTTTCATCTGAGATCTTATCCAGTTGGTGTGTTTTGTACCTCATAAATAGGGTATTGCATGGAAGCCCTTGGGGTTTCACCCTCTTCATTTTATTCTTAGTTGTATGCATTTTAAGAAATAACAGGAAATGTGTCATTTCGAGTTTCCATTAACATGTTAATGCATGTTTCAATCCTAGGATTTAGGATGTACAACCCCAATTTTTGGTGGAGAATGTTCTCCAATTGGTCCCATATTAATTCCCCACCACCCTCTCTATTTGGATTAAAGAATCTATGTTTTTAAGGCAAGACTTGGGAGCCTTCCTCATGGGTATCCAACACAAACACAAGCAGCTCTACCACACTTAACACAAAAAATGATTAAATACTTTCAGGAATTGCAAATCCAGATTGTGTAATTAACCATAAGAAACATTTAAAAACATTACACTTTTGCTACAACTACATCCACAATATTTGAAATCTAGATAGAGTCAAACAAAATTGAGAATATGTACATTTACATACTTGAAAATTATATCTTCGCTCTAGCAAATAAAAAACCACAGCCAACACTATGCTAAACTAATTCCAAAACTAACAAAAGAGACTTTAAGGCAACACCAAATTCCACCTTATGATTCCTCAACAGCAAGTAAGAAGCTCAATAGTTTAGTGATCAAGCATACAAGCACAACAAATTTACAACCTTCCATTATCCCACTTCAAATCTGTTTCGATTTTACAGCCTTCCACTAAAATTGTCTGTTCTTACATCAATCTCTAACCCAGATAGTGGACAGAGGCACGACAAGCCAACAAACCCAAAAAAAAATCAGAAATTCTAAACATAAGTCTCTCTCTCTCTCTCTCTCTCTCTCTCTCCAATTCTGCCATCTGTTGTTGTCACCTTCACCAAAACTCCACAAAAATCTGCAATAAGGGCTAATGAGTATCCCAACGGAAGGTAGTCCCATCGGGAAAGGTCAGATCGAGAACCAAAAATCCATGGGAAGGGGAAACAAGAAACTGTAAGAAGATGATGCAGGTTCCGGCAAGTTGTAGATTTGGAGTAAGAGAATTTGGGAGAGGAGAGAGTAGATTTATTCCTTCATCCCTGTTGTCCTTTATGTTTGGAAGTTGGAAGTTCTATTTGGCATCTTGTTAGATCAAAGTTGTTTTTACGTATGATTTTTTTTTTTCTTTCTTTTTTTTCCTTTTGAATGTTGAATAAAACGAGAGGCATGTCTTGAGCAAAAAAGAAGAAATATTAATTATACACGTGGAGCCCAAAAAATGATGTTCGGGCTCCATGTAAGCAATTTGAGCCCTCATTTAGCCCGCGTGTATTGAATTGAAAAGAAATAATAGGTGGTGTATTTTTACGTTACATTCAAAAGGTCATGTTGTAAATGATAATTGATCAAAAGGTCATGAATTTTTAGTTTTGATCGTGAATTTTTACGTAATTAACTCTATATAATATTATACTCCCTCCGTCCCAGCTAAACTTGCACACTTTTCATTTTCGTCCGTCCCAGCTAAATTTGCACACCCCTTAAAAAGAAAAGTTATAATACAATCTACACCCTCAAAATCTCCACCCTCAATCTCCACCTTTAATTCACCTTTGAAAAGTCAACAAAATCCCAAAAAACAACTTTTCTTAATACTTGTGCCAACTCTCCCAGTGCAAGAATAGCCGGGACGGAGGTAGTACTGTATAAGATCTTATGTACATAAGTGTGTATATATATTTTTACATCTTCAATCACCGAATTCTATTACTAGCATTAGGTGTAATTGCAAAAGAAAAAAATAAATTAGTCAATTAGTGAGTGAACTAGGATTTGAGTAAATGTAATACTGAAGTATACAGACTGTAGTTAGTGAGTGGATTAGAATTAAGATATAAAACCCATGTTAACATGTTATATAATTCTTTTGTGATTTGTATGATGCACGACCTTTTGATTATTTTGTGGTTTATATGATGCACTATCACTTGAGGGAATTGAATTAAGTGATCGGTTGATCATATTAAGATATTCTTATAGATTAGTGGATGATTTTTTCACTTTTCAGTTTGATCTTAAGTTGTCACTTGTTTTATTTTTTTGAAACAGTCGAACAGGGCGGCTTGTTTGCCCGCGGGTACCTGCGTACTCATCCGGTTTTACTCGTACCCTATCCGAGGCAAAAGATAGAGTAATAGAGTAGTGTATAGGCAAGATATTTGATATGCCGATAAAGTATAGAGAAGGCTTACCCGTACCCTACCCAACCCGTTGACAACCCTATAAATTACATATAACTAAATAAGTTCAATTAATAAATAAACGAATCATACTAATAAGAATTAATCATTTTAAGAGATTATATATTTATCAATTTAACAAAAAAAATAAAACATCGTAATTCTCATGTACACCACGTGCATAGATCTTAAATTTGTGCATTCCAGATAACGGGCAGATCTGGGGATTGTATGAAAGTTTTTTTGAAATGTATCAATGTTTATATTGAAAAGTACTGCTTGATTTAATTTTGAAGAAAATATATTGCTTGTTTTCATGAGATATATTACTATTGCATTGTAATGTATTGTTGTGTATGTTGTTAGTTATAGTACTTATGTTGAAACATAGTAGTATTTAACAAAATGTATTAGTTGATTTGTGAAAGATATATCGTTTATGCTTAAATGTATAATATTTTTTTTCAAAACAAATAGTACATTTTGTAGGAAAATATAAGGATTTTGTAGGAAAATATAAGGCGACGGCTATGATATATTATGTAACAATATTAAGAACCGAGGCCCGTGCTAGACATAGTTTCCTTAAAATAGATTCGCCTCCTCGACCAAGTGCTACGAGGGACGTGGACGTTCGTTTCCTAGGATACAACGGGTAAACAAAGAAGAAATTGTAGCACTGAGTTTCTACTGACTGGTGAACTTATCGCGAAAATCGCTCCAAATCAATGTGATTAGAATGACCTTCTCAAACCGCAAGCGTACGGTTTGTGACAGAGGTAGTATAAAAAATATCGTATCCATAGAGAGAATTTTCCATGAGAGTCGGCTTTATGCACGTGTACGACTCTGAATATTAATTTTGGGTTTCTAAGTATAATTATCTTAATTGTTTGTGGGTATGACTCACGAAATGGGTGAAGAGAGTTGAAGCATTAGGCTCCTATCAAGATAATAAGCTTGATTAGGTCAAAATTAAAATGGTCTCAAGTGGCTTTCATTTCTTTTGAGGTCATATTATGGTTAAAGTAAGTTGGCCTCGTAGGCCAATTTAAGATAATATCTTATGGGGATGTTAGCTTTGATTTGGGCCCAAGTCATCTGGTGATGTACTGACTAATTGCTTTATTAATTTTGGCATGTAGACCGGAATTAAAAATAGACGACCTGAAAGAATTAAATCCAATTCTCGGCCAAATGAATTTTGATTGAGGTCTTGTTTGGTATTTTGTTATTATAATTATGGACATAACTAAATTGGTCAGCAGAGAACGATGTATTTTATGAGAAGATGTTGGTTGAAATGGAAAGCCAAATCCCACATTGGTTAGACAAAGAGGTGGTCGTGCATTTATGTGTAGAAACTTACATCATTACAAGGCCATTTGGGGTAAGTCCAAAGGCAAATGGTATGGGCTTAGAGAGGTCCAAATAGGATGAATATCCTACATGACTAAATATATGTCCACGTGGACTCAAGGAATCCACAAAAAGTATTGTCCTTGAAGAGGACATGAGCCGAACTAAATGATGCAAGTCCATTGGGTTAAATCGTTGACATAAATCGATGGCCAAAAGATTTGAGCCCAAAAAAAAATAGTTAGAAGTTCAACGGGCTAACTCTTTGGTAGTTGAAGAATAGCTATTTACTTTTCAGACTACGAGTTAAGTAGTTCAATCTATGGATTGATGTGTTATTCTTTGATTATTTATTTGCTTCTCCTCCAATCAAATTTTTTTCCTCTTCTTTTTTCTTTTCTTTTTTTTATCTTTTCCCTTCGAAATTTTAATGTCTTATAACTTTTTCGTCTCAACTCGGTTTTTGATAAAAAAAAAAAAAATACCAAATTAATGCTCTTTTCATGATCTTTGATTTGGCATACATGATGCATATATAATTAAAATATTAATTTTAAGTGTAAAATATATTTTTAGGATGATTATGGTATATTTTTATTTTTAACCATTTGTGTTTAAAATTAAATGTGATATAATTTTAAAATTAATATTTTGTAACGTATTAAAATTATCTACCTTATTTAAGAAGATTATAATTATTTACTTATATTTTACATTTTTGTATTCTAATAATTTTTGGATAGTTTGAGTTATTTTATTTAAAATTTTGATAAGAAACATAAATATTTACACTTTATCGTGGAAAAACTTAGACATATTTATCATAGTTATTTGTTGATTGAATTAGTTTGCTTTTTAATTTTTTTCTATTTTGCGAAAAAATTATGTTAACTACAAAAGTAATAAGTAGAGTGCATGAGTTTTCCGGTTTTATAGGATATAGTGACCATAGTGGCCGTTGGAATTCCAACACTTGTCTCACTGACTGGCGGACGGGAAATCCGACACAAAAACTTCTGGAAGTGGGATTCAAAATGTTGCATCTCCGGCAGTGGAAGTGAAACTAAGGCATCAATTCCGTCAGTAGTCGGAAATAAGAAACATATATTCTTCTGGTGATACAACATATGCCCACTATGCCTTCCCCGATGGGAACACCACTTCTTTAAAACCCAATTTCATTAAGGATATATTCTCCACAACATAGTCCTTTGTTAATTTCCAACCAATCTAGAACAAATCTCGCATATTAATCACTTACCCTCGCATGCCTTTCCCTACTATTTTTATATATTCAAGATCTTCGCATTTCACTGTCACATTCTCAACCAGCAATACATTGCCGCAGTATGACTGTGGCAATGGTGGGTCAAGCTTCGTCCTTAAGTCCAGAATGTTGAAGATCATGGAAACACGATTCTTATCACACTCATCATCTTTGGACAAGGCTTTGCACTGCCAAATCAACGCCACCACAGCAATGAGGTTGCTGATTCTATTGGCTGCTACCTTTCCCTTTACGAGATTTATGTCTTTCGAGCTAGACTGGAAAACTTTGAACTCCAGTTTCTCTTTCTTGTAGTAGAAAACTGGAGGGCCTAACAGCATTGCCAGGTCAGGTTTGAAAAACTCAGGGAGTTTCAACGCCACAAGAGGCGGAGACGTGGCGGCCAGGAGACGGCTGTCCAACGGTACAACTGCTATGGGTAAGTCATTGATGCTTGGGAAGCAAGATTTTCATTTAATGCTTTGGCACTCAATATGTCCAATAGAATGTGATTCACCTACATGTCGATGGCAAAACCACCACACCAGAATGATGTTACCTATGATTGATTGATGACAAGTTTTGCTCAATTAGACAAATACTTAAATAAGACTATATTACAGATTCATCGTCATAATTGTAAAAGGATCAAGTAATATGTTTTACATCAGATAACATATTTAACACTTGATAATTCAAACACTGTGAACAATCAGAGAGCTGACAAAAGAAAACATAAGACTGAAATACACTTTGGTTCCATTTATTTTTGAAAGAAAAAGAAATTATATAAATCAAGAATATAGATGAAGTTCACCTCCATATAGAGAACTAAAATGTAGGGATAGTAACTGGACGGGTCAAATACTAAAAAAATAAGTTTTTTTTCTAACACTATATATGGAACAAGAGTTACTATAATTTTTTTACCCTGGAATACATATACATGTTTTTTTTTACCTAAGTTTGTCTCCGATACGATAAAGAATATGAGATTATCCGCTTAAAACATCCAGCGAGTTTTTCCAACCAAAATTAAATTTCTGATATTTTTCATTATTTTCATGATTTATTTTTAAAATTGAGATATTAAATTTTAAAATTTGAAGAATAATTCTAAAAATCTAAAAATTATGTTGGAAATGCAACATTGGTACGTGTCATTGGACCGTACCAAATTAATTGTATAAAATTATACTAACCTTATCAACTATTCTAACTAGTAGAATGGTAAATAAGGGTCGATCCCACAGGGAACGGCCGAACAATTTTGATTCCGATGCCAAGCAATTGATAATTAAATATGCAAGAAATAAATACTTAAGAAATCAATAAAGGTTGGGGGGACTTGATAATGGACTAACAATCTACTAGTAACAAATAAAGACAACTAAACGAAATTAAAAGCATTTAACATTCGAATTCAAAGAAACAAATAATCAAAGACAATAAAAGAAATTTTATTTCGGTTTTTGGTTTTCAAGTAATAAAACGATCCACCCTTGATCATGCTTCCCCTTGGTCTTAGACGATTCATGCAACTATGTTAATGCCCGATTAAATTGTGATTCAAGCCCTTATCTCAAGGCTATTAACAAGCTCTAATAGCCTTGTTGTCCCTTAATCTTAGTTAATCAAAATAAGCTCTTCGACTAACCTTATTCAATTTAATCGAATCCTCGAACAAGCTCTCTTAGATTCAATAATCAAATGTATTAAACACTAAGACAACGAGATAAATTCAACATAAAACTCGCAAGCTCGATTTTAGTGGTTGAACTTTGTGTTATCACCAATAAATATTTATTGTTTGCTACAAATGAGTCGAAAGCACTACATTTACGGATAGCTACCCCGACTACTAGCAACACATTCACAAATCCCTTAAAGGGTGATCAATCCAATAATCAATTCATAAATGTGACTCAATAACAGCAAATAACACAAAACACTTGAATACACAATATTTTCGGTAACATTAACCGCAATAATCACATCAATGTCTTCAACTCAAGGTTCCACAATGATCAAGGGTGAACTAAGGGTGCTAGCCACCCATTACACCTAATACAATAAGGAAATTACGGAAAATACAAGAATTCATAAAGATAAAATGATAAAACCAAAAGATGATCAATGGGGAAGATGATGTGTCTTGTTCTTGCCCCTTCTCTCCTCCTTGGATGTGATGGTGGCTGAATAGTGCTTCCAAAATTATAAAAAAGTTAGGTTAAATTCGAATGGGATGATATATATATATAAGGGGAGAAAGTGCTAGTAAAAAATAGGCAAAAACGCATTCAGAATTTCAAAACAGAGTAATGAATCTCGGCCGAGACGAAAGTGTGTCTCGGTCGAGACGTGAAAAAGGATTTTCCAGATTGGTGGGTCGAAGGCTGATCTCGGCCGAGATTCAACTTCATCTCGGCCGAGACGTAAAAAGGAGAAAATGGGGCTGGCTAGGGTTTGACTCATCTCGGCCGAGATTGGATTTCATCTCGGCCGAGATCTTGGTCTTTTGAAAAGCCTGAAATTCTCTAGAAACGCATCTCGGCCGAGATGCGTTGTTTGTCTCGGCCGAGATCAGTTTTTGCAATTCTTCATGAATACTCTGGAGACTCATCTCGGCCGAGATTTTCATCCTGTTTCGGCCGAGATCTTCAGTTAGCCCTTCTTTTTGTTGCCTCGATCGATCTCTCGACTCCGCGGTCGTTTGATGTTTTTTTTCGACCTTTTTTCACCTGTCTTAACACAAAAACAGCACAAACGCATTATTTTGCCCATGAGAGTATAAAAGCACTAAATACACGTGATTATGCACATTATTGACACTAAAATGACACTAAAAGTGTCCTAAAGTGCGTGCACGGAACACGTGTACCAAACATACAATGTGGTTACAACATATCTCTTTGGGGAACTTGTTATTGAGATATGTGAAAGTGTCTGATAAACTTGCATTTCCTAACTCAAGTGACTCTGGACCACGGAGTGCATTTGCAATATTAATTGAAATGCTCACTTTGATTAAAATAATCCGGACGGAACTGGTATACCCGTCCAAGTGACTACTTGATTGGGAAGGGAAAGAACAAGTAACATTACCCTTATGCATTTATAAAGAAAACAAGTTCTATATTTGCAATTATAGCAGTTTATGTCGATGTTAAGGACATAATGGTACTCCTAAAGAAACAAGAGAAATCGTGAGGTATTTAAAATCTGAATTAAGATAAATGATCATGGGAAAACTCGGATCTGTCTATGCCTTGAACTACTAGAAGACCGAGTTTATGGAATAATAATTTCTCAGTTTGTATATATCCAAAATATTATCAGACGATTTAACATGGATAAAGTGCAATCTGTTAGCACCATATGATTGATTGAGTTGTGCACATAAAGAAATATCCATTTGAGTCTAAAAGAAATGACAAAAGAGTTATTGGGAGATGAAATTCCCTACTTAATTCAAATGTGCGCATTATTTTACAAAGTTCAATGCACTTAACCAGATATTACTTTGTCAAAGAACTTGTTAGTTATATTTTACTTAAGACACGCAGTATCAGTGAAATGGTATTAAAAAGTATTTTGACGTGTAAAGAAAACCACTGACATGAGTTTGTTATTCCCACATTAAAGACATGAGAGACTATAAATGAAATTATAACCTCTAAAGAAAAATGTCAAATGATCTCATATAGAGATAAAAAAATTACAAAAGACTATGTAACTCCTAAAGAAATTTTGAAGCTACCCCCTACTTTAGAACATCAACTTACTACGTTAGTTGGTTCTTATTGATATTGGTGACCTCAATGGCCCATGTAAAGGTCATTACTAAAATGTTTATGTTCTACCATGAGGAACATGACGATATCTTGGAGATCAACCATACAAACTCGCATAGCTACTTCATCAAATCATTCAGATACTGTTATCCTACATGTAGTAGTTTGTGAGTATCTAGGTTTGAAGATTATTATCACACACATATACAAGAGGCTCTTGGCTTGAGTCATACAAATGAAGACTATAGATATTTACAAAGACAATGCAATTTACTATGAAGAGATGGGACTAGACAATATTGAAGATGATAATACGAAGCATATCTCACCAAAGACTTTCTAGTACCAACAACCACATAATATCCTCATGATTTTATGCGAAACTGAGGAGATCGAGATTTTCAAAGCTCTCTTGATAGATATACGTATCAAAGGAGAGGCGTAGACTTCAGAGGAAGTCTCAATAAAGGTGCGTTGCACTATTTTTCCCTTCGACCAATGTTTATTTTTTCCCATTGAGTTTTGTTACATGACAAGGTTTTTAACGAGACAACATTCATGCACCATTCACCTTTTTGATTTGGCACAAAGAGGAGTGTTAAAGGAAAAACATATTAATGTGCCTTCATCAAAAGTAACTGATTGAGAGACAAATTATGTGTTTCATTATATTCTTTGTATACATAAACCCTACATTGTATAAGATACATCTCTTGAGAAATAATATATGTCACTTTCCATGTATTTATGTTCTTCTGCTCTCTTTCTCTCCTCTATATTTCTCTATTTTACTCTTACAGTACCTTATTTTTATGGAATACTCTTCAAATTTTGATTTAGCACAAAAAAGGTAAACGGAGGTTATAATCTATAAACAAATATTCTCGTAATTAGAGATGAAAACATCATTAAATAATAGTTACGCGAAAACATGTATATTTCTAGGTCCCAGTAAAAAAAATGTATGTGTATGTTTGGTTAGGGTTATCTCAACTCCTAATGGGTTGACCCAACCCCTTCCTATGTTTGTTTACACAGATTGACCCAATCGCCACAAACCACCATAAATTACAATATCACTTTAATCATTACTAGATGTCCACCCGTACGATGCACGGGCAGATTATTTAAAAAATTAATAATATGATAAAATTATAAAATTATAATAATTTATATAAATGTATCGGCAACATAATATGGCAAAAAGAACGTCAAAGTAGATACAAAGTAGAAAAAACAAATAGAAATATAAATATGAATACAACTAATTTGGCTATTTCCAAGGCCGGAGGGTACTACAACATCACTAAGAATTTCAAGAAAGTTACGTGTTTTGATATTATTTAAGACTTCGTTCAGTTTACTTTGATCATTGTGATCCTTCCATTCTAGACTTTTATGGCCCCAATCTCCCATTAGAGTCGCTTATCTTGAGATTGTGAGGATTTTAGATAGAAAGATTTACATGCCAACAATCTCATTACATTCGAGTTTCACCACCTAAGGCTTAACAGTGTCAACACTATATTTAATTCCTCATCTTGAAGGGATAACTGTTGATTCACATAACAAATAATTCTCCATAATCCGACACTCTTGGAATATATGGAGACATACCCAAATTGTGGAGAGCACCTGCCCTCTTGAAAAGATATGCCCTCAAACGTGAAGTTACCTGTATGAAGACATCCATAGCCACTAATATCCTTTTGGTGTTGTATTAAACCAATGCCCAGCACTAATTTAGAGAGACACAAATATTATGGATAACGTGATTATTAAGATCTGAAACTTTTCTGATTTCCATGTATAGAACTAAATTTCACACTATTCTAATCAGCGGATATGTATTAATTTATTCTTCTATCTTCAAAGGTCTATCAGGGTGTTTTTCATGGCTTATTTAAACCAATTCTTAGCTTTTAAACTTTATAAAAGCTATATAGGATATTTGATAATTGAAACTTCTGCTTAAATAAAAACGGTGTTTTTGTTCAAAAATAGAGGAAACCCGACTTGCTTTTTCCCCACAAAAGTGTAGTTTCGCCACAAAACTAATTTTTCCCTCAAAACACTATCTACTTTTATTTAAAGATATTGTTTCTAACAATTTCTAAATTTCATCACTTTCTAAAATCAAAATAAAAAAGAACAGAAATACACCTTATATCATATTATCCACTACCTAAAATTTAATGATAAAATAATACATATATATATGTAAATTCAAGTTTACTAAACATTCTTAGCTTCAATGTAAAAGATAATACATAATACAATAGGAATCTCATTCCTAAATTAGTAAAGGAATTATTTATGTATAAAAACTAAAAACATTTGATTGAAAACACGAAATTACTTGATAAGACATTCTATATTGAAAATGCGGAAGAGAAAGATGGAAAAAAGATGATGATTAAACAATATAATGCAATAAATATACACAAATTGTATAATCCAGAAGTACGGTGATTGTTGCTGTGTGGATCTTAAGAGTTGTTGATTAAGTATCCTCTGTAGAAGACAAAAATAGGAGTAACACTGACTTATTGTCCATAAACACCAGTCCCATGCATCAAATTTTATAATGAAGCCTAAAATAAAAATAGAATACTTATAAAACAAATATAATTTCCACAAAAAACTTGTTCAGAAACACAATACTTCGATAAACTATACCAGTTTTATATGGATGGCAACTGGTTTGTATGCCTCTGGTACATCAACAACCACACTTACTTGTACTTTACACAACAATCAACCACAATTTGAAAACATAAGCAAAAGAGAAAATCTACTGAGCAAGAATAAAGCAAAGAGAGAGAGGGAGACTACGAACTCCTTCCTGCTGAAAGACAACTTGCAATGATCTCATAAGAGGCTTTACCTGAACTTAGACTTAGATTTGACCTGCAATAATTTTTTAAGTTATTAAGTCCAACATACTTCTAATTTATCCAAATATAACAGAAGTTCAATGCAAATTAAAAAGAGAATAAATTTACATCAATATAATTCAAAGCAATAACATGAATATTTACCTTCAGCATTAATGTGAAAGTGAATGACTAATGCAACAAATTGTGTATCCTAGAGCAATAGTGAGTAATCAGTCTCATGTTTTCTGGGTGTGGCTCCAGTATTAATACAAAAAGTTGGACAAATATATGAAAATCAATAAGAAAGGTAAGGGAAAAAACTACAGACTCAACTCTGAAAAGTGTTAGGAGTCCTCTTTTCTTTTACATTATCATAACCTACACTTATTTATTAGTATGAATTGATATATAATTTCAAGAAATTGAAACTGATGACAAAAAAAAGAAAGAAAAAATCAGAATTTGCATATTTAATGATTTCTCGAGTGTTTACCCTATAAGAGACCTCTAAAAAGGGTGCTTTGAGGGACTTAGTGGAATGATAATCATTCAGTAAATATATTTTCAGCAAGATGAACACTTACAAACTTGTAAAGGTCAGGAGATACATGAAACGGGAGAATAAAAGTAACATACACAATGTGCAAAAAAATAAGGTATTTGGGGTAGGTACATAAAAAAAGAGAGGTTTCAAATAAAGAATCAAACCTTCTTAGTAATTTCATGGAAAGGATCAACACAAAAATTATTATCTGGAAAAAATCACATTTCGGCAACACTTGTAATGATTCTCCAGCAAACTAATGCGACATCTTTTCAGTTTCCAGCCGGCAGTCCCAGTTAATCAGTTCCTAATCTAAAAGATTAAAAAATTATTAAATTTTTTTTTTTTTTTTTACTCAGAAAATGTTAATCAATTGTGTGTAATTTGAAATCCACTAACCCTCCAAAAGTACTTCACACAGATCAAGTACTCATTTGCATGTGCACTATATGTAGCTTAACAGGCAAACTTACATCACACTTCTTGACATCCTCTTTAAGTTAGATCTCCTTAATTTTGAAAAGAAAAAAAGGTTTCAGTGTTTCTCACTAAAGTACTCTTTTCCATCATAAGCATCACATACAACTATTTTGAGACCATGCGAATGAATCACATTTATGCTCTCATGAAAGTAATGAAACATTAAATAACATAAATCTGTCTACATAAGAAGCAGAAATTTTAACTTGGGATTAGTTCAAGAAGTACATATGACAAACGGGGTTTTCAATCATGAATTTCGCTTAGTTGTGAAGGTTAGTTGTGTATCAATACTCATTCATAAGACAGTGAGCAACAAAATCAGAATAATTGGAAGCAAACTATGTCCATTGAAATAGATAAACATCAATAGAAAGTAAACCATACACCTGCATCATCACTATATTACATTGGAACAAAATTATCTCAAAGAACAAAATATTGTGGAATCAACTCCAACAAAACCTATAATATTTAATTTTAATATACTTAGACATAACAAATATATACACTGGGTCTCCGAATTAAGAGTTTCCAATCTGAACACCTTTAACTCTTCTGATAAAATACTAATAAGACATAGAGAAACTGAGAATGTAATCACAATTTCAAGAAAGCAAGCAATAATTTGTCTTCAATTGACCTCCATCTTTTACAAACATCCACAATGAAAACTACAGGACTAATGACTAAACATACAATAAAGAATTTATATAACAAAAGCATAGGATAGAGATTAGTAGTAAACGGATAATATAACGTGTTATTCAGCTTTAACTTTCTCACTTTCCTTTTTTGTGTCAACTTCCTCACTTTCTTGATTCTTAAGAAGAGACTAAAATAACATACTAAGTTGATGTATATCAGCAGTGAAACTGATTCCTCTGGCGACATGAAAATTGCCATAATATTTCAAGCAATAATTAGAAAAAAATTCAAATTGCCAAATTTCATGCCACTTCCTGTTGACTCACTCCCTCTATTAGTACCAAAGACATATTTTACGACTCTGTCCTATCATCATATTGCACAAAGAAGGCAATTTCTAAAGTATAAAATAGACACTGGAAATCGAGAAAAGGAAAAGGGGAAAAAGAAGACCAATGTTATGTGTACCTTTTAAATCCGAGGAATCTTCGGCGGACATAATTTGACACGTTCACGTACACCTAGCTTCACCATCGCAAAATCTGCAAAGAATTGAAGATACTGATAAAACCGTACAAATATTATCACAAACCCTAGATTCTATGTCGCCCTATTACCCTTTCGTCAATTGTGGAACAATAAAATAGGCCTTCTGTAATATTCAATCGACAATTGCAAAGATAAAATTTGCACTTGAGTATTTCAGTTTGAACGGAGGATGAGATACACATACAACCGGTTACGCATAATACAGAGAAAACTGAGACAAAAACAGAAAAGAATACGGCCGATGAACTCGCCTTTGAAATGAGGAAGACGGTTATTATCATTTAGCGGGGCGAATAAACCGGAACTGCTCAAGCGCGTGAGAAAGACCATGAATTAACATGCAGATCTTATATATTAAAACAGCGCGATTGATGAGAGTGTGCCACGTGTACATTAACTATTTAGAGGGGCTGCGGTGAGATATCTGAATGCCACGTGTATAGGGAGATTTTTGCTTAATAGTAAGTAGGGATTAACAAACTATTACACACATCACATCATATTTTACAATTAAAAATTATATCCTACACTATAATTGCTACCCAAACCACCCAAACAAACATAATTTTTTAACTCTCCCACCCACTAACTCCAGCCACTATCCTAAGTCAATCCTCAACTCCAACCAAACATGCCCTATATTTCTGGGTGAAAAATGATAATAACCAGAAAGAATTGGGCGCCTTCACAATTTTAAACAAAATTTACGGGAGAGAAATCTGAGAGCAGCAAGGTTAAGCCCTGGGATGTTAGTAAACCCTGAGAACGGAAGAGAGTCGATGAGCGAAAAAAGGCACGATTAAAATTGTATGAATCCGAATTGAAAACGCACCCATTATGGGTAAAAAAGAGAAGGCCAAAGAGAGAAGGGAGCAAAGGCGTCAACAGATCTCTCTCCTCCGTGCAATTCCTTATCCCGATCACCAAAGGTACAACTACAATTTAATTGTATACTTTACCATAAATCTCTAGTCTTATTGTGTTTTTAGGAATTATAATAATTGGCTCAAGCCAAGAGAATGCAATCAGGGCAACAGCAAAGTTGGTATTATGATAATTTATATTTAATAAATTTCGGTGGGATCACCCAGGAATTATTGTTGCTTTAATGCGTCAATTGCTATCGAAAAATTGGTTTGTTAGATAATTCGATGGGATTGTAGTGTTAGATTTTCAGAATTGTATAGTATATGTTCGGATTCAAGAGTTACTATTTCGGTACTGAAACTTACTTCCGTTATTCGCCAACAACGATTGTTCTTCATTTACTAAATTGCTTTACTTTCTAGGTTGCAGAAATTTTAGCAATTTTATAATTGGCCTTTTGGCTCGTCTTTGCTCGTTGTATAGCTGGGAATGATGTAGTTACTGCTGTGGCTTGTTCATGGTGAAACTATCAGACTGTTGTTTTACCCAGTCTAGAACAACGCACACGAGATTGCATAAACCATGAAAGAAGTTTAACATTGGATGTTTTCGTTCTGATAATTCACCCTTTTCTAGGTGGAAATTATATTTGTTCACATGATAAAATGATGCAAATTACCACTTCCCCAATGCACGCCAGAATATAGTAGCTTGTATGTCTTCTCTAGGATTCATTTTGAATCATGTTTTAGTAAATTATTGATACTTCTCCAGATGGTGGACCTCCAAAACTATTGCAGTGGTGACTGGTTCAAATAGAGGAATCGGATTTGAGACTGCACACCAACTCGCATTGCACGAATTGACAGTTGTTGTCACCTCTAGAGAGATTAGTGTTGGCGAGGATGCAGCAAAGGTCTTACGAGAAGGAGGTCTTAGTGTGGAGTTTTATCAACTAGATATTCAGGATCCTTGTTCAATTGAAGCATTTGCTACATGGATAAAGGAAGTTTTTGGTGGTATAGATATATTGGTAGAGTGGCCTCTCCCATATACTTTTGCAAGTAATTACTTTCAAATTCAGATAATAATTTCCTTTTACTATGTTTACTATAGTGACTGCCTGTTTCTAGAAAAGCCACTTTTATGGTCTTGTATGTATTTCTTGCTTTTATTGGTGTGGTTATGATGAGACCATACATCACTAAATTCTGGCAAATGGCCGTTTTTATGGGAAATCTCATTTTTTATGGAGTGTTGCTTACCTTTCAGCTGTTTAGTGCAACTATGTGCTGTTGTTTTTCCATAGCATGATATATTAAAAGGAGCATCGCATTTTATTTTATTTTTGTTAGTGAAATTTCGGATTTGTTACTCAACGCAGACATATTTTTAGGTAAACAATGCAGGAGTAAACTTCAATACTGGGTCAGACAATTCCGTGGAATTTGCAGAAAAAGTGATTGATACTAACTACTATGGGACAAAAAACATGATTAAAGCCATGATACCTCTAATGAGACCTTCGAATTCAGGTGCTCGTATTGTTAATGTGAGTTCAAGATTGGGAAGGTTGAATGGGCGGCGGAATGTAAGTAGTTTACTGTTCCATTTGTGTTTCCAGTCGTCGTTGTTTTCCTATTTCTTTTATGATTTTTCTGTTTGGAAATAGACACTAAAGTATGTGTTATTTGCCTATATACTACCATTCTATGGAAGATTCTATCTCTGTACTGCAAAACTGATATCAAATACCAAGTCATCCAATTAAAATTTCCGGATAGTAACCAAGAGAATGCATAGGTCAATCAGCCTCACTTTGGAAATTATTGGAAAAATGCAATAAATTACAGTTACCATTATTATTGTTCAATGTGCTTCCTGTTGCTGCCTACTAACATGTAAACACCTGCTGCCATTCAGAGTTATTGTTTCGGTCACGCAGGGTGCATTTATAGTAAAAAAATCTATCTATATTGCAGCATATACGTTTTCTTGATGTGGTTTCTGCCGTCCCCTTTTAGAGGATTTGAAGTTGCTTTAACTATTCCCTCCATAAGAGGGAATAGGGAAGAGAACGAAAATATTAAAAAAAAAAATTAGCTGGGTTACAAAAACTACCCTTGAATTGAGGCTTAACCTACTTATAGAAAGTTCCAACAAAATTTGCGAAGTATAATCACCTGAAACTTTATCTTTTACTTTTAAAGAAATACAAACCTAAAGTGGTGTGGTGATTGGCAGTACGTAAGGTGGATCTTCATTCTACAATTAGGTCTAAAATAAAGGTTACTTTTTGTAATTCACCCTTTAACGTTCTCATAAACTTATGGGAACTTATCCCATATAGGCCAAGTGTATATCACTATTGTCTCATATTACATTTGATTGCTTCTGGAATATTCCATCCAATACCAATAATGACCAAAATTATGTTTTGTTCAGAGAATTGGAGATATTGATTTGAGAAAAAAACTACAAGACGATGAAATGCTGTCTGAGGAATTAATCGACCAGACAATGAATACATTCTTAGAGCAAGTAAAAGATGGCAGTTGGGAATATGGTGGATGGCCTCAAGTCTACACAGACTATTCTCTGTCCAAATTGGCAGTTAATGCTTACACAAGGCTGATGGCTAGGATATTATCGGACAGGCCTGGAGGTCAGAAGATACATATAAGCTGTTGCTGTCCGGGCTGGGTCAAGACTGCTATGACGGGCTGGGCCGGGCATATGAGTCCTGAAGAAGCAGCCGATACTGCTGTTTGGCTTGCCTTGCTTCCAGACCAATCGGTAAGTGGCAAATTCTTTGCTGAGAGGCGTGAGATAAATTTCTGAGATAGGCGACACCGCATTGTACTATTACATTAGAGTTTGCATTTTTCCATTGACAAAAACCACTCTTGTGGTTTAGCGACCGAATCACCGCATTTACATATCCATTGTCGTTTGTTTTCTTGCAAACTGTGCCAATTTGTTTATAAATGGATTGTTAAGTATTGATACAATCTGAGTAATTTACGTACATATTCATTGAGCAAAGGCAATTATTACACTAATTTAATGAAAAAGAGATAGATTGTTCTTTTTCTCCCCCTATGTATCTCAGGTGTCTGAATGTTGGTCCGGGTTCCAATAATGTGTGGTCAAGAACTATACTCAAACTCCTTTTGCTTGACGTGTGTTGGTCAATAGCTAGCTGACCAGGTAACTTCTTTTACCTGGACTAAAGATAATTAGAATTATGCAATTTTGTTGGGCAGGTACAGTCATGGTCTTGGTGGACGTAGCCTTCATAAGCATTCATTGGGGCCGTTTTGTTAAAGCAGCATCGACTCCTATGCTCTCATTTTCCTTCACTAATAGATCTATCGATGCACCATGATCATAAGGACGCTCTGGCTTTAGCTTTGATATGCAATTACTGAGGCCATTGGTTAAAGCAGAATCTGATAACAGAGATGCCTTCAATACACTTAAAGCCTGCAACAAAAACGACTCTCAATATGGGAGCATATATGGATATCAATGGAGCAGAACATAATTTTCAAACCTGTTACCTCTTCCACTCCCATATGCAGCTCCATTTCTTCAACATCAGATAAATGAACTTTCAGCCCATTGAGAATTGAAACACTTCCGCTGAAGCCAAAAGGTGTGACTATCAAGTCATCAGTTATCGTATACATCGTTGTCCCTTCACATAATTCCCATAGCCGTTCAGTTACACAATAGACCACGTCATCGGATGCAATACACACTCTGTGTCGAAAGGAGACAATACTAAGCCTTGTTGAGCCAAAGGAAGAATATTGCTTTCAGAAATATAAAAGTAAGGTATCTTGGGCTTGAGTAACATGGTTTTTGTATCTTCGGTCTTGAGATACTTGTCGCCATCAATGTTCGCTATGCTCGAGTACAAATTGTCTATGTTGTTGAGATAAGACTTACTGCCTAAGAGATACACAACTGCTGCTAGTGGAATAGATAGGAAACTGTATAGGAAATCCACGAAATCCTCCTGCGCTTGTACGAACAATATCTTGTTCGTAGATTTTTGTACCATGGCTTTTACAATCATCTTCCTAGAGTTGGATAATAATGATGATGATGATGATGATGATGATGATTCTTTGTCCATGTTATGCAGTAGATCTCCTGTTGCATAATCCTTTGTGATTCTTTTACAGAGAATGGCATCTGTTAGTGGAGTTTCCGAGACTAAAGAAGCCGCTAGCAAATCCGTTATCTGATATCATAAAATTGTAAGTAGTCAGAAAGAGGATTTGTATGAATGAATTAATCTTACGACCAAAGACCTTAATTGAAACTGACCTCATTGTATCCAAGAGTCACAGTCCTCAGCTCTGCCCCGTCAGTGTCAGTAATCCCAAGCTTCATCAGAGTTTCTAGTACCTTTCCTGCTGTGATGGGTTCTAAACATAGATCATCTGATATTACGAAAGACTCTGTCTTCATTGTAAAACCTCCATCATCACAATCGCAAACCTTTCCATTACGTTCGGGTATCACCTTACTACAGCCATCTGATGAACTTAATGGCTGAGCAGATTAGTCTTACCGTAAATGTCCCAAAAATGGATACTATCAAGACTCGCTACACCATTGTACAAAGTGGTTAAGCTTCCGAGATCGATTGCCTCATTCTTGTGAAGGAGGATTTTGATGATTTTTCCGAGTGGCAAAGTAAGAAAGCTCAACCATCGGCTTCTGCAAAAAGTAGCTTAGTTTTCTGTTTATTCACCATAACTTTCAAAGAGTAGTCACGATGCTGAGCATCAAAGAATGTTTTGCCGGCCATAATGCTTTTATTAATTAAAGGGAAGAAATAATAGTAGTAAACTGAAATGATCAATGTCAATACTCCATCCCTTTGCATGGAGGCCGGCCGGTAGCAAGAATATTAACCAACGGCATCATGATATTGCAATCCGATGCATCCGTGGATTGTGTCCAATTTTTTATGAAAATTTATTACTTGTTTTGAAAACAGATATTAGTGTTTGCAATTGAACATACTACGTAATACAATTCATTAAAAAAATATAATACCTTTCCTCAAAGAGTGTGACACGTGTCAAACAATTAACTTAAATATTTGGGCTGAAAACAATTAAAAAAAAAGATTAAATGTCATATATCTTCACTCCCTCAACGTGCGCGAATACATCTCCCCACACAGTGAATTCCACCGCCAACTACCACCACCAATCTCCGGCAAAGCCGCCGGTGCAACCTTAACCAACGTTGGCGCAACCTCATCACGTCAGACTCACGACGTCAAATATCGAGGATCACTCTTGCGTCCCACTTCCGCCTTCTCGTAACATCTTCCGTCGCACATCTGGACACCACTCTCGGGCTCCGACGACGGCCAAAATTATCGTTCTGTTGAAGGTAAAATAAATTTTGACTTGCCTGAATTTTTCTTCTCCGCCTTCCCCCCTCTCCAAATAAAACACTTTTACTTTTATGTTTTTAATTCTTTGAAAATGAAAATATGTGCAGATGAAAAGAGATTGAGTGTGATGAAATGATGATACTTTGTGCAAAATGTAGAATTGTTCGCTGTTAAAGTGACCTTGTTTCCTCTGTTGGTTTATAAATTACCAATATATATATATATATATATATATATATATATATATATATATATATATTATTTTTTTATTTTTTTTGAAGAATCTTGATGAATTTTTTGAGCAATAGACTTCACGTCACGGGTTTACACCCTTAGGTTTGTATATGCAGTATCTATTTTGTGTTAACAATTTCTTTTTGTGATTTATATCGCTACCCTTCCACCTATTGAATTTGTTATGTTATTTATGTTTACATTATGTATGACAACTAAAATCAATAAGAAGTATATCACTGTTGTTTAGGATAATGTAAATCATTAGTTTTTTGTCATAGTTTAGTATGTTTACATGCTACTGTGATATCATTTGATTTATGGTAGAGATGGAAGATGACTCCTCAACTGAAGTTTACACTCCACAAGTTCCACAAGAACGCAAGCCTAAAACTGGTCATGAGTTTCTTACAATTGATGAAGCATTTCAGTTTTACAATGTGTATGCAAGGGAGGCTGAGTTCAGTGTAAGACGATACAACAGTAAGAAGAATAAAGGCACATGCGAAATTACATGAAAGTCATTTGTATGCTATAAAGAGGGGAAAACAAATGAATTAGAAATCGTGGAATTGTTCGAGTGGGCTGCAAAGCTAATATGTCAATTGTTAAACGACAAACTGGGCCAAAGTGGATTGTGAGTTCATTCATTTAGGAGCACAACCATGGGCTTACAACACCTAGAAAAGTACATCTGTTGAAGTCGCATCGGCATGTGTCAGTTGCAAAGAAGGCTTTAAGTGAACATTTTCCTAAAGCAAATCTTCTAACATGCCAGCAAGTGAGATTGATGGAAATTGAATCTGGTGGCCCTGAATTTATCGGGTGTACTGAACGAGATATTAGGAACTATAAAAGGGATTTGAGGGAAGAATGCAAAAGGGTTGATGCAGAAACATTGATTGAGTTCTTCTCAATGGAGAAAGAAAAAATCCTTCATTTTTTTTCGACTTTGGGGTAGACATCAACAACAACTTTGTGAGATGCTTTTGGGCAGATGCTGTTGGAAAAAAAGGTCATATAATTTTTTTGGTGATGTTGTGGTATCTGATACAACCTACAACACAAATATATATGACATGATTTTTACTCCAACAGGGATCAACCACCACGGACAAACAATTATATTTGGATGTGGGCTTTTGAGTGATGAGAAGACGAAATCATTTTGTCTGATTATTTAATAAGTGGTTAGAGGCTATGCCAGACAATCCACCTCTTGTCATTGTTACCGATCAAGATGCCGCTATGATAAAAGCAATTGCACAAGTGCTTCGAACCACGCATCACCATTATTGCATTTGGCATATCTTAACTAAATTTCTCGAAAAAATTAATATAATGACACATCGAGATGAGTATCACACACTGAAGGATGTCATTATGAACTCTGAGTCTATCGAAGAATTTGAAGAGCGTTGGGTTGAGCTCATGTAGTTCTACCTTGGCAAATAACGAGTGGCTTCATAACATTTATTACCTGTGTAGTAAATAGGTTCCTGCTTATGTTAAGTGTGTATTCAGTGCTAGAGTTTTGAGTAGTCAGAGGGCAGAAAGTTGTCATTCTTTTTTCAAAAGGTACATTTCAGTGAAAAATTCGTTGATGGATTTTATCACACGATTTAACAGAGCTCTTAGACATCAACGACACAATGAATTGGAAGCTGATCATACTAATGTCAATGAACAACCAAAATTGAAGTCATTTTGGCAATTGGAAACACAAATGGCAAAGATATACACAAGGAAAATTTTCAACGTTTTCTAAGAGGAAATATCTCAAAGTCATGCTTATTTTGTGGATTTGAAATGTGAGAATGATTTGCAAGCATTCTACACCGTTTACAGGGCCGATTTCAAGTTCGACATCAAGACAACGAGAACTTAACTACACTAAAAATGTCGATATAATGTCATGCAGTTGTTGTCAGTTGAGTTCAAAGGAATTGTTTGCAGACACATTTTGGCCTATTTTCGGGTTAAGCAGTTATGTGAGTTACCATCTGATAGGTATGGCCCAATCGCCCTACCTCCCTGGGTCGATCCAGCCCGCCAATCGGATCAATTGGACCCAAGAGCAGGAGCCCAACTTAACAAAGCCCATGCGCGGCGTGGGCGCCGTGGTTGACAAGTTAGGAAAAGATCCCCATGATCTTCAAAACGGCCATGCAGATATGCTTGCCGGATTTTTAGGAATTCTGTTAGGGTTGTTATTGTGTAGTATAAATAGGAGAAATATTGTTTAGACTAGGGTTCGAATTCTTTATTCCAAAAGGCCTGCTTGTAAGATTGTAATTGGAGGTTCTGAAACGGTGATAGTGAAACAAATCCGAAGGTTATTGCCTTCATCCGTGGACGTAGATCTCCGGATCGAACCACGTACATCTGTGTGTTTTTTACTTCTTTGCAATTTAGGGTGTTTTGATTGTGTTGGTTACGGTGTTGTCTTGGTAACGCGGGTTTACGTATTATCAATTGGCGCTGACTGTGGGAAACGAACCAAGCAAACCCTAGCATCATCCATCGCCGTATCGCATCAACATGGTGAATACACGCCAGTCAGCCAATCCGACCCAATCTCGTCGGAATCCTCTCGTCGATCAAAATCCTCCGCTGCAGCACCAGCAAATCCAGGATCCGTCCGTGGGACAAACAGATGCAGAACACCCCGCGCCCACCCACCCACCGGCGCGGTTTGACCCCCAACCAACCCCTGAACTACTTCAGGCACAACAAGCATTCCTTCAGGAACACGCTGCCCTCTTCCAAGAATGGAATCATCGTCGCGCAGACTCCGGTGTGCGCGCCAACAATGGCGCCAATCAGGTGGCACGACGTCTCTGCCAAGATCAATCTCACGCACTCAACGAAGATCCCCCCCACAGAGCCAGATAGGACCGTCGCCGTCACCGGTCAGTGTCACCCGGGGAAAATCGAAGTTCTAATGGCTCAAGGCCACGTCCTGCTGATCACACTGATGCTAACCGGTGCCGACCTGTCGATGTGGCTAAGCGGGTTCGTCTGGAGAACCCCCGTTTACTGGATCCCCTAGAACAGGAGCAGGCTCAATTTGATGTCGAGCTCAACAAGGTGTTAGGCCTTGAAGCTGATGGGGAAATAATCACCCCATTCTCCCCGGAGATTCTCGCCACACCACTCCCCAAGGGGTTCAAACGTCCCCTAGTGCCCCTATATAATGGTACCGGGGATCCAGGTAACTTCCTGAGCGCGTTCAAATATGCCATGTTCAATCAGGACTGCACACCCCATCACTTGTGCAAGGTGTTCCCCGAATACATTCAAGACGAGGCCAGAATTTGGTTTGATTCCTTACCTCGAGGCAGCATTACGTCCTTCCGGGATCTTGCCGAGCAGTTCTGGGCCCGCTTCCACACGCGGGCGAAACCAATGGCCACTTTGGCCGATCTAATGAACCTTGAGCAACGAGACGGGGAGACCATTTCTCAGTTTCTCGAGCGCTTCACTGCAGAGAGCCTAAAAGTAGGTAGCCGGTCTGATGATGTTATCATCACTGCTTTCATGAAACAGCCTCCGAGCCGGACCGCTTTACTCCGAGCTTGCTCGACACCCCCGACCACTACCTGTGAAGAGCAAACTCGACGAAAAAGGGAGAAGTACACTACTAAGAAACAATCAGACAGAACGCAAGTCGGGACCAGTACCCGGACCAGTGCTTTTAGTCACTTGGGCAAGGGTAGGCTAGAGCCTCGCAGTGACACTCCTCAATTCACACCCCTTACGCGGTCAAGAACAGAAATACTTTCTGTTCACAAAAATGACCTGCGACCATGCCCACGGATGACTGCTCCAACAGACAAGCGCAATCGTGGAAAGTGGTGTACGTATCACCACGATCATGGACACGATACCGAGGAATGCCGAGAACTCTGCAAAGAAATAGAAGACTGCTTGAAACACGGATCTCCTCGGCAATATATTGCTCGGACCAAGGACAAGCTTCAGTAGAGCAGAAATGGGGGTCAACAACAAAGTCGGGGTGACTACGATAACAGAGGCCATGGACAGGGCCGACCCCAGTAGCGTAACAACAGGTCGGGATATAATAATTACCCACGGCAAGACCAGGGCAATCGCCAACAAAATCAACCTCAGCAACCTCATTTATTACCACCTCCGCCATCGCATGGGGATCACGGGGACAACCCACCGAATCATGTAGTCCATGGGATAATAAATGTGATCTATGATGCCATGCCAGGAGGGACTTCCCGAAGTGCCCTCAAAGCCGAAGCGCGCAGGCCCCCTCCCGAGGATCCACATCACAAGCGCCTCCATAAATCTGAAACCGTGAGCTTTACCGAGAACGACCCTGTTCCCGAGCTTACTCCTCACACAGATGCCATTGTCATTGACATGGCCATGGCCAATGTCACTATTAAGCGAGTTTTCGTCCACAACGGCGCAACTGTAAGTGTCATCTTCTCCGATTGCTTCCGAAAGATGGGCATACCCCGCGAGCAACTCCGACCTGCTCCCGATCCTTTATAGACCTTCACCCAAGGAGAGGTCCAACCTGAGGGAGTCATCAACCTCCCCGCGTCGCTTGATACGTATCCCGCGATAAAAACTATTTTCGTGGATTTTTATGTGGTATCCTCTTCGTCGCCATACGACATGATCCTTGGTCGGGACTGGCTCACCCCAGCTAAAGCCATTTGCTCTACATATCACCTGACGCTGAAATTTCCTACACCCCAAGGGGAGGTTGCCATCCGTGTTAACCAGAAAGTTTCCAAGGAATGCATGCATGTTGCACTCAAGAAGACAGTTAAGGCTCCTCCGAAGCCACAATTTCAAATAGCCACTCTGGAACCCGTTCCGGGCGTCTCCGAGCCCCTCGGAGATGGCACTGTCGAAGTGCCACTGGATCCTGCTAAACCGGATCAAACTGTTAAAGTAGGCGCAGTCAGCGTACCCCTGTTGCACAACGCAATTATTCAGACTTTAATGGAGTACCCCGAGATCTTTGCTTGGTCTCCCCTAGACATGCCGGGAGTCTCTCCGGACCTCATCACTCACAAACTAAACGTCAATCCTGTTGTGAAGCCAATACAGCAAAAACGGCGATAATTTGCCCCGGAAAGAAATGCAGCTATCCGAACCAATGTCCAACAGCTCATGGACGCAAACATCCTATTCGAAGTCCACTATCCATTCTGGCTCTCTAATCTAGTTATGGTAAAAAAACTAAATGGGGCTTGGAGAATGTGTGTTGATTTCTCTGATCTTAACAAACACTGTCTGAAGGACTGCTATCCTTTACCACCTATTGACCAGAAAGCCGAAGCCATCACAGGGTATAGGGTACTCTGCTTTTTGGATCTGTACAAGGGATATCACCAAGTCCACATGGACCGGTGGGACGCTGTCAAGACTGCCTTCATCACTGATTTTGGCATCTTCGCTTTCAAGAAGATGCCCTTCGGACTCAAAAATACCGGGGCAACATATCAGCGTCTCATGGACCACGTCTTCCGAGGTCAGATAAGCCGCAATGTTGAGGTATATGTAGACGACCTCGTTATTAAAAGTTATTCTTTGGAGTCATGCGTGCAGGACGTTGCCGAGACACTTAGCACACTGCGGCGCCATAATTTTCGGCTCAATCCAGCTAAATGCACATTCGTTGTTGGATCGGAAAAATTCCTTGGATACATCGTATCCCAACACGGCCTTCAGGCCAACCCGACGAAAATCAGGGATGTAATGGATCTTTAGACACCGAAGACTATGAAAGACGTCCAACGTCTAACAGGTGGCCTCGCCGCCCTAAACCGCTTTTTATCCAAGGCAGCGGAGCACCAGCTTCCCTTCTTCAAAATTTTATGACAAGCAAAGAAGTTTGAATGGACTTCGCAGTGCGACAAAGCCTTCGCGGATCTGAAACAGCATCTCAGCCAGTTGCCTACTATGCCAGCACCTCTCCCCGGAGAGCCTCTCTACATATACTTAGCCTCTGCCGACGAGGCAATCAGTGCGGCCCTCGTCCGCGAGGATCACGGCACGCAACGACCTGTGTATTTTGCTAGCTGAGCCCTCCAGGGGGCCGAAACCCGCTACTCTGTGGCAGAAAAGACAGTTTTGGCTCTAGTCATGGCGGCCCGCCGCCTGCGTCCTTACTTTCAGGGGCACACCATCCGGGTCCTCACAAATCAACCTGTTCGCCAGGTTCTTATCAAACCCGATGTATTGGGACATTTGGCTAAGTGGGCAATTCAGCTTGGAGAACATGACATACAGTTCCTACCTCGCCGAGCTATCAAAGGGCAAGCTCTCGCAAATTTTCTCGTCGAGATCCCACTCAATGACCCCGAAACAAGTGCGCCTCCCGAGACCGCACCCCAGGCCGACCCTGAGGTCGAAGCAAACAGGTGGCAGGTCTACGTAGATGGTGCCTCCGCCACCCGAGGTAGTGGTGTCGGGGTCCTTCTCACTGGGCCCAATGGTATGGAAGTTAAATATGTCCTGCGCTTCAAGTTTAAAGTGACGAACAACGAAGCCGAATATGAAGCGGTCATTTCCGGGCTCCGGCTCGCTCAAACCTTTGGGGCTTCGCATATAAGGTTATACACCGATTCTGAAGTAGTCTCCAGTCAAAGCAAGGGCACATATGCGGCGAAAGATGATACGATGAAAAGGTATTTGGCTTTAACTCAAAAACTTTTGCTGACTTTCACCTCCACAGATGTTCAGCAGATCCCCCGAGGAGAAAATGCTAAGGCTGATACTCTCAGTAAATTGACCTCCGCGGTCCCGTTGAACGTGTCTCCTGACATACTTGTCGAAGAGGCTACCCATCCTTCAATCAACGAACAGGTTGTCTCTGTGGTGACTGATGTAGATCCTAATTGGATGACTCCGCTCATTCGGTATCTACGGGATGGCACCCTACCAGAGGATAAAATACTTGCTCGGCAGATAAAATTGAAAGCACCGAGGTACACACTTCACGATGGAGTCCTATACCGCCAGTCATACTTGCAGCCGAGCCTCCGTTGTCTAGGTCCGGTCCAAGCCGTGATGTCCTCCGGGAACTTCATGAAGGGTCATGCGCAAGTCACATCGGGTCACGTACTTTAGCCAAGAAAGCACTCCGGCAGGGGTACTACTGACCCACCTTATTTAATGACACGCACAATCTTGTGTCCCAGTGCGACAAATGTCAGCGGCACTCCCGAGTGAAGCACCAACCACAGAGCGCCTGGCCGTTCATCCAGTGGGGCATCGATATCGTGGGTCCATTCCCAGTTGCCCCGAGAGGACTTAAGTTCCTTGTGGTCGCTATTGACTATTTCACTAAGTGGGTCGAAGCCGAGCCACTCACTGCCATCACTGGCCAGAACATTCTAAAATTTATCTGGCGTAACATTGACTGCCGCTTCGGCATTCCAAGTATGATTATATCTGACAACGGCAAACAGTTTGCCAATGATTCCTTTCGTTCCTGGTGCGAAGAGTTGCACATCAAACAGGTTTTCACCTCGGTAGCTCACCCCCAAGCCAATGGCCAGGTTGAAGTGACGAACCACACTCTCGTCGACGGCCTCAAGAAACGACTGGATCAGGCCAAGGGCCTCTGGGCCGAGAATCTTCCGCAGATTCTCTGGGCTTATCGCACAACGCCACACTCTTCAACCGGGGAAACGCCTTATAGCCTCACCTACGGCTCCGAAGCTGTCATTCCTGTTGAGATTGGGGTACCCAGCCCTCGACTCTTACACCTTGATCCCGAAACTAATGAAGAAGCACTCTGGGCCAACCTCGAAGAGCTTGAACATCGTCGCGACCAATCTTTCATCCGTCAAGCTAAGTATAAACAAGAAGCGGCTCGATATCACAACAACCGGGTTTGAGGAACACAGTTCCAGGTCGGAGACTTGGTGCTTCGACTGAATTCTGCTAGTAAAGCCGCACCCGAGGGCAAGCTACATGCCACTTGGGAAGGACCGTATCGTGTTACCGTTGCCTACGCCTCCGGGAGCTATCAGCTAGCACATCGGAATGGTACCCCGGTGCCCCGCACATGGCACGTCAGCAACTTGAGACGTTTTTTCCTCTAACCTTCTTGGTTCGACAGATGTTTTTCTATCCTTTATTTTCTGGAGTTTTCTTTTACTTAGTGCAGCATCTTAATTTTGTTGTCTTTCAGTTTTAGATTGCATTATATTCCTATTTGTCCCGACATTGGAAATTAATACAATGGTTCCTTTACACGTATGTTATTCGCTTTATGCACCGTGGGGATGCCCCAACCCACTCTAATATACACTTAGTGGTATTACTTTATCACTTGTCTCCGAACTAGCGTGACCTCTCGCACGATCCGTCCGGGGAGGTCTCAAACCTTGTCTCAGGACTAGCGTGACCTCTCGCTCGATCCGTCCGGGGAGGTCTCAAACCTTGTCTACGGACAAGACCTACCTCCTGCCCGATTCGTCCAAGGAGATTTTTTAACTTGTCTCCGGACGCATTCCAATATGCTACGTCCTCCCGAGGACTAGAACAACTACATTGCATTGCATACTTGCACACGTAAAAAAAAAATTATACATCTTTACATACACATATATTTTCCTTTAAACAATATATCAAAAATTTTCCTTTATACATATATATTTCATACATACAATTTTGAAATTTTACAAATCTTATACATCTTTATTCTTTATTACATCGTGCTATCTCTTCTTGCCTCCTAACCAAAACTCAGCACTCAGGCGCCTTGGCAAGCCTTGCCCTGTGCCTAGACTCCTCCGGGACCTAGCAGCACTCCGGGGCACTCCTCTGCTCCTTGGGCCCCTTTGGCTGTTTTGCCGTCCGCGGTTCGGTTGGCTCGCGCTCTTCGTTGGCCCCGATTTATGTGCCCATTCTACTGGGTCCCACTCTGCCGGGGCTATCTCTTCGACTTCCTGGACGAACTCCCAAACTTGTTCCGTAGACTCCAGGCTTCGCTCCGGCTCCGCCTCTTGCCGTCCTGCCGGTCTTCTTTCAGGCCTTGACCCCTCCTTGCTGGCCCTACTCGCCACAGCGGCGCTCGGTTCTTCAATTATGATTCCTCCCGCCTGCGCTGTGTGAGTTGGCCTTCTTCTGCGTGTTTTGGAGGTCTTGGCCCGGTTGCAGCTTGCGATGTTCTTTTCCGGAGTGCGCTGCCATTTTTTCTGGCCTTCCAAATTTTGGTACATGCCGAGGAGAAGCTCCAGCACCAGCCATTTTCTGTACACCTCCGCAGAGTTCGGATCCCCGAGGTCCATTAATTCTTTTATTTCCGCCTGCACTTCTAACTCAACCCGAGTCATTCGAGGCGCCTCCGAGGCCACCTCGAAGTCCTCCTCAAGGCAATCACTGAAGTCTACTGCTAGGGGTGCAATTTCCCTAAAATCCGCCCGGTACACTGTCCTGATTTTCCTCTTCTCAGGGAATATACTTCGTAACGGCTCTGCGTCAAGTGGTCGTTTCGCCGTTCCCACTTCCCTAATAGAGGATGAAGACGAAGAAGAAGACATACTTACTTGTTTCAAAGAAATTGTTGATCAGAAATTTGCAAGGTGATTCTCCTTTTCTCCCGCTCTTTATCTATCGCAATTTGCAAATGAAAGTAAAGTGAAACTTCCTGTATAAGCTTTATATATATATATATATATATATATATATATATATAGCATTCAACGCATATGATGCATGCGTGTTTTTTACGCGCTTCACAATTACCTAGGCGCATATGGAATCACGTACCTCGGGTTTGGGTCAGCATTATTTCAACTCCGGTTGACTACCTCATCTCGGAAGAACATTATTTCAACTCCGGTTGACTACCTTACCTCGGGGGAGCATTATTTCAACTCCGGTTGACTACCTCACCTCGGGGTGAGCATTATTTCAACTCCGGTTGACTACCTCACCTCGGGGAAACATTATTTCAACTTCGGTTGACTACCTCACCTCGGGGGAACATTACTTCAACTCCGGTTAACTACCTCACCTCGGGGGAGCATTATTTCAACTTCAGTTGACTACCTCACCTCGGGGGAACATTATTTCAACTCCGGTTGACTACCTCACCTCGGAGCATTATTTCAACTCCGGTTGACTACCTCACCTCGGGGGAACATTATTTCAACTCCGGTTGACTCCTTCACCACAGTGGGTATTTCTTCTCACTAGAATGGTATAACCTTTCAACTACATGGCACTCCGGTGCTACTCCGGTACGACTTCGGCTTTAACAGTCACAACTCGGCCAGCAACTACATCCTACAAACCGAAGCGCCTACCTCGCTCCGGTTGAGGAGGGGGGGGCATCTGATAGGTATGGCCCAATCGCCCCACCTCCCTGGGTCGATCCATCCCGCCAACCGTATCAATTGGACCCAAGAGCACGAGCCCAACTTAACAAAGCCCATGCGCGGCGTGGGCGCCGTGGTTGACAAGTTAGGAAAAGATCCCCATGATCTTCTAAACGGCCATACAGATATGCTTGCCGGATTTTTAGGGATTATGTTAGGGTTGTTATTATGTAGTATAAATAGGAGAAATCTTGTTTAGACTAGGGTTCGAATTCTTTATTCCAAAAGGCCTGCTTGTAAGATTGTAATTGGAGGTCCTGAAACGGTGATAGTGAAACATATTCGAAGGTTATTGCCTTCATCTGTGGACGTAGATCTCCGGATTGAACCACGTACATCTGTGTGTTTTTTACTTCTTTGCAATTTAGGGTGTTTTGATTGTGTTGGTTACGGTGTTGTCTTGGCAACGCGGGTTTACGCATTATCACCATCTAAGTATATTCTACATAGATGGACAAAAACTGCAAAAAGTGGGAGAGTGCAAGATAGTTATGGTAGCGAAATTGAGGATGTTCATGACAAATCGCTTATGACAAGACACTCAAAGTTGCCATATTTGGCTTCTATGGTAGTAGATGATGCGTCTCTCACTGAGGATGGATCAAATTTGCTCATGGAACAATTAGAATATGTGCACTGTGAAATAAAGAAGATGAACATTGGTAAAAGTGAGTAGCGGTGCTCTTCCGAAGGAAAAAAAACATGAATGGGAAGAGTCAAAGTATTATTGACCCTGCACATGTTAGAGCGAAAGGATGTGGCAAACGATTCAAATCTTCAAAGGAAAAGGTGAGCTCGAAGGGAAGATCTTGCCGTGGTTGTGGCTCTAATGGCCATGACAAGAGAACTTGTCCGACATTGTTAGAAAGGTACAATAATAATTTATTAAAGTTCGTACCACTTCATTTTTATGATTTTTCCTTACTTTTTCTTGGCTGTTATTTTATTTTGGCATTTTGAATTCTTATTTTGAGTTTGCACATACGTAGATCACCCATATCCGAGACTCAAGAGGAACATTTTTATATCAGCCGTATCCGAGAGGAACATTTCATCACAAGATCTAACTGACGAAGATTTTATATCAAATGCGGGTATACTTATTTGAATTAGCAATTTTATTAAGTTTTTATTTTGTTTTGTACATAATTTTGACATTGTATATTTGGCAGGGTAATAATGTTTGGAGTGGTAATGGATTCTTGTGATAGCAAGAATGAGGATGTTGGTGTCAAGTTGGAGTGCTGGAGTTGAAGAAAATGTTGTTTCATATGTAATGCTTTTTGAAACCATAGTCAATATCTTGCAGGCCTGTGTGATTTAAGTTGTATAACTTCTATAGTTTTAGTTATTCAAAGCTAGTAGGATGCGGCAGAAAAGCATGGATATGATTGTCATTTACTTATGGTTCTCTTAGAAGTTTGTGTAAAATGGTGTTGTTTTATGTCTGCTATATCCAGAGAATATAAGGTATAGACAGGTTTTTGGAATTAAATATTGCAGGAAGATAACACCATTCTTGAAAGTGGTTTTAGTTACCACTTTCTAATTGGAGCAATTGTGTATCACCTCCAATTATGATGATTATGAACACCTAAAACAAGCAATATCAGATACTAAAAACAGTAATATTTTCATTGGACAGGTCCACAACAAGTAACATTGAATTCCAAAAACTTTGAACTTTTATCGATAAATATCCATAAAGACATCATAATTCCAAGAATACATCTGTTTTAACCAAAATAATCAAAATTGTTAAGCACCTTATACATCAAGTAAATACAAAGTTATAACAAAACATCGGAGTTCAGTTTCATGCCCCTCTTGTTGTCTGAATTTCGCCTGATGTAAGGGAGGATGATCGAAAGTGGCAGCTCACAGATTTCTTGATACGTGCTTTTCTTCAATGTAATCGTTGTGTAGGGGAATATCTCGATGCTCCCACCCGATGTAAGTTAAAGAAACGTTGAGCGATAAGAATCAAAACCATCTTAACCACATAACAAGATACAACCACTAAAAGAAGTGGATGCACATGTGAAAAATTACTACTCATAGAAGACACATCAATGGTCAACCCCATATACATAAAAGAAAAATGCATCAGAATGTTCTTCATAATGGCCTCACACTTCTCCATCAGTATTAAAACAAAGCTTTCACAATAAAAAATATAAATTATGTGTTGAAAACAAGTTAGCTTTAACTATAAATTAACAGTAAAAAAAACTTAATATGAGGCCTTAGAATTTAACAAAATTCACTTCATAATTTTACAAGGGAGTAGCATCTGTTTTCCTTAACCATAATGCAATTCTACATAAATCAAACATTGTTTCAAAATCTTAACAGTATACAAGCAAGCAATTGAATCCTCAAAAGTCAGCCAAATCTCTTTTGAAAAGAAACCATATTTTCATTTTAACCCTAAAAATAAAATTGCTTAATTTTTACGGGGGGCGAAGAAGACAAATTCAAGTACGTAAAATTTATTTTACCTTCAATCGACTGAAAATTTTGGCCTTCGTCGGAGCCCGAGAGTGGTGCCCGGATCTGCAATTGGCGACTGTTATGAGAAGACGGAAGCAGGGGCGCGAGTAACCCTCGATATGTGACACCGTGAGTCTATGAACGTGACGAGGTTGTCGGCAGCAGTGATGAATGGTCCTAAGGCGGTGGCGGCGAGTGGTGGTAGTTGTTGGCAGTAGAAGCGTCTTGTCCTCATACTCGCGTGCATTGAGGGAGTGAAGATATATGACGTTTAATCTTTTCTTTTAATTGTTTTCAGTCCAAAGATTTTAAGTTAATTGTTGACATGTGTCACACTCTTGTTGGTTAGGTTAATCAGTCGCACATGCCGCTCATATTGTAGGGCGCTTATATGAATAAACCTGCACATTTTCGCACAATATCTAACGACATATAAAGTAATACATTTCATTAAAATAGACAACATTTTTCTAGATAAACACTGATATATTTTTGTAAATACGCGATATCTTTCAGTATAAATGCTAATATTTTTTTATAAGAAAAATTCACACAATTTACGGATCCACCAATAATCCAAATTGCTCGGAGTGCACTTGGTGTACATAATATTTGTGCTATTTGGCTATGCATTATACGGAAGATTCTTTGTACTTGAACTAGTGTGCAAACAGAGTTGTACTAGTAAAAATAATTACAAATAGTAAGTCATTTAAGGCCTTCCCCAATGGCGGGGAAGGTGATGACATGGAGGTGAGAGAAATACCCAACATGGGATATTTTCTCATTGAGGAAGGAATTTGGGGGGAGGGGTATTTGTGGGAGGTAGTGTTTTCACTACCTGGGTATTTTTGGGGTGGGGAGAGTGGGGGAAGGGGGCAAGTGAAGCTACGCAGGGGGGGAGAGAGGAACAAGCCGGGCACGCGTGAGCGGTGGGCCCCACCACCTGCAGCTTTGTCCCCACCAGTTTTTTTTTTTTTTTTTTTTTTTTTTCTTTTTCTTCAGTTTTGTTTGGTTTTTTAAATGTGTGATAAATGATGGTTTAGGAACAATGTAGCCGTTTCCGAATTTTACTTTGTTGACTTCGATTTTTTTTTTTTGGTGTACCTTGTGTGTTTATATTTTGTATTTTTACGTTTTAAATGGTGAAAAAAAAAATAATAATACATTTTTCAATTTTATTTTTCAAATTATTAATAAAATATAAAAAAATAAAACAATCAGAATATTTAAATATTTATTAATTATCCGAAAATTATATAATTAATATAGTTGGTAGATTAATAAATAAAAGAGATAAAATAAAATATTGAGGTGAACCCCCCACATATACCTGCTTTTTAGGTATATTGTTGAAGAAAATTTTTGTTTTGAGGTATAAGTATTTTTACTTTTGAGGTAGCGCTGATGTGGCATTAAAATACCTACTTTTTGAGATAGACCATTGGAGAAGGCCTTAAGAAGTTTTAGATAAAAGCTAAATACTACATAGGCCTATCAGGCCTCTTGGAAAATTATAGGAATTACAAGATAAAATACAATTAATCATTATTATTGTTGAATGTGCTTTCTAAATGCTACCTAAAATACGTCATTCGAAGTTGTCTGTTCTGTTGTAAAAGTTTCCTATTAACTTCAATTAGTTTTTATTTAGACATTAATTTCTCATTAACTATCTATTTTTATTTACCAATTCTTCTCCACTCAATTATACCTATTTCCTAATTAATCCCGTCTATATCCCAATTAGTTGTTAGATGTCAGTCCACGGCCTTTACTTTCAATAAATAGGTTGAAATTAAAGGTTAGTTTTTTTTGTAATTCACCCTTTAATGCTCTCATAAACTTAATTAACGAAGTCAAATGAAGATCACTATCATCTGATTGCTTTTGGAATATTTGGTCTAAATTATATTTAGATTGTGCAGCGAATTGGAGATACAGAAGTCTCCTTGAGTTTCGTTCAATTTTCATTTGATCTATTTTGCCCCTATTATATATAATATTAAATGATTATTATAGTAATAAAATATCTTTCTTGTTCCTACTTAATAAATTATTGTATGATAATTAAATTAAAGTATTAAACAAATATTAAAGTGACTTAAATATCAACTAATTTTTGTTTGGATTATTGTCTATTTTAAACATAATATCAAATGGTATTCATGTGTGTATATATATATATATATATATATATATATATATATTTCTTGAAGTGTTTATTTTATCCATACTTAATAAGTTATTATATTGTTCATTAATACAATGATTTGGTCAAACAAGATTTCTTCTTTTTTTATTAATCATTTTCTCATCTAATATCACATCATTTAAGTTTTGATATGTTGTATTTCTTTTCTTGTAATATTCAAGTTTTTTTGTTAACAACGTTGATGCATGAACTATTCGAAGTTTGACACAACTTTGGTTTATGTAAAAGTTTAATTGAATTATATTCCCACAGTATGCAAGAATGATTTTTTTTTTCTTTATCCATATTTCTTGAGTGATTCATTTTCATTTCTTATGTATCTTTATGTTTTTTTTTAAACATATTACTCGTAAATAGTTCTCTTTTGATTTCCAAAATTTAATAAAACTAGATATTTACCCGTATTATGCACGGGCAAGATGTTTATTTAAGATTATATTGGCAATATAATAATAGTAATGTAAATAATAATAATAATAATTTAAATATTTAACATCTCAAACTAATGGAATGAAAGTTGTAGGTTACAATCAGAAATTGCGGAAAAACTTCTTTGTACACAATATTCGCAGGACTATTAATATGTTTATTCTCTTCGTCACATATGATAATTTTTCAGTCATTTTTTTTATTAGTGGCTTTGGGGAATGCAAAATATAACTGACCGTGACAAAAAAAAACTGACTTCTTCATAAAAAAGGCAAAATGATAGTTCATATTTTAGATTTAATATTTAATTCTTAAGAAATCAACTAACTTTTAAATATGTTCAATATGAGTGTTAAATTAAATATCATAAACACAAAATTAATATGATATATTATTTATCAAAAATAGATTTATAAATAAAAAATTATAGATGATTTAAAACTAGAGTTATGATAATGCGCAATCTGGTATCCAGGAAACTTAACGAAAATTTACGTAAACAATATGAAAACACATAAGATTTACGTGGTTCGATCCGGAGATCTACGTCCACGGGCAGAAAATCACTCTTGCCGAGGTGTTTCTTTCACTAGAACTTTGAGATTACAAGCAACAATTTAGAATACAGAATGCGAACCCTAATTCAGAGTTTTTTTCCCATGTTTATACTCAACTTTCCCAAACCCTAACTAATTCCCTATTCTCACGCCTATTTCTCGCTGCATGGCGGTTGAGAACGGATCGTGAGCCTTGATTCGCGGAACAAACCATCCGTTGGGCCGACACGTGTTCCTGGTCCTGCTGGGCCTACGCGTGCTTGCTGGGCCTACGCGTGCTGGGCCGGTCAGTGGGCTCAGGTGTTAACCCGACCCGAAGTGATCGGGCCATCCCTATCAGATGCCCCCCCCCCCAGCCGAAGCGAGGAAGGAGCTTCGGTTGTCACCGGGGTGGAACCGTAAGCAAGAATGGCCGTGGTCGCGGGCGCGCCGAAGTGTTTATGGATGACTAAGTCTATCCGCGTCCCCGGGACTCCACGGAGCAGTCTGCGGAAGCGGAGTCGAACTAGGCCGAAGTGCACAGGACATATAGCGAGATACCGAATTTCCCAGAAGCAAGAAACGTGTCGGAAGTATATAATGACCTGGCCGAGGTGGAGGGTACACCGGAGTGTAGTAGTCTGGCCAAAATGAAGGAAGCACCGGAGTGTGGTAGTATGACCGAGGTAAAGGAATCACCGGAGTGTAGTTTGAATCTTCCTGACGAAGGGTGAGGTCGATGTGATTGGCGGCGCCATCATGAGAGAGAGGGATGTGAAGTGACACGCTCTGCGATTTCCAAGAAACCTGTTCCCCACGCGCCTTGGGAACTGTAAAGCGCGTGAAGAGCACGTTTAAATCTCCATCATTGAATTTGAATAGGCTGTATCAGAGCCGTTGTTTTTTTGCGTATATATTTGGAATAACTGCACAGTAACTCTTCATCTTCTTCATTGCGATTTACCAGTTTAGAAAGCGGGAAAAAGAAGGGAATTCTGTGCCTGTGATTCATCTCAAATCAAAACTTCTCAAATTCAACCCAAGTAAGTATGTCTTCCTCTTCATCTTCTGCCTCATCTTCTGCCTCTATTCAAGAAGTAGGGACTACGAGTGCCCCGTTAGATGTCCCCCCCCTTCGGTACCTCATTCCGGAGAGGAATGAGATTAGGACCGTAGACAGGGCCGATGGGCTGGAAAGCAACGTTATGATGGTTGTCTTTTATCAATGCGCGGAGGAGGATTTGGAGGTGGCCTCTGTAGCGTTACGGATGACGCGAGTGCAGATTGAGAGAGAAATCCCGTCATTTTACTTTCCCTTTAACTTAGAGTATATAATACCGAACCCCGATGATAGGGCCTGCTGCCCACCGCAGGGGTTTATTAGTGTGTACATAGATCCCCTTAGAATAGGCCTGAGACTGCCCCTGTGGGACATTGTGATCCGGTTGCTGCAATATTACGGTATTGCCTTGAGCCAACTAGCGCCGAACGCAGTGAGGCAGGTAGTGGGATTCACCGTGGTGTGCAAGAACGCCGGGATAGAACCCACCGTAGAGATTTTTAGGTTTTTTTACCAATTAAAAAACTTCGGGAAGTCCAAGGGGTGGTACTCCTTCAGCCCCCGAACCCGAGGTGGGTTCAAGGTTCAAAACCCAAGTAAGGTAGAGGGGTGGAAGGAGAGGTTTATATTTGTAAAAAACAAAGTAGCCCTCCCGAAGTGGAGGAGGGATGAGGTACTGGATACTGCTCCGGTGGAGAACCCGGAGCCCGAAGTTATACATGTGTTCCGGTCAGTGGGGACTTTCAAAACCCTCTGCACCGAGGAAGAACTGGAGGAGGCAGGACTGAGCCCGTATTATTCGGGCAATGCGGGTGCCGAAGAGGGTAGGAGTTCTTCTATCTTGCTTTTTACAATTGTTGACTGTGTATATAACTAACTTTATCTTCTGTGTGCAGTGGGACGCTTCGGGAAAGAGCCGGCTGGAAACCCCGTGGTGGCGGCGACGGCCAAAAAGAAAGGCAAATCTGCTGAGGCATCTCCCCGGGGAAAGATGCCGTCCGATGCGAGGCCCAGTGCTGGGTCCGAGGAGCAGGTAGGGGTAACGAAGCCTACCCCTATGTCCAAGAAGAGGCCGGAGCCATCTGGGACTCCTCCGACAGCAGCGAAAAGACTCCGCACGGATGGGGGTATGGAGGTAAGTTCCAGTCGTGTTGTCAGCTACTGTTAATGCAATTGCATTGAATATTCTTCTGTGATGATCATTGTGTGCTATCATTGGTTCAGGTGAAGGAGCAGGGGCCCCCAAGTCTGTTGGGGTTAGAAGGCGCGGACGCCGAAGAACTTCTGCGCTTGGCGCGAGGTATCCTGGACCTCGGTCGGAAGAGCGAGAAGGAAGGCAAGGAGGAACTGGCCGAAGTGGCAAGGGAGCTTTGGGCGCGCAACGACCGGTTGACCCACGACCTAACTGAGGCACGCAAGAGGGCTGCCTTGGTCGAAAACGAGGTTGCGCGTCTGCGCGGGGTGGAGGCAGAGACTAATGTCCTCCGAGGTGAAGTGCTGCGGCTGCGGGCAGAGATGGAGGCTCGGGAAGCGGCCGTAGTCGAAGGGCAAGGAGCGATGCTGAAGACATTCGCCGACAAATTATTCCAAACCAGCACGTTCCTTGACTTCCAGACGGAGTTTGTGGCAATAGGGGACCAGGCTACACGATCCGCGCTGCTGGAGCAGGTGAAGGAGGTCTACCCGAACGTGGATGTATATCGTCCAGAATTCGGGTATGACTTTGAGGCAGTGGCCGGGGTAGAAAAGGCCTATTACGCTGCTCTAGCGAATCTGCCGGAGTGGCCCCTGGTGAAGGCTCTAGGGGAGAAGAAGCAACTGCTGACGGCCGCGGAGATCGCCAACTGCGAGGTGGACCAGGACCAAGAGTTCATGGCGTTCCGCCGGGGTGAGCTGGTCTCCGAGCCCCGAAACAAAGAACCCCCCCCACGGATGGAGGTCGAAGCCATAGCTGCGGACGAAGCTGTCGCGGCAAATGAGGAGGGAGAAGCCGAAGTGTCAGAGGGCCAGCGAGAGGTGTTGCCCGAGGACATTGAGGCAACTGAGCGGGAGGTCAGTCGATCCCCGCAAATTTAAAATTGTAGATAATAGGAGTGCGTGCGAGCATTGTGCTGATTCCTGGATATTGTACTTCCATTCTGTTAAATATAATGTTTGTTTCTCAGACACTTCGTCTTCCTTTTGCGTGAATGATCAATGTTTGTTGTTTTCGAACTGAATTCCAACTCTTTACATACTTGAGATTGATCGACCTGGTTGACTCTTCTTTCTGTTTAGAGCACCGCGGAACTACACGAAACAATAAAGAAACTCATGCGATCACTTGAGTGGTTCCGCGAAGAAAAGAACAACCTGCAAATGCACGTAGTGCCAAAGCTGGAAAAGCAGGTGGCCGCGGCAGAGAGGAAGGTGGTTGAAGCCGAAGAAAGAGCCAAAGATTTCGAGCTGAAATACCGGACTACAGCTGCCGAAATGAGCCGCGTCCTCGTTCATCAAAGGGAGTATGATCGGATACTGTCGGAGTTCGGCCTTCTGACCTTTGAGGAAGTGGAGGAGCGGGTCGTGGAGATACAGGGCGAAATCTCGGCGCTTACGGCAAATAACCCCGCGGAGGCCTCGGAGCTCGTAAGAAAGCGAGAAGTTCTAGAGCTGCTTCTTAGCATGTACGAAGGGCTGAAGGGCCGAGGCAGGTGGAGGCCTTCTGCCGAGGAATTCATTGCGAGTTCAAGCCGGGGCCAAGGTACTCCTAAAGCTCCCCGGAAGGATAAAAAGAGGCCCTCTGGGAAGAGTCAAGGCATTGTTATTCGAGAGCCAGCTCCGGTGACCACGATTGAAGAAGAGCCCGCTGTGGTTGCCGAAGAAGTAGTCGAGGAGCTGGCCAGAGAAATTGAAGTGATGGCTCCGGAGGAGTGGGACCCTGTGTAGTGGGCCCAAACCCCGAGGTCCGCTCCACAACCAAGTAGCCGAGCTCGGACTAGAGACGAAGTCCCCAGGCAAACGCCCAGAGCAAGTCCTCGGCATCGGGAAGCTTGCGGGGGAGAAAGAGCCGGAGCCCGAGGTCGAGGATCCACAAGATCCCGGAGGACCCAGCGCAGACCGAGGAGCAGGCCTCAACGCCGGAGCGCTGAATATTGGCTCGGGGGCCGTAGATAATGGCTTATCTTTTTTTTTTTTTGAAGTTTTATGTAAAAAACTTTTCGGTGTTATATCATTTAGAAGATAATAAAATCGATTTGATGTGCACAAATGTGTTAAGGAAAACAAGTTATTAACTGTTTTAGTTAGGTGTCCGGGAACACGATTCGAATAACTCTAATGTAAATCTCCTCGGACGGATCAGGCAGGATTAAAGTAAGGCTCCCCGGACGGATCAGGTGGGAGTAAAGTAAGGCTCCCCGGACGGATCAGGCGGGAGTAAATTCTCCCCGGACGGATCAGGCGGGAGTAAAGTAAGTCTCCCCGGACGGATCAGGCGGGATAGTAATATAAGTCCGGGGACGAAATGTGAATCTCCTCGGACGGACCGAGGGAAAGATTTAATTGTCCGGAGACTAATAATGATAATACGATTGCGTTAGGGCGTCCCCGTAACGTAAAGGAAAACACAGCAAGATGCATAAACAAAGAATTTTTATTCAACGATGAGTGCCGGAGCAAACTAAAGAGTACAAAGAGAGATAACAATCATGAAAGAAACGTACAATGAGCATGAAGATAAGATAGTACTAGGGATTTGGCATTCACAGATAGAAGCGCCTCAAGTTGGTAACGTGCCAGCTTCGGGGAATCGAGGTCCCATTGAGATGCTCTAACTGATAGGATCCGGAGTCGTGCGCGGCGACGACGCGGTAGGGACCCTCCCAAGAAGCATGTAATTTCCCCTCGGGGGCAGCTTTGCTGGCTGAATTGAGCCGAAGCACTAGGTCCCCGACATTGAACTGAGTGCCCCGGACCCGGAGGTTATGATACTGGGCTGCACGTTGTTTACACCTGGCCTGTTGAATGAATGATTGGTCACGACGATTTTCAAGCTCATCCAAATTTGCTCGGAGAGCCTCGTCATTATCCTCTGGAACCAATGTGATGAGGCGGGGGCTTGGTACACTGATTTCCGCGGGAATAACGGCTTCGGATCCATAAGTAAGGCTGTAAGGAGTCTCCCCGGTAGAGGTATGAGGTGTCGTGCGATAAGCCCATAGGACTTGAGGAAGGTTTTCAGCCCAAAGACCTTTGGCATTATCCAGGCGTTTCTTTATACCCGTGAGCAGTGTACGATTGGTGACTTCAACCTGACCGTTGGCTTGAGGGTGAGCAACCGAAGTGAAAATTTGTTTGATGTGAAGCTCTTCGCACCATGACCGAAAGGGATCATTGGCGAATTGTTTACCATTGTCCGAGATAATAGTACTCGGGATGCCGAAGCGACAAACGATATTGCGCCACACAAACTTCAAGATATTCTGACCAGTAATGGCCGTAAGAGGTTCGGCTTCGACCCACTTAGTGAAGTAGTCTACGGCAACGACCAGGAACTTCAATCCCCCTGGAGCAACTGGGAATGGGCCGACAATGTCTATTCCCCATTGAATAAACGGCCACGCACTCTGGATTCCAGTGAGCTCGGTCTGCGGCAAATGCTTTACACGGGAGTGCAGCTGACACTTGCTGCATTTGGTCACTAAGTCGTGAGCATCGTTGAACAGGGTTGGCCAATAATATCCCCAGCGGAGAACTTTCTTGGCTAATGTCCGGGAGCCGATATGGCTGGCACAGGCCCCTTCGTGAACCTCCCGTAGAACTTGATTAGCTTCGGCAGGAGTGAGACACCGGAGACTCGGTTGTAGGTATGACCGCCGGTACAAGACTCCATCATGAAAGGAGTACTTGGGGGCTTTGAGGACAACTTGCCGAGCTCGCAGCTTATCAGTAGGCAGGATTCCATCTCGGAGATATTGAATGATAGGAGTCATCCAATTTGGATCACTATCGGTCAGTACCGAAACTGTGGCCTCATGAATCGCTGGATGAGGCCAATTTGCTGAGCGCGTCTGCTCTTGCATTCTGAGCACGCGGTATTTTCTGGATAACAACTGTATCAAGAGTTGACATAAGCTTGAGTGTTAGAGCACGATACCTGACCATTGTTTCATCCTTGGCGACATAAGTCCCCTGGATTTGCTTGGACACGATCTCGGAGTCCGTGAAGAGCTCAAGATGACGAACGTCTAAGGATTGAGCGAGCCGGAGCCCGGCGAGAACTGCCTCGTACTCCGCTTCATTATTGGTCACCTTGAATTTGAATCGAATAACGTATTTAACTTCAACCCCCTCGGGGTCAATGAGAAGCACCCCGGCACCACTTCCTCGAGTTGTGGATGCTCCATCCACGAATAATTGCCATTTCCGAGGTGAAGATACGAGGGTAGCGGGGTGATGTGTATCACTGTCTGCCGGAGACTCATGATTGTCTCCCGGGGTTTCAGCCAGAAAGTCGGCGAGTGCTTGACCCTTGATTGCTCGGCGGGGAAGGTATTGAATATCATATTCGCCTAACTCGACAACCCACTTTGCGAGGCGCCCAGACACCTCGGGTTTGACAAGAATCTGACGGATAGGATGATTGGTCAGAACCCGTATTTCACGCCCTTGGAAATATGGGCGCAGACGCCGAGCTGCCATGACAAGAGCCAGTACAGTTTTTGCCAGCATGGAGTATCGTGTCTCCGCCCCGTGGAGGACACGACTTGCGAAATACACGGGATGTTGAACCCCATTGACTTCGCGCACAAGTGCAGCGCTAATAGCTTCCTCGGCGGATGCTAGATACACATAAAGAGGCTCTCCGGAGAGAGGAACTGACAAAGTAGGCAGCTGCTGTATATGACGTTTCAAAGCCTCAAAAGCCTCGGTGCACGCCGGAGTCCATTCAAAGGACTTCGATTGTCGCAAAATTTTGAAGAATGGGAGTTGGCGCTCTACCGCTTTGGACAGAAAACGATTTAAGGCCGCCAAACCGCCCGTGAGGCGCTGAACGTCTCTGAACGTCTTCGGTGGCTGCAGATCCAAAACATCCCGAAGTTTGGCTGGATTAGCCTGAAGACCGTGTTGCGAAACCATATATCCAAGGAACTTGCCGGAGCCAACGCCGAAAGTGCATTTTTCTGGATTAAGTCGCAAATTGTAACGCCGCAGAGTGCGCAACGTTTCGGCAATGTCCTGTACACATGAAGAATCGGTGGTGCTCTTTATAACAAGATCATCAACGTAAACCTCGACATTGCGGCCAATCTGGTCGTGAAAAACGCGGTCCATGAGACGTTGATATGTAGCTCCGGCATTCTTGAGCCCGAAGGGCATTTTCTTAAAAGCAAAACACCCGAAAGCAGTGATGAATGCTGTCTTGATGGCATCTTGCGGATCCATAAAGATCTGGTGGTATCCCTTATACAGATCTAAGAAACAAAGTGCCACATACCCAGTAATAGCTTCGGCCTTTTGATCTATGGAAGGTAGGGGATAACAGTCCTTCGGACAATGTTTATTGAGGTCGGAGAAATCGACGCACATCCGCCAGATTGGATAGCCAGGAGGGGTAATATACTTCGAACAGGATGTCCGCATCCAAGAGTTGTTGCACCTCAATTCGAATTGCGTCATTTCGCTCCGGAGCGAATTTCCTTTGCTTCTGCTGTATAGGCTTTACGTTGGGATCGATGTTCAGCTTGTGTGTTATTATATCGGGAGAGACCCCGGGCATATCTAGAGGAGACCATGCGAAGACATCGGAATATTCTCGCAAGGTCTGAATGATAGCCTGGTGTAGCCATGGCACATCCACGGCTCCGACGGTTACAGTCTGTTCCGGCTTGGATGGATCAAGCGGTACTTGGGCGGTGGCATCCCTCAATGAGGTACATTCCCGAGGTTCAAGAACCGCTGATGCTACCTGAAGCTGCGGTTTGGGAGGAACTTTAGCAGTCTTCTTGAGTGCCACGTACATACACTCCTTTGAAACCCGCTGACTCCCGCGGATAGCCACTTCGCCATGTGAAGTGGGGAATTTTAGTGCGAGGTGATATGTGGAGCATATGGCTTTGGCGGGGGTAGGCCAGTCCCGGCCCAAGATCATATTGTACGGTGATGGGGAGTTCACCACATAAAAATCCACGAAAATGGTTTTTATCGCCGGATAAGTCCCCAAAGACGCCGGGAGAGTGATGACACCCTCTGGCTGGACTTCACCCTGAGTGAAAGTCTGCAGTGGCCCGGGGGACGGCCGAAGTTGTTCCCGAGGAATCCCCATCTTCTGGAAACAGTCGGCAAATATGACACTCACTGCGGCTCCATTGTCCACGAAGACCCGCTTTACTGTGATATTGGCCACAGTCATGTCGATGACAATGGCATCAGTATGAGGTGTTATCTCTGGAACCGGGTCCCTACCTGTGAAACTAACAGTTTCAGATTGATGGAGGCGCTTGTGACGTGGCTCCTCGAGAGGAGGAAGGCGAGCCTCTGTCTTCAAGGCATTTCGTGAAGCTCCGGTGGGAAGGGCCCCGTATATCACGTTTATTACGTGAGTGGGTGCATTGTCTCCGGGTCCTCCCGGGGGAGGAGGTGGTGGCAAAAAACGAGGTTGTTGGCGATTGCCGGAGTCTTGCCGTGCATTATTGCTAGGCCCCGGCCGATTATTCTGCCACGGCGGCCGATTCTGTTGTGCGCCCCGGTCATGATAACCTCCACGGTTATGAGACGAACCCCCATTCTGGCTTGTTCGAGGTTTGTCATCGGTCCGCGCGATGTATTGTCGCAGGAAACCTCTCCTTAGGCACTCCTCGATTTCCTTGCTGAGTTCTCGGCACTCCTCTGTCTCGTGCCCATGATCTCGGTGGTACGCACACCACTTTCCACGGTTCCTTTTTTCAGGCAGAGCAGTCATCCGCGGACAAGGCCGTAGATCGTTCTTGTGAACAGAAAGGATTTCGGCTCGTGACTTCGTCAACGGAGTAAATTGTGGAATATCGCCTCGGGATTCTGAACGCCCCGGGTTCAGACGGGAAAAGGCACTAGGTCGCGTACTAGGCCCAGTTTGTGCCTTGTCGGACTGCCGCTTGCTAGCATGTTTCTCACGTTTCCGGCGAGTCTGCTCCTCGGCCTTAGCATATTTGCACACCGTTTTGAACAGTGCTCGGGTTGTGACTGGTGTGTTTCGAACCAACTCGGTGTAAAGTGTTCCAGGACGAAGTCCATTCATGAATGCGTTGATGACTACGTCTTCGGAGCAATTTCCCACCTTGAGGCTTTCCGCTGTAAAGCGGTCAAGAAATTGGGTAACGGTTTCACCGTCCCGCTGTTCCATATTCATGAGGTCGGCCAAGGTGGCCATGGGCTTCGCACGTGCTTCGAAACGCGCCCAAAAGTGTTCGGCGAGTTCTCTAAAAGAGGATACGCTGTTGCGTGGGAGAGAATCAAACCAAACCCGAGCTTCATCCTGTAAGTACTCAGGGAAAATCTTACAGTAATGGAGGGATGTAGTGTTATCGCGGCTAAGCATGTTGTGCCTGAAAGCTCCAAGAAAATTGGTTGGATCTCCGGTGCCATCGTAAGGTGGTATGGCCGGCCGTTTGAACCCTTCGGGAAGGGAGGTGGCCATGATTTCTTGGGAGAACGGTGTGATGATATCTCCATTGGCATCAAGGCCCAGGATTCTGTCCAGTTCAACATTGCGTTGGACTCACTCATACTCTTGAAGATCTAGAGTATGAGGATGGGCATAACGAACTCTCTTAGCCGCGTTGAGTGGACGGCGGCGATCCATATCAGTAGGTTCATCGTTGCGCTGTCGTGATTCGTTAGAACTCCCACGGTCCTCGGAAGAACCAGGTCGTTCCCGTCGCCGATCCTGACGCCCGCGATGCCCCAGGTCTTGATGATCACGCGAGTGCTGACGATGTGGAGGAACCACGGGATTGGCATCATGTCCGGCATGCCCCGCGGGGTGTAGGCGATTAGCCGTCCAGTCTTGAAGAACATGGGCATGCTCTTGTAGGAAAGCGTGGAGCAATTCTGGAGTGATTTGAATGTTAACCGGTGGCTGGGCAGCAGCAAGATTAGGGTTTTGCATGTCTTGAGGGGGTGGAGGTAAATACTGATTGTCTGGATTCGCAACCGGGCCTTGGTTGCCCTGATGATGAGATGTACCTCTTGTCGGTGATTGCCTCGGCGGCAAAACTTGATCCACGGGTGGATCTTGGTTGGATTGATCACCGTGGCGAGATTGATTCAAACGAGTCGTCACCATGATCTTTGAATACACTGTGAATGTCAAAAATTGCTTACAGTTCCCACAGACGGCGCCAATTGATAATGCGCAATCTGGTATCCAGGAAACTTAACGAAAATTTACGTAAACAATATGAAAACACACAAGATTTACGTGGTTCGATCCAGAGATCTACGTCCACGGGCAGAAAATCACTCTTGTCGAGGTGTTTCTTTCACTAGAACTTTGAGTTTACAAGCAACAATTTAGAATACAGAATGCGAACCCTAATTTAGAGTTTTTTTCCCATATTTATACTCAACTTTCCCAAACCCTAACTAATTCCCTATTCTCACGCCTATTTCTCGCTGCATGGCGGTTGAGAACGGATCGTGAGCCTTGATTCGCGGAACAAATCATCCGTTGGGCCGACACGTGTTCCTGGTCCTGCTGGGCCTACGCGTGCTTGCTGGGCCTACGCGTGCTGGGCCGGTCAGTGGGCTCAGGTGTTAACCCGACCTGAAGTGATCGGGCCATCCCTATCAAGTTAAAAAGCCAAAATAAAAAAAAAATGAAAAGAAAAAGAAAAGAAAAGAACACATGACATGATAGTTAATTTCTCCTCTCTTTTTCTAGAAACCGTAATTTATTTTTCTCTCTTTTTTTCTTTTCTTTTGTCCTTGAATTAATCTGGTGATGAGACCAGCAACACTATTCTCTTTTTATAGTAAAGAGAGATTTGACGAAGTTGAATAGTTTAAGTGACAGAGCATCTGCTATTTAGGCCTTTGGTCCTGGGTTCGAGTCATCGTGGGAGGAGGAGAGGATTTTTCATTTGTTCTTAAATTAGGAGAAAAAAAAAATTATATTAAAAAGAGATTTAATGAAACAAAAAAGTAGCTATTAAATATAAGAATTTAATAAATTAACACCACGATTATTGTTCGCACCACTGAAATTTTTGTACTAAAAAAAGTAGCTATTAAATATAAGAATTTAATAAATTAACACCACGATTATTGTTCTCACCACTGAAATTTTTGTACTCGATTTTTCATAAGAGATATATCAAATTATTTATCTTTTGAAGATCTTTGATTTGACATCTATAATGCATATATTATAGTTGAAATATTATTTTTTAAGTGTAAAATATCATTTTAGGATATTAATGATATATTTATATTTTCTAATGAAAAATGATATATTTTGATTTTTAAACATTTGTATATGAAATTAAAATGCGATAGAATTTCAAAAGTGATATTTTTTTGAACCAATTGAAATTTTTTAAAGATTACAATTATTTACTTTAAAATCATAAAAAATACCAATTTATATTACCTACAAAAATAATAAGTCAATTATTTTTTATTTGAATAGGACATGATAATATAGTTTACCACTCATATACTTAAGTAACTAATATGTTTATGGTTTTTCTTATACTAATATTATATTATTTAATATATGTAGTTATTCAAGGTAGGACAATTAGCTTGGAACGGAAGGAGTAATCTATTGTTAGTATTATTAATAAGTGTTATAGTGAAACTATTATCTGGCAAGCACAGGACGGGTACAATGTTATTTAATTTTAGCTAACAATTCGTAATATAAAAAATGTAATTAATATTTAAAAACAATTTACCACGATTCTCGAATTAGCTTTAATTATTTGTAGGTTATAAAGAACAACAATTTTTATTAAAAAAAATCTAAATTAAATTGTGCATCACCATATATGTACACTTTTATTTAGCTAATGAAAAATATAAGACTGTAGCATAATTATGTTGCATAAATGCTTTAAACAATTGAACATTTGTCCAATAAATTTGTATGAGTTTAAGGAGGGGGAAAAGGGTATTTGAAAGTAGGAGAGCGTTGACGTGGCTTTTTGGTTCCCGCTGATTAAGCTAATGGCTGCGCACCAAATTTACAGGAGGATCTAAAACCCCCAATTGCGACACCTTCCAAAATTGAGATTCCATCGATTATCACTCCATCTCCTTCTCACTAAACGGTTATGGCGAGTTTCAGAAGACTTCTCGCAGCCAATGTCTCTCGTATTCTCACTTCCAATCCAACCTCCTCTGCCGCTTCCCGCAGTTTTCTCAGGTCACTTTTCAGATAATTTCAGCGTGTATTCGTGAAATTTCATTACAGATATATATTATATGATTTTGTGATATTATAGACCTGTATTGGGATCCTTCTCGCCTTCCTACTCCACGAATCAGAGCAATCAATCGATAGATATCGATCTCTCCAACGAAGAAAGCAAGAGGCGCTCGTTTAACAGGTTTTCTATCTAATCTAATTATATAGATGTAATTTGAGGCATATTTAGTAACATTTATTTCTAATACTTGTTCTCCTGTGATTTGTTATTTGTTTTCTGTTTCTTTGTTTTCTAATATATATCTGTAATGATGTTTAATTTACTAAGAGTAATGAGTGATTGCTTTGGTTTGGGAAATTGTAGGCTTCTGTACAGGAGCAAACAAAGGGGTTTTCTGGAGCTGGACTTGGTCCTGGGGAAATGGGTGGAAGATCATATTCACTCTATGGATGAAAGTGGAATTAGATCCCTTGTTCATGTGCTTGACCTGGTAATAACTTATTAGTTTTTCAAATACTTGATTTTAGCTGCATTTCTCGCAAGTTTCAGATTGATTGTGCAATACTGCCTCAAAACGCTCATTTTCTAGAATCAATTTGCTTGAATGTGTACAGACACGTTCATATTGTTTGTGTATGTTGATGAACCAAGATGTTATTGGAGATTAAGTGAGGTGTTAAGCCATTTTGTGACCTCACTATTGTGAGAGTTCTGTGATCACAATTTTATTATCCAAAGAAGCTCGGTCCAAAGTTACAATTTCATTACGGTGGCTTATGGACTGGTTGATTCCAAATGATTTTAAAGGTGTGGAGCCTTTTGTTAATATGAAATTAGAAGTAATATTGATAACTCAAGAGGTATATATCATGTTGATGATTCCACGTGGTCTAACTAAACAACAATCATGTCTAGCTATGCTGAATAGCATGTCATGTCAAATTGCTAGCATGGAACATGGTGACTTAACAACGAAATTTGAGCTGACTTGTCTATGTATGTAACTTGGGGTGGGTTGGGCTGTGCGTGTGTGTGTTCCTTTTTGTTTTAAATAAATAGAATCAGAAGGGTGGTATTAAATCCAGATGTGGCAACAAACGCAACTTTTCGTCCAAAAGGCGTTAAACATGGCTAGGGAGTCGAGCTGCAGCAGTCATGTCAGATAAAACATCACAAAAATGGGGACCGGGTGAATCGGATTGCAAATTGTGGAAGTTCATTTGTTAGTAACTAATCCTACATTAAATAATGAAGATTAGCACAGTTTTGGCATTGGTTGCATCTTATATGTTATAAGCTTTTCTGTGTTTATCTTTGTATAAGCCATGAAAGGACTCCTCCAATATGTCCATTACATGTACTTTTCTGTTTGACCCGTTCTTTCCTCTCACATGCAGGAAAATCCAGATCTTTGGAAATGGCTAACTTGTCAAGAGCAACCACCGGCCGCAGTGAACCAAAACCCTGTAAGACTACTTGCTTCCTGCTTTTGTGTTTTTCTGCTGCCTATCTCTAGTTACTTTCTGAAGCTCGAATATTTTCCTAGGTTTTCGTGGCTTTGCAAGAAAAGGTTGTCAACAACCTCGACAAACATTCTGCTCCTGAAACGAGAGCGATTCTCGGGCAGCCGTGGGTGAGAGGTTGGGACGACTTCAAGAAGGGTCGAGATGGTCCTGTTACTGGGAATCAGTAGCTGTTTCAGATAGAAGGTTCTATAATTAGGCGTGCCAAGTATTATCAATAAATTGTTAAAAACAGTTATGTCAAAAGGTATTTCTTAAATGATGTAAGGAGATGTTTCTATTGTTTTGGCCTTGTGTTACTGCAAATTTGATTGGCATCTTACTTGAAATAATGTGCCAATATTTTAGAAATGAAGAGGAAAATGGAAAATTATGTTGAAATTCTGTCGATCAAATTGTTTGTAATTGAGGTTCTAATTCTTACACCTCAACAAGATAGTACGTCCGAGCAAAGCTGTTTTAGCTTCTTGTTCAAATTGCAAAATTATTCTCGAGGTGCAAAAGGGCATTTATAATCTACGAGGTTGATTCTTTTTGGGCAAATAAATCAAGCTTCTAGCTAGTTTTTGTTGCTATACCTTAATTTTGTTTTGAAATTTAAATTGAACTATTTGTGTTTGATATTCTAAAAGGCGCTATGGGATATGGGACAGATCGGAACTTACCACCTATACGTGCTGGTTTAAGCAGGAAAGAGGCATTTAGGGCCCCAAGTTTGTATTTACACGAAGTTTCTGTAATTATTGCTGAAATAGCAGGGAACTTTTGATACCCAAAGAATTTTCAAGAAAATTTGAAACCTCCCTTAAAAAAGAAAAAAAGACAAAGAAATTGTAGCACAAACTGTTATTCCCTCCATATTATAAACAGAGTCGGATTTCAAAATCATTTTGTCCCAAAAAGTGTTCGTGTCAAAAGTTAAAGTTTCATATTATAGATTAAAATAAAATATTTGTGACGGCGGGAGTATAATTTTCAAAGTATTATCACGTTTTCTTCCTCAGGGTCAAGGATAGCCTAGATCAGTTGGTACTTCCCCTTGTCCATAGATTAGTTCACTTCTCCTGTCTGAATTCTTGGACTGAAATAACATCAGCTTTTCTCATGTACTCTATATCACTAAACAAAATAATATTTTCTGCAGAAACCTGCTCAAAAGAAGTATCTATACACTGAACACAACAGTGAAAAACATATTTGATCATTCTCACTACAAAAAACAGTCAAGTGGTATATGATAGTTGATGATGAAATACTTTGCAACAGTTTCAACATCAATCAAATCTCGACAACGGCTAAAATTCACATTTTCGACCCATAAACTGATGATAAGATGCAGCTCAGCCCCAAGCACTTTTCACAACGAGCATTTACCAGGGTTTAAGGTCACCCACGGGGCCTGCAGTCCAGTTCAAGACCTTATCACCCGGTCTCAAGAACACGCTCTTATCATGGGGCAGCTTACGGGCGAGTCCATTCAAGATCTGATGGAAAGCATCCCGCGGCTGAGCAGGTTGTGGGAACAGCATTGCCTGTTTCATCGAAGGGTTAGCAAGTTGTCTTTGTTTCCGTAATATTACATCAACCGGAATGGAGGTGAGAATGGTATCGAGCTTAGGCACATCCTTCTCGGCTACAAAAACACCGATGTCTTCCCATGGGATAGCATCAGCGAATGGCAAGACGATATCATCCGCGATAATCACAGGTATACAACCAAATACAACAGCTTCGACCAGCCTGGGGCTCCATGGGGCCCACCCCAGTGGACACAGACAAAAAACAGCCCTCTGCATGTCTTCGTAGTAGGTTGTTGGGTGCTCGGTTGAGATATCGAACAGAGGGTTGTCCTTAAAGTTCTCCCACACTGATGCTCTTGCACCTCTGTAAAGTTTGAAATGGATGTTAGAGTGGTTACCTATTTTCCGGTTCTATGGTTACGGGTGTGTGTGTCTGTGCGTGTGTGTGGAGTGAATTTGAGGAATCAATATAGCAATAAGGCATACCTTGCGTAATAACCACCTTCCGGATCATTCCCAACATCGTAGAACAAACCCCGGAAGTAAACGAAGATGGAGCGTGGAGTACTAGGAGGAATTAAATGGGCTTGCATTTTCTGTGGAGGAGCAAATGGGGGAATTATGATCGAACCATCCTTTAGGCAAACGTGATTTCGCTGTCCAAAAGTTTGAACCAAGGTAGCACGCTGCAGCAATGGAAGAATCCCTCTTTCAATGGCTTTTTCTTCCTGCAATAATTTGCAAAGATGAATCTTTATCTTAAAATATTGTATATGTATTTCTTTTGTGTATGCATAGATGTATCCCCATATACGTATCCTAATGTTGTATTATCCTAAATTTTGAAACAAGACATGTCAGATTCCAAATATGTAGGAGTCCAACCAACAAGATTTGAGGCTTCTTACTAGATAGTGGAAGCATGCAGCAAAATCGTGGGGTACGATAAAGAAGTGATCGGCTCCTTCAGTTCGATTCCAGTAAGGCCAGTTGGAAGAAATAAGCTGTATGGCACTCCTCATCATACGTGGTGACTTGAATGGCAAAGGAAGACCATTGGGTGTTAGGTCACATGTGCTATAGACAGGTGCGTAAAACCAGTCAGCTTCTTCGGGATTAAGTGTTCGGACAGGGCTTGACAGAAGGAAGCGATGCATGTAAATCTCTGCCGCAAACATATGGTTGAGGCATCGTGGGTCCCTCTGTAAAATCCTTTTGTTGTATTTGCTAGGAAGATCATAAACAAAAACTTTTAACCTTCCAACTGGATCATCTTCCAGGACATCACCAGCACTACCTGAAATTTCGTAAGTTCAGTAAAGTCATAAATTTAAGATGAAATTCTCAGGACAAGTGAGGAACCACAACTGAATAACATGACAGACCATCAAAACAGTGTATACATTGAAGACTAAATGCATATAGTGAGAGCATCATGCTTGAAGATAATAAAAAACGAGGGCATCTTTAAAGAATTCTTTTGATACATAAGTGCTCCTTCGATACAAAAGTGCGTATACGCACATATACAATAATCACAAGATGTGAAAAATTCTAAATTTATGATGAAGTGTGAAACTGTGTGATTGCTCTTTAAGGGTCATCCAGGAGGAAGTTAAGCAGTATTTATTCTTCCTAAAAGTTCAGAAGAAAAAGACTTAAGATCAAGAAATTCATAATACTGGAGACTTCTCCTCGTCCTAGTTGCATCTCTTGTATCCAGCTCACCCAGAGAGAACTAAATCCTCTAAACAGAACACATCATTTGAGTTAGAGAAAATTAGTTCAGCTAACTGGCAACAGTTAGCTGTCTGTTTTAAAATCTTCTACACATATATTTTGGAACTAGCTAATCACATTTCTCAAAACTCGACTTTTGGCATGCAAAGATCTATGAGTAGGTAGCAATACAAGAAGCCAAATCTTCCAGCTGTGATAAGGCCTCTTCATACTCTTGTTCAGAAACTCAAAATGCTGTAACTCGACTTGACTATTATGGTGTTCTAAATCAGCAAACAATAGCCAGAACATAGTCCTCGTCGATTTTATCCAAGAACATATGCGTACGTGTGCACGAATTACAGAGGCAAAATAAATGTATGATTATAGAGCTTGCTTCAGGTATACATATATCCAATAAAATCAGTTGCCAAAGTCAAAATTGATTGTAGATCAAACAAACTGGAACAAAAAGGACTTAAAATATTCAGTTACACCAATCCATCTTTACCAATCTCCAGGTAATACTAGCCCGCCCTATCTCATAACAGACAATTCCCAAATCAAACATTCAGTTTTTTTAAGAAAATAATATGATTTCTCTAATCGGTAAAATTACATAAAACAAGCGCATATCCAACCATCAATTTTCTGGCCTAAGTAAAGTAAAAATCGTTGGAAGGGGGAGAGAGAGAGAATTACCAGAGATTCTCTCCGTTTTGTGAGCTCTATTGAAGTTGAAATTAGCTTCAGTCCTCAACAAAAATGCAAGATAGAAAAGCGAAGTAAAAACCCATCTGAGATTGCTCATTCTGAAGACACCCAGATTCAGAACTAACCGAATAAGACAAACCAGAAAAGGCTAGAAGAATTGATAGTAGTTAATCAGCAATTATAATGGCGATGAGTGGTAGTAGGAGAATAAAAATAGTGATTGATAGTTGGGATGTCAATACACAGAGAAGTTGCAAGTATGAAGCAACACTTATCTTGCAATCTGCGATTTCACAGCATAGCAAACAGAAAAGGAAATCTTGACTACACAAGGAAAAAAATAAATAAATAAAGAAGCTCCAACTAATAATAATAATATAAAAAGAAACAAAGTAATGAGGAAACTGTGCGAAATGAATTGCTTGAAGAAACCGGGAACCCTGGACTAGGTTAGCTGTGAAGTAGCTGTTACAAAACTAAACCTGATACGTACTACATACCCTCTTCCTCAACCAAATGTTTTTAAACTTGTTTCGGCCTAGGGTAATATGGTTTGAAATGAAAAAAGAAATTTATCAAAGAGTTTTTTTTTAACCAAAAAAATTATGAAAGAAGTTGCAACTTGTACGTTTGCTTTTTAAAGTTTAATTTGAGAAATTTATTGTGAAATTTGGTAAAATTGTCACGTAATTATCACATAATTATAATACTAACTAATAATTTTATCACTTTGTTGACAAAAATGCTCCGTGACCGAATATCACCTGTAACACAATCGGTCACTGATGAGGCAGAGCTCTTTTTCTAATGTGACTTTATATTAACCATTTTTTTTATAAATTTCTATTGAATCTCTTATTTAAAAGGGAGTGACATGGCAAACATTTTTAAAATTATTACTTAAAATCATAATTATTTAAAACATATGAAAATAATTGAAAAATTAAAATAATTTATAATCTAATAAAATTAAGTTTAATTGCAAAAACAAACCCGAACTTTCATTAAATTGCAAATTTAACGCAACTTTTCAAGTTTTGTAAAATAAAGTACGAACTTAACATAATTTTGCAATTTCAATCCTTAGTTAATTTTCAAAGATAAATTGTCAATGTGTATAGCTATTTACTCCATGCAATGCGATATAAGATGTCATGCTGAGTTACAAAATAAAATTAAAAAATAATTAATGAAGTTACGGATCAAGTTGTTCTTGATTAGACCGAAAATCGTGACGAACTTGTGTTCTTAACTTGATACCTAATTTCTCATACCTTATTGATTATTTGATACTGAAAATCACTTATCTTAGAGAAGAGAATCACAAATAAAATTTTTATGTCATATTTGTGATAAAGCGAAAACTAATTTTATGACTCACACAACAATTTTTAGTTCATATAATTGGATAATGCTCATTGCATTAGTAAAGAGAGAAGTTATTCGAGTTGAGAAGAAAAGTCTATTACGACTTGTTCAATTATGTACGACTTGATCCGGATTCTTATTATTTTATTTTTCATTTTTATAGCAACATGACACCCTACATGGCGTAAATAATCAACATATTGGTAATTTATCACTAGAAATTGGTTGATGATTAAAATTACAAAAGTTTGCTAAGTTCATGATTTGTTTTACAAAATATGAAATGTTATGTTAAATTTGCAATCTGGTGAAAGTTCGCGTTTTATTTTGCAATTAAGCCTTAAAATTATAAAAAAGAGAAAAAAAATAATTCCCAAAACCAACTCCCCTCCCCGTTGGTGCAACCAAACCCTCCCTCAACCTTTTACCGTCGTGCAACCCTCCACCATCGTTGTCCCCGAATCTCGATACACCCCACCACTCCCATCCCTCTGTCGAGTTATGCGGCCTAGGCTCGTCGTCGACGTTGGCTATTCCGGCGAGGCTAGAAGATGAAGAAGACACGCAACAGATCTAGGAAAGGGTCATTCTGCCGGCGCAGAGGATCGTTGCTCTGATACCACTTGTTACGAATTGGGATCCGAATTTGATAGAACACACACAGAAACGTAAGGAGTACGTGAGAAAAGAGAGAGAAGAATCCAGAGAGAAGCTTGAGAGAGAATTCAGATTTTCATTATGCCAAATCATAACCAACTCTGCTGCACAACCTGCGTAATAAGCAGTGAAAGCATGCAATCTGCGTGAACCAAAACGACACCGTACTACCTCTACCGAAACGACACCGTTCTACTTAAGAAACAACACAATAAAACGTAACACAAAATTAATAAGTAAACACGATTTCCCCTCCCCTTAACAGAAACAGAACTAACCGTCATCACCCTCCATATGCTGACATTACCCCCTCTTTGTTTTGAATCTTGTCCTCAAGATAGCAAATGAGGATACTTCTGTGCAACTTCCTCATAAAACTCCCATGTGGCCTCTTCATCTGGCAGGTGCGCCCAACGAACAAGCACCTGAGTAGCTGGATTGTTTCCCCTCTTCACCAATCTTCGAGCCAATACTTTCAAAGGTTTGAGGATGACCTTGCCATCATCATCAAAATCAGGCAACTCCTGAGTAACAGCCGTGACGTCTCCCACCTTCCTCTTCAAAAGTGACACATGAAAAACTGAGTGAATTGTGGCAGTGTTTGGCAAAGCAAGTTTATAAGCAACGTTCCCAATCTTCTCAGTAATGAGAAAAGGCCCCGCATATTTTGGACTTAGCTTCCACATTTTGCTCTTGTGAAGGGATTTCTGCCTGTAAGGCTTAAGCTTGAGGTAAGCCCAGTCACCAATGCTGAAATTTCTCTCAGTTCTCCTCTTATCAGCCAGCATTTTCATTCTCTCCTGAGCCCTCAGAAGTGAAACTTTCAGCTGCTGGTGGGCAGCTTGTTTTGTAGCTATCGATTCATTCACCCCCACCACCGAGCTCTGCATATAAGGGCCCAAAGCCAAAGGAATAGGCTTAAAACCATATAGGGCTTCAAATGGAGTTAAGCCCAAAGCAGTGTGAAAGCTGGAGTTATACCAAAACTCAGCTAAAGATAGCCAAGTACTCCATTTTCTGGGATTGAAACTGCACATACACCTCAAGTAGGATTCAAGGCACTGATTTACCCTTTCGGTCTGACCATCAGACTGTGGATGATAGGCAGTGCTCAAATGCTGATCTACACCAATTAACTTAAAGAATTGCCTCCAAAAAGAACTAGTAAAAATTTTGTCTCTATCAGAAATAATACCAGTAGGGAGCCCATGAAGTTTGTAAAATGTATCCATAAACTTTTCAGCTAATGTGGAAGCTGAAAAAGGATGAGTGAGAGCAATGAAGTGACTGTATTTAGTCAGTTTATCCACAATAACCCAGATAGTGTCCTTCCCTTCAGAAATTGGCAAGTGCTCAATAAAATCCATGGTGATAATGGACCAAGCTTGTTCTGGAATTGGAATTGGTTGTAGTAAACCAGGTGCAGCAACATTCTCATGCTTATTAATCTGGCAAACATGACAAGAAGATACCAACTGGCATACTTCTTTCCTTATTCCGGGCCACCAGAACAGATTTGTCACTCTGTGGTATGTAACATTTATACCAGAATGCCCTCCTATAGAAGATGAGTGCATATATTCCAAGATACTTCCTCTCAAATTGTTCCCACTGCCCACGTATAACTTCCCTTTGAATCTTAATATACCATCATGGTAAGAATAGAAAGAAACATTCATAGGAGCAGTAATACATTCAGAAATCAAAGCTTGTACTTCAGTATCTCCCTCATAGCTTTGCTCCAGCTCCAAGATCCAGGCCGGTTTGATAATTGTTAGAGCAGCACATTCAGCTTCTGGTGTATCCATTCTTGACAAAGCATCTGCTACCTTATTCTCAGCACCTCTTTTATACTCAATTTTATAATCAAATCCCAGCAACTTTGTCAAGTACTTGTGCTGCAGTGGAGTAGAAATTTTCTGTTCCAGCAGAAACTTCAGGCTTTGCTGGTCAGTCCTGATCACAAAAGGAGCATGAAGAAGATATGCTCTCCACTTCTCAACTGCCATTAATATAGCCAAAAATTCTTTCTCATAGATGGATAAGCCAAGATTTTTGATTCCTAAAGCCTTACTCAGGAAGGCAAGAGGGTGCTTATCCTGCATCAATAAAGCTCCAATGCCAGTATAGCAAGCATCTGTCTCCAGTATAAAAGGTTTTGAATAATCTGGTAATTTGAGAACAGGAGCTGTAGTCATTGCTCTCTTCAGCTTATCAAAAGCCTCTGTAGCTCCCTCATTCCAAGTAAATTGGCCCTTCTTTGTAAGCTCTGTGAGAGGTTTTGCTATCATGCCATAGCCTCGGATGAATCTCCTATAATAGCCTGTTAAGCCTAAGAACCCTCTTAGAGCCTTAACAGTCTTAGGAACTGGCCACTCCACCATAGCTTTAATCTTGTGGGGATCAGCAAATACTCCTTTATCACTAATTATGTGACCGAGGTACTCCACTTGAGTACTGCCAAACACACACTTCGACATTTTGGCATATAAAGTGTTTTTAGCCAACAGCTCTAAAACAACTCTCAAATGTTTCAAATGTTCCTCAATACTCTTGCTGTAAATTAATATGTCATCAAAAAAGACAAGCACAAACTCTTTCAGATGATCTTTAAAGACTTGATTCATGACAGCTTGAAATGTAGCAGGTGCATTTGTTAAGCCGAATGGCATAACCTTGAATTCATATAATCCAGAAGCAGTAACAAAAGCAGTCTTGTATATATCCTCAGAAATAACCCTGATTTGATGATAACCAGCCCTCAGATCAATCTTTGAAAAGACTTTTGCTCCATTTAATTCATCTAACAAATCCTCAATCAATGGAATAGGATAACTGTCCTTAACAGTTATAGAATTTAATCTCCTGTAATCCACACAAAACCTCCAAGAGCCATCCTTCTTTTTAATCAATAACACAGGAGAAGAAAATGGGCTATTGCTTGTTTGAATCACCCCCGATTTCAACATCTCTTGGATCAGTTTTTCAATCTCCTGTCTCTGTAATAGTGGGTATCTGTAGGGAGCTTGCTTGACAGCCTCTGATCCCTCTTTTAATGGGATCCTGTGATCCATATCCCTCTGCGGAGGTAACTCCACAGGAACCTCAAATAGTTGCTTGAATTCATCTAGCAATGGCTGCAGTTGTGCCTTGTAAGAATGAGAATCATGCATGTCTTGACCTGTAATAGAGTAAATACAGGCCACAAGTTCACATTGGTTGCTGCTCACAATCTTTTCTGTTGCCTCAGCTGTTATCATACTGATTCTAACCTCAGCATCCATGCCCGGAACCGTTACTTGCTTACCATTGACAGTGAAGCTCACTGTAAAATTGAAGCTCACAGGACCCAATTGACTAAGCAAGTCCACTCCTACCACCATGTCAAAGCCCCCTAACTTCAATAATCTCACTGGAGTACTGAGCTTGCATCCTCCCATCTCCCAATCAAAATCTGGACATTTAGCATTACACTCTATCTTACTGCCATCAGCTACTGATACTTTGAGTGGATTAGTGTACTCCACAACACATCCTAGCCTCTCAGCTGCACCAGGATCTAGAAAACTGTGAGTACTACCAGTATCTAAGAGAATGGTGAGTTCTCTATTGCCCACTCTACCTGCCAACCTCAATGTTTTTGAAAAATTTTGCCCAGTAACTGCATTTAAGGAGACATTAGGTTCAGCCTCCTCCTCTTCAATCTCCTTAAGCACCAGTTGCTCCACATCACCACAGTCATCATCATTAATCAGTATCATGAACAATCTCTTGCATTTATGGCCAGTATGGTAAACTTCATCACAATTAAAGCATAAATTCTTTCTTCTCCTAGCATCCATTTCCTCAGAGGTCAGCCTCTTAATTGGAGGTAAAGCTGATCTCCCTTTAGATGGGTCATTCTTCCAGTTATTAACAGGCATGCTGCTCATAGTTTTCACAGCACTCTTTTGCCCTTTTGTGAGCAGATTAACAATATCTTCATGTAATAATGCCTGCTGTGTAGCCGCCAATAGGTTAGTAGGGTTCTGCACCAGAACGAGCTTCCCAATTTCTTCCTTCAACCCACCAATAAAGCTCTCTATAAAATAATCCTCAGTTAACCCCCTGTTCTTCTCTTTCATAAGAGCCCTCAGCTCCTCAAACTCCTCAATATAGCTCTGCACACTACCAGTTTGCCTTAGTTTATTAAATTGAGCAGTAAGACTCCCTCCAGTAGGATTCATGAACCTACTCATGACCAATTTAGTGAATGTATCCCAGGTCATATTACCTGATCCATCAATGTAATCCACAAACCAATGATCTGCCATTCCTTCTAAATTCATCGCAGCTAAACCAATTTTATCATGATCAGACATGTTATTATACATAAAATAACGCTGACATTTACGAAGCCAAAGCCTAGGATTATCACCATTAAACTTCGGAAAATCGATTTTAGGCATCTTATTAACAGCCACTCCCACTTGATCATTCATTCTATTCATCATAGGAGGTGTAGCTAATATTCCCGCTTCCGATCTACCCCCGTTCACTCCCCTTTGATTACCAGTACCAAAAATAATAGGTGGAGAAGGAGGATCTATTGGTTCCTTACCCTTGCTGCCACCCGGAGCTCCTTCCTTGATAGCTGCTAGCAGTTGCAGCTTCATATCCTCCAGTTTTTCCTGAAATCGCCGTTCCTGCTCCTCGGCTGTAGCTGACTGAGCTTTAAGGATATCACTTATCTGCTGCTCCAGTGATTCAATCCGTTGAGTCTGCGTCTTTCCTGTCATTCTGCCGGCGCAGAGGATCGTTGCTCTGATACCACTTGTTACGAATTGGGATCCGAATTTGATAGAACACACACAGAAACGTAAGGAGTACGTGAGAAAAGAGAGAGAAGAATCCAGAGAGAAGCTTGAGAGAGAATTCAGATTTTCATTATGCTAAATCATAACCAACTCTGCTGCACAACCTGCGTAATAAGCAGTGAAAGCATGCAATCTGCGTGAACCAAAACGACACCGTACTACCTCTACCGAAACGACACCGTTCTACTTAAGAAACAACACAATAAAACGTAACACAAAATTAATAAGTAAACACGATTTCCCCTCCCCTTAACAGAAACAGAACTAACCGTCATCACCCTCCATATGCTGACAATGAATTCGTTGATTTTAGATAAAAAGGTGTGAAGAGTTCAATTTGTCAGATCTAGGATTCTGAAGAGTTCATGAATTCACTGATGTTAAATAAGATCCCAATCTTTTTACTGTTCAAAAGATGAACCAATTTAAGGTTTCAACTTCCACAACCACAATAGAGAAGTCGTCAACAGTGTCGGAGATTGCTCGGGTGTCTCCTCAATTATTTTTTAAGTTCTTGATATTGTGAAGAAGATGAATCAATTGAAACTTTTTTTTCAAATCTGTGTTAAGACGGTGAAGAAGATGAATGAATTTCAGAAATAATTGTATAATTTTCTGAATTTTAAATGAATAAATTTCAGAAATATTCTTTTAATTGCAAATTTTTTTTGAAGAGATGTACAGACGCAGAATCAGGACGCCGTTAGAGCAATTGCTGGATTTGGGAAAAGTTTAATTTATTTTAAGAAAATTTTAAATTATTTTATATCTTTTAAATTAATATATATATTTATAAAGATATTAATTAAAGATTTAAATGATTTCTTTATGTATTTCAATTTTAATCCAATATGGTAATTTTATTTAATCAAAATATTTTATGGAGAAAAAAACGTGTCCAACAAGCTGCCACATCACAAAGAACAATCCACCTAAACCCGTCACCGGATGAGTTACAGACAATGGCCTGTGACAGGCCATTTTCGTCATTTTTTTATAACTTACGGGGATATTTTCAAAAAGTGTCAAACTTTAAGGATATTTTCTTAATTATAGCAAACTAAAAGGATATTTTTACCAATTTTCCCAAACTTATTTACTTTCCTACTAGTTACTGTGGGTATTGTTAGTCAGTCGCTTTATATGTTTGTTGGTCGTCCTTCTATTATTTCTTTTACTTTTAAAACTCATTGATACTATATTAGGTCATCTATTCACTAATTTTATCCGATTTTTTTATTGGGTCATGTTGGATCACTCGAGGACCTATGCTAAGAACTTGACTGACATGGTGCCTGATTCTCGATTAAACCGGTCAATCCGCTTCAAATTTAAAAAAAATGTGTAAAAGACTAGAAGTAGTTGGAAAACTAGAAATAGTCATTTTTATGGAGGTATTAATATTAATTTTTTTTTTTATTGAGAATCTAGTAATTCTACCCTTCTCTAAAAATTATACATCCTTATTTTTTCAAATTTTTTATTTATTAATTTAATCTATTTAAGCATAAATATATTAATTAAAAATTAATTTTTTTTCTTAGAGAAAGAAGATATTAGCTACTGAATCCATATTTTTTTCGAAATAAAAAAATAGTTTTGAAATATAACTCTTTTAGTGAGACCATTATAGTGATTTATTGTTTATCAATAGGGTTGTCAAAACGAATTCCGCCTAATTGGTCATTTCCCATCCAACATAAAAGATAGACTGGGTTGGCTGGACCAAATTTTCGTTGGCCCAACTTGAGCAGCCCATTTGGCCTGAATACTTGGGATGACGTAACTTTCAATTTTTCTTATTTCTTATTTTTTATATTTATTAAATGGGAGGTTAAATACGCACATCAGCATGTTATTAATTACTCCCTCCGTTTTATATTAATTGACGTTTTAGGATGAAAAAAATAATTAAGGATGAAACATTTTGACAGATATACCCTCAACAAAAGATTTCACCAAATCAAAATATCTCTTATAGATTGAAAAGTAGAGATATTTTGGGATTCAACCAGGGAGAAAATTGGTAGAATTGGTGAAACATATGTAAAACGTCAATTAATTGAAAAAGGGAAGAACATCCTAAAACTTCAATTAATATGGAACGGAGGGAGTACATAACTTATTTTGGGTGGTTAAATATTTTCTACTTTAATTACTTTTAGAGGGAAACTCCCTTCATTTTTTTCTTCTAAGAGTTTTTACAATGTAGAAATAAATGAAATAAAAAAAAAAATGAAATAAGTGAATCAAAAAATCTAGCACATCGTGTAATAAAAATATTGAGTTCCTCTTACCCCCCAAATTTGAATAATTTTATTTATGTTTAGGTGAATGTTTGGACTCTCTCTCTCTCTCCCAGTTTTGAATAGTTTTTATTTATGTTCATATGAATGTTTGTGTATTCATATCCTTTTGGAAAAAAATGTATAAAATACATCGAACCGATGATTGGGTCATACTAGTATTTTAGTGGCCTGAAAAGTTTTAGCTCAGGCCAACTCGGCCTTGTTTTTCACATTAGCCCGACTAGGCTGGGCTAGCCCAATCCGACTATTTTAACAGCCTTATTCATCAACTCATGAATTCACCTACGCTATTTAGGAATTGGATAGTTATAAGTATCAAACATATACATAAATCATAAATGTAAAAATTGGACTAATAAGGAAAATACAAATTCTCGTGTACAGCATATGCACAAGTTTTAGTTCCATGCAATTTAGGTTGTGGGCAGATTCGCCGATTGTGTGCATTTTTTTTTTTTTTTTATGAAAATGTATCAGCTTTTATATTGAAAGGTATTATTTGTTTTGAAAATAAATATTAATATTTGTTCAGAAAAGTATTAATGTATTACTGATTGTACTAAAATGCATTACTTATATGTCGTTAGTTATTAAAATTCATGCAAAAATATATTAATTAATTTGATAAAAGATATTGTTGTTTATGTTTAAACGTATTACATATTTTGAGAAAGTGATATTGAAAGGTATATACTCTGTCCATCCCAATTACATAGTTTTGTTCTCTTTTACACAAGGAATAAAAAAAGTTATTGGAAACGGAAATGTAAATAAATGATCATTATCGGTTCTTCGTTTAGATCGCCGATCCAACCGGTTCAATTGATTGAACCGCCAACCGGTGATGAGATCGGTTTAATCGACAGTGCAGTTATAACAACACTACGAATTTGATAATTTTATGACTCAACATGATCAACATTAATATATAGGGGCATAGAAATATCAACATGCTAAAAATTTGATATTTGTATTATTCGACATGATCCATATAATATTATTTTACTAATTTGCGATTTGCAATGGTTCTATCCACAGTGAATATTAAAATTCGATATAATAGTTTGACCCACAAAGGATACTAACTTCCAAGCTTAATAATCAACAAACCCTAAACTAAACTAAACTAAAATAAAATAAGCTAAACTAAACTACAACTTATTTTAAAAGTACGATAAAATTCTAAGTTATCAATTATACCGGTATTCCCGATATTTAGAATATTTCATCGATTCCTGACATCTTTAACCTGTAATCCAACAAATTAAGTATCGATATTGATAGTATAGGTATTTCAATTAATTCCAAAGAATATCCATAATATTTTTCATTTTCCGACATGATTAGAATCGACATACAGAAATACCAATTAAACCCTATTGTATAAGTAACAAAAGAGTGTTAGGAAATATTTCTGAATATCATAGATATGTTCATCTTTGGCATTATAACATGTTACCCCATATAATGTAGTAATGGAAAATACTTAAAAATAGTGAATATTGTTGAAGGAAAGATACAATTAGTGTGCATTCGTCAAAAGTAATTGATGAAGGGTCTTTAATTTAGGTACTCATTAAATATATGTAATTGTGAAACCCCTGTATTTGATACCCTATATAAAGTGGATCTGATGAATAAGGCAACCCTAATTATTACGTGTCTCTCTTTCACCTCGCTTTGTTATTTATTTCTATTTCTTATACAACACGTTATCAGCACGAGACTCTATCATTTTGATTATATCGATAAAAGCTTCGGATTAAATTGCAGAATTTACGGAGACATAAAGTTTCGGCTTGTATCGATATGAAAAATTAATTACAGTTTTGTAGTTTATGCCTCGAGATTTCGGTCAATGAATCAAATATATATACAACCTATCTGCCTAATTTGTCTGTATTAGCTATAGAGCCTACAATCTCAATCTTTAGACTTAGGTCCCATTTGGATGAATGAATTTGTGAAATGGATTTATAAATCCATTGTCAAATCAACTCCATGTGTTTGAAAAAAATACTAAATGAGTGGATTTGTAAATTCAGATTTTTATATCAACCCAATTAGAAATCCAAGATTTGAGATTGACAATTTTACACTATATTTTGATGGATTTCAAATTTTTAGACAAAGGTAGTGATTTGCAAATCCTTCCCCACTCACACCTCAGGCCAGACACTCTCTCTCTCTCTCTCTCTCTCTCTCTCCTCCCCCTCTCTATCTCTCTCTTTCCCTTTCTCCCTCTTTCGTTCTCTCTCTCTCTCCTCCCCCACTCTCTCTCTTCCTCTATCTCTTCTTCTCTCTTTTTCTCTCCCTCCCTATCGCTATCTCTCCCTCTCGTTCTCAGTAGTGTCTTAATTCAGTTGGTTAGTTTAGATGTAGATAAATATTACTTTATTTAATAAAAATATATAAAATTATGAGTTTACAGAAAGAAAAAAAAATATGGTTTTTACAAATGTTGTATCAGTTTTTTCCAAACAATGGATTTGAAAATTTGGATTTAATTTTTTTTTTCACAAATCCAAACAAGAGATTTTAATTCTAAGAATTTTGAAATCTATTCGTCTTAAATCCATTGGCAAATCAAATCCCTTCATTCAGGTTGTGTTTGGATGGGAGGATTTGAAAAGCAAATGATTTTATTTCCAATTCTTTGTATTTGGAAATCCACTCATTTCAAATCCCTTGTTTGGATGTTTAAATTCAAATGAGTGGATTTAAATTGTTTAAACTTTTCATTTTTCAATTATTTCTTAACATTTTTTAAAGGATCATGATAATGAAAGTGTTTGTAGTGTGTGTAGTGTGTGTGTGTGTGCGCGCGCGTGTAGTAGCGTGTAGTGTGTGAAATGCATGTGAAGTGTGTGTGTAGTATATGTGTGAAGTGTGTGTGTGTATGTGGTATGTGTAATGTGTTGTGTGTAGTGTGTGATAATGTGGCTATACATACATGAGATGTAGGATGGATTTATAAATGACTAGGTTGTTGGATGAATTTGAAATCCATCTAAAATGAACTAGAAATTTAGGAGAGATTTAAAATCCCTTGATTTAATTTTTTTGTCAAACAAGTTGGGTGGATGTGATGATGGATTTCCAAATTTACCCATCAAATCCCTCCATCCAAATGGACCCTTAGTTTATTTTAATTTGATGGTTTCTTGTTTCTTATTTTGGTAATAATAATAATAATGAATATGTGGATCAATTTTGTGATGTATAAGGCTCTAATAGAAAGACAAAAAAGATTAATTTCTAACGACAATTTTGTGATTACCTTCGCCTTCAACTTTTCTGCCACGATCCTTTGTAATGATTATTCATATTTTTTCACCTATAACTAAGACATATATAGATTAAATAAAGCACATTGACTCGGGTCGTCGGATATCATTATTGGAACATGACTATATGAAAGTGTCTGCACACATTAAGATGATGTATATTGGATTAGTTATATTCCCCTTTTTAATACTGATCGATGTTAACACCATTGACATGTGTTTCTCAATATCTCTTCGTAATATAATATTCAAGAATTAATGATTTTCCCCTCTATATTTTATTGGTAATTACGAGTATATAATGCCTCATTTCTGTTGGCATGAAGTATGGATGGGAAGCTGCGGATCTTAAACAACCAAATTCTTCTTTTTAAAGTTTTGAATTATGCCATAAGAAAAGTGTGTCTTTCCTACAAGGTGATTCAAATTCCTATATTTTGCGATATGAAATGCAAGATGTGTAATTGCCAATGGAATAATTATTTGCTAGACAATTTAAGTACTTTTGTTAATTTTAAGCCCGAGAAAGAGCATTAACATATATGTGCATGACTTAAAATATTTTCTAGAGACATATGTTATTTATGCTCTCTAAGGTTTTTATTATTAAAAATTATAATTAAGCTTATGTGCTTGATACTTTTAGAAATTGAGAATTGATTTGCTTACGTTTTTGTTAAGTGTGATCAAATATGAATTTCCATGATAATTAAAATTCATGGACTATGTCAAATTTGTACAAATCAACTGTGTGATAATATATTTTCACAAATAAAAAAAACTTGTGATATGTACATCGCCAACACCACGCCCTTGACCTCCTAGTAATATGTACACTTGCTCCATTTGTGCCATGGCATACTCCAATGTAAGGGTCGCATCTTGATCTCTCCACTTTTGAACTGGTATGTGAAGCAAATCACGTAAGTTCTTACGCTCCTCCCTACGAATAGCTGCATTCGAATTGATTGATCGGTGAACTGCATTAGTTCCACGAGCATGAATTTGGATGAATGGGTGAGAATACTTTCGGTACCAATCAATATATTCAGGTTCAAAATCCCGTGCTTGGATGGCTAATTGACCACGCCTCTTATCAGACAATACATGATTATCCCATGTTCTAAAATATCCCTCAAGAGCTTCACCCCAACGATCTCCATATCGACTAGACGTGTCCCCACTTCTCACGTCAACTGGGCCAAGCAGAGCAGAAGGAATACGCTGAACATACCCGAATTTCCTAAGCACCCGATTAGGATGGTATGGCTCTATGATATCGAACGATCTAATGCATCCATGACAGAATGCAAGAGTGTCGAATGGGTGTTCATCACGGATCTCCAAATATGGGTTCCAATCAACCTACACCATGGTGAAATATTTATGAAATTGAGAATCAACAACACCAATATAGAAACATTAATATATATATACTCACATCTAACTCGGTCAGTGAATCCAATGTCTGTCGATATGATATTAGTGTCTCCATCCGAGCTCCTTGTCGTGGTGATGGCGACCACCTTGCTGCAACCGGCTGCCTCGAATGGTACTTCAGGTTTTGAGGAGGCCTCATTATGGGAAAATGCTCATATATCCAAGCCTACATATAAAAAACTACAATAAAAAGAAAAATAAGACCATGTTACATCCTAATAATAAAAAAATAAGTATAATTCTAAAACTTATATATAACATTGTGTTTTACCTCCAGTAAAGTCATGTATCCACCCATCTGTCTGCATTTAAACTTACTTGCAAGACCTAGTTGCCTGTACAAAAAAGCTAAGGTAGCTGCGCCCCAAGCATATGTATGTGCCTCCACAACATTCTCCAGCAACTTAAGGTATTGAGTCCCAACTCGGCCTCCACTTTTTTCAGAAAGTATCGAGCATCCTAGCATACACCAAATGTAGGCCCTCGCAAAACATTGCACCGTCTTTTCATTATTTGAAGTCATACGATCAACTAGGGTGATGTATAGCCACTCTAATCTCACTGAGCTACCCTTGGTGGCATTAATCTCAGTCATCACTTCCTTCAAACTCACTCCTAACAGTTTGACACACAATTCTGGCACATCCACTAAATCATCATCTGCTATTGGAAGCTGCACAAGATTACCTCTAACTAGCACCCCAATCAGACACTTTACATCATCTAATGTGATTGTCATTTCTCCGAATGGTATATGGAAAGTATTTGTCTCTGGATGCCATCTCTCTACAAATGCACAAATAAGTGGCTTGTTCGGAGCAGGATATGAGATAGTCCTCAATGTTCTCATCCATGGTCTAACAAATTTCCTAAACAAAGTAGTTCGTATCATCATCTGAAATCTCCACTTTGCTCAAAATACCGGTGTGAGAATGATATTTCAAACCCATTCCATATCTGAGCAGCTACGTGTGATTTATACCCTCTCAATAACGACGGATCCTCTGGACCGCTAGGGAATGGACCTCTCAATATCTCATCATTCGGTGGTGGTTCATCGTGTGTCATTTGTTCATGTGTCCGGGTTGCCTATGGAGAGGATTTATGTTGCAAATCTTCCTGTGGCGGGTCAATATGTGGCATATCTTTATGTGGGAATGCTTCATGTGGCGAAGCATCTAGGGGTGTGGCCTCCTCTTGTACTAATGCGTGTTGATGGGCTAATAGTTATTCCCGTTTCCTCTTTCAATTTGACATTGTTGGTCTTTTCGGGAAGACGTTACCTGTAAAAAAAAAAAGAAGACAAAAATAAAACACATAAGCTTCAATAGACATTGAAATATGTTGACTAAACAAGATTGGTAATGTAATTACATGCTAACAAATCAGTTGCTATTGATTGGTTAATATGTGCATTATATTAAACTTACCACTCATTTCGAGTGTAGTTGGAGAAAAATCGACGACAACAAATAAATTTAATTGATTTCAAACTTTTTATCTAATCCTTGAATTGCTGCAAATTTCGACCGATACTTGACAAACCAATAGATTTCTTTTGGCGATTAATAGCCGACTAGCTACATGAAATTTTTTCCAATCAATGCTTCAGTATGTATTGACTGAACAATGCTGCAGAATAACGACCATTAAGTGCCAAAATATGCTATAAAGTTCGTTAGATATCAACCGAACTATTGTACATCTAAAATTAAACAGAAAATTGCTCAACTTATGGTCACCAAAAGTTAAGTGACAATATTTGTAAAAGATATGCTATAAAGTTCTCCTTTAAGTGGTGTTTTGTTTTAGATTTTTTACTTCAACTTTACGGTATATTTCCATTAATAAATATTACCAATTTCCAATAAATAATCATTTTACAAGAGAACCCAAATTGACTTTGTTCACAATATTTTTTTCCCACATGCTAAACCAGACAAAGGCAATGAAGGATGAGCAATATTTAACACAACACACACTTCCACAATCTGCTTGTAGTCCAAAAAATTTCATTGTGCACAGTTCAGAACTTCACACTGAACAACTATGTTGTTGTTAAAGATTGAGCATAGAAATATCTTCAAGATTACAAACACTAAATCAAGGAATCCCGAAAATCCGATACCAAAAGCTAGAAATTCAGGTGAAATGTGAGAGGAATTTGAAAATCGTAAAGAATATTTACAGTTGGGTACATAAAATCATGAAACAGAGCACCTAACTTACATAAAATTCTAGTAGTCATGGTCTCTTACCCGTGGAATTTCACTTTCTTTAAAAGCACCTAACTGAAACCAAGTAATACTTATAAGTATAAAATCAGTTTTTTACTTCAATTGTTGTGTGCCTAACTCTAGTAATCCATGTGTCACGATATAACATGTTGGGGTATAATACATTAATCGGTGAATTCAAATTTAAATGCACCTCATATCAATAATGTATCAATGAAACTAATTGCAACATACAGAAAAAATTCTGTTGAAAAAAATCCCCGACTAGCTGTTATAATCCCGTCCTAGACACTAAGCTCTTATTGGCCGCCTATTGTTTTTCCTGATTCCGAGCCACCTAACCACCCCTACGTCTCGCTAAACCCATTTATTCCCCGAGCAATTATAAGGGTGTTTACAAACTCATTTGAACATCCAAAATCACTTTTTATAATATATTTTCCATGGTGGGAGTGTTTGCAACCTTATAAATTGGCCGCAAATTAACTTCTGAAAAGCAATTAAGGGGGTGTTTGCATTTGCTTTTCCTAAGTGAGTTTCAGCTTATAACTTGAGAAAAACTATTTTGTAGTGTTTGGTTCCCAGAAGTTTTAAACACTCAACTTCTACTAGCTTTTAGCTTTAACATCATTTTATTTCCAAACACTACCAAATTTCAGTTTTTTACAAAGATCAATTCAAATCACTTTTATAAAAGTACGATTGTTTACAAACACCCCCTATATATTAGATTATTAAACATACTCAGAGTCAACCATGTGAGCTATTATATAACGAATTTAGGAGCAATGTAGCTCAACATGTCGATCAGAATGTCCATGTTGATAACAACCTGAAGTTAAATGCAATGCAATCAATTCAAGGGCAAAGATCAACAATTTATGTTTATAACCCAAATTCCTCCCTAAAACATTTATTCTGCAAATGGAAGTGATGAAACAAAATTTAAAATATCATTGTGACCAAAGGACATACACCACCATGTTTTGTTTTACTAAAGACAGAGGATACATTCTTATCATCTTCTCACACACACATGTAGTACTTCAACAGGTGTAAAATTAATTGGAAACTTAGGCCAATTCAAACCACTAAAATTGAAATACAAACAAAAACTTTTGATAATCAGGATTGTTATATGTTATAATCGAGTCAAAATCATAAATTTATGGCAACTATTACAACACAATTAAACCCTACATAAAACAAAGCAATTCGATAAATGAAGTAATGCTCACCGAATCGGTTTGTATTCAGCCCGGATCCTATCATCTTCGGAGAAGCTATCTCTTCCAATTCATCTATCTTGCTTTTGGTGGGTTTAATAAAAAAACCTAGTTCATATTTGCATTCTCTTCGAATCAAGATACTAAAAACAATCTTATTCACTACTTATCAACATCAAATAATAGGACACAAATAAGTACAAGATGAAAAAATTGAAATACCTACATCCCGACTTTTCCTTTCCCGGCCCTCCGCACTGGCAATAGGCAGCACCGAGTGTGAGAGAATTTAAATCGACTATTTCTAAACACAAAAAAGGGCAAAAAATAGTAAATGTACGTTTCTTCATGAGGTAACTAGTTGCAGAGCTAATTTCGAAACATTTGAACTTACATGGTTGTTCTTCCTTGGTTGTTCTTCTAGGTTCTTCAATGGTGAAATTTTGAAAGAGAGAAAGTGATGAGCAACGTACATACCTCAGCCTTTTCGTTTTCTAGTTTATATTTATTTTATTGAATTTTAGTTTTTAATTGCAAAGGGTAAAAAAGTCTAGATTTGTGGTGTAAAAAGTAAAAAAATAAATATTGTAATTTTTATTATGGTGTAAAAAGCATTTGTGGTGTGGAGAGAGGTTTTAGTGGTGTAAATAGAATTGGCCTTTTTTTAAATACAACATGACATTTATTATATTCTTAAGAGTTTTTTGGTATAATTAGTTACATTTCATTTACCAAATTTAAATAATCTTTTGGATTTCAAACATAATTTTCAGTTTATGATATTATCGAAATTTAGCAATACTTTTATGTTTTAATATTACTTTCCAGATTTTGGCACTTTTCCTTCTTTTATGTCTACTAGTAATATTCCCGTGCGATGCACGGAGATTTTTTTAAAAAGTAACGATTTTAATAAAACTAAACATGATATAATCTAATATTTAAATATGTGATGGTTTTATTCTAATAAAATATATATTTTTTAAAATGTAGGATAAAACAAAAATAAAGTTATAAGTAATGTAAATATAAGTTTCTCGCACGTCATATATGAATTTAATATAACTTATTTTATATATATATATATGTGTGTGTGTGTGTGTGTATTATAGATTAACATTAAGATAAATATTCAATATAAAAATATATTTTTCAAAATGATCGTTTCTTATCTTTGAAATCCAAACACACATTTAATGTGTTTGCATCATTTTTCACTTATGTGCATAATAACTTAATTAATTATGAATGTTAAAACAAACATAAATATCTAACTATCAACTCATATTATTAAATAAAATTAACTGAATAATGTTATAAGATATTTATTTTTCTTTAATTTTTTTTCATTTTACTTTAAATATTTAAATTTATCCAAATAAAATTTTAAATTATAACTATAACTATCCTCTTTTAAAAAATCTTATTTGCAAGGTTTAGTACTTTACTTGGTATTACCGATATACAAAGAATAACGAATTAACAAAATAAAAAAAGTTATTCAATAGTTGGAATAACAAAATAATTCAATAGTTGGAATAATAAAATAAAAGATATGAGTGCTCCAATATTTCTTAATACTTTCATATATATATGTTGAAAAGTTTCAATTAAATTATATATTTATATTTTAAATAGTATATTCAATTAAAGATATGCTCCCTCCGTCCCAGCCTAATTGTCCAACTTGCCATATTTGTTTGTCCCAAACTAATTGTCCTAGCCCATAAATGACAAATTTTCTCACAATCTCCACCCTCAAAATCTCTACTCTAATCTCTACCTTTGAAAAAATCAAATATTCCACAAAATCTGCTTTTTTTCAGTCTCCGTGCCCGGCCAAGGTTGGCCAATTAGGCCGAGACGGAGGGAGTACATTGGTTAATGTAAAAAAAAAAAAAAAAAAAAAAAAAATTGCTTAGGTTGCAAAATGTGAAAAAAAAAAAAAAAGAAGAATAAGACATAATTGAGATTGGTTAAGGTGACCCAGTATTGTTTAGGTTGCAAAGTCTAAAAAACATATAGTTCTAGTTGGTTTATTTTGCTTATTTAAAAGGAGTTTAGTTGCAACTTTTATAATATATGTATAGGCTGCAAAATGTAATTATTTATTTGAAAAATAACATTAATATATCTAAAATATAAAAATTAATAAAAAAAATCTAAGATGAATTATCATATATAAAGTTATATATATGAACAAAAGACATAGTTTTTAAATTTATCAACAAAAATAATTATTATAGCAAATAAGCATTAGCAAATTTAATAATTTAATAAGCTGATTATAAATCAAATATTAACTTGAGACAATTCATGTCAGATAAAACAAATTGATTAGTTGTGGTTTAAATGAAATAATCAAGTAAAATAATTTGTAAAAGAGAATTATTTGAATGATTTTTAATTGTATTCTAAACATATACTATATTTTATGTACAACCAACAATAAACACTGAAATCTTGCTTAAATAATCAACGAACAAATAATATAATATTTTAAATAGAATATCTTATTATTATATATATCATATAGATGTCAAATCAAACATCGTCAAAAGATGATTAATTTGATATAGTATACATAATAAATAGATTAGAAATGAAAAAAAAAAAAAAAAAGATATTTGCAACTTTAGAAAGTAAAATAAATTTTAATTTTTACCAAATGTGACAACAACTTACCAATCATAGTCTAAAATTTTAGGCTGGAAAGTGTTACTTACAGAATTGTCACTACCGTGGCTTATATATATTTATAAAATAATTTTTCAATTCTAACTATAAATAATTAAAAATAACCATAAAATATATAATAAAAGGAACAATGATATTTTATTTGGATCATATGCAATGTAATTTTTAATACTTTTCTCATTATGTCCATGCTTTTATTTTATATTTAACTTTTAATTTATCTAAATAAACTTTCAAGTTCTAATTATAAATGTTTCATTTTTTTCTTTATAACATTGAATTTTTATTTGCAACTTTTAACATTTCATTTGGTGATTTCAAATATACTTAAATAATTTTTATTTAATAAAATCTTATTTTAACAAAATAAAATTCAAAATTTATTTAATGATTTGAATAACAAATTAAAGTTTTTGGTTACTTCAAAACATTAGAGTATTTCTGTATTTTATTTGGTATTGTAAATTATTTATATAAATGTTATAGTCTTCTTATAAAAACTTGATTTATTTGAAGATTAAAATTGATTAATGCGAATAAACTTATTTAGATTGTTAAGAGTGAAAAAAGGCATTCGATGTTGATTTATGCGACAAAGTATAAAAAAGACATTGAAGTTTTAGTAAAAGTAAAAAATTAAAAAGAGTGTCCAAATATAATAAAAGTCATAATTTAGGTTGCAAAGAATAAATTTTCTTAAAAGAGTAATTTTAACAAAATGCACATTATTAAAAAATATAAATAGGTAATTGAAAATAATTTCTGACTATTTTAATACATAAATATATATATATATGCTCAAAGCTTCTGTAATTTCGTGATAAGAAGATATTTTAGCAGATTTGATGATTTAATAAGTTGATTATAAAATAGTTATTATTGTTTTTGCCTTGGATTTTCATTATTTAAACAATGTGTTTTCTCCCTGCATGACTTAAATAAAAAAAAAAAATATTCATATTTTTTTATAAAGATATTATTTTACTAATTTTAGTTGCAACTAAAACGAAAATATTATAGTTCAATTCACAATAAACATCAATTCTAGCACAAATAATTAACCAACAAACAATTTATTTATTCAAATCAAATATCTCATTATAATATATGTGATATGGATGTCAAATCGAAGATCGTGAAAAGATGAATAATTTGATATATTATGCATAAAAAGCAGATTGAAAATGAAAAAAATATTTGTATTTTAGAAAAATAAAAGAAAATTATGAACTTACCAAAAATAAGAAAAAGTTACCAACTATGGTCTAAAATTTTTGGAGGAGAAACTAAAATTACATTAATGCCCTCCATTTTACTTTTATATATATATATATAGATCTCTGTTTCATTGAATCATAGGCCTGCAATGTTTTGGCACATAATTTAGCTAGGTATGCTTTTAATTTTAAAACTCCGACAAGGCTTATTGGGGATATCCCGACATCGCTTGAACGTATTGTGACTGATAAAGCGTAATCTGGTTATCGAATAAACTCCGAACGTAAAACCCCTTTTCGCAACGTAAATCAATGCAAGAAATTTAAAGAACACATGATGTACGTGGTTCGATCCGGAGATCTACGTTCACAGGCTGAAAATATCACCTGCCGAGGTGTTTCTTCACTATCCTTTTGAAATTACACGCAAGTGACGCAACTGTTTCAGAATACAAAAAGCCAACCCTAATTTTGAGTACAATTCTCCTATTTATACTACTCAACTCAAAAACCTAACTAATTCCCTACAATCGCGCCTATTATCGTTGCATGGAGGTTGGGAGCAGATCGTGGGCCAAGAACGTGGGGTACGCCGCAATTGGGCCACGCTATTTTGAGCGCACGTTTCTGGGCCGGTTGTTGGGCTTATCCTCCTGGGCTCAGTTGCTCGGGTCGGGTTGATCTGGTCCGGGGTATTAATCCGACCCGAAGTTACTGGGCCATACCTATCAGTGACGATGAGACGCTTGCCTCGTGATTAATGCATTTATTTTTCATTGTAAAAAATGATTCATTGAAATTGCCATTTATATTTAAGAGAAGTATATTTTGAGACGAAGATATTGTAGAATTAGAAAGGGAAGGATCATGTGATTTGGATTGAACACCAACAAAAACATTGCCACCTAAACAGGGGAAAAGTTAGAGAAATTTCCAAATTGTAGTCAAGAATACAAAATTTGTGTATGACAGTTATACGGATCATATTGATCTAATTTATATCTAAATTAATCACCCAGTACTCATATTCAAACATAATCCTACTTAGGAAATAAAATTTATTTCTGGCATACGAAATGAGATCTGTGCGGCTGCCTACCTGACACAAGAATCAGTTAGGGCACCTTTACTTCGTGTGATTAGGTTGAATAAGGATAAATAATTCAGGATAGTCCAACGCTTACTTCGATGGTATTTTATAGTCGGGTTATCCCGGATACCCGGTATAACACATTTTTCGAGGCATTTTTACCTTATCCCACCTATTGAGGTGGGTTTATTAATCTCATGTTAAGGATTGGGTTTACTTATCCAATATACCCAAAATAAACCCTATTTTTTAAAAATATTCAGATCTTTATCTCACTCTATTTGCGAAACCCTTCAAAACTAAAGAAAAACAGCCTCTTCAAGCCCTAAAACTCAGAAGCCGAAGAACACGTCCAAGTTGTCTTGTATAAATAATAGAACATAATCAGTTGTAGTAAACATAGGATGAGATAGTCCAATTTATCCCAATCCCTTATTCTAATACACCATAATTTTATACAACCTACTATTCACTACCCAAAGTAAACAGGCCCTTAATCAATAAATAAACAGTTTGCAGGTTTTTAGGGCCACAAATTTGCACATGCAGGATGTATGTTTTCCTCAACTAATTTTCTGCCCTGCCTAATTGAGTGACCACCTCTCTAACAATCTTAAATTGCATTAACTAAAACTAACCTTAAATCTGTATTTCAATTTAGTGGGCAACTTCCACCAATCTACGTACACATTTAGCATATATATATATATATATATATAGCTATTGAATTTAACATTGCGTTCATGTTTTAGAAATCCCAGATGAACAACATGCTGAGCAATAACGGAGTCGAAAATGATCTTGAAGAGAAGAAGAAGCTTTGTAATTTGAGAGCCATGCTTGAGAAGCATGATCCAGCTTGTAAGGTAACTAAATTAATTCTGTATAAATCAAAGTTTGTGATATATGTGTGTATTTGCATATATAATCTGACATTATGTGCGCGCAGGAGGTGGATGAGCCGACACTGAGAAGGTTTCTTCGTGCTCGTGATCTCGACGTGGACAAAGCTGCAACAATGTTGATCAACTACTTCAGCTGGAGGCGAAGCTTGGTTCCGAATGGTTCGATTCCAGCATCAGAGGTTCCAAATCAAATAGCACAGAACAAGGTTTTCATGCAAGGAACAGACAAGAGAGGTTGTCCAATTGCAGTCATCCTTGGGGCTAAACATTTTCCCTGCAAAGGAGGCACAGATGAATTCAAACGTAAGTATTAATTACTACTCCTCTATCCTAAAACCTTAACTCTTTTATAACACCCAAATCTTGAACTGATCAGGTTTTGTAGTGTTCGTTTTGGATAAACTATGTTCAAGGTAACTACTTCTTCTTCTTCTTCTTCTTCTTCTTCTGTTACATTTAATCTGCTGCAGGTGCTTGGTGCTGTAATATTCTATTTGTTTATGATGGTGCATGTACAGGGTCCCTGATGGACAAGAAAAGTTTGTAATTATTGGAGATCTGAAAGGATATGGCTACTCTAACACCGATGTTCGTGGATATATTGCAGCCCTTTCCATTTTACAGGACTACTACCCAGAAAGACTTGAGAAATTGTTTGTGGTCCACGCACCTTCCATATTCATGACAGCGTGGAAGATTATCTGCCCATTTATCGACAAAAAAACCAAGAAAAAGGTAACCTAGCTAGCTTTTTAAAGTCCACATCCCAATCTAATTAATTTGATTGTGTGCAGATCATATTCGTGGAAAGCAAGACACTGCACCCTACCCTACTGGAGGAGATGGATGAAGATCAGATTCCGGAAATTTACGGTGGCAAAATGCACTTACTTCCAATTCAACATGCCTAGCCTACCTCATCACTCAAACTATACTCTAACTAAATTAATAATGTATGAGTCATGACATATACATATATAAAAAATAAATAAATGGGATAAACAGAAATTATTGCTTCTCTCTCTCTCTCTCTCTTTTTTTTTTTTTTTTTTTTTTTTGAATTTTTCAGTTCTGCATAATGAGGAAATTAATTGGGTTGGTGTGAATTATGAAATGCATATTTTATGTGTGTGATCATTCATTAGCCGGAAGAAGATACTACTACAAGGTAGGAGATGAATGGATCCAAATTGTAGATGTAATTAAATTTGTAAATTTTGGCGAAAATATTAAAATGGTCTTATAATTTTTCATTAAGTTGTTGGTGCTATTTTTAGCTGCGTTAGTTCTTCAAGTATCAAATTTGGTGCACCAATTAACAAATCACATTTAGAATCTTTTGGATACATAGTGTAAAATTAAACAATGAAAGTTTCAATGTATGGCATTTATATGTTGATAGTGGATGTAAATATTGATATTTATGCTTAAAGATACTTTTTGTTTTGAAAAAATGTATCATGGTGTATAGGAGACGAACGTTTATTATAAATTCATTGAATTTATAACTTTTATCATATATTTTTGTTCTCTTCCCACATTTTTAACGAGCCAATTTCATGATTAATTTAACCACATAGAATTTTTTATTGCCACTATTTTTCCGAATTTGATACCTAGCTACAACATTACAAGTGCCATTTTGTTAGCAGATTAAATGTTGTTTGAAGTTTTTAGCGTGTCACAATGCTCAATTTTGTGGCAAATGCAACGTTTTCTCCAATTTGTTATGCGACAACACTTTAAAATGTAAACATCTTTGCACGAGAATTATGATTTACATAATTATCATTTTCGTGGCAACATATTTTATATTAGTTAAAAAAAAAAATTCTCCTAATCTAAGAACAAAGAAAAATCCCTCCCCTTCCTCCATGGTAACTCGAACCCAGGATCAAAGACCTAGGTAGTAGATGTTTTGACACTTACGCTATTCAACTTCGTCAAAAATAAAAAAAAAAGTTGCATCGCAATTTTATATTTTATATTAGTTAAACAAATAGGGGCTAACACTTAGTCAAAAAAGATGGGAAGAGCAAAAAGGTCAAAAGAATTTTCTTTTGGATAAAAAAATTTCATTAAATTACTAAAATCGGTCAACACAATACAAAGAAATATGAATATATATTAAGTACAATAATTACTATATTTAAACCTATACATATCTAAACCTAGTAAATCTTAACACTCGTTAATGCGCCAGACAAATCGTGTACCAAAAAAATTGATCTCGATTTTATCACTAATCTTCCTATGGAAGGCCAAAAAAGTAAGCATATCATATTGAAACACTCATTGAAAAAATTTCAAAAAAAAAAAAAAAAAAAAAAAAAAAAAAAAAACTAGTAGTATCCTCGTGCGATTCATGGTTTGTAAGTGTAAATGAATAAATAATAAGAATTTTATATATTTATATAATTTTAGTATAATAAAATATTACGGTCAATATATAATAAGAGATGAAAAGTTATATGTTGGTGAAAGAAGAGTCAATGAAAAGTATTAAAAATTAAAAATATATAAATTTGAGTAAGTTACAGAATATTCATATTTGTTTTTCTTAATGTATGAATATCTTTAGCATTCATGTATGGAGATCATGTTGATCATTTTATACAAAGGATGAATGTAAATATATATATTTATAATTTTATGATAAATATTTATATTTATCCAAACCATATAATTTTTTTATATTTTCAAATATAATGTTCAAGAAATTTTCGAAAACTTTTAGTGAGTACCAATATACATTCTAATTTTATTAAATTTTATTTGTAGCACAAACACACTAATAATTAACCCACATAATCAACCAACAAACAATTATTTGTCTTTAATTTAATTTATTTATACAATATGGTGTCAAATTATAGATCGATGATAGAGGACTAATTTAATTTATTAAACAGGAAAATCACATTGGAAATGAAAAAAATATAATTTTTATTTAAAAAATTTAAAATTTTTTTTGAAGAAAAATAAAATGTTGAAATTAAAAAATATTACTAAATAATTCAATTTTTATATTTTTATATGATTAAAGAATTAATAAAAAAAGAAAACAAAATGTTAATTAAGCTATTTCCAAATAAAACGTTTTATACTAAAAATAAACAAAATTCAAATTAATTTATTTTAAAATAAAATGCTTTATACTAAAAATAATATCTTCCAAGTAAAATATTTTAAACCAAAATCATGTTAATACAAAAAATAATATTTTCCAGAAATGATATTTTGACGGAAAACTTCCTAGATTACTATTTTGAGTGGTTTTTGTTATTATATGTTAGCACAATGTGATGGAATTTCTGGAAAATAAGAGGGTGAAGGAAAGAAGAAGAAAATGGACCATAAATCGAGTCGTGGAATGCCCACTGTCCTTAGGACGAAATACTTCCGGCTAGTGCTCACGGATTAAAATATTCGACCCCAAAGATAAAATGATTTCCTCCTTTTCTGAAGTAGCACCACTATCAGAAAAGGTACCGGCGAACTAAGAATGTTCGTCTAAACTGGAGCTAGAATGCAGAGAAATGAAAGAGATGCTTCAGGTGTAAAAATGTTATGTTATGTATGCATGCAGAAGACAACCTTTTATAGGCCTGCTGGGGGACAGACATAATAAATGTCATTATTCAGTCATTATATTTGGTTGTTACAGTCTGAGTAACAACCCACTTAATTCTTTCTTGATTCAGTCCATTATTGTGGATGTTACAGGTTTAATTCTTCCTTGATTCAGTCCATTATTGTGGTTGTTACAGTTTTGAATTTGCTTCTGAGTTCATCTGGCAAGCCCAATTATTTTGGGCTTCCAAAAAGATAATTAGCAGTCCAAGACCCAAAGTCCATGGGCCGCGACCTTCCCAAGGCGTGGCGTGACATACCGAGCCGAGCGCGTGTGGGCTTCTAATTGGACTCCCTCACAAGCATACTTGATATACCTTTAATGATGTGCTCTTATACTTATAGGTGAAATTAAGGAGCTCAAGTTTCAATGTGGGATAATAACTCTTTAGTTATTTAATCCTACATTAATACATAACTAAATGATTACTTTATGTATTAATTTCTCACTCACCAAAATTCGATTTTGAGAAATTAAAAAACCTACGATTATCTACTCCGTGCATAAATTAATCGTGTGAAGTTTAATTCCTACAAAATTAAACTTTCGACCACTTAATTATATCATTAAAGTGTCTTAATCACATTTTATGTTATAATTTATTATAACATTATATAAATATAGATTTTGTTATTATATAGATATAGATATAGATGTTGTACGGAAATAATAGCAATAAATGCTATTTCCGTGCCACCTTTCAAAGATTTATGATAAAGCTTACGCGAAAGACATTTTTCCAATTTTTCCCTGATGATAATCCCCGGGAAAGATCAATACTATTCATTTTTTTAGGCACAACAAAAGTGCATGTTTAAAAAATATTTGTTGTCCAGAAAACAATCGTTTTTTCAGAAATGCAATATCTTCTGCTATAAGTGAAAATAAGAATTTTAATCTGACGAATAAATAAATTAAAAGTCGAGAAATAAAGGATTATATAAGTTAGAATGTTTTTGCAATAACTTGGCACCATGTAAACACAATCTAACAACATACTACCTTCATTTCTTTAGTTATTACTCTAGCTTATTTGTTTTGTTTTGTTTGTAAATAATTGTCATTCTAGTTTCTTTATCAATTTTTTTACAATACTAACCCTATAGTTATAGAAAATGTTAACAAAATATAAAAAAAAAAAAAAAATCAAGAAATTTAAGAAAATTAATTAAGGTTTGATGTTAACTTCTTAAATCCCTTAATTTTCTTAATTAAAATTAGAATGACAACTAAAAGAACGGACAAAGTAGTATCATTTGCATCCTATAAGTGATCAATCTGATGACAAAGTGGAAAAAACAAGTGACGTATTAATTGTTCTCAAAAAAGTTGACAAAAGAAATAAATTGCATCACCGACTAATTAATATATCACCTATATGATAGATAAGGTGATAAGTCATATTTGTCAATGATTTTCATAATTTATTAAAATTGATCATATTTTTTACACTTAATTGTGATGTTACCAATATCATCACGTCACTTGTCAAGTTTCCATATACAACAACCTATTTTCTTTAAAATTCTATTTATTTTTTTCTTTCTTTTGCATTAATTATGCCTATATCGTTAGTCGTGGTATATTTATTATAGGCTTGGTCCAGTGTTTTTCTTGTAAATGCCATAGATAAAGCCCACAGGCCCATTAAATTAGGGCAACAATACCTAATTTGGGCAAAGGAATTGATACTAGCAGAGTGCGAACCCTCTCTCTCCACGATTCTTTGCCTGTCTTATATTGTAACTTAATTCTTCAATTTCCGGTGTTACGGAAGAATCGAAGGGAACTGCGCGCGAATGTCAAGGTAAGATTTGGTTTCTTCTTACTTTCACCCTGTTAAATATCGATTACAGGATGGTATGTAAGTTTTTTTTTTGAAGGAGCATGGTATATAAGTATTGAAATCTGTAAGAATTATCTTCGTGAATGTTGCTTAGTTATTCGAAAAAATTAACAAACACATGAAGGAGGCTGCAAAGATAGCAATTTTAGCAGAAGCAACAAGTCGAAAAAAATCTCACTTATTGAAATTGCCTTTTTTTGTGTCTTTAGTGGAGGGGTTGGGAGGAGTGCGGACTTTGGGCCAAAACACATTTATTCTTCAAAATAAATACACAATATACATATTATACACATATTAGACATAAACATAATTGGGTGGGGGTTGGGGCCACCCCAATTATAGGGGTAGGTCCGCCCCTAATTGCTGGTATGACTGCGGAGTGTCGTACATAATTATATTTCTGGTGATGATATTTATGTCTAAAATTCTTTGTGACATAAAACTACTGAGTTTGCTGATTTAGTTTCTTGATTTTAATGATGGATTTCATGCAATAGTACCTAATATGATTGTTCTTATACTTCAAATTTCTATTTCAAGTTACTCGAATATAATTTTATTGATTGAAATCTTACTCCATTGGTACTTATTTTGGTGTAGGTTGTTTGGACTTCAAATATTGGAGGGCGATTTTCCTCTTTGGCAATGGTACACTCGTGATCTATTTACCTCAAGCAAGACATAATTGGTTTTATGCATAATTTGTTGGATAATATATTCAAATGCCATGACCTTATTTAATCATTACGGATATTTGGTTGTGGGGGGTGGGGGGTTCTTGTGTGTGGTGTTAAGACAGGTTACATATTAATAATTTGATATTAATCTAAAGTGACTGTGAGTTCAAAATGAGAGTGTGCTCTGTGCTGGGGGTGGGAGGTTGGAATTAGCTTCTCGTGTGGATATTTCTCATTTTGTACGTGTTTGCACGATGTAAAGAGTGTTTGGGTCATTTACGAACACAAAAGATTGTCTGATATCTAGTCCCATCACAAGTGTGAGAATAAAATCAAGGTCCCAATCATACAAATATTCTCTACATGCGATACTTAAGGGTGCTTGGTTTCGAGATGAGGAAATGGGAATAGAACGAACACTTATCCCTGCGAAGGTGGAATTATACCATAAGTAGTGTTCTCGTATCCCGCTTTGTAGGAATGGGCCACAACCCCAGTATTAAGAGGGCTGAAAGTCATTCCTATTTACTATCTATATTCTGTCAGTACTAAGCATCCCCATAAATTTGGAGCATGGATATAGCTCCTTGTGTCATTTCCTGGATGTTGCTTAATTAAGATATGGAATTCTTGTCAGTTTGTAAACTGCTGTATTAAATACATAATGAGATAGGTGAACTATTTTTGCATTTTTCCATGAATTACCCCTCAAGAATGTCTGTTTAAGATGTCGACATGTTGTACACAATTTCATCTTAAACTTCTTACCAACTTTGCAGTGAAGATGTCATAAGAAGTTACATTCCTAGTTCCTACCACTGTGCGTATAATTAACACCCAGTGATATGCGACTTGTCTGATTAGGATTATTGGTTTAAGTTCCCTGAGTCAATTGGACGGTACTATTTATTTACCCCCGATTCCATGCTCAACTGTGAAATAGTCTTTTGGCTGCCTAAATTATGAAAGTTCCAACTTATATTGTCTAAGTTACTTATAACAGGAAGTGGTTTATGATTGTCTTGACTGTGTGTTGCCTGTGTTTATATAGGCATGTGCATTTAGTTTCTAGAACTCTTTTTTAGATTTAGTTACCTGCAGAATTTATTTATTAATTGCGAAGGGATGCGTTGTTCTATCTTATAGGGAACTTGTTAGGGATGAGGTACAATTTGGCCTCAGGTATAAAATAGCCCTTCAATTTTTTTTGCTTACTTAAACACCTCTTTTAAAATCAAACAGCTGTATTTAAATTGTAAAACAAAGATGTATTTAACCTCTAGCAAATATTTTAGGGGTGGCAAATTTTTGTGGTTCACTAAGAAGGCTTGATGAAGAAAAAGAATAAATCAAATTCATAGCAGTGCTGGGCACGGCTGGAAGATTCTGAAGAGAAGGTGTTATTGCACCATTAAAATTGCGAGTTGTTAAGATTTCAAATCTCCTTGTCGAAAAGAGAGAAAAAAAACTCTTGATTGTTCCTTCTATAGAACTGTATGATATATTCAACTATTGAGGTGATAGAAATGGCAGTACACCACTTTATCTAAGATTCAAGAACTGTGGTGAATCAGGCAAGAATCCAAACCAATACGTAACTCCCTGTAAGAGGAGTTTGAATTGATCAACTATTTCAGTCTTGGAAGCTGAGTCAACTCTTCGGAAATATATGTGTGTGTTATTTTTTATGGAGGACCCTTAATCCAAACAATTAGCCAAGTAAACTGACGGTGTTTCCTCTAAATTTGATGGATGGGCAAATTTGTCCCAACATTATTAGTTAGAGGACCTGTTTATCCGATTCTAAATGAAAGTGTTTAATTGAGAAAAAACATAATCAATCTGTACTTAGGGTTATAGCTGATGGGATTTTGTAACTTATCCCTATTTGTTATGCATGATATTGTAGTTGAACTCTTGCATTATTATATCTATAAACAAACTCGGCCTCTCTCGCATGGAATTGTAAACTCATTCTTATTTGTGCTGGCAGGCTGCAAGGATTCTTGCTAACTTGATCATCATGGGCTCTGGAGTAATGGCAAGAGCATTTGTTCAAGCATATCGTCAAGCACTTGCAAGTAAGATTTCCTTTGTATTGTGATTCCTTTAGCTTTTCTGTTAATTATAATTTATCTTGGGAAATGCGAAGCCCTGGTCAGATTGTCAAGTGGTTGCTCTTGATTAGTACTCACTCTTGGTTGGGGAATGGTGTGGGACTCAATATGAAGAACTAAAGTATTTAAAGTCGTCAGGTTGCTAGGCCACACACAATTGCCATTTTCAGATTTGGATCCATACCACAGCATTTTGTGTTGTGCCCCAAAATGACATCTTATTGACTGATTCAAAAGGTGCCGGCTTTTAGCCAAAACGACGTTGTTTTGGGGGCACAACGCGAAATGCTGTGTTGCACCCCACATCACTGGATCCAAGTCTGCCTTTTTTGCCTGGGTTAAAGACTATATGCATCAAATTTAAAGGTTCATTATAGAAGTAACTGTTATTTTGTGATGTATTACAGATGCTTCAAAAAATGGCGTGGCTCAAGAAGCAGTACAGAACATCAAAAGAGGTAGTAAAATGATGAGCGAGTCAGAAGCAAGGCAAATCCTTGGTGTCACTGAGAATACAACTTGGGAAGAGATTTTGAAGGTCTGTCGAATATTGCTTTGTATGATGGCATTTTATGTGTAGAAACTACTGGTTATTATTTCATCATACTGAATATTTCCTTGGTTTTGCAGAGGTATGACAATATGTTCGAACAGAATGCTAAGAATGGAACTTTCTATCTGCAGTCAAAGGTTCATAGGGCAAAAGAATGTCTGGAAAGTGTTCACCAACCGAAAGCCCAGGAAAAGAGTTGAAAGATTGTCTTGGGCCTCGGGTTTTTTTCTCATGTCCCTGATAACTTTGTGTAGTAGTTTTGTTGCCCCTGACCTTGGTGTTGTAAGTAGGAGGGGGCAATTAAGGCCGTAGGTTGAAGCAAGGGTGGTATATGTTCTATATGGAAAAAAAATACGATTTGTTTATCATCACTGGCAGAGGGAAAGAGGTTATGTTATTCTAATAAAAGAAATATATATTATTATTGTTGTGCTTCTTATCTCTTTCATAAGCAAATCCTTTTTTTTACCTTTTTTTTTTTTTTTTTAAGTTGGTCTGAATATAATTCCATTTTCTATTCTCCAGGCCTAGATTGTTGCATATCTTTGTTTTAGTTGTGATCTTTTGCTATTTGGTGACGAGACACGTCTAGAATTCTCGCTTCCTAGCACCTCTCCTTCTGTAACAGAGTTTTTTTAGATATATGAAAACAAAGTTCTCCCCCAATTTAAATTGTTGATAGCATAAGATCGTCATAAGTTTATCCATGGTTCACGTACTACAGATGATAAAATCTATAACGTATTCCTTTTAATAAAAAGAGTTGTTTCAAAACAAGTTCTATCCCTAAATAAGAATCTTGTTTCGAATGGCATTTTCTTAGTTCAAGGTGAAAATTTTAACTTCTTTATTTCATGAATTACTTATATGTGCTTAAATATGTTAAATAAAAAAATAAAATAAATACTGTAAGTAAAAATAAATACTCCCTCCGTCCCAGGTTAATTTGCAGCCCTCTCCGGGCACGTGGAATAAGAAAAAATTGCTTTTTGCTTTTTGAGTTGAAAAGTCAACAAAATTATTAGTGATTGAGGAGAATGCTTAATTATTAATTATTCCAACTATGTTAAGGACCTGAAAATAAAAAAAAATCTGTAAACACAAGATTTGTGAATAAAAATTCCAAACAACCTTCAAAATCGAAATTTTCGAAAAAATCGAAATTTTCGGAAAAATCGAAATTTTCCAGAAAACACGAAATTTTCCAGATGTTCAAGGTTTACTGCAGAATATGAAGTTTCCCTGAATTTTTACAGAAACGTGAAAAATTTACCAAAAAACATCCATATTCAACTTTGAACAAGAATAACAAGAAAAATATCCTGAAAAGCTAAAAATTTCACTTCCCTCCAGTTTTTACAGCAAATTACAAACAATTGTTACAACTACAAATCTGAAATCTTTCAAATTTCCCTCCTAAAAATTTCAGAATTCAAACAGCCTCAAAGTCTCTATAAATGCTTAAGATTACAGCATTAAATTTTACCATAAATTCAACAACAACCAAAATATTGCTACAGAAAAATGACAAACAATCGAAAGGAGTCGAACTTGGCTCCATCAGACCGGAATCGGATTGCGCAGTATCTGTTGGCAAACAGCACCGACGGGGTGGTTCACAATGGCAAGATCCGATCGACGGCTACATCATTTGGAGTCAGCCCCCGGACGGTCCACTACATTTGGGCAGCTGCAAAGAAACAGATCGAACAAGGGTTACCGGTGGTATTTTTGCAGCAAACGCGAACAATAAGACCAAAAAAGGCAGAATTGGATACAACAAATTTCAAGGCAATACCATTTTGCAGACGGGGCAGCATACGCAGATTGGCAAAGGAATTAGAGGTAAGTAAAAGTTCAGTGGGGAGATGGGTTAAGAATGGGGTTATAAAACCACATACAAACGCAATTAAGCCCACATTGACGGATGCAAACAAGGTGCAAAGGTTGAAATACAGCTTGAGTCAACTGAACATCGACACAACAGAAAATAAAATCAAGTTTGCAACTATGCATAATGTGGTACACATTGATGAGAAGTGGTTTTACATGCAAAGGGCGACGGAAAGGGCTTATAAGTTAGACGAAGAGGATGATGTGTATCGGTCTTGCAAGAGCAAACGATTCATAACAAAAGTTATGTTCATGTGTGCTGTTGCTCGTCCGCAATATTCAGCCGAGGGCCAGCTTCTGTTCGATGGAAAAATAGGTATATTTCCATTTACGAAACAAGAACCAGCCCTACGTAACAGCGTTAATCGGGCAAGAGGCACTATGGTTACAAAACCCATTAAAATGATCAACAAGCAAGTCATAAAGGACTGCATCATTAACCAGGTTTTGTCCATTAATTTTCAGTGCATTTTTTTTTTTTTTTTAATTTTATTAGTAGTAATGGCTATCAGCAAAAACTCATCATATAGCCATAAAAAATACACAAGCCACCCGGATGCCCCGCCAAGCCAAAACTGACTGCATCGGTGACATTGCTTGCATTTTTTTTTTCATGAAAAAAACATGATTTTAATTCTGCCATAATCATTCAGAAACTGTTTTTGTTCGCAAACACATTAAAGTTTCAATTTCAGATAATACCGGCAATCAAGGAAAAGTGGCCCGAAAGTTCAAGCAAGCATATACTCATACAGCAAGATAATGCAAGACCACACATCAGTGACATAGACTCTGAATTTAGGGAGGCTGCATCGGCTAATGGTTTTAACATTCAAATCATTTTTCAACCACCAAACTCCCCAGACACAAACATTTTGGACTTGGGATTTTTTAGGGCTATTCAATCTCTTCAGAAAGAAACGGCCTCATATAATGTTGAAGATTTGGTCTCAAATGTCACAATAGCGTATCAGCAGATGGAAGCAAGCAAAATAAACAGTGTCTTCCTCAGTTTGCAAGCATGCCTCATAGAGATCATGAAGCAACTCGGACACAACAACTATAAGTTGCCACATTTGGGAAAATGTCACCTAACAAGAGAGGGTACACTACCAAATACCCTAGAAGTTGATGAGGGAATTGTAAGGCAGGCAATAGACCATCTTGTGGCAACCGGACAGACTAATGTGAGTTACGAGATTGGGGGGATATTGGCTGCTTTAGGTTACAATTAGGATTAAGTTAGGGGGGTCTTTTTGTACGAAACCTATTGTTTATAGCATAAACATCTACTAGGTGTGTTTTGCTTAGGCCATAAACAATTGGGACACGGATTGTATTGAACTTCTTCAAGTATAAGCATTTTTAACAAATTATTGTTAGCAACACTTGTCCCTCAGAAAAATTTCATCACTGGGCACTCAATGAAGTTCTAGGGCAACATTGAATCAACAAATAAGTTTTGCTAACTCAAGTAACCAACAAGAACAGAATTGACCGGCAACAGCAACAGCTCTCACAGGAGCAACAAAATCGCATGCAGGGGCAAATTAAGCAGCAACAGCCACAGCTCTCACAGGAGCAAAAAAATCGCATAAAAGGGGCAAATTAACCAGCAACAGCAACAGCTCTCACAGGAGCAAGAAAATCGCATAAAGGGGCAAATTAACCAGCAACAGCAACAGCTCTCACAGGAGCAAGAAAATCACATACAGGGGCAAATTAACCAGCAACAGCAACAGCAACAGCTCTCACAGGAGCAAACAATCAGAAATACAAAACCCAAAACGTAAAACCCACTTCTTGGCACAAATAATTTTTCCAAAGGAAAGGGGATAGAAAACATGGACCTTATTTAGGGCTGGAACCCAAATCGCAAGATACTCAAGGCACCACGCTCTCATCTTTGGACTCATCGCGAGCTCGCTACCGGTAGCCGCTGCACAAGCCTCAGATCCGATCACCATGGGCTTTTCACCGTCATACGTCTCCTCATCGGCCACGAAAGCTACCGGCTCCGGCAACTGAGTGTCGGCGACGAAGCTGTCCTCGGAATCGTAAGCGATTTCATCTATCTCGGGAGAATCATCAAAAAAATCACCCAAATCGGCCACTAAGGGGTGCCAATCGACGGATCTACGAGAGGGGAAGTCACCGCCGAGACACCGCCTACGGGAAAGCAAGAAGATAAGGTAAGAACTCAAGATCTGATCTCGAGTTCTGTAAGAACAGGAAGAACAGCGGCGAGGAAATGAGGAGACGAGATAGAGAGATTTCTGGAAATGGTGTTAGGGTTAGAAGGAAATATGGGCTGGGTATATGAATTTGGGCTGGGTAGTTAATAGGGCTGATCTGCATTTTTAGTTTTAATTAGCGTGGGCTAATTAGTTTAGCAATGGCAGATTTGTAATTGTTGTAACATTATTAGGACAATTTGGTAAAAAATACTTTCCTTTTCGGGGGTGTGCAAATTAACTCGGGACACCCCGAAAAGGAAAGTGTGCAAATTAACCTGGGACGGAGGGAGTAGTTTTTTAGAGATTTATATTTACATTAGATTTGCCAAAAATAAAAAGGTCCGCCTTGTGTAAATAGATTTTTTTCTAGTTAGAACTCTTTTTATGGGATAAATATACATATGAGTTATAGGGTCCTACAATGCAATCGTGGTATTAATAAAATTAGATTTTTAGCCCCTAGCTCTATATCCTCTTGATCACATTCATTGATTTATATTTACTCTGTTTACCTATTGTTTTATTTTGCAACAGTTTACTGTACCCTGCCCAAACCATTGTCAACGTTCCACAGTTTCTGGTATCTACTTCTCTCATATCTCCAGCATCATCTTTCTTTCTTCAAGCCTACTAGCCACATGCTTTTGTTATGTTTATGTTAGATCTGAACAAACATTCTTCTCAAGCACCAATGTTATTAGTAACTGTGACATGACATTCGCTTATCCTCTCTCTCGCCGTCGATTTGATTGATGTAATATCAGGGTTCCGTTTTTATGTCACTTTTCCTCAAATATTGTCACGTCTTTGTTTAGGTGTTCGTGTTTTATTTTGCCTTATTTTGGTATTGAGGATTTTTTCTCGAATTGTCATGTTTTCCCCAATTGGAAAATTGCAGAGTATTAATCCTGCAAAAAATGTGTCTTACACTTAAAATAAGTAAATGGACAACAAATATTGATGGACAAGTTTCCTCTCTATGGAAGTATGATGGGGATGAGTTAATGGAAGTGCTCTTTTACAATCCTTTTAATTTTTAAACTAACCTGTGAATAAATTATCAAAACAAGAAAATAATGTACTCCCTCCGTTTTTAAATAATTTGCACACTTTTTTTTTGAGTAATTCGAGATAATTTGTACTCCCTTGAAAACAAATTTCTCTTACAATCTTCACCTTTGAAAAAATCAACTAAAAAGCAAAAAGTAGCTCTTTTTGTTATTCCACGTGCTGGGAGGGGTATGTAAATTATCTCAGGACGGAGGGAGTACAACACAAATAGATATTACCTCTGTTCCGCTCTAACTTGCCTACTTTCCTTTTTGGTTTGTCCCAACTTAACTTGTCAACCCATAAGTGTCAAATTTTCTCTCACAATTTTCACCCTCAATCTCCACCTTTAAAAAAATCAAAGATTCCACAAAATATGTTTTTTTTTTTAACCTCCATACCCTAAAATAGGCAAATTAAGTCAGGACGGAGACAATATATGCAAGCTAAGCAGTGAAAGATAAGGGAAAGCAATTGCGAAAGGAATTTTCAAACCGCTCCACAGGAATGGGAGAGGAAGAGGGTCAAATTAAACAAGGAAAAATAGAGGTGCGTTTGAGATAGAACAAGGATGGGTGGAGGAGAAGAATAAGAAGATACTCCCTCCGTCCCAACCTAATTTGCCTATTTTGATTGGGCACGGAGGTTAAGAAATAACAGATTTTGTGAAATCTGACTTTTTCAAAGGTGGAGATTGATAGTGAAGTTTTTTAGGCTGAAGATTGTGAAAGAAATTTATCATTTATGAGCTGACAAATTAGGTTGGGACAAACCAAAAAGAAAAATAGGCAAATTAGAACGAGACGGAGGTAGTATTAATTAAATCAATTGTGGGTCCCAATAAGTTTTATCCTTGAATTTTTTACTACGATAAAATTTGTAATTATTGATATCATGATTGCACTGTAGAAAAGCCCCTGAGTTCACCTATTTCATTTATGTGTTTCATTTACTCACGTCACGTGTATTAGATGACATTACTAATTAATACGTGTCTCGTATTAAAAATTGTATAATAAAAAATGTAACAGGTTGTGTATAGAAAATCCGAATCCATAGAAAGTATGGGGGTTGTTCATTAGATAGTTAACTTGATATAATTCGGAGAAGTATTCCAGAATCCTGTTAGATAGCTGACGTTGAAAGTATAAAAATTATTTCCGCCGTCCTTAATTTAATATACTCCGAAGGACTTGAAATTTAGTGGTAATGTTTAATATTCATGATTTTCACTAGTTTTGTAGGGATGTAAGGTTTAAATGATTCGTCCCCCAAATCTTATTCAAATTCCACCACTTAAAAATTAACACAACAATATTTTCACTAGTTGGCACGCAGATTAAATTCATTAGGGTCAATTATTCTGTTTGTAAACATTACCTAGCACTAAACATTTGACCACTGTTAGAATCTGAAAAGGTAATTCAATTTTACAGGTACAAAAGACATGTATCAAAGTCTTGTACATGCTACAGTACCTATTGTTCGAAACTGCACAGTATAAGCATCACTCCAGTCCAGACAAAATCGACATGCGTTTTTGCGTGGGAGCAAATTCCTGATACCAGAAAAAAACACCAGTAGGCAACAATTAAACTCTCACCCTACTCTTCAATCTAAATACATCCTTGCTGCACTAGGAAATCTACGTCATATGGTATATAAGGCATCTGGTGCAATTCTTCAGGTGTAGCATCTAATAGACCATACGCAACTTAATACGAGGCTATTAAAGGAGAAAATTATGGCAGTTGGATAATAATGGTGGATATTCTTATATAAATTTGTTCCTAAACATCAAAAAACACATTAAGATAAACGCAATATAAATGTCAAAATCAACTTAAAACCTTGCCATTAAAAAGAAAGAATTATTTCATAAATATTCAGTAAATTAATAGAAATGTTCAGAAAAATGTGTAAAAAGTCCACTCACTGCCAGTCATGAGCGGGATATCTCAACAATGTTTCAGCCCATGTGTTGACACCATCAGTCAGCTGTTTTACCAGAGACGCCACCTCATCTACATTAACACGGATCTGCTGCTTACTATCTCTCTCCCGGACAGTTACTGAAGATGTCGAATCAACTGTAATTGCAAAAGGAACTCCAAGTTCATCGGTTCTCGCATATCTCTTTCCTATTGACGTACCTGCATATTATGAACACATGACAAAAATTTAAAAAATTGTTCATCAAAATACAACTTCTTGATTTTTGGTCTACTTATTGAAGGTACAATCTTTTATAAACCATCAATTCTCACCACATGCACTTTTGGAAATGCATCCCAGAATTTCACTTTAAGATTAGCGAGTTAGGACTATTTTCTGGATGGACTAATCTATTAGTGTCCAACCTGAAACATCTTTTGAATATTAGTATGGTTAAAATATTATCAGTTCATCTTACCATTAAGCTAATATTTTCCAAAGGTTACCTGTAAAATCAATCTTGTATGAAATCCCGAAAGCTCTCAATGACTTAGCAATTTGATTGGCTACTTCCTCGTATTGTTGTTTTTGGACGAGAGGAAACACTGTGCAATTGATTGGAGCTACCAATGGAGGGAAACGGAATACATTCACTTGATCATCGCCATCTTTACTCGGTCTTGTGTAAAATGAATGTTCATAGAGACAGTATATGATCCTCCCAATACCGAAAGATGGTTCAATAACCGATGGTGTAAAAACCCTTTGGTGTTCTTTTTTCTTCTCTACGGAAATTGACACCATGCTATCCTTTATAATGACAGCTTTGTCAAGAGTACAAACATGAAACTCTGCTTCTCCCTTGGCTTCTAAAGTCGCTTTCATCTCCATAGCTTCTTTCTTGGTCATAGCCTGTTTATATTATCATTAGAGTGACACCTTCTTGAAAACACACACAAAAAAAGCGCATTGTGGGAGAAACAAGAACACTATGAGACTATAATAGAATACCGCTAATGCTTCGACCACCATTTTCTGGTTACCCTTGAAAGCAAGGCCCAGCTCCTTCTTAACAGGTGATATGACAAGTTTCTGAAGAAACGATGAGAAAGAGTGATTAAACAAGTAAACATGTTACACGTTTCTTCCGTAAAAGAGGAAGGAGAGATAAGAGGGTCAAATGGCATGCGACTTCACAAGCACTGCTCCCAGTTATGAGATCAGGACACTCGAATATCAATCGTGTGGGGCCCTCAAATCACTTGATAAACGAAAGTCTTGATCACAATACCAATAAAGGAGTGTACTCAGACTGGTGTAGAGTAACCCGAGTTTAGGAGGTAGAAAAGACCTCCACTTCTCTAGGTTGCTGATACTTCTCATATGCCACCAGGGGTACACCGCTTTTGTCCTGCAATGATAGAGGCAAAACAATTTACATTTCCCCTAGTAGCAATAAAAGAGAGAGACACTATTTTCTCATCAATAAATACCTAACATGGTCTATAGAAATGGAATGAAACTTCCCCAACCAACTAAATAGCTTAACACAGTAAATGTTAGCAGATTGGGAAAATTCTTACAGCATGAGCCTGCAAATCATAGGCCGATCTATCAGCAATACCAACACACTCAATCCAACCGTATGAGCTTTCAATTTCAGCATCCCAACAGTCAGCAGAGTAGTGTGCCATCTCATTTGATAGATGTTGGCGAAAACGAAGACGGTCTCTATCAATTCCAAGTTGGGTTAGAAACAAATATACTCTCCCAATGAAGTAACCGAGTGTTTCATTGTTGACAATCCTCTGAGAGAGAGAGAAGGAAAGGGGGGGAGGGAGGTGGTATTAACAAAGTGAACGATATCTTAGGAAGGAGGCAAGAAGAAGGTAGATAATCCACTAGAGGCACGGACCAACCTTAGAAACTGCTTCTCCAATTGAGATTCTCCTTGCTGGTTGTCCAGATATCTGATCTTCTCGTGGGTACATAAATAATTCCAAGTTTGAAACTTCAGAAAATTTAGGATGGGACTTGTTTTCAGGATCTACAAAGTGTTCAATCTCGGCCAGTGTAAATTCACGAACCCTTAGAAGGCCTTGCCTTGGAGAGATCTGCAAATTTCATGTGTCATAATCCAGAGACTGAAATTTAAAAAGAAAATTAAAATGCGCATAGCATATAAACGTTTCCAGGAGACAAAGCTGTCCAAGGCGCAAGGCCTCTGGTGGCGCGCGCCATTGGGACGCGCTTCAAAAATCCATAAAAAACACCTCCTACGCCCCAAAACATAACTTCTAATGACATTATTAGGCTAATTCAAGCATTAAAAAGTAAATAATTACACACATAAACATATCACATATCAAACACACAAAGTGACATAAAAATCAAGATCCAAATAAACAAGTACAATTCAACAATCAACAAAACAAGCAATGATGCAAACATTAACTAAAATTGCAAGTCCAAATTCAAATGTAAAGCCAAGTGCCTAGTCCTAAATCATCACCCAAAATATCATCCTCCTCTTCATCATTATAGTCATAAAACCATAGCTGTCAAGGGCACGCCTCAGGCGCAGCGTTTTTTGGGGGGATCGCCTCAGCGCGCAAAAGGCGGGCGCGCGCCCAGGTGCGCCTTCCAACCAGGCAACGGTTTTGGACGTCTGCGTTTCCCCCTTTTTTTAGCACGTTTAAATAACACCTTTTATGTAGTTTAGCACTTTTAGTTTTCCCCCATATCTAGGGTTTAGGAAAAACCAACTAAGAATTATACACAAAATACATTAAACACACGCTGCCTCTCCTCTGCCGCCCCGACCCGCCTGCGACCGCCGCCGCCTCTGGTAATTTTTTATTTTAAATTCAGTTAGAGGTTGTTGCAGTGTTGTGTTTTTAAATTTTTGTTAGTTAATAGTATTTTATAATTTATATGCTTTCTAGTATACTAATGTGTTTTGTGAGTTGTTAATTTGTGTGTGTATTTTGTAATGTACAAGAAGTATACTAATATAGTAGTATTGCAGATTTGGTGTTGTTACATTTGAACTATACTACTATTGTAATTTTTTTATTTGCAAGATTCTTATTTCTTTAATTGTTTTTCAGAATTCTTGATCACTTGAAGAACATCAATTTCGTGGAATTGAAAATGGATAGGGGTGATATTGGGTCCGATTCCAGCAGTAGCTCAATGAAGAGTACGAAAGTTCCGGGATGGAAATATTTTGTGTTAGAGAAACCTGACAACAGGTATAATCTAGTGTGCAATTTTTGTAAAAGGGTAACAAAGGGAGGAATTTGTCGAGCAAAACAACATCTAGATGGTGATTTTAGAAACGTTAAGAGTTTGCCCATCAAATGTTCGTGAAGAGATTGCAAAATATATGAAGGAACTTGGCTAGGGTCGCGAACCTAATTTATGAGGAAACCCAAAACCCAACGGATCAACATCCTCATAAATTAGGTTCGCGACCATAGCCAAGTTCCTTCATATATTTTGCAATCTCTTCACGAACATTTGATGGACATACTCGGCAAACACTAACGTTTCTAAAACCACCAACTAGATGTTGTTTTGCTCGACAAATTCCTCCCTTTGTTACACATTTACAAAAATTGCACACTAGATTATTCTTGTTGTCAGTTTCTCTAACACAAAATATTTCCATCCCGGATCTTTCGTACTCTTCATTGAGCTACTGCCGGAACCGGACCCAATATCACCCCTATCCATTTTCAATTTCACGAAATTGATGTTCTTCAAGTGATCAACAATTCTGAAAAACAATTAAAGAAATAAGAATCTTGCAAAGAAAAAAATTGCAATAGTAATATAATTCAAATGAAACAACACCAAATCTGCAATACTATTATATTAGTATACTTCTTATACATTACAAAATACACACACAAATTAACTCACAAAACACATTAGTATACTAGAAAATATATAAATCATAAAATACTAGTAACTAACAACTACCAAAAAGATATAAACACAACAACGCTGTAGCAACCTCTAACTGAATTTAAAAAAACATATTACCAGAGGCGGCGGCGGCGGTCGCAAGCGAGTCGGGGCGGCAGAGGCAGTGGGCGGATCAGAGCAGAGGCAATGACAGAGGAGAGGCAGGGGAGAGGTAGGGTGTGTTTGATGTATTTTGTGTATAATTCTTAGTTTGTTTTTCCTAAACCCTAGATATGGGGGAAACCTGAAAACTAAAAGTGCTAAACTACTTAAAAACATAAAAAGTGTTATTTTTAACATTAAAAACATGCTAATAGAAAAGGAAAACGCAGACGTCCAAAAGGCGCGCCTGAGCCTGGTCAGAAGGCGCCAAAGAAGCACCTGGGCGCGCGCTGAGGCGATCCCCCTAAAAAGCGCTGCGCCTTGCGCCTGAGGCGCGCCCCGTGACAGCTATGCCAGGAGATACTCTCTAAGTGAAGAGTTTGAGCAAATAGAGGGGGACGTGGGGTGGGGGAAGAAAAGAAAAGAAAGAATTGAGAGAAAAAGAGAGACAAGGCAGTGCTAAGGCTTCATGACTTCAAATACGTCTAGACATAAGTTAGAAGCCATGCATGCTTAAAGCATTTCTGAGATTTTAACATGCTCTTGCTAACTAGTTGGACAGTTTGAATGGACTTCTCCACTCGTAAAACCGGCAAACATGATCCTCTTGATGACAGAAGATAACATGAACCTTGCAGCTTCACGTCATATCATATGAAAAGAAAGAGAAGGAGCGGACCAGTTCTGAATGCATAAAACTAATCCCGCACATCGTGTTCCAAAGGCAGTTTTGAAATGAAAGTACAAAAAGTGGCTACTGCAAACCCCTCACAACTAGTCCAAGGAGGTGAAGCCATAGATAAAATGACACCACGATATATCATGTCAGGAACATCATAAGAAATTAACAGCAGCCATTTTCCACATTTGCTGCAAAATTTTCTTCAGATCCTCATTCAGATGACAGCAGATAGCAAAACATACAACCATCTTTTATACAGGATTTTGAGGCACGTGTGACATACAAATCATTATGATAGTATACTAGACCTCGTTTCTGAAAGCTTGACCAATCTGTGCAGCTGCAAAAGGAAGCTTGTTGCCATTATAGTAGTATAAGTCCTTAAAGTTCACAAATATACCTTGAGCAGTCTCGGGACGCATATACCTGCATTAAATTAGACTTCATAACAGGTTGATCCTAATTATTTAAGCATAAATAGATACTTGAAGAATAAAGGCATAATGTGAAGATGCTTTCACATAAATGGAAAAAATACGAAAATCAAACTTCCAAGTAGAAACAGCAATCTCACCCAGGGCTTGATCCAGATGGCCCAATTGATGTCTGAAACATAAGATTGAAAGGGTAAGGATCAGAAAGAGCATTTTTTGTATCAGGAGCTGCAACACCATACTCTTTCATCTTTGCTCCAATCTCGTCTGCAGAAAAGTCATCCAAGACAGCAAGAACATGCTTCAGTTCTGCTGCTTTTTCTTCACTAATATTAGGATCTTTTTCAAGCTTGTTTTTGCAGAAATCTTTGAGCAAATGATCAGCTCGGAAACATGCTCCAGTTGTTTCATCTTTAACCATAAGGTCGGTGAACTTATCAACATGGCCAGATGCCTTCAGTACAATCTTGGGTGTAACACACGGACTATCAACCTCTAACATGTTCTCTTCAAGTACAAAATGCTGAAACATTGAAAACAAATTGTTTTAACAGTAACATCAATGATAGCCAAACTGCCAAAGACTGTAGCCATACAAGCAATCCTGTTAAGTCACGAACAGATCATAACCAACTGTAGAGTAAATTCAATTTGCTTCAGTTACCTTAATAGTGTCCAGAACCAAGCATATTAAAGGCAGCATACACGTAAAGGAAAGATGAATACTCTTATTATTAGCACAAGAGCACATTTGAAAACGAAAAAATTAAGCTCAGCTCTTGTAAGAACTCTTAGCATTTTCTAGTTTGGTCAAAAAGAAAAAAAGACCGTAATATATGAAAGTGCCTGAAATAAAAAACGACCTTGAGAATGCAAAAAACCACTGATAACATATCCAAAACTAAACCAACATAAAGTAACAATACTTTCCAGAAGATATCTAAGGATGGCACTATCCAGAACTAAAATAAACCAATAAGCTTCAAAAGAAACACAAAATCTCCAACAAATTCAAGACTGTAAAAACATTTAATTGGCAAACCTGGCGCCAGAAAGCGAGGACATTAGCTTTGACAGCACATCCAGGGGGGCCATAGTCGTAAAGTCCAGCAATGCCACCATAAATCTTGAAGGAAGGGATGTAAAACAGACGCCGCTCTAGTGTGTTAACAACAGCTTGCCGGAATGCCTCCCTGTTCTGGGGTTCTTACGCCCGCATCCAGATTTTCAAAAGAGAGAGAGGCTCAGTTCACCAGTTTTCATCAGGATGGTTCATGGTACTAGAAAGAGCTAATTTCATCCACAAACGGTAGTATGCAACGTTATATACAATGCTAAGATAATTGTGGAAAGATCATTTCAAAAGTCATTTAGTATAATTAACAAAAATATAGCGCATAACAAATTATCATCTCATGTTCACCAGATGCAAAAATTGATTCTTGATCAGCATAACAGAATTTTCTCCTACTCCACTAGAGAATATCTATGAAGCTAAAAACAACATAAAAGAATGAATAACAAATTTGCCACCTAAAATAGTATAGAAAGAAGGGGAAAAAAGAGTAACTCACAAGGAAAGAAGTGTTAAATCCTAGCAAAAAGGTATACACACACATAAACTAAAAAAGATTGAAATTGAGTAAAACGGGAAGCAAATAACCTGTTACTGAACATAGGGTTTGCGGTGAAGAAAGAGTTGAATGAGGCTTCGTTGTGTAAAGCGCAGGGTGGCACCGACGCGGTGATCGCCGGAGAGAAAATGCCCTTCTCTTCAAAACCTCCATTTTCTAATATATATACTTCGAATTTGGCAACCAAACGGCCGTTTTAGCCCCTTTCCCCTCGAAACATAGTGCTATTACGTTGATTTTGTCGATATGTTGAAGCAGGTCAGAAATGGTGGATTTTGAATTTCTACTGTGACTGAAATCTAAAATTTGTGTTCTTCAATGTACAAATTCATGTGAAAAACAAAAATAAAATTGAGCATCCTCAGGAAAACATTAAAATATAAACGAAAAAGTAATGAAAGCTATTAATTTTTTTAACTACTTGAGTTCTTGTTACTTTTTTAATTTAGACCAGCTCCACAAAATTAAGACGTCCTCGTAACTCATTCAATCTTTTAACGTCATCTACTAATTTAATAAATAAAATTACAGTCATAAAATAAGGTAAAAAATTGGATGCATGTGATGCATCATACCTTTATTGTACACCCAATCGGTCCAGCTCTAATTTCGCGCGGTTCAAACTGATTCGGACCGGTTTTAGACCGATTCGAACCGGTCATTTATAACCCATAAAATAATTACTTTTTATTGTTTTTTTTTTTCAAAAAATTACTCTCTCTCTCTCCCTCTCTCCTCTCTTTCTCGTTCTTCGGTTTTTTGGCTTTTTTGGTGGTGTTGCTTGCGATTCGTTAGGGTTTTGTTCCTGTTAGTGTATAGGCCGCATTTTCATTCGCGATTTCTGCTTGTTAGGATTTTGTTGCGAAGAGAAGGTAATCCTTGTTTAGTTTTTCTGTTTTGGTGTCCATTTTAGTGATTTGTAGTTTATGCATGTGCGATTTCACTTAATTTTTTACTCTCTGTTTGTGTAGTTTTGAAGTTGTTCTCTGCCCTGCTTCAACAAAGACAAAGGTATATTGCAATTAGTTCCTTTCTTGTTTGTTGGTTGTGTGTGTGTCTCACAAACACCCATCATTAGATTTCAGTAGCACAGATAGAGGTTTCAAAGATGATAAATAATCAAAGTGGATAGACTTAGAATTTTCATTCTTATGTGTTGTCTGGATGAGTTTAATGATGTTATCCTATTCGTAAGTGCTTCATTGGCTTCCAGTATCATACTTAGATAACATGTTAGTAAAGGTTATTATGCTATAACGTTGTTGTTGTCGCCTGTCACTCAATTGCCTCGGTGTTCAGCCACTAACAACTATTAAATGTTCGTAATGAAAGTTGAGAGCCTCAGTTCTTCCGTATTTCACTTATAACTTACGAAAAATTGCATTCACAGCTTCAGTTCGTCTATAAATGGATATCTGGTGTCAAATATCGTTTCAGCTCAAGGAGTTGTGCATATATAGCAAACTTAATGACAGTCTTACGTGATTATAAACAATAATAAAAGCTTTAGAAAATTATAAACCCTCAAAGAGTATAAAACTATTTGCGGAGAATGTGAATTAGCTTCCACTTGTTTCCTTTTGTTTCTTTGTGTTCTTTTTCATTTTGATAACTAGGGAACCAATTTGGAAAGCATTACAATGTAAAACTATGTCGGAGATTAGCTAGGGTTGTGAGCTTCTGCTTAGAAGTGTAGAAAAGTTATGTGGTATATTGAGGTGTTTGTAAAGTGGCAACTTGTGGTGAAATCCTATCTTCACATTGTCTTTTGTAATTGCATTTATCTTTTGTAATTATGTGGTATAATTTCATTTGTAGTGAATGAAATTTGGTTAAATTTGAGTTAAGTAGTGAATTTCTTTTACATTGTCTTTTGTAATTGCATTTGTCTTTTACAATGTTCAATGTGAGTTTTTGGTTTCTAATTCTATTGTGTTTTCATGTAATAGGTTCAAATGGAAGACAAATCTAATTAATTGGCAAAGAAACATGGGTATTTCAACAAATGTCTAAGAAGCCTCCTAGAATTGAGAAAAAGGTTCTTAGATCTACTGTTCAGAAAAGTCTTGAAAAGAGTGCGAAGAATGTAATTGCTGGGGAAACGGGTAGTAGTGAATCTGTGAGGGAACTAATTAGGAAGTCTTTGAATGAGAAAGAAGTTGGGAAGAAAAAGGGTAGTAGTGATTTTGTTGAAAGTTCTAAAAAGAAGAAAAAGAGAAAATAAAGGACTGATGTGGGATCGGTTGAAGAAAAGTAAACGAAAAGAGAAATGTATTGAAGGTGATGTTGAAAGTAGGGGAGTTGTTGATGAGCAAATGAAGAAGAAAAGTAGAGGGAAAGAGAAATATGTTGAAGGTGATGTTGGAAGCAGGGGAGTTATTGATGAACATATTAAGAAGAAAAATAAAGGAAGAGACAAATCAGCTGAAGGCGATGTTGGAAAGAAAAAGAAAGATGAAGAGAAATTTGTGAATATTGATGAAGATGAAGATAAAAAAACAGAGGTAATTTTATTTATAGTTTTGTAATATGTTGTGTATTTGCTGATAGTATATTGAATTTGATAAAACAAACGGATCAAGTACTGGGTACTTGTTGATCCGAGAAGCCGAATTGAGTCAAATGGAAGACTTGTTGGTCCAACATGTGAATTCGGGTCAAATAGGAGACTTAATGATCCAAGAAGTTGAATCGAGTCAAATAGTTGGTGCTTGTTGATCAGAGAAGCCGAATTGGGTCACATTGTGCGTACTTAGTGACTTGATAAAACAAACGGATCAAGTTCTGGGTACTTGTTGATCCGAGAAGCCAAATTGGGTCAAATGGAAGACTTATAATACATGTTTTATAAATTGTATAGTGTATGTATGTTTATGCTTTAGTATAATTTTTGTTATTACAACATTGTTAATGTTTGTTGATAGTATTTTTAATTGCTTTATAGTACATGTTTGTAAATTGTTCAGTGTGTGTATGTTTTTGTTGTATTATAAATGTTTGTTATTACAGTATACTTAATGTGTTGGTGATAGTATATTGAATTTGCTTTATAGTACATATTTTATAAACTTCACAGTGTATGTATGTCTCTGTTGTAGTATGAATGTTTGTTATTACAGTATACTTAATGTTTTGCAGATAGTATATTGATTTTGTTTATAGTACATGTTTGTAAAATATACAGTGTATGTTTATGCTTTAGTATATTTTTTGTTATTACAGTATACTGAATGTTTGTTGATAGTATTTTTAATTTGCCTTATAGTACATGTTTGTAAATTGTATAGTATGTATGTGTTTGTTTCAGTATTTTTTATTTCTTATTAATAATTTTATGTTTTAAAATTTGCAGGACTTTTAGTTTCTAGTGAGAGCATCAAGTTTATATAACATCATACAAAATTTGAATGATGCTCAAAGGAAAGATGTAGAAAGTATTGGGTTTGGGGGGTTATTGGAATTACAGATTAATAGGAATCGTCATCTTGGGTTGCTTAATTGGTTAGTATCCAATTTTAATCCTAGTAGTAGGATGCTAAGATTAGATAACTTTCGTAGATTCCTTGTGACTACTAACGATATTTATGATGTCTTTATGATCCCTAGAAACGAGGGTGCTACTGTTCCAATTTATGTTTGGTCAAAAGATAATTCTGAACTCTTGAGTAGGTTGGAAGCTGAGTACGGTATAGCATCTGGTGCCATATTGAGTATTTTAGATAGCTTGTTTGTTGGTCGGCTGAGAGAAGAGGAGGATGACTTTAAAAGAATTTTTTGTTGTATACCCTATGCTCTTTCTTGGCCCCTGCACAAAATCGGTTGTTGACGGTTGGTGCTTTGAAAGCCACTGAGGATGTTAGTCTTATATCTAAGTTTGATTGGTGTACTTTTGTGCTTGAGAGATTATGTCAATCGGTTGACAATTATGTGAATCAGAACGGTACATATGTGGGTGGTTGTATAGTTTCGTTACAAATTTTTTATTTACATAGGGTCAAGTGGCATGGTCTTGATGGGCCATCTGTTTTGCCGCTCATACGCCATTGGTCGGACCATAAATTGGGTAAGAAATGTTCGGAGAAATCTAGAGCAACAGTATACGGGGACGGAGATTTGATTGTGGATAAGTATCCAATTTCAAGAAATGGGAAGGTGCTAGGTAGTTCAATGGATGGGGCGGATCTAGAAATGAGAATGAAAAGGATGAAGAATTAGGATTCATTAAATTTTCCATCCCAAATTATGAGCTGAAGAATTCTGAGTTACATAATGCTGCCACTGATGTAAGTAAAATTACCTAGGTTTGTCATTTATTTAGTAGTTCTATGTTTCTCTTATGTTATAACTTATTATAACAGTATATGCTTTGCTCTCTAGTAGTGCTATTTTAATGTTGATACAGTACATCTTCTGGTTTGCTTATTTTAATGTTGATTCAATACATGTTTAATATTGTTTATGAATTAAAAGTCTGTATTTTATTGTTGCAGCGTCTTCATGAGATTCTTCTTTTCTTTAAGAGAGATATCTCAATTGTGTCCAATCATTATATGACACAATTGTTGGAAATCAAAAGATCTTCAACAGAGGAAGTTGGGACTTCAACCCCTGAAACTTCGGATTCTCAAAAGTAACGAGTTCGTAAAATTATTGATGATGTGGTCAATAATTTTATGAGGTACAAGAAAATGGACTTTGATGGTCCTACATTAAATATTCTGACACCATCCCCGATGTTAAGGAGTCTGGTGAAGGTCAAGACAGCAATGATGAACCCGCATCCCATGAAGAATTATGCGAGGCGTTGAAGTCGATTAGTGCTAGAAAGGAGAACCCAGTCCATGATATAGAGTTTGAGTCTTTGACCATTGATGGGAATTCTGAATACGTGTCTCCATTAGTAATTGCATACAAACACTGGTTGTTTTCCATGGATTTAAGGGAAGAGAAATCATAGACTACTGTTTGTTTAGTGAAGACCCCAAAAATGATATGTGAGTATTTGTTTTTTCTTTACAGTATACTTTGTTTTGCTTTGTAGTATTAACTTAGTATTGACATTGTATATGTTTCAGTGCTGTTTGTTTCAAGATGGGAAATGTTCATATTGTACCTAGACAGGATATGATCTCTTTGAATCCAGCTAAACAAGTTTTTAACTCTATAGTTGACACGTGGAGTTGCATCATCAATGGGGGAGAAGTTACCTCGAATCGACGCTCTCGTTATGTTTTTAACACCGGGCATGTTGTAAGTTTGCAATTTTTTCTTTAATTTTTTTTTTTTGTATAATTTTTATTTATTTATTTGGTTGTTATAGGAGTCTTTAAGGAGGTTAGTGATCGACATTGGAGATGAAGAAGAAAATAAGAAGGAAATTATAGGTGCTTGGGAGCTGTAGTCCCATAGAAACATAGATTTCTTAACATCTGTTGATATGGTTAGTTTTTTATTTTTATTTGTTTTTAAGTATTTTTTATTGATATTTTAGTTCTCTTTATTAACATCTATCTTCTTCTTTTTTCCTTGTAGATTTTTGTGTCTTTTCTTCTCCCGTCTCATTTTTCTTGCGTTACTGTGAATTTCGTTGATTCGAAGTTCCATTATTTGGATAATCGCAAGTATGGGGCTGAAGAAACTGATTTTATTGAAAGTGGTGTGCTTTTAGTAAGAGACAGTTTTTTTTTATTTCTTATAGTACTATTTATTGAGTATACTAGTACACACTTTAGAAAGTAATGGTATGTTCATTTTTTATTGTATAATAGTACACACTTTTTGGTAACATATTCTTGTTTTTTTTTTTTTCTGTATAGCAAAACCATTTGTCTGTTTTCTTGAGCGGATTGGACACCCTAAACGCAAGGAAGTCTTGATGTATGGTTTCGATAATGTGCCATTTAATTGGCAAACTAAAAAGCACGATCAAGATTGCGCTATTTATTTGATGAACCATATGATGTATTTTGATGGCATCGGTTATCGGAACCTAATTTGCTCAAGGTATTTCTCTCTCTCTCTTTTTTTTTTTTTTTGTAATTTATTACATGTTTTGTGTTCTTTACTTGATCTCATCTATTTGTAACATTTTTTCGTTTTATTATTTTAGGCTGATGTTTGGCGTGCTTTATGCGCTGAAATTTGTGTTTAAATTGTTCGTTCAAGACTTAATGAAGCAAAGCAAGAAGTTTTTGAAGCTGTAAGGATGTTCAATAAGGAAAAACCAGCATTAAAAGCAAGGATTGCTGAAAAGAAGAAGAAAAATGATGTTGAAAGGGGTAAAGCTGTCGCGAAGAAATATAATCGTCGAATTCAACCGAAGAGGTCTTCAAAGTGAAAGAATTTGGGTTAATGTGAAAAACATTGTTCATTTTTTTTTGTGTTTTTTATCGGTGTTGGAAATATTAAATCAGTTTTGCTATGTTAATGTTCAGGATACAAAACTGTGCATATATATCTTGATGTTACATGATTTTTTATTTTTTATTTTTTATTTTTTTGTTATGTTATTCAAAATAGATACTGTCAGGTCATATAACGCACACTATAGGCAAGGATTATATATTCTATAACCCTCGGAAAGTAATCAGTGCGTATACTATGAGGCATATAGCACATAGTATAAACGAACATGAAATATACTATAACCTTGGAAATACAATGAATATATTACAAAAAATAGAAGTAGTATAAGAGAAATCAGAGTTATAAAAAACTTATGCTATGAAGCAACATAAGACGTACTATAAGCCAACATTACATATACAGCAAGCTAAACGTTTTTAATAGATGAATTAAAGATTAATACAAGAAATCAGAGTTATAATAAATGTATACTATCAGGAAACATAAAACATACTATAAGCGATGATTAAATATACTAAACTTTGTAAACAATAAACTTTATAAATTTTTGAAGCTTTAATGATTTCGCCTGATAGTATATATCATTTTGCCTGATAGTAAATATCATTTTGCTTGATAGTAATTCAAATACAATTATTGTTCCAAAATTATTGTCCCCTTATGGAGTACATAATATAACGTAAAAAATAAGTTAAGATATTAAGGAAGTTTGTATTTTTTATTTGTTACTCATTAATTATTTTTCAAGACTCACAGTATATTAAATATTTGGAGATAGTATATGTTAAAATGTATACTATCACGCAACACAATACATACTATGTGCGGAAATTAAATATACTGTAAGCTGTATCAAAAATATACTATACAAAAGAATGTTTTTTAAAATTGAATTGAAGAACTGCACAAGAAAAAAGAATTATACGAAACGTATACTATCAGTCAACACAACACATACTATATGCGAAAATTAAATATATTGTAAGTTGTATAAAAAAATACACTATACAGAAGAATGTTTTTCAAAACTGAATAGCATTGTTTAAGATTGACTGCATGTTACTAAATAATACGAACATTTGGTGTTTTTGAACCAAATTCATTGTTATTGATTTGAACTGGTTCTCTTGCTTTCTTTTTTCTTCATTTTTCAAGTGGAATCTTCACCCTTCGTGCCTTCCCCCCCCCCCCCCCCCCACCTTGTAGTTGATTGAATTAGATCATGTATGGTGCCAAATGGCTCGATTGGGTCAAATGTTTTTGAATTGTCGAAGAAAGTATCAATAACTTTCTTGTCTCGGACATATGCGTCTTCCATAATTCTTCTTGTTTCTTCATGATCTTGGCTTCTCAATATCAAATTATAGTAGTTCCGTACCAACTCATGCCTCTATTGAATTTTGACCCGATGACTTTATGTGCCTGTATTTGATTTGCTACCTTTCTCCCAAACACTTTATTTTGCCATTTTTGTCCATCTCTTTTTTATGTAAAATTCTGGAATATTTTGGACCGAATTTATGTGAAATACTCTCAAACAATGGTAAAATAAATTTCCACACTCTTCAAATTTCTTGCAACTGCATGAAATTAAATTCATTTTGCTGTCATATATTATTGTGCTTCTCTTATTACCAACCATACTTGATGGAACCTGATATATCAATGTATTGTCTTGGCTTTCAATGAGTACTGAATAACTTAAGATGCATTTCTGGAATTGCTTTTCAAAATCTTTGAAATTTTTTGTGGTATATACCTTTCAGGAAATATTAAACATACTATAAGCAAATATGAAATATATTGTAAGGCATCATATCGCATACTATAAGTTAAGATTATATGTACTGTAAGACAATATTCATCATCCATAAACATAATAAACATATACTATCAGGCAACCTATGACATACTATAGGTTAACATTATATATACTATAAGACTATAAATACCTCTGAAGCTTGTTTATTGACTCCCGTCATTGGTAAATTTGAGTCGGGTTTTGATGTCGAACATGTGAACTTCATCAAATTTGTTGTTTTCTTTGAATTGAATGAGATCACTCTATTTATACTTTCACTTCTTTAGGATGATCGTATTCTAGCAGAAAAGAAATCATTGTTCAGTGCAGCGCACGATTTGTCCTTTAGAGTGTACAATCTTGCAAATCACTCATTTTCTTCAAGCTTGTATGTTGATATCATATTGTTCCAACAATCTTCAAATTCAATTTCATCAACATACCCTGATAAGCACTTGTTGAATATATCCTTGAATGTGTTGTTACCTTTCAAACTTGCAAACCTTGTTATCGCATTTTGGTATAGATGTCATTGGCAAAGGCGATGTCTTGAATTAGGGAAAACCTGCATTTTATAACAGATTGCAAACCTTGTAAGGCAGTATTCAACATACTACTGCAAGCTGTATAAAAAAAAATATCAAGAATGAACAAAACTTTTCTTTTAAACTGAATAACAATATCGCATTTTAAAACATATACCAGCAGGCAATATATGGTATAATATAAGTGAACATTAAATATACTGTAAGGTAGTACCTTTTCAATTGCTTTTGCAATTGCAAAATCTTGATCTGTGAATATTGTGATTGGAGTTTTCCCTCTCATTGATTTCTTGAATGCTGTGAAAAGCAATTCAAATGATTCGATTTTTTCATCTGCTAGGAAGGCACATCTAAACATTACTTTCTTCAGTGGTGGTTGATTCCTATAAAAGGAGCACAAACTAAGTTGTACTTGTTTGTTCTATATGTGGTATCGAATATGAGAACATCACCATAGACATCATAATCTTCCATCATCATTGAATCTCTCCAAAAGATGTTGCATAATCAACCATATTTCTTTTTCACATTGTAGAAAAAGTCACTATCTTCTTCAATTTCTTCTTGTATCATGTCTATCACAGATTCTGCATCCCCCCTTCAATTAATTAATTGCATTTTCATACGGTTTATGAAATTCAAATGATCCTTCTTGGTGTGCCCAACACTCTCTTCACCCCTAGCTTCATAAACCATGTTTCCATAAGAATCCATTGGCCTTATTCCTGATTCAACCATATTTGCTATTGTTACTGCCTTTTCGTCAGTGATTTTTCTCTCTGAACGATACAAGTGGTTTAGTTCTGGCCTAGTTATCTCATGATTGTGAAACATATTATGTTTCACAACTTCAAACTCCCCCTCTTGATTCTTTTTATACTTTTATAAATGCTTCACATTGTGTTCTTATAGTTTCTTTTCTCTTCCTCTATCCCTCTGATTTTCTCTTTTGTCCAGCCTTAGAACACATAAATTATTTTCCCACGACCTCTCCTTTCGTTGAGAATCTATTTGTTAACTTTCTAATACTGAAACCTATGCTACGAGCATGCTTGCAGTATAAATTGTACATCTCACAAAGTGTGCTTCTTTTAAACCCAAACAGTGAACCAGATACATCAAGAAGTCAAAAAAAAAAAAAAGACAGTAGACAAGGTATACTATTAGGTAACTTAGAATGTACTAATATTGACAACAAAGAATACTGCATTTCTTTTACCTTCATTGTTGTTCAACGAATCATCTTCTGAACTTGATCTTTCAGTTTCATGATCAGTTCAATTAGGATTAGATATGAAACTGAAAACATTTTCAATTAATCATGCTTAACGTATTTTCTAGGTCAACATAAAGTATATTGAAAACACAATAAAGTATACTGAAAGAACACAATAAGTATACTTTAAACATAAAATAACTAGACTGCAAGAACAAAATAAGTCTACTCTAAACACAAAAAAATTATATTGCAAGAACACAATAAGTATACTATAAGAACACAATAAGTCTACTCTAAACACAAGAAAACTATACTGCAAGAATACAATAAGTCTACTGTAGGAACACAATAAGTCTACTCTAAACACAAAATAACTATACTACAAGAACACAATAAGTCTACTATAAGAACATAATAAGTTTACTCTAAACACAAAATAACTATGCTGCAAGAACATAATAAGTATACTGCAAGAAAACAACAAGTATATTGTTCATATACCTTTGTGATTTTCTTCGACCACTTTCTCATTATACACTTCAATATCCATTGATTCATTTGTTTGTTCTGTTAAAAATAAAGAAAATATTACAAATGAAACATAACTTGAACTCTAGAAATATACATACGATAAGTGAAGATAATTCATATTATAAGCTAATATTGAACATATAATATTAGGGATCATATCACATACTATAATCGAAAATTATATACCTCTGTGATTTTCTTGTACCATTTTCTTGTACTGTTATATAGAATAAACTACACTATATACATTGATTCTTGATTTTTGAAGTTCACTCTCCTGATTTTCGCAGAATCCAACTAAAGAAGAAGGCCCGCAGCTCGACGAAGAAGACGTAAAACTGGACGCCTAATCCGACAGATCGATGCGGTCGCCGTGAAGAATGGAGCTGAGACGTGCAGCTCGACGAAGAAGATGCGAAACTGGAGAAGAAGGCGCGCAGCTTATGTGAGAGACGGAGATGAGAGAGAGAGAGAGAGAGAGAGAGAGAGGTAAGAGAAAACAGGTGATAGAATTTACTGTATTTAATTTAACCTAGTGGGCTTAATTTAACTTAATGAGGTAAAAATTAACGTGGTGTATAATAAGGACTATTGTACACCATATGCACCTAAGTGTCACTCATAAAATAATTAGAACATTCTTAATGAAAACATCACATAAATAATTCCAAAAAATAAATACATAAAATCTAAAGAAAAGAAAATAAATCTAATTTTTCTTCTTTCGTGTCATCTTCATTTAGACCAAGTCTCTTTGCCAAAACTCAAAAAGTCTAGTCCTTCAACGTCTCATCAATGGACGGTCTAAATAATAATGAATAATCAACTAATATGTTTTCATCACTTCTGTTGCTATGATATACTCCCTCCGTCCCGCTCAATTTTGCACACTTTTCTTTTTAGTCCGTCCCATTCAATTTTGCACACCCTTAAAAGGAAATTTCACTTACAATCTTCACCCTCAAAATCTCCACTCTCAATCTCCACCTTTAAAAAAGTCAACCAAAAGCAAAAAAATAGTTTTTTCTTAATATATGTGCCCGTCCCTACGTGCAAAACTGAGCGGGACGGAGGGAATATTTTTTACCGAGTCTTTTATTCTCTGTATTTTCTATTGCAAGAATGAGATAAATAGTAGACAGGAATACAATAGCCTTATCCATAGGAATGTCTATCGAAAATTGCAACCTTTTATAAAAATAATCACGCTCTTTCCCCTCAAATAACCATTTCTTTTGGTGAAACTATAGTAGGGAAATGTGGATACGTTATTTGAATTCTTTGTATTTGAAAGCCTACACGTATTAATTTTTTCTTTTAAAATATTTATGTTTTCAGTTATGTTAGAGTTACAAATTTGCAAGAGTTTCGGTCCATTGTGATTGTTGTTCAATTCCGACAACTCCTCTGTTTTGAACACTGCTACCTGAGCTTTTTCTCTTTCGCTTTTTAAATGTTTTAATTAATTCATATAATTAAATAATTTAATTTAAAAAAGAATTGTAGAATTGATAGTAAGTAAATTGTATTAAGAAGTTTGTATCTATTTTAAAATATGAGTAAAGTGCATAAAAAAATTGTGGTCTATGAATATTCTCTGCACAAAATCAATATATGGATATACATTGCTTTGTTTTGGTTACTTTTTTAGCATGTGTATCGTAAATTTGTTATATTAATAGGATGAAAGTGTAGAAGGGTTTTTTTCCTCAAAAATAAAGTGTAAAAGGGTTTTCCTTTAAATAGTGTATCAATTTTTTTTGTCTCCAGTCATAGTGGCACATGCAAAATATTCAACATAAATGCAATTTTTTTTATTTTGGGAATATGATTCAATATATATACATAAGAGATAAATAATGCTATTTATATTTTGGGAATTGAATTCAAATTGAATAGATTAATTTTTTATCTAAATGTATATTGAGTATATAAAATAGTAAAATAGTTAGTAAATATATAACTACAAAACAGTTAGTTAGTTCATTAAGTGTTTAAGTAGCCTACTTAATTTTGTCATTTACTGCATGTATAAATAGGAGACATTACTCTGATTTTATTAATTAATTAAAGCCGTTACAATCTCTCTCTCTCTCTCTCTCTCTCTCTCTCTCTAATCTCGTTCTTCCTCTCTCACAACTCATCTCCTTGAGCTTCAATATGGTATTAGTTGATTCCATTATGCTAGGTTTCCGGTGATTGACATCGGAATTCTTTTTCGTTTTGCTATTGCTTCCGCGTTCTTGCGTCAATTTTCTTCTTGGTTCAAGCTTTTTTTTTTTGAATCGCGATTTGCCCTAAATTGTCTCTGTGAAGACATGGCTCCTAATTCTACTTCCTTGAATCCAACTCTCAATCCTTTTTCGCCTCTTGCCCTCTGTCCTCAAGACAATCCAGCCGTTTCTATAGTTTTGGAGCCACTTAATGGCACAAATTTTGTCTTCTGGAGCCATTCTATCAAGCGTGCTCTCAGTGTCAAGAACAAGATCCCGCTGATTGATGGATCTCTGGTTCTTTCTACAGTGGATGAAGATCTTGTGGTATATGGTGCGTGGGTGTGGGCGAATGACTTAGTTCTGAATTGGATTTTGAATTCATTTATCCCAGACATTCAGCGAACACTTGAATTCTTTACTTCTGCTCGTGAGGTATGGGATGAGCTACATGCCAGGTACTCTAAATCTGATGGTCCTCGTGTTTATCATCTTGAGCCTTCTTTAAGTTCAGTTTCAAAGGGATCTGATTCTTTTGTTACATATTATAGTCACTTCAAAAGTCTATGGGATGAATATCTGAGTTATAGGCCAATTCTTAAGTGCACTTGTGGTGCTAAGTGTAGTTGCAAAATCTGCCTCAATTAGTTGCCACTACTCAAGAGCGTGATGTGGTCATGAAGTTTCTTGTGGGTTTAGATGAGTCTTATGCTGCTATTCGCAGTCAAATTCTGCTTCAAACCCCCCCTCCCTACTCTATCCAAGGTTTATTCATTGCTGTTACAGGAAGAAAGTCAAAGATCTTTGCAGAATCCTGTTTTAAATGAGTCTGTTGCTATGCTTGTTAGGCAAAGTGCTAAATTTTTTCAGGACAAGAAACGACCTCTTAAATGTTCTCATTGTGATCTTCCTGGTCATACCATAGATAGATGTTATCAATTGATAGGATACCCTCCTGGCTGGAAAGGCCCAAAATTACAAAAGGGCAGGTCTTATTCTTCTGCAAATAACATTGTCAATGATTCCTCTAATGTTCTAGAGACTGTTGTGTCTACTAACCCCCTTTTCAATCAAGATTTATTTGAGCAGTTCTTGGGTTTTACCAACCTCAGAAAGCTTCTGCACAAAAATCTGGTGAACATGCTGTTGCTGGTGCCTTTGCACAACCTCCTGAATCAGGTACTCATTTTTTGTTTCATGCTAAGTCAGTAAATAATGATTGGATACTGGATGCTGGGGCAATGGATCATATGTGTTGTGACATGAATTTATTCACTTCTGTTCATGTTCCTTCCAACATTAAGATAAATTTGCCAAATAATAATGTAGTAACATCTACTTTTATGGGAAATATTAAGGTGAATGACTATATCACTTTATATAATGTTCTTTTTGTACCTGATTTTTCTTTCAATTTGTTGTCCATCTCACATTTAACAAATTATTCTGAGGTTACTGCTAATTTTGTTGCATCATATTGTGAGTTATAGGACAACACAACCAAGAGGGTGATTAGTTTTGCTAAGCAAACAAGAGGTTTATATCTGTTTAAAAGTAATTTGTTTGTTAATTCTGTATGTTCCAGTATTGATACTTCTGTTGATTGTAACACTTGGCATACTAGGCTAGGGCATATTGCCACAAAGAAACTTGTTCACTTGAAAAATATCAGTGTAAAGCCTCATACTATGAATAAGATTTGTGACATTTGTCCTTTGGCAAACAAAAGAGACTTTCATTTCCACTAAGCAATTTTGTGTCTTCTATCCCTTTTAAATTAATTCACTGTGATGTTCGGTTCCCTTTCTTTATAGAATCATATAATGGTTATAAGTATTTTTTAACCATTTTTGATGACTATAGTAGATGTACTTGGGTCTATTTACTTAAATCAAAATCTAATGTTAAATCTTCTCTTGAAAAATTTTACAATATGGTTTTCAATCAGTTTAACACCAGAATTAAAACCTTAAGGAGTGATAATGGCACCGAGTTTATAATTTCTGATTTTCATCATAAACTTTGAATTTTACATCAAACTTCTTGTGTTGAAACCCCTCAACAGAATCGGGTGGTGGAAAGAAAACATCAACATTTGTTACAAGTTGCAAGGGCTTTGCTATGTCAGTCTTCTCTTCCTTTGAAATACTGGTCAGCATGTATACAAACAGCAACCCATTTAATAAACAGGACACCTTCTACTGTTTTACAAAATAAAACACCTTTTGAAAAGTTATACAATAAAGAACCCGATCTTTCTTATCTAAGGAGTTTTGGCTGTTTGTGTTTAGCTAGCATAATCAATGCTCATAGGCATAAATTTCAGCCTAGAGCTGTAAAATGTATTCTTATTGGATATCCTTTTGGAACAAAAGGTTACACACTTCTTGATATAACAACTAAAAGAATTTTCATCTCAAGAGATGTTAGATTCCATGAAAATGTATATCCCTTTTCAAAAGAATGTGATCCCTCCACCATTGAGAAGCTGTTTTATTTTGATAATATAGTTGAATCCTCACAACAACCTGTCGAGGACATAATTTCAGATGCTAACACTATGCAGCCAGACTCTATCCTGGCTAGTGAAGATGAGATAGTGCATCAAGATCTTCAGGAAGAGCTGAATAAGTTAACAATAGATCAACAACTTGTTGATGATGATGCTCACCAGAATGATCTGGAAAATGGTCATCCTACAGGTATAACTATTAGCACTGATAGTAAGGTAAGAAGGTCACAAGACATAAACAGGTACCTGCATATCTTGATGTAAATAATACTAATTTGCCCCCATCTTTGAATCATAAAGCTTCTAGTAACATGGTTCATGCTAAACAGGTTAGGTACCCTATTTCAGGTTACTTACATACTTCAAAGCTTCATGTTGATCATAAGTGCTTTACATCAGCTATTACTAAAACCACTAAGCCTAAGACTTATAAACAAGCAAAAGATGATAACAACTAGATAACTGCTATGAATTCTGAACTTGCAGCTTTAGAAAGAACTAATACTTGGACTTTAGTTGATCTTCCTGCAGGAAAACATTGTATAGGTTGTAAATGGGTATATAAAATAAAACATAAGTCAAATGGCACTATTGAAAGGTATAAAGCCAGGTTAGTGGCCAAGGGCTATACTCAACAAGAAGACATAGATTATTTTGATACCTTTTCTCCTGTAGCAAAGATCACTTCTATCAGAATTTTGTTATCTGTTGTTGTTGCAAATAATTGGTTACTTCACCAATGTGATGTTAACAATGCCTTTTTACATGGTGATTTGATTGAGGAAGTATATATGATACCTCCACCTGGTTATTGTAAAACAGATGATAAAAAAGGATGTAAACTGAATAAGAGTATATAGGGTTTAAAACAAGCATCTAGGCAATGGTTTCACAAGCTTTCTGATTCTCTTTATAGCATTGTTTTACAAACAATCTAAAGTTGATTCTTCATTATTTACTATACAGAAAAATGGGTCTATTACCATTATCTTATGTTATGTAGATGATATGATCATAACTGGAGATAATATGTCTGAAATTCAGTTTGTTAAAGATCATTTACATAACCAGTTTACTATAAAGGACTTAGGTGTGTTAAAATATATTCTTGGCATAGAGGTTGCTAGAAATGAAACTGGTATACAGTTATGTCAAAGAAAATATGCACTTGATCTATTAGAAATTGTAGGGTACTTGGCCAACAAGCCTTGTTCCACACTAATGGATGAAAAACAAATATTCAATCCAAAAGACAGTCCTCCCTTAACAAATCCAGCAAAATACAGAAAATTAGTGGGCAAGATGTACCTCACCGTTACAAGGCCTGATCTAGCATTTTCTATACAGACTTTAACACAATACATGAGCAATCCCTTACAAATTCATCTATTTGCAGCACATAGAGAACTAAGATACATAAAAGCAATACCTGGACTAGATCTTTTCTACTCTGCTAACAACAATTTTAAGCTGCAGGGTTTTTGTGACTCAGATTGGGCAAGATGTCCCCAAACCAAAAGAAGTGTAACCGGTTATGCTATCTACCTTGGTCAATCTCTAATCTCGTGGAAGTCAAAGAAGCAAACCACAGTGAGCAAAAGTTCAACAGAAGCTGAATATAGAGCCATGAGATTCACTTCAACATACATTCTTCAAGATCTCCAAATTTCATCATCCCCAGTTAGCCATACTCTATACTGACAGTAAAGCAGCCTTCTCAATAGCTCACAACCCTGTTCTTCATGAGAAAACCAAACACATTCAAATAGACTACCGTTATACAAGAGAAAAGATCAAGAAGGCTTGCTCAAACTCATACACGTCCCAACAGAGGCCATCCTTGCTGATATAATGACCAAGCCCTTGTCTCTAGCCTTCTTTCAGAATTTCAAGACCAAAATGGGAATGATCAACATACATTCACATTTTGAGGGGGTATTGAGTATATAAAATAGTAAAATAGTTAGTAAATATATAACTAAAATAGTAAAATAGTTAGTAAATATATAACTATAAAACAGTTAGTTAGTTCATTAAGTGTTTAATTAGCCTACTTAGTTTTGCCATTTACTGCATGTATAAATAGGAGACATTACTCTGATTTTATTAATTAATGAAAGCAGTTACAATTTCTCTCTCTCTCTCTAAGCTCATTCTTCCTCTCTCATCTCCTTGAGCTTCAATCATGTTTAATTGTAATTCGTTTTAAAACTATATGTAGAATTTTTATTAAACTTTTTATTTTTGAATCCTTATGTTTTACTAAAACAATACTCCTATATTAGTATTAGTTATTGTTAGACATGTGGAACAATAATGAGATACACAGGCCAATTGACAAAGTATATTTTACAATATTCATTAGTTTAACATAATATTCCTATATGGGGACTAATCACTTCAGAAAAGTGGACTGAACGGAAAAATAAAAAAACATAGAACAAAAATAGAAAATGAATTTTAATTAGCCTTTCTAAGGAACCGAGATGTATAATTATCTTTAGACGTACAAAACTAAAACTAGTATATCTCTGTAAAAATCCCTCAATAAAATTAAAGAGTCTTATTTATTTATTTACTTTGATAACAGTGCACTTAAATATGACCGTCTTAAGCCGAAGTAATTTTTTATTAAAAATTATTATTTTTTATGTAAAAAATGTTATTTTTAGTGTTAGCATTTCTACAAAAGCAACAATATAAAAAAAAATTACTCTATCCATCTAATAAAAAGAGTTATGTATCAAAACTATTTTTTGTTCCATAAAAATAGTCATTTTTTTAAAAGTCAACGTTAGTTATCAATCGAAATTACTTTGATGCCCTTAAAAAATTATATTATGACTTTGATATCGTGAGGATATTGATGGGTTTGGGTTTAATAAATAATTTATAACGGGTAAAACTGACAATCACTCACTTATAAAGGGTTTGATTAAGTTGACCAAAGATAAAAATGTACATCTATCAAACAAGATTCTTTTTATGGGACGGATGAAGTAACATTTTTTGTGATAAAACTAATATTTATTTACGTCAAAAGTAATATTTTTTTATGATAAGAATGACATCTTACGAAAAACGGCATTACAGAAGTACTACTCACAGTACAATACACCTAATCTTAGCTCAGATTGCAACATTTTATCAATCTCTAGAAATTGTACTTAAACTCTTGTAATTTTGCTTTGTACAACTTTTCAACAATATACAGATTAGGAATCCTTGCTTAAATCCCTGCACCTATATGGTGGTATTGATATAAAAAAAAAACTCACAATACAATACACCCAAAATATATAAGTACGGTTGGCTTCAAATTTTAAATTTTGTATATTTAGAAGTTTGAAAGTCAAAAAAATCGACCGCTCAAAATTTTTCTTCTCAAACCTTTGAAAATTAATTAATATATATATATATATATATATATATATATATATAATTCAAGCTCCAAGTTACGATCTCTAGTTAAGCTCGAACACCAAGCATTTGTACAGTTTCAGTACAGAATATTTATATATTAGCATTGTTCTATTAAAATGAACTAGTTGTTCACCCGTACGATGCATGGGTGTGACATTTTTTAAGTCAGTAATGTTTAATAACACTAATGTAAAAGGTTATTGTGTTTGTTTAGAATTGAGTAGTGCTAAAGACTGAAATAATGTTGGCTGAGATTAAAAAAGAAAGTTAATGAAAAGTAGATGAAAAAATAGATTATTTGGTCTAATATTAGATTATGAGTAGGTCTTGGGTGCACCCAACACACAATAAGCTTATTGTGCACTCCTCAATTTAATTTGGGAATTAGATATATATTAAGGGTTGCGTTTGGATAAACATAAAAGGCTGGTGGCCCAGCGGTTAAAGCATCACGCGCGCGCGCTGAGGTCTCAAGTTCGAGCCTCAGCCAGTGCGCGCAATTTTTTCTTTTTCTTTTAATTCAAATTAATAATATATGTGTATATATATATATATTAAGGCATGTTTGTTATCACATGAGACATTAGCCTAGGTGGTAAAATCCTAAACTGTTAGATATTAGGGAATGGGTTCAAATCCCATCTTCTTCAATTTTTTATTATATATGTGCACTTTTTATATTATTTTAGACAATGTAATATATTATTTAAAAAAATTATATATTATTATTCAAAAAAAATGTGTATACCTGTAACATAACATATACTATTACACAATATAACATATACTATTAAACAACAGAATATTTAAAAAAATTATATATTATTCAAAAGAAAATGTGTATACCTGTAATATAACATATACTATTACACAATATAATGTTACATATACTATTACACAATATAAGATATACTATTACGCAATATAACATATACTATTAAACAACAGAATATATTATTAAAAAATTATACGTGTAACTATAACATATACTATTACGCGATATAACATATACTATTGCGCAATATAACATATACTATTGAACAACATAAAAAGAGGTAAAAACAGAGCAAAATCAGGGTTCGAACCCGCGCGCCTGAACAGCACCTACGCGTGTCTTACCGCTGCACCCACATGTTGTTGTTGTAAATTCATCCAAACAAGGCCCTTATATATATTCTTAATTTCAAATTAAATAGGAGAGTGCACAATAGTGCAATTGTGTGTTGGGTGCACACAAGTTTTTGCCTTAGATTATTGGGGCCACTCATTTATGACATGTAAAATTAAAAAATTTAAAACATACAACATATTAATTATTAATTATTAACTTTATTCGGGACGGAGGGAGTACTAATTGGGCACATTATATTCCTTTATGTGTTTTTAACTACAGTTGTAGTAAAAAAAAAAACGTACAAATGTAAATACAAATACCCATTATTTATTTTGGATTCCCCTTAATCTATCGAGGGAACCAAAAAATAGAGGCTGATAATGATTCGACATTTGTAACGGAGTCAATGTCAAAGAAGAAAAGATAAATCATACTTATATTTGTATAGACAATATATGTTTATTCTTCAAACATGTTATTGACACGTCGGTTTCTAACCTAGTGTTCCGCAAGTGTACGGATGTAGGTGTAGTAACGATTATCAAGGTCGATCCCACAAGGAAAAGTTTAGGTAGTTTGATACCTCAATACTCTAGGACTGTCCTAACTAGATACTAGGTTGTAAAAGATTGATTTTACTAATTAAAGTACTCAATTAAATATAACTTCAAACTTAGGAAATACAAAGAACTAACAATCACTGAGAAAAGGGTATCCTAGGGCTTCGATTTCAGGATATTACTTCAATGTTGATTATGATTAACCTATCGATTTACCAATTCTAGTGTTTATTAGGCAGCACGACAATAATCTAACCCGTTCTCTCGAAGCGATTAAATCGTTGATTGATTAAGCTAATTACCCTCTCGAGTCAATTAAATAACTCCCAAACGATCCTAAGTCACGGCCTACACAGTCATAGACAACTGCGCTCTATGTTCTAAGTCTGATAACGATTCCCTCCTCTCGAAGCGAAATTGCTAAACTAAATTACTAAATCTAGGTGATCAAGCCAAATTCAGTTTTAAGCACAAACATAGAGATAAACACATAAAGAAAGGAATAAATAGATTAAATCATAATCAAACCATTGTCATAAAAATCCCTACTTTCTAACCCTAGGACACGAATAGCTTAGCTACTCATGCCTAGCAATAATCCAATACAAAATTCTACGAAAAACATTGTAAAAGATAAAACTAAGAAAGAACGACTAAACCCGGATAAATCCGTCTCGATGATCTTCGTCTTCTTTGTCCTCCAAGACTCCCTCTAGGTAGAATAATGATGTAATTGATGTTCTTGATGATGCTTTTTCCTAGAGCTTGAGGTCCTTTTTATAGAGTTGGGGACGAATCTTTGAGAAGATAGGCTCAAAATCCTATTAGGAAATCAAATCCCCTATTAAACAGGATCTCCCTTATCGGCGGTCTTTTTGACACGGCCGTGTTGCTTAAGTGACACGGCCGTGTTGATTTGTAAACTTCAATTTCTGCGCAACATTTGACACAGCCGTGTTGCAATTGTGACGCGGCTGTGTTCTGTTCCAGAGTCGTTTTAACCTTTTCACATCACTTTTGACACGGCAGTGTTGAAGGTTTGACGCGGCCGTGTCGGTTCTTGCGTCGTTTTGCTACTGGACCGGTTCAGGCTGGTCTGGACCGGTTTGGACCGGTTCTTGGACGATTTGGACCGATTTTCACTATTTTGGGCCGGTTTTCACTATTTTGCAACTTGTTTCCTTGTCCGGTAGTCGTAAATCACAACCTTTTATCCCGAAAAAGCTCAAAAACACCTTAAAACAAGCCGAGTACGTTAATTGGTCACTTATATAACATTTCATCCAATTTTTGACCATCTATGCACATAATTCCTATAAAATAGTATCATAACTCGACCTAATTACAAGCATAATTAACGTGTATCAGTTATATATAGTGTAGAGTAGAGGGAACCTTTTTTATGTATATATACATCCTAATTTAGCATACCAAAGCAAACAAACTGGAACTTAATATCCTACAAAAATACTACTTGTCCTTGCAATTAGCAAATAAACATAAACATAAACATAATAGTAGGTAGAGTCATCAAACAACACATCCTAGATCAGACACCATTTCACGACATCTACTATTTACAGAAAATAAACACTCATAACCCACATTTCAAACTGAATAATGGCATCATTGCATGATTTTTTGGGAGTATATGTGATGAAATGAGTAAGTGATGATGACTTTCTAAGCCGTATTGCCAAAGCAGTATGAAAATATTATAGGTTGCCTGCAGTTTAAGAGGCTCTTTTGAAAACAGACGGTTTCCGTGTAATATAATTCTGAATTGTCAGTTTAAATGTGTTAGAATTCGGTATGTGAATGTATAGACGAAGATGTAAAAATACAGACAAAGTCGAGGCTAGAGTTTGACTCTATATCCGTAAGACGAAATTGCCACGTACTCTGGTGCAATACGTTTAATAGCAAAACGCCTCCAAGATACAACGACTTTAAAACTTCAGACCGCTGCACTACGAGTCGGAAGTTATCGGTGAACGTACTCTGATATTTGGAACTTTCGGACTCTACTAATGTAGAATTTGAAAAGCTTTTGAATCTCAAAGAACTTGTGAATTTGAATGAATGAAATGAAATGTGGAGGGACCTATTTATATATGTTGAAGAGTTGTGGGGCCTTTTTGGAAAGGCACCTCTTCACCCCGTGGTTGCACCCTTTGGACTGGACCCACCAGTTGGCTGGACGGTCGCACCCGCAGGCTGACCACGCCCTGGCGGGCGACGGGTCGCATTGGTTCGACCCGCCCGGTCTGCTGGCGGGTCGGTCCGACCCGACCCGGTGGGGTTGAACCACCTGGTCCGGGCCAACCCGGTCCGGTTCGACCCACCGTCCAGTCCGGTCTGGTTAGACCGGTCCGGGCCGACCCAGTTCGCCCAACCGTCCAGTCCGATTCGACCCGGTTCCTGGCCGGACCTGGTCCACGTCACCGCACCACCTAACTTGAACCGCCACGAACCCGCGAGCCATCCGTCTGGACCACCTGGCCAAAACTTTAAGGCTCCTCCAACTCCTCGCGACGACGAGTGCGCCTCTAAAGCGACTCAATGGGACATGTGCAACGTGCAGGCTCGGGCCATCCTCGGATCCATTTTAGCCAAAGACTAAAATCCCACTAGGATCCCCATAAGGGAACCATAGGGGAGCACACTTGATGACTACTAATCAAGTGCTCTACTAAATAAGGAGTATCCACTTACTCCAATTTTTCTATATGGGACAAGTTCTCATATGTTTTCTTTATAAACTCTTCAACTCCAAATTTAAGTTGCAACCTTTGACAATTAATATCTCATATTCATACATTAAATCCATCTACTTGAAATGTAGATTATGAATTTGCAACTTGTTTCCATTTTTAACAAATGGATTGAATTAATTAAATTGATCAATTTTGGGTCAAAACCCAAAATTCCAAATCAATTTCCAACAAAATGTTATGAATCACGTTCTGACTGACAATTTCTTATGGAATATGGGACGGAAGTTTTAAACCGCTGGAACAGATGTCTAACATGCAACTGTTGTGCACGATTGTCCCTACTACTGTGTATCATGAATATGGAAAATTAATTGCATTTTACTTGTTGGACGGTATAGGTTTGGCAAAGATGGATAATGCCAGATGATTTTTATCTCAGGCAATTCATATTATAATATTTATTTTTTGTGGTGTTTTTAATGATGTATGTTTACTATGTTCCAATTAAGGTTTGTTTATTTATTATGCACAACAGTGACTGATGTAAGATGTATATTTCCTCTGTAATTAGGTTTTTTATTTAATTTGTGATGTGATTGTTTTCACTAATTTTTTTGTAATTTAAATTTCTAAACTAAAAATATTTGGAGATTGGAAATTCAGTGTGTTTTATCTTTGGGAAAAATTAGAGTAGGAAAATAGGGGAAAAAATTGAAAATACATGAGTAATGCAAATTACAAACGGCTCCAGGAGAAAAAAGAGTAAGAGTAAAGAATGAGTGACGTGGAAAGTTGGCAAGAATGAAAATAGAAACGGTTGCAGGCAGAATATAATGTGTACGAAAAAATGTTAATTACAGTCGAGACATCTCAGCGAGGTAATCCTATATTTATATTAAAAGGGGATCTACCAACACTATTGGGGGTGGTTTGTTAATAATTATGACTAGAGGTGAGCAAAACCGAACCGGAATCGAAAAATCGAACCGAACCGACTGAATCGGTTCGATTCGGTTCGGTTACACATCATTAAACGGTTCGGTTCGGTTGTTTTTTTATAAAACCGAATTGTTTCTCGGTTCGGTTCGGTTGGCATTTAAAAAGGTTCGGTTAGCCGAACCGAACCGAATATCTTTACCTATTTTATAATCTCAGTATATATATATATATATATATATATATATATATAATATAATATATTAGTGTAAATTTTTTTTTTTTCTTTTTAACGTTATAAAGACTAAAAAAGAGAAAACTTTTTAACTTTAAACATTTTAATTTTAACAGTTTAACCCTAGTAAATCTAATTTCGCACCTCCTATCGTCTTCTCCATCGCGCTCGCGCCCCGCCCAGCCGCCCCGTCCCTCTTCCTCGACGCTCGCGGCCTTTGCTAGTCGCCAAACTGCCATTCCTATTTCTCATCTTCGATGGAGATGGAGGTATATATCTATCCAGTGTTTTCACTTCCAAAAGATATTCACTTCTACTTACCAGAAAAGATTGAATTAATTTGTAGTCTGACTGCTTTTGTTAGCCTTGAGACAACTTTCTCGACTCTGGTTTAGTTTTCTTAAATGCTCAAAGAATTTTCTCCAAATATAATAGATGACTGCTTGAATCTTGATAGTTGGCAATTTGGTCACCTCTTGAATAAAGTAGATGGTAATATACTAATATTATAAAATATAAATTGGATGCTCACATAGTCACATGCGGTTGCCATATCGATATGCCCACTAATTAGAGGATATTATTATAATAGAAGAAAGCAAGGACATTATTTACTAATTGCTAATTTGCTATTATGATTTATAGGAGCAACTGGATATAATTAATTAATTATGAGCGAAAAAATACAACACCAAGTTACCAACTTATTATGATCGTGTTCAGTAATGAAAGCTCCTAAAGATTTTCAGTTAAGAGTTAAGACTCAGAGAATAATTATGTCATTATGTGACTCATGAATAGTTCTTTTAATAATAGATTTTTTTTTTTTTCCATTTCAGGTTGATAATAGTATGTCGGTGTCACAATTTTAAGAAGATAAAACCAATGAAGAAGCACCATCAGTGCTTCTTCCTCCAGTTGTAGAATCAGAAGATAAGAGTCATAAGACGACGGCAGCAAGCACGACTAATGGAAAGAGAAAGAAGTCAACGCAAAAGAAGACCGTCGGAAAGAAGCCAATGCAAACAAAGACCATGGAAAAGAAGTCTGTGGAAAAGAAGCCAATGGAAAAGAGGTCTAATGCATGGGATTCACTTCACCCCTTTTACTGATGAAGCTGATGGTAGGAAAAAAGCGAAGTGCAACTATTGTGGTGCGGTATACTTTTCTGATCCCAAGATAAATGTCACTACCAATTTGAATGGTCACATGCTTACTTGCAAAAAATATCCACTTAACTTGGGCACAAAACAAGCACAATTGCCTTTGCAATCATTAGGAGACGGGGCGGGTAGTCTTAAAAATTGGTCATTTGATCAATTACACGTTAGGTCAAAGTTAGTTTACATGATAATTGTTGATGAACTTTCATTCAAATTTGTGGAGGGAGATGGATTTGTCACTTTTATGGCTGCTGCACAACCATTATTTAAGATTCCATCTCGTTGATCTATCTCACGGGATTGCTATCAAATGTTTCTCGATGAAAAGAAAAAATTACAAAATTGGTTTAAAAGGTCAGGTCAAAGTGTTTGTATTACTACAGAGTACAGATACTTGGACTTCATTGCAAAGGATCAATTATATGTGTATTACTGCACATTATATTGACAGTGACTGGAAATTGAACAAAAAGATCATAAATTTTTGTTCTATTGATAGTCACAGGGGTGAAGAACTAGGAAGAGCAATAGATGGTTGTTTGCGTGAGTGGGGAATTGCGAGGGTGTTTTCTATTACGGTTGATAATGCTAGCTCAAATGACACTTTTGAAAGCTAAGTTCACTGCTAGGGGATGTGTCTTTGCAAAGGGAAAGTATCTTCATATGAGGTGCATTACTCATATTATTAACTTGATAGTAATTGACGGGTTAAAGGAAAACAACCCATCAATAAAGAGGGTTTGGGAAGCAGTTAGATGGGTGAGACAATTTCCATCTAGGTTGGCAAGGTTTAGAGAATGTTGTGAAGATGAAGGTATAGGAAGTAAAAGTTTGTTGTGCTTAGATGTTTCGACAAGGTGGAACTCCACCTATCTAATGTTGGATGTTGCACAAAAGTTTGAGAGGGCATTTGATAGGTATGACCTTAAAGATCCATATTTTAAGGCCGAGCTTAGTAATGGGGTGCCAACAACTGAAGATTGGGAAAATGTTAGGAGGATGGTTGATATCTTGTTAATCTTTTATGAGCTCACAATGAGAATCTCGGGTTCGTTGTATGTCACCTCCAATGAGTTCTATCATGAGATTAGTACGGTTCATTGCTCCTTAAAAGAATGAATAGAGAGTGGGGATGAAAATGTGAAAGCAATGGGTGAAAGAATGAAGGCTAAATATGACAAATATTGGGGGGATCATAGAAAGATGAACAAGCTAATTTTTATTGCTGTTATTCTTGACCCCCGATATAAGTTGAAGTTCATAGATTATGCCATCGGGGTGGAATATGGAGAAGTAGAGGGTTCAACTATGGCAAAAAGCATCAAGGAAGCGCTAGATGAGTTGTTTGAAGTGTACAAGTTAGCTCACCAACCTCAAATTTGTATGTCAACACAAGAGCAAAACAAAGTTCTAGTCAATCTTCTCAACAAGGACCATCGAAAAAGAAAAGTAGATTTTTTTGGGGGGACAAATCAAGCAACATAAAATAGAGAGTGGAGAAGTGGAAAGCAAATGTGACTTGGATGTCTACTTGAAAGAAAGTATTCTTGTGGTGGAGAAGGATGATTTTGATATATTGAAATGGTGGGAACTTAATCAAAATAGGTTTCCTATCCTTTCATTACTTGCTCGAGATGTCTTAGCAATTCTCATCTCTACCGTAGCATCGGAATCGGCCTTTAGCACTGGTGGAAGAGTTCTCGATCCTTTTAGGAGTTCTTTATCTCCTAAGATTGTGGAAGCTCTCATATGTGCCCAAGATTGGTCACGAACATCAAAAAGAACCAAGTCACTTGAAGAAACCATTGAAGATGTTCAAAAGATAGAAGAAGGTAATCAAATATCTATTTTAGTTAGAGCTCAAAATTTTAATTGTTATACGCTTTTATCTAAATGTTTGTGTTTCTTTTAATTATTTTGTAGGTTTTGACAAAATCGTTATTAGGATGTGGGCGAGAATACCGTGGACACTTAATGGACAATTAAGTGAATAGGTGATATCTCTAACTTAAGATTATATGTTATTCTTTTATAATAAGACATACTGACTTGATTATATGCTTGTCTTTTAGTTTCTACAATTATTTAATATCTAATAGAGACGAGCTTACACATTAATAATAGTGTAAAAAAGATAACCAAATGATTATTGAAGTCTTGTGGAATACTTGGATGACCACTTATGATATCTAATTCATAATATGTTTGCTAAAGTTGACTTGGCACTGTTGGGGCCCATAACTTACAGAAACTAAATTAAGCCACTTCTGAATATTTCGCTTGTTTGAATATCAACTTGTTGTACTTTGAAGACATTAATTGATAGTAAACCTGACTAAATTATTTGAGCTTTCTTCATGCATTATTTACCAACTTTGAGATCTTAATTTTATGGGTCCCAGTATTGAAGACATACAAATGTGCTTATATAGAGCTAATCATTTTTATGTGATATGAATATTCACCAAGTATGTTATCTTTTTATATTTGCAGAGTTGCTAAGAGGATTGGGGACTACAATCAGCATCACTCAAGCTTTTAGTTAGGATCATATTATCATATTTGTAATAGTTTGTTTGAGTTATTCAGAATTGTGCTAAGGCTTTTGGATTGTATTACGATTGCTTTATTTCGGGGTTGTTTTAGTTTTGTCTAGTGGACAACTTTAAAATCGTTATGTTGCTTTTGAATTTACACTATTTGTCATGTTGGATAATTTATATCATATTATGTCTATTGAATATTTTTGGTTGAAAAGCCCAAAATTGAAGACCCAGAAAAAGAAGTCCAAAACCGGAACCGAAAAAACTCGGTTCGGTTCGGACATCCATTTCGGTTCGATTCGGTCCTTCAAATTCAGATAATTCGGTTTTCCCTTTTTTTCTGTTCGGTTCGATTTTCAACCGAACCGACCGAATACTCACCCCTGACAAAAAAAGTAAAAAGTTAGCACCAAGTTTCAATATGTAGCGGCTCACATTTTAGAACCACAACTTATTCTCATCAATAATTCCACTTTCAGATTTGGTATATAGTATTAGTAGTATCCCCTACATAATTACTCGCCCACCAAACCACATACATTGTAATTTTAATAAGAAAACAAGCCAAGCAATAATGTCATGAAATGTAGAACGAATTCATGATGATAGAATACAATTGTCACAAATTACTTCTCAATGATAACTCAGGCTGTCCGTCCATGTATAAATAGTAACTGTGTAAAGACCAATGTAAAATCAACTCATCCCTGATTAAGACGAATGAGTTGGGTATCTCTGTAGTACATCGGTCCATGAACTAACACCATCAGCTACTTCCTTAACCAGAGACGCCACCTCATCCACATTCACCCGAATCTGCTGCTTGCTGTCTCTTTCTCGGATTGTAACTGAGGATGTTGAGTCAACTGTTATGGCAAGAGGGACTCCGAGCTCATCAGTTCTTGCGTATCTCTTTCCTATCGAGGTACCTGCATAGTACCAAACACTTGAGAATTGAAGTATTTATTTTCATGTTTGAATCTAGATGACATTTTTCACCGGAGGTGCATACCCGTTATATCAATCTTGTACGATATCCCAACAGCAGTTAATGACTTGGCAATTTTTTTGGCAACATCCTCATATTGTTGATTCTGAACCAGAGGGAATACTGTGCATTTGATTGGAGCTACCAGAGGAGGGAATCGAAAGACGTTCAGCTGATCATCCCCATCTTTACTAGCCCTTGTATAAAACGAATGTTCATAGAGACAGTATATGATTCTCCCAATACCGAAAGATGGTTCAATTACTGATGGTGTGAAAACCCTTTGGTGTTCCTTTTTCTTTTCTTTGGAGATCGACACCATGTTCTTCTTTATAGTCACAACCTTGTCAAGAGTACAAACGCGGAACTCTGCTTCTCCCTTTGCTTCCAGAGTATCTTTCATCTCCATAGCTTCCTTTTCCCCCATAGACTGTGAATAGCAAAACCATAAGGCAGAATAATAAAATTAAAATATAATAATAATAATTAAAAATAAATAAATAAATATAACAGAACCATAAGTTGCAAACACCACACTGTAGTCTGTAGCCATACTATCTATAGACTGAATGATGCAGCAACTTGCTCCTCTTTAAGGAGAAAACTCCAACAAAAAACATCATGTTCCTATTCTCTAAGAACTTTAAATGAATTCTTATTTAGACATAGAAACAGATCTTTCCCATACATCACATAATGGGAAAGGACCTAGAAAAGAGAAATAACTCTCTCAGAAAGGACCTAGAATAGGAAAATGGAAAAATGTAATAGAATACCTCTAATGCTTCAACAACCATCTTTTGGTTGCCCTTGAAAGCAAGACCCAGCTCCTTTTTAACTGGAGTTATTACAAGTTTCTGAAAAAAAAAACAAATATTACAAACAAAGAATGACTACTCGCATGACAAAACCATAAAAAAAGGACACGTCTAGAAAGATAAAGATTGATCCATGACAGGAGTGCAACTCCATATTATTGAAAGTTGAGACCAAACTTCAGATTATTTAACGTCTGTAGGAGTCTCACGCATATTGATTTCAATAACATGAAGTATGCAAAGAATGACAAATGAACTGAAGGAGAGATGGGCGAGAGACCTCCACTTCTCTAGATTCAGCAAATTTTTCAGCTGCCACCAGGGGTACACCACTTTTATCCTGCAAACAGATAAACCAAACATTGTCAAACATTACATGTAGCATTTAACACAGCGAACAATTAAAAGCTATGCCAAAATAATACAGTTAACATAGTAAATCACCACAAATAAATTTTACTTCTTAATAAAAAATAATATAACCAAATATAGAACCTTATGAACCAGTGTACAAATTTTCAGGATATTTAATGAAGGCCAATAAAATCACAAGGAATGCAAATTAAACAGACTCTAACCGTATGAGCACGCAAATCATACGCTGATCTATCAGCAATACCAACACACTCAATCCATCCATAAGAGGATTCAATTTCAGCATCCCAACAGTCTGCAGCATAGTGTGCCATTTCATTTGCCAGATGTTGACGGAATCTAAGGCGATCTTTATCAATACCAAGTAGGGTCAGAAACAAGTATACTCTCCCAATAAAATATCCGAGTGTTTCATTATTGACAATGCCCTGAGCCAGATGAGTAGTTGAGGTTAGCAAAGAGAACATATTATATGGTAGATAGTAAGAAGCTAAATGAATGGCATCTTTCTTAATTGATCAACCTGAGAAACTGCTTCTCCAATTGGTATTCTCCTGGCTTGTCGTCCAGCAACCTGGTCTTCTCTTGGGAACATTAAAAATTCCAACTTTGAAACTTCAGAAAATTTAGGATGGGACTTGTCCTCAGGATCCACAAAGTGCTCAATCTCAGCCAGTGTAAATTCGCGAACCCTCAAGAGACCTTGCCTTGGAGAGATCTGCAAAAATCCATGAACTCAAGCATGCACATTGAACTGTGAATGCAAAAGAATCTCAGGAAATGCTCCCTCTGGCCTTACAAGTATTTAGAAGTGCATACATATTCTTGTTAACAGTTTGATACTTTTCTTGAATCAGAAAAGGTGCCTTCTTGTACTCAGGCACTTAAATGAAGGTTAGCTATTTGCTGCAGATGGCATATGATTGAATAATCTGTGGAGAATAATGATTGCAGTAGCCTTGAGGAATTGAAGTATATAGATATTGCATTGCAAAAAATGCATGTTAACATCTAATTTTTATCCCATTAAACTGATGCTTTGATACTCATTTGGTTGTGGATTTTCTAATTCAAATGGGTCTGCAAGCAGCATTAGCATCAATTTTAAAGAGAATTGAGTATAAGATTTTCAAAAATCCTGCAGAAGTGACTATGAAACAGGATACTGTGGGACTACTTTTATTAGTCAATAATATGCCTACCTTTCCTATCTCAAACTATTTTCTTTTCTTTTTTTTGTTGGTGACTTGTCAAACTACTCACATGACTTGATGAAAACATAGTGACATTAAAGGAGTTTCTCAGCCGAAAAGAACAGAATAATGACACAGAAAGGACAGACAGCTTGATCATTATTGCAGAGTAAAAGTAGCTTCAAAAGATAACTTGAACCATATGGAGTAGCAAAAGTAGTTCTACCGCTGCACTATCATGTTTCAAGATTATCCTAACAAAAAGTCATAACTTAAATACATTTCCATTGCAATGGTGAAAATCTTAAAACTCAATCCTCTCGAAAATTGACAAAAATGCAACCTCATAGACCCATTCAAACTAGACAAAAATCTGCAACCCATTACACGAATATCAAAGCATCAGCTTAATGGCTTCAACGTTAGACATTAACGTTGTTTCCAAATCATAAAAACATATATCTACATATATCAATTTCTTTCATGTGCTATGATGCCTAAATTGGCCAATTCCTGAGGACTACTGTAGTCAATAGTTTATTCAGAAATATCTCTTTTACAGCAGGTAGTAAATCATATGATCACCTTATATAATGTACTAATTCAAACTAGCTAATGCATAGAGGAAATCAGACATTATGTTAGTAAATAACCTCATTTCGGAAAGCTTGACCAATCTGTGCTGCAGCAAAAGGAAGCTTGTTGCCGTTGTAGTAGTACAAGTCCTTAAAGTTCACAAAAATACCTTGAGCAGTTTCAGGCCGCATGTACCTGCATCCAATTATTAATAAAATAAAAATCAACTTAGGTGGAAAAGCTATAGTCGGTAAGAGTTCAGTAATCCAACGGAAAGAATATAACTACATTTCAATAATAAAATTGCATTCTCACCCAGGGCTCAACCCAGATGGCCCAATTGAGGTCTGAAACATTAGATTGAAAGGATAGGGGTCCGAGAGGCTGTTTTTAGTATCTGGAGCAGTGATACCATATCCTTTGATCTTTGCTCCAAGTTCTTCAACAGAGAGATCATCCAGCACAGCAAGCACATGCTTCAGTTCCGCTGTCTTCTCAGTGCCAAGATTAGGATCTTTCTCGAGCTTCTCTTTGCAAAAATCCTTGAGTAAATGATCTGCTCGGTAACAGGTTCCAGTCTTTTCGTCTTTAACCATAAGGTCAGTGAACTTGTCAACATGACCCGATGCCTTTAGCACAACCTCAGGGGTAACACATGGGCAATCAACTTCCAACATGTTCTCTTCAAGGACAAAATGCTGAAACATTAAAAATGAAGTTTTAAAAGCACAATCTAGTGCAGGCAGGGGAACAACGAATGGGCATTAAAAGAACTGAATATAATTCATTACTCTACAATAAAGCATAACATATTTACACTAGGAACAAAGAATTTCATTAACTAAGTATACATAGTGTAGAAAATTAAATTTTATCAAAATTAAACCCAGGAAAATAACCATCGTAAAGGTTAGCACAGTCGAACAGAAAATCATCCACATTCATATGATAATTAAGTCATAACGTCTGCTGCACATGCTTGGGTGAAAGTAGCACAGAAGCTTATTGGATTACAAGTTGTATAAAGTAACTAGGCTCTATAATTCACCTCCAAGTAAACCCCAACCAAGAAGTAGCAAACTGCAGAATAGGATTCCTATAGCTACAAAGAGGGGGAAACGGAATGAAATAAGTTGTGGTCTTGCATAAACTGTCAACATGTGCAACTCAATCATTCATCAAAATTGTTAACAAAACCAAAACTATGTACACACATCAAAACTATGAATATACCATCTCCAGAGCGAACTTAACAAAAAAACTTACAGTAATTCCATCTGTTATATCGCCATGCAGAAGTAAAAAGACAAGTTCGAGCAAATCAGGCACAAAAGTAACTAAAAGGCTCCCAATCTAAATCCATAGATGTAAGAATCTTATCAATATGGAAAAATGCGGGCACCTGACGCCAGAAAGCAAGGACGTTGGCCTTGACGGCGCAACCAGGGGGGCCATAATCGTAAAGTCCGGCAACGCCGCGGTAGATCTTGAATGAAGGGATGTAAAAGAGACGGCGTTCGAGTGTGTTAACGACGGCTTGCCGGAATGCCTCCCTCTTTTGAGCTTCCTGCGCGGCGTCCATTTTCTGAGCAAGGTTTTTCCAAAAGCCCTCACTTCCGAATTTATACTCCTTTTAGTGAGTGAAATAAGTACCCCATTTTAGGGTAAATTGATCATAGCCCCTGAAGTAATTTGAAATTGGAAATTTGGTACTGAAAAGTTCTCTCATGTACCGAAATACTAGTATAGACCTCTGTAATCACGAGTTTTATAGAATTAAAAACATTAATTAACTGAATAAAATAATTAGTAATATATTCTTTTATCATAATAGGTATAATTAAATTTTGCTATCAAGTGATATTTGATATAGTAATTAGATTTGATATTTTTGTTGGATATTTAAAGAAACACTTTAAAAAAAATCCTTTTTTTTTTTTTTTTTTGAGAAATCAACATTTAAATAAATACTAAACCGCCCCGGCCAAGACAAGATGTTCAAGAGTATGTGGAATAATTCCTACCACATACTTAGCTAGATTATGCGCAACGACATTCGCCAACCTCCTAATCAAACTAAAATCAACAAAAACAAAAGAAGGGACAAGCTCAAAAATCATTCTAACAATCGAGCCAACATATGATATATCATCCTTACGATTGCGCAGTTGTGCCATAGGTTTGCACAATCCGTTTCCACAATCAGCTTTTGCGTTCCTCTGTCCTTCGCTACTTGCAGCCCATTGAGCACCGCCAACGCCTCCACCCTTTCGATTTCAATCGTTTCCGGCTCCCTCTTCCAGAAACACCACTGCACTTCTTCCTGCTCATCTCGCAGCACTCCACTCAAACCTACTCCTCCCTCCCCCCTGCACGACGAATCAGTGTTGAGCTTCAGCAGATTTGCAAGCGACCTCTTCCACTCCGAAGCAACCTGATTATGAGCAATCTGAAAATTAGGCAACTTTGATGCACGGCAATCACTAAGTATCTTATCAGCAATGACGAAGCACCTAGGATGTTCCATATCATTATCCTCAAACACTTTAGTGTTCCTAGCATACCATGCCACCCAAAGACACATACAAAAAAGGCGTTGAGCCTCTTTATTGTCCCAGTTAGAAACCATATCCTCTTTATTATCACGTGAAATAATTTGAGATAGTTACAACTTGTGGAGTGGATGAGTGAGTAGTTTTTCCATAAATTTTTCTAGCCATATATGATTATTTTATTAAGTAATTTAATAAATTAATAATACAAAAATCACCATCATCCTAGAAATACTCTAATTCAATCATGTGGCACTAGTGGTCATTCTTTTAGTATATTAAAGATAAATATGTATTTTTAAAACAATAACCATGTTCCCCTGTCCCTGTGCACCGTCAACAAAGTTAAATTGATTTCAAATTTTTAGCTATAAATACAGTTATATGAGAAACAAGGACGGAGCTAGAGGGGATCAAGGGCCAAGGCCCCTCAAATTTTAATATTTTTAGGGGTTTTTTTCATAATTAGATAAAATTGGAAATTTCATCCTAAAAAATAATTGGTCATATATATGTGGATAACTTTTTTTACTATTAAAGTCATGTTTAAAATTATAGAGCAATTTTTTCTGTGTGGTTAAAAAATGTGGTAATAATTATTCATTTTAATATTATATAATTCTATTATTTATTGATTATCTGGTTACGTAAATTTAGTAACATATATTTGATTTTATTCAGAGATGAGTCCAGAATTTGGTGATTAGGTGGTCTGTAACTTCAAAATTCAAAAAACATTAATTTCGGAAGAAGTTGACTCTTGCTATACTTAAAAAAAATTAGTGGCAAAATAGATGAAGACAAGAATGTGAAAGAAGAAATTAGATGGGGATGGCCCAGTAACAAATAATAATTAGAACAATAGAGATGTAGTTCTCCAAATTTTGTCATAGGCTGGAGCCCGGTATTTATCGATTCTTGATCCGCCCGTGATTTTATTAACTTTATGGAAATAATATTTTATATTCATATTTTTCAAATTAATATGTAATGTTTCATTTTAACATGACGATTGTCTCCCTTTAACTAAAAATTCTGGCTCCGACTAGAAAAGGAAATATAGTCATGCAAATTTAAACATATGAAAAAGTACATTATAGCAGAGGAGCATTGGTCAAATAAATTTATAAGCAACAACAGATAATATGTTATAACATGTGTCTCATTTAGAATCTAATACTGTACTAGAATTCAAGGGAGAGAGATTTGATGTGATAAATATATGTTACTTTATCATGTTACTGGATAAAAATTATTTTAATTATGTTATGTAATCTTCCATTGAATTTTTTTCTCTGTGTTCCTCATTTAATTTAATGGCAAACGATTGGATAATTGTGTATTTGGACCATATAAATTTACTAAGAAAAATAATAATTATAAGGAGATAATTCTGGTGAAGAATTTAAATAAATAAAGTATAAACCAAACTTATTAATTAAAAGTTGAATATTAAAATTAAAAGCGATATCATGCAAGATAATTGTGAAAGAAAAAAACTTGGTGAATTTCTTATCATGGTCGTGAAATTTATAATTTCGAAATCATCAATCTGAATATTGTTTGATGCCATTATCTCATAAAAATACTAAATTGTTATATTTTTTTGTTAAAAAAAATCGTTCAAAACCCAATATCGCGTATTAGTAGTGAAAGTAAAGACTTTAGAAGTTATAATTCATAAAAAGTTATTTCCTCCGTCTCGAATGAACTTGCATATTTCTCTAATCGGGGTGTTCCACCTCTTTTGCACACTTTCCATTTCTAGAAATAATAACTTTACATCTCTACCCCTACATTAATCACATAATTACAAATCTGTCATCACATAAAGGTAAAATCAGATTTGACTAAGATGGTGTTTGGCTAAGTTTATTCAAAACATCTTATAAGCTCTAACATTTTTTAAGATGTTTTTAGAGCTTATAAGATATTAAATCTTATTTAAAAAATAAGTTATTGAAGTGTTTGGTTATAATAAGACAATAGAGCTTATAAGATGTTAGTAGTGTCATTTCTGTAATTAAAATAATAAAAATTAAAGTAGAAAATCAAAATAAGATCTTATTTGAGAAATAAGTTGGGCTTTCCTTACTTTTCTAAAAATAGTTTATAAGCTGTTAACAGTTTATTCTGAAATAAAATAAGATCTTATTTGAAAAATGTTGTCAAACACTTTCAATGAACTTATAAACTCTTAACATCTTATAAGATGTTTTGAAGAGCTTATAAGCTCAGCCAACACCCTCTAAGTCAACATTTATTAAAAAGCAATTTTTTTTAATATGTATGTCGGGGAGTCAGTGCAAGTTCATTCGGAATGGAAGGAGTACATGTTATGTAATAAGTCAAATCAACAAAGATGTATAAAATGAAATTTATAGTTTTTAGAATATTACTTTTTAATTGATAAAACTAAAATATGTTTGTCAAATATAAGTCGCATTTTGAAGAGGTAAGAGTGTTAAAATACATTTTTTAATAATTTAGGCAGCAATTTGGATCAAAGTGAGATGACCCCATTATATGAGGGACAAAAATAAAATAATTTATATAGGCGGGACGAAAACGTGATTACCCCAGAAATTTATAGGAATCTATACCTCCCAAGCTTTTTGTTTTGTTTTATGTATGGACACGAATAACAAAATTCCTTGTGGACCTGTTTAGAAGTCGAACTGGTTTGAGGTGGACTTGTGTGGTCTCTTTTGCCCTTGCCTACATGTAATTCTTTTCTTTCTTTTTGCATCAAATTAAAATAATTTAAATAGTTTTATGTCCAATATGAGTCGATGCCCCGTCGGAAATGGATTCTCTCCATTTCATTTTAGACAATATTTTATCAATTTAAAAGAAAGAAAGACATGTTATAATAAAAATTGTTTATCTCTCATACTTAATTTTTATTTATTAACATTGGTCTTTCTCTCTTCAAATTTGACAAGAATTTTATGAAATGAAATTGAGAAGATTCACATCCATGGCCGATTCGCCCCCACCCCGCTAGGGATGCCAGTCGGGCTAACCCTAGTGATTTCAGTCTAGTCCTAGCAGTTTTCTGGCTTATCAGGTCATTTTCATCAGGACCGGCAATGTGGTGAATCTAACTCTAGTCTTACCGACTTTCGGGCTGATCGAGCCACTTTCGGACTACAAGTCAAAATTTCAAATTTATATCTATACTGAAATTCAACAATCTCCTTAATACTAAAAGAGGATTGCTGAATTTTCGCACATGACACGTGTTAGCATTGTAGCTTTTTCGGAAATTTTCTAAACTTAGTATTTCACATTAATTCCCCTTTCTACTCTTTATTTTTAAATAAGCACTTCAAAAATAAATCTAAAATAAATTAATTTTCGCTAAAAACTTCAATTATAATTGTCATGGAGTAGTTTCGAACCGGTGTTCTGTTATGGAATTCATCGTATTCTAAAACACCATCTAAAAAGAATTTATTTTTTTATTTGTCCGAAAAATTAAATATTGGTTAACACGTGGTAATATTTCAAAATTCTAATTCTAAATTTTAAATTTTTAAAAAACGGATCAATTCTTACAAAGTTACCCACTATTGTATAACTTCCAACTATGTAAATGATTTTTTTTTTTCTTTTCGGATAGTATAACTAGTAGAAATTCTATTTCCATTTCAATATTCACGAATATGATTATATTTTTTTTAAATTAATAAAAATATAATATATATAATATAATTTATAGTAGAGATTATTGAAAAACTGAATTATCCCACTACTACAAAACTAAATGGAACTGACGTCCATGATTTTGTAATGTAGTGGACAAATTCAATTTCCAATGTCAAACTTCAGCTATAAATATCACTATTTTCAGACAACATAATCACCTATCTATTACATAATTACACATTACAGAAGTAAAAGAAAGAGAAGAACTCCTAAGGAAAAAAATGGCTCCCTTTTTCAGCTTAGCAAAGGATTTAAGCCCATCAACAACAATGTCGGCAATGAAAGTGCGTCTGGTGCATTTTACGAGGTACCTACATTTGGTAGCAGAAGTGAGATTTGCTAGTTTCGAATACATTTTCGAAGCCAGAGGTACAGACAAACTAATGTTTTATGCAGTTATTTACATAAGGTACTTTTCATATGCTCTTTAATCTAATCAAATATATTTTTTTGTGCCCACTTCATCGTAGGGCGATCAAGTGCATGCATCAGTAAGAGGACAAGCTATGAGGTTCTTTCAGGGAAAAGCAATGGAGGGCAAGTTGTATGCCTTAAAGGTTTATTGTCATGGAGAACAGAAAGAAGTTTTGAATAACAACCCATTTGTTGAAAATTATTTTTTTGTGTAAAATAAAAATTGATGAGATTTTCGATGATAAATTTCCAGCAATGGTTTACCGATTCAAGTCGTTCAGTGAGCTTGAGAAGGGCATACAAATATAACAACCCGATTTTCATAAATATTTAAAACATCTTAAAATGGCAAATAAGTAATAATAAAATTTTCATTTTTTATAAGAGACAATCACTTATTAGGGCGTTAAAAAAAATGCGCTTGAATTTATTTTTCAAGTAACATTAAATCCCAAATTAAATCTCGAATATAAACCTACGCATATGACATCAGTTATGTACTTGAAAATATTAAGCATCTATATCGCAAATAGCAACAGAACAAATAAAACAAGTTCTAATTATATTTAGTCTATTTATTAACAAATAACTAATCATAACAATATAATTAAAGTAAATTAATTAAATTGTAAAAGTAAACTGGAAAAAATAAAGAGAAAGAGAAGAAAACAGAAATAGACAGAAAAGCGGCGTATATTATTTCACAATAGATGTCTCTTAAATAGGTAAACATTGTTGGGTTTTATGTATACATGATATAATGAAATGTCTAAATTGCCCCTCAATTAATTACTTTGGATGAAGGCACACTAATTTGTTTTTCTTCAACACTCCCCATTGTGCCAAATCAAAATGGTGAATGGTGCATGATTGTTGCCTCGTTAAAAACCTTGTCAAGTAACAAAACCTAGTGTGAAAAATAAACCTTGGTCGAAGGGAAAAAGAGTGCAACGCACCTATGTTAAGACTCCCCCTAAATTCTAGACCTTGCACTTGATACGTACACCTATCAAGTGAGCTCAGAAAGTCTACGCATCCCAATCCTTTTCACATGTTTCTCAAAGATTGTCTTGGGCAGTGATTTTGTAAACAGATCAGCTACATTTTCTTCAGAGCTGACTTGAGTTACTTGAATTTTGAGCAAAGCTTGTTGTTGTTGGTTGTAGAAGAACTTTGGTGATATATGCTTCGTATTGTCATCGTTGATGTATCTTAGTTTCATCTGTTCGATGCAAGCAACATTGTTTTCATATATACAGGTAGACTCTTCAGTGGTAGACTTAAGCCACTACTTCTCCGAATATGTGTGATGATCGACCTTAACCAAATAGACTCACGAACTACTTCGTGTAAGGCAATGATCTCTGAATGGTTTGATGAGGTAGCTACAAGGGTTTGCATAGTTGATCTCCAAGATATCGCCATATTGGTAAATATGTAACCAGTTTAGGAATGCCCTTTATGTGGATCGAAAAGATAACCAGCATTAGCAAAACCAACTAATACATTATTTGGTGTATCGGTGTAGGGGGTTGCTTCAACATTTTGTTTAGGGATTACAATTTCATCCGTGTTCCCTTTTTTTCTCTTTGTAAGGAAAGAACAAACCCATGCCAATGGTTCCTTTTAGGTATCGAAATATATTCTTAACACCATTCCAATGACGCTGCGTTGGTCCTGAACTAAATCTAGCTAAAAAGTTCACTGAGAAAGCAATATCTGGCCGAGTACATTGCGCTAAGTACAATAATACGCCTATTGCACTTAAATAGGAAATTTCAGCTCCCAATAGCTCTTCGTCATCTTCCTTTGACGAAATGGATCTTTTTTTAAATCCAAACTTCAATCGATCATGGGAGTGCTAAGAGGATGCACTTTGTCCATGTTAAATCGCCTGAGCATCTTTTGGACATATGCAGACTGTTGGATAAGTATTCCACAAGCTCGGTGCTCTAGTTCAATGCCTAGACAAAACCGAGTTTTCCCAAGATCCTTCATCTCAAACTCGGATTTCAAATAGCTTGTGGTTTCTCTTATTTCATTAAGAATACCTATTATGTTCATGTCATCAACATAAACTGCTACAATCGCAAATTCGGAACTAGTTTTCTTTACAAATACGTAGGGGCACTGTTCATCGTTCTTGTAACTTTTCCCAATCAAGTAGTCACTTAGACGGGTATACCACATCCGTCCGAATTGTGTCAATTCATAAAGTGGACGTTTCAATTTGATTGCAAATGCACTACGTGGTTCAGAGTCACTTGACTTGGCAATGGAAGACCACATCCATTAGCTGCATTTCTTTTCCTTCGTAAACTACTAAGCTAACTAAGTAGCGGAACGTTATGACGTCCATCACGGGAGAGTATATCTCCTCATAATCAATTACAGGGCATTGTGAGAAGCCTTGCACTACAAGGCGAGCTTTATATCTTAGGACCTCATTTTTCTCATTATGTTTTTTTTTACCAAAACCCATTTATGTCCTACAGGATTTACACTCGGTGGGCTAGCACTACCAGGCCGAATACTCCTCTCTTTGTCAGAGAATCAAGTTCTGCCTGGATTGCTTCTTTTCAGTTAGGTCAATCTGCTCTTTGTTGGCATTCTGCAACAGAGTGTGGTTCGATATCATCATGCTCTATAATTTCTTGAGCAACAGTATAAGCAAATACATGATCAATTTGTGTGCAATGTTTGTCCATCAACTCGTATGCACTCTCATAATCCATAAAGATTTCTTTGTTCTCTAGAATCATATCAAACATCGGAGTGTCCTCCAGTAATGATTTTAGGGCATAACTATAACCAGAGATAATCTCATGAGATGGATTCTCAACATTGATGATTAATGTATCGGGTTGTGCCACACCTACCCTTTTCTTCCTTGGGTGGGATTCAATTGAACCAAGTGGCCTCCCCTTTTTTCTTTTGGGAGCCACGGGCTCAACCACACCTCCACCATGTGTGGTTGCAACACCTTTATCTGCGGCATTGTGCCCCTTATTGGGGACTTCTAACCTTGCAGGCACATTTGCAGCTGGTATATGAGACCTAGTTACTTTTGCAATATCAGCAAACGCATCAGGCATCGAATCTGCTATGTTCCGAAGATCAATTATTCTTTTTACTTCACTTTCACATTGTGAAGTTTGGGGATCAAAATGAGACAGAGTGGGGACAGACCACGATAATTCATGTCGTTCCCTTAGAAATTTCTTTTTCTCATCTCTCCCTAACGACTGGAAGACTGTCTCATTAATGTGTCAAACCGATCTAGCGGTAAAGAGGTCGTCTGTCAAAGGTTCTAAATAGCGGATAATTATTGGAGATTCATATCCAACGTATATACCTAATCCTCTGGGGACCCATTTTTGTGTGTTGTGGGGGCGCAAAAGGCACATATACGGCAAACCAAATATGCGTAGGTGTGAAATGGCAGGCTTATATCCAGTTACCAACTGGTACGCAGAAAATAATTGGTCGACAGTGGGTCTAAGACGAATAAGTAAAGCTGCATGCAATATTGCATAGCCCCATGCAGAGATAGGAATGTTGGTGCGCATAACCAAAGCCCTAGCCACCATTTGTAGTCTTTTGATGGTGGCTTCTGTGAGACCATTTTGTGTGTGCACATGGGGTACGGGATGCTCTACATCGATCCCAATAGACATGCAATAATCATCAAATGCTTTTGATGAAAACTCTCCAGCGTTATCAAGTCTTACAGACTTGATAGGATGATCAGGGTGGTGGGCCCTTAAATGGATAATTTGTGCTAAGAGTTTTGCAAATGCAAAATTTCTTGTGAACAATAAAGCGATATGTGACCAGCGTGTCGAAGCATCAACCAAAATCATAAAATACTTAAATGGTCCACATTCTGGATGAATAGGTCCACAAATATCTCCTTGTATCCTGTGTAAGAATGGAACATTTTGTTTGGTATCTTTAGCATAAGAAGGTCTCGATGTTACTTTTGCTAAAGAACAGGCTTTGCAAAATGAGTGATGTGTCTTTGAGATTTGTAATGAGGCAAGATGGGATATAGATAGTGCATCTGGTGCTTCAGAAAACACAGGCTGCGATGGAGCAACAACATGACCGATATCATCCATTGTATCGAATTTTCGTCCCTTTCTATGCTTCACTCAAAAAAAGGAATGTCCGTGTGAGTTTTTAAAAATCGGATCATCATATCACGACCGGGATGTCCAAGACGGTCATGCCAAAGCCTGTATAAACTAGTGTCACATAGTTCATCATTGGTGACAGTATAGGATTCGAAAATTTCGAATAGTAGTGATGTACAACCACTAGATTCACTCATTAGTTTCTCTAAGATGCGTTTTCTTCCACATTCATTAGAGGTAATATGTGTATATATATATATATGCAATTCCATTCTCACTATGAGTTTCCAAATGATAGCCGTTGGCACGAATATCTTTAAAACTTAACAAGGTTCGATTAGCTCTTGGTGCATACAAAGCTTATTTGATTTTAATAATGGCGCCGATAGGCATCAAGAACTTGGCATTACCTCGCCCTTTTATTAATTGGGATGATCTGGTACGAGTCGTAGGACCGTACCAAACTAATTTTTATGTAAGTACACTTATCCTTATCCTACTAATCTAACTAGTAGAGTGGTAAATAAGGGTCGATCCCACGAGGAACGATTGAATAATATTGTTTTAATGTATTCAAGCAACTAAGAAATTTAAATAAATATAGTATTAAACAAGTAAACGTAATAAAGGTTGTGGGGGGAGGGGGAGAGTTTTAGCAATCAACGAACAACCTACTAATAACAATAAAAAACAATTTAAAGAACAATTACTCTAAAAATACTTAGCAATTTAACAGTTCAAATAAATAAAGACAAATAGAATAATTTTTCGGGTTTTGTTTTTATAAATGATAAAAGGTTTTAACCCTTGATCAAGTATCCCCTTGGCTCGAATAATCTATGTAATTGATGTTACTACACAATTAGTTAGCCTTAGAACTCCTACTCCAAGATTAATAACAAACTCTATCAATCTTGTTGTCTCTTAAGTATAATTAATCAAAACAAACTCTTCAATTAATCCTACTCAACTGATCAATTCCTAAAACAAGCTCTCTAAGAATCAATAGTCAAGTGCATTAAGAATCAAGACAATGGAGTAGATTCGACATAAAACTCGCAAGCTCGGTTTTAGAGTAATTGTTCTTTAAATTGTAATATATCACAATATTTTATTCCCAAGCAACATATGCAGATAAGTATAGAGCATGTTGGATATCTCCATCTTCTATAATATCATAATTCAATTATTGCAGAAATAAATTATAATCCTTATAACTTATTCCAGTTCACATTGAGCCACTGAAGGGACCTAATCGGACCAAATTAAATTAAGCTCCAATAAATTAAATATTACTCGATCAACTCTTGACTTATCATATTAATTTAATAATTATATTCTATTCCACAAAAAGAATATAATTGCACTCTTAATTTAATCGGCATTACTGAAGCAACATAATCAATAAATATTATCCTTTGATTGATCGATCCAACATATCTTACTATATAATAAAGGAGAACCGTCTATAAGAGGAAACCATACACATTTTCCCACCCATTTTACCTACTAAAATAGATACTTTAATCAATTACTAATAGGGTTAATTACAATAATACCACAAAACTATCAGCGGTGCTGCATATAACCATTAAACTTTTTTTGTAGCATCGAGACATATAAACTATACAGATTTTCCCAGATAAACCTCCAAACTTATTTTTTGATCATTTTTCGCTAGAATTCCGCACGTGATTTCCCCATGATAAACTATTAAGGGATTTTTTGTTCATTTTTTTTTTTTTTTAGTAGGTAGAGGAGCTACTCATCTTCAACGGAGGTTCTAGATATTGAGGGAGAGAACCGTTGATAATTCAAACGAATTGTTAGGGAAAATAAAGATGTGAAGGAATTTTACGCTTGTGTATGTAGTACGTGTTCGATTATATTGTGTTTGACTGCAGATAAAAACTAATTAAACATTTTGAAAAAATATTTATTTACACAAATGATTTTCTGTTACATTTTCATTTTTATGTATAATTGATCAAACTAATATTTTCAGTGGTCTTTATTTTGACATCTATTTCACATATTTTAAAATAAGTTACTTTAAAAAAATATAATTATTTGTCGATTATTTATGTTAGATTTGTGTATGTAGTATGAGTTCGATTATCTGTATTACGTTTGACTGTAGATAAAAATCAATTAAACATTTTGAAAAAAAATATTTTATATTAATATGTATTTCATAGTTTTGTAGAAATGCACACAATTTAATTTATTTTTGAAAACTTTAGTTTGTTGGATAAACAAATCCATATAATCTTATCTTTACTAATATAATATTTTAAAAATAGTAAAAACCAACCATGTTTTAATTTTGAAAATTAGAGATAATGTTTTTTTTTAAAACAAAATTAGTGGATGCACAACGCAACGCGTAAGGGGTGGAAAAAATATAGAGATTTGTTTTGTTTTTTAAGTTTCTCTTGCTCTCTTCCACTTCTAATTTTTTTAGCGTATATCTCCATCATCCTAAAGTTGTAAATAATATTTTATTATTAATTTATACTTACAATAGATAAAAATCAATCATTGTTTCTAAATTATTTAATTATTTTTATTTACAACTCAAATTTAATACAAATAATTCAATACACGATGAATATTCAATTATAAGCTCAATAACAAGCCAACAAAACATTGCTTACTTTAAATTTTGATATAAATAAATATATTTCAAATCGAATATTGTTTTTTCTATTTTTTTTCTTTTAATTATTATATCACTTTTTTGTTGATATACATATCACATTTTTCTTAAAATTTAATTTTATATAACATGCAATTGTTCCATACTCTATGATTCCTTGATGTAAAACTATTAACTCAAAGTAATCAAGCAGTTACTAAGTACAAAAAATGAATATTTTTGTAGGCTAATAAATACAAGAATCCTCTGTAGTATTTCACACTAATATGCCTCTACTTCTTCATACATTTGGAAGAAAATTTGTTTGTGAGAAGATTGTCATTCTGCACAGTGATTGATAGTTAGTGGTTGCAAAATCAGTTCAGCTCGTCCGATATTTTAGACGGGCTATGCCATAAGAATCTTCGTTTGAATTATATATCATCAGCCACACAAGCCCAACCTAACGGACCAATGACCCGATCAGTCGCGGGCTAGCCCACCCAAAATCTTTGAATATTTTAGAAGGTTGGGCTGATGTCACTAGTTTTTTATTTAACAAATTTTTGGATCGATCTGACCCAACAGATAGTATTGAAGTTGAACTAATTTCGAGGTTAGACTTACTAATTTTTATTGCAAAAGAAAAAGAAAGAAATATGAAAAAAATATATTTAACCTTGATAATAAAATTTTGAATAACACATATTATAAATCTACATATTTGTACGTAATAAAAATATAATACTGCACAGGGGCATTACTAGTTAAAACGAAAAAAAAAAAAAATGAAATTAGACTAGAGTGTTGCCCATCGTACGTGATACAGTCATCAAATTTTCAGCAAACAATTTTTTTTTTTTTTTTTGAGCTGAATTTTCAGCAAACAATTTACTATGGGTTAGAGGTTCGCTTTAACAGTTAACACATACACATTCACGGATTCACCACGTTACACTACAAAGCTCTACTGTTAAATTCATTTCATGTCCTCTCCCCAATTCCCGCCCAATAAGGAGCCCATGAATTGCCGGAGTGCCTATCGGTCTTATGCCCCTCCGCCGCCGTCACTTGGAGCTGTTCAATCCAAGCTCGCAATACTCATCTGCCGCCATGAACAGCTTAAAGTCTCCTTTCATCAGCTTAATTCTCAGATCAGAACTGGTTTGCTTGAGGTATAGTTGTAATCGGCACATTTACTTCATTACCTTTGGAGTTTCCGTTCAATTTTCTATGTGATATTAATATCGTGCTTACTCACAAGGCGGAAGATGTATTCACTTCGATGGCTACACAACTGATGACTTTGGTGGGATTGAAGACTACTGAAATGGCCGCGGAAAGAAGATTCAGCATAGTAGCTGCTGTTGATCGTTCGCAATTTCAGGTTCAGAAATTTTTGTCTTAAAATTGATCAGGTTCGAATTCGTAATGAGCATAATTTCCTTACCATCGTAACTTGTTATGAGTATGGCAAATTTTCTAGGTTGAGGTACACTTAGTTAAGCGCATAGACAGCATAGTTGGACTACCTTGTGTAATACTGTTTGGACCTTTTTGCACGGCTATAGGTTCTCTGCATCCGTGTGAGGGTGCCTGCCCTGAAGTTGAGAAAATTTTGGTTGATTTAGTCCTTTGTGCTTGTGCTTGTGCTTCAGCTAAAAGTTAGATTTTGATATGTGTAGTAATTTTGATTACTGCTATTTATGGTTTTTTTTTTCTGACGAACATGAGAAAGTCATCTTTATTTAGGCAGGATACATGTACCAGCGAGAGCATAATATTTATGAATTGAGATTTGATCAGACTACAATGTCAGTAAATATAACACGAATATATATTGCTGGAAAGAGCTGCAGAAAGCTCAAATCTATGCTTGAACAAGTAGAAGACGCTGTGGATGCCATAATTGAACTACATTTATTGAGGTGTGATAGCCATAGTTTTATTCGCATCAGCATTCATCACAGGACTAGTACTAGAAAATTGATGATTTTTAGTAATACGAAAGAATGCGATAATCACTTGGAAGTAATTTTTACTGAATGACTGCCTTACTCTTTTTTTATTCTAGGCTGGCACAAACGTCAAGAGCTTGCATTTAAAAAAAGAAAACCGTTGTTGCTACTTAATCGTGTGAAATAATTATTTCTGGATGTGATATATGGTGAGATGCAAGTAACTGAGGGATGTGGAAGAGGAAAGTTGAGCATATTCATATTAGGTTCCAACTTATTATCGAAATGAGATCTCAAAGTTCTGGCCTTGCAATTTCATTAGCAGATCTCTCTTCAGCAAACTAACTATTACACAGATGTAATCAGTATAAATACGTCTACAATAAATAAAAACTGATTTGGAAGTCTTTTTCTGCTTTAATATTGATGGGTTGTCTCAACCTTGTCTTTTTTTTTTTTTTTTTTTTTTCGTTCTTCTTTTGGGTGGTTGCGTGTGGTTTCCCCACTTCAAGAGTCGGGTTAATATTACTATAATCTAAAACCAGAAAAAGAAAGTGACCGGAAATTTTGGGTGCAATAGATGAGGCTTCCACTCAAAACTTAACTAAGGCCTGCAGTTTCAAAATTAGACCCTAACAAAGTCTGATTGCCACATGTAAAAGATAATGTGTGAGAAAAAGCTCCCATGAAAGACTGCTGAGGTGGCAACATAATGGGTTACAGTGCTTTGATATCTTTTGTTCTGCCTTGCAGTAATGGGTTTACATATCAACTAAACCTTTCGCAATTACACTTGTATTAGTTCGCCGTATAATAATTGACTTCATATTTCATTTATTGAACAACAGGAAGAAAACTATATGAATAAAGCCATGACAGCTCGCAATGAGTTGATGGAGAGACAAAGACTGCAGCTAATGCAACTCATCAGCCTTCTCCGTAAGATTGAAGCTCAGGTGAATTCAAGCCAAAAGAGCATTTTCGAGGACCTAGCCAACCATCAAGCTTCAATAAAAAAGTTCTTCCTCAAAGCTTTCTCATACGTTTCTTCAATTCATCAATCGGGCGAGAGCGACGACCTAGCGTATGTGATGTTAAAAATTCTTAAAGCCACATTTGATCAACTAGGAGCTGCCTTTGGATCAGTAGAGGCTGGAATAGATGACTTGATTCGTGAATTGGCTGATAAGATGTGCAATCCCATGGTTGAGTATGTTAATGGACTCAAAGTTGAAATGAAAAACGGGACTTGCTCGCGCTTAATGGAGGTTGTTAAAGAGATGAATGAAGCACTGCAGGTCAGGATGGTTGAGATGCAGGTCAGGTCGGTTGAGTTGGAGGAAGCACAGAAGCAGGCAAGGTTCGCAGAACAAAGTCGGGTTGAGGCTTTAAGCAGGATCATGAAATCAGAAGAGACAAATAAGAAACTGAAAGCAACCCTTGGATTGCTCACAGACAATACAGGAGCAGAGCAGAATTTGATGGAGGAAAAGGTACTTCTTTTCTCATCATCCACCTTCTTTTTCCCCGGAGGAAATTAGTTAAAAGAAAATTAGTTTAATCATAGAGCTGATTGAGTAAAAAAATAAAAACTACAGCTACCATTTTCACCTCTTTTTTAAGTTTTGTAGCATCACTTACCTCTAAGCGAGTCTGAATCCAGGAGTTAGCAGGTTACACCTAATGATCTCTTACAACGTCAGAACTACTTCTTGAAAATTTGAATTATGTACTTTCCCTTCACAGAAGTAGTAATGTCACATAAATAATGATAACATATTTATTGTTCTTCACTGTGTGGATGTAATCTATGGAAGTGGCACCCTTTACGATTTCTCTAACATGCCATGTGGTTCCATCATTTCTCTAAAAGTCTTTGAGGACGAAGGAAGATCAAGTTAAAGATGAAAACTTATTATGGGATCTACTAAGGAAAAAAAGGAAGTCGCAGTCAGATAGTCCTCTTGGACCAAACGAGCTTCTAGGCATCGAGAGTTGCAGCCAAAAGCCTAGCTCGAAAAGGATGACTCCCATGCTCAGGCACAGGCCGATGACACGTTCGCAAGCAAGACAGCCCAATTCACAGTCTCCAGTCATCAATTCAAGGTTGATATTAGGATCTTCCCCTTCAGCAACAACACAAAAAGTTCTACGTGGCAGGCGGGTTGTTCCCTGACTTTGAGCCCACTAACATTTCATCCCCACAGCTGGTTCACTCAGATAAGTTTGGTAATTGGGTTTTATTTTCCATTTTTATGCTTCAATGATTTGAAATCACTGAATGTATATCTCTCTGGTACAATATCACTTTGATGCATAGTAAATCCAGATATAGCAGCATTCAGTTTCTAATAATTTGTCTAATGCATGTCATTCTGAAGAGAATATTTGCCTGTTGTTTCACAGGTTCAGCAAGTAAACTGAGCATTGTACCATTGATACTGCAGGCACCCTACACATAGAATAAGGACAAACTCCTGGAAGAGTAAATTGCTACAAGATAAAAGTGGTCTATCAGTCAACGATATACGAATTTAAAAGGGAAACAAATAATAGGAAATGTATCACGTGAAAAGGCAAAAAAAACATAATTCAGTTGTAATTCTTTTATGCTAAGCAGCCAAAACGGTAGTAATGCACAAATTAATAAAAATAACAAGGCACAATGTCATGTAGAAAAATAAAAGGAAATCTGTTCCTGCTGTATAAATAATTTTAGAAAATGATTAACTTGGAGAGAGAGAGACAATCAAGGTTTTAAACAGCACCTTTGGCGTCATTAATTGTTGAAGAAGGTATGAGTAACCATAGCTTTCTGTATGTTTTTCAGTATTAACTTGTCGACATCTGTTTACATATAAAAGTTATAATGCCTGAGCGTTAAATTCTTGTACTCACACTTACTGAAGAAGTTTTAGGCTGTAATGGATTCACCTCTCAATGATTTCAGAAAGATGTTGTGGTTGCGACGCACAGTGCAGATGGAATAATATGATACAACTCTTGGAGTTTTGTTATGGTATCCCAGAAAAAGAGAGCATGTTGATAAATCCTGTGGTATCAGATTGACTAGCTGAATAAATGTAACGAAGTCACCAAGTGCCAAAGTCTCTTTCTGATTACATGCAAGTAAGGAACTTGTTGTAAAACTTGATTTAAAACTCAATCTAAACACCCCTCAAAGCAACTATCAAACACTCAACAAACAAACCTAAGATTATGAACATAAAACAAGAAATGAATCAAGAACACACAAGGTTTACGTGATTCAGCATAAATGCCTACATGATACATCCACGGGCAAAACCAGAAGATCATTCACTACTTTGAAACAAAGAAATACAAGGAATCACTCAAGAATAAAGTTCACAAACTAGAACTTTATTTTCTCCTCTCAAGCTCTCCAATTCCTCTCTCTTAGCTTCTATCTTGTGTGATGAGGAGTGTAGTCTAACTCCTAACATATATGGATCAACAAAGTGAAAAAAACGAAGAAAACCGCTGCTGAAACAGATTAACAGATCAAGAAGCTCAAAACTGCATGGAATGATAAAACGACAATGGTTTAATGGCAGTTATTCTGTTAAAAACCGTTGTCTTTTATCTTAAACAGAAAAAACTGCTTTTCTTCCTTGCTTTTCTTGAAGCTGTTTCAACCGCTTTTCCAGCTTGTAACTTCTCTTTCTTCTCAGTTTTTCCCAGCAGCTTTTAAGCTCAATCAAATGCAACATTTTTTACACTTACTTTCCACATTCTCCACCTTGTCAAAAATGTCATAGAAACAAGATTCATACTTCAATCCAATGTAATGACTGCTTCTGTTTTTCACCAAACTGCTCCTACCTTCGAGCCAAATCACTTCATGTTAGTCACCTGCACCAACTGCAGACAAAAATAGAATTTTTCTGCAGTTAAAGCCTTTGTAAGCATGTCTGATGGATTTTCCTCAGACTTTATTTTTACTAACACCACCATTCCTCTTTCAGTGATGTCCCTAACAAAATGGAACTTCACCTCTATGTGTTTACTGCGATCATGAAACATCTGATGTTTAGATAAATGCAATGCACTTTGTGAATCACTAAACACCTTTACAGATTTCTGGCTTAGACCAAATTCCTCCAGAATTCCCCTCAACCAACAAGCTTCCTTGATTGCTTCTGTGATGGCCATAAATTCAGCTTCTGTGGTTGACAAAGCAACCACTGGTTGTAACATAGATTTCCAGCTCACATCAGCACCAAATAAAGTGAAAACATACCCTGATTGAGACTTTCTGGAATCCAAGTTAGCAACAAAATCAGAATCACAATATCCACATAGCATATCATCATTACTTCTGTCATTTCTTCTGAATAATATCCCAAAACCACTGGTTCCTTTTAAGTATCTGAGTAACCATTTCAAAGCATTCCAGTGTGCTCCACCTGGATCAGTCATGTATCTACTTACTACTAATATAGCATGAGCTACATCAGGCCTTGTACATATCATAGTGTACATAACACTTCCTACTGCATTTGCATATGGAATCTTCTTCATCTCAATTTCCTCTTCTCTTGTCTATGGTTTCTGCATTTCACTCAGCTTGAAATGTTGTCCTAGTGGCACTGACACAAGTTTTGAATCTTGCATGTTGAATCTGGATAACACCTTTAGGATATAACTCTGTTGATTTAATCATAATACTCCAGCAGCTCTGTTCCTCATAATGTCCATTCCCAGTATTCTTCTTGCATTCCCCAACACCTTCATGTCAAATACAGCTTGAAGTTCTCTCTTGAGATTCTTGATTTCTTCTTTACTTCTGCTAGCTATTAGCATATCATCCACATACAGTAGCAGAAATACCATAACCTCCTTGCCTTTGAACTTCAGGTACACACAACTGTCATATTTTGATCTTTGAAAACCAATATTCTTCATGTGACTGTTGAACTTTAAGTACCACTGCCTAGGACTCTGTTTAAGACCATATAAAGACTTCTGTAAAAGACATACTTTGGTTTCAGTCCCTGGAACAGTAAAACCTTCTGGTTGTGCCATATAAATCTTCTCATTTAAACCACCATGCAGAAAAGCTGTCTTCACATCTAGCTGTTCCAATTCCAGATCATATTGAGTGACAATGGCTAATAGAATCCTTATTGAGGAATGTTTAACCACAGGAGAAAAAATCTCATTGAAATCAATCCCTTCTTTCTGAGTAAACCCCCTTGCAACCAACCTGGCTTTGAACCTTACAGTTTCTGTCTGAGTTACTTCAAGTTTCTTCTTGAAGATCCACTTGCAACTGACCAACCTTTGATTTCTTGGTCTTTCCACCAGAATCCATGTTTGATTCTTTTCCAAAGAGTCAAGCTCTTCTCTCATTGCAAGCATCCATTGAACCCTTTCATTACTTTCAATGGCTTCCTTATAAGTTCTTGGTTCAAAACCCTCAATATCTTCTGCAGTGACTAAGGCATATGCTGTAAGATATTCATCAGCATATCTTGTAGAGGGTTTTGGAACTCTTCTTTCCCTGTCTCTCACAAGTTGATAGTCCTGTAAGTCCTGTTGATCATGATATTCTGAATCATAATCTCCTTCAAGATCATCATCTTCTTCAGTTACTGACTCCACCTTAACTGATAATCTCTTATTTGTATCATCAGTCTGAATCCTGAGCTTCTGACTTTCTTTCAATGGCATGTCTTCTTCTGAGAACACTACATCCCTGCTGATGATAATTTTACCTGCCCAAGGCTCAGTATTCCAGAGTCTGTACCCTTTTGTTCCATTAGGATACCCAAGCATTAAGCATTTTACAGCTCTAGCTTCCAATTTGTCTTGTTTCAAATGAGCATAGGCTCTGCATCCAAATATCCTCAAATGACTGTATTTAGGAGACTTTCCTGACCATTTTTCCTCAGGAGTAAGGTTTTCAATAGCAGCAGATGGACATCTGTTAATCAAGTATGCAGCAGTAGATGCTGCTTCTCCCCAGAATCTTCTGTCTAACCCTGAACTGGATAACATACTTCTGACTCTTTCTAATATGGTTATGTTCATCCTTTCAATGATACCATTTTGTTGGGGATTGGATGGCACAGTTCTGTGTCTTTTAATTCCTTTACTGTTGCAGAAAGCATTGAATTCCTCAGACACAATTCAAGGCCATTATCTGTCCTTAAGCACTTGACAGTTGAATCTCTTTCATTTTCCACCTGCTTGCACCAGATTTTGAATCTGTCTAGAGCTTCTGATTTTTGTTTTAAGACATATACCCACAATTTCCTGGAGAAATCATCCATGATACTTAGGAAATATCTTTATCCTCCCAAGGTTTGTGTTCTTGAGGGGCCCTAGAGATCAGCATGAATGTATTCAAGAGGAGCATTTGAACACTTTTTACCTTCAGGATATGGTAGTTTCTTACTTTTGATGAGAACACAATCTTCACATAATCTTTTCTGGTTCTCATCCTTAAAACTTATGAGCTGCTGTTTTGACAACTGTCTCAACCCAGATTCACCGACATGCCCCAATCTTGCATGCCATAGATCTAGGCTGTCCTTCTCAATAACATCAGTTTCTCCAAGAACAACTGTTCCTAGCAAATAGTATAGGCTTGCTCTTCTCACACCCCTTAATACTATAGCTTGATTCTTGATAACATCCAAAAAACCTTTTTCTGACTTAAACCAACAACCCTTCTTCTCCAAGGTTCCAAGACTTATTAAGTTTCTCTTTAATTGAGGTATATATCTTACATCTGTTAAAACAACTGTCTTATTTTCATGTGTCCTTAATTTCAAATCACCTATTCCTTTTACACTGCACACTTGATCATTTCCTAACAACACAGTTCCAACATTTTGTTCTTTGAAGTTTCAAACTCATCTAAATGTGGTGTCATATGAAAGCTACAACCTGAATCTAATATCCATTCATTCATTGATTTAGACTCAGCAATATTCAGTACCTGGGGATCATCATTTGGGGCCTCTGCAATATCTGCAGCATGTGTAGTTGATGTACTCTTCTGGTTGTGTTTCTTCTTCCACTCAAAATAGTTTTTCTTTAGATGACCTGGTTTCTTACAGAAGAAACATTTTCTGGACTCCTTTTGATCAGTAAACTTTGGTTTTGAATTTGGAATCTTCTTAAAACTTTCTCCAGATTGAAACTGCTTTTGATTATTGAATCTGCCTTTCTTTATGTTAAGTCCCTCAGGAATAGTTTCTTGCTTATTTTGCTTCATCTTCTGTAATTCTTTCCCCTTCAATGCTGATTGAACTTTTGCCAGAGTAATTTTTGAATCCCTCCCATAGAGCATAACATCCCTATGATGATCAAATGACTGAGGTAAGGAGTTTAGGAGTAACACAGCCTTGTCTTCATCCTCCATCTTTACTTCTATGGCTTCAAGATCATCTAGAGTTTTATTGAACTCATCCAATTGGTCCTTCACACCTTTTTCTACCATAAACTTGAAAGAAAATAGTTTATGTTTCAAGTATAATCTGTTTGGCATGGACTTGATGAGGTAAATTTGATCAAGCCTGTCAATCACCCCTTCTACATTGGTTTCTTTTGAAACTTCACGCAATACTTTGTCAGAGAGGCAAAGGTTTACCAAACTATGAGCCTTCTCCTGGATCTCCAGCTTCTGATTTGGTGTGATGGATGCAGGAAAACCTTTTTCCCCTTTGAGTGCAGCTGCCAGCCCTTGTTGGATCAACAGGGATTTTACCTTCAGTTTCTAGAGGCCATAGTCATTCTTCCCATTGAATTTCTCTGCTTCAAACTTAGAGATTGACATGATAATTGAGATTTAAATCCTGCACTTCTCTGTAATTCCCACAGACGGCACCACTGTTGTAAAACTTGATTTAAAACTCAATCTAAACACCCCTCAAAGCAACTATCAAACACTCAACAAACAAACCTAAGATTATAAACTTAAAACAAGAAATGAATCAAGAACACACAAGGTTTACGTGGTTCAACATAAATGCCTACATCCACGGGCAAAACCAGAAGATCATTCACTACTTTGAACCAAAGAAATACAAAGAATCACTCAAGAATAAAGTTCACAAACTAGAACTTTATTTTCTCCTCTCAAGCTCTCCAATTCCTCTTTCTTAGCTTCTATCTTGTGTTACGAGGAGTGTAGTCTAACTCCTAACATATATAGATCAACAGAGTGAAAAAAACGAAGAAAACCGCTGCTGAAACAGATTAACAGATTAAGAAGTTCAAAACTGCAAAAATGCCTGGAATGATAAAACGACAACGGTTTAATGGCAGTTATTCTGTTAAAAACCGTTGTCTTTTATCTTAAACAGAAAAAACTGCTTTTCTTCCTTGCTTTTCTTGAAGCTGTTTCAACCGCTTTTCCAGCTTGTAACTTCTCTTTCTTCTCAACTTTTCCCAGCAGCTTTTAAGCTCAATCAAATGCAACATTTTTGACACTTACTTTCCGCAGAACTAAACATATAAATTCAGAAAGATTGGTAGCCATATAAAACCATAATTAATTAGCCTGAGACAAGTAAAGACCTGATAGCCTGAAATAGAATTTGCAAGCATTTCTCTTCCTATCAACAGTTAGCAGCTTCAAACCTTCTACTGTATTGGCCCCAATACACTGCAACTGCATCCACCATTACTCAGATGTTATCATAAAGAAAAAAAGTGCACTACCGCGGTTTCTCTAAATACAACCCCATTTGTTAACTTCTCCCTCTTCTCATGCAAACCAACGACAGAGAAGAGCTCTGTGCTTCAAATAATTTGTTGTTGCGCCTTTTTCCAGTCGAAAACCATGATAAAGTTAGGAATTTTGCAGGAACTATAATTTCTGTCTTAACATCATATATTCTATTTTTACTTTCAAGTTATTTGTGATTTTCTAGGATTATGAATTGTTGAAATTTGAGGTAGTTTCTTCTTATTTTCTATAAAGGATGCAATAGGGAATAATTATGGGGTAAACGATTGGGGTTTGAGAATTTTTGCATGAATTTCCAAGTGGAAATGAAATGATGTCTTTGGTCGTCCGAACAAGCAAGTCGAACATAAAAAGGCAATTTGGTCAATATACACACCTAAACAAAACAAGTAGTGTAAACTATTACAACCCAAATAGAACAAATAAGTGTTCGGAGTCTTTATTCCAACATTAACAACAATTTTTCTACTCGGATATATTTAAAGGAACATCTTATGTTATATTTTAGTTTAACTTTAATTTAATTAAAAATGTATGATTGGACATTTATGGAGCTGGATTGACAAAATTGGATATATTCATCGTATATTTGTGACTTGCATTTAACAATGTGAGTATGCTTGTTTATGGTTTAACCCAATAAATTTAGGGAATCAAATTCCAATAAAGCACATTCATTTACTTTTCCAGTCATGGCCCAATACTTCCCACCCTTAAACAAACATACCCCGTGTATTCAGTTGCAAACATTACGCAACAAAATAAAAAAACTTAAACTCATACATTAGGTACTCTATAAGTATAACTGATAAAGGATTGGAAACAAACATAGAGAAATGAAATAAAAAGGAATGCTATATTTGGCTCCCAAGTTGGGAACGACAAGAATATGAGAACTCTATTCTTAATCTTGATGCATACAATATATAAATTCGCATACAATCAACAAGACATCAGGTAGGATACTAAAGCAAAGTGGTTCAATTGATAAAGAAAAAACGACTTTGAAATTTCCAAAGTGACTTCTTGAATTTTGGACGTGACTTTAAATGATCATAACTCTCTCAATACTTTGAATCTGATTGTCCACCATATATGATTGGAAGATAATCGAGTTGTCTGTCCAATGTCGCAAACTGTGCATGAATCAAATTTTTTCTTCAAATATTATCAGTAAAATAATAAACAGGGACAAGTTCAACGAATCTGCACTGCATCAATAACCCACTGATTTTGAGAATTTTGAGTATAAATGATGGCCCGGCTATGCACCTTTGTTAACTAATATTCTCTCAACTATATATATATATATATATATATATATATATATATATTTTTTTTTAGTAAGAAAAACAATTCAATAACTAATTGGTTGGCAATCGCCTTACATCATTTAGCAGAACGACATAAAAAAAAGAAGGCGTCTCTTCAATCCATATTTCTTCATCCATAATGTATGCTCCATATTTAGCAATTTGATGCGCCACCTTGTTGCATCGACGAGATGCATAACTAACCCCTCCTCAATCAATCCTTCTCAACAACTTGCAAATATCATCCACCACCACCCCACAAAAAGGCATAGACGTGTTGGCTTGATTCATAAAATTAACAAGACCAAGCGAGTCACTTTCAATTACCAAGTTAAAGATACCGGATTGAATCGTAATTGTTAGTGCATACCGTAGTGCGAGCCCCTCCAAGAGTGTGCTATTACCTTGAGCCCGCATCCGCTTGACTCCCGCAATCATGACAAGGCCCTCATTATTTCTGACGAAAAACCCGAGTCCGACTGACCCATCTCGAAACACCGCCACATCTGAATTCATCTTGTAATATCCCTCAGCTGGAGCATGCCACCTATCCTCGTGCATGTTGCAATTTGCTGGGTCCACACTTGAGACGCAACCATTAACCTGTACCTCTGATATCTCTTGTGACAGCTGTATGTCATCCTGTACCAATTGAGCTGGATCATCTTCTTCTCCCGCCCATAATCGTCTATTTCTAGCTCTCCAAATTCTATCCAACAGAATTGATAGCAGGACCTGCCCTTCCCCCGGCAATTGTGTCATTAACGACCATACAAAATTCCGAACTGATGATTGTTTATACTGCTCCTCCTCAAACCTGATCGGACTCAACCGCCACACTTTTCTCGCAAACTCACAGTGGATCAGTACGTGACTTCCAGATTCACCCGTCAGGCCGCAATACTCGCAAATCGGGTCAATTCGCATACCTCTTATGATCAGATTATCCTTGGTAGGGAGACTGTCCACACACGCCCGCCACAAGAAATGTTTTATTTTGGAAGGGTTTTAAGTGTCCATACGACCTTCCATTTCTTGTTCTCCATACTTGACGAAGGAAATTCATGCGCTCCGTCTGCGTATAAGTTTTGAGCTATGTGATAGGCCGATTTCACCGTGTATTTACCATCGCGAGAAAATCTCCATATTCTACGGTCCTCTACTTCGCCATGCATGCTTAGGGGTATGGTAAGAATCGCTGCTGCATCATCCTCCCCAAACAACTCTTTCACTCTCTCTTCATCCCATAATCTAGCTCCCTCCTTCAGCAAATTTTCGACCTTAGTAGATGGTAGGCGTCGTTTCCGACTACCAAATTAAATCGTGTATGAAGATACACTTAAACCTTACCGACTACTCTAACTAGTAGAGTGGCAAGCAAGGGTCGATCCCACAGGGAACGGCCGAACAGTTTTGATTATGATGTCAAGTGGTTTATGATTAAGAATGCAAGAAATAAATACTTAAGAAAGCAATAAGGGGGGTTGATGGGAAACTAACAATCTATTAGTGACAATTAAAAGGAAATAGACACAATTAAAGAAACAAGTAACTCAAAAACACTAGAAGAGATCTTTTTCAGTTTTAGTTTTCAAATAGTAAAACAAGTCACCCTTGATCATGCTTCCCTTTGGTCTTGAACAATTGATGCAACTATTGTTAATGCCCGATTGAATTGTGATTTAAGCCCTTATCTCAAGACTATTAACAAGCTCTAATAGCCTTGTTGTCCCTTAATTTTAGTTAATCAAAATAAGCTCTTCGACTAACCCTATTCAGTTTAACCGAATCCTCGAACAAGCTCTCTTAGATTCAATCACCAAAAGCATTAAACACTAGGACAACGAGATAAATTCAACATAAAACTCGAAAGCTCGGTTTTAGTGGTTGAACTTTGTGTTATCCCCAATAAATAATTATTGTTTGCTACTCGGGAATCGAAAATCCTACAATTACGGATAGTGACCTCCTATTCTAGCAACACATTCACAAATCCCTTAAAGGGTGATCAATCCAATAATAAATTCATAAATGTGAGTCAATAACAGCAAATAACACAAAACACTTAAATACACAATAATCTCGGTAACATTAACCGTAATAATCACATCAATGTCTCGACTCAAGGTTCCACAATGATCAAGGATGAACTAAGGGTGCTAGCCACCCATATTGACTAATACAATCAGAAAATAAATGGAAAAATGAAGAAACATGATACTGATTTGGATAAATCCAAAGATGTCTATTGGAGAAGATGATCCTTCAATCCCTTGTCCAATCTCCTTCTTTGGTGGCTGAAATGTGCTCTCCAAGTATCAAAAGCTCTCCAAAAGTTGTCTAAAAGTTAGGTTAAATTCGAATGGGATGATATATATATAAAGGGAGAAAGTGCTAGACAAAAATAGGCAAAAACGTATTCAAGATTTTAAAACAGGGTAGTGAATCTCGGCCGAGACAGGAGTGTGTCTCGGCCGAGACGTGAAAGAGGGTTTTCAGGAATTTTGGGTCGAAGGTCAATCTCGGCCGAGATTTAGTTGTATCTCGGCCGAGACGTGAAACAGGGGAAATTAGGGCTTTTTAGGATTAGACTCATCTCGGCCGAGATTGGATTAAATCTCGGCCGAGATCTTCAATCTTGCAAAACTCTAGAATTCCCTGGAGGCTCATCTCGGCCGAGATTATCATCCTGTCTCGGCCGAGATCTTCAGTCTTGCAAAACTTCACAAAGACCCTGGAGGCTCATCTCGGCCGAGATTATCATCCTGTCTCGGCCGAGATCTTCATGTGGCTCTTCCCTTCTTGCCTCGATCAATCCCTTGACTCCTCGGTCGTTTAATCTTCGATTTTGACCCTTTTTACACCTGTCTTAATACAAAAATAGCTCAAACGCATTATTTTGCCCATTAGAATATAAAAGCACTAAACACACATAATTATGCACGTTATTGACACTAAAATGACATTAAAAGTGCCCTAAAGTGCGTGCACGGAACACGTGTACCAGTAGACTCTCCCATATTGTGTCTTATCTCAGTTGGTTTGTCCACCCTTTCGATTCAATCCAACGATCAGAAATAATTCGAATACTCTTTCCATTGCCCACCTGCCACCCCATTCCCTCTTCGATCAATCGTTTCGACATCATCAAACTACGCCATAAATAGCTTGGTCGATATCCAATAGTTGCTTCCAAAATCGTGGTCCTCGGAAAATATCTTGTTTTCAATATTTGCGCTACTTTAGAATATGAATTATTTATCATCCTCCAAAACTGCTTCCCCACCATTGCTAAATTAAAAGCATACATCTCCTTGAATCCCATTCCCCCCTTATTCTTTGGCTGTGACATTTTCCCCCATGCAACCCAATGTGTTTTCCTTTCTCCTTGTTTCGCCCCCCAGAAGAAACGAGCCATACTCCTCTCAATATCCTTGCATAATTCCTTCGGAAAGACGAAGCAATTCATGATGTACGTAGGGATGGCTTGTGCCACTACTTTCAACAAAACCTCCCTCCCGGCTTTAGACAACATGCTTTCTTTCCATCCCTTCAATTTCTGAGTTATTCTATCCACAATACCCCTGAAGATCACCTTCTTAGAATGCCCCACAACAGTCGGCAGGCCCAAATACTTGGAGTAACTGGCCACGGTTCGTACCCCCAACTGTCTGCCCACCTCCTCTCGTCTGCTTTCACCAATATTGGCGCTACAAGACAGTTCTGATTTATCATAATTAATGGTTTGCCCTCATGCCTGCTCATATTTTTGTAAAATACGCTTGATCTCCTGAATTTCGTTCGGGTGATCTTGGAAGAAAAGAATACAATCATCAGCAAAAAATAAATGGGATATTGCCGGAGCCCCTCGTGCCACTTTAACCCCATGAATATCTCCATTCAGCTCAGCCCTTTTCATCAGCGAACTGAACCCTTCTGCACAAATCAAAAACAAGTACGGGGAAAGCGGGTCTCCTTGTCGGAGTCCCCGTGACGGAGTAAAAGGTTGTGAAGCTGACCTATTAATCATCAATGAATATGACACCGTCGAAACACATCGCCTTATGAGATTCACCAAAGTAGAAGGAAATCCTATACGATTGAGCATAGCCCGTAAAAAGGACCATTCAACCCTATCGTAAGCTTTACTCATGTACAGTTTTAGTGCAAAATGTCCCTTTCTACCTGTTTTTTTATTCTTCATATAATGGAAGGTTTCGAAAGCAATCATAGCATTAACATTGATCATTCTACCCGGGATAAAAGCACTTTGGAAAGGAGAAATAATACGAGACAAAATGTGTTTAATACGATTAGCAATGGCTTTTGTAACTACCCGCATAATCACATTGCAAAGACTGATCGGCCTAAATTCCTTAGGGGACACAGGAGACTTGACTTTCGGGATCAAAACAATACGAGTATGATTGAGACTACTAGGGCAAGCATTATTATTCAAAATATCAAGGCAAGTGGAAACAAAACTAGATCGAATAATATTCCAATAATTCTGAAAAAAGAGAGGTGGCATACCGTCCGGACCGGGTGCTTTCGCTGGGTGCATATGTCTAAGAGCCTGTAACAGTTCTTCTTCAGTAAATGTTGCTAGGAGCTGGCCGAACACGTCTCCAGACCCATTAGACTCGACCGACTCAATAACATTATGCATACTACTATGTCCGTCCGAAGTGAATAAATCCCTAAAAAAGTTGCGAAAAACCTCCTCAATTTCAGGTTCAGTTTCTGCCCATCTTCCTGCGGAGTTCTGAGTTCTGATAATAGTATTACTACGTTTTCGGTGTGAAACTTTTTTATGGAAGAAAGCTGTATTCCTATCGCCGTCTTTCAACCTTAGCGCCCTCGACCGTTGAAACCACATAGTTTCCTCCAACTCTAACAATCTATCCATCTCCTTCTGCAGCATATATAGTTTATGTTTAGAGTCGGCCGTCAAGGTTACTGCCTGTATTTCTCCCATGCGTTCTCTCAACATTTTAAGCCTTCTCGTTACGTTTCCGAACTCCTCTCTATCCCACCTAGTCAACTCCTCACCAGTTTGTTGGACTCGTTGCGCAAAAGTTACATCAGTCGACCTCTCCCAGCCCAATCGAATCATATTCTCACACCGCTGGTGAGTTGTCCACATTTTCTCGAATCTAAAGCTTTTCGATTTCCTCCTTCTCCATCCAATATTATGCACCTCAGTCCCGAAATCCATACGAATAGGATTATGATCTGAATGTATACGTGGTAGGTGGCTAATTCTCGACTGTGGGAAATTCTCGCACCATGCTTCATTAGCTAACACTCTATCCAACCTTGCTAGGATATTTCCATTCTCAGCTTGGCCGTTAGACCAGGTAAAGGGAGCACCTGAATATCCCAAATCTTTAAGATTAGATTCTTCCAAACAGTTACGAAACTCGCCCATAGCTTCCGTTGAACGCGGCAAACCCCCACTCTTTTCTGAAAGCCAAAGAATCTCGTTAAAATCACCCATGCATAACCATGCTTGAGAATGTGGTGGCTTTATACTCCGAATCAAGTTCCATGTTTTCCATCTATTGTCCCTTTCCGGCCACCCATAAATCCCCGAGCAATGCCATGTACCGTCCATTTCTTCCACTTCCACATTAAAGGAGATATGATTATTAGAGAACGATACCAAGGTAAGCGAGAATGGTTTTCTCCACATCATGCAAAGCCCGCCACTTCGTCTATTGCCCAGCCCTCTACAGTCCACCGGAAAACAATCCTCATAATGCAATCTCCTCAAATTTAACCGACTCATTTGGGTACATTTCAGTTTGGTTTCCATGAGGAACACGATACCCCGATTTTCCTCACGTAGGAACTTTCGTAGTGCTCGAACTGTCCCCGGGTTCCCAAGCCCGCGACAGTTCCAGCTGAAGACGATCATTGCTCCCGGCGGGGTTGCTTAGCAACCTCCGCCGATAACTCAAAATTTGAACTAGTCTCCTCTTCCGGTTCCACTTTCACTTTCTTGATAGTATGTCCTATACATATGCTGTCATTCTCTTTCCTTTTCCCCTTTTTGACAACTGAGTTCTCTCTGTATACCCGTCGACTCGTCGAGTCCTCCTTTAGGCGAATGATAGGTTTCCTGTGGTTTTTTGGTTTAGTTTGGGTATATTGACGTGAGGTTGTCTGGATTTTATGGGCTGGGTATTTATCAACTGGGGTGTGGTTAAGGTTAGTGGTAGGTATAGGATATGATGTCCATGGATAGTCATGTTTGAGGGTTGTTGTAGGTGTAAGATTATGGGTGATGTTATAACCGCGGACCATGTCAACTAGTTTATGGGTAGGTATAAAAGTTTCTGTGGGGTTAACAGTTTGCTTATGCAAGGATTGGCTGTTTGGATATGGTGGTTGATTGATTTGGACTGGTTTCTTTGGGATAGGTATAGTAGGAGGTTTGCCCGACGAAGGTAATGGGTTAGTATTGTTATCAGGTTGCATGTGGCTCCCATTAGCCACCTTATCTTGTTTCTGTCCATCCACTTTCTCTCCCTGTTTGATCTGTACCTTGTTATGCCACGTAGGTATATCCTTCACCTCCACTCCTTCCATTCCTCGAACAATTTCCTGCAACTTCTCTTCGTTGACGACGACATGTTGTGCTTTGTCATTTCCATCGTCACCATCCACAGTGAGGCCCTGTTGGAATTGTTCAAAAATCCTACGGCGAGCATTCCAGTTCTCCGATCTTGTGTCCGCCCCTTCCACTTTAACCTTTGCTTGCTTCATTGGTGAGGCTCTCAATGCTGTCCCGAATGGCAACTGATCATCTCTCAATTTTTTTATTTCTTCCGGGCCTAACGGCACATCGCATTCCCGTTTCATATGCCCAAGCATCCCACATATGTAACGGTATGGTGGGAGTTTTTCATAACGAATCGGAATCCATATGGTATCTTGGCCCGACAGTGCCAGACGGACCCCTTTGATTAATGGTTTCGTCACGTCCATTTGGATTTTTACTCGTATACTACGCCGATATCCATCCGTAGTATCTGTATCCACCTCTAGAACTTCGCCACACCGATTCGCAATCCTTGATATATACTTTTCAGACCGAACCTGAACTGGAAGATCATATAATCTCACCCACATCACCGAGAACTGAAATTTTATTTTAGAACCTTGTTCTCCAAATTGCAGTTCATGTAGTAAAACCAGGTTATTCTCAAAATGCCACGGTCCCCCATCCAGCACATCTTTCATATCTTCATAGCGATGAAACGTAAAAGAAAAAAGATTTGTCTGAATTTCGTAGGAAGTAATACCATGAGGGGCTTTCATTCCAGTGCGCATTGCCTCGAGAAAACCGAACGGGTTAAAAGACTTCTTTGTGAGTACTGTCGTGATGAGGCACAAAGTTGATCGTTGCTTTGGTCCCTCAAAATCATCTATCCTTACCACATCAGATTCATTATCCGTCTCCTTTACTTTCCCTTCAATCGGATCCATAGTAGTATGCACTGTTACTGGTCAATACAAGATCTAAGAGATGGATATTGTGGCACACAAACTAAAACACCATAAAACCTTAGAGAAAAACACAAACCCTAGACGCAACACCAAACGAAAACCCTAGACCCTAGGTAGCGGAAAAAAAAAAATAGGAAAAAAAACCTTACACCTACGAGAGATTGACTCAGACTTAACACGAACACAGAAGACTGCAGACGACCCTCCTATGACCGGGAAAGACACACCACATCATTAGGAACGATACTCTACGACTAGAAGAGAGCAAAACCCTAAACCAAAGGGAACTTTTTCTCTCAACTATATTGATATAAATAAAGATCGTGAAAGAAATAATTAATTTGGCAAATGATAAATTGAATAGGAGTTGGAATTCCTTTTTTTTTTTTTTTAATTTTTTATGATACATTTTAGAGAATTTACCTAAATTCATATTCTTTAATAGAGACTATTTAGTTAAATTTTAGAATAAATTTATCATTTTTTGCCTGTTGTATTCGTTTTTTTTTTCATTTTATGTTTAATCAAATATAATACTTAAAACATAAATAAAGAATATCTAGCAAGTCATAGGAAATTAAGTAAGTACTCTAGATTTTCTTAAAAGAAGTCAGCGTTCTAGATATATCATAAAAGAGATGAAAATTCAAACTCACTACTTGGTGCTTACTAGACTTTCACCAGTGGATACATCATCATAAAACTGCGGGAATTAGCATCGGTAATCAAAACTTTGTGAATAAAATCACCGGAGTTTAGTTAAAACTTGACTGAAGGGTCTTTACAAGGTTGTAGAAATTTTGGTAAGTGTCCTAACTGTATTATTAAAGAAAGAAAATTACAACTCACCACTTGGCGATTGATTGAATTTTCACTAATGGCTACATGGCGACACCAACGTAAAATTACTGAAATTTACATCGGTGATTAAAATTTCGAAAAAGTAAAATTTATGAATAAAGTTGACAATTATAAAAGTTTATGTTATGATTGTAAATTTAAACGCAATTTTTTTTGCAGTTAACCGAAAAATTAAATACAATTTTTTTTGAGAAAAATTTAAATACAATTAGTTACTGAATTTGACAACCGATTTTAAGAGAATAAAAAACAATTATTACAAAGTTGTGGCGAATACCGTGAACATTAACATTCCTTGTGGGAAAAGCTAGAATTCTCCAGAATGTATAACGGCCATCCGACATTTTTTCCAGTCAATATATTGTAAGCAATTCCACATAAAACTCTTTTTCAAGAATTAAATCAAAAAGAAAACAGAAAGCTCTCGTTCTTCCCCTCACATTACCATCCCGAAATTTTGCGCGAGTTTTAATTCAATTCAAGGTTCGTTCAAATTTTGCTTTGTATCTGCTCTTATTACAATCTTTCTTTGTTCAAGTTTGGATTACTAATTGTGTCTGTGGAATTTTAATTCTATTATAGGTTCGGTTCTAATTTTGATCATCTGGTTGATGTGAATAATTGGTAATGAGATCAATTGCGTTTGGTGATTATGGGCGGGTGGTTGAGGAGTTATTGTTTTGTTGAAAGAGAGCTATTTCTGATTCCCCTCTCCCCACTTCGGGGAGCTTTTCTTTGTCATTTTGTAATTGGAGGGCTGGCCTTCAATCTTATTCTTTTTGTTGCAGAATTAATACTTTGTTTCAAGCAGTAATATGGTGTGTAATGAAGATTGAAAGAGATTATAGGTTATATAACATTGAAGAATATACTGCCAATTCATATGTATTCTAATTGTAGGGGAATCTGAAATCAATGTACTGACATGTGTTTTGTTATATTGGTGTAGGTTACTTGGAGTTCCAATAACAACGGGTGATCTTGTATATCCTCCATAGCGATGGTATGCTGCTACCCTGATCCTATCATTATCTTCAAGCTAGGCAGATAATTGTATCAGCTCGTCGGAATGCCACAAACTCATATCTACGTTTATAGATGCTTGTTAAGAAAATTCTTCTGTGTTAACCTTAACACGGCCCTATGTAGACCATTTTATCTCAACTGATGAGGAGATGCTCACAATCTGAATATGCTGTGTTAATTTTTGTGAGGATATAAATTGCTCCTTGGGTCAGTTTCTGGCTGCTGCTTTACCACATGAGTGTTTTTCTTTCTGAAATTGTGTGCTTGTTGGTCTGAAAATTCTTTTTGAAATTGAACTTTTAAATTTTGCACCTGGATTCTGGAAAGCATAGAAGATGCTTTAGCGACATTATTATGCATATGTTAAAAGCTTATTGTGAGGCTAATGGTAACTGAAGCTTAAATATGACATTCCCACAGGGTTTCTCTTTTTCAATTTATCCTTGATATAAGGGTTCGGACAATTTTCGTTTTCTGCCCTGAGGTTTGGAATGATAGACATGTCTTGGTGGCTGTGCTTTATGGAAATTTAGGCAAGAATTCTGCTCTGTTCTGGGTTCTCTGGCTCCTTCTGTCTTCTGCAATCCACTTTTTTCCTCCTAAATGTTTCGTATTGATTTCTACCTGCTATTGGTTCTTTTTTTCAGAAGGTCCTGAATGTATTGGTCTGGTAAATTTGTGTTTGGTGGGGGTTCTTTAGAAATATCTTTCCTGTCAGGCAATTATCCACACTAATAACATCTATTTCCTTTCGACTGCTTGTTATGCTTCTTGCCTTAACTGAGATGGGGCAATTATCCACCACTAGAAGATCTATTATTCTTAATTTTCTGCAAGTCATGCTTCGTATTTTTTATTTGCTGGTATGATTGTTTGCTTATCTATCGGCATCAAACATTCAATGAAGCATATCAAGAGCTTAAGGTGTGTGCTAAAGATGAGATTATAATATAGGTTATTTAGTTCTACACGTGGTGAACAATGTCAGGTGATTTATCCACAATTCAAATATATATAATAACACACACTAAATGTACACGTGCAAATCTGAGGTTGGTAGATCACCTATTGTTTGTTAACTAGGTGCAGCATCTAAAAGACCTTAGAATACAACGTCAAATACCTGTGAGCTAACGTGCAATATTCTGTTAAAAAGATTGTGATGTGTGTGAATTCCGCCTCTCCTGTATGGAATTGTAAAATGTTGAGTATTATTTTCATTCTAAGTTCATGCTTGTTTTGACTTACTTTTGCAGGCTGCGAAGCTTATTGCTAACTTGATCATCATGGGCTCTGGAATAATGGCAAGGGCTTTTGTTCAAGCATATCGTCAAGCACTTGCAAGTAAGTTTTTCCTTTGCATTGTGATTCAACTGGTATATATCAGCTCGTGAAATGGCTAACCATTGCTCAGGTTGTCTAGTGGTGGCTTTTGAGTAATTTTTGGGGAAGGGTGTGAGATTAGTAGCCAGTTTACAGTATTTGAGGTCGTCAGGTCACTATGCCACACGGAGTTGCCATTTTCGTCTGCATCCAATTACTACATTTAGAAAGTTATAACTTGTTATTTCATGTTATAATGCAGACGCCTCAAAGAACGGGGTGGCTCAAGAAGCAGTACAAAACATTAAAAGAGGTAGTAAAATGATGACTGAGTCAGAGGCGAGGCAAATCCTCGGTGTCTCTGAGAATACAACGTGGGAAGAGATCTTGAAGGTCTGTCATCTTGTTTGCATCACAGTGGGTCTTCAAGCTCTTTATAGTTTCATCTTCTTAAAATCTCTCCTTTTATTTTATTTTCAGAGGTACGATAACTTGTTTGAACGGAACGCTAAGAATGGGACCTTCTATCTCCAATCAAAGGTTCACAGGGCCAAAGAATGTCTGGAAAGCATCCACCAACCGAAAACACAGGAAAAGAGTTGAAATGATTATTTCCGGTTTATTGAAGAAGGCCTATTGCTAGTTGTGCTTTCTCACATCTCCTAATAACTCTTGTGTAGCTGTTTCTTTGTGCCCCCTCCCCCCTTTTATTTATATTTTAAAAAAGAAATGGTACAAATGTGTTTCATTTCGGTGATGGTCTTGTATAAGTTGAGGATTCCTTGTGCTATGAAAGCCCTGACTTCTCTGTAGTTGCTGCTTATAACAATTTTCTGCTTGCGCTCTAGTTTTACCGGTGGAAGCTATATGAATGAATATACGTGAACTCGAGGAAAGCCTCTTGATTTTTAGTTTTGCGTCCTATGTTGATTATAATGGATGACTAAATTTTGTTTCGATACCTGTGTTTCAATCAGGACATTGTATGTTATGTGCCAAACACAACCACAGCTTGCATTATGTCATGTTCTGGGTTCTTATATCTTGGATTTGTGTTTTGGGTTGAGGTGTAACCCTTGTGATCTGTTTATTAACTAGTAACCTGATAAGTCAGGAGGTATCTGTATATTTGAGAATGATTACAGTATGTAACCAACTGTTTTTGTTGCACCCAGAAAACTAACCTTCAAAATATTTCACGTATAATTCAAAATGTATTCTTCATGACATGGTATTGAAACACAAGTTTTTGTATTTTCCGAATTATCAATGTTCGGACAACTTGGTTGCAAACCGAATGTGGACAGAGTTCGTCCGGACACCAACACATCAGGTTTATATCGTGTAAATAACTGCGACCCCTTGGGTATATTATGCAATATCTTACGTAAAAAGATATTACAACGGTTAAAATCATTGTAGGCACAGTTTCAACTTCTCAAAACTTAGCTACAAATCACGTTGCATAATAAGGGGCCATATGGGTTTCTATATAACTCAATAATGTACAGAAACATAGCTGTCAATACATTATGAGTAAAAATGACAAAATTACCAACACAAAACAGAAAATGCAGCTTTCGGAAAAGGATCCAGACGCCACTTCTCATGGCTGTGTTATTTCACATGTTTATGCTGTACAGTCTGCATACAAAATATCCATAGTAGTTTTCCAGCAATACCAGAAGTCCAGAACTAACTAAGCCTTCCACAAATGGCAGCAACAAGAATGGCCTCGTGACTAACTGCAAAACGTTCGTAGAACAAGTAGACCCTTATCCTGTCTTGTCGGAGGATTCTGGTGCTTGATCTGCTTTAGCATTTTGTGAATTTGCAAGTTTCTTTGCAGCTTCCGCTTTCTGAAGTAAAGCCTTACTTTGCATGGCTTCAACCATGTGTCTCATTGTCTTCTCCTCTCCTTGAAGCTGTGTCTTCATAATAATTTCTGCTTCCTTGTCCAGTGGCTTGAAGTAGTCCTGAATTGCTACCTCCTGCACACAATCATTTAATATTCAAACCGAGGTAGGATATAACATGAAAATAGATGCTGCCAAAAACTGACAATAATATAATAAGAAAATAGACGAGGGGAGAAGAAATTTAATACACCCAATGGTAATGTAAAAAGCATGAAATGTTTTCCAGCCATAATCATACACCCCAACCAACAACTGAGAGAAGGAATCAACCAACAGCATCTTAGAGAACACGACTTATATGTGAACTGAAGGTGCATTCAAACTTGTTTTCACAAGTAATGATGAATATTCAACTGGATGGAAGGCTTATATACAGAGAACCAATCCAGTGCAGATTATGTTGTCAAATTGGACAAAACTTAAAATAGTGAAATTCACCAATGCACGTACGTAGACCTCTACCAGCTCATAGCAGATGATGATAACTGGCGACACATTTGGCAATGAAACGAGCAATGAAATAGTAAAAGGATATGATCTCTCCTGTATTTTCTTTACTTGAATTAATCTTAGAGGGTCTAAAAGGTGCAACTAGTAGGTTTCATTGAAGAATGAGGTGGCCAATGATAATTAACCAGAATTAAAGGAGTTGAAAAGCTGGTTGCTTTTGGAATATGAGAAGGGCCCCTAGGTGGTTAGTTCGTGAAGGAAGAGCAAAATGAAGCCATTTTTCTTTTCCAGTTTGATGCGTCCATGGTTCATTACTTAAGCCATCTGCTAATCTGGAGAATATTTCCTACTCGTCTATCAGAGCACCAGAGTTCCCACCCGATAGTTACTAACAATGGAACTCATAAGCAGTAAGCCAAACCAAAGAATGTGACAGGAAAATATATGCAATTAGTTGAAGGAGATTTTGATCTAATTAACAGGCATAGAAGAGAATCTAAATGTTTCTGTTGGCAAATCTGAATATGTATCTCAAAAAGAGGGAGAGTAATGGGTTATCAAAATATGAGACCATACCTTACCCAAAGCCTAAATACAAACTGGTCTATGTTTGAATTGTCTGAAACATGTGCCTTAAAAACAACTCTAGTTTGTGTTTTCATTCTTACTGATAAGTTGGAGAAAATCTAAAATAGCCATCCAATGATTAATTAGCAAGTCTGGGACAAAATTCTCTACTTCAAGTTCTCTATTGACCAAATTCTGAGATTCTAAATTTTGAATAAAAGACAAGTTCCACACTCACACCCACATTTGTATGGCCAACACTAGCCTGGCGAGCATATGATAAAATTTGCTTGGAACAACACCTAGCATACACCAGCACATCGTCATAAAACTCATCTATTGACAACATTTGACATTAACAGTTCATATAAAGTGCAAGTCATGCAGTAACACTAAGTGTAAACTCACCGTTTCATCTAACTGCTTATTCAAAGCTTGCATTTCCTCAACCATTTTCCGCACTTCTGATAAAATCATTTGTTCAGGGACCTTACTGATAGCTTCTTTCCTCGCTTGTGCCTTGTCAGAATGGAAGGAACGAGAAAGTGGAAGGAGAAGGCTCAAGAGTTATATATCTCACACATAAACACACAGTCGGATGGATTCTATATTTACATGTATAAAACATTTCATACCCATTCTTGTATTCATATTTGTGACATAGGTAAAGAAGAAAAGACTCGTTATAGCTCAACGAACAAAGATATCAAAACAGGCATAATTTTCATGAACATAATCACACAAGTATCCTCAAAATAAGCTTGTAAGGGCTATATCACTAGCAAATGGTAACTACACCAAATATAAGCAGATAATTTTCAAAACTCAACCATAAACTGTCTATGGCATTACACTTGTGGAATAAGTTTTGCACCAAAATTCGAAGGTATAAGAAAATTAAGATCTCACTTTCACTGTGATATTATCTTGGTAGACGTCTTTGCTTAGCTCCATTTCTCAATCAAAGTACGCTTCCACCAATTGCATAAGTCATGCCCAACTCAATCAAGATTCTCCATTTAACACCCACCCCTCACAAGAAAAGGGAGAACCTTATCTGCTAAACAAGGTTGCTCATTAAATTCCACTAATATATTGTGGTACTCTTTTTCATTTACAATTTTTGTGGATCTTATAGACCTGGAATTACTTACCCGTAACTCCCCCAAATGTAATTATAACTCTAAATTTCATTCAACAACCTCAGTCGCGAAGCCAATTTAAATTCCGGGAAAAGAAAAATGATAAACCTTATATACAGAAAATGACCAACAATTGACTACACATATACAGATTGAGAAACGTATAACAGAAGGGGGTAACAATGATGAATAGAAACCTGTTGGAGGTGTTGCTGGAGCTCCATTCTGAAAGCTCGGATCCTGCGCTCTTCGTAACCACTTAGAACCCTAACAACGAAAATAGCTTTTCTGCCGAATTCTAATAATTTATTCATTTTCTTTGTTACCGTTTCCTGTCTTGTTCGTGCGGGTTATCCTGCATCAAAAATCAAAATTGCACCCCACCATTAACAGATCATTTCCGCAGAGGAAAATGGGCTTCTGGGTCTTTTAAGAGCGAACAAGCTTAAAATAAAATAATTAATCTTAATTCGGTGTTCTTTCAGCTAAAGGGAAAATACTGACGTTTTCCTTTTTTTTTTTTTTTTTTTTCTTTTTGGAAGAAACAAGAATTGAGGTACAATTAATAAGTGATTTATTTTATTTTTTTGTGAAACGCTTTTTTGGAGGTAGATGGTATGACTAGATATGAAAAATGTACGACTTAATAATTTAGATGGCGACTATTTGCATCTCACATAAATTTTTATTGTAGTCTATTAATTTAATAAATTAAAATATATTAATAAAAAACTATAATTTCATTAATGAATAAATAACATTATTTATTATATATATTACATATATAATTTAAAAAAGTAAAAATCATAAAAAAATATGTTTTTCTTTCTTCTGTGTCATTTTCAACTGGACAGTGTTATTTTAGAAGACCCTAACATCTTTAAGGTTTCATCAATGAAGGCATAAATAACCTTAATTAGAATAAGGATTATAACTCATAACAAGAATCCATATGTTGTGTGAGATTTATGATTTCTTGACAATCTAAATTGTTGTCCTTCAAAAGATTCCTCCTAATTGTTAGAAGAGAAAAGAAGAATTGAAGAGACCTAAACAGACTGTAGCAGGAAAAACTCATATGCAGAGTTTTTTCCTCAATTCATGATTACGACTGACGACGACTCAATGACAATGACAGCGAGAATTCTTTTCCTCTTTTCTCTCTATTTTCTTTATTTTTCTTATTTTTTATGTGTTATGTTTATTTATAATTATATTTTTTTTATTTGAGTTATTTAATTTAGTAAATAAAGGGTATAATTGGTATTGAGTGTGTTGTATTAATTAAGAATTTTAAATAAAAGTAGGCTACATTGAGAAGTGTGTTGCTGTTAAGAAATTTTGTGTGTTGCGAATAATTATCGCCAATAATTTAATACTATATGCAATTTAACATCCCGTATAAATCAAAATTATACATATGTATATACATTAATTTTAACGAGATTAGGGCTAAAATCATTTTTGGTCCCGTAACTCTTCACTTGTACAATTTTGGTACCAAAAAAAGTTAAAAATTCAATTTAGTCCTGTAACTTTGGAATTGGTTCAGATTTAGTCCCTTTTCTTTCCGATAGTGACCAATTTGACTGAAAAATTGCATGTATCATTCACATGACTCATTTTTCCAACATAATTTTTAATATGTGGCACCAACAAGTGATGAGAAACGAGAAAAATTAAAAAAAATAAAAAAAATCCTCTTTCTTTTAATTTTTTTAATTTTTAATGTTATTTTTACTTCAAAATCACTTACCGATGCCAGGTATTTAAAAATTGGATGGAAAAATGAGTCTGGTGGCCAGCACATGCAATTTTCCGGCCAAATTGATCACCGACGGCGAAAAAAGGGACTGAATTTAGACCAATTCCAAAGTTACAGGACTAAATTGAATTTTTAACTTTTTTTGGGACCAAAATTGTACAAGTGGAAAGGTACGGGACCAAAAATGATTTAAGCCCAACGAGATTAATTACAAATAGGTTATCCCTCTTAATATAAAGGCGCAACAACAAAAGTACACGTGTCTCATTGGTGTGAGTTTGCGTTAAATTTGCTATGTTAAATATATATATATATATATATTGGTTTGGGATATCTTTTAAATGTTGTACGTGTCCTATCTAACTGTACATATTTTAATAACACTTTTCATTTATATTTAAATTAAATTTAAATATTTGAAAATCATCTTATCCAGATTTTAGTACAACTGCTTCCGTGATTGACGTTCGCATGCAAACTGACAGTAGGACACTTGTTAAACATATTTTTAATTATTCTTAATTATTAATAATCACTTCCTAAATATAGGGATATACGTTAAACAGCCAAAATAATTTCCACGTTGTTTATATTTTCAATTTATCCATAACGAGTTCCCATTATTACATGTTAAACTGTCGATTTCGTCAGTTTGCACACTATATAAAGCTTACATTTATTGTTTCAGAATTCATCATCGGCTATTACCTTCATCACAATTCACAAAACAGAAAAAAGAAAAACAACACCACGCTGCTATGACTCCTCTATTCAGTTTGGTCAAGGATGTCGACCCTACCAGCACTATATGGGCAATGCGCCTGCGTCTCATAAGGAGTTATCAAGTTCTGGTCTAGGGCCGTCCAAACGAGATTGCTAGCCTGGAACATGTTTTCCACGACAAGAATGTTAGTGCATATTTCAAATATATAACAGTTTACTCTATTAAATTTTATATGCAACTAATGTAGTTTTGTTTTTTGCATTTTTTACCACGCTAAACAAAAGGGCGAAAGGATGCATGCTTCGGTTCGTGGAGCCGCAATGAAAAACATTCATGTAAAGCTTAACGAGGGAAGTTTGTATGCTGTCAAAGATGTTATTTTAACGAATAACGACATGAAGTTGAAGACTACAGATGCACAGTACAAAGTCATGTTTTTCAAAAAGACTCGAGTTGTTGAAATCTTTGATGATGACTTCCCTACTTTCATCTATAATTTCAAGCCATTCAGTGATTTTCAGTCAAACAAAGAGATTCACGAATCGAAGTTGTTTGGTAGTATAATTTTTTTTCTTATCATTACAATTTCGCATTTTTCACTTTTAACTAACAAGTTTTTTTGATGTGATTGGGAAATTGGTTTCCATTCAGCAGCCTGTACTGAGTGCAAGTGGGAGCAGAAGAATGGATTTTTGCCTAGAAGACATACAATATCATCTCTTATCTTTAAGAAACATGAATTTCATTGTAAAAAAATATACACTTAATGTTCATATGTACACATCACAATACTGCATGCAACATCTATACACATGCAACTGTTTATATTAGTTATCTTCATTCACATTTCATCATGACAAACTGATATGATGTCTAATGTCTAATAATGTCTGCCATAATCATTTATTTAAAGCACACACAATCATTGCAAATGATTCAAACAGTTAAGACATATAGTATCATCTCTTATCTTTACAACATGAATTTCATTGTCGAAAAATATACTCTTAATGTTCATATGCACACATCAGAATACTACATGCAACACCTATACACATGCAGTTGTTTATATGAATTATCTTCATTCACAGTTAAGACATATATCTATTTTATTTAAGTATGCTTTGTGTGCATTATATAAGATACAATATAATACAATCTTATATTCAATACATTTTCAAAATTCAACCTATTTATTGCTCTTCAATTATGCATTCTACATATCCAATTATAATAGAGGATCCATAATAGACAGCCAAAATCTTTTAGGGTTGTGATCGTGAGCGTATAATCAATTATGTAACTATAATAATTATACAACTCTGTTTTTCTCGACTTAACTTTGTTTTTTAACCAATACATAATAAAGGTAGGAAAAATGGCATAACTTGCACTCTATGGGGAGACTACATTGGTCAGATTTTACCCTTCTTGGGCAAAGAAATAAAGGAACATGTCATTGTCATTATCCAATTTGCTAAGGTCACTCTCTACACAGGTAATAGTAATTTCTAAAGTATCACTAAAAAATATTAATTTTTTACATATAGCTAAATGTTATACTAATCTTTACTGTATTCTTCTTTTTACGGTGGCATAAAAATTTAATAACAAAAAAGATGGCATCAGAGTATCGAACTGCTACAATGCAACTAAAGTTGAAGTTAACACACAGTCGCTGGAAATGATTCAGTTTCGATAGAGGATAAAATAAAACTAAAAAAACCTAATTTTTGGATTAATAGAAGATTTCCTGTTGTTAATTTACAATTGTAATTGTTCACTATAGGATCAATGAAGTTGGCGAGGAGTTCACGCCCATTACTACAGTACCATCGAGAAATGCAAACTCTATATGTGAGGAGTTCAAGAGTAATGAGGTTGTTGTCAAAACTTTGGATGAACTTAGGAAGATAAATGAGTTATCTACATAAATCCTATTTTTGTACACTTCGTTCTAAACTATTTATTATATTAATACTATAACTCTATTTTAAAATTGTTCTAGGAGGGTACTTTCTGGGTTAACGTCATGATTGTTGACATCGAAATTGTTGGGGATTACTATTACCTATCATGCAAACGTTGTGCTAAAAAGTTGGTTCCAGCTGGTAATGAGTATATTTGCTAAATGTGTGTCAAATGAAACTGCTGGACTTAATAGGTATATATAATACTGCCTTTATTTTACAAACTTCACTAAATTTTTTACTCTAGATATGTAAATAATTCCTATGTATGTCACATTATTTAAGGTTCAAGATTGAAGTGAGGGTGGTTGATAGAACTGGGAATGCTAAGTTCCTACTTTGGGATAAAGAGTGCATCGAAATCATAGGGAAAACCGCAGAGCAACTACTTATTCAGAATGTATGCTTTCATATATTATTGCACATTTGATGCATTTTTTCATACATGCAGGTTCTATTATAACAAACTAACTTATTCTAATTACAATGTCTAGGCTAATGCAACTGATGGAATAGCAGCATATATTGAAGAAGCCCTGTGTGATATAAAAGGGTTGTTCAAAGTACAGGTTAGACCATCGAAGACTACACATTACAATTCTATCTACAGTGTGTTACGCATGACCATGGATGAATCAATCATGGCTATTTACACTGAGAATTATGTTCCAAAGAAGGTATCTTATGTAGATGCACAAGTTTTACTACTGCTTTTATGTAAATTAATCATGCCTCAGTAAAACACATTTAATAGCTTAATTTTATTCATGCAGTTGGCTGATGTTCCTTTTGAAAATGACGACAATGATTCTGATGATGCAAATGTTGATTTGGTGGAAGTGGAAAAACCAAAAGGCAGTAGCAGCGACATAGATGATGATGCAACATTGAAGAAAAAACTTGAGCAGTACAAATCAACCAGCAGTGGTGTCAAGAAAAGAAGGATCATAAAAAAGGAAAAGTGATCAAGTTTGGGCTCCGTTACAATCTACTACACTTTGAAATGTCGGGTTTTTATTTTACAAATAGTACTTTAGAAATTATCGTTGTTCTGTTTTTTCAGTTTATCTAAGGACAAATCATATTGTCGTGTTTAGTACTTTAGAAATTATCGTTGTTCTGTTTTTTCAGTTTATCTAAGGATAAATCATATTGTCGTGTGTTTTGATTTAAGTGAGCACAAATTATGCAAGTTTTTTATTATCTCTTAACTTTTTCTTATACTTCTACTTCATAAAGCATTCATATTCATACTTAAGTTGTTAATACAGATTTTTTACTACTAAGACCAAGAGAGCAACTTATCTTCTCCGAAGCTGCTTACAGATCCAATTATATGTAATCGTAATGCTCATCACCTGCAATATATAAAAAATTAAATAACTACACAAAAACCATAAGTTCATATAAATATTTAAACTATTTTGTTAACAACTATATTTTTTGAAATTTTTTCTTTTTAAATGATAATATGTAGTCCTTACATACTTCATGCAACTGAATAATCAATTCTCTCAAAATATTGTTGAAATAACCGTCGGTCAGTCCGATGCATTATGAAATTAAAGAACTTTAAGCTCCCACCTCCTGCAACATTATAAAATAAAAAATTCATTACTTTTTTGCACAAATTGTTTACTATTGAAATATAGCTTTATTTGTAAATGTATTCAGATAAAATAACAAAAAAAGATATAATTATACTATTCACATCAGCCACACCATTTCAAAATACTCATTCTATATTATTAAAAAAAATATTTTTTTCCACATATTACATTAAACATTTTTTTTTCGTTATTTTGTGTTGAAAATAACTAAACATTTAAAAAAGGGTGAAGCATAGTAACTGATGGTGGAGAAAGTTACTGTTCACGTCCTTCCCCACTACCGGATTTCGCTATATAGCATTTACTCTTATTTTTAACACTTTCATTTTGCTGTAATACTCCATAAGGTAAAAAAAAATTATAAAAATAACAGCAGGTTCGGAAAGAGATGAGTACTTGGTTCACCTTACTGCGAGATGTTGCAACTATTGAAACTCTGTGTATTATATTCATCCGGTTGGTGCAATGTTACCACATACCTGCGCCAACAGATGCAAATATAGTACTTGACATTAATTGCATATTTGAAGAATATTTTTATAATCAACCTAAATAAATTTAAAAACAACAATATTTCTAAATTACAAATAACAAAAATTTTTACCTGTCTATTTAAATCATCCACAGTCTAGGTATTCAACATTTTGACATATTGTACTTGGAATTGAAAACAAACTATATTTATATATGGTTATTTTATATGTGAAAAGCTTAAACATTGTTTTTATGGTCATAAAAATTACTTATTACTTATTATTCAGAACACACTCTTTATGTGTTCTATAATAAGAATATGCCCATTAATTATAGTCCTAGTTATAATCTTCTGAAAGAAAGAAAGAAAGAGTAAAAAAACACATAAAATAATTCAAAACACACTCTTTATATGTTCTATAATAAGAATATGCCCATTAATTATAGTCCTAATTATAAGAAATAAAGAAAGAAAGAGTAAAAAAACACATAAAATAAGTGTTGGGCCCAAACCCACAAAAAAAAGAAAAAAGTTTTGGGCCCAAAAAAATAACCATACAAAATAATAAAATAACCAATATTTCCATTAACTACCACTATTGGACAGTTATACAGGATAAGATGTCCATTACAGAATTTGAAATGGAAGCAGATAACTGCTCCACTACAGGAAAACGTCTATCTTCCATATTTTATCATTTAGGCCATCTCAGCCAAAAATTAATAGAATAACTTTCAACCTGCAAACTAATTACAAATTCGCACACACTATGGACCACTATTTCTCACACATTCGGGAAACTAATCCAAGCAGAATTTCGTGGGTGTTATGTGTATAGTTGGTACATGCTTTCCATATTCCAATGGTGGGGAATCCAGATGTTATCCACAGGATAGAACTCATCTTAGGAGATAAAGATGTAAGATCAAAATCATTTATATTTCTTCAGAATATATATATATATATATATATATATATATATATAATAATGATATAGAACCCACCGGTGGGTTTTCTTATAGAGCCCACCTGTTGATGAAAATAGATTTTCACCGCCAAAAAAAAAACACGCTACATTTATTTCTCATTTTTTACGGAATCCTTTATCGTATTCTACTAAAATCAGTTTTTTCCACTATACAAGATCTTTTTCTCCCCAAAATTTATTTTATCAATTTTTTTTTTCTTCTCTCATCTCTCTCCCAAAATCTTAATATTAAATTTTAATAAATTTTGAAATATATCATATTGATGGATAATAATAAACAAAGAGAAGATACATAATCCAGAATTCCAATATAATTGAATAAGATTGAGAAAATAAATATTTTCTGGACGATTATTCTTATATAAAATCTTTTATTAGTTTAGATCATCAATTTTTTTATGTCTATCAAGATATAAATCCAAATTCAACTTTATTTATATAAATGAGCTCATTATATGAAATATTGAAGATTATTGGATATAAATTTGAAAGTTTTGAGTTCATCTATATCTATTAAATTTCTAAATCCAAATCCAACTCTATTTATATCAATGAGCTTATCATATGGACTATGCATATTCAGTTCATCCTAAATAAAAATGTATTTTCTATATCATTCTTAAAATTTATTTCTAATAGAGGGTATTTTGTAGGTAAATTCATAAAATATTTTATATAAGAATAGTCCTCAACAAATCTTTTGTTTCTCAATCCTATTAAATGATATTGTATTATAGATTATGTATCTTCTCTTTATTTATTATTATGAATCAATGTGATCTAAAATTTATGATAATTTAATATAAAGATTTTGGTGTAATTTAATATGAAGATTTTGGTAGAGATGAGAGAAGCAAAAGAAACAGGTGAAATAATTTTGGAAAAAAAATCCAGCATATTAGAAAAAGTTAATTTTCTTGAATAAAATACGAGGAAGAAATTTGTGGAAAAAATAAAACATATATGCAGCATGTTTTTGTTAGTGGAAAAAAAACTGATTTTTTGGAGTAAGAGCCAGGAGTGAATAGAAATATATGTAGCGTTTTGTTATTAGTGGGTGAGTGTGAGCTGGTGGAAACCCAATAATAAAATTATTTTGGGAAGAAAAGAATGCATAGTGAAATTTTAACTTTCTAGAGAGAAGAAAAAAAATTGATAAAATAAATTTTGGAAAGAAAAAAATTCTTGTATAGCGGAAAAAACTGATTTTTTTTAGTAGAACACGATAAAGGATTCCGTAAAAAATAAAAATAAATGTAGCGTGTGTTTGTTAGTGGTGAAAAATTAATTTTCAGAGTAAGATGTAAGGAAAGAATAAAAAATATATATAGCGTGTTTTAGTTAGTGGTGTGAGTGTGAGGTGGCAGAACATATCAACAGGTGGGCTCTATAAGAAAATCCACCGGTGGGTTCCATATCATTATTTTATATACATATATATATATATATATATATATATATATATATATATATATATATTATAATTCTTCCTAACTTATATTTGTTTTTATTTTGAAGGGTCACACTATTAATGCCACAATCAAATCACGTTTTGCAACATCTGACATTTGTGCCAGACATTGGAAAGATATATGCCATCAAAAAATTTGTTGTTGTACCAAACCATACGAGGTTTACGACAACAGAAAATCAATTCACCTTAATTTTCCTTCCTAACACAAAAATGAAGGAGATGATTGAGTATGAACTGTTTGATTTGGGAAGCATTATTCAAAGAAATGCAGTGAACATGTATCATTTCCATCAGGTTTGATTTAAAGTTTTAATTTTTATAAAAAAAAATTCAATTTATTTTTTATAAAAATTATATTTTATTGGAAAAAAATTGTTGTCATGTTAGGAAGAAAGGTTCTTTCGCGATGCTCAAATTGATAACATTGTCAGTTTCAGCAATTGGTGTTGTCTCGCTTGCAACGACTGTATCAATTGGCTGACCAAACATCAGGCTTTTATTTTATGTAATAAGTGTGGACCTAGAGTGGAAAGTGATATCAAAAGGTATATAAATATACTTTAATACTAGGGGTGAGCACGGTCCGGAGCGGTTCGGAGATATGAAAATCACCAGAACCGAACCAAACCTCGGAGATATTCAGAGATTTCCAAAATAAAATCTCCAGAACCGCTCCGTTGATCGGTTCAGTTCCTTCTGGAGATCAGTTCTTTCCGTCCGGTTATTCGGAGATGTTCGGAGTTTTCCCTTTAATATTTTTAGTAAAATGCACGAAAGAATTATAGTGTTGTTTTGCAATAATATCATATTGTTAAAGAAAAAGTGTAATAATAAACAACTTATAAGTTATATATTAAGACAAGTTTCAAAATCATAACTTATAAAAAACAATTACAAGTTACTAAAGTAGTTATCTCGTCCAAAGAAGAATAGCACTAAATTATAAAGTTATTAGCTATCAATAACCTCGTTGGACATTTACCGATTATTTTTCATCGATAAAGCTCTAGTCGTATACATTGTCAATAAGTAAAAGTAAATTTAATATGACTAACTACAATAAAATTAAAGTTGACTTCAAGAGAAAAAGGTGTGTGCACGAGAAAGATGGAGAATCAAAGAAGAAGAAAACGAGCAATGAGCCACTACTTGAAATTCAGGTGTAGGATATAAACTATGTGCAGTGAGTTCAGGTCTAAAATTTTGACCTTTATATATGAAAATAATTAAATATTAGATATAATAATAAATTTTAGTGGTTGGATTAAAGAAATGTAGAATTGAATTGAAACATATCATAGTAATATATTTCTTTATATAAACTATAAACATATTCATTGTTCATATATTTATAGTTAATAGATATGTGTTTATTATGAAAATTATTTATTATAAATATTGTACTCTATTATTAATTACTAAATCTTTTATAAAATACTAAAAAAGTAGTTATATTATTGTTAAAATTTACTAAAATTCATAATGGTTCAATATTATAGTATAAAAGAAATTAGTTAAATGATATAAAAGAAATTCCATAGTTGATTACTTAGAATCGGCTCTACTCGGTTCTATTTCGGTTTTTCGGTTCAGATTGCTTCGGATTTACAACAAGAAAATTCGGTTTGGTTCGGTTCGGATAAAATCAAATAGTCAATGGATCTTATCGGTTCAGAGTGCTTTCGGTCCGGGGTTCGATGCGGAGCGGATTATTTCCGAGACCGTGCTCACCCTTATTTAATACTACATTTTTATTCTATGTCATAATTATGCCTCTGCTGTAAAATGATGTGTCCAGGTATGAAAAAAAAAAAATTTCAGTATTGAATATACAACATACAATTGAAAGTAGTATGATAACTTTATTTTCTATACAGATACAAACTTGCTGTAAAGGTTGTTGATAACACGCGCCATGTCCGTTTATCTTTTTGGGACAGAGAATGTGTTCGACTGATTTGAATCAGCAAAAAAAAGTTTAAAGATGGCAAACTCAGCTTGCTAAACACTTTCATGTTCAACAACAAATTAGTACATTAGGATTTCTATTTTATGCTTTGCTTTTTTTTTTTGTATTTGGTTTAAATTAATGATGTCTCAACTTGAACTGTATGTATATATTTCAATGTTCTTACATAAGTGATACATTTCTGGCTGGATTATTTTATTTCTACTTACCAAAACAAATAATTCATGCGTCACTTTTTTTTTTTTTTTAAAATATTCATAAAAACATTTAAGATGCGTATAAGATTCATATCATTCTACCGAAAATTTTATTAGGAAACAAGAATATCCATTCTACCATCACTTTCAGTTTATATAATACATATTACTAGATATTTATGCAATAGTCACAGACAAAATATTTGCTAACATGTAATATCATAAGTAAAAGACAATGTAAAAATAATTTTAATGTCACCAATCATTGTTTACCTTTGATGTAGAGTAAAAGTCGAGGTCCCGTTATACTTATATGTGTTAACAATTCTCCATCAAACACCACAGTTTCTTGCAGGAGGGGGGGGGGGGGGGGGGGGGAATAAGTAAGACAAATAACTCAATTGTATACGAGGGATTTATGTTATATAATTTATAATTTATTACAAATATAAATGTAAATTTGAAATAAACTAATATAAAATGATTCTAAAATATTTCATGTTATGCTTATTGTTACATTTCTAATGATTTTTTAAGTATAGCTGAAAATTGAAATTTTCAAATGAATCAAATAACTCCATTTAAATAAATTTCAGTAGAATTAGAGAAATCATTTTTTTAACTGGAGAAAAAAATACCAAAATAATATTTCTTACGAATATAAATCGAGTCCGCTTATTATCTCATCCCCATCTGCTGCATAGTAATGGTCTTTTATAAAGTAAAATATTTATTTAAAGATAAAATTTCAACAATTAACTAAATTTGTATAACTGCTCAGACACTGCAATTAAAAAACTTACTACACATATATAATAATTCAAAAGTTTCAGACACTTCATATCAGTCACAAATATGATCTCATTTACTGATTCATACTAATTTCTCACATAAATTATAGAATCTGCTTAATGTAGATCAATTAGATTCAGTTATATTGGACAGTTTTCACAGCCATCAGAAAAAAAAAAAACAAAAAAAAATCGCCCATGACGTTATTCACTGATCCATACTAATTTCTCATAGGAACTACAATTTCTGCATACAAATCATCAAATATGTTCGTGTACAGTGCAAAGGCTTCAAAGACGTCAGAAACAACACAATCGGCCATAAGGTTGGGTTTAAAATGTTATATGTTTTTCATTTTACCTTTTTAGGTTCAGTTTTTGTTTAAACATATAGATCTGCAAATTGTATTCAAAAGATGATTCACATAAAAATATAAATCATAAATACTGAAAATAAAACTGACATGAATTACCTTTTTTCGCGAATTTTTGCCTGCTACATCCATTTTTTTTTTCCAGATTTTCCCATAAATTGACGATAATTGTTAGAATGTAAAGCATCTCCCGTGGAACCACCAATTTTCCCCAAATTTACATGTAACCTTCTCTTCCTCATAAAATGATTTCCTCACATGTATCTCGCTAGAGAAATAAATCATAATCTTTGGGACAAATAAAAAGGGGCTAAAAAAAATTCAGATTTCTTTTAGAACAAGTCGAAAGATTTAGAGGTAGTGTATGTAATGAGGATAAAATTGAAATCATCATTGGAAGATGGCCGAGGTTTGCTAAACTATGGATTATTCAACAGGATTCCTCTTTCGACTGCTAAAGGAGAGAGATAGAGAGCCTAGTCGTCGGCGAAGAGGGTTGAGAGAGGAAAAACACAGCCCTAAAATGAACTTTGGGTGTACAGATGCAGAGAGAGAAACGATGCAGTAGCTCAAAAGACAATCTAATGGTATGTGTCATTTGTACAAGGAGAGTAGCTATAATGCAGTACAGTTGTATTTCACCACCATCTTATTCATTTATTATTATTTATTCATCATTGATTATATAGAGGATCAATATGTGATCAGCTGTCATTTCTCTAAGTAGTAGACTTCAAAATGAAATTTTAGTGGGCCATTCAATAATATACTGTAGCAGTACGATTTTGAGCTACAAATATTATTAATTATGATATCAAAATGTTTGTACACATAAATTATACCCTTTAATTTATATTTTGTTAAAAAAAGTTTAATTATTTAAGTTTTTTTTTTTTGAAACTATATTATTGTTGTTATAAAAGTATATAACTCATAATTAATATAAATATAATGTTTATATAAATATTGTGTAATTATTTATTTATTTATTATTATTTTTTTTGCAGAAACCATCTATCGATGGGGGGATTAGGCGGATCCCCGAAGCTGTATATTAATCAACGCTTAAGATATTTACAACTGTTTGAGGGAATGTATATACATTTTCAACGAAATAACTCAAGGGAATCTAAATTAGGCAAGCCTAAAGCATCTAATAAAATGTAACCTCGTAAGCTATTACATTTTGAAATCTCAAAAAACTCGAAGAAGCTTTCTTCTTGGACGACTTTGTTTGCCAAGTGATCGACTGCCTTGTTTCCTTCTCTGTGGATGTGGGAGATTCGAATATCTAACCCCCGTATGCTTTTAAAAAAATCAACAATTAGTCCCTGATGCTTCCACCCGCCAACTCCATTTTGTTTGAGCATCCTCATTACGGACATAGCATCCACTTCTAGCCAAATTCTGGCAATTCCCAGCTTTTTACAAAGCCGGATCCCCTCAACTATAACAGTTAGTTCAGCTGTATAATTATCTGTAATCTGCAAAAATTTCCAAACCCAGCAACAAAGTTGCTACACTTATCGTGAATCAGTCCACCAGCCCCGGCCAAGCCGGGATTATCCTTACTCGCCCCATCAGTATTCAATTTGAAATAATCATCATCTGGGGGATACCATCAGACCAAAATCGTTTTCTTTTTCTTTCCTCATTCGCAATGGAATCTGCCAAGTAGCAGCTAAATTCCAGCTGCCCTTCCAAAAGCCAACGGGCAGCAGATCAGCTACAAAAGCAATTCTGAGCTTGTCCACTACCAAGCATTAGATTTGGTTGGCTAGCAGGAGCTTATTCTGAAACTTAGACATATTCTGAGCATACCAGATGGACCAAAAAATAAGGAAAGAAAGAGTAATTTTGATATGCTCTGACCCACAACTTTGGCTAAACCAGATTTCAAACATGCGCCTTATAGAACAATTCAATGGGATTTCAATCTGGAAAAGATGAGCAAAGTGCTGCTAGATTGACATAGAATATGGGCAGGTTATCAGGGTATGTGCAACCTCTTCACATGCGTTATAACAAAGTGGACAAAGAGACACTAGCACAAATTCGCGTTTTTTCAGGTTATCATCAAAGGACACAAAGGAATTTAAGAACCTCCAAACAAAAATAGCATGTGTACTCAAGACGGATTTGGGCCACATCATTGAGTGCCAAACCATTAAGGGTTTATGCACTCTCAGGGCATTCCAGGCCGAAGAAAATGTGAAGAGGCCATTGGTTGTGAGTTTTCAAACCGGTTTATCAAGTTTATGACAATCAATAGATAAGCAACAGATTTTCTCAATCACATGTCCAGGCAAAATAGTAGACAATTCAGCAATTTTCCAACCATTAGAGTCCCAGTAATCTTCCACAAGAGCATTGCAATAAAAAACACCAGCAAATTTACATAAGGGAGATTCACACATCCAATTATCAAACCAGAATGACAATTTACCTTGACCCAGTCTCTAGAAGATATTCTGCTCAGCAAATTCCTGGACTTTAAGCAACCTTCTCCAAAAATGGGACTGATTTCTATCCAGATCAGTATTGCAGGGGTGTGTATTTTTGAGATATTTTTGCTTTAGAAACTGGCACCATAGGGCCTTAGTGGTTCTAAACTTCCACCATGCATGAACATAAAATGCAACATTGATATCATGTAGGTTCCTCAAACCAAGACCACCCTCAGATTTAGGAAAACACATTTTATCCCAAGAGGCCCAGTGTATTTTCCTCTCATCTGATTTAGAACCCCACAAAAATCTGTTAAAAAGCCTATGTAGCCTATCAATAACTGATTTTGTAGGTCCTACTGCCCTCAAGGTATAAAGTGGAATGGATGTAAGTATGCTTTTTATAAGTTCAACTCGAACCCCCATGCTCAAAAAAAGCTTATCCCAACAGATAACCTGCTCTGAATTTTTTCAAACATTTCTTGAAAAAGGTTGTTTTTAACCCTCCCTTTGTATAAAGGAAACCCCATGTATTTAAAAGGTAGTGCTTCTTCCACAATATTATATAATTCCAGAATATTTTTATTTTTATATGCAGAAGTATGCTTGCCAAAAATTACAGAACTCTTGGAGTAGTTCACTTTTTGCCCAGAGGTAGACTCAAAGCATCCCAGAAAATGCAGTAACTTTTTAAAACATTGAATATCAATGGAGGTAAAAACTATTGTATCATCAGAAAAAGACAAAGAAGGGATTAACAAACCTTTCTTATAGAATCTCAAACCTGGATAAATGCCAAACAGTTCCATTAAACCAGTAGTAAGCAGATTTGAAAAAATAGCAAATAAGTTGGGGGAAAGAGGGTCACCATGTCTTATGCCTCTGCTTGCTTTAAAGAAACCAGTCAATTCACCATTAATAAGTAAAGAGAACCAGGAGTTCTCTATACTATTCCTAACATAGGTAACAAACAAGCTAGGTAAACCTAGAAGCTCAAGCACTTTAACCAAAGCACCCCATTCAATCCTGTCATAAGCTTTTTGAAGATCAATTTCAAAATCATTCTGCCACTCTTGTTTTTAGTATTAAGATCATGAACCATCTCTTGAGCAAGAATAATATTATCAGATATATTGCGAGAAGGGACAAAACCACTTTGAAGAGGTGGAATTAATATGGGAAGCAGATTGGACAATCTACTATTAACCATTTTAGTGAAAAACCTTATTGATTACATTGCACAGACTAATAGGTCTAAAATCTGACCACATCACAACATGTTCTTTCTTAGGGATGAGAGATATGGAAGTACAAGTAAAACTTCTTGGCATAGACACACCCACGAAGAATTCCTTTGCGGCTTCTAACAAATCCTGTTAAATAATATCCCAACATACTTGAAAAAACAAAGCTGAGAAGCCATCTGGCCCAACCATGCTATCTTTATCAATAGCAAACACAGCTTCTTTCACCTCATTCAGCTCCAGACTTGCCACTAGTCCTATAGCATCATCATTGGTGAGAAGTGGTTTGATAGTGCTAAAAATAGGGCTGCTCAGATCACATCCTTCAGTTGAGAACATTTTTTTCATAAAAGTCACATGCTGAAGAAGCAATAAGAGGGGGCTCAGTTGGTAAATAATCATTAACCAAAACCTCTTTAATCCTGTTCCTAAACCTTTTTTTTCTCACTAATGCATGGTAGTAGGTTGTGTTCTTCTCTCCCTCCCTCAGCCATTTACATGCTGATTTTTGTTTCCAAAAGGACGCTTCCTGAGCCAAACAATGGATCCGCTCAACCTGTCTTTGTATAAGAATAACAAGCTCTGAGTCATTTGGATTATTCAGATAAATATTTTCTTGCTCAAGCAGTTTAAACTTAGCAACCTTAACTCTATCCATGATATTCCCAAAAACAGTTTTGTTCCAAATTTTAAGGCATGCTTTTAGTCTAAATAATTTTTGTTGGACATTAATCATACCTCTTTGCCCAGTGGGCAAAGTCCAAGATTCTTCCACCAGTCTTAAAAAATCATGATGTATATTCCAAACATTTAAAAATCTAAAAGATGGCCTATTTCTAGCAGTATTAGAAACCAGAGACAACAACAAAGGGCTATGATCCGAAGGACCTTTAACCAAATGCTTGACCTCAAATTTATTAAAAAATTCAAGCTATATAAAGGATATCAATGCCCTATCTAACCTGACAAAAACATGATTAGCATGCCAAGTGAATAGGGATCCAGTAAACCCAGCATCCTCCAACTCACAGTCTGCTATCATACCCCCAAATTCATCCATTGATTTGAGCTTAAGAGCCCCCCCACCCTTCTTTTCCTCAGTTGTGAGAATGGTATTAAAATCTCCACTCACAACCCAAGGTTCAGAAGAATGTGAGACCATCCTAAGCTCATCCCAAAGGATACATCTCTCCTTCCTCTTAAAACAAGCATAAACAAATGATGCAAAAAATTCCACACCAAGAACATCATTAGAAACAGACACATCTAACATTTGATCAGAAGAAAACAGTAAATCAATCTTCACATGGTCTTTCCACAACAACCAGATCTTAGCATTACTATTAACTATCACATGCTGAAAGCCCAAAGATTGTACCAAAAATTGGTCAGGGTTATTACATTTTGATTCCAACACAGCTAAAATGTCAGGGTTCTGTTTTTTAAGAAGACTTTTCAGATAGGTTTGAGTTTTTTTTATTCCCAATACCTCTCAAATCCAAGTAATGATTTTCATCTTTTAGAGGCAGAGGTATTACCTTTTGTGAATATTGGCCCCCTTCTTGTATGCATTACAAGGGGAGCCATACTCTTTTTCTTCATATTCCTCAATCTTTTCATCTCACCCAGCTTCCTTCTGTCAGGTTCCCAATCATCTTCCCAGTGTTCCTTCTCCTCCTCTTTGTCATCATTCAACTCATGCAAGGGAGACATATGAACAGGTTGGTTAGAATTAATCTTATCTTCAAAAATGCAAGCATCATCATCAAGAGCAATAGCCAATTTAGCAAAAGAGTTTTCATGCACTTCAATCTTATCTATATGATCAAATTTTAGTGAACCAAATCCCTCAGGCTTCTTAACCACATCACTCCAAGAAGCTTTATCACTAGCTTCTCTTTGTTCTGTGACACTCAAAGGAGGGGTTGATGCGATCTCCTTACCCTTCTCAAGGGTAGTAGGAAGGCATTTTCCCAAACCTTCTTCATTAACAGCACTAGGGGCAACATTCTCCTCAGTTAAAGGAGAAGTCACCACACCTAAGCAATTCTCCTGTTCTCTAACTCCCTTATCTGGACCAATACCTATAACATCATTGGGATCAACCTCTTTAACAACATTATTATTCTGATCTGCTACCTTAGGGACCCACTGCTTTTCAGGTTTTTTAAGTTCCTTTTCAATCACATTAGGTTTCGTAGCCAATTTCTTTTTATACTCTCATTAAAGCAGTCAATGGCTATATTCCCAAGATATTTACATTTAGAGCAATAGCTAGGAATTTTCTCATAAATCACCTTTTGTGTAAGGAGACTTTCTCCACAGCCTATAAGAATTTCATCTGGCCTAGGTTTTATTAAATCAAATTCAATACAAACACGAGCTACACTAGGCCTAGATTTATCAGCAATGGCCTCATCAATTCTAAGAGGAGATCCAACAAGAGAAGCTATTTTATACAATGCTTTCTTATAAAAAAGACGCAAAGGTAATTCCGGAAATGATACCCAAACCGAAACCACTGCTGATTTCGATTTGGTATCGAATTCCTTAGTCCATTTAAAGATCCTCATAGGATATCCAGAGACATGCACTAATTGTTTAGCCCATAACCTCTGGAAATCTTCCTCATTCGACAAACGGATCATAACATGCTTAATGTTTATAACTTCTATGAACAAAGTACCAACAAAACCAAATCTAGAAAGACTCGATTGCAAAGATTTGAAAGGCGGACTACCATGTGAAAATTTACCGATAAGAACAAATTTACACTGTGCATGCTCTTCTGTCTCTGCGTCCGAAAATTGAACGATTACGATACCTCTGTAGACCCCAGTGGATCCAAAATTCTCAGCCCCTTTCGGATCGAAAAGCTTTTTTGCAGATCTACCTTCCAGTTTTTCAGCAATCGAAGATCCAATCACTTTCAGAAATGAACCTAGTTGAATCTCACCTTTCCTAGAGATCTGACCTTTACTCGGCAAAGGGGGAAAATCCCCACTTTCGATGGCAGACGGGAGCGAGGTACTCGCTGTTGTCGCCATCAGGGCAGAAGAAAACTCAAAGACGGCTAGGGTTAGGTTTAGAGAGAAGTAGGAGCGTTTCTAGAGAGAGATGCACTGATCTATTGTGTCATTGTAAAAGGTACATAAATCGTAATTTAATAATCCCTCCATTCACAAATAAATGTCATTTTACACTTTCAGCTTTATCGTATGAGCTAAAGGAATGAACAAGTCCCCAATAAAATCTATGTCTATAATCTTAAGATGGTTTTAATTTTCTTTTTTTAAGTGATTTTCAGTTTATAACTTGAAAAAATTTATTTTATAGTGTTTGCAAAGCCAAACAAAAGTAATCGTAAAAGCCTCCTACCTTCCATCAATTTTTTTATTACCATTAATTTCTGCATCTTTTATCTAACAATTTTTTAGTTTCCAATTGAAATATCTTTAATTTAGTTAATAATAATATCATACAATTTGTAAGGAATTGTTTTAGATTTTGCTAAGGACATAGCTGTAAAAATATTTATAAATATTAAAAGTAGACTTTTTAAATTCTTAAATATTATCGAATAATTTAATACAATATAGTTTCCTGTCAGTCAACAAAATCATTATATAAATAAATACTCCTTCAGTCCCGCTCAAATTTGCACACTTTCCTTTTCGGTCCGTCCTACTCAGATTTGCACACCCTTAAAAAGGAAATTTCTCAAATAATCTCCACCCTCAAAATCTCCACCTTCAATCTCCACATTTGAAAAAGTCAACCAAAAAATAAAAAATAACTTTATCTTAACCTCCATGCCCGTCCCTACGTGCAAATTTGAGCAGGACGGAGGTAGTACAAATATGGAAAGTTGATTTTAATTAAAGCTATTGTGATATTGGGCCCATTAAGAAATTGGGCCATTGGTTTGTTGGATTAGTTGATTGTAGTGTACAATGTCTTTCATTATAGAGTAAATTTTACCATAAATATTGATCCAATTGATGAACATTAAACAACTATAATCTCCAAAATATTTGTTAGAAGTCTATAATTATTTCAATAATTTATTTAAACTTTTATATTGATTTATTTTCAGTACCTTCATCTCAGATGGATAAAGGTGATCATAAGGCATCCCAATTGTTTAGAATGAGTATGATGAATAAGAAACGGAAGCGAAGATCAATCGGTTAAGTATTATGAACTATATATATATATGTGTGTGTATATATATAAATTATTGCTTCTCCAATTACTTTCAAACAATATTTTAAACATTATTAACTTTTGTACTCTTTATTTGACATAATTAATTAGGAAAGCATGTTATGTCCAACCACAATGTAGCACTCTCTGATGACCAATTACCAAAAAATTCAAATTTAAACGGTAACAACATTGACACTGGTACATACTTTTATGCTGCTTAATGTTTTTTTTTTAAATAACTTTTTTATTACATGTGCTTTCTTATTTTTATTTAGGGATTTATATATATCTATTTATTATATTAGTCTCCGTAATTTGAGCTAATAGTATATACAGAGTGTTGTTAATATTAATTATATCATTATCTAACTTTAACTTATTTTCAGGTCTTTGTAGTAGTTCTTCTACTTTAAGATGCATTGGTAGAGTTCAAACTAGTGTTAATTCTATTTGTGCATCAAGTACAGCTAATACATCAAAGCATATAAGGTGATTATATAAAACAAAAATTATTTTATTTTTTATTATCATTTCAATTTCTCCTCACTCATATAGCATTTGTATTTTTTTTTTCAACTTTTTCATAGATCTGTATGTTTAGATTTGCCTGAAAGCGAAGACATCCACGAAGACATCAATGGAGAGTATGAGATTGAAACGGATAATCTATTCCCAACATCAGGTTACTCTTATTATTATTATTTTTTTAAAATTAATATATATTTAATGAGTACTTATATTTTATTTTTTATTTTTAATGGAGTAGTTGGACAAAGGAGATGCAAAATACACCTATCAATTCTGTGGCGCTTTATTTTGGTATGATGAGAGACTTAAATCTCATTACAAATCCAAAACACCCATCTACTCAACGTGTTGTATGCGAGGAAAGATACATCTACCACCCATGAAAAAACCTCCACAAAAGTTGTTGGATTTGCTTAGTGGAGATACTTCGAAGAGTAAACACTTCATAAAAACACACGCTCTTACAATAGCATATTTTCCTTCACGTCCATGGGTGGGAAGATCAACAATTCTCCTAATTCAGGAAATTCTCCTCCAATTTTTAAGCTTCATGGCCAAAATTATCACCTAATTGGAAAGTCTTATGCCAAAAGAAGGTGAAACGCCAAAATTTGGTCAGCTCTACATTTACGATACTGATAATGAAATTGCCGACAAACTTAACTCAGTTAGGTATGTATAATGTAATTGTTTATTTTTTAATTTAAATTTTTTTATTTACTACTTTATGTTATACATTCTAATATTTTTAAATAAATCTAGGTCCAATAAAAGCTCAAACAACCTTGATAGAGATATTGTTGTTGATTTGAAAAATATGCTTAACGAGAGTAATACTTTAGTTCAATCATTTAGAATGACTAGAGATAAAAATCCATCAATCAGTTGACACGGATGTAAAGCTAAAGCTTATTACCAAAAGAGATAAAGATGCGAGAACTTATAATCTACCAACAGTTTCCGAGGTAACTGCATTAGTTGTCGGAGATTTCGATGAAGCCTTAAGAAATAGAGACATTGTTCTTGAGACAAATTTGGGTTCCTTAAAGCGCATTAATGAGTTACATCCTTCGTATCTTGGTCTGCAGTATCCTCTTCAATTTCCTTATGGGGAGGATGGATATAGAGATGATATTAGTTTTGCGGAGAATGGAAGTTCTTTGACCAGAAAGAGAAAAAGAGTTAGTGTTCGAGATTTTTTTTGCTACCGATTCCATGATAGAGAAAATTATTGTTCAATAATATTACGTTGCAGAAGACTCACATAACAAGTGTCGATGGATGGATACACAATTATTGAATCTGGAAGACTTACTTTTGTTAAGACACATCAAGAACATCTAAGATGTGATATGCATAAGGGACTTGCAGATGCATTGCTAAGAGGAGATATCAATCTCTCACTTCATGGAAGACGAATAATCTTACTTCCGTCATTCACAGGTGGTCCACGTTACATGATCCAGAATTATCAAGATGCAATGACTATATGCGGATGGTCCAGCTACCCAGATTTATTTATAACTCTAACATGTAATCTAAAATGGCCGGAGATCACTCGATATTTAGAACCAAGAAAGATGAAGCCTGAGGATCGTCCAAATATTGTTTGCAGAATTTTTAAGATGAAGTTGGATGCACTTATCAAAGATCTTAAAAAGAATAAGATTTTTTGCCGTGTTAAAACAGGTGATTTTTTTCTTTTTTTTACTTATTTTACATAGTTATCACATTTTATATTAATGAAGTTAATTTATTTTTTTTGGTTTTAGTTGTCTATACTATAGAATTCCACAAGTGTGGCCTGCCACATGTCCATATTTTATTATTCTTGGCAAAAGAAGACAAATATCCTACTGGGTTAGATATTGATCGCATAATTTCTGCCGAGATTCCTGATGTGAATACAGAACCAGAATATTATGCAGCAGTTGCTAGCTCAATGATTCATGGGCCTTGCGGATCTGCAAACAAATCACCTCCATGCATGTCAGATAAATGTTGCACAAAATATTTTCTGAAGGACTTTACTGATCACACTACTTTTAGTGATGAGGGCTACCCTATTTATAAGAGAAATAACAATGGTAGGCAATCTTAAAGAATGGTATCCTGGTTGATAGTAGATTTGTTGTTCCACACAACATATATTTATTGATGAAGTATGGTGCACATATGAATATGGAATGGTGTAACCAATCTAGATCCATTAAATATTTGTTCAAGTACATCAACAAAGGAAGTGATCGTGTCACTGCATCTTTCTTGAAGAGTGCAACAGATGAACACACTGGAATTGATGTTGATGAAGTGAAGATGTACTATGATTGCAGGTACATCTCTCCATGTGAGGCAATGTGGAGAATTTTTGGTTTTCGACATTCATCATAGAGAACCAGCTGTTGAACGGTTAAGCTTTCATCTTCCTAATGCTCAACATGTTATTTTTAAAGATAACGACAACATGGAATCAGTTGTGGATAAGCAAGCACTTCGTACAACTATGTTTGAGGCATGGTTCAAAGCCAATGAAGAGTATCCGGATGGAAATGATCTTGCATATGTTGAATATCCTCAGAAATTCGTATGGCATTCGGACCAAAAAAACTGGAAACCTCAAAGGAGAGGGTTTGCATTAGGAAGACCTTACTATGTGCCACCTGGAACCGGAGATGATCATTACTAGAGGTGTCTTATAAACGTAGTGCGTGGAGCAAAATGTCACAATGATATGAAAGTGGCGTATACAGTACAATATCACACTTATCGTGATGCTTGTTGTATGCTTACGGACTTTTAGAGGATGATAGTAAGTACATTGATGGTATCACTGAAGCAAGTTTTTGGGCTTCTGCACATTCACTGAGATCAATGTTTGCAACTTTGCTTTTTGAGAAGTGTATAAGCAGACCTGAGTTTGTTTGGGAAAAATGGTGGGAATTTCTCTCAGACGACATATTACATAAACAACGGAAGTTTTTTAATCATCCAGGTACTTTATTTTTTGTTATTTATTTTTTTAAAGAAAAATGAGATCATGTTTGCAACTTTGCTTTTTGAGAAGTGTATAAGCAGACCTGAGTTTGTTTGGGAAAAATGCTGGGAATTTCTCTCAGACGACATATTACATAAACAACGGAAGTTTTTTAATCATCCAGGTACTTTATTTTTTGTTATTTATTTTTTTAAAGAAAAATGAGATCAATGTTTGCAACTTTGCTTTTTGAGAAGTGTATAAGCAGACCTGAGTTTGTTTGGGAAAAATGCTGGGAATTTCTCTCAGACGACATATTACATAAACAACGGAAGTTTTTTAATCATCCAGGTACTTTATTTTTTGTTATTTATTTTTTTAAAGAAAAAATATTTTTTTTCATGAAACAAGTATTGTTATTGTATTACATCTTAAGTTGATAAATTAGTTTATCATTATTTTGACATGCAGATATATGAACAAATCAAGAGTCTTGCTCTAATTGATCTTGAGAACATACTACGTAGAGGAGGACATAGCTTGAAAGAGTACGAAACCATGCCATTCCCCAATTTTGAAGATATATCTGCATGTCAAAATAGGTTGATACACGATGAGTTACAATATGACAGATAATCCCTCAAGAATGAACTTCAACAGTTAATTCCAAAATTGACTGATGAGCAGCGCATTGTCTACAACACTGTTTTGGACTCTGTATATAATGATAAAGGAAAGGTTATTTTCCTTTATGGATATGGCGGAACAGGTAAGACCTTTGTTTGGAAGACATTATCTGCAGCAATACGATCTAGAGGAGACATTGTCCTTAATGTTGCATCATGTGGAATAGCTTCTTTATTGTTACCAGGAGGAAGGACTGCACACTCTCGATTCAAAATTCCTTGGCACCTCATGAAAAATCAACGTGTGCTGTGACACTTGGGAGTGAGTTGGACGAGCTAATTTTGAAGAGCAAACTTATAATATGGGATGAAGCACCTATGATGCATAAGTTTTGCTTTGACGCATTGGACAGAACATTGAAAGATGTAATGAAGTCTATTCACATTGATAATGCTGCTAAACATTTTGGTGGAAAAACTGTAGTCTTTGGAGGAGACTTCCGTCAGATACTACCCGTAATTCCAAGAGGGAGTAAACAAGATATAGTCAATGCAACAATCAACTCATCATACATTTGGGATAATTGTGAGGTTCTAAGGTTAACTAAGAATATGAGATTGCAAAGGACTGGAAGTACGTATGAAACTCTTGAAATCAAAAGATTTTCGGAATGGCTGCAGGACATTGGTAATGGGACTATTGGAGAAGGATAAGACGGTGCTTTAGTTAAAAAGATTCCAACTGATATGTTGCTTAAGAATACAATTGATCCAATTGCAATGATCATTGAAAGTACGTATCCTAACCTTGCTGAAAACATTCATGATCCGCATTATCTACAGCAAAGAGCAATACTTGCACCAACACTTGATGTGGTTGATTCCATAAACCAATACATGATTGAGAAAAATACAGGTGAATCTCGATCGTATTTTAGTTTTGATAGTTCAAGTAAATCAGATGTACCAATCGATGAAATCAGTGGTGTCCATACAACAGAATTCTTGAATAAGATAAAATGCTCCGGTGTTCCTAATCATGAGTTGAAACTAAAGGTTGGAACCCCTATCATGCTACTGCGAAACATAGATGCAACAAGGGGATTGTGTAATGGCACAAGGTTGATTCTTACTAGACTTGGCAATCATGTACTAGAAGCCAAAATAATGACAGGTGCAAGTGCTGGCGAAATGGTTATAATCACAAGATTTTCTCTAACGCCATCTGATCCGAAACTTCCTTTAAAGTTCCAACATCATCAGTTTCCAATAACAATCTCTTATGCAATGACGATAAACAAAAGTCAAGGTCAATCTCTATCACATGTTGGTTTGTACTTGAAGAAGCATGTTTTTAGTCATGAACAACTATACGTTGCTTTCTCAAGAGTTACAAGTCGAAAAGGTCTGAAGGTGCTCATATGTGATGATGACAAAAAGCATATTGCCACTACTATCAATGTTGTATGTAAGGAAGTCTTTCACAATGTATAAGCTGTCATATTTTCACATTAATGTACTTATTTAACTTTTTATATGAAGAGTAGAATATTTATATTTAAGCATTGAATTACATTTTCTCTTAATTAATAAGAATATTAATCTATCCGTGCATCGCACAGGTGGATATCTAGTTGAAGAAAAAACTTACGTCCAACTATTTTTTTTTATTTTATTTCACGAGATCGACCTCTTCTAAGTTGTAACTCATGAATCGATTACATCTTAATTCAATTCATTTACAAAGTAGATTCGTATTGAGTATGCATTAAAGAGGATGGATTTGACCATTGTAATCCTTGATAACTTGTTTGGAACAAAGAAAATGATATGTATGGTAAAATATAATACGAGCAACGTCATCAAATTGGATACATTGAAAAATGTAATTGAGTTTAAACATGGGGTATACGTTGGTCATTTGCATTTCTAATTCAATTTTATCTGTTTTTTAGTTTAAAATGAAATACAATTACGATAAACTGCATTTGGATATAAGAATTTGAAATAAAGACATTTATAATTCCATCAACTTAGAGTAGATTTGAAATCTATCAAAATTTCTTAAAACTCAGTTGAGAATAAAATTAATCTAAACAGCCACTGCAAAAATTGGCATTGTGAATTCGAAATTATCACAAACATAAAACTTAAAGAAAAGATATGAAGGATTTTTTATTGTCCAAGTTGATGAAAAGTTGTTTGATTAATCGTAATTGATTATGCTAAATACATTTACATGAAACATACTCCCTCCATCCCGACTTAACTTTCCTATTTTGATCGGGCACGGAGGTTAAGAGAAAATAGATTTTGTGAAATTTTTGACCTTTTTAAAGGTGGAGATTGTAAAAGAAATTTGTCATTTATGGATTGAAAAGTTAGATTGGGACAAATAAAAAGAAAAGTAAGTAAGTTAGAGCGGGACGGAGGTAGTAATTGTTAGAATCACGATTCTTATCCGATCCACAATATGTAATATTGTAAATTGGATACATCGTTGTAGGATCGACCGATTTATCATATGTTCTACTATTAATTAATTTACACTAGAAGGATTAAATTTAATACCTTTGTAGCGTGTGGCTTCAAACCTCCAAGTCTTTTCCGGTGTTCTCATGAACTGCACTGCAATACACGATGTGTGGACACCTCCTTGGATATATAGTATACGTGATTTTGTATGGGAGAAAAAATAACAGCCGTGACTTTATATATATATAATGTCACATTATATTCTTTCTCTCCAAGTAACATATCCTGATAGATATAGGAGATCCTGGATATCTCCATCTTCTATATCTATCAATATCCAATATATTTATTGTATTGCAATAATAAATTATAATATTTATAATTTATTATAGTTCATATTGAGCCACCGAAGGGACCCGATCGGACCCAATTAAATCAAGCTCCAATAAATTAATTATGACCCGGTCAACTCTTGACTTATCATATTAATTTATTAATTATATTCTATTCCACTAAAAGAATATAATTGCACTCTTAATTTAATCGGAATTATTGAAGCAATATATCAACAATTATTATCCTCTGATTGATCGATCGAACATATTACCCCCCTCGATCAACTAAAGTATTTGCAATAGGCTACCATGACCAATAAGCCTATGTTCAAACACTTGTCAATCTCAACATTCATCTTCTATCTAACAGTCATGTGTGACTACATCACACAAAGTGATTCGACAACAAATGTCGAATACTGAGCTCAGATTTACTGTTCATAGAAGAACTCGTGAGATCCTGATCATGCCTATTAAATAGGTGAAGGATTCCAATATTGTAAATATATGTCCTTTATCACTTCACTTTAACTCCTAAAACACCGAGGTATTGATCAATATAACAATCTCACTCTTTGGTGTTTCAAAGAATGTCCAATTGATAATAAAGGTACATTATTCACTCAGGATTAAGGTAATACATACGTCAATCAATGAATTTTAAATTGTATGGTCAAAACACAATTTAAATTTCATGTAGTCCTGTCCAATACACCATACATGTATCCTCAATTTCATTACCAAGTCAAAGACAAACTTCAATGAAATTGAGACGATCTTATCAAAATAAATTGTCCAAAAATTATTTACTGATCGCGAACAAAAATTATTTTCGAATAGAATAATAAATCGAATATTTCTGTGTTGAACAACTTAAACACTCGATTTAATATATCTACCATCCATGGACACATGCAAGCTCATAAAGAATTAATCAAAAGAACAACTCATAAATTTATTTCAAAATGTCAAAAAAAACAAACAAGATAAAATTTACTCAAGGGCATCTAAGTAATACAAATAAGGGCATTCATATATTTTCTCCCACTTGCCCTAGAGTAAATGAGACATGTCTAGTATACCCATATTTCTAATATGACCCTCAAATACACCAGCCGGTAAACCCTTTGTGAAGGGGTCAGCAAGATTTTCTGCAGAAGCAATCTTACACACAGTCGCATCTCCTCTCTGAACAATATCCCTTATGAGGTGATACTTCCGCTCAATGTGTTTCCCGCGTTGATGGTTTCTAGGTTCTTTTGCATTCACCACAGCTCCACTATTGTCACAAAATAAAAGAATATTTTGTGACGCGGAAGGAACCACCTCTAGGCTCTGCAAAAAATTCTTAAGCCAAACAACTTCTTTGGCTACTTCACAAGCTGCCACGTACTCAGCTTCCATAGTGGAATCAGCAATACAAGACTTTTTATGCTCCTCCAAACAACAGCACCGCCACCAAGTGTGAATACTGACCCTGACGTAGACTTTCGAGAGTCTCTATCAGCTTGAAAATCAGAATCAGTATATCCCACAGGCACCAAGTCTGATGCTGAATAAACCAACATATGATCTTTAGTTCTTCGAAGATACTTGAGAATATGTTTAACAACAATCCAGTGTTCGGGCCCTGGGTCCGACTGATATCTACTAACTATACCAACAACATGACAGATATCTGGTCGAGTACATAGCATAGCATACATGAGACTTCCTACTGCTGAAGCGTAAGGAACCCGTTTCATGTATTCCACTTCTTTAGGAGTCTTAGGTGATTGCTCCCGTGATAAGTGAATTCCATGTCTGAAAGGCGTTTGGCCTTTCTTGGAATCTTGCATAGCAAATCTTACCAATATCTTGTCGATGTATGAAGCTTGGGACAAAGCAATCCTTCTGTTTTTCCTATCTCGTAAGATCTGGATCCCCAAAACATAGTTTGCTTCACCCAAGTCCTTCATATCAAACTGTTATCCCAACCAGTGTTTTGCCGAGTTTAACATTCCCACATGATTTCCAATCAAAAGGATGTCATCCACATACAGCACGAGAAAAAACTACTCTTTTGTCTTCTTTCTTTTTATAGACACAAGATTCATCAGGATTCTGATCAAAACCATAAGTTTTCACAGCTTGATCGAATCTGATATTCCAAGATCTAGATGCTTGCTTCAGTCCATAAATGTACATTTTCAACTTGCATACTTTATGCTCTTGATCCTTTTGGATAAAACCATCTGGTTGCATCATATAGATGCTCTCGTCAAGATTTCCATTAAGAAATGCAGTCTTGACATCCATTTGCCACACCTCGCAATCGAAATGTGCCGCAATGGACGGGAGAATCCGAATAGACTTAAGCATAGCTACCGGCGAGAAGGTTTCTTCATAATCGATTCCTTCCCTTTGGGTATAACCCTTGGCAACCAATCTTGCTTTAAAGATTTCTACCTTTCCATCTATTCCTCTCTTTCTCTTGTAGACCCATTTGCACCCAATAGGTTTTACCCCATTGGGTTTGTCTACAAGATCCCAGACAGAGTTAGTGTACATGGAATTCATTTCTGAATCCATAGCACTTCTCCAATGATCAGCGTCTTTATCTTCCATAGCCTCTCTAAACGATGCAGGATCTTCCTCTTGTTCAACAGAGACCGCCTTAAGAGACTCTCCATAAAGAACAAGTCTGGAAGGTGGTTGAATGACCCTCTTCGCACGTCTAGTCACTATAGGTTCGTTTACAATTGGAGATGGTTCTCTTTCCTCATGTTCCTCGATGTCCATATCACCACCTAGGGGTGATTGAACATTAGGGGCATGATTTTCTACCATTTCAGGTGTTGATTCTCCCATAGACATTCTTGGCGGAGTCGCCATATATCTCCCACTGGATTCAACACCGGATGGTAGAGTCGCGAATTCATGAACATGTTCAGTGCGGATCTCTGGAGCCGATGATCTAGGAAGATTTTCCTTTATCTCCTCCAAAAGAACCTTGTTCTTGGATTCGCGTTCTTCTATATACTTGTCCTCTAAGAAAGTTGCATTTGTGCTTACAAAAACCTTCTTATCCTGAGGACTATAGAAATAGTACCCTCTTGTTCCTTTCGGATATCCTATAAACACACAATATTCTGATCTTGATTCCAACTTTTCCGTCTTACTTTTCAGCACATGTGCTGGACAACCCCATGTCCGAAGGTGTCTTAAATTAGACTTACGCCCATTCCACAACTCCAAGGGTGTCTTAGGTACAGACTTGGAAGGAACCAAGTTTAGTAAGTATATTGTTGTTTGTAGGGCATATCCCCAAAAAGAAGTTTTGAGAGTTGAGAAGCTTAGCATAGACCTGACCATGTCCAACAAGGTCCTGTTTCTCCTTTCCGAGACACTATTTTACTGTGGGGTTCTTGGTGCACTCAATTGGGATAAAATCTCATTCTCTGTTAAGTATGTCCTAAAGTCGTTGGATAGATACTCCCCACCTTGATCTGATCGAAGTGTTTTTATGTTCTTACCTAATTTTTTTTCCACTTCCAATCTGAATTCCTTGAATTTCTCAAGTGCCTCAGATTTATGGACCATTAGGTAAACATAACCATATCTTGAGTAATCATCTGTGAACGTGATGAAATACTCATATCCACCTCTAGCTGGAACTTTTATTGGTCCACATACATCAGAGTGTACTAATTCTAAAACTTCTTTGGCCCTTAAATCCCTTAGATTTAAAAGACCTCTTAGTCATTTTACCCTCTAAACAAGATTCACATACAGGCAGGGATTCTACCTTCAAGTTACTTAAAGGACCATCCCTTACTAGTCTATGAATCCTATTAAGATTAACGTGACCAAGTTTTAAGTGCCATAAGTAAGTTTCATTAGAAGGAGACAGTTTTATACTCTTAGCTGTGTGATGTAATGAGCTGTCGGTTGGTTTTAAGATATACAAATCATTATCCACATGCCCCTTACAAACAATTGCTTTATTAAAAGAAATATCGACTGCCATTAATGAAAAATGAACACAATATCCTCGTTTGAATAATAAAGCAACAGAAATTAAATTTCTAGTAATATCCGGGACATAATAACAATTACTTAAAACCAAATACTTCCTATTTGAAAAATAAAGATAAATAACTCCAACCCTTAGAGTATGCTCCCCTTCATTAAGTTGTCTGGTTACTTGGAACCCCTGCAAAGAATTGCAAACATGGTTAGTGGCTCCAGAGTCTACTATCCAAGTATCCGTAGAATCAACCACTAAACAAGACTCAATGAAGGATAACTCACCCTTAGCTATGAAAGTCGGGCAATTTCTTTTCCAATGGCCCTTCTCGCCGCATTCAAAGCACTTCCCCTTAGGTTTCCCATCCGTTTTGGCCTTCTTTGCTTATTGCTGTGGGCCCTTCTTATTGGACTTCTTCCTTTTTCCACCCTTACCTTTCGGTTTGGATGAGGGTTGTCCAACAGAAGCAACAGCAAAAGCATCACCATTTTGAGCCTTAAGAATGCTTTCAGCGTTTTGGAGCTCTTTCATTAGTTCATTCAGAGACATGTTCAGCTTATTCATGTTATAGCTGACCTTGAACTGGGAGAACATCTCAGGGAGAGTCTCCAGTGCCATGTCTACCTGAGTTTCCGAACCAATGTCAGCTCCTAAAGCCTCAGCCACATTAAACATTCCGATCAAATTTAGCATATGATCTCTAACGGGCGTCCCGGGCTTCATACGCTCAGTCATAATGGCTCTAATAGCAGCCTGACGTGCTTGGCGTCCTTGATGAGCGAACATATCTTTAAGACTCTCCATGATCTCAGCAAATGTCTCCATGTCTCCATGCCTCTGTTACAACACATTTGAGATGGAACCCAAAATGTAACAACGCGCCATGTCATTGGCATGAATCCACTTGTCACGAGCCTCATGTTCCTTATCACTGGACTCCATGGTCACTTTGGGACAAGGTTCAGTTAGCACAAATTTCAACTTTTCAGCAGTGAGAACAATCATCAAATTACGTTTCCAATCAATGTAGTTTTCTCCCACTAGTTGGTTTTTAGTCAATATCACAGATAGTGTGCTAGAAGACATTTTTTCTGAAATAAAACACCATATATAAGCTTGCATAGAATGAAAGAATGCATGTTCTAAACATGAAATAAAACTTTTAATAAGTAGACCCAAAAACTACAGTATTATGTGACTACCTAAAACTCCAAAATCAAGGCATACCCCTCTATAGGAGTGGTAAATGTTGATTTACAGCTAGGTTGGGATCTCCCACTAAATCAAATATCCTACATCTCATGCTATATTGATTTAGTATCACATATATTTGACCCTCAATAATATTGCTCGGATATTCTATAGGAAAACCTTACAATATTTTGATTTAAGTGTATTACCTTTATATTAATAAATTTTAAAACTATCAAATAATTATGAAATCTATAGGATAAACATAATTAATTGAAATTTAAAATTTACTACCATAATTGGGCTCAATCAAGTAACCGAAAACAATGCAGCCCTCCTATATGGAGACCAATTGAATTAGTACGAGGCATACATACATTCTTACTTATGGGCTAATAAAGGAGGTCGTGGATTTATAAATAAACCCTCACACACTTAATATTTTATTAAACAAATTTGAGTTTTATCCAATTAATATTTTTTAAATTATTCTGACTCTCAAAATAATTAAATATTAATTACTTTATTAATTCTCAAATCTAATTCTAAATTAGAAAAGAAAATAAATAAAGAAAATATGCATGATAGTCTAATACCTAGAGCGGTGTTCATACAATTCTATATGACATGCCATGTGAATAACAATTAATTTCAAGCATAATCATAACAAATAATAAGCAATAATTAAATAAGAACAAATTTATGGTCATCCTAGACTCAAAATTACAGAAAAATTGAAAAACTAATTGAGCCACAACTCGGCCCAATTTTTCACGGTCTATCTGCAATTTTTCTGGTCCAGACTGAACTTATTGATAAATTTCCAGCAGTCCAAGGGAGGCCCAACAGCTTATTAATCTAGTCAACCCATTATTCAATTAAAACAGGCCCAATTTTTAAAAAAATAAGCCCATATCCAATTGAATACCAATGAGCCCACTTAATTAACCTAACTGACCAAGGGTCCAACCCACGACTCGAGCCGGACCAGCCCGACCCGGGTCGCGACCCGGTTCTCTTGAACCCTAGCAGCATGGCCTACCACCGCTTGCCTCAGTCGCCGCCGGAAAATCGCGTCGCGCCGCCATCTGCTGCTCGTCTGTCACTGCTGCTCGTCGTCTACTGCTGAAGACCGGCGAGCAGCTGCCGCCTCTTCACTCCTCTGCTACAGTGTCACATTCGCATGAAAAACGGGACAGAAACAATTTGGGCCGCGACCACCGTCGTCGTGACAGGTTCGCGAAGAAGAAGACGACGTTTCTAATAAAAAACAGCAACTCTAGAGGCTTCAATGACAATTTTTCTGAGTTTTGCAAACAGGTCCTCCAATTTTTGGAGATGATGAACGATTGCCCCATCCACTTTTGATAACTTCTGGAATCTTTCAAGTTTACCCCCAAAAATTCGACCAGAATACAAAACCGCCCCAACTTCGAAAATTACAACAAAAAATACATATTTTGTACCCTGTTTCAAAATCTAACAAGGGAAAAACATGGAGTCGTAATCCACCCCCTTGTGTACAGCTCGAAAAATACAAAATACAATTTTACCAATAAAACTAGGCCATAAATTGTTCAATAAAAATTAAAACATTCATTCATAACAACAATAAAATTGTAAACCTAAAACACCGCTCAAAACTATATGCATAATTAAATCAATTAAAAGAGAACATATAATAATATCAAAACCTACGCTCTGATATTTGATCAAATTTAGTTCGTACATTGGTTTCCACTTTACAGACAGTATAACCATTTTTCAGACATTATAGAAACAATTTTTTTTGGAGAATTCTGAGTTTTGGGTGTAAAGGTTTTCTGCCCATAAATTAATGTGCGATACTTTTCCAAATTTCCATTAAATCAATTTTGTGTCTCGTTTGCGATGGCATTCATCCATTATTTACCATTTACCATATAATATAATTGTACCAAACTTAGTTGCTATCATGAAAAATTGCTTAACGCTAAATGCGACTACTATTTAAATAAATATCGGACACATGCCAATTGTAGGTATCTAAGCATTTGGGTAAAACCAAGGACTGAAATCTCGCGAGAAATCGGCGAAATCTCGCCGATTTCTCGCTAAAATGAACATACCGAGACGAAATACGCCTAACATTGCGTTTTGTACTGTTATCGCCGAGATTTCGCGATTTCTCGCGAAAATCTCGGCGAGAAATCGGCCTTCTTCCGCGCTGAATGTCTGCTGTGTATTTTTGTCGGTTTTTGGCGATATTCCGGCGATATCTCGCCGAAATATCGCCAAAATATCGGCGAAAAACATTTTTTTTTTCTTTTTCTGATGCTGATTGAAGGTGATAGGCTGAAATTAGTCAAGGGGACAGCTTCTCTTCAATTTCCAGAGGCACGAGGTTGTGCAGATAATTAATGGCGGTGTGCAGGCTGTAAAGAAGAAGTGGAGGTGACAAATGGATTGATTGGTGTGACATTTGGAGAGATAATTTGTTCAGCTTGAGCTTGAGGGTTGCTGTATATATGTGTATAAATGGAGTGCAGAGTTCATTTGTTCATTCTACAAAAAAATTGACGTAGTTTAGTGAATTTTTTTATCAAATATCGGGTAGTAGAGAGATCGAGATATAAATAGGCGCAATAGCAATTTTGCAATTGAATAAGAATTGTCTATCCAGTCTGAAGATCGTGAAGAACAACGGTAATTTAATTTATGTTACCATTTTTTTATTTCAGTCTTTCCGGTTCAGTTATACATATTTCTTTATTGCTTGACGTGTTTTATTGATCTGCATATTTGTGTTGTTAATCGGATTGGATGCAGCCCATGCTTTTATCGTTATCAATTTTCTGTTCTTGGAATTAATTCATTGTTATCTGATGGGGCTTTTTGAAACATTGAGTCAAATATTTAGTTGTTTGTATTGTAGATGTTTATTGATCTCACGTTTATTTGAATTTAAATATCAAAATTTAAAGCCCTATTATTTTTCATTATGTTTTTTGTTTAGTTCCTTTCTATTCAGAACTATACACAAAAAAACGACCCTAATTTAGTAGAATTGGAATAATTAACCCTATAATTTATTTACAGAAAATTATCATCTTTAAGAATACGAGATTTGGAGCTCGTATTTTGCTACTACAACATGAAGTTAAGAATACGAGATTTGGAGGCTGAAGCAGATAGGGTTGCTGAGCAAGAATTCATAGATTTAGTGGACATCACCGGTGAAACCGACAACGAAGAGGGTGATCAGCTCTATCAATGGATTCGACCAGCACACCTAGACGACGAAGCAGGCAATCCTGATCCTCAGGTCGCTGAAGCGGCAAGCGAATTCGGAATTGATGTGGATCAGGTAATGCGTGATGAAGTGGGTGTATCAAGTAGTGAAACACAGACAGGGAGCTCTACAGATGAAGACGGAAGTAATGACGATGGGAGTGGCGGTGGTAGACGTAATGATGACCATCAAGATTATAACCTAAGTCCAAGGGAAATGAGTCCATTCACTGTTGAAGGGTTGTACACACACTCTACACAAGATGCAGATCACGGAAGTAGGGCTGGGGGTCCAGGGATCGGTGCTATTGGAAAAGATTTCACGAGCAGACGGGGGCGGAACCGAGGAACAAGCTCAAACGCAGACTTTGCTTCCCTCTCGTTGAATTTTGACTCGATAAGTGTGAGCACCGATCGGGAAGATCTGTATCCTAATTTATTTCCACATAGAATAGCAGACAGATCCCGAGATTCAGCCTGGACTGATCGTAGCCCCCTTGAGGACACAGCCCCTCACGTGATTTATGAAGAACAACAGTACAATTCTTGGGTAAATCCGAATTATCCAGTATATGGACAGACGGTTGGACGAGACGCTTCAACATATTTATATTATCTTGATGATTATCTTCAAAATTACGCTAACTCCCTTAGCTGGTACCACTATTGTAATTACATCGATAACCAATACTCTCAGGTTGAGCCTCACCGGAATTCATTTTGGTGTTAGGAGGTAGTATTGTATGATGAAAATAGTTCATAATGGTAATCCCATCAGCGGACAGTGTATGTAATGTTTATTCTTTACCGAATAGGTGTAAATGTGTGTATTTTGATCTATGTTACTCCATTAGAAACTAGAATTAAGCTATTTTATTGACAATCTAACAAATATAGTGATAAATTAAGTGTTTTAATACATTTTACGCCAATTTTCAGAAAATTGCACCGATATTCCGATATTAATCGATATCTCACCGATATCTCCGTAAATTGAAAGACCGATATCTCCGCGAATACCGATTTTTTCGTCCTTGGGTAAAACACAGATAAAATATCTCAAAATAATAATATCCATTAGCACTTAAAAGTTAAGTTTTCCTCCTTTTAAATTTATCCTCCCACCGTTTCATTTTAATTGATGGTTTAAAATAATATGAAAATATTAAGAGTTACACAAATTGATAAATATATCCTAAATAACCCACTCTACTATTTATCACTAAAATCGGTTCTCAATAATTATGCGTCCTTTGATACGGCAGTTAAAACATAAAAAGATTAAAATAGGGTAAAAATAGTAAGAAATAACGAAAAATATCTAAAACTACAATTCATTAGAATATTTTTAAGAAGCTAAAACAACTATTAAAATGAAAAAGGGTTTGTAGTATCTAGCAAGAAGCAAAAAGTAGTAACTGCAAATACTTAAAAAAACTGATTATGGAGTAGTTGAAACTTGAAATCACCTACAGGAAGTCTGAAAATTCTTGCCTAAATCATTTCTATAAACAAACGGCCTCAAGTGTTGATAGCAAATCTATTATTAAGATCTTATAAAGGCAAACACGTGAGATTGACACTACGACATTACTATACTCCTTTACAAAAATAAATAAATAATTAATACACAAAATTCGCTGCGTACATTAAATGTAGTCGAGAATTCCTAACAGTGGTATCAGAGCCCGGAGCTCGATTTATAATTGATATAATAATTAAATTAATTGTGAATTAAAATTTTATAAAACAATATTATGTCGTTTCCAATTTGAAATTCTGGAATTTGTTTTGAAAGGTTATGCAAATTTGGAAACTGATGCATCCCGTTTCAAAACTAAACTTAAAAAAAAAAAAACTTGTTTTGGACTTTGTTGATGGCCAATTGCCCGTCGACCATCAGAATGGCACCGGTGCCAGTTGGGCGGCGCGGCGTGAGTAGTGCAAGGCCTGGTCGCCGGCGCGACCCAGGCGCCGCCTGTCGCTGACCTCCGACGAAAGGGAGCCCGTCGACGGTGGCGACTTGCTGCTGCACAACACTGCTGCTGCTGCTGTTGTGCGACCTGCTGCTGCGCGATGCCGGTCGGAGCCGACTTGCTCGCGCTAATCGGTGACCGTGGTGGTGGTGGGTTGGCGGCGGCGAGTGGTGGCACCGCGGCGGCGAGGAGCAAAGGAATCTGAATCGACGGTGACGAGTCAGGGCGGCGGTGGAGGGTTCAGCCCAAACCCTAAAAGGTTTTGGGCTAGGCTAATAATTTTTGGGCCTGGTCATCTGGACAGGGCCAATTTAACTGGGCTGGGCTGATTTTATTATAATGCAGCCCTTTGGGCTGCTGCTATATTAATAAAATAAAAAAAGAAATTGATTAAATTAGATTAATTCTTAAGTCTCAGTTCTAATATTAATTTGTCAATTAGATTAATAAATCTTATTATTATTGTTTTGAAATAATAATAATAGACTTATATATTTATGTTAATTTGGAATTAATATATTTATCTAATTGACTAATATTAATTAGATTAATAAATTTTGATAGTATTATTAATTTTGAAGAATAATACTAGACTTGTATATTTATATTAATTTAGAGTTAATATTAAATATGTATATATATATATATATATTAATTTAGAATTAATATATATAATTTTAATCCACATTTAATTAAAGAATAAAATTTTAATTGGATTAATAATTTTATTCGTTGACCATTTATTTGATATTATGTGATAAGCTATTATTTGATTTTATGCTTATTCAATTTAAATTATAGTAATTTAAGACCGCTTTGATGTTTGGGTAGGCGGCGCCCAATACATGTAGTCCGCGAGAATATGTATGGGTAGGCGGCGCCCAATAGGTGTGGTCCGCATTCTTATGCCTGGATAGGCGGCACCCAGTAATTGCGTTTAATTTAATATTAGATATTAAATTTAACAATTAGTATCACATATAAAATCCCCAATAAAACCAAGTCTTATTTAGAAACAAAATGCGTCGTCCATCATAATTGTTTGAGATTCCTAATCTTTTCGACCACGAGTTTTACACCAAAGTGTTTACTCTAAATCGACAAGACTCGGGCTCATTCATAGATGTATGGTTGACATCGTGTGATGGAATTGACTTGCTTAAATTATTTTGAGACGCCAAAGCGACCAAAATAGTTTGAGGACGCAATATTAATTGGATTAATAAACCAAGAATTGTAAAATTATTGTTGCAATTGGCTTAGAGGCCTACCTAGTGATATTATTGTAGTCATCAGTCAAAGCAGAGGCTGCAGTAATATAGATTTGGATCTTGCACCACTAAGATTTATAATTGTTATAAATCCATATTTTGTGTTTGGGGGCGCAAAATATGTTAAAATTAGTGGGAGCTAATCATTACAATAAACTCTTGTTTTGATTAGTGATACGAATGTGATCTTTGTTTACTTTATTCTGATTTATTTTCCCATTTTATTATTTTCTCGTCAGATAAAATGTCGTTTTTGGCTTATAAATGTTTGATTGAAACAAACAAGTTGACTGGGTCAAACTTTACGGATTGGCTCCGTTGTTTGCAATTGGTGCTAAGGCAAGACGAGATTGAGTATGTCTTGGACAAACCAATCAGTGTCATCTCTGACAAGAATTTTCCTGAGTACGCTACGTTTGACGAAGAAGCTCATAAGAAACATGTTGAGGATGTCACATCGGCTCAATGCTTAATGTTGTCCTCTATGAGTATTGAACTGCATAGGCAACATTGGAGCATGTTCCCTTATGAGATGCTGAAACACTTGGAGAGTCTGTACGCTTCAGAAGTTCAGACCATGGAGTATGAGATACTCAGAGATCTCCTCAAGTGTAAGCTTCATGATGGGGGTCAGGTTTCTGAACATATACTGAAGATGATCGGATTGATTGAGACGTTGGAATCGATTGGAACGAAGCTACCCTCAAGTGTCTCAATAAATCTGATTTTGCAGTCTCTTCCAAGTTCATTTGAAAACTTCATAGTGAATTTCAACATGAGCAACACGACGGCAAAACTGCCAGAGCTTCACAACATGCTCAAGACCTACGAATCATCTACTTCTAAAGGCAACTCTGTGCTCATGGTGAGCTCTTCTGTGAGATCTTCCAAACAGAAGAATAAGCAGAAGAAGAGGAAGAAAGCATCTAAGGATGCGGCCTTGATGCCTAAGAGTGGAGGGGTTCAAAAGAAGCCGAGAATACCAAAGGATGAATGCCTGTTCTGCAATGAGAAGGGGCACTGGAAGAGAGACTGCCCGAAGTTCAAAGCACATGGTGCATTGGATGAGAGCTTAAGTAGTTTATTTTGTACGTTGAAAATAGATTAGATTAGATCTTCCTTCGGGATATAAATTAGATTTATATAATTGATATTTTGTTCTTTAGATTTCAAAGAATATTATTTCCATTCGAATATTAGACATTTATGACTTTTTCTTTCTATTTTGCAAACAGTAGATGCTTGTTTCGCTTAATGGATTGTTTTAAGGAAGTGTCTTTCTTTTGAATGGAATATATATACTTGAATGTGAACAAAATATTCTCAATGTACAAGAACAAACAGTCTGAGCTAAGTAATACGAATAATAAAACCTACCTTTTGGCACTGTAGACTTGGTTATATCAATGAGAAAAGAATAGCAAGATTGAGAAAGTTTGACTATCTCACACCATTTGATTTCGAATCATATGGTGCTTGTGAATCTTGTCTCAAAGGAAAGATGACAAGTTAACCACTTTCTAGGAAAAGGGTTACGTGCCAAGGTTGTGCTCGAGTTGGTCCGCACAGCGGTGTGCGAACCGTTCCAACTTAAGCAATAGGCGAATATTCGTACTTCATAACTTTCACTGATGATTTTTCAAGGTATGGATATGTGTATCTCATGAAACACAAATCTGAGGCCTTCGAGAAATTTAAGGAGTTTAAGTTAGAAGTTGAGAAAGAAGTTGAGAAACAACTTGGAAAAGTATTAAGACTGTCCGATCAGACCGAGGAGGGGAATACTTAAACCGAGATTTTCTTGATTACTTGAAATCACATGGAATCCGATCAGACTGGACACCTCCGAGTACACCACAGATGAATGGAGTATCAGAAAGGAAAATCGAACTTCATTAGATATGGTTTGATCCATGATGAGTTTCACCAGTCTTTCCTTATTCCTTTGGGGTTATGTCTTACTAACCGATGGTTATGTTCTGAATAGAGTTCCTCTTGAATCGGTCACGCAAACACCATAAAAGTTATGGTCTGGCAAGAAGTCGAGTCTTAATCATATGCAGACCTGGGGTTGTCCTGCTTTTGTTAAGAAGATGACGACTGATAAATTGGAGACTAAAAGTGAGAAATGCTATTTTGTGGATATCCTCGGGAAACTAAGGATATGAATTCTACTGCCCTGGAGATCACCAGGTGATAGTTTCCAAGAATGTGGCGTTTCTTGAAGATATTTATATCTCCGAGGAACAAGGTCACAATAAGGTAGATCTTGAAAAGATTCAAGAACCACAAAATAACATAGAGGATGAGGTCTTGTCCAATGGAGTGGACAAGAACTCAGTGGGAGTTTTCGATGATCTATTGGGAGGGAAAATGACTCTTAGAGGGTCACCTCAAGACAATGAGATGCATCAAAACAAGATATTATATCAAACCCGCAAGATAACATAGAGGATGAGGTATTGTCCAAAGGAGTGGACAAGAACTCAGTGGGAGTTTTGATGATCTATTGGGAGGGGAAACAACTCTTAGAGGGTCACCTCAAGACAATTAGATGCATCAAAGACAAGATATAGTATCAGTCCCACCTCAAGAGAATCATAGTGAAATTCTTGAGAATATTCTAAAATGTTAAAAACCAACTCACGATCAGAATAAATCGAATGAACCAACGCAAAACCAACTCAATAGGCTTCAAAGGAATCGCCGTGCACCTGAAAGACTAAATCTATTGGTTGAGAACCAAGATGATGAAGTCGATTCAGAAGACGACGAATCTAAGACCTATATCGAAGCGGTGTTGGGCACCGTTTCGAAGATGTGGCTGGCTGCCTTAACATCTAAAATGGACTCAATGTACCTCAACTAGTCCGGGAACTAGTTGATTTGCCAGTTGGGGCTCGTCCCATAGACTGCAAATGGATCTTCAAGAAGAAGAGAGATGCAAGTGGCAAGGTACAAACCTACAAGGCTAGGTTGGTGGCAAAGGGTTATAGTCAGCGCAAGAGCATTGACTATGATGAAACCTTTTCGCCAGTCACTAACATCAAGTCCATTAGGATATTACTTGCAATAGCTGCATACTATGACTTTGACATTTGGCAAATGGATGTTAAAACCGCGTTTCTCAATGGAGAATTGAAGGCACTGTGTATATGTCACAGCCTGAAGGTTTTGTATCCAAAGAAAAACCGAATGGAGTATGCAAGTTAAAGAAGTTCATTTGTGGACTCAAGCAAGCATCTAGGAGTTGGAATATTTGTTTTGACAAAGCTATCAAATTGTTGATTTTGTCAGAAGCAAATAGGATCTATGCGTTTATAGTAAACGTAAGAATGAAATGTTGCCTTCCTTATCATATATGTCGACGATATACTGATAATGGAGAGCAATCATTCCATGTTGCAATCCGTGAAAGAGCAGATTTCAGCAAAATTTTTGGTAAGGAACAAGGCTATTCTTAAGTACCTTAGAAGGACTAAAGAATATTTCTTAAAGTCTATGGTGGGCAGCTAGAGCCATCAGTTACTGGGTATACTGATGTTGGCTTCCAATGGACCATGATGACTTCAAGTCTTTGTCTGGATATGTTTCCGTTCTAAATGGTGATGCAGTGAATCGGAATAGTTCCAAACAGAGTAAAACTATCGATTCCAGCACTAAAGCCGAGTATATTGCTAAATCTAAAGCTGCCAAAAAGGGGTTGTTGCTTTGTTAAAGTTCGTAAAAGAACTAGGTGTCGTTCCAAGCGCCAGCAGTGCAATACCGTTGTATTGTGACAACGATAAGTGCGGTTGCTCTAGCAAAAGGAACCGAGAGCCACGAACAGAAATAAGCATATTCCCTGTAGATATAATCTGATTGGAGAATAATAGATAGGGAGATGTGAAGTTAGATAGAGTATCCGCTGATGATAACTTGGTTAATCCTTCAACCAAACAGTCGTGTATAGCTAGACACAATAAGCACTTTGAGAGCTTGGGTGTTAGACACGTTGGTAGTTGGTCTTGATTCAGTGGGAGTTTATAGTTTGCATGTCTTAGAAACCTTACATTTGAGACATTTATTCTCGATCGCATTCTATGACATTTTGATTGTCTTTTGAGTTTATGCATTTATTAAAATAATTATTTTGATGGTTTGTTATTATTCTTATAACTGTTCCCTTGAATCATGACTGTTATTTATGATGTGAGACATAAATGATATAGTATGATTCTAAAATTGCCATAACCAATGGTCATCAAGAATGGGATATTGATGACACGCGATAGGTTAGCATGTGGTCTGCATCACATTCTCAGAGAATGTAGTAGGTCTCACGACTACGAGATATTAGATATCCGTGATGGACACATGGGTACTTTGGAGAGTATTGGTATACCCTACTATTAAACCGTTTGTTTCAGTGTCTGCGGTTTATTAGTGTGTGGAGTATGTAATGATCCTTTGACCTGAGGTCAATACTCATTTTGTTTGTTAAGTAATGAACTTTGACCAAGTACAACGCTTGCCTCCCAAAGGAGGATAAGACACGTCTTGTGTTGGGTTCATCATGAGGCAAATGAAAATGGTAGTTGAGCCAAGAATGGGATTCATTCCTCGATTGAAACTCGAGAGAACACTCATATTTCTCTATATTATTTGACAATAAAGTCATTGGCCAATGCAAAAGATATATTCAATTAAAGTAATTGAATATGATCGAATGTATCATATAATAAAGATGAGAAAAATGATTGGATAGACACATGGCAGATCCTAGGCTCAATCGGGTGGTTCGTGAATGAAGGGATATTACATAAACTTCATATAAAGGTTTGTTTACTAGATTCACGTAAACGTCCTTCATATATCGAGTTCGCTGCGCAACGCAGTCTAGGAGTTTTGTGCAGACTTTAATTAGATTATCGTCGATAATGGGGGCCTGAAGGGTCACACTTTATGTGTATTGTTGTTCCGCTCAAGGGTACAAGGTTAGTGCTTCGAATTATATCTAATGCTAGTCCAAGTGGGAGATTGAAAGATATGGACTAGATTAGGATATGTGGGCTTTATTAATTAATAAGTCAGACTAATTAATTAATTAAGCAGACATGAATATTAGGCCCATAAATCTAGGGTTATATGATACTATATATACATATTCTCTATAGTAGAGAATCAAGGGTTTTTATCAGATAAAAATTGGAGGCACTATAGAATTTGATAAGTGATTTCCTAGCGATCACTTATCGAATAATTGTACCGAGGATAGTTCATGCGGCGGACGATATACGCGTGGATACCTGAAGTGGTGAATCAATCGCTCAACTCTGTCCGACTAATTACGCACAAGTAAGTTGTTTCAACTTTAGCGTAATTAATGCTCAACGTTTTCATTCAGTTATAAATCACGATCTTAATTCTCGATTTATTATTCCGTTGCGTACATTAGATGTAGTCGAGAATTCCTAACAAATATGACACTACTTTACATCACTAGCTGGGCCCACAAGGCACTAAGATAATGAGATTGTCATTATTTAAGGTTGGAGAAAGTTGGAGTATTATGGACCGGAAGAAATAAAGTGAAAAAAAAAAGTTGGTTAAATAAATGGGTATTTGATTTTTTGGATTGAAGTAGGCGGTAAAAAAAAGTGATGTAATATATGTAAATAAATTGTCAGCAACCAAAAAAATAAGGCTCGATATGAATTGGGTCAAGCGATAAAGCAAAAGACACCCTGAGTTTCTAATCATAACTCATAATAATATCATCAAATGCGTTAATGATACTTTGCTTCACGAGAATATATTTCACACTTGGCTATGATCGAAACACAATTTCATTAAATTACTCCACATGAGAAGGTGGCATGCAAAAATCTTTTGAAGTTCATAATGCAAAATTCGGAAAAGTTATTTTTCCACTAGCAACAACACTTATGTGCTAAGAGACTAAGAGGGTATTTCACTAAACTTATTTTAAATATCTTATAAGCTCCAACATCTTATAAATTGTTTCAAGAATTTATAAAATGTAATTTTTAAGGAGCTTATAAGTTAACAAAGTGTTTGGATAAAAGAGCTTATAAGTTTGCAATTGAATATAGTGATTTAGCTATAAATTTAGGATCTAATTTAAAAGTTGATATTAAACACACATTTTAATTAGTGTGTGAAATGTATGTAGTGTATGTAGTGTGTGAAGTGTGTGTAGTGTGTGAAGTGTGTGTGGTGTGTGAAATGTGTATAGTGTGTAGTGTGTGAAATGTGTGTGTAAGTGTGTGAATTGTGTGAAATTTGAGTGTAATAATTAAGATCTTAAAAATAAGATGGAAATAAGATGATGTATAACAACTTATTTTTTTAGGGCCCGCTTGGTTGGAGAAATAAAATGAGGTATAACAACTTATTTTTTTAGGGCCCGCTAGATTGGAGGTTTAGGGGTAAGGAATGAGAATGAATGAAAACTCATTCTCATTTATGGTATTTGGTACATAATAAATAAGTTAATCATTACCCCCTTTTATTAACAATTTCCCTCATTTCATTCCATAATATGATTGACTCCTCATTCATACTCATTGTCTTTGTCAGTTATAATTTGCAACCAAGCGGGACCCCTAGATCTTATAAGCTCTTAGAGCTTATTTTTGTGTCTTATAAGCTTCTAATTTTTTACTTTTTTTTGCCAAATACTTTTTAATAGCTTATAAACTCCTAAACATCTTATAAGATATTTTTAGGAGCTTATAAGCTCAGCCAAACATCCTCTAAGTGATAAAGTTATATTAGGAATAAGTTACTAGAATACTAAATAGCTGATTTTGGGAGATTTTATGGAGGGGAATTTGGGGGAATAACTACCAACTTGGTGGCTTGATTGTTCAGGATAGTATTTGAGAATATTCTATTATAAATAATAATTGTGTTAGGGGAGAAGATATGAAGAAAATTAGATTTCAAATCGATCTTTGGCCGGGCAACATTTGCTCAAGAAAATCGTGTTCCTTTTCCGTTTTCATCTAATATATACTCCCTACGTTTCATAAGAATGTCATTTTAGACATTTTAAAAAATTTCACAATAAATGTCACTTTACCATAAAAACTACAATTCTTTCAATATTAACTTAAACAATCTACTTAATTTAGTTTATTATTTCCTTATTTGACAAAACATACTAATTAAATATCAATCCTTAATTTCTCAAAAAATAGTTAAAATGACATTTTTATAAAACGGAGGGAGTATTTATTTTCTTTTTATCTTATAAAAATTTGCTCTTTACCCTATCAAATTGGTCCGACCTGTCTACACGAGAGCCATGACTCAAACTCGAAAGGAGAATCGTGCTGTAGCGATAGAGAAGAGCATTGAGTCTATATGGGAGGAATTGTCTCAGCACAAAATGAAATTGGAGAAACTTGATAAAATTAGGAGATGCTATCTACTTCGGCTAAAGGCAAATCAGTTGCAGAAAAAGTGAGGGAGTCTCTGCAACCCTAAATCTTGGGGAAGGTAGCAGTGGGTCTCCGACCAGTGACATGTTGCCTAATCGCACGTAGCCCATCCGTGACTTCCAACTCACTGCCAAACGAGTTGAACTCCCTACTTATAGCGGCAGCGATCTCGTTGCGTGGATTACGAGCAACATTAATTTAGAATCCATGGAACAAAGGAGGACTTAAAGGTGGATCTAGCCCTAGTGTGTGGATGGAGCTGCTTTGCACTGGTTCGTTGGTTGCTCGATAGATTCCCAAAACTGTCTTGGAATCAACTGACTTACAAATTAATGAGACGATTTAGAGGGAACCCTCTGACCAACCCTTTTGAAGCTCTTGCTGCAACCTAACAAATCGGATCAGTGGAGAACTATGTTGATGAATTTGTAACCCTAGCGGCCCTAGTTTCATGCATAACTGAATATCATCGCTTGGGCCTTTTTCTCAATGGCCTTCTCGAAGAAATCCGAGTCAGAATTTGCTCGAAGGATCCAGTGGAAATCTGACACAAGGCATTTGGCAAGGGAGACTGAGCGAGGATTAACCAGCGCCTCAGGCGATAACCCATATTTATGCAGGGCCCAACAGTAGACAGAGCATTATGTTTCAAATGCAAGGAGCCATATCACCCCCGCAATTGTCCCACGAAATCATTGAACTTATTGATTGGCAACGAAGATAAAGGAAATACTGCAATGGAAAATTTTGAGATGGACTATAAAGACCATGGATGACTGTGCTCTACGACCTTACCGAATTTCAGCCTTGAGGACAAGGTTGTTTCCAACCGGGGAAGTAATTGATAGAGTTATATTATGAATAAGTTATTAGAATATTTAATAGCTGATTTTGGGGGATTTGATGGAAGTCTTGGGAAATAATTACCATCTTAGTGGCTTGATTTTGAGGATAGCATTTGAGAATATTCTATTATAAATAATAGTTGTGTTAGGGGAGGAGATAGGCAGAAAATTAGTATTTCAAATCAGCCTTCAGCTGGGCAGTATTTGCTGACGGGAATCGTCCTGGTGTTTCTTTTCCGTTTTCATCTAATATATATCTATTTCCTTTTTATCTTATAAAAATTTGTTCTTTACTCTTATCACTAAAAGGTAAAAACTTGTGAAGTAGATGGTAAAATGTACCCTAAAAGAAGTTGGAGGGGTGATGTGCGAGTGCGAAAATGGTCATGACTGCTCTACTCAATGCAATATTCCACCTGAATGGTCTATTGTAATAGTGTAGCTTAGCATCCTAAGTCCCAACATTAAAGTTCAGAAATAGAACCAGGCAAAAGGATGCATACAACAAACACCAATTACAACATCGTCAGAATTTATATCCAAACCGGCCAAATTTGAGCATACTGCTCATTTATGAGTATTCATCAGATTCTGTATCTACAGTTTGAAAGAACTGTGTCAAGACTAATCACAGGCAAAACAACAATTGTGGTCCAAACACAACCGGTTTCCTTTGCAAAATGCCATACTCAGAAGGATTCAGATGCAACAAAATCGAAATACATGAATGATTGCAGAAAAATCAAGATAATATCGAAATCCATGTGTCAACTCTTATCGGAAAAAAATTGGAACTTCTATGCTACTTAATGAACAAGAATGGTTTCTTTAAGCCATTTCCGGTTTTATGAACCCTGACAAAATTGAGGGTGTGTTTGTATGTACAGTTGTAAATTTGATTATGCATTTGGAGCAATACCTCGAGCTCGAACATAAGTCAAAAACTGGGTTGGTAGTTCTGCTAGAAGTGACTGAACAACAGATACCTCTCCATCTGCAATTTGATGCTGAATTATGTAAGAAATCTTTCTAAAAGTCTGTCTAAGATTAATGACAAGGGCTTTCTTTAGGTATCGTGTCTTACTCTGTACATCACGGAAAGGAACAAACTGGACTATATCACGTGAGGCAACCCGTCCACTTGAACTTTCAAGTCTCTCACCTTTATCTGCATCCAACATCTGATAAAGGAATGACAAAAATGTTATTGGATAAAAGTGGGAACTGGATAGAAGGTATACTGGGTCTCCTGAAGAAATACCATGAACAGTTACAAAACAGACAAGGAAGAAAAGCATACCTCCATTTCTTTAAAGTCGGCACCCCCAACCCCAACGATTAGTATGGACAATGGCAGATCAGATGCCATAACAAAAGCATCCTTGGTCTCCTGAAGGTCTGTTATTACTCCATCCTTAATAAATTTAGAATGACAAAAGATAGTCAAATGAGGATGTAATAAGATAAAATCTGAATTCAGATTAAAATAAGACTTATGATTATAAAAATTGCAAATTTCGCTAGTGCGGTGTTTGGGCTGGGATTCTATTGGGACTTAAGTTAAGGTTAGTGAGAGTGTTGGGGGATTATAAGAATTCTTATTTGTTTTAGGATTGGGAGTCCTGGCCTTCAAGTGTTAAATATCAAATCATTATTAGAAAGTGGTTTGTAGTATCATTGTTATTTTGACAGAGTGGGGTGGGTGGAGGAAAATGGCTGAAAACCCTTGTCTGGCTGAGGAATCAAAGTCCGGAATTCTACCAGACCAAGCATTAAGAAGGGCTTTGGACTCAAGAGATTGAATCCGAGATTCCGAGCACAGGTCCAGATATACCTGAGGTCCTTCACATGATGGACCATTATCATGAGTATCAGACAGTACTAAAAATACCACACAAAAGATAAAAGATGAAAAATATATATCTATGAAGTATACCGTGATAATCAACAAAACGAAATACTTTCTTTCATTTCTTGCAAGAGATCCACTAGCAATCTGCGCAGCATGTGTGACCACATGCCCGAATAATGTTGGTCCCGCCAGTGAAACGTTGAAAAGAGCATTTGTATATGACATCATAATTCCATGGATTCCTTCAACCTGACCAGAAGTTAATGCTCAATAATACAACTAATTAGGGAGAAAACAGAACCTTATGCTTGATTAGTATATTGAAATAGTCAAGGCCACACCTCACAATAGTTACTGCTGCCATTCAGGTTGAAGCAATGGGACACAGGACCATCAATTGGCCGTGCTCCAAAACCCCAGGCTGGAAACTTTTTGTCTGAGTCATAGAACTGCAACACCCCTCCAACTTCCAAAATTGCCTAAAGTTTAAATAGGAAAGTTTAGGTCCCCCTAAAATTCAGGAATTTAAATCTTCATTAAGGAATATATCTCACCCTTTGATATGCGTTTGGTCGCCCGGTTGGATCAATATAGTGCAATGAATCAGGTAGACGAGGATTGCCGTTTGAAGCTGATATCAGTCGGAGAAAATTAGTAACTACCTACTCAAACGCTCAGATAAAAAAAATTCTATGATTATATATGCATTGCATGACAATGAAGTTCCGAAGCACATATATGAGAGCATTAAAAGGGAGCTCTTTGGTAAATTAGGATTTATTTGCCTAAGAAAGCATAAAGTGTCTAGTCATACTTGTGCACTTACAATCTACGACCCCTTCTATTTTACTTATTATCACATACTATAACGAATCTTGCATTAGCAGGAACCTTGTGAACTAGTACGTAAGGAGGCATTTTTTGGGCATGCATTGCACAAAAGTCCCTATGACATAATAAAGATAGGCATGCACAACAGCACCAAGTGAAAGTACAGATAGGAATATACACAATTTAATGATCTGATAACCCATTAAACGAAAACAATTTTTTCTTTTATGTTTTTTGTTCTTTTGTTTTTCAAATGAGTCCAAATAAATCCCTTAACTTTCTCCCTTTTAGGCTTGTCAGAAGACTCAGAACCCTAAACTCACTTAATCCAACAGAACTAAGACATTGTTGAGAGCTTAGCATTGACATCGTAAACTAGCAAGTGGCACCGAGTTCCAGTTTCAACAAAAGCATAGTCTATAAGACAATTCCATAGGGGTGATTTGACAAGCATACCAGTGAAATCAATTGCAACCATGAAATTCAGCTCATAACCTCCAGCCAAGTAATCGAGGAATGTATGTTGGATGTTCTCTGAATATTTGTCAACAAATAGCTGACCCTTTAAGACCTACATCGGAAAACCAAAAAAATATTAGAAGCAACACATAAGCTGACACAAAATTTATCTTCAGTAGTTCGTCCTTTTACCTTGTTTTGGTGATTTTGCCCAGTTGATGTCGGGACAAACAAATTCTCTCCCATTCCACCAGAATGAAGCTTTTCTAATCCTTCAAGTGATTTCTGAACTTTTCTGAACATATAGGGTTGGGAACAGCGCACAGTCAAATCAGAATCGGCTTTACGAACCTGGATAATTACTAAATGTTCAAAGAAAGTCAGTTGCTCACCCGAGTAAATCATGTTTTCCGTTGCCGTTGAAGTTAAAACACTCTATAACTAATGGGCTGTCCTGCAATAGTTAAACCTCGTCAGACTGAGATACCCTAAAATGCACAAAAGGATAAGAGAAACTACAAGCATGGATTGTGAGGGTGGAGATCTCAGGATTAAATATTCATGTTCCCATTTTATTTTTTAGCAATTATCCTTGTTGAATTTAAAACCGCAAAGCAAATCCAGAATCCAGAGCATTTTGTTTGTTTTCCATAACAAGCTTGGATGGAAACTCAATCCAAAAAAAAATAGTAGAAAGAAAAGTTTCTGAGTACTCGAGCAACAAAGTAAAGTTTCCGGCGCCAATTTTCTGTACCTTGCTTCCTACTTGCTGAATGCTCAAGAAAATTTGTTTCCATTTTGGATTGTGATCATTTCTCAGGACTTCAGTTTTGCAAATTGGAACTAATACTCCACTCTCTGTAATTTTTGATATTACAAGAAACGGATCCTGGAAAAAACAAACAGCACAAATTCTTTGAATCAGCTGTTCTGACTTCATATAGTACTGGAGCAAAGCAGGACAAAGAACTTCCTTACACTTTTCGAGAACAGATCCTTGCCTTCCAAGTCTGAACATCTCAATATCAACTCTGCTGTAGTCTTTGAAGCAACACTTTCTTCAGAATAAATTAAGAGCTGACCACGTTTTTTATTATGTGTTGTGACAGAAACTCCTTCATGTGCAAGATCCAAGGTTAAGGTCCTGTATGATTTCGTCACAATCTACGATGAAGAGATGAGGAAAAAACAAGGTGAAGAAATACGGACACTAATATAGAAATGCTCTGACTAAAGCTAATTTGTTATTACATAAAGTTAGATAACTGGATGATTAAAACAGATGAAGTAGGTCCAGAAAAATGGTTGGACACTGCCACTTATCCAACATGAATCCAAGAAATGCAATGGCAGCAATAAACGATTAAAGTCGAACGGCGGAGAAATCATTCCGCTATCAAAAAAATTATCTCCTAAAGCAATTATTGAAACAAAAAAATTCTGAACAATCAAAACATAAGAAACATATGCCAAAAAGTTGTAGACAGAGAAACAGGGACCCCTTGAGGATGACACTAGTTGTAGTTTTTATTTTGGTTTTTGCTGCACATATGATATGGAGAGAACATAAGCCGATAAATAAGCATACCTCTGATAAAGTGCAACTAGCCTCACCAAGAAACTGCTGCTCTTCCAGCTTAAGTGACTAAACAAGAAAAAGAAAATTGATGCAAACGCATTAATTAAAATCTTAGTCGGGGAACATAATATCAGCCATGCATTATTTTCTCTTTTTCGAATTCCTTGTAGTGAAAAGTAATGAGATTAGGCATTTGTGTACCTTCACATCTATGCCATGGAACTGAGTGTCAACATCGTAGACGCGAAAGCTGCAAAAGAAGTCAGCCTCTTGAGATACATAAGACCAAAATATAGATAAACTTGGGTATAAAAGTTAAAATTGCAGTAAAACTCACACCAAATTCTGCACTATCTCGAATTGATAAGTAACAGTAAATTTTCTAATCCATTTGGGACCTGATGAATTCAAAACTACTTCTGTACGGCCAAGCTCATGAAGCGACCCATCATTTCCTTTGATATAAAAAACAGCCATAGGATCACTCTGAAATCATTTACACAAGGACAGTGAGTGGAAGGTGAAACCTCTGAAATTTTCCACAAAAGCTTCATTACCACCAATTTACTGACATACGAGATCACAATTGAAAAATAACAGAGCGTAGTAATAAAGGGCATATCATATCCACGGAAACTAGATATAGCAAAAAAAGTCATTTAAGAAAAAGTTTATGCATGGAAAAAATTTCAAACATGCAGCAACAATTATCCTTGGAGATATTGATGGTGTTATAGAAAGCTATCTTTAAATATACAGTATTTCTTTGTTTATAGAAAATTACCACCAATTTACTGACATAAGAGATCACATTTGGAAACTAACAGAGTTTAATAATAAGGGGCACATCATATCCTAGAGCAAAGAAGTAACTTAAGAAAAAGTCTGTGTATGGCATAATTTTTACACAAGCAGCAAAAGTTGTCCTTGTATACATCATGATGTTATATAAATATGTTTATATCTCCTTCTTTACATATATATATATATAAAGAACAGAGTGATTGATCATTCAGCCCGGAGTTAAAGTTACCATCAATATGTGGAGTAGGAGAATATATCGGCTGTCAGACTTGTAAAAAACCTCAGAAAATTACAATAAGCAAGTTCTAGCTGACACAGGAAAGCAACACATAATGACAAACAATTGTCAGCTCCTCAAAGGAAAAATCCAAACAAAAATTGATAAGACTGTAATTAATAAATGCATATAAGAAACAATTCACTTCTCTGATAAATAAAAACAAACCTTGGAGAGCACATCCAGATCACGCAAGTTTTCTGCGGATAAAGAGAGCTGCAAAATTTGTAATTAAACACAAACTGTGAGGAGTCATCAATGAGAAAGTTTGAGTTTGCAATGACACATGGAACATCAATACAGAAAAGATGGGAACAAGTATCAAAGCACTAAAATAAAACAACCAAGAAGTCATGAAAGCTGATCATGGAACAAGATCATGATAAAATTACAGGCTGGTGAATTTGAATACTTAGTTGCATCATCAACAAAACAACAATACCACTTTATTTTATTGGATGAGAAGTAATTATTGTGTTGTTTTATTGTTAAATAAAATACATTTTCTTCAATTAGATGACTGTGCTTGAGCTAAGTTTAGCAGATTACTGTCATAGAACACCTCATAACAAGCTGCACAGTTTTGCTTTTATTGGACACCCTTTATGTTCTTGAATCCACATTTAAATGCTCATCTTGTCTCTAATCTTCAGATGAATGAAATTTTCCGTAGTTATTAGAGGCACGCCTCCCATGATTTGAGAGGCTCTGTGCCTTTGCATGGAAGAGGCGAGCGCAGTCACATAGATGCACGCCTTAGCACCTCTTGCGAACTTGCGCCTCCTTTATTGTGCCCCGGGCCCGCCTCTTGTCCCCCACTTTCACCTCAGTTATTAAACGTGCTTAGTGTTATTTCTTGAGAAAAAAATAAGCGTTTTCACTGAAATTCCTAATGAAAGGTCATATATCTTTAATCAAACAACTTTGGAAAAGTCTAGGGTTTGAGAAACAACTCAGGGAAATGACAGAGTAGCTGGGTTGGGCTCTGCTTTTCCTGCTGCACCCACACCACCGGCGCTCTCCACCAACAGGATCTTCAACATTTTTGTGCACTTGTGCTTGCTTTGATCTTTGACATTGAATTTGTTAGTGTTATTGCAATTAGTTTTGATTATGGAACTTGATTGAACCTTATGACTCCTTTAGTTTATGACATGTGTTTGATGCTTGATTTTTCATATTTACTATGTTGTTAATTAATGGGTTCTCTCCCTATTTAAGTTATTTTTCAAAATTTTGAGGTTTTCTTCTCATGTTCAAGAGGGTTGCACCTCGGCCGCTAAAACAGGCGGTGCGCCTCCATGCGCCTCGCACCTTAAATAAGTATGGAATTTTCTCAACTTGAACATAATAAATCACAACATCAACATAGAAAAATAATCAGCACTTCCATTTTGAAAAATACCTCCACTCTCAACAAGCTACACCAGTTTCCCCCACTAATACCTAGCAATATGTTGCATTCCTTGATATTCTGGCATTGCTACTTCACAAGATGCACAAGCACCCCCCTCTGCAAAGCCTCCAAGGCCAAGACGGACTGAATAGAGACATCTACATCTTACAACTATACTAAAAGCCACATCCTAGTACTACTTGCTTTGACATAATTCCCAAGGCAAACAAACTTCTAGAACCAATTGTCAAGGATTACCGAATTCATACAGGAGACGAGTCCAACTTCCGGATTTACATACATGTATATACTCACACTTCTCAACCTATCTCGACAGCTTCAAACTTGCTCACATTCATGAGAATCTACATTAGATTTAGTTACATTCAAAAGGTTTATTCTCACAACTTATTTCCTCAATCTGCAAAAACTAAGGACCGCGAACAGTAATTGCAAAATGACGACAACTACTACTTAATTTTGTTTTCAGCACTCCAATTTCAATTAGCTACTTTACCACTAAGACCTAAACACACAGGACAGCGAACTCTATTAAACATCGACTATTTTCCACGAAGCGAATGCTGAAAAGGAAGTCATTTACAGATGCATATTCACATAAGCATACAGCTGGCACGAACCTCGATCTGAGAGAAAATTCCATTGTAGCCGCGAGACTTGAGGAAGGCATCAACGGCGTCGTTTGGAGAGTTGGCAGCCAAACTGGAGTTGGTGCCTCCGACAGCCGACTGCCCGCCGGCCACGTCGGAACAGCAATTACCCATGGCTTCCGTCGCCGGGGAGAAGATAAAAGAATATCTAAAGGAGATATTTTACTATAAGTAAGTTGTATATAGAGAGGGAGGGTGGGTATGAGAGAGAAGGGAAGCGACCAAAGAACGAGATGAGAGACAGTGTAGCAGTTACGGAGGGGGCCCATCCTGTCTACACCCTATTACCGCGTTTGGCTTCAACACATTTTCATTTACTTTGACGTGCCAGGTAATTTATAGACAAAAGTATTTTTACCCTATTCTTTATACGTATCTTATATTTATTTGTTGAGATAAAAGAGAAATTCTTATTGAAATGGTTCCGGTGAAAATTCAGCTAACTCTTATCGTAGGTACGGGATATCTAATGGATCATTGGAGAATATTCATCTAACTCTTATCTTAAGCACCGAATGTTTTAATGGATCATCAGAGAATAAATATTTAATACTTATCTTAATTTTGACGAGTTATTTTGGATCACCAAGATAGGAAAAAATATCTAACAAAGTAAATCATGGAAATGTTAAGATAATTATTCACTATTAGTATATATTTGTTGAAGTAAACACTATCAATAAAAGAATAAAAAAATCACATTTGAATAAGTGATACTCCCACCATCCTAAAATAAAACTCCTACATTGACTGCTAAAACGAGATACTTGGTCTAAAAAAATATTTTATTTTAGGTAAAAAGAATTGAAACAAATGTTATATTTTGGACAAATAAAATATATTTTTTGGGGGTTTGTTTTGTTTTATATCATGAGATCAAGGAAATTTTCTATAATATAAAAACAAAACCGTCTACAAATAATAACCTAGGATTTTTTCTATCCAAACCCTAAACCCATTTCTAGTAACTACGTATTTTTTGGTGGGTAGATATCAATTATAATAAAGTAAGGAATGTATTCTGATTTATTCGCCTACCATATATATGATGAATTTAATAAATAGACGACAGTTAATATAAGTAATTAATGCGCCCAATATTGAAAGAATGACCAATTACCATATAACATAATATCACGATCTATTTTCCATCTCAATCAAATCGTGCCAGAATCAGGAAAAATCTAAATTTATGTAAAAATCTTCCATGATCAAACAATACCATAAATGGACATCCTGGTTTATAAAAGATTCTGGCATCGCTACACAACACAATAATTTTCATAATTAAATATTTAAATGCATCAATCACAGTAAAAGTAAGTTCAACTCTAATTCCACTTAAAAAGTAGATTTGCATCAAATACTCAAATAATAAAGGCCTAATTTTTGCAAGTCAAAGTATGCTTAAAATATCTGCAACACATCACTGGATTGAACTGGAGTACGCTATAAATTGATTCATTTCCAATCTGGGTTGTTCACATGCATCCAGTACGATATACCTTCTTGCTTATAACATTTTGTTTCTTCTCCATCAACCACTTCACAGATTCTGGATTGCATCTCCCACGCGATTTTCCATCATCCTGGTTCAATTTCACCTATTTATTGTTAATATTTCATTGTTCTTCCTGGGCTCCAACGATCAGTCAAGTAAGATTATAAGTTACGAATAGATCTAGATAATTGATATATCTTTTGCTCTCATCTGTCTCATGAGTTCGGTGAAATTAGCAATCACAAATATATTAGTATATACAAGTGAATTGTGTTTCTGTTTCCTTATTGGTTTCGTTGCTATACATTTTATTGTCATTGAGCTACTAATTGTACCACCATATTGTTCCTTTTTTGAGCTCCTAGAGTTATTCTCATTTGGATTAGATTGAATTTTGGACCTACTAGACCCGACCTGACACATGGCATTGGCCCAACGGGCTAGGTCGGGTTGGTCTGCCCAAATTGCTACCTCTACTTAAGACACATAAATATACAAGATTATCAACAAAAACTTTGCGCAATGATATATGTATTTCATACTTACTCAAATAACTATGACTTTAATAAATTTTAGTGACCTTTTCTTTCTTAACAAACATATAAATTTTCATCACTTTGTTTATAATATTTCACTATTTCATAATCATATAAATATATGAATTTATATTTATGTTAAATTTATAAATCATGCATCGCACGAGAATTATACTGGTTAGTATTAATAAAACAAGCTGGATGGTACATTACTAACATACATAGAATATTCCCATATAATGATTGAATTCATAGAGCATATTTGATCTGGTATTAGATCAATTTGGTTGGATTTTTATTTTTATTTTTTTGTGTGTGTGTATGTATGTGTAAGTCTCAACAAGTTGGATCCTTGAGTTCAATTTTAAAATGGTTGACACATGCTAAGATGCGATTAATCTTCTTACATCTAAATTCACAAAAAATATAATTTAAATGATGCATGTAAAAATCAACGAACGGACTTCTCAACAGACTATTTCTTTTGTTTTTGTTACTCCATTTCTTATGTTAGTTATTAGTTTCATTTAATAAAACCGGCCGATTCAGACTATATTTTTATTTTATTAATTTACCTCACAAAAAAAACCAATTCTTCTATTACCAGTAATTTTTTAGTGGGAAAAGGAAAAAAATAAAAAATAAAAAATCTAAGCAAGCACACCAATTTAAAGATTGAATTTGAAGAAATGCTAATTCGAATTTCTTGAAAAATATGAAGTTTCCATTCTTTAGTATTAAGGGGATTACAAACCCACTTTCAAGGTACTACAGAAATATAGGAAAGCAAAACAAAAATCTAAGTAGCTAGATAAGACCAGGCTTAATCAACTAACAACCCTAACACCCCTCTCCGTCGTTGTCTATTGAAATCTCGGAGACAATTGTAGTGGTGATAGATTTGTATAGGTTATGCACATCTCAAAAGATGTTATCTTTAAAGGTATAAATCGATCTCTACTCTAAGGTGCAAATGTTTTGATGAATTCACCTTCCAAAATACAAAGCCTATTTCACTTGTAATTCAAAAGTTGCATTTTCTCGGAGTACATGAAACATGAACCGAAAGGTTTATTTTAAAAATAATATATATAAGAGATTAGAGTAATCTCTTTGTGGAGGATTTAATTATTTTTCAGTAATCGTTTATTGATCTCGTCGGGTATTTATAATTTTTGTAGGGGGTCTTGAATAAACACATCCAAATAATAAGGTGTCTCTTCATGATGGTTGCAATGAATTTGCACCTATTCATTTAGGGGATAATTGGACTGGGATGTCTCCATCCGGATGTGGCATGAATCATCCTTAACGTATTTCATTTTACAGTGGATGGTCCATCCCTCCACATCCACACCCTATTACCTACATCATTTTTTACAATTTTCAACACACGTTTTACAAATTCCAATGCACCTTTTACAATTTCCAATACACATCATAACCTACTATACTCTTAACTAAAATACCTTTTTGGATGTCTTGTCCATGGATATGCCCTATCGGACGTGGTACATGCCACTACATCCCAATTCAATTATCCCCTTAAGAACCTATCAACTCGCACCCTTAGGGATCATCATATCTCTTCCTCGCACCTCTTCAACTTAATTTAATTATTTATCTCTATCTCTCTTATTTATATAACCACTAATAATATGTAATAATATATGATGCAAGTATTGAATTGTCTTTTCAATTCTAAGACATGAAGTGACAAATGTGTGACTTATACCACAAGATAGAGTTGGTTTCAATCGAGATATTGATTTCTAGTAATAGTCTCATATCCCAACATGACATTTGAGAATTGATCTTGTTAGTGCATACCACTGTATTCGGATGATACACGAGTGCGATCTTCTTCTAACAAATCATATATGATTATTCTTCATAGTATTTTTATTTACTGTGGTTTAATATTATTTTATTTTATTTTAGTTTACAATCATATCTCCTATATGATTACACTCCATATCAATTTATTTGTTGTACCCACCCCATCTACTTCTCCCCCCAGATATGACTAGAACATTTGTTATCTGCTCTTTAGACTTGCAATATTTCAATTATATCTCTCTTTTGGTAACTTGGTCTCTCAAAAAATGGGATAAGTCCCGATGTCTTACTTCTTCCATGTATGACTTGATACTTTGCCAGGCTAGTCGCACAACCATTGTCAACAAAAATCATCATAGGCTTCCTCTGTGGAGAGCCAGCCCGATTCATCAAATAACGCAACCAAATTGCTTTGTCTCATATGTTGGAAATGCAACAATTTATTGCTTTTCCGAAGACCACAAACAAGTTGTATTTTCGACATTGATATTGTAGCTTGAGGTCTCTTACGATCATCTAAATCTCCTCCTCAATTGTTGTCTAGATAGTCTATGATGGCACAATGTTCAATTGAAGCATAAACCACTTCATGATTATAAGTACCCTTTTAAGTATCGTATGATTTTCTTGGCAACTTGCATATGACATTGTATAGGAGATTCCATAACTACTAATCAAACCTACCCCATAAGAGATATCAGGTCTAGTACAAGTGAGATATCTCAAGCTACCAAACTCTTGCTTAAATTAGGTCGAGTCAATAACAACCTCGTTATTATTCTTTGGTAATTTTGTCTCAACTTCAACTGGAATTTTCACAAGATTGAACTCAAACATATAAAACATTTTAAGAGATCAACAATATATTTCTAGTGGGAAATAAAAATACCATATGCTTTTTAAATTACTTATTCCCAAGTAATATGACTTAGACCAAGGTCTGTTATTTCAAACACATCCATTATAGATCTCTTAATTATGAAATAATTTTAAATTATTACTTGCAAAAATCAAATTATCAGCATAAAGGAACAACATCAATATATCACCAGGATGATTAACTTTGAGGTAAAGCGAGTGCTCAGAGGGACATTTTGTAGACATATTTTGCTGAAGAAAGAATCAATGCACTTGTTCCATGCTTTCGGTGCTTTACTTAAGGTCATAGAGGGCTTTCTTTAGTCTATAAACTATATCATCATTTCCTTTCTCCACAAAATTGGTTCGGCAAGAATATGCTAACCAACAATTAATATATTAAACAAAACATAAAACATATTTCTGTACATCGGGATTTGCATAATAACTATAGTTTATCTTTTATAGAGGCAAAAAAGGGCATTGGATCAAGTATTGCAAAGAGAGATTTTTCGTATTATGCAATAAAAAACGAAAATGAACAAATTTATTTTTATACTTTAAAAATTTACTAGAATATGTTAAAGACTAGTAAATATAAAATTGAAAACAACTTATACATTTAAATTTATAGCCAATCCGTACAAGTTGAATGCGATGGTCCACTCAAATCTATTTGGATCCAACTTTGTTATTCTTAAAAAAAGAAAAAATCATTTTCTTTTAAGAAAGTTTAAAAATCATTGGCGGATCATGAATCACATGAAATATTCCAAGTGAATTTAGAATCAAAACCTTACCAATTAAATTACTTAAATCATTAAAGATACCCAAAACCTAGGGGTGGGCACATTTCGGTTTTACCGACTGAACCGAACCGAAACCGGTAATTCGGTACGTACCAAACCGAACCGAATTTATTCGGTTCGGTATTCGATTTTCCATTTTTTAACATTTCAATATTCGGTTCGGTTCGGTAAAAACTGAACGGTAATTCGGTTTTTACCGAAAACCGAATAGAGGATGTTAATATGCCTATATTTTTTTTGTATTGGACATTTTATATTCATATTTGGACTTTTAGGTGTCATTAGATTAAATAATTGGACCAAATCAATTTAATTAGTACCCACTTCCTCAAGGAAATGAAACAATAAAAGTATAATACAAAAAATTAAGAGTTAAAAAAAGGAAAATGAGCCAAATTTCAGTTGAAAGTAGCTTTTTTTTTTAAATAAAAAATTCGATTTTTTACCGAAAATCGAAATATTTTGGTTTTTACAGAACCGAAATATATTAATTCGGTTCGGTTCGGTTTTACCGAATGCCCACCCCTACCAAAACCAATACAAATATTTCAATAAAAAGGCAAGAAATTGTGAAGGTGAAAGCGAAATAATAAATGGTATAATTCAATATACTTCTTTTTTAAATAACTATAAACATATATTATTGTTTGTAGTCTAAATCTATCACAAATCTTGTTAATCAATTACATATTCATAAAAAGACATAAATAGTTTAACTTACTAAAAGTCGCATCCTATATTTCAGATTTAATATTTTATTTTAATTCATGTAATGTGGATGGAAATTGAAGGTCTTGAAAAAAAATTGATATATAATACAAAAAAACGAAGAGGATAAATAAAGCTATATGTATTTTGAAATCCAATAAGAAACAAAAAAAGAAAAAAAACGAAAAGATGAAGATGCCAATCGATGACTTAATGCAAAACTAATGCCTTCCATGTCGAGGTGTACTTTTTTTTTCCTCAATTTTTCTTTCTAAAGATCAGTAAAAATATAAAGATTATGTGTACTTTCTCTTTTTGGTAGGGATTTGTTACAATGAAGAGCATGAAGTCTGTGAGAGGAAGTTTACATTTAAAATTCCATTTCTTTTATGTTATTATTATTATTCGGCATTGTCGCGTTTTAACTGATAAGCACGTGATAGAAGATTTCGACCATGTTTGTCACGACGCCGTTCTGGTTAGCAGGAACGACGTCATTTGGGATCATAGAGGAGCGATAACGTTTTGATGTCACTCACGTGTACCCATGAGGACTATTGATAAAAATAGTCACATGTGCATCATTTTAAATTCAATGAAAAAGTTGCTAGGAAATCTCTGATAATTCCCTCAGCTTTCTGCGTACTTCTCACGAGCATTTGCTCGTCGTTTATGTGTCGCAATTTCATTTGTGACAAGTGGTACCAGAGCATGTCTACTCTTTGTCTGTGCTACTATGGCAACTAAGACTCATGGCCAACGTTTGGATCTTCTAAAGCAACATGTGTCAGAGCTCCTTTAATGCCAAATGACAGTCATACAAGGTCAAGCTCAAGTTGAAGCACGTCTGAAGGCTAAGCTTGAGGGAATCAGTAAAATGTTGAAGACAACAAATTCTGGAAACCATGAAGGAAGCTAGATCTGCTTCGGGCAAGGGTAAGGAACCAATTTCTTCTCCTTCTACTCATAGTGTGGTGTTTAGATCTACTGGTGGTATGGGCCCAAATACGGGCAGGAGTGATGCTGGTATCTATTCATATTAATAGAAATGTTGATAATCAGGGGAATTTCAACCAGGGGAATGGCAAGAGGCCAAAATTGAAATTCCCCAGGTTTAATGGTGATAATCCACGATTGTGGTTGAGGACATGCCATAGATACTTTACATATAACCATATGTCTGACTTTGAGAAGATTGGCCTTACTGTTATGAATTTAGAAGGGTTGGCTGACCAATAGTTTGTAGATTACATTGATGGGAAAGAAAACATGTCATGGGAAGCTTTCACTAAGTTGTTGATGGGCTCGTTTTATGAATCCTACTGGAGGGAGTTTAACAGCTTAGTTTAATAAACTGACACAGACTGGTTCTATCCAAAACTACATAACTGAGTTTGAAGAATTGAGGGCACTTATGATAGAAAAGAACAAGCATCCGTCTGAAGAGTATTTTGTTGAAAAGTTTCATTGGGGTTTTGAGAGAGGACATTAGTAAGCTAGTAGAAGTGCTTAGCCAAGTACTTTACTCTCAACTACACAGTTGGCATTGAAACAAGAGGATATTGTTCACCTACTAACTAAGGGGCAAAAGACTGCCACTAAATTAGCTAGTACTTACAATGAATCTTGTTGGAAGACAGATTATAGCAGCAATAAAGCTAAGCGCTCTGCTACAGTACCAATGAAGTATCCCCCCTATTAAGAAATTAACTGCTGGAGAGATGGAAGCCAGGAGGAAAAAGAATATGTGTTTCAATCGTGTTGAGACTTTCCATGTGGGGCATAGGTGTAAGAGGGTGTTCTTGATCATGTCAGACCCTGATGAAGAGGCAATAGAATAATTGGTGTTGGAGGACTCATTGATGAAGAAAAGGAACCAAAGATCTCTTTTAAATGTTGTTGCAGGACAAGTACATTCTAACCCTCTCGAGCTGATGAGAAGAGTTGGGAGTATGAAGATAACTATTCTATTAGATACTGGTAGTACTCATAGCTTCTTGGACCCACACGCAACTGAGAAACTTGGTTGTGTCATTAGTATACAAGCCCTTTACAAGTCACAATAGCAAATGGTAATAATATCGAATGCAACTCTAAGTGTCCCCAATTTGAGTGGTAGATGGGGCAATGTAAGCTCAGCACACCAGTAAGATTACTGAAGTTAGGGGATGTGATATGTGGTGGGAGTTGATTTATTGAGGCAATTAGGGCCAGTACATTTGATTTCAAAAAGAATACAATGAGCTTTCAGTATAAAAAATAGAATGGTCAACTTGCCTGGTATTCAATCTGAAGTCAAGCTGAGTATGATATATGCTGAGGGGATGAGTAGATTGGTGAGAAAGGAAGAAGGAGAATTTATGGATTGCTTCTATTTTATTTTTGCCAAATAAGTGGTAGAAACCAGTAATAGTGCTCTTGAGATACTACCATTACTCTGTGAGTTCAAGCACCTATTTGATACCCCTGTGGAGCTGCCCCTAAAAAGAAGCATGGATCACATTATTCCTATCAATGCTGGTGTGGAACTAATGAAGCAACACCCTTACAAGTACCCCCGTTATAGAGGCAAGAAATTGAAAAGTTGGTCACAGAAATGTTGCAAACTAGAGTGATTAAACCCAGTAACAACCCTTATTCGTCACCTGTCTTGTTGGCCAAAAAGAGGAGGGAGTTGGAGGTTATGTGTGGATTATAGAAGACTCGATTACATCACAATTGAGGATAATTATCCCATTCTACTAATAAGTGACCTATTGGATGAATTGAGTGGAGCTCAACTATTTTCTAAGATTGATCTTAGAGCTAGGTATCACCAGATAAGAGTGGGCCCTGAAGACATTCAGAAATCAGCTTTTATGATTGCTTCTGGTTTATATGAATTCAGAGTGATGCCATTTGGCCTCACTAATGCTCTAGCAACATTTCAAGCTGTGATGAACCAAGTTTTCTATGATTATCTAAGAGACTTTGTGTGGTTTTCTTTGATGATATAATCATCTATAATAGAAGTATAGAGGAGCACTTGCTGAATCCCAGGAAGGTATTTAAGTTGTTAGATCAGAATAAGCTCTTTGCAAAGCTCTCCAAATGTGTGTTTGGATATTCTCAAGTGGAGTATTTGGGCCATGTGATTAGCAATCAAGGAGTTTTTGCTGATCTAAACAAAATCAAGGCAATGATAGAGTGGCCAATTCCAAAGACTGCGAAAGCCTTGAGGGAATTTCTTGGGTTTACATGATATTATATAAAGTTTATAAAGGGGTACAGATTATTGGCAAGGCCACTTACTGATCTCACAAGAAAAGGACAATTTCATTGGGCGGTTGAAGCTGAGAATGCTTTCTGCAAATTGAAAGAAGATATGGTCTTTGCACCAGTCTTATGTAAGACCAACATCCTCTAACCTTTATCAGTAAAGCCCTGGGGACAAAAACTTGTGTCTCTCAATATGTGGAAAAAGAATTTCTAGCTATTCCATTGGTTGTTGATAAATGGAGATCCCATTTGCTCCATGCTCCTTTCATTATTAAGACAGATCAGAGGGTTATTTTAGACAACGATAAGATGTTCACTAGCAACTTTCGGCAAGAGTTGTTTAAGCCAGTGGGCATTCAACATCAATTAAGTACAACTTACCACCCTCAGATAGATGGGCAAACTGAGAGGGTCAATCAATGTCTTGAAACCTATTTAAGGTACGTGTACGATTCTAATCCCGAAATTTGGTCTACATGGGTACCTATGGCTGAATTTTGGTATAACGCAAGCTTTCACATTGCCTTGGGTATGTCACCTTTAGAGGCTCTCTATGGTTTCAAACCTATCCCACTCACTTTTGGGGCCTATATACAAAGTTCAGTGGGAGGTGTCACTGAAGCTTTATACACCAAACAATTGATTATGTATCAGCATAGGGAAATGCTTAGAAAAGCCCAAGAGAGGATGAAGTTATATGTAGACTGGAAAAGAATTGCAAGGGAGTTTGGAGTTGGAGATTGGATCCATCTGAAACTGAAGCCATACAGGCATAAATCACTTCATAAAAGTATGGTATGGTTCTTTAGTCCAAAATATGCAGGGTCATTTCAAATTATTGCCAAGGTGGGTGCTGCTGCATATAAATTGTTGTTGCCTTCTACTGCCAAAGTACACCCGGTCTTCCATGTTTCTCTCCTTAAGCAGAATATTGGCCCAGTCACTCTTGTTACTACAGAATTGCCTAAGTTTGATGATGATGGGAAGGTGTTGTTGAAACCATAGAAATTTTTGGCTCGAAGATTGGTTAAAAGGGGAACTCTCCAGCAACTTAACTTCTAATTCGCTGGACTCATCTTCCGGATGCCGAAATACATGGGAATTCTATGAGGATGTAGTCCATAAATATCCTGAATTGTTGTCTTGAGGTCAAGACTACATGAGAAGGGGGTAATGTTACAATGAAGAGCATGAAGACTGTAACAGGAAGTTCACATTTAAAATTTCGTTTTTTTGTTATGCAGCATTGTCATGTTTTCACTTATAAAAGCGTGATAGGAGTTTACGATCATGTTGTTACGACGTCGTGGTTAGTAAGAACGACGTCGTGGTTAGTAAGATTGACGTCGTTTAGGATCATAGAGGAACGACACCGTTTTGATATCACTCACGTTGTACGTACGAGGTCTGCTGACAACAATCACACATGCATCATTTTACATTCAATGAAAAAGTTGATAGCAAATCTCTGATAATTATCTCCCCTTTATGCGTACTTCTCACGAGCATTTGCTCATCGTTTATGCGTCACAATTTCATTTGTGACAGAATTTTTCATTTGTATAGTAAGTAGATTGAAATAACTCCAAATGTACAGGTCTCAACTTCCGAGCCAATCACTCTATTAGACCTAAAACTTTGTACTAGATTCTCCGAATTTTCAATTCAATTTGATTCAGATATTTTCCTTCAGGTCCTATATTTATTTTTCTTTACTTTTTTTTTTTCCTCTTCTGGAAGCAAAAGTAGTGTTGTTTCATATACAGATGAATAATAATAAAGTTCCCCACCCCCCTCCCCATTTCCATTGATGCAAAAGGCGGTCTAGGCGGCGCCTAAGTGTTAGACGACCCGCCTCCAATCATGTTGAATAAGCCACCTTAAGCGTTTGTGGGGCTGGGTGGTCCTAGCGTTTATTCATATTTTTATTTTATTTTATTTTTTAATGAAAACATCGCTGTTTTTGAACTTAAGACAGTTGATTAACTTAAAAATATCCCTCACTCTCCTCATTCCAGCGCCAGAAAAATGAAACTAAGTTAAGCCCCTCTTCCTCACACTTCAAGTTCCTCCGTCGCCCTTTTTTTCATTCCATCTTGATAATTGATTAACTATATGAACCTTTGTAGTGAAGTTTGGTCCACTATAAGTATAAACCTATAACTCAAACATATAAAAACTAATTTTTTTAAAGGGGGGGGGGGGAATCCTCTAGGCGGTGCCTGGACGGCCTAGCGCTAGGTGGTCCCAAATCGCTTCTCCTCCGCTTTTCACTTTCGCAACCATGCCCATTTCTCGTAAATAGAAATTTTATGAGGGTTCTCGTAAATAAAAATTGTGAGGCTTCACTTTTTGAAAATAAAAGGAGTAAAAATAAACAAAATAATAAAAGTCACGAATTTTGAAAAATATATACAGTACCCACATTAACAGAACCGACCTTTAGGCGGGCAAGGTGGGGCCGTTGTGCTGGGGCCCCCGCCAACGAGGGCCTCCGGGTTTTTTTTTTTTTTTTTTTCTTCTATATTATGTATAAATCTGTATTTCTGAATATATGTTTAACATATGCTAAGTATAGCATAAATCGACGTAACTCAAGCGGTCAATTTCTGAAGCGAAAAGATTAGACAGGTGAGAGGCGGGATCTATGTCTTATAAGTATCAATAACATTTTTACATATTAAATGATTATGATGGACTTATCATTTTAAGGCTCATTCAAACATAGTCTGAAATTTATTTTTAATTAATTAAAATTATTTAAAATAATAATATTAATGTCTTAAAGGGTCTAATTGTTTTTTTCATCGAATCCTTTCAAAAATTGGAGTGGCTCTGCCCACATATGGTGAAAAATGAAAATCAATGTAAGCATTTGTTTATAATAATTATTGTTTATATGCAGCAAGATGCTGATGCGTAGAGGTGCATCTGAAATAATTATATAAATATGTAGTGAAGGTGAGGGAGCAAGTAGTGGGCATTGAATAGACTTCCATGAATGGCTAGCGGATAAAATCATAGATTCCGTCTACTTTTTTCTATTTTTGGTACTCACATTCAACCATTTCTATTTACCGTCATTTGTGGGCTCATCTACCTCAAAATGAAAAACAAAAAGACAACTGCTACAAACACACGAAAAATTTCATTTTTACTCCGTATGTTAAGTCGTGTTCAGTAAAAAAATTATATATTAAATTTTTTTAATTTTAGTCCTATATGTTTCAAAAGTTGTCTAATTTAAGGATACTAACCATCACCAACGATCAATTTAGCCGAAATTGGACTAATAAATTTATGGCTTTTGAGTGCTAATACTTATGTGTTAAGTATTTGTCCAGATACCATGTTAAATCATTAAATTACTTTAGTAGCTCACCCAAAAAAGAAAAGAAAAAAGTAAATTCTAATTTTCGTATAAGGTGCATCTTATTTTATTTTTTATTTTATTTTTTTTCTTTCTTCATCTTTCTCAAATTTATTAATCACGTGCGTCACACGTGATTAATTGTGGCCAAATTGACAATTTTTTATGGCCAGTGTCCCTAAATTGGACAACTTTTAAAATATATAAGACTAAAATTAAAATTTTCTAAGCTTACAAGATTTTCACTGAACAAAACATAATATACAGGATTAAAAATTCATTTTTCCCAACTAACAAATTAAAATTAATTAAATACTATGGTGTTCCCAAGAAACATGTTGACAACAAAAAAACCCTAATACCAACAGACATGTATAACAAATATGCGAATTATTGCACATGTTACATTGTAATAATTGTACTCCATTATTAACATTATTATCAGTCTCTGGTGTCTTTTTATGGGCTAAATCTTCAAATTTGACGTTCTATCTTTACCAAATAAAGTATTGTACATCACAATTAAAGTTGATAAAATTGACCTGATCCCGTTAAATCTTTACATTCGACGTCCTATATTTACTAAACAAACTATTGTACGTCACAATTAGAACTGACAAAACTAGTCTGGTTCATTAAATCTTTAAATTCGGTGTCCTATTTTTATTAAGCAAATTATTGTTCATGATAATTAGAGCTGATAAAACTTTATTAAACAAATTATTGTTCATGACAATTAGAGCTGATAAAACTGACCTGACTCAATAAATCTTTAAATTTGGCGTCCTATCTTTACTAAATAAATTATTGTACATGACAATTAGAGCTGACAAAACTGATCTGACCCATTAAATATTCAAATTCGGTGTCCTATCCTTACTAAACAAACTATTATACATCACAACTAGAGCTGACAAAACGGCTCGGCCCATTAAAATCTTCAAATCCGATGTGCTATCTTTACAAATTAAATTATTGTACATCACATCTAGAACTGACAAAGTTGGGCAGGTCCATCAATTGACCCAAATTTTATATTGGGCTGGGCTGCCAAAATTAAGGCCCCAAAAAGTTTGGGCCTATATTGGGCAACCCCATCAGGCTTGAAATTTTGGCGGGCTGATGTTGGGCTGGCCCGCTTTGAGATTTTATAACAGATTAAAATTGTAGTTATACAGCTGTACAACAACACCACTCTTGGTCCTTTTTGAGAAAGGGGAAAATAAGAAGAAGAAATCAATTTTTATTGTTATCTAAATTCCGTGGTCAGCATCTTCATCCCTTTGGAGTTGTGCATGTCCCTATGACAAAGGGCACTGGTGCTGATTTATTGCTAAGTATCGGAGTACCCGTGTCGTACGAGTGCGGGACAACCACCCGATCCTCCAATTTTCAGGCGATGGCTGTTTGTGGGCAGAACAGAAAACGTCTCCGGGAAGATGAACGGGTGGGTCACCAAAGAAACTAAACCGGCACATATCAATACTTTAGGCTTTATAATAGGCCTTCTAGAACAGGCCTTACACAATTAAATTAAAGGCCCATCAGAAATGGGTCTTTAAATTAAATAAGAAAGGCAATAGGCTTATCACAATAGGGTTGAATCAGTCTCGTTAGGCCTTCTCCAATGATAATACCCAAAAAGCAGGTATTTTGCTGCCACGTCAGCGCCAACTCAAAAGCAAAAATACCCCTACCTCCAAAACAAAACTCCTCCCCAACAATATACCCAAAAAGTAGATATTTTTGGGGGACTCACCTTAATATCCTATTTATCCCATTTATATTTTTATTTATCATCTATATTATAATTAACTTATTTCGGATAAATAATTAATAATTAAATATTTCGATTGTTTTAATTTTTTAATATTTTAGGATATTTTCGGAAGAAAAAAAAACCAAAAAAAAATTATTATTTTTTTTATTACGTAAATAGTAAAAATACAAATTGAAAGCTCACACCGTACAAGAAAAAAAAAAAACCCCGATAGCAACAACGCCTACGAAGAAACGTCCAATTTAATATCTAGCTAATTATTTCCGGATCGAGCCCAAACATGCTCAATTAAATCCTGTCGAAGCTGGAGATGTTTCTGCTTATCCCGAAGTTGGACACCTCTTCTAACGTAGTCAATGAATGCTCCAGTTGATCCTTGACTTACGTGTGGAGGCGGTATTGCGTAATTGGGATCGTCGGACCAATCGATCGCTGCATTTCCTTCATTTTCGATAATCATGTTGTGCAATATAATGCAAGTTAACATTATATCCTTCAAGTTATTCTTGTACCAAAAACGACTAGGACCGTGAATCATTGCAAAACGAGCTTGAAGCACTCCAAAGGCCCGTTCGACGTCCTTTCTAGCAGCCTCTTGCAGTACCTTGAAATGTTGTCTCTTCGGATCTTGGGGAAATTGAAAGCTTTTCACAAAAGTAGCCCACTCTGGATAGATTCCATCGGTGAGATAGTATCCTTGATTATATTGCTTACCATTGATTGTGAAATTAATGGAGGGCGCGACTCCTTGCAACGTTTCAGTAAACAAAGGAGACTGATTGACCACGTTTATGTCGTTGTTGGAGCCTGCTACTCCAAAGTAGGCATGCCATATCCATAGATCTGCAGAGGCAACCGCTTCGAGCATGATTGTTGGGACGTCATGATCACCTCGTGTGAATTGGCCCTTCCAAGCTACCGGACAGTTCCTCCATTCCCAGTGCATGCAATCAAGGCTTAAATAGACATTCTACAGCGGTTGTTTCGGCAACACGTAGGTACTCATCCCATTGATCGGCAGGTCCCCCATACGCCAATTGGCGCATGGCAACCGTACACTTTTGGAGTGGAGAGAACCCTTTTTGTCCAGTTGCATCGACCCTCAACCGGAAATAGTCATCGTGGCCTTCCAATGCATCAACTATGCGCAAGAATAACTCTCTCGACATACGAAAACACCGGCGATAACGTCTCGCTTCCGTATATCGGATCTTCAGAGAAGTAGTCGAGGTAGAGTCTTGCATGCCCCGCCTCACGATCTCGGCGAACGTACGTTCTTCGTTTTCTAGCTCTGCCGTCAGAAGTCCCAGCGTTGACAAGTAACTCTTGTTTTTTTTTAAGTAACGACTGTATTTCTTTCTCAGTCGTAACATCAATTAAGAATTCAAGAAGACTACCACTTTCTTCAGAAGATGAAGACATTTTCGAAAATAGAGGAGTGTAATGTTATGGATTGAGATATGCAACAACCTGGAGAAAACCCCTTTTATAGACTAGAGTTATAACGGCTAGTTTTGTAACGGCTAGTTTTATAACGGCTAGTTTTGTAACAGCTAGTTTTATAACGGCTAGTTTTGTAACGGCTGGTTTTATAACGGCTAGTTTTAGAATGGAAAGAAGTACAATGGCTCGTTTTATAACGAAAAGAAATACAACGTCTAGTTTTATAACGGAAAGAAGTACAACGGCTCGTTTTATAATGAAAAGAAATACAACGGCTAGTTTTATAACGGAAAGAAGTACAACGGCTAGTTTTATAACGGAAAGAAGTACAACGGCTCGTTTTATAATGGAAAGAAATACAATGACTAGTTTTGCAAACAACGACTACTTTTCCAAAGCTACATCCCCCACTTCTTCTTGATTTTATCCACCACAAGGACGTGGAAACGCAATTGGTCCTCTGTCATATTCGAGGTGTCTTTCATCACTATTTTATACTCTTTAGCAGTGGCAATAGAGTTCAATCCTTCGATCTTTTGTTTGTTTTGTTCTTCTAAGGCCTGGAGTCTTTGCTCAATAACGTCGATGCTTTCTCCGGCATTAGACGTGCCTGCTTTTCCCTTGCCCTTGCTCAATCGCCTAGCCGCATTCCTCTCCATTGGACGAGTGTGTTCCGTCTAGGGATGTAAACGAGCCGAACCAAGCCGAACAGTACCAGGCTCGAGTTCGGCTCGTTTGATTTTTAGTGGGCTCGAGTTCGGTTCGAGTTCGGCTCGAACTTATAAAAGTGTGTTCGAGTTCGGTTCGTTATATAATTACCAAGCTCGCGAATAGTTCGAGTTCGATTCGGCAAAAGCTCGATAACATAATAAGCAAACTTAAGTTCGAGCTCGGTTCGAAAAAGCTCGAAAACATAGTTTGAGCTCGGATTCGTGAAAAGCTCGATAACATAGTTCGAGGTCGGGTTCGTGAAACCTGTAATAAAGCTCGAGAGTCACTAAAACAAAGCTCGTTTATAGACTAAGCTCAGTTTTTAAATGAAAACATTTACTAAAAGTCATAGTTGGTCTGGTAGTATAAGACCTTTGCCTTATTTTAAATGTTCTAGAGTTTAAATCCCATTGAACACATATATTTTTGAAATAAATATATATATACATATATATTCGAGCTGGCTCACGAGCTAGCTCGTAAGCTCGGCTCGCGAGCCTGAGTTCGCGAACAGGCTCGCGAGCTTACGAACCAAATACTTGCAGGCTCGAGTTCGGCTCAAAAATTTTGTCGAGCTCGAAATTGGGCTTGGGCTCGGTTCGTTTAGGCCAGCGAACGATCCCGAACGAATATTTTTTCGAGCCGAAACCCGAATAGCTCGCGAACAGTTTGGTTTGATTACATCCCTAGTTCCGTCCTAACTTCCTCTCCAGTGCTGGAGTCGGTGTTTGAAGATATCACATACTCTCCAGATGCCGATACTTTTATCTTTTTTTAGCCGCGAGCATCGTCGTCTAGATTGGCAAACTTCGGGCTATCTTTCAATACATACCAAGAACTCATATGATTAAACTCCTCTCCATGTTTTGCAGTATATTGAACCTTCGCCTTCTCTATGATATTTGCATCGTTACAACCGCTTCCCCAGGCCTTATTCTCAATATTGTAACAGCCATAGAACCATCTCACTTGTTTCTGCAGGGTATAGTGGTACACATAATTATGCGTGCATAATAGGTCGATTAAATTGTCTAGTTAATAACATTTGCATGCATAATTAGTCGTGTAATGCTCGTATTGGTATTATTGGACAAATTAATGTTGTTTGACTTATTTTGAAGCATTAAGGTGAAATTAGACCAAAAAGTCGAACTCGACTTAAACTGGATGCGAGAACAAGTATCACACGTAAAAAACCGAGCAAAAATTGATCCAAGTTTGCTGGGAATTGGTCTCGGCCGAGCCAGAGGAGCTCGGCCGAGCTTGAAGGTCAGCAAAAGACGTAAAACTTGTCTGTTGAAGATTCTCGGCCGAGCCATAAATTCTCAGCCGAGCCACTTTTATAGGGAGCTCGGCCGAGCCAGAAATTCTCGGCCGAGACAGGCGATGGCCCAGCCCAAGTCATGCGCGGATTAATCCTTTTCTGGCCCAAATTGAGTCTAATTCATCCTCGACTATAAATAGAAGATCCAAAAGTCCGAAAATTACACTTTGACATTGATTCGAGAGCGCGGACTTGGAAATTTTGAAGAACCAGAAGACTCAAGATTCAACAACTCGGGTTTTATAGTTTTAATGTTTTCTTTTTATAGTTTGTTCTTAGCGATCGCTATGATCGGCTAAGCGTTTATTTTCCCGTCTTTGACTATGTTGAACTCTAGACTGTTATTTATGTAATTAATTCAGTAATTGCTTAATTTAATTATGTTCTGAGATTACTTGTGTTATTGGATTACTCTATCTTTTATATGTTTGTTATGTGGACTGATCACCCTAGTAATAGGCATATAGCTGTCGCTAGGTCATGAATTCATAATCCGTAATTGTTATGCGTTTATGCCCAAAAGTAGCAAAAAGTGGTTACTCGCTAGGATAACATAAAGTCGCGGTCACTTGTACCGCGTTCGTGAGTACAACACTGTACCTACTCCGTTGCCTTAATTCCCTATGCGTCTGATTAATATTGTTCTAGCGAGCGTCTCCTAGGACTACTTAATTGGATAGGATTAATTGCTAAGTTCTTAGGATTAATTATACTTAAGGGGTAACAAGGGTTAGCTAAGCGTACCTGTTAATTCTTGGAGTAGGAGTCTCAGAACTAATTAGTTAAGTAGTTGCATTAGTTACATGGATATTCAGGCTAGGGGGATACTGGGTTAAAGGTGGGATACTTTTTATTCACTAGTTAATTCATCTTTAGTTATTTTGCATTAGTTAATTAATTCAAATCAAAATTCCCCCCTTATTATATTTATACTGTTAGTACTTATATAGAATTGGAAATTCTGAAGAACACGAAGACTCAAGATTCGGCGATTCGGGTTTTATAGTTTTATGTTTTCTTTTATTAGTTTGTTCTTAGCGATCGCTATGATCGGCTAAGCTTTTATTTTCCCGTCTTTGACTATGTTGAACCCTAGACTGTTATTTATGTAATTAATTCAATAATTGCTTAATTTAATTATGTTCTGAGATTACTTGTGTTATTGGATTACTCTATCTTTTATATGTTTATTATGTGGACTGATCACCCTAGTAATAGGCATATAGCTGTCGCTAGGTCATGAATTCATAATCCATAATTGTTATGCGTTTGTGCCCAAAAGTAGCAAAAAGTGGTTACTCGCTAGGATAACACAAAGTCGCGGTCACTTGTACCGCGTTCGTGAGTACAACACCGTACCTACTCCGTTGCCTTAATTCCCTATGCGTCTGATTAATATTGTTCTAGCGAGCGTCTCCTAGGACTACTTAATTGGATAGGATTAATTGCTAAGTTCTTAGGATTAATTATACTTAAGGGGTAACAAGGGTTAGCTAAGTGTACCTGTTAATTCTTGGAGTAGGGGTCTCAGAACTAATTAGTTAAGTAGTTGCATTAGTTACATGGATATTCTGGCTAGGGGGATACTGGGTTAAAGGCGGGATACTTTTATTCACTAGTTAAATCATCTTTAGTTCTTTGCGTTAGTTAATTAAATCAAAACAAAACTCCCCGTTATTATAGTAATGAGTCTTCAACTGGTTATGAGTCCTAAGTAGCGTGCCACTTGGACGGTTCTTGTTGTATGCCTCGGCGATCCGAACCCACATTTGATCAAGCTTTTGATCGTTTCCAATAACAGAGTCTGTGCTGATATCGAGCCAACAACTACAGAGAAGAACGTTTTCATCATGAGAGTAAGTTTTCTTTTGTGGAGCTGGAGCCCTGGGTGGATGATCAGCAGCCTCAAAGTCGGCAGCGAGATTTATTCGATCAAGTCCGACTGGGGAGAACTGAGACGAGAAAGGAGACGAACGCTGAGAGTTCGGGGTCGGAGTGTCTCTGTCTGTATCGGAACTATCACTACCGGGCCTTCTCAATGAATTTATGCCCATCATCGGACAAAACCCAGACTGAGGAGGTTGCATGTACGGTATTTGATTCGGATGCATGTAGAATGCTGGTGCAGATGGAATAAACGGCATGGGTTGGTTGTTGCTACCTTCCGAAAATTTTGGAAAATGAGTAGGAAAATGAGTTGGAAAATTAGGATTTTGAGGATTGAAGTTGGTAACAGGTGGACGAAAGTTGATATTTGGAGGCGATGCTTCTTCTCTGGAATTCGAAGAATTGAACCATTGCGTCCACGGATTTTTATCCATTTTTTTCTTTTTTTTCGATGTGAAGAGGAGAAGAGAATAAACTTATCTTGAAAATTGAAATTTGAGAATAGTAGGTAATGTGGGGAAAATGATGAAGTGAGAAGATATATTTATAGGGTAAATTTAATTTTTTTTTTTAAAAAATTATTTTCTAAAAGCTAGATAATTTCAGTGAAAAGAAAATAAAAAAAAAAAGAAAAATTTGGAGCCATTGCAATAGCGGCTATTTTTAAATACACACACATATCTCAATTTTAATACACACACATATCACATTAAATAGCAGCCAAAAAAAAAAAAAAAAAAACGAAAAAAAAAAAGGTAATTATGAGGGGGACAATGGCGCCGGCCGCGGGGCCCACGCCTGCACGCGCCTTGCTCGCGCGTGGCGCCCACGCGCCTGCGCTGCGCCATTTGATGGGCGCGTCCCTCTCCCCCCGCGGCTTCCCCACTCGCGCCAGGGTACTCAAATACCTGGGTAGCGATTTCGCTACCCGGGTTCCCACCTCCACTACCCAAAAATCCCCCCCAATGGTGAATACCCAATTTTGTGGTATTTCATCACTTTCCACCTAGGCAAAAAACCTCCCATTGGGGAGGGCCTTATAATCGGATCGGTGATCAAATCGATTTTATCAACGATTATTGGTCTAATAATTTGGATCGATCGAACCGACGGTCCATCCGTTTATTGAACATTAGCAATACATAATTTTCTATTATATTATACACTCTTTTTTAGGAATTAGCAATACGTACGTGCGTTGCACGTGTTCACTATTTTTTTTTAATTATTATCTAATCAAAACAATTAATATGAACATAAAATAATTGTATCTTGTGTGGTGATATTGGTTGATCATTCTAATATAACTCAATGTAGTTATTACTCATGGTAATATATATACACAATTTTTTAGATTATTCAATGCCAGAAAAAAAAAATGAAAGATTTAATCAATTAAGCAAATACAATCCAAAATCAAATAAAATTAAAAATAATCATAAAAGAAGAAAAAAGAGGTTAAATAATCTTAATTTAGCAAAACACGTTATAAAAATGTCAAAAGATTCATAAAAACGACATACCATGATATAATGTATTATTCCTACAAAATTTATTTATATATATATATATATATATAAAGTTTGATATATTCTAATTATTGTTCACTTCTCAATATAGATAAATTTCGGCATTATTAATCATCAATACTGATACTCCCTCCATCCCATCTTATCTTGCACAATTTCCGTTTTCGTCCGTCCCAAGCGAACTTGCACACTCCTTAAAAAAGAAAGATATAATAAAATTTCCATCCTCAAAATCTCCACCCTCAATCAACCTTTTAAAAGTCAACAAAATCTCAAAAAATAACTTTTTTTAATACTTGTGCGAACCTCCTCTATGCAAGATAAGGTGGGACGGAGGTAGTACAAAATATATTATATAATAAAAAAATCAAAATAATTGTTAATTTTCAGTAAAACGGTTCACAAACTCAAATTTCTCATTCAACCTTCCAATTGTTTGGAGTTGCTGAAGTGGGTTCGCATGGTAAATATCTCGGACTCCTTTCTATTATTGCCAAAATAAGCAAGAGAATTTTGCAGGCATTAAAGAATGGGTTAGTAAGCGCATCAATGGTTGACAAGAAAAGTAATTAAGCAAAACAGATAAAGAAGTGCTCATTAAATCTATTATATAAGCAATATTCATGTACACAATGTCTTGCTTCCAGTTGCCGGACCATGTTCTTATTAATCTGGAGAATTTGGTAAAATCTTATTGGTGGGGGTAGGGGGGATAGCTCGACGTCCTCAAGCAACGAAAATCTTAAGGTGGCCTAAGCTTTGCAATTTGAAAACATTTAACCTTGCCATGTTGTCTAAGCAAGCATGGGACCCTTTAGTTTCTCCATCCAGTCTCTTTGCCCGAATCATGTAGTTCCAGTACTGCCCTTCCACTTTTGTGTTACATGCTACTCTTAGTTCTCATCCCAAGTTTACATGGCACCGCATTATGGCGGGTCATCGTGTTATTCTTCTTGGTTGTCGAAGGATCATGGGCAATGGCAATAACCCTCTTCCATGATAGATGGGTTCCTTTGCCTCCCCATTTTCCTATCAGATCAGCTACATCAGGCCTCCCGCAAGACGCCTGAATCCGCTCCATCGTTGATTCAGATCTTGGACTCGGCAATGGACTATTAATTCGACCAATTTTGACCTATTGAATGCTGACATGATTCTCGCTATTCATATGAAAAATCACCATTTCATTGCATGTGATATTATTTTCATTCTGGTAACTTTTTGGTCCGACCGCATATCATTTTATTATGAGTTCTTCCGAAGATCTTATTGGCACCTACTTCTTCCCGGTTAGTAGCTATGGCCCGAACCTCATTTGGAGGAGAATTCAGAAGTTTAAATTATCAGCCCGTATCTTGAATTTTCTTTGGAGATGCTGCTCTAATTCTTGTCATCGTCCAATGACTTAGCTCGCCGTCATCTTCATCATGTACCCCGTTGTTCTTTATGTTCACCACCTGATCACTCTTTAGTGCATCTCTTCTTCATGGGGTCACTGTCCTCATCTATTTAGCAAGCAGCTGGAATTTATGAAACTATCTTCCGATTCTGACAACATATATGCGACTTGTAGTTTCAAGAGATTTTACTTCTCGATGACTTAAATATAGAATAATACTATGTTTTCCTTACCCACTTAATCTAGTTTCAACAAAATAAATGTGTCTTCTCTGATGTCCGTAAATACTCACGAGTATTGCTTGCAACAACAACCCAGAGCTTGCAAGATTTTCGTTATGCTAATTCCTTCCCTCAAATGTCACAATCCCACCCTTTTATCCCTTGCTTGTTCTTCCCCGGAATGTCATTTTTCATATATTTTTTATGGGGGTACATCATCTGCTCGGAATTTAATGAGAGATGTTATGAGCCCTGCTTTTTTTTTTTTTTTTTAATGGCATATTGTTGGCAAAATTTTTATTAATTTTATTTTGCACATGCTTACTCATAATTCTTTGAGTCCTTTTGTTAGTAGCACTTTCATTATGCTTATTTGGAAAATTAGAAAACCAAAGGTTATAACCCAATTTCGCCCGATTAGTTTGTGGAATGTCATTTATAAGTTAGTTTCTAAAGTGCTCTCTAATTGGGTACGGGCCTACATCCCTTTTATAATCTTTGAATCTCAGTCAGTCTTCATCTCGAGTCGGTTAATTATGGATAATATTCTTACCACTTATGAATTACACAATTGTATGAAGCTCAGGAAATTCGGAAAAAGAGGGACTCATGTCTATTAAGTTGGGTATGAGTAAAGCCTTTCGCTGAGTTGAGTGTTCTTTCGTCTTTCGTATGCTTCTTGCTTGAGACTTTCCTAAGAGTTTTTATGACATTGTTTTGCCTTGCTTGTCATTTGTGCAATTTAGCTTCCTTCATTAATATATTAATTTTGGCTCACTCATGCTAAAATCGGGGAAATTCTTCAGGGGGATCCCCTCCCCCCTATTTGTGCTAAAGTTTTTTCTTGCATTTTACTAAGTTCGTTATCAATCTCTACAACAGTGTTTCAGGGCAATGTATTAATTTTGAGAAATCAGGGATTTTTTTAGGCCTAATACACAAGCTCAGATTCGTCACTCAATCTGCCAATTATTTGGAATCGCTGAAGTGGCATCACATGGTAGATATCTCAGCTCCTTTCTATTGTTGGCCGGAATAAAGAATTGAGTTTTGCAGGCACTAAAGAATTATTAAGTGCATTAATGGTTGGTAAGAGAAGCAATTAAGAAAAACGGGTAAAGAAGTGCACATTATATCTATTTTATAAGCAATATCCACGTACACAATGTATTGTTTCCAATTGTCGAACCATGTTCTCATAATTTGGAAAATTTGAAAAAAATCTTATTGATTAGGTGTGGAAGGGGGGGGGGGGGGGGACGAGGAAAATTGGTGGAATTCTTGGGACGTCCTCAAGCAACGAAAATCACAAGGTGGCCTATTGAAGGCTGATATGATTCTCGCTATTCCTCTGAAAAATCACCATTCTCCGGACCGTTGGATGTTAGATTATTCCCATTGTAGTAACTTTTCGGTCCGATCCGCATATCATTTTATTATGGGTTCTTCCGCAGAACTTACTGGCACCTACTCCTACCCAGTTAGTAGCTATGGCCCGAACTCCATTTGGAGGAGAATTTGAAAGCTTACAAGCCTGTATCTTGCATTTTCTTTGGAGATGCTGCTCTAATTCCTGTCATCTTCTAACATCCTAGCTCGTTGTCAACTTCATTATCAGCCCCGTTGTTCTTTATGTTCGCTGCTTGATCACTCTTTAATGCATCTCTTCTTCACGTGCCTCATTTCCTCATTAATTTAGCAAACAATTGAAATTTATGAAATTATCTTCCGATTCTGACAGCATCTACGCGACTTGTAGTTTCAAGATATTGTGCTCCTCGATGACTTAAATATAGTAAAATACTTTTTTGTCCTTGCCCACTTAATCTGGTGTCAACGAAATAAAATTATCTTTTGCGATGTTCGTACATACTCACAAGTATGCTTGCTAATTATTTTCCTTAAACATCACAGCCACACCCTTGATTGATTGCTTGTTCTTCCCCCAAATGTCATTATTCATACATACTTTGATGGGGGTACATCATTTGCCCGTAACTCCTCATTTGCTGGTATTTATGCTTGCTTCTAGGATGCCCAATTTATAAATATCTTTGAAGTATGTTAAAGTTCTTGCTCTTTGTGAGGCAGTTCGACTTACCACTAATACTGGAGTTCCCAAGTTTTGTACTCTTGGGGATTCTAGCACCACTATATTCACGTCGATAGGTGATGCGGACTATGCCTATGCATGTATGCCTTTGTTATCTAATATTAGACATTTACTCTCTTCCTTCCACGGAAGGAAATTGTATTGGATAGGACGTATAATAAAATTTATAGCGCCAAAAGAATTGTTTGTCCCATGCACCACCCTTTTTATGTCAATCAGTGTTGACCGATTCAAGCAACCATTACTGAAATTGCTTTATGTTTAAAAAAACTACAATGACTTGATATTTACAAATTATAGCGAAGTAGCATGAGTATTCAGATATAGATTTTTTTAATTATATTTATGTTTATGCATGATAAGATTTATCACAACAAATTCGCTCACGATTTCTTTTTCTTTTTTTTTTTTAATATTTTAAACTTTGCATTTTTGTAATAGGGTCAATTACCAAAAGCAACCTGTATTATGAGCCTTTTTCAGTTTTGCAACCTAAACTTTTTAGTTTTTCCAATGACAACCTGTATTAATTATTTTTTTTCAATTTGCAACCTCCGGCTATATTTCCGGCTATATAGGCCATGTGACTTGCACATGTTCTTTTTTGGACCAATAAGATGGCGACACGTGGCGGCTAATAAAATATTTAAAAAAAATATTAATAAATATTTTAAAAATTTCAGAAATTTCATTAATAAATCTAGAAAATTAAAAAAAAAATCTGAAATTCTTTTAGAAATTCTAAAAATTTATTTAAAATTTTAAAAAAATATATTTAAAATTTAAAAAAATTATTTATAATAAAAAAATAAAATAAAATAATTTTGTAATTAATTAAAAATTTCAGAACTTATAATTTTGTAATTAAAAATTATTTATAATGAAATTTCTGAAATTTTTAATTAATTACAAAATTATTTTATTTTATTTTTCGATTATAAATAATTTTTTTAAATTTTAAATATTTTTTTTAAATTTTAAATAAATTTTTAGAATTTCTAAAAGAATTTCAGATTTTTTTTAATTTTCTAGATTTATTAATGAATTTTCAGAAATTTTTAATTAATTACAAAATTATTTTATTTTATTTTTTCGATTATAAATAATTTTTTTAAATTTTAAATAATTTTTTTAAATTTTAAATAAATTTTTAGAATTTCTAAAAGAATTTCAGATTTTTTTTTTTAATTTTCTAGATTTATTAATGAAATTTCTGAAATTTTTTAAAATATTTATTAATATTTTATTAGCCGCCATGTGTCGCCATCTTATTGGTCCAAAAAAGAACATGTGCAAGTCACATGGCCTATATAGCCGAAAATATAGCCGGAGGTTGCAAATTGAAAAAAAATAATTAATACAGGTTGTCATCGGAAAAACTAAAAAGTTTAGGTTGCAAAACTGAAAAAGGCTCATAATACAGGTTGCTTTTGGTAATTGACCCTTTGTAATATGACCTTATAACTTAAATTAATAGTGTTAAGAAAAGTCAATATTTTTATTTGTTTATCTATATAATTTTTTCATCTTCTTATTCTATAAAATAATTTTAATATGTAACCACATTATATGCAAGTGTAAGAGCTTAATTTATGTTAGTTGTTAAGCTCAACATGAATTTGACATGTAAAAAAACCATATATATTAAATATGAATACTAAAAATTAGAAGTATGTATTATAATTTTTTTTAAGATTATTCCATAAAATTTATTATTTAAAAAAAAAGTATGAATAGTAAAAATATGACAGTTATGGATAAGATTGAAAAAAATCAATAAATTCAATTTTTTCTTTATTCCATACCTTAAGTAATTATATAATATAGTACAATTGTTTAAGATATATGCAAATAACATATAACTGGAAAGCTCTTTAAATCTACTTTAATACAAAATTGATTTCATTTCAAAATTCAAAGTATTGAAAGTGTAGAAGAAGGATAATTTAAGCATGTAGTTTTCTAGGAGAAGTTTTTAATATAAAAGGACTCTTACTTTTTATAATCAAGTAAGGAAAGCACATAAATTATTTTAAATTACTTAACTATCCTTAAATTTAATTCTTAATAAGGATATTTTACATTTAATAATCAAGTAAGGAAAACATAATTTATTTTAAATTACTTAACTACCCTTAAATTTAATTCTTAGTAAGGATATTGTAGGTATCACAAGAAAAGACGAAACCAAAAACAGGACGAAACAATTCATACTTTTCTATTAGTAATAGATAGATAGATAGATAGATAGATAGATAGATAGATAGATAGATAGATAGATAGATATATATATTATACACTCTTTATAATTCTCTTTGATTATTAAGAATTAATTAAATAATTAAAAATGAAATAAAGTTAAGCGATTATAATAATGAAGTACGCTTAAATTGACAGTGGTGCTCCCTGTCTCTCCATTGAGTAACACTTGTGTGCATGTGATGTACAATAGGCTTATTATACATCATTACAATTTACACATGGACTCCAAAAAATCGCTGAAACATAATTTATAAAAAATTTGCGTCCGCGAACTGGGTCAGCGCGCGGGTCGCGCCTTTTTTTTCAAAAAAATTCTACTGCAAGAACACAATAAGTCTACTGTCAGAACACAATAAGTCTACTATAAACACAAAATAATTATACTGCAAGAACACGATAAGTCTACTGAAGAACACAATAAGTCTACTCTAAACACAAAATTACTATACTATAAGACTCTAAACACAACATTACTATACTACAAGAACGCAATAAGTCTACTGTAAGAACACGATAAGTCTACTCTGAACAAAAAATAATTATACTACAAGAACACGATAAGTCTACTGAAGAACACAATAAGTCTACTCTAAACACAAAATTACTATACTACAAGAACATAATAAGTCTACTGTAAGAACACAATAAGCCTACTGTAAGACCACACACACACACACAAAAAAAAAAAAAAAAAAAAAAAACTGAAAATCTCACACGGGTCGGGCCAACAGCAACGGGTCGCGCGCGGATCTCAATGTGGACTGGTGTACAATAAGCCTATGGTGCATCATATGCACACAAGTTTTTGCCCTCTCCATTATCTTCTTTCGATTTTCATAAGATTTTCACGTCACTAGTCTTCTCTCTCCATTATTTTTTACGCCACCAAATCTCTTTCCTCTATCTTTTAACCTTTGTATATCCGTTTCTTTCTCATCCATACAGTTCATTAATGGAGCTTATGTCTCTCTCTCTCCTTCTCACACACACGAGAAACGTGTACCTATTTCTGGTTGCAGTCCCTCCGTCCCGACTTATTTTGCATTGGGGTCGGCATGGATATTAAGAAAAATTGCTTTTTGGTTATTTGTTGACTTTTCAAAGGTGGATTGAGGGTGAAGATTGAGGATGGAAATTTTGAGGGTGAAGATTATGTTATAACTTTCCTTTTTTAGGTTGTGCAAGATAAGGTGAGATGACCGTTTAAGAAAAGTGTGCAAGATAAGGTGAGACGGAGGGAGTAGTTAAGTTATTTCACTTGATCTATTTCTCCCCATCTCCAATAAAGATCATTGGATGCTTTTTATTTTTGTGAAGTTTGAATCCATGCTCAAAATCTTCAAAAACTCTTTGGTTCGGCCCGGCCGGCCGGACCACTCGGATTGTCAGTTCTAATCACAATAAACACACAAATAAATAGAAAGCTGAATGAGACTTTTTTTTTCCCAAAAAATAAAAAAAGGATAGCTGGTGTGGCAAAGCAAAAAAACGCCCACTTAAAAGATAGATATGTCAAATTGCATGTTTCTGTCGTTGGTTAGGATTTTTAAACCACACTATAGATTATCCGTTTGTTGTTTGCAGAGGTGGCAATTCGAGCAGTCAGGCCCGATCATGCCCAGTCCGTCAAGTCTCGCCATCAAGTGAAAAATTATCCAAGCATAGTCCGGCATATTTCCCCTAAATATACAATAAAATAGAAAACAAAAACATTTTCTTTTTTCCAAAAAGAAAAAGGAAAATAAGAAAAGGATAGATGGTGTGGCAAAATAAAAAGTCCACTTAAAAGATATCTGCCAAATTGCATGTTTTTGTTGTTGGTTAGAATTTTTAAACCACACTATAGATCATTTGCTTGTTGTTTGCTGATCGGTATGACCCAATAACTCCGGGTCGGACTAACCCGCCAGCCGGGTCAATTGGGCCCAGAAGTACGAGCCCAGCAACTAAGCCGATCCAGAAGCGCGCGCGAGCACAGCACAACCCAATTGCAGCGCATTCAGGAATGGAGATCCCCATGATCTTTTCCCAACTGCCATGCAGATTGGGTGGCCGAGTTTATAGGGATTTAATTATGGTTTTGAGATGTATAGTATAAATAGGGGAATTGAAGACGGATTTAGAGTTGGCACTTTGTATTCTACAACGGCAGTTTGTAAGACTTAAGAGAAGATAGTAAAAAACAACCCGGAAGGTTATTGCCTCCGACCGTGGACGTAGATCTCCGAATCGAACCACGTATATCTTGTGTCCTTAATCTTTTTTGCGTTTGACAGTTTCATTGACCAGGTGTTATTCCGATTTCTTTTGATAAACGGTTTGCGCTTTATCAATTGGCGTTGTCTGTGGGAACCGAACTAAGAAAGCAGACCCTAGTGTACTTCAGCGTTGTCACATCAATTATGGTGAATACCCGCCGGTCAGCTATTCCTACTCGGTCCCATCGTAATCCCCTTATGGATCAAAATCCCCCGTTGCCCCGTCAACAGAATCAGGATCCGCCTGCAGGGCACGTTAATGTGCAGAATCTCGCCCCCGCCAATGATCCAGCACAAGTTAATCCTCAACCTGCCCCTGAATTACTGCCAACCCAACTGGCTTTTCTTCGGGAACATGCCGCTCTATTCCAGGAATGGAATAATCAGCGCGCTAACTCCGGGAAGCGCGCCGACAATGGCATCGAACAGGTGGCAAGACATCCACCCCGTAACTGCTCTCGTGAATTTGATGAAGACCCACCTCACAGAGTCAGGCCTGATCGTCGCCGACATCGATCAACATCTCCGGTGGAAAACCGAAGTTCCAATGACTCGAGGCCCCGTTATGACCACGAAGACGTTGATCGTCGCAGACCTATAGACGCACCAAAGCGAGTCCGTTTGGACAAGTCCCGTGTACTTGATCCTCTGGAACAAGAGCAAGCCCAGTTTTTTCCGCCGAGCTTGATAAGGTGTTGGGCCTAGATGCTGACGGGGAGATCATTACCCCGTTCTCTGAAGAGATTCTTGCTACTCCACTTCCCGAGGGGTTCAAGCTTCCCCCTGTGTCACGTCTACAACGGCACCGGAGATCCAAGTAATTTTCTAAACGCCTTTAAGTACGCTATGTTCAACCGCAACTGTATACCTCACCACTTGTGCAAAGTGTTTCCTGAGTATCTTCAAGATGAGGCCAGACTTTGGTTCGATTCTTTGCCACGAGGTAGTGTTACCTCTTTTCGGGATCTCGCCGAACAGTTTTGGGCGCGTTTCCATACTGTAGATATCAGTTCAATTTCTTTAAGTGGTCACATTTTGTAGTAGAGGTTGTGAGGAATTAGGAACCGGGTTCAGGTTGGGGAGAACCGGGCTGGAGAATCGGTTTTAAAGCAGATCAGTTTTGAAGGTTAGTGAAGAACCGGAGTCAAAGCGGTTATAACAGAATTATGCAACGGTTTGGAACCGTTGCATGTAAAACCGTTGTGAAAGGCCCGTCTAACCAGTTTTGAGCAGTTGAAACAGAATTGGTTACAACTCTTGGTGCATCTTGATTCGAGCTTAGACCTTTATATACATTTGTTCCACTTGTAGAGACGAGTTGATACACGTTATTTTCCCTCTGTAAACACTACACAATCATTAGAATTAGAAAGTTAGGGTTCTTGAGCTCAATTTGGTTTGTGAATTGGGGCTTCTAGTTTTCTGGGTTGTTTCTTGTAATTGATTGTTCAGTGGAGTGAATTGAGGTGTATAGAGCCTCCGTGGATGTAGATCACATTGATCGAACCACGTAAAAGCTTTGTGTTCTTTAGTTTGTTTATGTTCTTGTGTTCGGTTCTTGTTTAGCCGAATTCCAGTTTATTTTTCATTCTTTTCTAGTTTGAACTTGTTTGTGGGTGTTGTAAGTGATTCATTTCTTAACACATACGCGAGCAAAACCCATGGCCACTTTGGCTGATCTCATGAATCTGGAACAGCGAGATGGGGAGACTGTTACCTAATTTCTCGATTGCTTTACCGCCGAAAGCCTCAAAATTGGCAGCCGATCTGATGATGTTATAACTTATAATCAATGCCTTCATGAATGGACTCCGACCCGGGCCGCTCTACACCGAGCTCGTGAGACATCCCCCTGCCACGACCCGGGCTCTTTTTGGCATTGTAAGCAGGTTTGCCAAAGCCGAAGAGCAAACCCGTTGCAAAAGCGAGAAACATGCTACCAAACGGCAACCAGATAAAGCGCAAGCCGGGACCAGTACCCGGCCCAGCGCCTTTAGCCGCCTAAGCTGTTAGACAAATCAACTCCTAATCACACAACACTAAGAAGCTGGAACGAGTTCGAAAATGAAACTTCTGAAAAACACACAACTGTTCGGCCAGAGTTGTGGCCGAAGTGAGCTTCGCGCAGAACTGAAAATAAATGAATCACACAATCAATTTTACGTGGTTCGTTCAAGATGAACTACATCCACGGAGGCAAGGCACACCTCAATCCACTAAGATATCCAGTCAATTACAGAAATTACACTCAGAAATGGATATGCCCAATTCTGGAACAAATTAGGGCAGAAAACAATCACTCTTTAAATTCTCTCTGTAATCTATGAAAACTGGAAATTGCTCAACGTAGTGTTGTTCTCCTTGAAGAGAGCTTTTTAATGATATAGGTCTTGTAGCTCGAATGTAACTGCTGAAGAAGTTCTAACTGATTGAAGACGACTGCTGCTACCGGACAAATGTGACGGTTTATTCCGTCACAAACTGTAACAAACTCGTCACAACTGACGGTTATCCTCCAACAACCCTGAACCCGGTTTATTCTGCACAGACTCACTTCTACACGCTAAAACCCGGTTCATCCATCCGGTTCTCCACATCCTGATCCCGGTTCCACATTCTAGACACATCCTATTTCAAAATATAGCTCACTTGATGAGATTGAACACTTCCTCACAAATCTCCACCTCAATGAATCAAGTATGCCTCATCCTGCCTCTTCACTGCTTATCTGTCACTGCTCTTCATGACACTGCTCAAGCTGCAGCAAGCTCGAGCAATGCTCCACTTTGTTTCCAGGTACACCCTTTGTAAGAAAATCAGCAGGATTATGCAAAGTATGCACCTTCTTCACCTCCACAGATCCAGAATCTATGACATCTCTAGCAAAATGTAACCTCACATCAATGTGTTTTGATCTTTCATGAAATGCCTGGTGTTTCACAAGATGTAATGCACTTTGATTATCACAGTAGATTACCACACACTTCTGCTTGATGTCCAAATCTCTCAACACCCCTTTCAACCAGATTGATTCTTTGATAGCTTCAGTTAAAGAGATATATTCTGCTTCTGTAGTTGATAATGCCACAACAGATTGTTGTGCACTCCTCCAGCTGATGGTTGTCCCATATAAGGTAAACACAAATCCAGAAATTGACTTCCTTGTGTCCACGTTTGCTGCAAAATCAGAATCAGCAAACCCCTCCAATGCAACAGTACTCCCATCCACTTTTTTCTCAAATTTCAGTGACATGTTCACTGATCCTTTTAGACACCTCATCACATGTTTCAAAGCTTCCCAGTGTTCAACTCCTGGATTTGACATGAACCTGCTTACCAAAGATACAGCATATGCCAAGTCAGGCCTGCTACAGATCATTCCATACATAAGACTTCCAACTCCACTTGCATAGGGAATATTGCTCATCTGTATGATCTCCTCTTCAGTATTTGGGCATTGTTCTTTGGAAAGTTTCTTCTGTAGATTAACTGGAGTGGAGAGAGGTTTGGCTTCATGCATATGAAACCTCTCCAATACTTTCTGTAGGTATTGTCTCTGAGATAACCAAAGTACTCCAGCTTCTCTGTTTCTTAGAATGTTCATTCCCAATATCTTCTTAGCTTCTCCCAGGTCCTTCATGTCAAACTCAGCATTAAGTCTATCCTTCAACCATTGTACTCTCTCCTTGTTTCAGCTGGCAATTAGCATGTCATCCACATACAATAGAAGAAAAACTTTATCTTGCTTTGAAACTTTGTTGAAGTAAACACAACTGTCATAAAGGCTTCTTACAAAGCCAGCACTGATCATGAAGTCATTGAACCTCTTGTTCCACTGTCTAGGGCTTTGTTTAAGTCCATATAGTGACTTCTTCAGTAGGCATACTTTGTCTTCTTTCCCAGGGATAACAAAACCTTCTGGCTGTTTCATATATATTTCCTCATTTAGTTCTCCATGTAAGAAAGCTGTCTTTACATCCAGTTGCTGTAGTTCCATATCCTCCTGTGTGACTTTTGATAGAAGCAACCTGATTGAGCAGTGCTTTACTACAGGAGAGAAGACCTCATTGTAATCAATTCCTTCTCTTTGTGTAAAGCCCCTAGCTACCAACCTTGCTTTAAACCTCACCTGTTTGGACCCTGCAGTTTCAAGTTTCTTCTTGTATATCCACTTGGAGCTTACCAGTTTCTGACCTTTTGGTTTCTCCACCAATATCCAGGTCTTATTCTTTTCCAGAGACTCCATTTCTTCAGTCATTGCCTGTATCCAGTGTTCACCTTCTTCACAGTCTAGTGCTTCTTGAAAGCTGCTAGGCTCTTGTGATTCCAGGACTTCAGCAACACTTAAGGCATAATATACACTCCCTGCTTGGCCATAGAAATCAGGTCTGTTGATTGTTCTTCTAGGCCTATCTCTTCCAATGCTATATTCCCTGATATTTTGTACAGGTCCAGTTTGTGCCTCTTCTTCAGATGATGAATCATTATCTTGTAAATCTGCTGGTGATTGAGGTGTGTGATTATCTTCTGCAGGTTGCTCCACCTGAATTGATATCTCCTCTGCCCCTTTTGCAGCATCAAATTCTTCCTTAGAGCCTGTAGAAGTATAAGCCATCACATTCTCATTAAACTTCACATCTCTACTTGTGATTATCTTCTGATTTCCTTGTTCTAGGCACCACAATCTGTAACCCTTAATTCCATCCGGATATCCAAGAAACACACATCTGAGAGCCCTTGCATCTAATTTGTCTTGCTTGATGTGGGCATAAGCAAGACACCCAAACACCCTTAATCCTTCATAACTTGGCTTCTGTCCACTCCACACCTCTTCAGGTGTTTTGAACCCAATCACTGATGAGGGTGATCTGTTAATAAGATAGCATGCTGTAGCAATGGTTTCTCCCCAAAACACCTTTGGCAACCCAGCATCCAACAGCATACACCTTACTCTTTCAAGGAGAGTCCTGTTAAACCTTTCTGCAACTCCATTCTGTTGAGGATTCATTGGCACAGTCCTGTGTCTCTTGATTCCTCTTTCTTCACAGAAGTTTGTAAACTCTGTAGAGAGGTACTCCAGCCCATTATCAGTCCTCAGATGCTTCAGCTTCTTCCCTTTGACATTTTCCAGTTGGATTAACCATGTTTTGAACTTATGAAAGGCATCACTCTTGTTCTTTAGCAACATGATCCATACCTTTCTGCTGTAATCATCAATCAAGGACATGAAATATCTGGCACCACCATGGGATTCTGTTCTTGCAGGGCCCCATATGTCAGAGTGAACATAATCTAATGGTTCTTGAGTTGTATGAACTCCCTTTCCATAGGGCAACTTCTTGGATTTGCCCAAAGCACACTGATCACAAAACTCCAGTTCTTGATTTCCCAGATTTCCAATTACTCCACTCCTTGCCAATTCCTTCAGTCCTTTTTCTCCTATGTGTCCAAGTCTCTTATGCCATTTAGCAATCTCAGAATTGTTCAAGACCACATCTACACTTCCAACAATAGGTGAACCAATCAGGATAAATAGTCCATTATGCTGTCTTCCTTTTATCACCATTTTTCCATGTTTTGTGATATGCAAGAATCCCTCTACTGAGCTAAACTGACATCCACTGGTTACCAATGAGCCAAGAGATAGAAGATTCCTTTTAAGGCCAGGAACATACCTAACATTTGAGATGATTCTGATCACCCCATCAAACATTCTTATGCTCACTGATCCAACCCCTTTGACCTTGCATGATTGATCATTTCCCAGGAGAACATTTCCACCATCTTCTTTCTTCAGATCATTAAACCATGACTGATGAGGACACATATGAAAAGAACACCCTGTGTCCAGGACCCATTCCTTCACCATTCTTGAATCAGTAACATTTAATACTTCTGGAGGGTCTTGTTGATGATCAATGGCAGCAGCTTCTGCCCCTTGATTTCCAGCTTTCTTATTCTTCTTAGGACAATCCTTCTTCAGGTGACCTGGCTGTTTACACTTGAAGCATTTCCTCTTTTCAACCCAGTCATTCCCCTTCTTAGGATTTGAATCCCCTGACTTTGGATCCTTAGCATTCTGACCCTTCTTGCCTTGCCACGGTTTCTTGAATTTGACATTCAAACCTTCTCCAGATTGCACCATGCCTTTGTCTCCTTGAGTCTGAAAGCATTTTGACCTCAGAGCCTTCACTATTCCATCATAGGACAGCTGCTCATCTCTTCCATACATCAAGGCATCCTTAAAGCTTTCCATGGATTTTGGAAGAATGTTTAATACCATCAATGCCTTGTCATCCTCCTCCAGTTTCACATCCAGATCTTCCAATTCTTCAATCATCTTAATGAACTCATCAAGTTGATCAGATATTACCTTGTCTTCTGTGATTTTGAAGGCTAACATCTTCTGCTTCAGGAACAGTTTGTTAGACACTGACTTGGATTGATACAGTTCTTCCAATCTTTTCCATGCTTCTAGGGAACTCCTGCATCTTGAAACCTCCCTCAACGGTTTATCACCTAAACACAAGAAGATAAGACTTAGGGCCTTCTTATCCACTGATGCAAACTTAGGTTTCTCAGATTCTTCCCATGATTCCAGAGGTATCAAAGCAAGATCAAGGCCATTGTGAACCAGGACTGCGTTCATCTTGATCTTCCACAATGTGAAGTCATTTCTTCCAGTGAACTTCTCAAAATCCATCTTCATACCAGCCATTCCTCCTCTTCTTCAAACTGTGCAAGTTGATTCCCACAGACGGCGCCACTTGTTAGACAAATCAACTCCTAATCACACAACACTAAGAAGCTGGAACGAGTTCGAAAATGAAACTTCTGGAAAACACACAACTGTTCGGCCAGAGTTGTGGCCGAAGTGAGCTTCGCGCAGAACTGAAAATAAATGAATCACACAATCAATTTTACGTGGTTCGTTCAAGATGAACTACATCCACGGAGGTAAGGCACACCTCAATCCACTAAGATATCCAGTCAATTACAGAAATTACACTCAGAAATGGATATGCCCAATTCTGGAACAAATTAGGGCAGAAAACAATCACTCTTTAAATTCTCTCTGTAATCTATGAAAACTGGAAATTGCTCAACGTAGTGTTGTTCTCCTTGAAGAGAGCTTTTTAATGATATAGGTCTTGTAGCTCGAATGTAACTGCTGAAGAAGTTCTAACTGATTGAAGACGACTGCTGCTACCGGACAAATGTGACGGTTTATTCCGTCACAAACTGTAACAAACTCGTCACAACTGACGGTTATCCTCCAACAACCCTGAACCCGGTTTATTCTGCACAGACTCACTTCTACACGCTAAAACCCGGTTCATCCATCCGGTTCTCCACATCCTGATCCCGGTTCCACATTCTAGACACATCCTATTTCAAAATATAGCTCACTTGATGAGATTGAATACTTCCTCACATAAGCAAAGGACGGTTGGAATCTCGCGGAGATATTCCTCAATTCACCCCACTTACTAAATCAAGAGCAGAAATACTTTATGTTCACAAGAATGATCTACTTCCGTGCCCACGGATGACTGCTCCGGCAGAAAAACGTAACCGCGATAAGTGGTGTGCATACCATCACGATCACGGACACGAGACCGAAGAATGTCGCGAACTGGGAAAAGAAATTGAGGATTGTTTGAAGAGGGGTTTCCTGCGACAGTATGTAGTTCGGACCGAGAATAGATCTCGGTCGAGCCAAAATGGAGGCTCACAAAATGGCCGCGGAAGTTACAACGACCGAGGTCCAGGACAAAACAGACCTCAGTGGCAGAATAACAGGTCGGGGTACAACAAGTATGCTCGGCAAGACCAGGGTAATCGTCAACAGCCTCAATTGTTGCCACCTCCGCCATCTCAAGGAGGACCCGGAGACAATCCATCACATCACGTTATAAATGTGATCTATGGGGCCATTCCAGTAGGAACTTCCCGAAGTGCCTTAAAAGACGAGGCGCGTAGCCCTCCTCCCGAGGAGCCACGCCACAAGCGCTTCCATAGATCTGAGACCGTGAGCTTCACCAAGGAGGATCCCATCCCCGAGCTCACCCCACATACTGATACCATCGTCATCGATATGGCCGTGGCCAATGTTACGATCAAGTGAGTCTTCGTTGACAACGGAGCTGTTGTCAGTGTCATATTCACAGATTGTTTCCAAAAAATGGGCATACCTCGCGAACACCTCCGACAAGCCCCCGGGTCGTTACAGACTTTCACTCAGGGTGAGGTCCAACCTGAAGGAATAATCAACCTCCCAGCTTCGCTTGGCACTTATCCGGCGATAAAGACCATCTTTGTTGATTTTCATGTGGTCAACTCTCCATCTCCGTACAATATGATTCTGGGCCGAGATTGGCTCACCCCGGCGAAGGCCATCTGTTCCACATACCACCTCGCATTGAAGTTTCCTACACCCCATGGCGAGGTGGCCATCCGTGGCAATCAAAGAATCTCCAAAGAATGCATGTATGTTTCACTTAGGAAAACAACGAAGGTTCCTCCTAAGCCTCAGTTTCAAATAGCCACCTCGGCTCTTACCCCGAGTTCACCCGAGTCACTCAGGGACGACACTATTAAAGTGCCGCTCGACCCGGCTAAACCAGAATAGACGGTTACAGTCGGCGCCGTGGATACACCATTGTTGCACAATGCCATCATCCAAACATTACAAGAATATTCTGAAGTTTTCGCGTGGTCTCCCCTGGATATGCCGGGGGTCTCTCCAGATCTTATTACTTATAAGCTGAATATCGACCCCAGCGTCAAACCCATCCAACAAAAGCGACGACAATTTGCCCCAGAAAGAAACACAGCCATCTGAACTGAAGTTCAACAGCTCTTGGATGCAGACATCCTGTTTGAAGTTCACTATCCGTCCTGGCTTTCTAATCCCGTGATGGTGACGAAGTCCAGTGGGGCATGGAGAATGTGCGTTGATTTCTCCGACCTCAATAAGCACTGCCCGAAGGATTGTTATCCTCTACCTCCCATTGACCAAAAAGCCGAGGCCATTACTGGGTACAAGGCACTTTGCTTTTTAGATTTATACAAAGGCTACCATCAAATTCACATAGATCGCCGCGATGCCCTCAAAACGGCCTTTATTACTGATTTTGGGTGTTTTGCCTTTAAGAAAATGCCCTTCGGGCTCAAGAATGCTCGAGCCACTTACCAACGCCTTATGGACCACGTCTTCCGAGACCAAATTGGCCGCAATGTCGAGGTATATGTTGACGACCTCGTTATTAAAAGTTCCTCCCCTACTACATGTGTACAGGACATTGCTGTTTTGTTAAGCACGTTGCGACACTATAATCTTCGCCTCAATCCGGCAAAATGTACCTTCGGCGTTGGCTCAGGAAAATTCCTGGGGTATGTGGTCTCACAGCACGGTCTCCAGGCTAATCCAGCCAAGATTAGAGATGTATTGGATCTTCAGCCGCCGAAGACGGTGAAAGATGTTCAGCGAGATAACGGCGATCTTGCGGCCTTAAACCGTTTTTTGTCTAAGGCCGCGGAACGTCAGCTTCCTTTCTTCAAAATTTTGCGTCAGACAAAGAAATTTGAGTGGACTCCGCAGTGCACCGCAGCCTTTGAGGCTTTAAAACAACACATCAAGCAGTTACCAACTATGTCCGCTCCTGTTCCCGAAGAGCCTCTTTATGTGTATTTGGCATCTGCCGAAGAAGCCATCAGTAGAGATGGCAAAACTGGCCCGGCCCCGTTTAGCCCGAAATATAGAGCGGGCTGGGCCGGAATATTAGAGGCCCGAAAAAATTCGGGCTTTTTTGGCCCGGCCCGAACGGGCTTTTCTTTTAGTGGGCTAAGCCCGGCCCGGCCCGAAAGCCCGCGGGCCGGCCCGATGGAATTGAATTTTTTTCCCGTCACTAATCGAATAAGAAAAATTTAGGAATTAAGTAATATCTTGTGTACTATTTGAAACATGTTTTTCTTTTTTCTCTTTCTAGCAGAGCATAAATGTATATATTTACCGAGAAACTAAAACATTTGACTAATTTAATACTCTATTTTCTTCAGTTTTATTAGCAGAAGATGGAAAATGAATTGGATCCAAGCATGCTCATTAATTATTATGTGTCGAAAAATGAAAAATTGATTAATATGCAGTATAGTACGTACACAAAAATTAAATAACTTATGACATATATATAACTATATATCATCATCCATTCCTTCTTTTTTATTATTATTATTGTTGTTATATCTGGGGTTTAAGACATGCCTATAGATTAATAGATATCATTCATTGCAACGAATAATAATATATTATCTTCCGATCAAGTTTTTTCTTAAGAGAATTAAACTGAAGTTCGCCTCAATATATAATTCTACTTCATGGTTAAAGTAATAAAAAAAAAAAAAAAACCTCATTGGTGGGCTTTTTTGGCCCGATGGCCCGAGGTCCTCCTGGCGGGGCCTAGCATTTCTAGGCCCGAAATAAATTGGGCCTGGCCCGACCCGGCCCGAACTTTTCCTTGGCCCGACTGGGCCCGGCCCGAGCCCCCCGGGCCGCCCGAATTGCCACCTCTAGCCATCAGCGCGGCCCTCATCCGCGAGGATCACGGGAGTCAGCAGCCCGTGTATTTCGTCAGTCGAGCACTTCAAGGGGTAGATACCCGGTATTCTGTGGTAGAAAAAATAGTATTGGCCCTCGTTATGGTAGCCCGTCACCTGCGGCCCTATTTTCAAGGACGTGACATTAGGGTTCTCACTAATCACCCTATTCGTCAAATCCTCGTTAAGCCCGATGTGTCGAGATGTCTGGCTAAGTGGGCCATCGAACTCGGGGAATATGACATCCAATTTCTACCTCGCCGGGCCATCAAAGGCCAAGCTCTTGCAGATTTTTTGGTAGAAGCACCATTCACTGACCCCGAGGCAATCACGTGTGCTGCCCCTGCTCACCACTCCGATCTCGACGCTGAAGCCCGCAAATGGCAAGTGTACGTGGACGGTGCCTCTGCGACCCGAGGCAGTGGCGCTGGGGCCCTTCTCATTGGCCCCGATGGCGTTGAGGTCAAATATGTCTTGCGTTTTAAGTTCAAGGTGACCAACAACGAAGCGGAATATGAAGCAGTCCTTGCTGGGCTCCGGCTCGCCCAAACCTTCGGAGCTTCGCATATCCAGCTTTTCACTGACTCCGAGGTAGTCTCCAGTCAAATCAAGGGCACTTATGCAACAAAGGATGATATATTAAAGAGGTATCTAGCTATAACACTTAAACTTTTGCTAACTTTTGCTTCGACTAGTGTCCAGCAGATTCCCCGAGAAGAAAATGTTAAAGCTGATGTTCTTAGCAAAATGGCCTCCGCGGTCCCATCCAACATGTCTCCGGACATAATTGTCGAAGACGCCACCCACCCTTCAATTAGTGTGGCGGCAGTTTCTGTATTGACTGAGACCAGTCCCAATTGGATGACTCATATCGTCCATTATCTCCGGGATGGTACACTGCCCGATGATAAATTACTCGCTTGGCGGATAATTCTTAAAGCGCCGAAGTATACACTTCATGAGGGAATATTGTACCGCCAATCGTACTTACAGCCAAATCTTCGCTGTCTTGGTCCAGTCCAGGCTGACTATGTTCTCCGAGAATTTCACGAGGGGGCATGTGCAAGTCATATTGGCTCGTGAACGTTGGCCAAGAAAGTCCTCCGGTGGGGATACTACTGGACCACATTGTTTAATGATGCCCATAATTTAGTATCAAGGTGTGACAAGTGCAAGCGACACTCCAGAGTGAAGCATCTACCACAAATCAAGCTTACTGGCATACAAAGTGTCTGGCCATTTATCCAGTGGGGAATCGACATTGTAGGTCCGTTCCCGGTTGCTCCGGGAGGATTGAAATTTTTTGTGGTTGCAGTGGACTACTTTACCAAATGGGTCGAAGCCGAGCCCCTCACTGCTATAACCGGTCAAAGCATTCTGAAGTTTGTTTGGCGTAACATCATCTGCCGCTTCGGCATCCCGAGCTCCATTATCTCCGACAATGGCAAACAGTTCGCTAATGACCCCTTCCGGTCCTTGTGCGAGGAGTTGCACATCAAACAAATTTTCACCTCGGTTGCTCATCCTCAAGCTAATGGCCAGGTCGAAGTCACTAACCGCACTCTGCTTAACGGTTTAAAGAAGCACTTAGATCAAGCTAAAGGCCTCTGGGCCGAGAACCTTCCGCAAGTTCTCTGGGCCTATCGTACTACGCCGCATTCGTCAACCGGGGAAACCCCATACAGCCTCACCTATGGTTCCGAGGCTGTTATCCCTGCCGAGGTGGGAGTGCCCAGTCCCAGGCTCGTTAACCTCGACCTCGAGACTAATGGGGAAGCACTCCGTACTAACTTGGATGAACTTGAACATCGCTGTGAGCGATCCTTTATTCGACAGGCTAAAAGCAAGCAACAAGCAACTCAGTATTACAACCTCCGAGTTAGGGTACGCAGTTTCAGGTCGGAGACCTCGTGCTCCGGTTAAATTCTGCCAGCAAAGCTGCCCCCGAGGGCAAACTGCATGCCGCTTGGGAAGGGCCTTATCGTGTCGTCGCCGTACATGCCTCTGAGAGCTATCACTTAGAGCATCTAGACGGCACACCGATACCCCGAACCTGGCACGTTAGCAATCTGCGGCGTTTTTATCTATGATTTCCCATCGTCAAGTACATTTTCTTCCTTTATGTTCTTTGTATGTTATTTCATTTTCGTATTGTGGCATTTTCTTTTTTATGAATACCTTTGTATTCTTCAGTTGTTCCGACAATCACTTTGAATAAAGTTTTAACTTTTCATACATTACTGTACTTTCTTCTACGCCGCGGGGACGCCCCGGCCTAGACTATAATTGTTTGTCTCCGGACACATTGGTCTCTCGCCTGATCCGTCCGGAGAGATCAATATTTAGTCCCCGGACATATATTCCCTCTCGCCTGATTTATCCGGAGAGGTCATTCACTCCCGCCCGATCCGTCCGGGGAGATTCTGTGCCTTGTTTCCAAACAAGGGCTTATTTACGTATTGTACTCCCCGAGTACTAACTAACACGTTATTTTCATCATGACAGATCAAAATAATTTTAAGCACTTGCCTCATGATCAAACACTTAACTACTTTTATTTAACATACTTATGATATACATTAAAATATTTTCAAAAGTTCTATTTATTAAGTGTATTTACAAATGAGCATGCATTGATTACAACAAATTATTATCTCCGGCCTCCGAGCCAATACTCCGCGCTCCGGCGTTGGGATCCGTCCCAGGAGCTCCTTCGCGTCCTCCGGGATCTGGAGGTACCTCGGCTTTGGACTCCGGTCCTTCCCCTGCTTCTACCTCCTCTCCGACGAGGACTTACTCTCGGGACTGTCCTGGGAACGTTGTCCCTTCCTCGATCTTCTCGGCGACGAGGACTTGGTTGTGGCACTGGCTTCGAAGCGTTCGCCCACTCCGCGGGATCCCATTCCGCGGGGTCCATCACTTCGATCTCCTCAGCTAATTTTTCAACTTCCTCCTTAGCAACAGTCACCGGAGTCGGCTCTTAGATTATGATCTCTTTTGCTTTTTCAACTGTTCCCTTTTTACTCCTCCGCGGAGCCTTCAAGGGGTCCTGCCCCCGGCTGGAGCTCGCGATGTACTCCTCCGCAGTACGACGCCACCTGCCACGGCCTCTTAAGCCCTTGTACATGTTGAGAAGTATTTCAAATACTTCCCGCTTCCTAACCAGCTCGGAGGAGTCTGTGTGACCGGCCGCCATCAACGCGATAATTTCCCCCTGGATTTCGGTTGTCCGCTCTTCGACCTCCTCAAAAGTTAGCAGGCCGTACTCCGTCAATATCCGCTCATACTCTTTTTGGTGGACGAAGAGTCGATCCAGCTCGGCGCACGTCGACAAATACTTCAACTGATGATCTCTGGCCCTTTCTACAGCCTTGGCTCTCGCCTCTTCGGCTTCCTTTGCCCTTGTCTCCGCCGAGGCTACTCTTCTCTCCAACCGAGGCACGACCTGTTTTTGCAAATTGTCTTTCTCCCCGAGGAACCATTCCAAGGACTACATGAGCTTCTTTATTACATTGTGTAGCTCCTCGGTATTCTCCTGTTTGCGGCACCGATTCAGTAATAAAATGACATAGTCAGCACCGAAGAGAAGTGCAGTAACTCAGCAATATTTACTCAAACAGACTTCATTATCCAACACAATGTCATACACATCATTTGCGAGTACATTACAACAAGACTATAGATTCTTCCTATCATCTACTATATGTACAATTTATCAAAATTGCGGGGAACTGACCTCCCCCTGATCAACCCCCTTGGCTGCCTCCGGCACCTCCACCTCCTCCTCGTGCTCCTCCTCTGGCAAGACCTGGTTCACCCCGCATCACCCTCTGTTGTCTCTGCTGTGATTTCCATGCGCGGGGGTGGATCTTTTGTTCGTGGCTCCGCGGTGAACTCTCCCCGCTGAAAGGACAGGAACTCTTTGTCTTGATCCACATTGCAGGCAGCGATCTCCTCGGTGCTCATAATCGTCTTCTTCTCCGCCAGTGCCTTAACCAAGGGCCACTCCGGGACCCGAGCCAGCGCGTTGTAATACGTCTCCTCCACGGCGCCCACGGCGTTGAAATCGTATCCGAACTCTGGATGATAGACATCCACATTCGGATAATTTCCTTGACCTTCTCCAGCAGCACCGAGCGTGTTGCCGTGTCACCGACCGCGACGAAGCCCATCTGGTAGTCGAGAAATGTGCTGGTTTGCAGCAATTTCTCTGCAAATGTCTTCAGCACGGCCCCCTGGCCCTCAACTACTGCTGCCTCCTTGGCCTTCAGCTCCGCACGCAACTCCGCCACTTCGCCGCAGAGCACCCCGGTCTCCGCCTCCACCTCGCGCAGACGCGCCACCTCTTTCTCCACCAAGGAAGCTCTCTTGCGAGCCTCGGACAGGTCATGAGTTAACCTGTCGTTGCGAGATCACAACTCCCTCACCGCTGCGGCTAACTCCTCCTTGGCCTCTCTCTCACTCCTTCGGCTAAGGTCCATGATCCCCTGAGCTAGCCGCAGCAGCTCCTCGGCATCGGGCCCCTCCAGGCCTAGCACACTTGTGTGCCCTTGCCCCTAAAAACACAAACCAAAAACAAAACATCAGAAAAAGAGATTCAACAACAATTATTCCCTCCGGCACTGGTTATCCCTATTATACCTCGGGGGTCGGTTCCGTGCGCAGTCTTTTGGCCACTCCCGGCGGAGTCACAGACGGCTCCGGCCTCCTCTTTGACCTCGGGGTCGACCCTGCGACCACAACATCTTCCTCCGTCTCTTGTGACAGTCTTAGACTCGGTGACACCCTCACTCTAGGGGCCACTTCGGCAGCGCTCCCCTTCTTCTTCGCCGCCGTGGGCACTGCTAGGCTTCCCAAAGTCTCCTTTCCAAAGCGTCCCACTGCAAAGGAAGATCAATGGTTCATCTTATGCAAGTTACAAACGATTACACAATATTAAGAGTTCCTACCCTCCTCGGCTGCCCCGGCCGCCAACTCCTACCCCCGGGCGGGATTCTCCTCTGCTCCTCCCGAGTAGTAGGGACTTAACCCTGCCTCCTCCAGCTCCTCTTCGGTGCAGAGGGTCTTGAACGTACCCACGATACGGAAGTGATTAACGACCTCCGGCTCTGGCTCCGCCACCGGGGCGTTATCCACTACTTCCTCCCTCCTCCACCTCGGGAGGGCCACGTCAACCTTCACAAAAATAAATTTCTTCTTCCAACCCTCCACCTTACTCGGGTTTTTTACCTTAAACCCACCACGGGCCCTTGGGCTAAATGAGTACCACCCCTTCGATTTCCCGAAGGCTTTCAGTTGGAATAAAATATTTGCCAAAATGTATAATTGGTCCACACAAATCAACAACCAAGGATTGAAACTTAGTTGGTTCAATTTTTCCCTTTTCTCTCTTCAGGTTTTCCCATAATTGCTTCCATTCGGATTTTCCCCGATGTTTTATGATCGCCCTTTTTTCTTCTCCTCCATAATTGTTCAATCTCTTATTCTTTTTTTTTTTCTCTCTCTCTCTTCCCAAATTTTCTCTCTTTAGATTTTTGCCCAATGTTTAACAATTTATTTTTCTTTTTTCTTTAACTTCTATAGCTATTCTTGTTCTTTTTTTCTCGCTTCACATTTTTTTCTGTAATTGTTCTTTTTTTCTTTTGGTCTAGTTTAATGATTAACAAAAAATTCTCTTTCTTTTTCTCGCTTCATCTTTTTCCTGTAATTGTTCTTTTTTTCTTTTGGTCTAATTTAATGATTGATAAAAAAATTGTGGATAATACATTAAAGCAACACCAAATATTTTCTAACTAACTACCTCAAACTAGAAACACCTTTGAAGTAACATATTAATTTGACCATTACAACTGCTTCAATGTGTTCATTACTAAAAAAACATCACTTTATGGGTGTGTTTGTTTTTTGTTGCCCACAATACATTGAGGGGACTAAATCTCAATAAAGAACACTCATTAACTCCCTCAGCCAATAGTAATTTAGCACTCCCCAGCCTTACACGAACACACCCTATATATCCTAGACATATAGGATTAATGTTCTATGTCATTTAAATTCCAAGTCCCATCATAAACATAGTCATATATATTTCAATTAGAGAATGCCATACAAGAAATAGGAGGAGTCAAACCCGTCCGATTGGAAGGGTCGGGGGGAGGGGGGAGGGATGATGGGTTGCTCGCGTGTCAAATATCCATCCCTAGCTCCTTTTACCTTCCCCGCACACAATTTGTTCTTACCTAACAATCATAACTCACCACAATCAATCAAACACAGTGCCTTAGAATGTAAAAGTCGAAATTCGAGAATCCTGATTTCTATCAAAATCGATTAATGCATTGAGAGGAGATAAAGTGGTGAGCGATGTGGAGCGAGGGGAAGAAGATGAAGAATCAACAAGCAAGCTTTTGAGAGGTCGATTCCGACTCTGCACGATCTCCATTTCTGAAGTCGAAGGTCAAATCTCTACGATCGCCGTACAACTGTCTTTGTATGTCATTCTTGGAATGCTTGTACATATTAGGTTGATTATGTTTGAATTTTGTTAGTATCAGATTTTTCTGTGCAGCGAAGAGAAATGGAATGGAAGTTTCTCAGCCGATTATGGTCGAGGAGCCATTCATTACTTTTGAACCGATGCTTAGCTACGAATTTAGCCCGCTGTGTACAAAATTATTAATTGTGAGCTATTTTATAGAAGGCCTTGAATTCAATTATGGCTCCGTAAAATTTGGTCAGGCCATGAAACTTATGTTGTAGCTTGGAGATAATATGCCATATGCATAACCGGTGGATATCGTCCAGCATGACCTCTCTCAAAGCAATCTTTTGACTTTCACACCGATCCTTAATTATACCATTGGGATGGATGCTACCCATTGCATCAAGCCAACTGAAGAAAAACAACTTGAACGAGTCTGTCTCTTCATGGGTCACCAAGGCACAACCTAACAATATTAATGTCCATGGTGGTTGATGCCTATGATCAATGTAAAATGCAGTTTATACCTAATATAGCATAGACCATGCTCCAATAGTTAAACTAATGTTATTAATTTAAACAAACTACAAAATAATTGACATTAGTTAAATAAAAAATATTATCATGTTCCAAACATATAACTCTAAAACAAACAAGCCTACAGAAAAAACCCTAAAGTTAATCATACCTACGAGATAGGTCGTGTCAAAACTGATAATATTGTGCACGTCACATAGCATTCCCTCGTTATCTATATCCATCAGGTGGTAGAAGTTCATGTATTTCAGTTGTTGTTTAGCAAATACCAGACATATAGCCTCCGCATCGCCTTCGCCTAACCTCAGCCTTCTCTCCTCGACGAAATTCCTATAATCTTTTGAAATACACCCTAGATTCATAGGACCACTACATCGTACTTCATACAGTCGGTTTAAATGGTCTTATACCCTCAATGTCGGTGGCTTCCCTTTATCTCTTCATGTGTACAGACAAACTCTTGTGAGCAGGCATTAAAATTAAAAAACTTGGATCGACCTCGTGATTGTGGTTAGGCACAACAGTGGAAACCTGTCATGTGTCATTGTCTTTTTTCATTGCATTTAGCGTGGAAGGGCACCCCACTTTCTTAGAAGATTTTTTAGCACGTGGTTTTCTGGCCCTACTGCATATAAACAATGCGTACTCATTTTTTGTCATTCTTCTAACAACATAAACCCTTTTAATTTTACATATGTTTGATACACTGCAAATACTATCAGCACTAGGGTACCTTGTACCAGTTGTTAACCCATCTTGGACCTCTTCGTTGATGGTCCCTTCTTCTACTGGATTGGACGAAGTACCCATTGAGCTAAAATCATCTTGAGCTTCTTCATCATTTGTTGAATTAGGTGGAACATCATCACTGTTTAATCCGTCAACATCATTTCATCAGCATTGTTCTGTCCGGATTCGGAACTAAATAATTCATTCATCATGGTTGCCCTAGATTCATCATAATTTGCCAAGTATTAACAAAATGTTTTTACCATTAAACGTTTCAATTTACTAATAATAATTTCTGTTTAATTTTCGTAATTAAATTAATAATGTAAGAATAATGAAGGAAAACATTAACTAATGTAGTGTTGGGGTGGGAGTCAAGGAAGAGAAGCAGTACTCTTGGCGCCAAATCTCTATTAATTGGATCCAAAACCAATTATGGGCTAATTTATCCTTAACTAATAATTTTTCAATTCTGATTTATTTAATTAATGACTGAACACTTTTTAGTAATTACAGAACGGAAATGAATAGTAGGCAGATTCTGCATTGGGCTTAATTTTTTTTATAGCATTTTGAAATGTTATGTTAGATTAAGTGAGAATACAGTAACTTAAATTTTGACACTACTACTAGATTAAGGGTAAGAAAAGACGACAATCTTCTTATTGTCATCCAAAATGTTAGTTAAATTTGAATTTTTGTCTGATGATTTTCTACAATAATAGTAATCTCATATTAGAGTAAATCGTAATTCAATTTTTTTTTTTTTTATAATTATGCCCAAAAGGTCGGGTCTATTACTAAATCAACCAATCATCACCCACATTACATTTTCTAACTAACTACCTCCAACTAACTAACAACTTTAAACTAACATATCAATTTGACCATTATAATCGCTACAATGTGTTCATTACTAAACAAACATCACTTTATAGTGTGCTTGTTTTTTGGTACCCACAATCCATTGAGGGAGTCAAATCTCAATAAAGTACACTCATTAACTCCCTCAACCAACAGTAATTCAGCACTCTCCGTCCGGTTGGAAGGGTCGGGCTGGGGATGGGTTGCCCGCGTGTCAATTTGCCATCCCTAACTCCCTCTACCTTTCCCGCGCACAATTTGTTCTTGCCTAACAATCATCACTCACCACAATCAATTTAACTGTGCCCTAGAATGTAAAAGTTGAAATTCGGGAATCCCTATATCTGTCGAAATCGGTAAATGTATTGAGAGGAGATAAAATGGCAAGCGATGTGGAGCGAGGGGAAGAAAATGAAGAATCAGCAAGAGAGCTTCTGAGAGATCGATTCCAACTCTGCACCATCTAATATCGCCAAAGCCGAATCTCCAATCTCTATAATCGTTGTACAACTGTCTTTGTATGTCATTCTTCAAATGCTTGTATGTATTAGGTTGATTCTATTTTTAATTTTGTTAGCATCGGATTTTTCTACGCAGCGAAGCGAAAATGAAATGGAAGTTTCTTAGCCGATTATGGCATGTATCTCCAATATAGCCTTCTGACCGTGCTGTCGAGGCACTCAAAATTAGATTCCTAAACTTCCCTCTTCTAATTTGTAGAAGCGGTAAGTCAGGGTCGATCCCACGAGGAGCAGTTAGTTATCGTGTTTTACGTATTAATTAACGGAACAAAACAAAACAATAAAGAGGGGGAGTTGATTTGAATGTATCTAATTAACTACTAATCCGAAGACGAACAAGTAAATAAGCAGTAAAAGTGATTGTAAACAATTAAAAAGAAATCTCAGGCCCTAATCTAGTTATCCCCCTAGTCTGATTAAACCTTATAATTAATGCAATTACCCCTAAATTAGTTCTGAAACTTCTACCCCTAGATTAACAACAAGCTCTGCTAATCCGAATTGTCCCTTAATTTTTAATAACCCAAAATAAGCTCTTTGATTTATCTGTCTAACCAAATGATTTAGAATAAGCTCTCTAAACCTAATTGGCTACACGCTTAAAGAACTAGGACAATAGGCTAGACGAAGTGTTAAGACTCACAATCTCGGTCCAATTGACCTCGATTTATGTTACCTAATGAATTAATTCATTAATTGCTACTAATGGATATAAATCATAACAATTACGGATTATGATAATACCCTAACTACAAACATGCGATCAATTAACCTAGGTGATCAATCTAAATTAATAATTTGCATATAAGAAACAATAAAATCTGATAACATAAATGAATTCCGGAATATAATTTAAAAGTAACCACCGTAAGAATTATAAAGTCGACAAACTAGGGTTCAAACATCAATTAGGGACTGAAACAGGAAATTAGCCGGACATATCGGCGTTCATAAACATAATTAAATTATCCAACATAAGGTAAAAACAGAACTAAAAGAACCGAAACGCGAAATCACGATTTGCCGGCTCCAATCTGCATGATTTTTTCTTCTCCAGTAATTATGCGTCCCCAAATTCTCTCTCAACTCCTTTATTATATAGCCCATCATGGGCCATATCTTTAATATGCTGTTGTTGAATCCACAATTAAGGCCCCAAGTGGGCTTCTCTTTAATTGCCCCCACGTGGGCCAAAAATAAAGTTATGGGTTCGACACTATGCCACCCAGTGTCGGCCCAAATTCGTCCTTCTTGATCCAAAATTTCGCCAAATTCACTAAATTAAACAATAAAAAAACAATGGAGGTAAATTGAATCAAAAGCAAGATAGGTAGAAAAATACATAGTGCAATAACTAAAATATTCATAAAATTACAATCTTGACAACTAAATTAATGCACAATTTTCTACCTATCAAATTCCCCCAAACTTAAATCGTTGCTTGTCCCCAAGCAACTTAGAACTAAAGCAAATGAAGGGATAAAATAAGGGGAGACACTTGCTCAAATACCTTACAAGTCACACGTGGCTTTCATGTTTGGTAGAAATAATCACATTAACATCTCATGCAAGAACACACAAATTCTAGACTGAAATCAAACATGCCCCCAAACTTATTAGCAAAAGGGCACCACAGTCCAATTTTTTTGTGCAATTGGTCAATGATCCATCAAGCACTCTTTTTCTCTCTCTCTCTCTCTTTTTTTTTTTTTTTTTCTTTTGTTGGGTTGGTTATTAAATCCGATTTTGTAGTGAGAAACACCCCATTTATTCTCCATTTATTTTTCTTTTGTGTTTTTTTTTTTTTTTTTTTTTTTTTGGGTGAGGTCGGCAGCTCCACACCACTTATAGGTTGGTCCTAATGCTCTTATTGATTTGAGAAGTTTCTTCTCTTCTTCTTTTTTTCACACTAGGACCCCTAAAAGCAGGCAGCTGATTCAGCCCCTCACCATCTTTTCATCCAATTTTTTTTTCAACTACACTCCATTACCCCACAACTTATTTTCCAACCTTTGGGGGTGATTCTACAACTACTTCATCTTCAAACTATAACCCAAAATTTTTCCCAAAAACTACAAGAGAGTAACAACAATAACAATCCAAATATGCTCGATGGACCAAATCACAATCGTTTATATAATTCAGACTATTGCAGTACTATCACTTTACTTATCAAATATTCGGGGGTGTTCAAATTCAGCAATTTTAACCAGAATATGTGTTTCTTATTTAACCACACCGTGCTTCCTACGCAAACAATTTTAGCCACCAAAATATAAATCACACTCGTATCATCATAGCAAGCAAACATCTTCTTCCCCCAACTTTTTTTTTCCGATTTTTTTCTTTTTATTTATAAATAAACTGAAGTACGTAAACATGCATGCTACTACGAATATGGACAATCCTATGAAAAAGTAACCTATATGCAAATGCAATGCATGAAATGCAATAAGCAGGCCTAAACCACACGAAATTTTCCCCAAACTTAAAAACTACCAATACCAGTTATTAAACAACTCAACAAAGAAAGTTTAATGAAAAGAAGGAAATAGCGTGGGGTTTAGTAAAGATATCACCCGAGTCAATGCGGTGCTGGTGGGTGATGTCGAGCGTTACAATGTCACTTTCAATAAACACACCAAGGGGGTTTTGGAATTGGTCTCAAAGAAGGCACATCGAGAATTGACATATTCAACCTTCTGTCAAACTTACGTACTGCTTCCAGCATTGAGAACTCAATGAAAGGTGCTTTAGAGGGAATGGATTTTGAAAAGTATCCCGAAACTTTCTTGGCATCGTCAATCAGTGGGATGTTGATCTCCACTTCCCGAAAAACTTCCAAAATTTGTGTCTCCTTATATTCTTTAAGGTACCTGTCAATTCTACAAGGAAAATGAAGTGGATTATTTTGAGAAATGACAGAGGGAGGGGTATGTACCTTATTTTCGCTGGTCTTCCGCTCGGCACTGGGTGACCCCATGTCAGTTTCGACACTAGGTGCCCCAGTGTCAATCGGTACAATGGCCTTATATCTGGGCAGAATGACGACACTGGGTAATCCAGTGTCATGCTGTTCAGCGCGTTTCTCCTCCTCGTTGCCATTTTCCAATGCAAGCCCAGGCTTCTTAAGCTCTCCAAGTTGTTTCCCACTACGTAGAGTAATAGCACTGACATTCCTTGGATTTATTTCTAGCTGAGATGGTAATTTCCCACTATTTTGGGATTCAAGTCGACTCACTGCCGTCTCCAACTGACTTATCTGTGTCTCCATATTTTTAATACTCGACTGAGTATCCTTCTGGAATTGCACCGTGTTCGAAGTCAGAGTTTTCATCATCTCCTCCAAGGTCGGCGATGGAGCAGGTTCAGCATATTGCCTTGGGTAATACGATACATGTTGTTGCTGGCGAGATTGCTCTAAAGCCTGGGACGACTGATGATTCCCATACCTCAGATTAGAGTGCTCACTCCACCCTTCGCTCTGATGTCCCCCAAAGAAAATCGGGCATGAATCTGTAGTATGCTCGAATGTGTTACAAATTTGACATGGCCTAACCTCATTCACTGACTTAATTGGCGCTTCATGAGTATCAAATTGCTGTGTATTTCTCGCCATATTCTCAATTAACGTCTTTGCTGCATCTAGAGTTCTATCAAATAAATCTCCACCACTTGCTGCATCTATGAAGTTACGATCCATCATCGTCAAGCCCTCATAAAAATATTGGATTACCAAGTGCTCACTGATTTGGTGTAGTGGGCAACTTGCAACCAATCTCTTAAAGCGCTCCCAATACTCATAAAGAGTTTCTTTATGCATCTGCATTATACCACGTATCTCCTTCCGTACACTTGTTATTTGAGATGCAGGAAAATACCTCTGTAGGAATAACCTTTCCATCTGAGCCCATGTGGTGATGGATTCTGTCAAGTAGTACAACCAATCTTTCGCCATGTCCTTCAATGAAAATGGAAAAGCCCTCAGCTTAATTTGCTCATCAGTCACCCATGCAGGCTTCATGCTTGAGCAAACCACATGGAACTCTTTGAGGTGTTTATATGGGTCCTCACCTGCATAACCATGAAACGAAGGCAACAACTGAATAACATCATATTTAAGCGCAAAATTTGTATTAGCATTAGTCTCAGGAAAAGTAATGCAGAACTTTTGTTGAGTAACGACAGATGTGGCAAGCTCCTTCAAGGTCTGAGTTGCAGCCATGATTTTTATTTTTTTTAAGAATTAATATAGGCCTCCACCTACACACACTTCCTTCAAATACAGGACTAAAATAAACTAAAATAAATACTAAAAATAAAATACAAACTAAACTAACAGACCAAAGGCAAAAACATGACTGTTTGGTGTCACACTGGGTGACCCAGTGTGACACCTGCTTCTAAAAATAAATAGTTTACGACAAAGGAAAACAATCAAGATCAATAAATAAATAAAAAAAATAAACTAATCCTAAATTAACTATTACTAATTAAAACTAAAGACACAATTAATCTTGCACCGCTCCCCGGCAACGGCGCCAAAATTTTGACCGTGCTGTCGAGGCACTCAAAATTAGATTCCTAAACTTCCCTCTTCTAATTTGTAGAAGCGGTAAGTCAGGGTCGATCTCACGAGGAGCAGTTAGTTATCGTGTTTTACGTATTAATTAGCGGAACAAAACAAAATAATAAAGAGGGGGAGTTGATTTGAATGTATCTAATTAACTACTAATCCGAAGACGAACAAGTAAATAAGCAGTAAAAGTGATTGTAAACAATTAAAAAGAAATCTCAGGCCCTAATCTAGTTATCCCCCCTAGTCTGATTAAACCTTATAATTAATGCAATTACCCCTAAATTAGTTCTGAAACTTCTACCCCTAGATTAGCAACAAGCTCTGCTAATCCGAATTGTCCCTTAATTTTTAATAACCCAAAATAAGCTCTTTGATTTATCTGTCTAACCAAATGATTTAGAATAAGCTCTCTAAATCTGATAACATAAATGAATTCCGGAATATAATTTAAAAGTAACCACCGTAAGAATTATAAAATCGACAAACTAGGGTTCAAACATCAATTAGGGACTGAAACAGGAAATTAGCCGGACATATCGGCGTTCATAAACATAATTAAATTATCCAACATAAGGTAAAAACAGAACTAAAAGAACCGAAACGCGAAATCACGATTTGCCGGCTCCAATCTGCATGAATTTTTCTTCTCCAGTAATTATGCGTCCCCAAATTCTCTCTCAACTCCTTTATTATATAGCCCATCATGGGCCATATCTTTAATATGCTGCTGTTGAATCCACAATTAAGGCCCCAAGTGGGCTTTTCTTTAATTGCCCCCACGTGGGCCAAAAATAAAGTTATGGGTTCGACACTATGTCACCCAGTGTCGGCCCAAATTCGTCCTTCTTGATCCAAAATTTCGCCAAATTCACTAAATTAAACAATAAAAAAACAATGGAGGTAAATTGAATCAAAAGCAAGATAGGTAGAAAAATACATAGTGCAATAACTAAAATATTCATAAAATTACAATCTTGACAACTAAATTAATGCACAATTTTCTACCTATCACCTTCAATAATGCCCATAAGCCTCTCTCGTCCTTTCTCTATGCCAAAATTGCATTTTTAAGGTTGCATTTGGATGGAAAGATTTGTGAATGGATTTAAAATTTATAGTCTTAATTCATTGATGTTGTTTAGATTATCATGGATTTGGAAATCCATCGCTTTCATTTTGAGCTATTTTTTTAAAGGATTTAAGTGGATTTTGTTTCTAAATCCATGCAATTTCAAATCCCATCCATTGACACACAACCTAATTTTTTTTGTTGTGCATATATTTCGACACAATCATGTGTGGCGAAATAGGGAATATTTGATGATTGTCATTTGTTTTAATTCTGGAATTGAAACATGAATAAATGGATAACTGGTTCAAATTACGAATTTCATATGTAATGTGATTTGTCAGATGATACTTCAAAATCAAGGTTTAAAAAATTATGGAAATATTCTAGCAAGAATATGAATATTGGCTTGTTGAATGACCCTAATGGTACGCAGAGTCGTCGGACCGTTACAAAATTAATTTATATTTATATTTTTCCGATTCCCATTTCTACAAGTAGAGCAGTAATTCGGGTCAAACCCACGAGGAGAAGTAGTCTAGTGTTATTTTGATAGATCAAGCGATTCTAAAATTCAAATAAAAGTAGGAACAAATAACGAAAGCAATAGGGAGGGGGGGAGGCCGTTTGATTGTAATTGTCAACTGAGAACCTACCAATAACAATGAATGCAATTTAAGGAACAATTACTCTAAAAATATTTGGCAATTTAACAACTCAAATAAACAAAGACAATTAGAACGATTTTTCGGGTTTTGTTTTTATAGACGATAAAAGGATTCAACCCTTGATCAAGTATCCCTTTGGTTCAAATAATCTATGTAATTAATGTTACTACCCAATTAGTTAGCCTTAAAACTCCTACTCCAAGATTAATAACAAGCTCTATCAATCTTGTCGTGTCTTAAGTATAATTAATCAAAACAAGTTCTTCAATTAATTCTACTCAACTTATCAATTCCTAAAACAAGCTCTCTAAGAATCAATAGTCAAGTGCATTAAGAATCAAGACAACGGAGTAGATTCGACATAAAACTCGCAAGTTCGATTTTAGTGGTCGAACTCTATGTTATCCCCAATAAAATAAATCTATTGTTTGCTACACGGGAATCGGATTCATAACAATTACGGATTATAAGCTCAATTCTAGCAACACACAAACAAATATCCAAATGGGTAATCAAACCACAATTCAATTCATAAGTGTAAATCAACAATCCCAAATAACATAGAACATTCCAAAAACATAATCTAATCGGTTAATAACCATAAAAATTACATAAACATTCTAAATCCAAGGTTCAACTAATGATCAAGGGCTGAAATAAGGGTGCTACTCACTCATGGAAACTAAAACAAATAGAAAATAAGTAGAAAAGCAAGAAAACATGATACTAAGATAGATGAAACTCAAGATGTCAATTAGAGAAAATGATCCTTCAATCTCTTGCTCAATATCCCTCCTTGGTGGCTTTGGTGGCTAGAAAATAAACGTATATTATAACCATGGATGCAGAAGGCGGAAAGCGAAGACAGAGCAGTTTGGGGCCGCCTAGCGCCTAGACCACCTAGGCGGCTCCAAGGCGGCGCCTGGAGAATTCCTCCTTTTTTTTTCAAATTTAATTTTTACATGTCTAATTTAGAGGTTTATACTTAAAGTAGACCAAATTTTACTACAAAAAGGTTCATATAGTTAATTAATTATGCAAGATGGAATGAAAAGAGAGGCGACAGAGGAACTCGAATTGTGGGGGAGAGAGTTTTAACTTTTGTTTCATTTTTTCTGCCATTGGAATGAGAAGGGTGAGTGTTTTAACTTTTAAGTTTTATCTTTTTAAATTAATAAATTGCTTCAAGTTCAAAAAATGACGACGTTTTCAATAAAAAAATAATATAAAAAAAATAGGACTACCTAAGAAGGGCGATTTGGACAAAAAACGAAATGGATTGGAAGTGCCTAGTGCCTAGCGCTCTGAACCTAAACCTGAACTGAATTGAACTGAACTAAACTAAACTAAACTAAACTAAACCTAAACCTAAACCTAAACCTAAACTAAACTAAGAGCACTACCTAGGCAGCTGCCTAGACCGCATTTTGCATCCATGATTATAACAAATCAGAAACTATACTACAAAGAATAACAATGTATACTATAACTCAAGTGTAAAGAATATCAGTATTTAGAACTATACTATATAGAAAATAAACGTATACTATAATAATAAAAAATTATACTACAAAGACTAACAAAGTATACTATAACTCAAGTGTAAAGAATATCAATATTTAAAACTATACTATATAGAAAATAAACGTATACTATAACAAATCAGAAACTATATTAAAAAAAATAACAAAGTATACTATAACTCAAGTGTAAAGAATATCAATATTTAAAACTATACAATATAGAAAATAAACATATACTATAACAAATAAGTACTATACTACAAAGAATAATAAATTATACTATAACTCAAGAATATCAATATTTAAAACTATACTATATAGAAAATAAATATATACTATAACAAATTAGAAACTACACTACACTGAATGACAAAGTATACTATAACTCAAGTGTAAAGAATATCAATATTTAAAACTATCCTATATAGAAAATAAATTTATACTATAACAAATCCGAAATTATACTACAAGACCTTCATGAATCAAACGACAAACAACATGCAAACCAAAAACTGATGAGCCAATTAGTCAACTATTCACTAACACACATTATTTTTTCTTCATTAGAAACTCCTACTGAAGAAACCAACATACTGTCAATAATCAAAGAACTACGTGAAATTATTAATAAATCATAAATAATCTCAAGCATACTTAATATATTATTACAAGTCTCAACATCTTATTAACCTGAAAATAGAGAAGAGATTAAAGATAAACTAAATGAATATTTGAAGAAAAATTACAACAAAGTCATATTTATTTAAGGGGAAACAGAAAAGTAAAGAAGAAAGATAAACATGGAATAATTAGGATTCTCTTATTCATCAAATCCCTTTATATAAGGTGTCAAATACAAGGGTTTCACAATCACATAATATTTAGTGAATACCTAAATTGCCCTTCATCAATTACTTTTGACGAAGGTACACTCATTGTGTTTTTCCTTCAACACTCCTCCTTGTGCCAAGTCAAAGGGAATTGGTGCATAACTTGTTGCCTCATTAAAAACTTTGCCAAGTAACAAAACCCAGTGGGACAAAATAAACCTTGGTCGAAGGAAAAAAGAGTGCAACGCACCTTTGTTGAGACTCCCCCTAAAGTCTACATCTCTCCCTTGATACATACATCTATCAAGAGAGTTTTGAAAATCTTTTGATCCTCAATTTTACATAAATCATGAGGATATTATGTGGTTGCTAGTTATAGAAAAACGTTGGTCGTACATGCTTGGTCTCGTCACCTTTGATGTGTAGCATCCATCTATTTGTTGCAAATAACTTCATCTTCATAACTTCGGGTACGCTCTTCGGTGGTATAACTTAAGTCATTAATACTCTGACCATATAGGTTAATAAACTTCTTGAGATATCACCCATGAGTAATGTGATGATGTCGCTTGAGTAATTGTGATTGATTGATCTTCAAGTTTTCGTCGTGTTCATCATGATAATACATAACCGGTTTGGTAATGACCTTTATATTGGCCAATAAGATAACCAACATGTAAACCAACCAAAGTAGTATTTAGTATTTCGTATTAGGGGGTAGCTTCAACATTTATTTAGGAGTTACATATTCTTTTGTAATCCTTTTATCTCTCTATATGAGGACATTTGATATTTCCTTTAGAGTTTGCAATTTCATTTGTAATCTCTCATGTCTCTAATATGGGAAGAACAAATATGAGTCAATGATTTTTTTCATATGTCAAAATACTTTTTGATATCATTCAATTGATATTGCATTGTCCTGAGTAAAATATAATTAACATGTTCTTTGAGAAAGTAATACATGGTTGAGTGTATTGAGTTTTTTATACAATAATGCGCACATTTCAATTAAGTAGGAAATTTCATCTCCCAATAGCTCTTTCGTCATTTCCTTTAGACTCAAATGAATCCCTTTTTTTTTATGTCCACACTTCAACCAATCATAGGAGTGCTAACAGATTGCACTTTATCCATGTTAAATCGCCTGATAATCTTTTGGATATATGCAAACTGAGGAATTAATATTCCATAAACTCGGTCTTCTAGTTCAAGGCATAGACAATACCGAGTTTCCCCATGATCCTTTATCTCAATTTAGATTTCAAATACATCACAATATCTCTTATTTCTTTAAGAGTACCTGTTATGTCCTTAACATCGACATAAGCTGCTATAGTTGCAAATATAGAACTTGTTTTTTGTATAAATGCATAGGGGGCAATACTACTTGTTCTTTCCCTTCCCAATCAAATAGTCACTTAGACGGGTTTACCATTTTCATCTAGATTTATTTCGATCACAGTGAGCATTCCAATTGTAAATGCACTCTGTGGTCTAGAGTCACTTGAGTTGGGCAATGCAAGTCCATCTAAAACTTTCACATATCTCAATAACAAGATCCCCAAAGAGATATGTTGTAACCACATTAGTATGCTGCATTTCCAATCATTTGGAAACTTATCAATAAGACGTTATGATGTCCGTTGCGGGAGAATATCGACTCGTAGTCAATTCTAGGATTTTGTGAGAAAACCTTGTGCTTTAAGGTAAGTTTTGCATCTCAGGACTTATTCTTCTCACTACGCTTACTGACAAAATATATTTTATGTCCTACAGGCTTTACACTTGGTAAGGCTAGCACTACCAAACCAAATACCTGTTGTTTTGTCATAGAATCGAGTTCTTCCTGGATTGATTCCATATAGGCCAATATGCTCTTTGTTGATATCTTTTAATAGAGCGTGGTTCGATATTATTGTGCTCCATAATTCATTGAGCAACAATGTATACATCATCAGTGCACGTGAAAGATTTTTCCATTAACTCACATGCACTCTCCTTATCTCTAGAATCATATTAATCTTCGGAGCGTCCTCCAGTGATGATTCATGGACATAATTAATTAGAGATAATTTAAGAGTATTTCTTTTCATTGATGATTCAAATTGTGCCACATTTGCCTCATTCCTTGAGCAGGTGTTCATCGAACCACGTGGCATCCCCCATTTCCTTTTGGGAGCACTAGGTGTGGTTGCACACCTTTACTAGGTGTGGTTGCAACACCTTTATCTGCGATGTTGTGCCCCTTACTGGGGACTTTTAACCTCACAGACACATTTGCAGCTAGTATATATGATCTTGTCACCTTAGCGATTTTAACAAATGCATCAACAATCAAATCTTCCATACTTTGAAGATCGATAATTCGTTTTACTTCACTTCACATTATGAAGTGTGGGGATCCTAATGAGACATACTGGGAAACACTTCCTTTCGTTCCCTTAGAAAATTCTTTTTCTTAACTCCCCCTAACGACGGGAAGACTGTCTCATTAAAGTGACAATCCACCAATCTAGCGGTAAATAAATTTCGTTTGTCAAAGGTTTCAAATAGCTGGTAATAGTTGGAAATTCATAACCATCATAAATATTTAATTATCTTTAAAGACCCATTTTGATGTGTTGTGGGACTCAAATAGACACATATACTGCGTAACCAAATATGCGTAAATGTAAAAATATCAGGCTAAATCCAGTTACCAACTGGTACGCATAAATTATTGGTTAGCAGTGGATATGAGACAAATAAAGTAATGTTGCAGTGATATTGCATAGTCCCATGTTTGATAGACATTTTAGTGCGCATTTTCAATGCCTAATCCTCCATTTTTATCCTTGTGATGGTGGCTTATGTGAGAATATTTTTGTGTATGCACATGGATTAAAGGATGTTATACATTGATCCTGACAGATATGCAATAATCATCAAATCCTTATGATGAGAACTCTCTAGAGTTAATAAGTCTGATTGACTTTATGGAGTGAGGGTGGTGAGCCCTTAGACAATATTTTCTAGAATTTTTTTTTTTTTTTCTGATGCAACATTTATTGTGGACAATAATGTGATGATCAGTTAATGTGCCAAAGCATTTACCAGAACCATAGATACTTTAATGGTCCGCTTTCTAGTTTGATAGGTCTACATATATCATAATATGTTATTTTGTAAGAATGGAATGTCTTACTTATATGTCAGACATAGGAAGGCATCGGTTCTACTTATTGCTAAATAGTAGGCTTGGTAGAATGAGTGATATGCCCTAAAACAGTTAATGAGGCAGAATGGGATGTTGGTCGTGCTTTTTAGTACTTTAGAAAGCATTAACTCTGTTATAATAAAATTAATACTGACACTAGACATCGTATAAGATTTTCATCCCTTTTGTATTTTACTCGAAAGAAAGAATGCCCATATAATTTCTTAAACATGGATCATCATGTCATGACTTGGATGTCTAAGAAAGTCGTATCAAAACCTATATGAATTAAGGGTTAATTATAAAAAAAATCACGATATTTGGTCCAATTTTCGATTGCAACATGTCTTTTAAAACTTATCAATGTCAGTAACCAACTATAATTCTTTTTCAATTACAACATCGGCTAATTATTTTTATACCTGATTGTGTCTCCATCACCACTATTATATACGCCTGGACAAGACATTCGTTTACCCTCAATCAATTTCGCAATCCGTCAATTCCCCTGTCATTAATTGAGAGCCGAAGAAGTGACATAATAACTTCAATCATCGATTAACGACAATGAAAATGACAAATTGTGAAATTGATTGAGGGTAAATGACGGTCTTGTCCACATGCATCTAACGATGGTGATGGCGACATAATCAGGTGTAAAAAATTTTAGTCGATGTTGTAATTGAAAAAGAATTATAGTTGGTGACTGACATTGATAAGTTTTAAAAGACATGTTGCAATTGAAAATTGGACCAAAGGTCGTAATTTTTTTGGTAATTAACCCATGAATTAATGTCCCAAAGTTCATTTTGGGTAACATGTGATTTTGTCTTCCAAAGTTCATTTTGGTGATAGTGTTTGATCCAACGATCAGAGTTGTAGTGGAGTACATGCCACTAGATTGGCTTATTTATTTCTCTAAGATGTTCTTCCTTTCACATTCATTAGAAGTATCATAAATTATTCAATTTCATTCTCACATGTAGTTTTGAAATGATAGTCTTTGACACAAATATCTTTATTTAATAACATTTTAATAGCTCTTGGTGCATATAGAGCATTTTGTGACTATAATTGTTATGTCATTAGGCATATAGAGAATTCGACGATTCTTCGCCCTTTTAGTACTTGTGATTCAATGATGGTCATTATGCAGTGATACAGTTAGAGCTGGCAAAACTGGCCTGACCCGATGGGTCGGCCCTTTTAACCCGAAATATAGAGCGGGCTGGGCCGGAATATTAGAGGCCCGAAAAAATTCGGGCTTTTTTGGCCCGGTCCGAACGGACTTTTCTTTTGGCGGGCCAAGCCTGGCCCGGCCCGAAGGCCTGCGGGCCGGCCCGATGGAATTGAATTTTTTTCCCCCTCACTAATCGAATAAGAAAAATTTAGGAATTAGGTAATATCTTGTGTACTATTTGAAACATGTTTTTCTTTTTTCTTTTTCTAGCAGAGCATAAATGTATCTATTTACCGAGAAATTAAAATATTTGACTAATTTAATACTCTATTTCTTCAGTTTTATTAGCCGAAGATGGAAAATGAATTGGATCCAAGCATGCTCATTAATTATTATGTATCGAAAAATGAAAAATTGATTAACATGTAGTATAGTACGTACACAAAAATTAAATAACTTGTGACGTGTAGTATATAACTATATATCATCATCCATTCCTTCTTTTTTTATTATTATTATTATTATTATTATTATTATTATTATTATTATTATTATTATTATTATTATTATTATTATTATTATTATTATTATTATTATTATTATTATTATTATTATTATTATTATTTTTATTATTATTATTATTGTTATTATTATTATTATTATTATTATTATTATTATTGTTATATTTGGGGCTTGAGACATGCCTATAGATTAATAGATATCATTCCATATTGCAACGAATAGTAATATATTATCTTCCGATCAAGTTTTTTCTTAAGAGAATTAAACTGAAGTTCGCCTCAATATATAATTCTACTTTATGGTTAAAGTAATAAAAAAGAAAAGGAAAAAACTCATTGATGGGCTTTTTTGGCCCGATAGCCCGATGGCCCGAGGTCCTCCGGGCCGGGCCTAGCATTTCTAAGCCCGAAATAAATCGGGCCCGGCCCGACCCGACTCGAACTTTCCCTTGGCCCGACTGGGCCCGGCCCGATCGGACCACCTGAATTACCACCTCTAGATACAGTGAGTCTCTGTTCTTTGGACTTCTTGTATCTCTTATAGTTAACTGCTCTAGCAGTTTTTATACAAAAGTATAATATTTTCACACTTATTTAAATGTTCATTACCAACTCTATTCCTTTTGTTTAGAGGGTTTCGACGTGTTGCTTTTGCACATGATTTCCATGACCACCGTGTTCATTTGGGGTAGACACATAGGAAGACCTCCAGGGCTTTTATGTCTCTTACTTTATGGTGTATCATGATCACAACTGTAGAGACATACACATTCGTTCCCTTTACTTTGAGATTATTTTCACTATTTAGTTTACCATAGTTAGGTTAGAGAATTTTCTTTATCCTAGCGCGTTTGGTGTTATTTTTTAGGAGAAATTGGCCATGCCTCTCAACTACTTGCACTGGTTGGTTAGCTAATTGAATATTGTAATTTTATACTCTAGCCTATACAGGTTCGCTAGTATAAGCATTAGAGTAGGAAAATAAAGAGATTTTATGTATCATATCATCTTCTGTGATTTCTTTACACATAAAGAGATATGTGTTTTTAGGCACAACATGTCCTTATTGAGACTATTGACCCTTTTGTAGTCTAGTGAGTGGGTTTCTTTCCGCTAGATAGTTAATATCGGGAGTAGATATTCATCTACATTATTAATATTTCTTTTATTGCATTCCGCAACTCATCGGGTATGTTTGAGAATTTTACAATACTTCTAGTGTAAGCTAGGATTAATGCGTCATTTCAGATTCATTAGAGTATTGACTGTGACTTCTACTATGTCAGACAGTGCTTTGTCATTGGGGTCAGTTGATGATATGATCGTAAGAGAGTTCTTACAGGGTGTAGTTATTTTTCATGAAAATATTTTCCTATTAGGAATATCAATTGTGGTAACTCAATTTCTTCTGAGTCTAATATTCAAATTTGGATCGAGTTGGTTTAATCATTTTCCATTGAATTAGATTTATATCACATGTTTATCGATACTTTGTGAAATTACTTTATCATGTAGTTGATTTATACTGATTATGTAACTTCCATGAATTTTCTTTATCATGGAAATTCACATTTTCATCATACTTAACAAAAACATAAGCAAATCAACATTTAATTTCTAGAAGTATCACATATAAGCTTAATTACAATTTTTCATAACAAAACCCATAAAGAGCAAATACGAATAATTCAAACTTTCAATTTCATGAGAAAGTAATCAAGTATTAAGCAAACAAATTATATCCTCATGAAAATCATCTATGTTATGCAAAATTCCATAATTGCCCAGATTATACATACTGTCATATATATACATATATGAATCTATCTCAATTTTCTCAAAACTATAATTGTATGCCATTGGAGAACCATGTACTCTTATAATTTATCATGCTTGCTTGACAAGAATTTGTATCATATATAAGCAAATATAAATCATGTTATTGTAAGCAAATATTAATTATTCATAATTATTTCATAAAGTAGGGTAAGTCAATGTACCTTGCAGGAAAGACATGATTCTTTCTTATACACTACTTTAATTTTCTTCAAGTAGACCGTATGAGGCAGCCTAGCCCTTATCTAATTCAATCTCACACCAATAAGTGATCACCAGTGCTCAAATTGTACCAATCGAATTTATATTAAGAAGCAATTCGTAAATAACAATAATAGCTTCCAATATATAAAAATCAGTACAACGAAATTATTCCCAGATCTCACTTGAATACATGTCATAAACCATACATGAATGAAATAATCATATCTTGCAATTTATGAGTATCAACATAATCTATAAACAGGTCGTAATGTATTGGTTGTACAAATAAAGTCTTATGTTTATATATTCACAATTGAATAATGATAGTGACCCATGAAGACGACTAACATAAAAGTAAAAACAAAGTCAAATAAGATCATTATACTTATCATTGGAATTTCTTTGCATATCAAATTCTATATACATCAGATAAAGATGAACTTTAAAATCAAAGATAATTCATATACGCAAAGAATGCAAAAACCGAATGTCGAGACTAAAGCATATTGATCTCTCGGCAAATTAAATAACATATTAGAATAAACAACTAAAGTATAAGAGCCTAAATCTAGTGTGGATTTCGATGCATAGTAAATGGACATCAGACGGTAAAATGATGTGATTAGGACAAGAAATCATAATATATTATGATTAATGATTTATTCTTAAAAAGAAGACACAAATCATGTGAGTGAATGATATTTAATAACGTCAAATTCCTAAACTAACATCAATAGCTCTGAAGACATCTAATTCATCGAAAATCGCCAAAATTCATAAATATTTTATTTAACCAAAATCAGTAAACATCACCTGATTTGAGTGTTGAAGGTTGTGTATTCTCAACATCCATCTTCGTGTGTCAGTAGCACTATAATTCCATAACAAACAAGTTTAGTCAAAGTTATCAAAATCACATCTCTTGATCGCCCTCTATCTGATTTGGTAGAGTTTTCGTGCTGATAACGTGTTTAAGGGGAAGCAGAAAAGTAAAGAAGAAAGATAAACCTGGAATAATTAGGGTTCTCTTATTCATCAGATCCCTTTATATAAGGTGTCAAATACAAGGGTTTCACAATTACATAATATTTAATGAATACCTAAATTGCCCTTCATCAATTACTTTTGACGAAGGCACACTAATTGTGTTTTTCTTTCAACAATATTACCTTGTTGCTCCATTTCTAGGACAATAAAAAAGTTGCGACCAAAAAAAGAAAAGAAAAATCCAAGCGCAAAATTATGCAAAACCAGTACATCAACATTAATATAGGTGACCACGTTAGTTCCTCAAAGAATTAATAACGATTATTCAGTGAAAATTGAGGTTTCAATCTCTTCTTCATCAATCACAACCAATACCCCCCTTGGCTACCCCACTTGGCCCAAGTGTGGGTCTGTTAAAGGACACACTCACATCTGAAAAAAACAAAACAATTCAAAACAACACGCAGTCATATTTGCAAAATAACAAGCAATTTCAAAACAACCAAATACCAACACGACAAAGATTAATGATCTATGTGTGCAATACAAAATTTAACATGAATATCAAAACGAGAAAGCTTAATTCCAAGATAAATTGTTAATGACACATATAACAGAGCTTTTATAGGGCATTCTCAACATATCAATCTTTGAAAGATGGAAATCCATATAAAAATGTAAGCCAAATAATACAGGATAGGATGCATTTCAGCCGACGAAGCAAAGCTGAAGGTGAATTTTCTATTGCAAATTGCAGGTTAAGGTTTAACAAAATCCACCATCCCTATCTCAAATAACATACTCTGGAGAAACAATTACAAGTCCAGCCCCAAGAATTTATATCTAATGCAAACTTCATATACAGACATAACAAAATCTATCTCTGAAATTGTAATTTCCCCCCCAAAAGAAAACGAAATCATACATGCAGTATTTTGGCAATTGATCCCAATTTGAGAAAAGTTGAACTCCCAATTCTGAACACAAAACCAGCACCATTATTCTATGGACACTACAAAAAAAATATGGTATAGCGACGATCAATCCCGCGGACAACAGTAAACCCTCCCTGTGTATTATAACTTTTTTCGAAGTTGATTTCTCCGAATATGCCTTCTCCCTCCCTATTTGTTATAACTTTTTAACCCTTGAATTTGGATTTTTCCGAAGTTGCCGCCGTGGTGGGGACGCCGTCCTGGGGCAAAATCGGCAAATCTGCCGATGCCTACCTGTTCACAGGCCCAATCATCGACGACTACAACATTGTCGGGTACTCACTGTTGCTGAAGAAGGAGACGTACATTAGGGTGTGTGATGATGAAAGATTTGTTGCAGAAATTAGCAAATAAATGGAATAAGAACACTATTGCGTTTGAAATTATAAGAAGCAGAGCGTCTAGGAGACAGTAAAGTTTTCATTTAAAAGGACTGTGAAAAAGTAACAAAAGGGGAGAGGGTAAAAATTTGGCTTGGTGTACAATAAGACTTATGTGCATCATATGCACACAAGTTTTTGCCAAAATTAAATGAGTGGGTTGCATTAAGAAATTGACAAAAAATTATGACGGTCGTGTGACAGGAAAAAAATATCACTTTTTTTTAATAAAAAAAATTACTTTTATAGCAAAAGTATTATTTTTTTCTGTAAAATAATTATTGTAACATAAATATTTTTCTTTTTTATAAAAATATATTTCGTCACACTTGAAATCGCCGTGGACCGTAGATAGTCGTCGTTTCCTTGTTCATCATAATTGATGACAGTGTGTCCGGTTGCCTCCAATATATGTATAAAAGGAACGTACCGTTTTTGTTCCCTCTTCCCCAATTAGTTCAATTTTTCACTTTGCAGTTCACATCAAAATTGAGGCTTAGGGTTCTTCGGATCGCATAAGATTTACAGAGAGAGATGGACCAAGAAGAGATCGATAAAGTGGTGCTGGCATATTTGGATAAGAGGGGTTTTAAGCAAGCTGGCCTCGCTTTTCAGCATGAGAAGCAGCAGTACAACAAAGGCAGCAACGCCTCTTCAACTGCGCAAATTGATCATGATATTGCCAAACAAATTCTCGCCTTCTCTGAGTATGAACCAGAATAAACCCTCTCCCCCCATTTTGGGCCTTCTGCAATTTTCCAATTATGCAGAATTTCTGTTTTCTATATTTACTCTTTGTTTTGTACATAATAGGATTTTTTTTGTAAGTTCATGTTTCCACGTTTGAGTATATCGTCGGGTATGTGCTGTGACAATCTTTGACGAGGCTTTGATAACATGTATAGCCGTTAACAGCGGGCTCGCAATAGCTGTCTTGCATGTATTATCTTGAATCTTGATACACAAGAAGTTCTTTCTCATTGTTCGTCTATTGATGTTTAATGATATTGTACTGAACTCATCCATCAACGCGTATTAGTTATTCTAACTAGGTTAATGTGTTTCAGAGTTGATGGCCCTGCTCAGTACCAAGAAGGTTATAGCAAGCTTCGATCATGGGCTTATAGTTCACTGGATCAGTATCAGGTGTTTACCTCTCCTGTTCATAGATTTCTTGTTGCCTTTGACTTGAAATGCTATGTTATGTTTCCCCAATTATCTTTGCGACCAACCTGGATCTCTGGCTATAATCATTCAGCAATATGCCAGAACTCCTTTTGGTGTGACTATGTGAATACGTTTTATCATCAATTCATTAATTGTGATGTGGATTTTGTGTATAACCGGGAATTAGAGGGGAAAATAGACTACTCTTGGGACTTGGGGTAAATTACAAGTTCTTGAATTTAGGTGATGTGTCCATTAGATAGATGATGTCAGTTCATTGAGACTAGTTTCATTTGCCACAGAATTGATGTAATGGAGCTACTTCCAAAGGATTCTCAAAAAAGGGTCTGCGGCAGGGTGGGTGAGATTCTACCTAGAGACTTCCGTGAAAAAATTGGAAATCCATAAAGGATACTCCATTTGCATCTAAGTGGACATTACTTGACCATTCTGGGGCTGAATACTGGTTCTGACCAGGATATCGTTTGTGAATGGCAGGGGATTACTTATGTGTTAGAAGTAAACACCCCTACTTAATAAGGAAGATTAGTTACTTTTAGACTATTAGGATCCATTTGCCGGATGGAATTTGGTTAGTGATCGGACCTGTTTTGAGTGTCTAATTGGCCAGAGGAGTTTCTCAACATTGAGTTTCACCGGACAAAAGAACGAAAGAAAGAGAGAGAGAGAGAATTAGAGAAGATGCAGGAAATAATCATGTGGTAGAGCACAGAGGGAAGGAACCCAAAGGAGCTGGTGAGTATCGAATGCTCTCTAGACTGCCAGGACACCTAGAGGTGTTTATCTTACAGGGGGAGAGTAGTAGTTCCTCATTGTCGAGATTGTCTTAGGCGAGGTGCTGTTCCCTTTTCACGTCTTCTGCTTGCGTTATTTTATAATAAAAATTTATTGCAAAGTACAAAAGCAGTATTTGCTTATTAAGTCTGTGGGTTATGTTGTAAATTTTGTATAAGGACCTTGCTGGGATATAATTACTGTTATATCAATATTCAGTTCTTCTCATGGTTATTCCCAACCTGTTATAGCATAAGTTGCATGTGTGCTAAGTTCCCAAAGAGTAGCTGCATAGTTACATCAGCCCCCTTGGATGGATTAGCTTTCTCAATATGTAACGACGTATACTACGTATTCTTGTGCAGCACGAGTTGGTTAGAGTCTTGTATCCGGTATTTATCCATGGATTTATGGATCTTGTTGCAAAGGGTCACATTCAAGAAGGTGAGTTCCTTTTACATTTCATCTTCCATAGAACTGTACATCACTACAGACCCTTGAAATCATTAATTTGCATTTCAGCTCGGTCCTTTTTTAATAGCTTTCGCGGAGACCATGAAGTGCATGCGCGCGACCTGCAAAAACTAGAAGGTGTTCTTTCTCCCTCACATTTGGAGGTCCATCACTTACCTAGCAATACAACTCACTTTGTAAGTTGAAGCATTTAGGCTCAATCTGCCCTAAATTATTCCTTTTTCTCTCTGCAGGAAATGGAATTTGCACATTCTCTAAGGCAAAGCAAAGTGAGCATTAAGATTTGCCAGGTAATCCTCCTCTCTACTTCTCTCATTTATGTTAGCCATCTCACTACTTTTAGCCATGAGCTACATCACTTACATAGTGTACCAGGTGGCTGCTGCCTCTTTAGGAAGGTTGATGTTTGCCACTCGCCATACAATTCTATAGTTTTTCCCATAATCCATTTGCCAATGTATTATGTATCAAGATCAATAGAGGAAAAACTGCAGAGGGGTGCCTCTTAAAATGATAATTATGGAAAGAATCTTCACAAGAACCTAGCATCATTATTGAATAATGCTTTTGAGTATCTGTTTCTGCATATTGCTTTTCTTATGATCAATTTTATATTTTACTACATATTGGAAACAAAAGGAAGATATATACATGCTCTCTCCATGAAGCTTTGAATGTCAAAAGACTCGAAACATAAGCTGCTCTAAGGGGGATCAAAGCATGAGAAATCATGTGTATAGTTGATGTGCAGTTCGTATTAGCAGACTAACATATCATAATAACTTGGTATATTGTACTTAAAAGTACAAACTGATACATCGGAGGTAACTATGGCCAATGATCTGACAAAAGAAGAAATTAAAAGGATTTAGGTTTTTTAGATAGAAAAGGAGGTCTCCTTTTCCTATGTCAATGTTAGACTTAAAAGAGCCTGTTTGCATAATTATTAGTTCTACTAATGTAGCAGAAGGCATACATGAGTTGAGTTTACTGCATAGCTGAAGTTTTATGCTTTGTATGATTGACATCAACTACAGTATGTCTAAATGCTATCAGGTGTATAAAGAATAACTGTTAATGAACATAAAAAAGTTTCTTGATGATATATTCCAGTGTAGATATTATGTTTTGGATGAAAGAGTTCCGGTGATGCTATATTCTCATGTAGATATTATGTGTTGGGCGTCTAGGTAATTTTCTTGCTTTTGTTTTTTTCATTGTAGTACTCCTATGACCTGCTTCTGCAATACTTGCACAAGTCTCAATCAATCACAATGCTTGGAATCATCAACGAGCACATCAACTTTCAAGGTGCTTTACACTCTTAAAATTGGTTCTTTCTAATTCTTTTGTTCCTTTAGTAGTTGCTCTGACGTTCTCAATTGTGCATGTCTTTTGTCATCTTGGCATAATAAACTATGATCTGATTTACAGTTTCTCCTGGACAACCAACCTCCATTGCTGATGATGCTGAATATGTTACACTTTTTGGAAGTGACCATGACGCGGCTAATTTGATAAATCAGAAAGAAATTCAGTGGGGGGTCAGTCGCAACAAAAACTCACACACACATTTATTGAGTTTTCTCGTTTCACACTTCTTCCCTTCATGAGTATGAAATCCCAGCTTGCTTTTCCCAAAACTCCAGTCTCTAGCCAAATATAGATAAACAAGGTTCTAATTCTAAACTACCAACACATGGACAACCATATTTCAACTTCATTTAGAAATAACTAAACAACAAACATTTCTTTGAGAATGATCCCATATTCAATAACATCTTGCGTTCTATACAAGGCACTTTCAAAGTATTAGGTTGTGAAAGCGACAAATTGATTGGCACCATTTAATAGTATTAACTTACTACTCCTAGTTTCATGATAGCCAATGTATTTTAAAACCAATAATCATTGTGGATTTATATATCTTAAGCATAGTCCTAGTTTGGTTTGCGTGATAAACCAAGATGACTTATTATCCCAACAAATCTAGCATTTGGTATGGGGGTTGAAAGCCCAGTATGGACAACGTGCTTGGTAAAAAAGATGGTTATCCTTCAAACCTTGTGACATTTTGTCACGGCCCAGCAGATGTGACTCGGTGTTTGAACCCACGTCTGCTACAGTAAATTAAATGTGAATGGACAAATTTGGAAATTTAAAAAATGAAATGTTATTTATCACCAAAACCAAACAATATATAAGTATTTCTCAGAACATTAATAAAAGTTTATACGTCAAACTAAACATACTTACTAATAGATGAACATTGCAATCCTACCCTATTTGATCTATTTTACCTGTCCAACTCCAAGACCAAACGAGACCTTAGATAAGCCTTAATAATGGGTTAGTTGAACCTTACATTCAACACAAAAGTAGAGCAACTTTATGCTCTCCTTTAGAGTAAAATAAAAAAATGAATATGAAGGATCTAGAGTATTCAAGCAAAGTGAATGCTATTGATCTTCATGTTTGTATTTTGAGCGTATCATGTTACTCGATAAGAAATAATAGATAATAGATTTTTTCTAGTATTTGGTGGAAAGTATAGTCCCAGGTTGTTGACATGTGGTTATCATACCCACAATTAAGACATCTCCACACGTAGATGACTCTCTAATAGTTTTTTGCTAACATATATTGCTCACCATGCAACTGGGAGTAGCTAGTGATGCTTTTATTTTGTGCTGAGTACTAATGCTTAGTCATTTGTTTTAAGATCAATGTTGGAAATAAAATATCAAGATGCTACTCATCTCAAAGTTATGTTTGTAGTTTAGTTAAGTTTGAATCAAGCTGTGCTCTGATCCGTTGTGTAACTTGTCTATATTAGGCTAGTTCAGGAAAAGTGAACTGCTGATCTTTCATACATCTGTTTTTCTGTTAGATAACCCAATCCATGTTTTGGGCTGGTCTGGATGACTGGTTTTTCTTCTTTCAACCTGCATTTCCAGTTTCTTGTTTATGCTTTCTTTTTTCATGTCTTGCCTCTGGCTGATAGTACCTCTTATTTTTGGCATTCTTATATCATTGAACTGTAGCAGTTGCTTGAAGACTCTTTGGAAGAAAAGTTGGAAAAGACTGGGGTTTCTAATATGGATTCTGAAAAGGCAGATGGTGAAACGAGAGAAGGGGAAGTGGAAGAAAATAAGGTTGTTAGTTCGATAAACGTCTTCATACTCAATTTGTAATCCTGGCAGAAGCATCCTGGTTTAATTTTAGCAACAATTTTTTACTGTTCTTGTTACCAGAAAAGATCTGTTGACGGCAGCAAGCAAGGCACTACACTTAAAAAGCTCAAAAAGGATAAGGTTGCTGGCGCTACAGCAAAAGCTCAACGATCGGAGAGTGTTGCAGCGTCTGGTGCACCCTGTGTCAAACCTCAGCTAGCTCTGCCAGTGATGTATGTTCTAAAATGACCACCTTTTGCTGCTGTTCTTTGTTTATACTCTCTGTTACATGGTAGACAGTAGGTTGATCATTTTAGGGGATCATATTATTTCACTCTTTATATTCTCCTCAGGGTGAGTTTACTCTTTTCATGCTAAGTTGCTTGTGCTCACTAAATCTAAAAATCTTGGTCTCTTGGTGTTTTACATATTTATGGAATAATGCTTGTGGATATAATTCATGTTACTCTGATGTGAGTTAATGTTCGGTTAGCACCCAATTAAATTATGAACATACACATGCCTTGCTCCAATTGCTATCGTGTTGGAGATAATACTGCAATTTTATGTTGAAGATCAATGTAACTCCTAAACTCTTGGTTTGCGACATCCCAATAGGGTTGACTTTTTATTTATTTATAATTATTATGATGATTAATTTTTTAAATAACAAATTATTGATGTTTTAAAGCATCCTGTTTTTCTTATTTGAGAATTTGGTATTGGTAATGATGTTTCTCTTCAGACTTGGGTTCTTCCTGGCATACCTTACTTTTACATCATGGAGGAGGGAATTTGATGAGTTTTGTGATGCATCAGTATCCAATGTTGTAGTTAGATGTTTGGGGGTATGGTAGTGTAGATTGACTTGTTGTTGAAGGTATTAATTTGTATGTTAAAATGATGAACCCCTCCCAATGGCTTAAGCTTTTAGATGATATGGTCATCTGACATGGTATCAGAGCTTCGGCTAAATGTATAGTCTTGTTGTTGAGTCTCACTGCCACCCATTAAGGTGATGTTATGGTGGTACCGTGTTAGGTTTCCTGTTTAGTAAAAAAATGCTTCTGTTGTTGTTTGGACTTGTCAGAATTGAAAAATTGCTTAAGCAGTTGACCAGTTTTGTTGGTTGTTTGTTTGTTTGTTTGTTTTGTTTTTTTTACAAGTGATTGACGACCGTAGTTGATTAGGAGGGTTAACTAAAAATGCTCTAATTGTAGGAAGCTATAAGATGTTGTGGGTAATCAAGTCCATAAAACAAGGTTGTTGCTAGGTAGCAGTTCCTGGTACAGTAAAAGGCCAGTCTGAAATTAAAATCCATGGCAAAGCACTTATGAGACACTCTGCAAACAATAAATAGTGATTATTTCAGTAATACCCGTGGCCACCTGATGAATCATTTTAAACTGTCTTTCAAAGAGAAATGTATTATTCTAATAATTCTAGAATGCGTCCTTCGTAGATGTTCTGTGTCACTGAATGATGTTATCTTCTTTCAACTGGATCTGCTTCCTAGTTAATTATTTTCTTGTGTTTTTTCCTTCATGTTTCTAGACCAATAGAAGTGGAACAGTCTATTCTTGAAGACTTGAGGAACCGTGTGCAGTTGAGTAATGTGGCCTTGCCTTCCATTAGCTTCTACACGTTTATCAACACTCATGACAGGTATGCTTTTTATTTGATGATATATATATTGATAATATGTATTATAGTTATTACATTGCTTAACATCTCTTTGGAGCTATATTGATCTCTGGAGAACTGTTTTTTTGTCTATCACCAGCTTGAATTGTGCTTCAATATCTCATGATGGCTCAATGGTAGCTGGTGGATTTTCAGACTCATCATTGAAGGTTTACTCTTTTATGTAGTCTATTGCCTTAATTTGTTTTCTTTGCTCATTGATATGCGAACTGAATGCCAAGATTTGCAGGTCTGGGACATGGCAAAGCTTGGGCAACAAAATGTAACCTGTAAGTTCATTTCTTAGTTCCCTCTACTTTTATAAGAACTTATGTCGAATGTAGTCATATATATTTTAATTCTTGTTACTGTGTGTTGAGTTTGTCATTAGTTAGAAGTTTGTTTTTTGTGTGCAATAAATTGAAGAGGCATGTGACTGCAATGCTGTGCATAGAGTACTCACACTCATTAGTATAACAAACTTTTCTGGAAAAAATTATGGCTTGTCCAGTGAATTTAATTAATATCTTGACTTTTTACCCTATGAATGTCATATGGCTAACCTGTTTTCTAATTTATGGTGCAAACATGTGCACATTTATTAATGGATGTATGTGTTGACCCTGGAATATCAGCTCCTTCACAGGGTGAAAATGAGTTGGCAACAAATGAGCCTAGCTCACATGCTGGGGGAAGATCTTACACATTATTTCGTGGTCATGCTGGACCCGTTCATTCTGCCACTTTTAGTCCTCTCGGGGATTTTCTTCTATCTTCTTCATCAGATTCTACAAGTAAGTTATTCTTTAGCAGTAGCTGTCCTTTGTCTATTTATCTTTTTTTTTCCTCCTTATCTAATGAGCAGCCACTGGCATCTAATTGCAGTTCGACTGTGGAGCACAAAACTAAATGCAAATCTTGTTTGCTACAAGGGTCATAATTACCCTGTATGGGATGTACAGGTAGACATAACAACTTTAATTGTTATGGTAATTAATTGTGATGAACCACTGTGCTTTTATCCTATGCATCCTTTCTTGGGGTCTTCAGATGACATCAGTCCCACAATACAATAGAAAAAAATTAAGGAAAATGAGAGTTTTCTGGTAGTAGTTGTTATGGAGTCCCTAACCCTGGGAAAGGGGTAAAAAAGAAAGTAGACACTAATGATCTTTCATGATATGATCTTCTTATTTGAAGATCATTTGCTCTTACTTCCATGCTGCTGAAAATACCGAGGTTCCAAGGTGTAATTTAACTATCTTCACTTGGACTTCCCTTTATGTGTGAATAACATACTTTTCCACCTTGTTTTCAACTCCGCGGTGCTGTTTTTTCTCCCGTCATCAGTATTCCAGCTCATGTGTGCTGGTTAGTATGGGTTTACAGTAACTTCTTCTCAATGGTCCTACAAACCTAGTGCTTTGTATTGTTGTCTTGTTGATAAATGTATATGCCATTAAATTAAATTTCATTTTCTTGGACTTCCTTATTTTACTATTCCAGTCATTATTTACATCAGTGCAAGTTTTAGTTCTTGAAAAGATATTAATTTAAAACAACTCGAGCAATGGCTAACAAACTGGCAGTTCTCTGATGCCTGTAAGTGTCCAGCATATTCTTCTACCTATATGCTTTCAGAATCTGGGTTGAATGGCAATACAGTAAGATTCAACTAAATGCATTAGCTAGCATTGTTGTCTATATAATTTCTGCTTACATTATAATAAGCATTTATAGCGTCACCCATCTGCCGTAACATCATGCAGTTTAGTCCACTAGGGCACTATTTTGCTAGTGCTTCACATGATCGGACAGCAAGGATCTGGTCAATGGACAGAATACAGCCTTTAAGAATAATGGCAGGCCATTTATCTGATGTAGATGTAAGTACTTACATTCTCTTTTTCTCTCACATGCGTGTTTGTGCTTCCTTTTGAGAGGGTGGTGGGGTGTTCGGATAGTTGTGGTGAATGCCTCTGCAGCTTATATCATTTTTCTAGATTAATTTGTACCATCACCATTTTTCTAATAATTGTTTCGCTTAAAACCAAAATTAAGAATATAAAAATATGTGATACATAAATTACTAATTGGTCTATTATCTCCCTAGTTGTTTCATTTAAGACATCATGTGGACATAAAATACCCGATTCACATTAACCAAGAATTTTCAACTTCTTGGCCGCTAGAAACGGAAATTAGCAATGTATTACTGCTTGTCTAGCAATTCACATCCAATTGGAAGTTCCTCCATGTGTTGTTATTTGTCAGGGATGGCACTATTGTCTGTCCATAGGGATAAAAAACTTGTATGATTTGCATTTGTGCCTGTCCGATTGGTTTGTCAAGATTTATGTGCGTGTGTCTGTTAAAAGCTAGAAGCTTCACTAAAGAGTTTTTTTTAAAACAACTTATCAACTTTTTTTTTTTTTTTTTTGGTTATTGCCAAATATACTACATATATGAATACTGAAAATTTCTAGCAATATGCTGGGTTTTTGCCATTTCTCCTCCAACTTGGAACATGGAGAAATGAGAGGAAACCAAAGCTGTTTTCCATTCTTTTCTTTATGAACTTATCCACTTCCATTTCCATCCTTCAGTGTGTGCAGTGGCATGCAAACTGCAACTATATTGCTACTGGATCTAGTGACAAAACGGTGCGCCTATGGGATGTCCAGAGTGGGGAGTGCGTCAGAATTTTTATCGGGCACAGGAGCATGGTCCTAAGTCTGGCAATGTCACCTGATGGTCGTTACATGGCATCCGGTGATGAAGATGGTACCATAATGATGTGGGATCTTGCATCGGGTCGCTGTGTTTCCCCTTTGGTTGGTCATGGCTCTTGCATCTGGTCACTTGCTTTCAGGTACACTACTTTTCTCATTTTCTTTGACCATAATTATCAATTATGTTCTGTTCCGTTTGGTACCAATGAAAACATCTCATTCCATTAACAAAATGAACAAATTATTACTTGTGAAATTGTTTGATTTCAGCCAAAATCTCATTTTTCCGATCCAAAATGGTTGCAGTGGTGTCAAAATTAGGAAAATGTGTTAAAATGAATCACCTTTTTCTTCAGTTTATTCTCTAATTAAAACCTAACATTAGCATCTAACCAAGAGTCCAATTTACAGATGTCAAGTTTCTACATATTTATGAAGGGATGAATGATAAAATGCCTTGAAATTTTTATTTATAGTATTTTCGCACATTTCATAACTCATACTACCTCCGTCCCGCTCTAACTTTCCTACTTTCCTTTTTTGTTTGTCCCAACTTAACTTTTCAGCTCATAAATGGCAAATTTCTCTTACAGTCTCCACCCTCAAAATCTCCACACTCAATCTCCACCTTTAAAAAAGTCAAAGATTCCACAAAATCTGTTTTTTCTTAACCTCCGTGCCCGGTCAAAGTAGGATTAACTTAAGCCGGGACGGAGGGAGTACAATGTAGTAGTTGTATTTTTAGTGTACATATATACGTAATTTATAACTAAACTACAGAATGATTTGATACCAAAATATTTCATTCGAATGGGAAATTCAAAATAGTAGTTGAAAGTGAATTGACGACCTTGATTAGAAGGCAAAACTTCTATTTTAATCCATTGAAATGTCGACCACCATTGTCTCAGCTGCGAAGGTTCGCTTCTGGCATCTGGTTCTGCTGATTGCACTGTGAAAATCTGGGATGTGGCCACAAGCTCGAAAGTGCCCAAAACGGATGAGAAGTAAGCATTTAATTGGTAAAAAAATCATCTACTTTGTGATTGTTATCATTTAATAACAGAACTTTTATCTTCTTCAAAACAGCAAAAGTGGAAGCACAAGTAGACTCAGATCATTGAAGACCTTACCCACCAAATCTACACCTGTCTATGATCTGCAGGTAAATACATAGGGTCACTTTAATCCCCTCATTTTACTTAACCGAATTTTCTTGATAACACGATATTTTGATGCCTGTTTGCAAACAGTTCTCAAGAAGGAACCTTTTATTTGCTGCTGGTGCTCTCTCAAAGCAGCCGTAAATTAATTAGGCCCCTCAGGTTGGGGAAATTACAACGGTCTGTGCAAACTATGTAGTGCGGCGATTCCTCTGTAATTCTTAATCGTGTTTTTTTTTTTTTTTTTTCCTCTTTGCTTTCAATTGATAATTTATTTACTGTGATTTGATGTAGTTTTAGTTCAGACATACACGGATGTAGAGTTAGTTTTCTGAGCTGTGTTAATTATATAATTACTCACTCTTTTTGCAACTTTTAGTTTTAGGTGATTGAAGACTTAAAAGCTGTATTCTGCTTTTAATTTTTCCGCTTTTTTTAAATGTGAACTACAGCAAGAAACTGGGAAGATACCTTTGTAGTTTGTAATAACTATTCAATTAGCTAGTGTATTTCATTCACTAACAATTCGTACTTTACCATTATATTTATACATGTATAATACTCCCATTTGAAAAAGTACAATTTTTTTTTTTTATTTTTGGTTAATTTCATCAAGGTACAACTACCTGAAAATTATCATTTCGTACTTACACAAATTATTTTAAATTTTGATTCGACTCAAATGTAACTAATTTGTGAAATAGAATATTTAATTTTTTTTATTGATTTTTTTAAATAGAATTCTTATTTTTGGATAATATTTTTTTTTGAAACATGACTTATATTATGTGATGGAGAGAATAATATGAATAAGTGTACACATACACGTGCGAGGGTTGTGTGTTTACAATTGGCAAACAGGGAGGGTTGGATTATAAACATGTTGGCCGAACTATCATCGGGGCAACAAATCTAGCCCGATGGTCTAATAGTTTGATAGGTTGGGCGCTGGCTTGGATTTTTTTTTATTGTATATTTAGGGAAAATAGGTTGAATTATGCTTAATGATTTTTAATTCAATGGGCGGGGCTTGACGTAGGGAACATGATCGGGCCTGACTGTTCGAATTGCCACCTCTACAATCAATTAGGAGATGATCTAATGTGATTTAAAAATTTCACCAAACAGTAAAAACATACAATTTGACTGATCTATCTTTAAGTTGTATTTTTTGCTTTGCCACACCAGTGATAGTTTTTCTATTTTTCCCTTTCCTTTATAGAAAAATATGAATGTCTCATTCTGCTACCTATTTTATTTATATATTTAGGGAAAATATGCTTGATAATTTTTAACTTGATGGACGTGGCTTGACGGAATGGGCATGATCGGGCCAGATTGCCCGAATTGCCACCTCTACAAACAACAGGTGGATGATCTATAGTCGATATAACCAACAACAGAAACATGCAACTTGATAGATCAATTTTTTAAGTGGACTTTTTGCTTTGGTACACCAGCTATCCTTTTCTTATTTTCCTTTTTTTTTTTTTTTCGGAGAAAAGAAAAGTATCATTCTGCTTTCTATTTTATTTGTTATTTAGTTTAGGTGAAATAACCAGGATTATGCTGGATAATTCTTAACTTGATGGGTGGGGCTTGACGGATTGGGCATGATCGGGCCTGACTGCCGGAATTGCTACCTCTACAAACAACAAGAAAATGATCTATAGTGTGTTTTAAAAATCATAACCAACAAGAAACATGCAATTTGAAAGATCTATATTTTAAATGGACGTTTTGCTTTGCCACACCAATTATCCTTTCTTATTTTCCTTTTTCTTTTTGGAGAAAAAAAAGGTCTCATTCTACTTTCAATTTTATTTGTATATTTAGAGGAAATAGACTAGATTATGCTTGATAACTCTTAACTTAATGGGCAGGGCTTGACGGGCTAGGCATGATCGGGTCTGATCGCCGGAATTGCAACCTCTGCAAACAACAAGAGGATGATATGTAGTGTAGTTTAAAAATCATAATCAACAGCAGAAACATGCAAATGGACAAATCTATCTTTTAAGTGGACTTTTTGCTTGTCACACCAGCTATCATTTTCTTATTTTTCTTTTTCTTTTTATGAAAAAAAAAGCCTCATTCTGCTTTCTATTTTATTTGTACATTTAGAGAAAATAGGTTGGATTATGCTTGATAATTTTAACTTGATGGAAGGGCTTGACGGACTGGGAATGATCGGGCCTGACCGCATGAAATGCCACATCTGCAAACAACAAGCGGATGATCTATAATGTGGTTTAAAAATCCTAACCAACAGCAGAAACATGCAATTTGGCAGATCCATCTTTTAGGTAGACTTTTTGCTTTGCCACCCCAGCTATCCTTTTCTAATTTTTCTTTTTGGAAAAAAGAAAATGTATCATTCTACTTTCTATTTTATCTGTATATTTAGGGGGAAATAAGATTGATTATGATTGATAACTTGATGGACTGGGCATAGTTGGATCTGACCGCCCGAATTGGCATCTCTGCAACCAACAAGCGGATGATATATAGTGTGGTTTATAAATCCTGACCAACAACAAAACATGCAATTTGACAGATCTATCTTTTAAGTGGACTTTTTTCTTTGCCACACCATCTATCCTTTTCTTATTTTCCTTTTTCTTTTTAGAAAAAAAGAAATAATCTCATTCTGCTTTCTATTTATTTATTTTTTATATTTAGGGGAAATAGGTTGGATTATACTTGATAATTCTTAATTTGATTGGTGGGGCTTGACAGACTGGGCATAGGGTTGTAAACAAATCAAATATTTTTTATTCGATCTGTGATTCGAATTAAGATGATTCGGATTTGAAAAAATGGAATTCGAATACGAATTAATTATAAGATTCGAATAATATTCGAATATAGTTGTATTCGATTCGAATAATTCGAATATTCGATTCGTTTATATATAATATTTTAAACATTAAATAATACATATAATACTAAATATATGTATATGTAATTGAAAAAAATTAAAAAAAAAATATTTGAATATTTAAAAAGTAAAAAATATCAATATGTAAAAATGAAAAAGAACTTTTCGAATCTTGAATTGAATCGAATAGTTCGAATATTTCTCACGAATCGAATTCGAATCACCTATTTAAATTCGATTAATATTCGATTCGAGATTATATTTTCGAATTCGAATCGAATTTCTTAATTTTCTGTTCGATTCAATTCGATTCGTTTATATCCCTAATTGGGCATGATCGGGTTTGACCGCCAAAATTACCACATCTGCAACAAGCAGATGATCTATAATGTGGTTTAAAAATCATAATCAACAGTAGAAACATGCAATTGGACATATCTATATTTTAAGTGGACTTTTTGCTTTGTCACACCAGCTATCCTTCTCTCCTTTTCCTTTTTTTTTTTTGGGGGAAAAAACAAGTCTCAATCTGCTTTCTATTTTATTTGTATATTTAGGGGAAATAGGCTGAATTATGCTTGATAATTTTTAACTTGATGGGCAGGGCTTGATGGACTAGGCATGATCGAGTCTGACCACATGAATTGCCACTTCTGCAAACAATAAGCAGATGATTTATAATGTGGTTTAAAAATCCTAACCAACAGCAGAAACATGCAATTTGGCAGATCTATCTTTTTGGTGGACTTTGCTTTGCCACACCAGCTGTCTTTTTCTTATTTTCCTTTTTCTTTTTGGAAAAAATAAATAGTCTCATTCTATTTTGTATTTTATCTGTATATTTATGAGAAATAAGCTGGATTATGATTGATAATTTTTAACTTGATGGACGGGGCATGATCGGACTTGACCGCCCGAATTGTCACCTCTGCAAACAACAAGTGGATGATCTATAGTGTGGTTTATAAATCCTGACCAACAATAAAAACATGTAATTTGACAGATCTTTATCTTTTAAGTGGACTTTTTGCTTTGCCACACCATATATCCTTTTCTTATTTGTGTGACGGTCTCGTGTGTGACGGTCTCACATGTGGCGGAATACAGTTTTACGGGAAAAAATGATACTTTTACAGATAAAAGTGATACTTTTGCTACAGTGATACTTTTGCAGATAAAATTGATATTTTTTCTACAAAAAGTGATTCTTTTTTTTTTTTTTGTTCAGAAAAAGTGATACTTTTACTACAAAAAGTGATAATTTTTTTCCTATCACACCGTGTAATGAACGTGTGACGGTCTCATACAAGATTTTTCCTTCTTATTTTCCTTTTTTTGGAAAAAAGAAAAAGTTTCATTCTCCTTTCTTTTTTATTTGTATATTTAGGAGAAATGGGTTGGATTACACTTGATAATTTTTAACTTGATGGGCGGGCTTGACACACTGGGCATGATTGAACCTGACCACCCGAATTGCCACCTCTGCAAACAACAAGCGTATGATCCATAGTGTGATTTAAAAATCCTAACCAACAACAGAAACATGCAATTTGACAGATCTATCTTTTAAGTGGACTTTTTTCTTTGCCACATCAGTTATCCTTTTCTTATTTTCCTTTTTTCTTTTTAGAAAAAAAGAAACAATCTCATTCTTCTTTCTATTTTATTTGTATATTTAGTGTTAATAGGCTGGATTATTCTTGATAATTCTTAAGTTGATGGGCGGGCCTTGACAGACTGGGCAGGATCGGGCCTGACTTCCTGAATTGCCACCTCTGCGAACAACAACCGTATGATCTATAATGTGGTTTAAAAATCCTAACCAACAACAGAAACATACAATTTGACAGATCTATCTTTTAAGTGGACTTTTACTTTGCCATGCCAGCTGTCCTTTTCTTATTTTTCTTTTTATTTTTGGAAAAAAAAAGTCTCATTTTGTTTTTTATTTGATTTGTATATTTAGGGGAAATAGGTTGGATTATACTTGATAATTCTTAACTTGATGGGCGGGGCTAGACGGACTGGCATGATCGGGCTTGATCCGCTCGAATCGCCACCTCTCCAAATAACAAGCGTATGATCTACAGTGTGCTTTAAAAGTTCTAACTAATAGTAGAAACATGCAATTTGACAGATCTATCTTTTAACTGGACTTTTACTTTGCCACGCCAGCTATCCTTTTCTTATTTTCCTTTTTTGGAAAAAACAAAAAGTCTCATTCTGTTTAATAATTTTTAACTTGATGGACGCGGCTTGACTGGGCATAATCGGGTTGCCCGCCTGAATTCCCACCTTTGCAATTGATAAAGCGCAAACCGTTTATCAAAAGAAATCGGAATAACACCTGGTCAATGAAACTGTCAAATGCAAAAAAAGATTAAGGACACAAGATATACGTGGTTCGATCCGGAGATCTACGTCCATGGTCGGAAGCAATAACCTTCCGGGGTGTTTTTTACTATCTTCTCTTAAGTCTTACAAACTGCTGTTGTAGAATACAAAGTGCCAACCCTAAATCCGTCTTCAATTCCCCTATTTATACTATACATCTCAAAACCCTAACTAAATCCTTATAAATTCGGCCACCCAATCTGCATGGCAGTTGGGAAAAGATCATGGGGATCTCCATTCCCGAATGTGCAACAACTGGGCTGTATTGGGCTCACGCGCGCTTCTGGGCCGGCTTAGTTGCTGGGCTCGTACTTCTGGGCCCAATTGACCCGGCTGGTGGGTTAGTCTGACCCGGAGTTATTGGGCCATACCTATCAGATGCCCCCCCACCAGCCGGAGCGAGGTAGGAGCTTCGGTTAAAAGTGAGGCATGGTGTAACGGGCGGCGATGTAGAGTGATGTAAAGGCTGAGTTGGCACTGAGAGATGCCATCCTTGTCGAATCGATGTACCCCCGGGGTGAGGTGCCAGCGGGGGCCGAGCGGAGGCGACCCCGAGGGGTAGAACTCAGTGGGGTCCGAACCGGACCGATATGAAGTACCCTTGGGGTCATGGGATCGACCGGAGCTCAGCTGATTCATCACCAGAGTGAAGGACTTCACAAGGACCAAACTAGACCGAACTGAAATACCCCCCGGGCATGGGATCGACCGGAGCCTAGCTGAAGCATCCCCGGGGTAAAGGACTACACGAGGACCAAACTGGACCGAACTGAAATACCCCCGGGGCATGGGATCGACCGGAGCCGAGCTGAAGCATCCCCGGGTGACCGCACTGTCGCGATACGGTAAAATTAATTAAACCTAGCTACCCTTCTAGCTTGTAGAAATGGTAAGTAGGGTCGATCCCACAGGGAGCAGGAAGACTTATAGTGTTTTAAGTAAATCCTAATACTAGCAACATATATAAATATATAAATAATGGGGGGTTTGTAAATTGATGTATATTAACTAAGGAACCAAAACAGAAATTAAGTAAAATAATTATGAACTGTTCTACTTATGAAATAACGAATCCCAGCACTTAATCTTATCTCCCCCTAGTTATTACTACCCTGTGATAGATGCAATTATTAACCAATTTTGCCCTTAAAACTCCTACCCCGAGATTAGCAACAAGCTCTGCTAACCTCGTTATCCCTTATGTTTAACTAACCAAAACAAGCTCTTTGGTTAGTCTATCCAGTTGAGTGACCTCTGAATAAGCTCTCTGGATCTCATTAACCGGACGCCTAGAGTACTAGGATAACGTGATAGACACGGTGTGGACCTCGTAAGCTCGGACCCATTCAGACCGAGCTAAATACTACCCTAACGATATCACTCGCTATTTGCTACTAATTGGCTATAGGTTCGTAACAATTATGGATTACGATTATAACCTAGCGTTACTTATGCAATTATAATCCTAGGTGATCAATCTAGCACATAAGCACACAAGCATTGAAGGATAAACAAATAGTATAACAACGTTTTAAGGAATCAACTGATTAATAACCACCGTAAATATCACAAAATAGTAAAACTAGGGTTCGACTCGACTAAGGACTGAAATAACCTACTAGCCGCTTATGGCGGTGACAAAAGACAAATTAAAATGAAAATACATAATTAAAAGAATTAAGGACTAGAAAACCCGAGTATTGTCGATCTTGATTGCTCGTCCCCTTCGGAATCTCCCAAGCTTGCTCTCTCATACTATCCAAGTCCCCGATTCCCGAGTATAAGGGTCCCCTTTTATAGAGGAAGTCAAATTGGGTTGATTTTGGGCTCTAATTCGGAATTCTTGTGGCCAAGTATTAGTCAACCGCCTTATTGGGCCGCGACCGCGCATATGGGTCGCGCCCGTCTTGGTCCATCAACACGCCGCGGCCGCGCTAATGTGCCAGAAATTTTCCAGATTCCTTCACTTTGACCGCGGCCGCGCCATTGTGCCACGGTCGCGGTACTCTGTTCTCATTCTCTGGCGTTTTTTCCATCCTTTTGACATCCGGACTTCATTCCTTCGTTGTGCATCCGGCCGAGTATGAATACTTAGCCTTAAATCACCTATTTAGCTCAAAACGATAGCACAAACGTCAAATAGTCCAAAGTCATCAAAACAAGCTAAACCAATACATTATACACGCAAACATCACAATTCATCACTCTAACAGACTTAAAGTGCATAAATAAATGCGTGTACCACCGGGGTAAAGGGGCCACCGAAGTGAAACCCAAGGCTTCCTGGGGAAGGGTGAAATTGGTGTAATTGGCGGCGCCATCATTAGGGGAAGGGATGTGAAGTGACGCGTTTGGGAATCCCAAGAAGCGTGTTCCCCACGCGCCTAGGTAACTGTAATGCGCGTGATTGCGACGCACAAATCTTGAACGTGGAATTTGAAAAGGCCAGATCTGAGTCGTGTATTCGTGAGTATATATATATAAGGCTGTACAGTAAGCTTCATCATTCTCATTTGCGATTTGCAAGAGACAAAGAGCGGGAGAAAACGAGAGAATCATCTGTGCCAGGTCGTGACCAATCGCAAATCGAAACCAAGTAAGTATGTCTTCCTCTTCGTCTTCGTCTTCAATAAGAGAAGTAGGGACAACGAAAACCCCATTAGACGTACAACCTTTGCGCTTTATTATTCCGGAAAAAAGAGACATTAGGATGGTGTATAGGGCCGATGGTATGGAGTCTGGCGCCCGGGCAGTAGGATTTAGTGACTGCGTGGAGGAGGATTTTGAGGTTGCTGCTGAGGCACTGCGGATGTCGCGGGTGCAAATAGAAGCCCTGATTCCAACATTTTATTTTCCTTTTAATTTAGAATACATTGTGCCGGAGCCTAGTGACCGAGCCTGTTGCCCTCCAAAGGGTTTTATAAATGTGTATATAGACCATTTGAGGATAGGAATTAGGTTTCCGCTTTGGGACTTCGTATTGCAGCTGCTGAGGTACTACAACATTGCCTTGAGCCAATTAGCACCCAATGCCGTGAGGCAAGTTGTTGGGTTCTCCGTAGTATGCAAGAGGGCCGGGGTAGAACCGGATGTAGATATATTTAGATTCTTCTACATTTAATTATATTATATGTATTGTCACAGAGAAATCTAGGCCCCTAAATTTTTAATATTTTTTGGGGCTTGAGGCGACCGCTTCTTTCGCCTCATTGTAAGAGCGGCCCTGTTGTTATGCCAAAACGGCTTTGGTTCGGGTATAACAAAGTAAATAACATTATACCTAAGATGTGAATGTATCCCTCAAAGCCTCCAAGATGATGGTTAACTTCACGGCGTGATCTTGTAGAAACCAAAACCGGAGGGTTCTCCGGTGAAGAGCCTCTTATACTGAAGTAAGCAGTTGTATAATGAAAGAAAAAATGAGAAGGCAATGAAATAGTGTGATTAGTTACCATGCAAATGAAGAAAATAGAAGGGTATTTGTACTTACTTGATAAAGGCTAGGGGAAAAATGGCCACTTCATGAAATATCTGTGAAACCCTAGTCCTAGTCAGCGCTACAAACTTGCACTTTTTAGGGACACGCCAATCGTCCCCATTTCACTTTATGGCAGAAATAGCAGTGTACTGTCTACCAGAGGTAATTCACTGTATTTTATGTTAGATGTGGAACAACGAACTTGGCATGTGCTATTCTTGGTATTCCGTTTACTTACTCTTGCTTCTGGGTACCTTGATTCGCACTTCCCGTAGTTTACACAAAGTTATCACTGATGGAGTATAGAGATTATGCTTCTGGAGGCTCGACTACCCCGAAACTCCTTGATTACTTATTGCCGAATTGCGATGTGTGATGTTGGTCAGAAGTGTGATTATCAAGAGACTGCGGCTTGTTACAAAGGGTATGCGATTCTCACTTCGGTTAGGATAGTTCCATATTATGGCACCAAGTATAAAATGATGTTTCTTTAGGGATAAAATATGTTGAAACAATATCTTGAATCTTATCGGTTTTGGTTCATGATTGTCGTCAAGGTGGAGGATTTGATCATTCGAAGCCTTGAATCTGTTTATTGTTGGATTTGGGTACGTCGGAGGGCGGGGCGGCGACGGGTGGTCGCAGCCATGAAAAATTGTGCCTGGAAAAGGGATCGGTGCTGTGGAGTGAACACGGCCGCGACAAGAAGTAGACGCGGGTGTGACAGTTGGGTATCGTGGTCGCGACAAAGATGAGCTGATTTGGACGCCGTCGCGTCAAGAAGCTGATGTGGTCACGACGATTTAAGGCGGTGCATTCTAGGCCTCGCGCGTTTTAGGCCCAATTTTGGTATATTTTGAGTTTTAGTCTGTTTGCGGCCTATAAAAGGTCACATAGCTGTTCTAGGTCATATTCGAATTATAATCAGGTCAAAATCTGAGATTATTCAATCTGTCAATTCTATACTTAGTTCTTCCTAGTTATGAATAAGTCTGTTCTTGAGTACTCTGAAATACATGCTCAGTCTGTCTCGGAATACTTAGTAGTTGGAAATAGTCTGTTTGTAACCGTCTAATTATAGTAAATTGATTCCTCTCTTCTGGCAGTGGACGTAGCTAACACATTGTTAGTGAACCACGTAATTTCTGTGTTGATTTACCTTTATCGTTTATATGTTTTCTTTCTCATATCTGGTATAACAAAATAAGACAGGATGAACATTGTAGCGGTCAAATCAATATGTTAGTTGGAGCTAGTGTGTTACTATTATATTAGAAAATATGGCGGGGTGATGATTGACTGAAGTGAGTTATTGATTAAATTATGATATATATATATATATGTTTTAATAGTTACAACTATTTCTCTATGATGGATAGTTATCATTGATATATGTATAGTATTAAATGTGTTTTTTTGATAGTAAATGATTTTTGCTTTTGTGGCACCTCATTTTGCCTACTATTGTGAGTCAAATATTTTCTTATCTTTTACTTTTTTAATTCATTTAATAAGATTCCTTAAGAATCTTTAAATTCAAAATGACATTTTTGTATTTAAGATAAACAATTAATGTTAATTTATGAAAATGACAACTCCATTAAAAGCGAATATTTAATACATTCAATGTTGTTTTAGCATATCAATGCTTATATTAACCAAACCAATACACTCTTAGGTTTGACACTACATAAGGTAACATCGATGTCCTTTTTCCGTGTATATAAATTTAGTACCACATCCAATGCAGCAAAAAAAAAAAAAAACTAAATAGATAATGCAGTCAACTAATATTATTCACCAAGATTTTTTAGGAATTATGTAACCTTACATTATGGGATATTTCAACGATATTTATAAATAAGAAATTTTTTAATTTTGTCACTTTAATCCAGAATAAAAGTAAATATGTATATACATGTGGTGTGTTTTATCAACTTCATTAACTTATAGCATGTGTTAATAAATAAATTTTAATTTTAAATGTCAAGAACACTGTGGTTATCTTATTATTCCAAATCACGGATCTCCATATCAATAGATTTTCAGTTTTGATATTCATAACTTTCCACAATCATAACATAATTATTTTGATTATAATTCAATTTCGGAAAATTCAGATGGTCAATGAATATTTGTAGTTCAAAACTCTTTTATTCGATTTTCTAGTATTTTGCATTATTGTACGCGGTGTTGATATAATTGAAAATTCTATAAACTCGTGTAAAAAGTAAAATGAAATTTATTAGTGAGATAACCAAAAAAGAATAAAAAACACAAAAAAACAAGAATAACCAATTTTTCGGCTCCTCCGTTTCTCGGATTTTTTCCAGGTTCAATTTGTTTGTTTCCTCTTGAATCATAAAAATAATTTATGGGACAGTCCGGACCGGCCCGATCATTTTTTCCCAGTTCAATCGATTGAACTGGTCATTACGGTCTGGTCCGCTCCTCACAACAGTGATAATACATATACTGTAAATGAATGTGGTATATGTAGAATATATTATGTGCATGTAACTTATAAAATAAACTTTCGAGTTTTTAGTAAGACTATATAATATTAACTATGTTTAAGCATTTTACGTCACTATATACTATGAGGTATTTAGAGGTGTGCACGGGATAATATGGTTCGGGGATTTAAAAAATCCAGTACCGTCCTAAAGTTCGATTCTTCCAAAATCTAAGGTCCGGAACGGATCCAAAACATATAGAGATCCATACCGAACCGTCCCAAATTCGAAACAATTCGGTACAATTTTCAGATCTAACGGATCTAATGAGTCGGTTTGGTTCACTATAAGATACCATATTATTCAGAGATTTTCTTAGATTTTTACTATCAAATATAATATTTAAAAAATTCAATATGCTCATATCAAAGTTACAACTGATTAAATTAATGTTGGCATAAAAATCAAGCCATAAGTAAACCTTGACATAAAACATTATTCAACTAAGAACAAAAAAATAGAAAGTCATACTTTTTCTAGGAAATTTTGAAAGAAGCTATAAAAATAACAATCCTGAAATCAACAATTCAATGAAACCCTTGGCAAAATGATGTCTCTGATGTTGGGGGTCTTGAGTTAACTCTGTGTAAAATATAGAAAAATAAGACACAAGCTCTAAATAAAATCTTTAAGAAGGTTAATTTTATATACATGCAAAAATTGATTACATAATTCCCATTTTTCAAGATCTAATAATTCTTCAAGTATGAGATGGTTTTTAGAACTTCTCAACCTCTTGGCAACAAATAAGTATTTCAGCAATAGTAGGAGTTAAAGAACTTCTACAGCGATCCAAAGTTTGGCCACCTATGCTAAATGTCTATTCAGAAGCTATAGTTGATCACAAATGGCTAAAACATCCCTAGAAACACAACTTAATTTTAGATATCGTGTAGCATGACGTTACCACCAATCCAACATATCAAAATTAGTAACATACGTTTCCATCGGCTCCCCCAAAATGTTATGCTAATGCAATAAAAAAGGTCAAAACTTAAAAAAAGAAAGAGAAGAATAAAAAGAAAAGAAGAAGATTTTACCATAGGTAAAAGTGTGGGAGGGGGAGGTACTTATAAACTAGGGCATATATTAAATTTTATATTAAATATATTAACTAGTAAACTATCCTATGTATATGAAATTATTAATATATTTATATATTCGGTTTTCGGTATGGGACAGTTCAGGATAGTTTGGTACAATTCGGTACAACTTTGGTATGGATATTTAAGAAATATCCAGAACCATACCATAATTTTTTTTGATACAGTTCGATTCGGAAAAAGTCAAAAGTCAACGGTTTTTTTTCGGTTCGGTGTGCTTTCAGTTCGATTTTCGGTATTGTTCGGTAAAATTCGAGTTCCATGCACACCCCTATGAGGTAACATATTATAATGCCAAAGATGGAAATATCTCTGATATCCATGAAATTAATTGAAATACCTAAACTATAAGTTTGATATTTAATTTGTTTGATTACAAGTTAAAAATGTTAGGAATCGATTAAATATTCTAAATATCGAAAAATGTTGATACTATAAATTATATTGTTCTTTTAAAATAAGCAATATGTTGTTTGTAAATTATTAAGCTTGGAATTTAGTATCCATTGTTGGTCGAACTATTATATCCGATTTCAGTATCCACATGTGGGTAGGACTACAACAAATTTTCAAATTAGGAAGACTACGTTTTATTGATCATGTCAAAAATTTCTATATGTCTATGTTTGCATGCTTGTATGCCTATATGTCAATTTTGGTCATGATGAATAATACAAATATCAAATTAGTATTAGTACTCCATGAAATTTATTGAGATTCATAAACTATCAATATAGTAAATATTCGGAAAAAATATCATAAATCTATGAGATATAATAAATATCGAGAAATACTAAAAAAATATTGCTGAATATGAGAAAATATTGTGAGAATATCAAAGAATATGAAAAAAGTGACCACATAATATATTATAAGAAAGCATGTTGCAATTGCCAAATATGTATCGTCAATATTGATAAATATGCCTCTGATATATTTGTTGATTATCAAAATTAGGGGTGACAATATGTGTTGAATCCATATTGATGGCTTGGGTTGTAGGGGGTTCGTCGGTAAATTTTTTAAACCCAACCCATTTATTAAACGTGTGAGGAAATCAGAACTCATACTCAACCCGCTAATTTAGCGTATCAAACTTACTAACTCAAACACACACAAATTAAAAGACATATTTACGTATATTTTTATTTGCATACCATATGAAAAATGTCAAAGTCATACATCTCAAGCACAAGTCAATACATGAGTGAATCAAAACCATAAGTTACTTGGTTGACTTGATGTAGTTGTTATAAGATCCACATTTATAAATAAAAACACGAAAACAAAGAAACATTAAAGCGGATCAGAGTTTCCAGTTCAACTTTCAACTAACACTGATTCTACTTCACTCTTGTCAAGACTCAAACCCTTGATGTCTTGAGTTTTTTAAGTTCTTTTTCTAATTGTATCTTAAAAAAATAATAAAATAATATTTCTTCAAATTTTTGAATGGGCTAAATGAGTTAAATTAGGTTGACCCCTGTTCAACCCATATTTTTAGCGTGTTTTACAAGTTCAACATATTTAACCCATGAACCCATGATGAGTTAAAAAAGAGGGATGAGTTCGTGTTGGGTTACCGTGTTGGGACGCATATTGCCACCTCTAATCAAAATATATAGAGGACAATCGATGTTTTTTGTATCTCGATTTTTATAATCTCAAATAATAAAATTATCGAATCAGTAATAGTAGACATCAATAAGTAACAATGAAACATCACTATATAAGGAAATATCATGAAAATACTGATCGAAAAATATCTATATAATCGATAAAGTTAAATGCTAATATTGATTATAAGTTTATAGATGAAGAATATATTAAGCACACATCAAGCTCATAAGACTATTGCAATTCTTTTTTTTTTTTTTTATTATTATTTTTTTTTTATTAAGACTATAAAATATTCACAATTTTTCAGTGCTTTAGTAACAATATTATATTGGTTAACACATTGCACCAAGATGAAAATATCTTCGACATTCATGGATATGCCACCGATATTTTTTTTACTTAACAAAATACAAGGGGAACAATTGATATTTTTGTAAATCTCAATTTTGATAATGTTTTTCCATGAAAATTAATGAAATACCTGAACTATCAAAACTGATATACAGTAAATACCGGTTTTAAAATGTCAGAAATTTGTGAGATATAGAAAATATCGCTAAATATGATAAAATATCATGAATATGAAGATATCCATATAAATGGTAACGTAGAATTTTTAATATTTTAATTGCAATTCTATAGACGTAGAGTATATTAGGTGCATCATACTCATGAAAATATTGGAAAATTTCATTTTTTTTATTAAGACTATATTCACAGTTTTATTTCGTTATTTACCATATATCGAGACAGGGGGACATTTAAATAGTTTATTTGATGGAATATTGGGATGAGTATAACACGTGTATCAAACATATCATGATAAAAAATAGTATTTTTAAATAAATTAAGAATGTGTACGAGAAAAATGAGTTTTTTTTTTTTTTTTTTGTGAGCTAAACCTAATCAGAACCAAGAAACTGATCCGAACCTAGTGATTCAATTCGTTTGGTTCTTTTGTGTGTAGATAATCGGCTTGACTTATTTGCATTGTAATTTTGTTTCAGTTCGATTTGTTTACAAAAACTAGAATATTAATTAGGATATCTAAAGATGTTCAACATTGTAATCTCATTTATTATGATTTATTTTTCACTTGAGATATTAATTACAATAGTTGGTGATGCTCAATAATTGATCTTCTATTTCTTGAGTTTTTTCTTCTTCTTCTTCTTCTTCTTCTTCTTTTTTTTTTTTTTTTTTTTTTTTTTTTTTGTTAAAGTGAAATATTAATAATGATATTTAATGATTCTCAACAATCAATGCATATATAGTGCATTTAGTTAGGCTCGATAATCAATAACTTCTGCTAAAACGATTAAAAGGCATGCAATATTTACTAGGCTTAATAACGTAAAAATACACGACCTTTTGGTCAACTATAGATACAACACGACCTTTCAATTTTAACGTATAAATACACCACCTTTTATTTTTTTACAATTTAGTACATGCGAGCTAATTTCGGGCTCCAATTGCTAACGTTGAGCCCGAAATTAAAAATTTGGTCCATATTTTATGACATGGATTGTGACTTTTTGTTTTAAAATAATCCTAATCAATTGGTGAAGAATTTCTCTAACCCTTTTGAACGTGCAGTAGAATAAGAATCTCATAAAGGTTTACGACATTTTTCTTCCTAGACTCTTCTTTAATGGAGGACAAATACGTGAACTTTTCTTATGTATTCCTTTCTTTTCATTTTTGTTTTTTAATAGCGATCTACTACAGAAAGTACGGCTTGTACCATTATTCAATTTTTCTTCACTTTTCGTTGAATCTTATAAACAAGTGGAAATCAATTTTAGATTTAACCATTATTTGTCTGGTCTGATTGAGCACTATCACATTGCATAAGAGGTTGATTGTTGGACTCTATTTGTAAATTGTTGCTTGCGGATGCATTTCATTCACAATGCCATCTTACAATTGGGTTATGGGTATTAGAGTAGATAATAAAAGAGATTCACCATACAAGAAAATTCATTAGGGGAGAAGAGTCGTTCGCCGCCGAGGACAAGGATTCACATCCAATCTCCATTATTAATTTGTTTGTCACGTCCTTAGCAAAATATGGGCTTAAATAAAGAAAAATATTTATAATTCCACATCGGAAATATGACCCAAAGTTTCAGTTTCAGGCTCCACATCAGCAATTGGAGCCCGAAATTGGCCCTCGTGTATTTAATTGTAAAAAAATAAAAGGTGGTGTATTTATACGTTAAAATTGAAAGGTCGTGCTGTATATGTTAATTAACCAAAATGTCGTGTATTTTTACGTTATTAAGCCTATTTACTATTAGTTTTCTTCAAATTTAATTCAGAAAGTTAAGAAAATGACACATAATCATGGTAACCTACAAATGTTACTCATTTTTTCAAGCATTAAATGTATTGTATTATTTATAGATGAATTATATCTATGATCTAATTAATCAATCAATCTCAACCTTTGATTTTTTTATCCAGTGGTTAATATTTAATAACCATATATTATATAAAAGGAGAAATATACATTGAAACAATGCCTATATATTAATTGGTTGTGTTGTTGGTGGGTTGTTTATATTGGTGTTATTATGATTATTTTAAATGTAAATAACTTTTTTTTTTTATTTACAAGTAAATATTAGTGACCAGAATAATATAGAATTATTAATACTTTCACATCTCATTTGTTTTATTTATCAATATTTTCAATTCTTTAGTTATTATACACATATGCATAAAGACTCAATGTATGTTGGACAACTCCCACTGTGTAAAGAGATAAAAAAAAAAGTATGTACTTTTCCATCCCCACAATTATAGACTTTTCACTCTCTCATAATCTTTAAACCTCCAAAGAATCACAAAAACGTATCATTGCGCAATCCAAAATAGCAAGACTCAACATCCTTCCAATACCCGATCCTTTCTCATTGCCACACCCTTTTTTCTTTCTCCTCTTTCTATTACCGAGCCTAGTGTGATCTTCATACCACAAATAATCACAAAAACGTGTGCGTAATCCAACGTAGCAAGACTCAATATCCTACCAATACCCTTACTCATCGCCATACCCATTTCTCTCTCATCTCTCTCTTACTGATCCACGTGTGTTCTTTGTATCAATAAAGACAAATTTTGTGTATTAATTGAATAAACACGAAAAAGAAGTACAAATCAAATTTCTTGAATTAAACTGATAAATTTTACAATATCGTGAGTTCAATGCATCATATTCCTCTGGATTTTCTCTTCAATTGTTTGACGTCTTCAAATTCGAAGTTGACTTTGATCTTCCCCGGTTCTGGATTTTGACTTGAATAACGTTAAACCAAAGGCTTGAAATGTTATTTTGGATTAAATGAGGTGCTTGGATGAATACTCTAAGAACAACTTTGAAGATCTTGACAAATTATGACGAATACATTCGAAGATCTAACTTGAAAACGCCGATTGGAGGGGCTCAACACCTTAATTTCAGATCAAACACCATTATTTGACGAATTTCTTGAAGAACGCCGAAGAACGTTGAAGTTTCCTCTGCTATGGAATTCTTCACTTGTTTCTTGATTTTTGTTGTTGATCTTTTTAGTGGAAAAATGATGCTTTATTTATAGTCATATGATGGAGAACCCTAGTGTAGGGTCTGAATGAAGGGATTTGATTGGTCCTCCACAATATCATCATATTTAAGATAATTATTAAATTAATTATATTTAATTTAATAATTATTGCAACAACTTGACACATGAAGCATTCTGATTGGTCCACCATGACTTGATGTCAATCATCATTTATTTTGATAATTACCAAATTATTATAATTTAATTTAGTAATATTTGCATCATCTTGACATGTGTCGGCTTCCAATTGGTCAATAAAATATATATCAAATATCAATTAAAATGATTATTTAACTTAAGAATTTTATTTAGTTAATTCATAATATTAAAACAATCAATATAAAATTATTTTTCAACTCATATTTTATTACGTGATGCATTTTAGTTGAATATAAAATTTGTGTATCAACAAATGCCCTCTAAACAATGTGTATTACATGGTCCTTCATGCTTTTTTCGAATCTGAAAATCATAAAATGCTTTGAAATCTGGTACTTAATTATTTTATTTACTATTTTTCCACCATCTATTGATAAATATATCAATGCATATCATCTATTAATGTATATTATAGATTGGGAGTTATAATTCTATCCAATGGGTGGTAGTACCCACTCTTATTGGATAGTATTCCACTCTTTGAATGTGTCATGCAATATATGACTAAAAATTAAGAAAATAATAACCATTTATTTTCTAAACATAGCCATTTATCGTACACACATGGGCACATCTAAAGGGTGAGATACTATCCCAGCGTAGTATAGAAAATATCTTTTTAATTTAATAATTAAGTATTTGAATATTTAATATAGTAAAAAATTAGAAACGTAATATGCCCGAGCACTTACTAATTTTATTAAAATTCCATCTGAAAATATATAAGTATCGATAGCTTTAGAAATCAGCTTCAATGTAATATAATATACATAACTAGTTGGACTTATTCAAAGTAATGTGGTATCAAGTTTTGAACTGACATTATTGTAGTTTACTGTGGTACCAAAAGTTCATGTTTGTTTCTCGGTGATATAGAACTCTAAATCAGATCTTCACCGTTTAGATTGTACCTCAACAATTCATGAACGTGTCGTCTAACTTTCAGCTTGATCCAACCGTTAAATCTCCGGAAAATGATCCTGCAAATGTTCTAGTTTGGGTAGATCTCCAAGAACGGAAAAAAAAATCTCACTTTTCTCTCTAATTTTCTTGGTTCCTCATACCCTAATTTTGGCTGCTAGTATTCCATGAAGATTAGGGCAATAACAATCCAAGTGTTAGACCTTACTTAAACATTAATTAAGTTGGGTATTGGGCCACTCCACTAGTTGGAAACACAACCCAACACATTGCTCATAGTAGCAAAAGGGGACCATGGTTTTCTATGTGTATGATGGTTATCTATTTAAGGGTACTCGATTGTGTATCCCCCACACCTCATAAAGGGATAAATTTATAAATGAGTTGCATGGAGCCAGCTTGAGTGGGCATGTTGGAAGAAAAAAGACAACTGCTAGCTTGGAGTAGCGGTAATATTAGACGCAATTGAAACGTGAAGTAAAGAGATTTATGAGACGGTGTTATGTTTGTCAAACGGCTAAGGAACAAACCCAAAATACTGGCCTCTACATGCCTTTACCTATTCCAGAAGCCATCTGGGAGGATTTGTCAATGGATTTTATCCTTGGGTTACCTCGTATGCAGAGGGGTGTTGATTCTCTATTCGTGGTGGTAGACAGATTTTTCCAAGATGGCACATTTCATTTTCTGCAAGAAGACTTCCGATGTGTGACATATTGCGCGATTTTTCTTTCGCGAGGTGGTAGGATTGCATGGTGTACCGAAATCTATCACTTCAGATCGTGATACTTAAGTTTCTTAGTCACTTTTGGATGACTTTATGGAAGATGTTTGATACCTCGTTGAATTTCAGTAGCACTGCACACCCCTCAAACTTACGGCTAGATGGAAGTCGTCAATTGGACCATTAGGAATCTGATTCATTGTTTTATTGGAGATCAACCTAAACAGTGGACAACACCTTGCCACAAGCAAAGTTCGCCTACAATCATGCAGTTCACAGCTCTACTGGGAAGGCTCCATTTGTTGTGGTTTACCAGAGAGTTCCCCATCATGCCGTAGACTTTGTAAAATTACCAAAGATTGCTAGTCTGGCTGCTGCAAATCTAGCTAAAGAGGGATTGGATGTGCAATTAGAAGCTCATAAGAAATTGATGGAAACTAATGAAAAATTCAAAGGCAACAGCGGAAAAGCATCGACGTTCGAATGTGTTTTAGGTTGGGGACGAGGTAATGGTTTTCCTTCGTCGAGAGCGTTTTTCGATCGGGAAATACCATAAATTGCAACCCAAGAAGTATGGATCGTACAAGATCGTTCGTAAGATCAATGACAATGCTTACGTGGTGGATTTACCGGAAACAACAGGAACTCAAGAACTTTTAATGTGGCTGATTTATTTCATTATTTCCCCAAAGAACCTTTAGTTTATCCAGATCACTTGAGGGCGAGTTCTTCTCAAGTGGGGGGAGACTGATGTGGAATTAATTGTTTGAATAGACTTTTGACCATCTTATAGTTTTCTAAAAAGTCTTAATGATTTTTTTTAATTTCTTTGAATGACCTTTCATTGGTTCATGCACCTATAAATAGGTAACCCATTGTATGAAAAATGCGGAACTTGAATTTGGTATCTTTCATAAATTTTCCTTAAACAATCGTAAGAAGAACGTTTGTCTTCTACGCTATTTTACTCTCCCATGTTAGTTAACCATGCCTGTAATAACTTACTTCTTATTTCCAGCCATTTGGAGGTTCCTAAAGCTTTTATTGCGAAGTAGACAGTATTAAAATATGTAAACGTACATCTGTCTCATTCTCTTCGGGTAATATTTACTAACTTAAAATCAGTTTTTTATTATTATATAATTATAAAAAGTACATAAATAAAAATTTATTAAATTTATGTCATCATTAATATTATCAGTATTTACATTTATACTTTTATTTCAATTGACAGATGTCTATAGACAAAGAAACGATGAAAATGAAGTATGTCAGCCTAAGTTCTACCGAAAAGCAACAATATATAGAAAAGGTAAAAGAAAACAAATAAAAATACACTAAAACAAACTTCTCATACCATGGCTTTTGAGAGGACAAATGGTTTCATCTGAATCCAAAGGAATATAAGTTGTAGTTGAAAGAATAAATTAAAATAATAATATCAAATAATATAATATTCATTTTATAGGCATTATATCTTACGAACCTATTTGCCAAAAAGGTCACTATCTTCAAAAGGTACCCAATTGCATGCACTGTGGTGCATTGAAGTTTCTGTATGAACCACCAACTTTTTGTTATGACAGTGAAAAGATAGAAATAACACCAATTGATATTCCTGACAAGATATTCCAGCTATATACTTTGGAATCTGAAAGGCTATAAATTTTTTAAACTTTATTCGATCTTTCAATAGTATATTTTCTTTCACTTCGTCTGGAGTGAAGTTAGACAAAGAACTTGCATATGCAAGAAAAAGGGTATAACATTTTTGGTTTTTATAGGATATATATTACTTTTGAAGGCAATGGTACTAAATGTTGAAAACAAAACGTAAATATGGTATCACTCTTGTATGTGAAACATCAATTTAGAAAAGCAATAATTCTTAAAATTGCAGGAAATGTAATAGGGAAGATGCTAAAATTGTGCCCAGGTACTATGAAATGTTGTAATATAAATCAACTTATCTATTTTATTTTAACTACGAAACCTATATGTAGGTATAGATTGTTGCTAAACATTGGTCAAGGAGAAAATGTAGCATCAATAACTTTGTTTGTAGACGTAGCTTCTGCATATGTTGGTTAAAAAAAAAATGAGTATCTAGTTGTTGAGCGGGTAATTTGTTTCAATTTAATTAATTATATACTCAATGCATTCATATTTAGATGATACCTCAAACGTCAGGGACAACTTTACATACATGAATATTAGAAACACTTGTGACAATAAATATTCTTTTTTTTTTTTTTTTTCAAGGTTGAGCATGATTCTATTTTGGAGAGTTTCCCTTAAAGAATAAAAAAAAAATTACCTTCTTATTGTTTTTACTGAAAAGTACATGTGACCAACGGAAAAGTTAATGTTGTTGGGGAGACACTGCAACTGTAGAAAATGGAATCGCAAGTATATTGCTCTTGCTACAAATTCAAGGAATAAAAAAGAGATAAATAATTTTGCCAAACTTTTGAGGAGGTTGATACATTAAAGAAGACGGGCATTTGTAGCAAAAAAATTTATAAAATCATCGGAAAAGAGCAAAAAGCTTGAAGAAATAGAGAAAAAAATTTATCTATCACATTTGGGGAAGGACATATTAAATCTAACCAACTTCTCATATATTATCAAAACTATCACTTTGACTATCACCCCTCATCCCCCCCCCCCCCCCTCCCCCCCAGGACACCCAGCCATCCTACCCCTCCCCCCCCCCCCCCCCCACCACAGCCTGACACCCGCCGCCCACTAACCCACTCCCTCACTCTCTCTCTCTCCTCTCTCTCTCTCTCTCTCTCTCTCTCTCTCTCATATAAAAAGTGCGCCTGTTCATCTTCTTCCATTTTACCTGCTCATTCTCACCCTCATTTGAAAATTTACCACTGTGTAAACCTTTCCCTCCAAAAATTCTGAAAATTCACCGCTTTCAGAGCCCACGTCGCTTGAGCTTGTTTTGCCATATACAAGAGAAAATTAAAAATGGTGTCCGCCTGACGGGGTCGCGTTCTTTTTTCCGAGCCCCAACAAGTCGCCGGTGCCGAGCGCCAAATAACGGCTGAGAGGGGTTCAGTCGGTCGGTCGCCTCGAAGGCGAAATACAGTCCCCGAAACGCCGCGGAACGAAACTGCTCCAGCCCCTCCCGTGCCAGTTAGCCCTGGAGTTCGTACAAGAGCAGCCGCTACAAGAGAACTTGGGACGACAGGGACACCGATTAGGCATGCACAGACGTCTTCGTGCATTCAACAACCCGCTCAGGCTACTGGTCCTCCAGGCACTCTCTCCCCTAGTCATGATTCGGGAGGAGGTGGCCCCTCCTCGTCTGGGTTCATTGAGGGAGAAGACAGCGACGAGGTAAATATTTGTTTATCGTGTGGGTTTGTTATTAATGCACGATGGATACTTGAATTCTTTTCCCAATTTATTTTTTAAAAATATTTGGTTTCCCGCCTGCTCTGCTGTGCATTCTCTCACCTCTCCTATGATATGTTATATCCGTTTGTTATATGGTGAAAAATTCGAGCCGTAGATACTGTAAATGCGTTGGCATTTAGTTGGTTTTAAATTTGTTTATAAAAACACAGATTATCTGAAGAGGCTGTTGTGTTGGTTTTGTTTTCCATGTAATTCGGGCCTGGTTATCGATGTGCGTTGTGGGGGCGGATTGTATCGTGCCACACATAATTCGGGCCTGGTTATTGTTGTGTTGGTTTTGCTGATGTCCTGTTTTCGTGCCTCAATGTCGATCGCGTATCATTAGCACGAAGACAACGACATTAGTCTATCTAATGAGTTTTGCTTACTTTCTGTTCATTATGTAGTTTAATCATAATTTCGTGCCTCCGACTGTCTCCGCATTTGCCTTAATCACTTAGTACAATTTTGGATGGAACGCTCTTGTATGGTATTCGTGTGGCATAATAATGTTTGGGTATTACATGTTACATGTTGCTCTGTTGGTGATGTTGTTGTCCTGGTGTTAAATGTTTGGTTATGACAATTTATCTTTTTCGTCAATATAAACTGGATTTGCAAAGAACGGATGGATTCAATTGAGAACACTAGCGTATGCGTGTGTTCTCATATACATGTGACACTATGTTGGTGATAATAATGTGTGCGAGAGCTTTCGTGCGTTTGGTACGGATATCTGCAACATGCAGTAATCGTTATCGTAAAAAGCTATTGTTCTGTTGTTTCGATGACGGGCACTGTAAATTAAGTATTTCTGGTTCAATAGTTGACAGGATTGGTGATCTTAATTTCAGATAAAACGCTATTGCCAATAACCCCTTGTCTTACATTCATCCTTCTTACTACATTCATGGTGTTTGATATAATAAACAACTTACTCCCTCTGATTAGCATTAGTGACTATTTTTTTCTTGGTGCAGTGGTATTGGAAGCGTCCATTAATGCAAGCCAGACGGCACAGGATCAATGGATATTGTCGGTTTACCGTTGCTACAATAATCAAGCGGAATTTGGGCGAGGTAGGACCGGCTGCAGTCGAGGGATACTGGTCATCAGTGTTCGGGCCCCTCCTCCAATTTGACGGTGATGTGTTGAGAATCCCGAGCGTAGCAATGGATGCAGTTGTATCATTCGAGATAGTGAAGAGAGGTGTCATGGGTACACCTGAGATGTGGTTTCAGGTTGGTACACAGCCAATCAGGTTTAGCGAAAGAGAGTATGCTTTGGTTACGGGCCTCAGATTTGGTGATTTCAATCTTCAAAGTTATCCGGCGCCACCAGCGAGCGGGGTGTTCATGAGACGTTTGAGGGGTAAGCATATTCGGTTGAAGCGATTGATGACGATGTTCGAGAACCGAGTTTTTAATAACAGTCTGAACGACATTCTCAAGGTCGCTAAGGTGCTATATCTGTACTACATTCTGCTTGGACTGGATGCACCAAAAACATTTGTTGACCCTTGGGTGTGGACGTTGGTTGAGAGCGAAACCGAATGGGACAGGTTCCCCTGGGGGAGATACACCTACATGAATCTGATCAGATACATGGTGGACCTTACACTTAGTGTCACAAATGACTCGAATCGTTATCATTTTTACGGATTTACCACAGCTTTCCTTGTGAGTTATTGTTTTACTCTACCTGATTTTCATTTCTAGTTTGACATTGGAATGTACCTAGAAGTCAATTAAACTTGTGTACCATCTCGGCGGTGTAGATATGGATATTCGAGGCCATCCCGCAGATCGGCGAGGACTGTGGAGATTTGGTCGCCGAGGATGCATTGCCTCGGATGTTAAGGTGGAGGCCCAAAAGGACCGGGGTTGACTACAAGGCCGATCGGTTTTTCCAAAGAGATGTAAGATGCTATGTCGAACATGCAGTATATTTAACGCGATTATGTGTGGCGCGACACACTCATTGACATATTAACTGTAAAATTTACCCATTTTAACTGTATTTTCCTTTTGTGCAGCATCTGTGTTTTACAACACTCATCCCAACCGCGGCTGAGGCAGTTACATCTTATTGGCTAAGCGTTGGAGAGGAGGTCGTTCCAATTTTTGTTCCGCCAGCCGTGCCACATTTAGTTCCTGACCCTGTCCCGGAAAATTTAAGTGATCACGTGTCGGAAGACGCGGGAGGGGATTTTGGACCGAGTAGTGACGGAGCACGTGGAGCGTCCTCACGGAGAAGACGTCTTCACCGAGCAGCACCCGTCGTAGGGTTACGACGTAGCTCCCGCGTCAGACGGGTTGTGGCCTCCAACGCTGCCGCGGTGTACCGAGATGACGACGAGGATGTTAATGAACCAATAGATTTGGCGGACGACACAACGACCTCTACTGAGGACGACGCCAGCTCCGATGACTCGGATGTTGGACCTAGACAAACAGGCCCACTGGACGGATCTAGTGATGTCGGATGGTTATACGAGATTGCGCGGGAAATGGGGCAGGTGATGCGGACTGTGGTCGAGGATGTTGTGCCAGGTTTGGTGCGACAGCAGATGATTGAGACAATCAGGAATGAGGTTCCTGGTATAGTTCAAGCAGAACTGGTTAGAATTTTCAATGCCCAAGATGAAGATATTGCCGGCCGGGTAAGTTTTGGCCGAACCTTTTTAAGCCCCCTTTTCTTTCCCTTATTTTAAATTTCAAAACTTGTTCATTAAGGGTATCACTTTCCCATACGTTTCTAATAAACATGCTCTGCCTGTGCAGAGAGGAGATTCTAGTATGAGACGCGCAATCGAACACCCACACCAATCAACACGCCTGTGGCAGGAGGGTTGAACCCGTCCCCGGTAAGTAGACCACTTCTGAACGTAAACAATTGATGCACATGTTTATTGCGTTATATTCACGTGCTATGTGCTTAAATAAAACTCTTGTCTTAACGGGATTTTAGGCTGGAGTTACCCCTGCTGCGGTCCGGGTAGAAGAAACTGCGGCAACTGGAGGGGGGGAGCCTGCAAGCCACAGCGGTGGCCGGAGTAGAATTGGACGCATGCGTCTTGCATCTGAGGTCGACCCGCAGAGCGCGAGTGAGCGCGTAACTAGACCACGTTCTGGTTATGTCACGCCAATTAGTACAATAAAGGTGCCCCAGCTGGACCCCGTTACAGCGGACAACGAACAACAGATTTCTATAGAGCCGGAAGACGATGTTGGGAATGACAATGAGGATGATGAGCTCGAGCTGCCGAAAGAGGTGTCCCCACCAGAGATTAACCCAATGGAGATAGCCGATGAAGAGGAGCCCATAGGTCCTATATCAATGCCCGCCGAGCCTGACTCATCCGATCGAGGAATCAGGGCTATCAGGCTGAGGTCTGAGTCGGCCGTAGTGATGAGTCCTTATCGGCTATTCGATCGACGTCAGATGTCCGACCGTCGTGCCTTCGAAGCGTTCATGAAAACAGATGGCCTGTGCGTACTCTCTTTAACCATCTTCATCTAGTGATTTATATTCCGTTACTTTAGCAAATCTCGATGGCCGTTTTTTTTATTGGTCTTTCTTCCTTTGAATTGAATACTAATCATGGATGATAAACTAGGAGGAACGTCGGCATTCGATGGACTGTCGGGAAGGATTTCTTTGAAGAGATTGCTAATCCGAAGCAACAATTCGAGGAGATTGTACGTCTCTTGCGTTAAATTGTGTTGTTAGTGTGATTTTAGTATAGTATTTCTCTGAATTCCTCCATTTACGATGCATCCGTTTTCGACGTTAAGCATGTTGACGCGTACATGGGGATACTGATGTCTGATCCAGTGATGGCTAAAGTTAGAGTTAGCCCAGACGTAGCTGGTCGATATGTGATGGTTGACACCGAATTCCATGTGAGTCAGTGTAATGAATTCTACATTGTTTATTTGATTGGGATATTAATTTTCCTCCTCCATTATCCTTCTTTGTTTAGGGTTTTTTTAATTTATTTATTATGTTTTGTTCCATATCGTCGTTAACAATATAAAAACGCGTGAAGTTACCAACGTTGTGTTGTTGTCTCTCGTAAAGTCAAATTTGGGTTGACAGGATATTCGTAAAGGATGCAATTTGGTTTCAATTGCTTGTATTCTGTTGTGTGTTGTTCATTGATCGCCCTACACTTACTAATGCGGTATTTGACGTTGCTTGTCCAGGCTTTGTTGAAAGAGTTGTGGCAGAGTAGGTATCCACTGATAAACAACGAGCTTCAGTACACAAGCCATTGCGAATTTGACCCCAGTACATATGAGGTGTTTACCAAGGAGGAACTTCAGCATCTAATTCCGTACATGCACGGGTTAGCCCCAGCGTGGCGTAACATGAAACCGTGGGCACGAGTTAACACGGTACGATGCTTCTTAAACCAAAAAGTTGTGTAATACTATTCAGCGTGCTAATTACTTTTGTTCATGACAACTGTAGGCCGAATAACTATGTTAGTGTTTGAAAAGCCCTCAATTTCTCCCCACAAACTCTTCACGTTAAATCTGCGTCTTTATGTCTAAGATTGTGCTATGATCAGGTCATCACGTGCTGGCACTTCAATGACCATTGGGCATGCATCAAACTTCGCCTGGACCGGGCACGTGTGGTTATCTATGACTCCATGCGCCACAAATGGGCAGAATCCCCTGAAATTATAAACAAGCGCTTTCTGCATCTCTTACCCCTTATTCGTGTCCTGCCGTCTTTGCTGGTCGAGAGTAGCTTTTACGCTCAACGTCCGGACCTCCGTCCACATATGCGACAGTGGTTAGTCACCGGAGCCATGGAACATTTCTGCTTCGATCAGGCCGACTCCATCCAATGCGGTCCATATTCACTTGCAACAATAGAATGTTTGATGGCTCAAGTTGAACCTGCCAAGGATAAGGCTGAGGATCGCATTCGAGGGAAGTACCGGAGGCACATCAGGGACACAATATTCCGTTACAGTACTCCACCCGAAACGTTGGGCGATCGCGGCCCTCCATCTTGAAGGTCATTTGTGGACAAACGGTGGGGTTTAGTTTAGTTCGAGAATAGTGGTTTAGCTTCAGTATGTACAGCATGTTTGGGTTGTTTATAGCTGCTTTTGTTTTGGGATTACTATCGCTGTTTAGAATTATGTTACTCTCTGTAGTTGTATTATGTCGGAATGGCCTCACGCTTTTGTATATATTGCACAGTGCAGTCTTGGTTCTGAATTTTTCTACGGCGGATTTAGAAGTTTAGATGAAAATATATCTTATGGTCGGTTGAAATTGTGGGATATTCTGCTTGTGTTCTCTGTGCCCTAGTTTAGTTTGGTCACGTTAACAACATTGCCAATCCTTATTCGTTAGCTCTCCTTCCATAACCGAATGGTGCAGGGACACGGACTACAACTGAGTGGGCTCCAATCTTACGCGTGCCTTAGGGGGGTGAAGGCACGAACACTTCCCTGTTGACTACGAAGTACTTAATCATTTTTTTTGTTCATATCATCACACTGCTGGTCCACCAATTCACGCTGGAGGGTGTTGAACATTTCGTGCGTCCTTCCCACTGGACAAACTTGCATCTCCTACAAATTTTATGGCGATCTCCACTAATTGGCCAACTGTTATTATAAACGAACCGCTTGCTACGTCTAGCTCGTAAGACTCCTTCCATCTATACAGAATAGGCTTTCGGAAGCATTACAATGCATAAAAATTACCCCCAAATTGATTCGTGCCTACAGTAGTGGGGGGCACGATTCATTCCTTGTCAATATAATCTTCCACAGTTATTTCATATGTTTAAATCGCCCTTTTTGTGGACCACACCTACAATGTGCATGAACCGCTCAAATTCGTGCATCTAGCCTATTAGCCAGCTTAGTGGCCCTCACGGCGCTTCTGGTGAACCCCGTAACTTGGTCAATGTGGGTCATAAGAACCCATATACACCTTAATCGGGTTCACACACTCAACACAAACAACCCGAAACAACCTACAAGCGCACTGAATCTACCCCCATCGTCTCCACCCAACCCCATCTAAAAAAAATTACTACACTGAACTCTGAATCTGGGTTTTCTCAGGTTTTCATCCAATTTTATTTGTGTTCGGCCCAGGTTGGTTCTTATTGCTTTTGGTACTTTTTTTTATTTAATATATTTTTTTCCGCCATTCCCCGTTTTAATATGGGTTTGCCGACATATAATCCCGCAAAAAAACCAAGAATTGTCGATGCGCAGATATTCTGGGCATCTATAACCCGGTTATTTACCCTAGAATCTCTGCTCATGAACTTGCCATTTGCAGCTGCCCACACTGGTAGCCGTTGGCGGACGCCGACTTGTCTCCGGGAATCTGTTCCAGTAGCTACAGAATAAGCGTGTTGACCGGTTCCACATTACAGGAGCACTAAACTTCGAGGACCCAGGTAAGTACTCAGTCGAATTCGGCCATTTCCGAATGTTTATACCTGATTTCACAAAGATTTACTGACCCAAAGTTAAATTACAAGAATTAATTAGTCTGATTATGATTACTGATATTGTCACGACTTTATAGATTTCCGTCGTAGAACGTCTCTGCACCATGTTTAAGTTGTAATTGGCCTAGCAATTGTCATATTCGCTAAATTAGAGTGACTACTGTGCACCAAGTGCGCAGATGTTAAAGTCCTTGTCGAGTTGCCCCAAAATTGGGAAACCTCTTCCAATAATAGGGTCTCTTTAATTAATACAAGTGCTATCCGTCCTTGAAGCTTTCAAACAGTGTGTTTAAATGCTCTGTTTAGATCCCCACTTCTTCAGGTTACCTGGGAGAAATGGTCAGCCGCCACGTCACTGTGGTCTATGGGGGAAGATGGGAGGGCCTAAACTACGTAGGTGGAGACGAAGAGTCGTTTCGCGTCCGGGGGTTAGAACTGAGCAGAGCGCAGCTGGTTGATATAGTCCACGACATAATACATTTATGCCAAGAAACGCATGAGTATGTGCTTTATGGTCTGGTGGTAAATGATGAAGGGCGTATAATGAAGTTAAGGATTCTAGGGGACGACGACATAGCAGATGTCCTAAGCACTTCATCAACACCCTCTGTATATGTGATTGTGAGGCCCCGGGAATGTCAAGAGGACCCTCCGACGGTCGTTCACGATAGCACTAAATTTGGTACAACAGCCGGTGAATTAGATTTTCCAACTGCCCTATACCAATGCCCGCCATCCCCTGATCAAACTCCAGGGCCATACTTTGTATCCGATAGCACTCACAACACAATCACATGTGGGGTGTGGGGGGACTCTGCGACAAGACGGGGTGCTGCCTACCACGGTGAACCTCGACCAGACAATCGAGTTCCGGGATTGTCCTCTACAACGGTGGCAGGCAACGCGGAGGCGCCGTTCACTTTCTCGGCATTTGACGTTCCGTCGGAGACCTCATTTGTGGACGGACCAATGGACTAACGGATGACTTGTTTGCGCCAGACTGGGGGTCCCATGGAACTGATAATAACCCCAGCGGTACCTATGAAGATGAGGAAGACCCAGACGAAGACGTTGAACTAGAAAATCTAAATGCTCGGTCACAGGAGATGGATCGTATGGAATATACGAACTGGGTACGGGGTGATGGAGCTGAGGGAAATACTACGGTAACAAATGATATCTGCCAATCCCTCCCAGTTGTTCCATATGTCCAACCCATTAAGCCCGCAGTTAGTAGGTGGATAATCCCCGGTGCAGAATTCTACCGTGACGACGGTACAATTATACCATGTCACTCGGAACCAAGCTTAGATTCTAAGATTTCTAAAGGCAAGACATTCAATTCGAAGGGTGATCTTATATGTGCAGCAGGACTCTATCATATCGCACATAAGGCGGAATTCAGAACAAAGCGTTCTAGTCCATCGAGGTACTATATAGTGTGCAAGTTCAGCACATGTAAATTCCAGATGAATGCTGTTGGGGAAAACGGTTTCTGGCGGGTCGTGGTGTTGATCGCACACGATTGTTCCATGAATCACAATAATACTGGACCTCGACGGATCCCCGCGAAGACCATTGCCGCCTTGTATGCCCCAAAACTAATCGAGGGCCACACGCTAAGTGCTAAAGCGATGCAGCGAGACATGAAATGGGACCACTCATTTGAAGTAGATTACCAAATACTTCTTAGATCACGGCACCTCGCGCATGAGATGGTTTATGGAGAGTACGAAAGTTCATTTTTCAAGGTTCCATCATATTTGTACATGATAGAACAAATGAACCTGGGAACCACAACAGCACATTCTGAAGATGATTTAGGGCGATTCGAAAACTGCTTCTTTGCATTGAAAGCTTGTGTGGACGGATTCCTGAAATATAATCGACCTGTTATTGTTATCGACGGGACTCACTTGAAAGGTCGGTACCGGGGCATATTGTTTGTTGTCGTTTCTAAGGATGGAAACGAGCAATTGTGGCCAATTGCGTACGGCATAGGACATGTCGAGACTAACCCGGCTTGGGCCTGGTTCCTGGGGAAATTAAAAGAATGCGTTGGCGTGCCAAAGGATCTTCTAATTATCTCCGACAAACACCCAGCCATTATCAGTAGTGTGAAATCGGTGTTCCCGGGTGTGCCTCACGGCCTTTGCTACTACCACTTGAAAGGATCACTGTCATCGTACGGAAAGCACGTGACAACATTATTTTATAAAGCTGCTTACACTTATAACCAACAAGAGTTCGATGAGTGTTATGCACAGATTAAATCAATATCCGAGTTTGGTGCTTATGCTAAGTTAGAAGGTGAAAATGTTAGTGCATGGTCTCGTTTGAAGAGCCCGGTTAGGCGTTACAGTTTCATGACATCCAATGTTGCTGAGTCATGGAACAAACGAATCTTATGGGGCCGTAGACTGCCGGTTAGTTCTCTCCTAGAATGCATTAGGAGTGTCATTGAAGACTGGTTCAGTGAACGACGGCACAAACATGAGGCACGCATTAACGAGCTAACAGTTGTTGTTGCGAACAAGGTAGCCACGAACGCTGAAAGAGGGAGGAAGTTCACTGTGAAAAGGCTAACACAAAATACCGGGTAGACGACCCACCACAGTTACATGTGGTAGACTTGTCGGAGTCAACGTGCACGTGCCATGAGTTCCAACTCGATCTCGTTCCTTGCCCACACGCATGTGCATGCATAGGGTAGGTCTATTAGCCGTTGTTTGGTATGGAGTCGCCGAAAATACTACATAGCGGTAACCACATAAAGTTTATCTAATGCTAATGTTTATTCCCATTCTCATGTAGATTTATACGCGATGATGTCAACAAATACGTAGCTTCATACTACAAGACATAAACATTGCGGAAACAGTACAGCGGGGAAATTATTCCAGTCCCAAGGCCAAACGACTGGGTCGTATCAGAGAAGGTACGTAAATACGACGTCAAACCACCTAAATGTCCAAAACAAGCCGGTCGTCTAAAGACCACCCGGACACCCCACCCATCGGAGAAGAAGTCAACAAGTACGTATAAGTCCAGAAGATCGTGTAGTCGTTGCGGTGAGGTTGGCCACATCATTCAAAACTGCACGGTTCGTTTACCCGAAACAGTAGGCACCCAAAGTGCAAGTTGGACTGGAGGGCCAGTGGACGACACAATCAATTTGAAAAAGAAACGAAAATGCAGCGTGTGTAGAGAGGAGGGTCATCGAGCAAACAAATGCCCAGGCCCTGTCAGTAATGTCAGCAAAGGGAAGGCACCACAGCAAACGCCGGAACACCCTAAAACCGGGGCCGAGACAAGCAAGGCGTCGGTAGATACACGTGCAGATGTCGATCTCAACGGTGATGATACCATTGCAACATCAGATGAGGCTGAGTCGGACGAGGGCACGCAAGATTGGACGAGTCGTAACAGGTTCGTATTCAATCTGAACGAAGAGCCAACTCTGGACACCGAGATAATGGATGAGACATCCACGCGCAAAGAAGCTCTCCATGTAGATGCGTTAGAGAATACAGCCGGGCTCGATGACTATGTTGTGTCATTATGAAGGAATATCAATGGAGGGGTGTTATGGGTTTATGAATGGTTATCAACTGCGTAAATGCGTGGCTTGGATTAACACACACGGAGAAAACGGAGCAGCTGCTCTCATGCCTGAATGAAGCGGGCCTAAACTACCAAGTGATTTCAAGCTAGGTGGCACGACATAATTATGGAGCTCATCGTCGTCAGAGTGTTTGTTATAGTATATAATTTTCCATAGGAACCGTTATTCGTTACCTAAATCATGCACCACCACTGTTTAATAAATTTCGTGCATCGTCCGTAGTGAAGGCACGAAAAAAGATTGGGTCTTCAATAGATCCTTGTAACCGGATTCCGGCTTGCTAGACTATTTATTTTTCTATTCCTGGCATTCATTAATAGACCTCCTCAAAGATGTTACGGGCACGGGACAATTGAAATTTGGCTGCTGTTGTATTAGACCGCAAAATATGCAAAATAATTGAACCTAAACGTATCCCTATCGAGTTTGCTTGGATCCCCCCTTTAATCGATATGTCCCTCCTTTTAACCAATTTTTGCTCATTTCACTTAACTGGTTTAAAGTCGTGCATAATGTAATCAGGGTGGTTCATGTTGGTTGGTGGGCTACATTACGCGCCCATTAATTGCTACTCCAACAGTCTATATATAATAAATGCATTTGCAACATAAAACACTAAAAAAAGTGAAAAAAGGAACAATAAAATTTTAATATCATAGAATCAGAATAAACACAATTAAGGGCAACACCAGTTTCCAATTCTGCAAGATGCCAGAATATCCCTCTAACCTGTGGAGGCCACAGACAGAGTTCTTCTACACAGAAGGATGGACCGAGAGCATGAGCACGGCTCTCATCAACTCAGTAGCTGAAACTTGCCGTAAACGCGGTTGCTATCTCGAAGGTTGTTTTGAGGAGGCGTTAGAAGACGGGATGATCGGCGTATTGAGGGAGACAGGTCAGGTATGGCCACTCATCAGGATAGATATCGAGCTGGAAAAGCTGAGAGACAGATATGATACCTTCGAGTGGGTAACGGAGTTGCCTGACGTGCAGTACAACCCAGAAACCAACAGAGTTGTCGCAACTAATGGAATCTGGGAACAGATCCGTGAGGTTGGTGCGATAACAATGTTATCTAGTGAAATCGAATTCATTCCAATACTCTCTTTGATTCTATTTTACATAGTTATCGCATTCGTTTGGTGTTGGCAGAGATGCTTGTTTGCTGCAGCGTACCACCATGAAGGGGAGCCGGAGTGGGACAAGCTACAAGAGATATTCGGTCGAGTGGATGGGTGCTACCCAGTGCCTTCACCGACAACGAGCGACATGTCCAGCTGTTACGAGGTGGACGTGGCCGAGGAATTTGGGGATGAGTGGCTTGGTGGTATAGACCGCAACAACGAAGAGGACACTGCCAAGGGAAAGACTGATTAACGACAGACCGGCCTAATGTAGCTCTAAGTATGAACCAATTTTCAAAAAATACATAGGTTAACGGTTCGAAGAAAAACCTGCCATTATGTAACTACATCGTCTATTTACATATGGAAATGCTTCAGTACATTCTCGCATGCATTTGTGGCCCCTTTAATGTCACGGTGACAACACAATAATTCTTTAATTTTTATAGTTTTTGGGAAATTTTCCGGAATTTTTAAAGGGTGAACCTTACTCGGCACCGCAAGACAAACACATACTTTTCGAGGAACGATGGTTACAAAGTCGTGTTGTTGCGGAACGCCTGGCCTTGTTCGAATAGATTTCAAGCAGTAGTTGCCACAGCCAACCCTAAAAGAACATGCACAATTATGTAATCTCAATTGTTAATGTGCACTAAACTGAAATAAAAACCTTATTAACACATGTACACCCGTCAACCCTCCTTATTAATTGCACTCTCCAACCGGACGGTCAGGGCCAAGTGAGTAAGTGTTAATAAATCTAGTTGGTGAGAGCAAACCAACCACTCACTGGTTGCATTAATTATGACAACTGGATACATAACCAGTCAGTGCTGAATCCGTCATGAATGAACCTTGTCTAGTACAGGATTCATTACACTCAACCACCAAAATACCCTAAACAGCAAGATTGAATGTCAACTTTTATTTAAACCGAGTAAAAACGAACTACCATCGTCCGCAGCATTAGCACGCAGAGTAGCAACCTTCCACCGTAAATATAATTTTAATGCAAATACTTCGCACAATAGCGTAACAGTCCGATTGCTTGTGTTAAAACTGATGCCACGAAGCCCATCTGACCTGTGGAGGCCGCAGAGTGAATACTTCTACACTGAAGGATGGACGATGGGCATGAACGCGGCATTGATTGAGTCTCTTGCCGAAACCTGCCGGCGAACGGGCTGCCTTCTGAATGAATGCTACGACGAAGCAGCTGACACTACTGTATTCGATGTTGCTGTGGAGACACTCTAGGTCTGGCCAACGAGAAAGATCAAGGACGAAATCGAAAAGTTGCGGAAACGGTATGACGTCTTCAAATGGCTCACCGATGCTCCAACAACCCAGTTTTGTACACGCCAAAAAAAAATCATTGCGACAAACGAAGAATGGGATCGTATAACGGAGGTAATCCGCCCGTTTGGCTATTTAACTATTAAACATTACGAAGAACATTATTTTCTCCCTCATGCCCCCAGACGCTAACGTTTGTAATTTATATGTCCCCGTAGCAAAATTTGTTCGCGGCTGCATATTATCATGCTGGCGAACCTAGTTGGGACAAACTGCAGGAAATCTTTGGACGTATGGACGGAGTGACTCCTTCGCCGTCGTATTCATCAGGTGAAGAACCGTTCGAAGAGGAATACGACCCATATAAAGATTTTCCAGAGTTCTAGAATGAAGGATACGACAGTGGGTCCGCCGAAGACTCGAAGAGCACCGGAAAGAAGGGGTAGTACTAATAGATTGAAGTAACGGTAGTCTATATAGTAGAAGTGCACGAAATTTAGTTCCATACTATTCCGTGTAAACGTGTACACCTGCGGGAACGTGGTTGATGTTAGAGTTATTTCTGTATTACCCTATGTCAAATACAGACAACCTCCAGTGTCTATCCGCGCGCCATCAAGGGGCACCGAGAGGCTGGAAAACATTATACGTTGGAGCAGATAATAAAACTAAACTAACCGGAAAAAATGTTTAATGTATGCGTCAGCCGTACTTAATCCAACGTCAAAAATCATTTTACGTACGTTATTGTTTGGGTGCGACTGTGCGGAACGCACTCTAGTACTGGACGGTATAGAAAATGGTCATGCAATAAAAACAAATTCAAATTCAGCGATAGGTGATGTTGAAATGGAGCAATGTACCATCAAATTAACCTACCGAAACCTAATGTACGTACAATGATAACGACATTACTAACTATATGATGTAGAATCCCCTGGGTGGACTCAACTAGTCGTCTGGACAGATCAAGAAACAGTACATTGCGAGGACAGGCAGGTTAGAACTCAGGTGAGCCTGGTGTTTCGGGACTATCAGGATATGCAACACTAGCTGAGGACGAAGTGGATTCAGAGTTGTAGGCAGATGGCCCGAATAGATGTACCAGTTGTTCCATCAGAGGTTCCCCATGACCGTCATACGAGCGGACAACCTCTCCATGTTTAGCAGTCAGGGAGACCCACAGGTCTGGCTCCATAGTAACACTATTCGTTTGTCCATCGTACGACACACCAGGCGTACCTAAGATGGCCTTCCATGCATTATATCTTGATTCTAACATCTTTACGCGATTACAGACGCCTAAAAAGCTGAACAACGGGATACTTCCGAACCGCTCGCGGAGACAACATCGAATGTACATTAGAGTCATGCCATTACCAGAATCAGTACCCGGCAACCACTTGCCTAGACTGCGCTGGCCTAGAAGTAGATTTATCAGGCAGGCATCCATTTTGATTGTCCACTGAGACCCAGAATACCAATCAGTGTTAGGATCGGAGGGGGTGGGAACTGTACGCGCTAGTGGGGTAGATATCACTGACTAACGTGTATATCAAAATAAGAGGCAGATTTCTTTCGTTTTGGTTGATGTGTGAAGACGATTGTCCCTGATGTAAATAAAGGGTGTGTTTCGACGAATAATTCTTGTAGAAGCATAGGGTGCCCCACTTTGACGGGTCAAGGATACTCGCGAATATTATTGTGTCAGTGACATTGCATAAGGAACGGTAGTAGTCGTGCCAGCTATATCAGATTGGACCGCAGGCACGCTGCGGACGTTAAGTCCAATCCAGTCACGGGATGATCTATGCCAAAAAAAAAAAGCCTGCCTGATGCTCGAATCTTGGACCAAATTGATGGCGTGCCTGACTACGTAGCATGCACCAAAAAGCAAATACTGTCATCTTGTCAGGAGCCCCACCAAAGGTTACAAGTGACCAGGTTAGCAGACGTTTAGTGCTTTAACTGTTCTTTAAATTACGTGGTGGGGTATGTGCTAACTTAGTTGAGAGTATCTTTAGTTTTCTTTGTGAGAATGACTCGATGGGACTACAGGCCCCAGCAGGAATACTTCTACACAGAAGGGTGGACAGAGATAATGAACGACGGGCTACTAGAGGCACTCGAGGAAACGTGCAAACTAAATGGTTGCCTGCTCGATTCTTGCTGGGATGAGGCAATGAAAAACGGACGCTTAACGGTCGCAATACGATCGTACTGCGGTTGGCCCTTGTCTAAGATTTCTGAAGAGACTGAGAAACTAAGAAGGAGGTACAATCTGTTCAAATAGATCAAGGAACAAGAGGGTGTCCATCATGACAAGCACTCGGATAAAATAATTGCGGGCGAGGATGTATGGGAAAAACTACGGGAGGTCCAGCCTCAAGATTATGATCATAAATAGTAGCATTGCCCGGATAGTCGTCTATATTTATTATTCATTACATTGTCAAGTGTGAACAACCACTAGTAGATTGATACAGTTAACCAAACAATTATTTCTTTTTGGTTATTCAGGAACACCTACTGGCGGCCGCATACAAGAACGCTGGGGAGCCCGACTGGCGTAGTCTGCAGGTTATATTTGGCCAAGTTGACGGACCGGTTTCACTAACTCCATCGCCCGAGCTTTATAGAGGTCCAGAGGAGGACGGCGAAGCTTTGTATCAATGCGGTTATTCGAGCACCGAAGACTGAACGATTTAATGATTACCAGAACCCGGGCCGGATCTAAGTATTATCTATTAATCACCACCAACACAATTTATTTATTTATGCAAACTTTAACAATGATTGACACGTTGGTGCCTAACATTCTCTCTCGATTTTAATTAGCCAATGCAAGTATATGTTTCTTTCGAATTATTTAATCCAATATTGAAGTGCTCCACACATTCCCCAAAGGTAACAGTCGTAATTCGTGCATCTAGACTAGCTACAGCAAGCACTTGTAATAACCCATGCGACGCCCGTATTCCTTTATCGTGCCAACATAATATGTAAAATCAAACCAATGCGATGTGTTCGGGCCCGACATACGCGGACGTTGGAATATTAATAGTACTTCAAATATAACTCGAACACAAAACTTCATGGTTCTTACAGTTACGTTATTTTGAGGCGCCGAAACGTCACGGCTATATCATGCCTTGCGCTATCTTAAAATTTAGTTGGCATCAATAATACGCAACCATCAACGCTAATGCTTACATACGTTACACTATTGAACAGATGTAACCCTAAGTGTGACGAAGCCAAGCCAACAATTACATCGACATAAACATGTTTGATTTTCTGGGGAGGTCATTGATCTTCATGTACTTGTCACAATCAAGGTATTTCCAACCATCAGACTCCCGCCGGTGGGGGAGACTGGGGAAACCGACGAACTTGCCTTGGCTCAAAAATTACTTGTAGTGCGTCCCACATAGGGTCACCTTCGACTTTGTACGCTAGGGCCCGAGTGTCGCGCTAAAGGTCGTGCAAAAATGAAAAATGCAAATCATTAGCCCATAATTATGTTTGATAACAAAAAATTTGTCGAATAACTAAAATTACGGGCTAACCTCGAAAATTTCAGCCCAACAATCCGGTGTGTATCGAATTGAGTTGTTCCAGATGTCACATACAACTCCCTCATTTTCGACGATGGATTTGAACAACCGGTGTCGGCGCCCGAGCTTTTCAAGCCTATCCGCTAGATAATCGGTGGTTACCACTTTTTCGTGCTGCTGGAACAAAAAATCCTTCGCCTTTTCTAGCACCATGCTGTGCCCCCCACCCAAACTAAAATTCCCATTCAGAACTTCATCGGCAAGGAACACGATGAAGGACTGATCTACATTTTTTGACCACCCTTTGGGGTACATAAACATATCCTGATAACTTGATGGCCGATTAGCACGTTGTCGGATGTTATGATGACCTCGAGGCATCTCCTTAATTAAACACATATGTATTTATTTTATGGACAAAACAGAGTGGATGTATTTATAGCCGTCTCACATGTCCACCTTAAACCTAAACAAGAATAATGAAAAATATTTATATCAATAAATTAGTAGGGGGTCACAAGAAAGTTAGACCTATAAATAAGCGAAGCTGAAATAGGAACCACCACACTGGCCCTAACACCACTCACCTCCGGAAACCCTCAAAATTGTACACACACGACATGGCCGGTGCGAGCAACATCTCACAACCACCGCTAATACTCCAAACAATATATTTCTACGAGGACAGCGATTGGACCAAAGAAATGGATGATTGTATCCTAGAGGTCATCAAAAGTGAAGTACAACGTCGATATTGGGTCCCTGGCGAGTATCCACCCAACAACCTCAGCATAGTCGCCGCTCGTTCAATTCTGCGGGAAAAAATTCTACACCTTCGCAAATTCAGCAGTGAGGATGTCGTCGCCCGCCTAGAGGTTTTAAAGGAGAGGTATGAACTCTTCAAGAAACTTAAGGACACTGAAGGAGTTTCGTGGGATGAATATGGAAATCGACTTCTAGCGACGGATACCCAATGGATTGAATGGTTGTCACTATATGGAGACATTGTCTTTGCATATTCAGAGGAGGGAGAAGCACATTATCGTACAATGAAAATGATATTCGGCTGAATCAGGGTACTCTCTGGAGGGGTCCTCTTTAACTATCTCTGTACCAGTTAACGCAAACTAATATAATCTATGTTTTTCGCGTGCTCTGCAACTAGACCTAATATGTCAGCAGTTTATCTTTACCCCCAGCGTCAATGTGTAATTGGAACTGTGTTTTAGGAGTTGTTTTATCCTCTAGATTTGGTTTAATCCATATTTAGTAACGTCGTGTAAAGTTCAATGTTCAATGAAATAGGTTTGGCACATCACGCCCTCCAAGGGCTGACATACGTTTTCTATGAAAACAGCATAGTTGACGCAACATGTGTTGTTTGCTCGGTAATCTGGACCTGTCAAACATGACGCTTGACCAAACAACCTGAGTAAGCATTATTCGTGCCAGAGAGAAGTCATTCGTGCCAGCTATATTACATTTATAATGCAGTTACATGCAGTGAACCTTGGTAACTCCGACATCATAGACCTAAATTATATATTAAATGCTTGTCATATTCGACCCCATGCATGTATATATGTGTGTGGGCGTCGGTTGTTGGCACCCTAAACCCAAAAAAGGAACACGGTCACAGGCTCAGACGAGCACGAATCCTAACGCCCATGCCTCCTACATCACCTAGAAATTGGAAAACCCAGGCGGAGTATTTCTACACGAACGGTTGGACGCGGGAAATGAATGTAGCGCTTGTCGACTCACTCGCAGGTACTTGCCTGAGGAAGAGCTGTCGGCTGGCTAAATGCTACGAGGAGGCTCTTGAATATGCAGTTTTCGATGTGGCCGTTGAGACCGGACGGGAGTTGCCTTACGAGCGGCTTTCTGCAGAGGTTGTAAAGCTGAGGGAACGATACGACGTATTCAGGTAGGTGAAGGACCACAAATTGGTTCATTACAATTCTCGAACGAACAAGCTCATTGCCCCAGACAGCACATGGGTGAAACTGACCGAGGTTATTACGTTATTCCAACTAGGTTTCTTTAAATTTTTGTCTTTTTTTCCCTTTTTTTTTTTTTTTTTTTTTTTTGTTTTAGCTGCAACTGTGGGCATGTGATTAACAACGGAATGCTTTCTTAGATGTGCCCCTTCGCAGCTGCTTACTATAGTGAGGGTGAACGTAGTTGGGATCGGCTGCAGGATATCTTCGGCCGAGTAGACGAAAACCCACTCCCGACGCAAGCAGATAGTCGGGCTCCCATAAACGCTCAGGCTGAAGAAAACATTGATGGTGAAAACTGGCTGACCGACATGGGGTACGACATCGACTAACTCTACGAAGATAATAAAGGGTTCCGTTGGGATTCCTAGACCGTAAAAAGGCCTAACTTCATTACTTTATGTTGTTTGAACATCCCCTTGTGTCCGGAACCATTTCATCTGTATGTGTGTACTCATAAGACTGGTTCACACTTGTAAGCTACTTTTATGAAGATGAATGGCCTTAACTTATTTGTACATAATTCGTGCCTGCTAAATGCTTCGTGCCAAAATAATATGTTGGCACAATAACTACCCCTACCCTAAACTAACCTAAATGAAAACCTAAGCACAAAACCCAAGTAGACATTACGAGGGTGCAGCATTGGGGTGTCACCCAAACGATGGAGCTCGTTCGTCTTGATGTGTGTGCCCAAAACTCAACTTTTACACTAAGCTGTTAGCTAGTTTTATGATACACTAAACCCTTAAAAGATTTTGCCAAATTCGTGCCGATGTATCAGTTCATGCCAAAATATTATAGTGGCACGATTCATCATTACTTTGTTGTAAACTTGTCTTACGACTAGCCAGGCATCCATGCTATCATTATAAACCTCTACATGTTGGATGTCACATAAACACAAACAAGAAATGTGTCTGGAACCCCTTCCCCATAAAGTGTGTGGTACATTTCCGGAGCAGCGATCACTATTTCGGGTACCTGAACACTGGAGTGACATTACCGAATTGATTAGTCCCGATCGTGCCTGAGTATATCTTCGTGCTGCTAAATGACAATGGCACGATTCTGCTTTTTTAATTTCAACATTAGTGTTTTAGGTTTCAATACATAAATAATGCTTGAAATATTCGCGTCAGGCCCGTGAATATGAATTATAATATTCGTGCCTTCATCAAATGCCCTAAAACCCTTTCGTCCCCACGGGGAAACATTGTGGTCTCTAGAAGAGACATACTTAGACCTTGATGTACATTTCCGGAGCAGCGATCACTATTTCGGGTACCTGAACACTGGAGTGACATTACCGAATTGATTAGTCCCGATCGTGCCTGAGTATATCTTCGTGCCGCTAAATGAGAATGGCACGATTCTGCTTTTTTAGTTTCAACATTAGTGTTTTAGGTTTCAATACATAAATAATGCTTGAAATATTCGCGTCAGGCCCGTGAATATGAATTATAATATTCGTGCCTTCATCAAATGCCCCAAAATCCTTTCGTCCCCACGGGGAAACATTGTGGTCTCCAGAAGAGACATACTGAGCCCTTGCTGTACATTTCCGAAGCAGTGAATCATATTTCGGCCACGGACTACAAAAAACTGTAATATTTCAATGCAAGCACGAAATTCATAAAGGAAATGTTTTGGGAAAAATGTTGACTTGTGAGAAGCAGAACAACAATGGAGGGTGTAAAACCAGATAATGGGACGGATATGGCTGTAAACAGAGGAGAGAGGAGAGAAGACAGAGGAGAGAGGAAAGAGGAAAGAGGAGAGAGGAGAGAGGAGAGATGGAGGAGCTCATGGGAGGTCATGTCGCTGTCAGTGGTCTTGGGGAGGGGGGAAAATGGGGGGTGGGGGGGGAGGGTCTTGTACTACATCAGGTGGTGTAGTGGGGGGTAGGTACCTGTTAAAGTACATATAGTGGGGTGGGTAACCGATGGGTGGGTTGGGTAGCTAAAAGACAAAATGTGATAGATTTAATATGTTTTTGCAAAAATGATAAATTTTATATGTTTGTTACAAAAGGTGATAGATTTGGGGGTTTTCACTGAAGAAATAACTGAATAGAAGGACAAATAAATCGTAATATCGAGTGATGATGAAAATACACTTAGCGATTATGAGAAAAATACAAAATGAAGGTGGCAAATGCATAAGAAGAATAGCAATAAACCCATCAAAATCAAGCAAGAGAAGATTAGTTATATTTTAATAAATATGTATTTTTCTATGAATGTTATTGCAAACATCCCAATTGTTTTTCTTTCTTTTCTATATTGTTCAATTTGTTCTATTTACTCATAAAGATTAAATAAATTTATATTTAACTTCATTCACCACTGACATTATCCTCATATTCTCCCTTCCGAATTTATAATGCCAGTGCTTGGATCATAAATAAGCATATAAAAACACTCAATTTAGAAATTGCAAATTGATCATAAATATTTCAATCATTTATTATAACATTAAACCAATAAGTTTCTTTTATTTTCAAATTTTGGTTGAACCTAATATATATAGTACTCCCCCCGTCCCGGCTTAAGTTTCCTACTTTGACCGGGCACGGAGGTTAAGAAAAAACAGATTTTGTGGAATCTTTGACTTTTTTAAAGGTGGAGATTGAGGGTGAAGATTTTGAGGGTGGAGATTGTGAGAGAAGTTTGTCATTTATGGGCTGGAAAGTTAAGTTGGGACAAACCAAAAAGGAAAGTAGGAAAGTTAGAGTGAGACGGAGGTAGTAATAATTAATTCTAATAAAATATTTGGTCCTATATATAAAGAAATTTGCTGGTTGGGTACAATATAAATAGGTCCAATCATAATAAATATTGGAATTCTACAGATTATTCGAACTCAAGAAATAGAAAGTTGAAACAAATAAGATAGTATAAATTAAGTATCTAATAATTTTTATTCAAAAAGTAGAATATGTAGTTGAGAGTTCTCGTATTTGCAGCGTGAATTTGAAGAACAAGGATATATGCGTGGATCAGAATTAACCTTATATTTATTCTAAAATATTTTTATCATATTAATATTCAAATAAAATTTTGCAAACTCGTGATAGTTGCACTAAGCTCTTCAAAGTTCAAACTATCATGAAATGACATAAAAACTACCTAATTTTGTAGCATATATATATATATATAATTTTAATTGATTTTGTTGCAACGAGCTATACAAGGTATGCTGGCTAGCGACTGAATTTTGATAGTTTATATGTCAAATTTTGATTTTCAGCTCTACGGAGCACATACTACATTATTCTAGGATTATGTAAACACAAACATTAGGGTAATTACGTTTACTTGCTCCCATATATATCAAAGTTCGTCACATTTCTTCAGAAAACCATGTATTACTTTATTCCTTCTACAAAGTACAATGATTAAATCTAAGCATGGAAGCTCAACCTTTGCTTGGGGGCTGTTGAAGAATCTAAAATGTGATAGGGCCGAAACAACGCTGTTCTGCAGAGGAAATGGATCTGCTACTTTCGAGTTAGGGGTCGCCAATATGAAGCACCTCAGTAGCCGCTTTATCTTCCTTTTTCGTCACCTTCTTTCTCTTCCTATCAGGTTGTGGCTCTTTTGCTTTTAGCTCATTGCAGAATGACCTCAGTGAGGCAGCCAGATGATCATTACGATGTGCTGAATAGAAGGAAATGAAACCCCCATTAAACTTGCACGGATTATAAATCATGAATCCATGAAGAAATTGAAAGTGAAATATAGACAACAATCTTCAAGTTAGTGATGATAAATCACGTGGAGACTAGATGTGAAAACTGTGAGGTTATCATTGATTCAATAGTTATTCGGAATCTTACCAGAAAGTATGACGTCCTCCATGTTCACTGATTTCCGACCAGCATGCTGCGCAAACAATTCAAGGTCTTTTGCTAACTGTTCTGCATTTCACAGAATAGTACATCTAGTATTTGACGAAAATTGTGAGATGTTTATACATAAACGACAGCTAAATCAAGGTCTAAGAAATTCACATTTTGAATAATGATCCCAGTATCCCATTGGGAGATTGATCGTTTAACTCCTCTCAGTGTACCTCTAACAAGAAAACTAGACCTCAGATAACAAAATCAAAGCTCATGGCTAAAGGCATGTTAGAAGTAACAAGCAGTTTCATCTATATAATACTATCAATCAAAGAAGACTATTGCATCTCAGGTATTCTATGTAAGAATCTGTGCATCAGAGAGACAAACAAAGCTTTTGCTCTTCATGCTCTTGTACTATTTCATAATATTGATCGTTTCATTTCATGAGAAGTCCAGCCACATTTGAAACTTAAGCTCAGAAATTCAATATGGATTTCAGCATGTTAAGTGATTCCCACAATTTTTTAACCCTTGATTTTGCAAGAATTATGTATCCTCTGCCAAATCACATTGCATAGGAAATTCCTAATATGAATCAGTTATCCATTCTATTATGGTTTAATTCCAGAATTAAAACAAATGATCAAACAACAAATATACCCTATTTCACCACACATAATCGTATCGAAATAAAATCCTCGAGCGCCCATCAAAAAACCTTAGATTGTGTTTGCATGGATTTAGAATCAATAGATATAAAATCCAGTCAAAATAGAGGTAAATCCACCTAAATCCTTCAAAAAATGGCTCAAAATGTGATGGATTTCCAAATCAATGATAATACAAATAACACCAACGGATTTAAGACTGAATTTCAAATCCATCCATCCAAATGCAACCTTAAAAAAAAAAAAAAAAACAAATAAACAAACAAACACACACTTTTGGCATAGAGAAAGGGCGAAAGAGCCTTACGGGCATATTTGAAGGCTAGATCGGAGATACAGGTCATAATCGGCTGAGAAACTTCCATGCCATTTCGCTTTGCTACACAGAAAATTCCGATACTAACAACATTAAAACAAAATAACCTAATAAGTACAATCATTCTTCATAAAGTTATATGGCGATTGTAGAGATTGCACCTTCAGCTTCGGCGATGGAGATGGTGCAGAGCCGAAATCGATCTCTCAAAAGCTCGCTTGCTGATTCTTCATCTTCTTCTCCTCGCTCCACATCGGTCGTCATTTTCTCTCCTCTCAATGCATCAAGTGATTTCGATAGGTATCGAGATTCTCGAATTTCGACTTCTACATCCTAGGGCACAGTTAGATTGATTGTGGTGAGTGATGACTGTTAGGCAAGAACAAATTGTGCGCGGGAAAGGTAGAGGGAGCTAGGAATGGCAAATTGACATGCGGGGAGGGAGTTAGGGAGATGGGACAAGTAAAATAGATAAAATAGGGTAGAATTGCACTGTTCATCTATTAGTAAGTATCTGTTGTTTGAAGTATAAACTTTTATTAATGTTATGAGAATCTTATCTATTGTTTGGTTTTCTGATAGATAAGATTTCATTTTTTAAATTTTCAAATTTGTCCATTCTCAATGAATTTACTGTAGCAGACATGTGAATCACTGAGTCACATCTGCAGGACCGTGACAAAATGTCATAAGATGTGAAGGATAACCATCATTTTTTTACTAAGCCCGTTGTCCATACTGGGCTGTTACCTTACATACCAAATGTTGGATTTATTGGGATAATTAGTTTTATCCTGGTTCATCACACAAACCAAACTAGGACTAGGCCTAAGAATATATAAATCCACAATGATCATTGGTTTTAAAATACATTGGCTATGATGAAACTAGGAGTAGTAAGTTAATACTAAATATTATTAAATGGTGCCAATCAATTTGTCGCTTTCACAACCTAATACTTTTGACATTTTCTTAAAAGAAAGTGTGCGATATAGAATGCAAGATGTTATTAAATACGGGGATCATTCTCGAAGAAATGTTTATAGTCTAGTTATTTCTAAATGAAGTTGAGATATGGTTGTCCATGTGTTGGTAGATTAGAAATTAGAACCTTGATAATCGATATTTGGCTGGAGTTTTGGGAAAAAGCAAGCTGGGATTTCATATTCATGAAGAGAAGAAGTATAAAACGACAAAACTCAATAAATGTGTGTGTGAGTTTTTGTTGCTGACTGACCCCCCACTGAATTTCTTTCTGATTTATCAAATTAGCCGCATCGTGCTCACTTCCGAAAAGTGTAACAAATTCAGCATCGTCAGCAATGGAGGTTGGTTGTCCAGGAGAAACTGTAAATCAGATCATAGTTTATTATGCCAAGATGACAAAAGAAATGCCGAACTGAGAACGTCAGAGCAACTATTAAAGGAACAAAAATATTAGAAAGGACCAATAACAAGAGTGTAAATCACCTTGAAAGTTGATGTGCTCATTGATGATTCCAAGCATTATGATTGATTGAGACTTGTGCAAGTATTGTAGAAGAAGGTCATAGGAGTACTACAATGAATGAAAAACAATAAAAGTAAGAACATTACCTATACACCCAACACATAATATCTACATGAGAATATAGCATCACTGAAATTCTTCCATCCAAAACATAATAACTACACTAGAATATATCATCAAGAACGTTTTTTATGTTCATTAACAGTTTATACTTTATACATCTAAAAGCATTTAGGCATATTGTAGTTGATGTTAATCATACAAAGCATAAAACTTCAGCTATGCAGTAAATTCAACTCAAGTATGCCTTCTGCTACATTAGTAGAACTAATTATTACGCAAACAGGCTATTTAAGTCTACCATTGACATAAGAAAAGGAGGAGGTCTCCTTTTCTATCTAAAAAACCTAAATCCTTCCTATTCTTCTTTTGTCAGATTGTCAGATCACTGGCCATAGTTGCCTCAGATGTATCAGTTTTTACTTTTAAGTACAATTATACCAAGTTATTATGATATGGTAGTCTGCTAATACGAACTGTACATCAACTGTAGACGTGATTTCTCACGCTTTGCTTCCCCTTAGAGCAGCTTATGTTTTGTCTTTTGACATTCAAAGCTTCAGAGAGAGAGCATGTATATATCTTCCTAATGTTTCCAATATGTAGTGAAAAATAAAATTGATCATAAGAAAAAGGAATATGCAGAAACAGACACTCAAAAGCACTATTCAATAATGACGGTAGGTTCTTGTGAAGATTCCTTTCCATAATTAACTTTTCAAGAGGCATCCCTCTGCACTATTTCCTCTATTGATTTTGATACATGATATATTGGCAAATGGATTATGGGAAAAGCTATAGAATTTTATGGTGAGTGGCATGCATCAACCTTCCTCAAGAGGCAGCAGCCACCTGGTACACTTTGTAAGTAATGTAACTCATGGTTAACAGTAGTGAGATGGCTAACATAAATGAGAGACGTAGAGAGAAGGATTACCTGGCAAATCTTAATGTTCACTTTGCTTTGCCTTAGAGAATGTGCAAATTCCATTTCCTGCATAGAGAAAAAGGAATTATTTAGGGCAGATGGAGCCTTAATGTTTCAACTTACAAAGTGAGTTGTATTTCTAGGTAAGTGATGGACCTCCAAATGTGAGGGAGAAAAAACACCTTCTAGTTTTTGCAGGTCACGCGCATGCACTTCATGGTCTTCACGAAAGCTATTAAAAAAGGACCGAGCTGAAAAGCAAATTAATGTTTTCAAGGGGCTGTAGTGATGAACAGTGCTATGGAAGATGAAATATAAAACGAACTCACCTTCTTGAATATGACCCTTTGCAACAAGATCCATAAATGCATGGATAAATACTGGATACAAGACTCTAACCAACTCGTGCTGCACAAAAATACGTAGTATACGTTGTTACATATTAAGAAAGCTAATCCATCCAAGGGGCCTGATGTAACCATGCTGCTACTCTTTGGGAACTTAGCACACATGCAACTTATGTTATTACAGGTTGGGAATAACCATGAGAAGAATTGAATATCGATATAACAGAAATTATATCCCAGCAAAGTCCTTATAAGAAATTTACAACATAACCCACAGACTTAATAAACAAATACTGCTTTTGTACTTTGCAATAAGTTTTTAACATAAAATAATGCAAGCAGAAGACTTGAAAAGGGATCAGCACCTCGCCTAAGACAATCTCGACGATAAGGAACTACTACTGCGCCTGTAAGATGAACACCTCTAGGTGTCCTGGCAGTCTAGAGAGCATTTGATACTCATCAGCTCCCTTGTATTCCTGCCCCCTGTGCTCTTCGGCATGATTCCTTCCTGCATCCTCTATCTATCTCTCTCTCTCTCTCTTTCTTTCTTTCTTTCTTTCGTCTTGGTGAAACTCAATGTTACAGACGTGAGAGAAACTCCTCTGCCCAATTAGACACTCAAAACAGGTCCGATCACTAACGAAATTCTATCTGGCAAATGGATCTTAATAGTCTAAAAGTAACTAATTTTCCTTATAGTTCGCCTTAGCCACAACTCTAGCACGGATGATTGTCTGTGTTTTATAAAGCAGGGGCTTTTTATTTCTAACTCATAAAGTAATCCCCAGCCATTCACATACAGTATCCTGGTCAGAACCAGTATTCACGCCCCAGAATGGTCAAATAATATCCACTTAGATACAAATGGAGTATCCTTTATGGATTTCCAATTTTTTCATAGAAGTCTCTAGGTAGAATCTCACCCACCCTACCGCAGCCCCTTTTTTTGAGAATCCTTTGGAAGTAGCTACATTACACCAATTCTGTGGCAAATGAAACTAGCCTCAATTAACTGACATCATCTATCTAAAGGACACCACCTAAATTCAAGCACTTGTAAATTACCCCAAGTCCCAAAATTAGTCTTTTAGCCCTCTAATTCCCGGTTATACACAAAATCCACATCACAAGTTCATTAATTGATGATAAAACGTATTCACATAGTGACACCAGAAGGAGTTCTGGCATATTGCTGAATGACTATAGCCAGAGTTCCAGGTTGGTCGCAAAGATAATTGGGGAAACAAAACATAACATTTCAAGTCAAAGGCAATAAGAAATCTATGAACAGGAGAGGTAAACACCTGATACTGATCCAGTGAACTATAAGCCCATGATCGAAGCTTGCTATAACCTTCTTGGTACTGAGCAGGGCCATCGACTCTGAAACACATTAACCTAGTTATTAGAATAACAAATACGCGCTAATGGACGAGTTCAATACAATATCATTAAACATCATTAGACCAACAATGAGAAAGAACTTGTGTATCAAGATTCAATATAATACATGGCAAGACAGCTATTGCGAGCCCACTATCAACGGCTATAAATGTTATCAGAGCCTCGTCAAAGATTGTCACAGCAGATACGCCACGATACTCAAACGTGGAAACATGAACTTCCAAAGAAATCGTATTCTTTACGAAACAAAGAGTAATAAATATAGAAAACAGAGAATCTGCATAATTGGAAGAATGCAGAAGGACCAAAATGGGGTTCATACTCAGAGAAGGCGAGGATTTGTTTGGCAATATCAGGATCAATTTGCGCGGTTGAAGAGGCGTTGCTGCTTTTGTTGTTCTGCTGCTTCTCATGCTGAAAACCGAGGCCAGCTTGCTTAAAACCCCTCTTATCCAAACACGCCACCACCACTTTATCGATCTCTTCTTGGTCCATTTCTCTCTATGATCTTTATGCCCCCAGCGATCTGGAGAACCCTAAAACTCAATTTTGATGTGCACTTCAAAGTGCAAAATGTAAATGCATGATTTAACTAACTAGGGAAGAGGGAACAAAAATTGTTCATAATCCATTAGCTGAATCGAACACAGATACTTTTAAATTGAAATTGTCCACCCGCGCACCAGATTGTATTACACCCAATATTATTTTATGACGACGACTATTTACAGTAGATAAAATTTCGTAATGTAATTCACTAATTTATAAACTAAAGTACTATTAATAAAAAACTACAATATTCTTAATAAAAAAAGTTAAACATAATTATTCACTAATTTATAAACTAAAGTACTATTAGTAAAAAACTACAATATTCTTAATAAAAAAAGTTAAACATAATTAATTAAAAGATATATATATATATATATATATATATATATATATATGAAATTTGAAAAATTAAGGGTCTGTTTTTTATGGTTGGACCAATTCATTGTTGATTGTACCCAATTTTCAATACAACTATAATCAATGATTATCATTCTTTAATTGTCTCTTACACACGTCATAAATCAATTCAAATTTTCAGTACACCTTTATTCAATAACCAATCATTTTTTAACAAACTCTTACACACATCATCAATCAAACGCAATTCTCAATACAATTTTAATCAATAACCAATCATTCATTAACTATCTCTTACACACATCAGATCACATTTACCACCTTTTATAATATAAACCAACTCCAACCTAATCTCTCAACCAACATAAACAAACACTCATTTATTTAGTTCAACCTAAAAATTCCACATTATTCTCCACAACCTATAGTACTCCAGCCACCCATAACCATAAACAAACCGGCCCTAAAAAACATAAAAGAATATAATTTTATTTTTTGGGAAGCAAGTTACTGTACCCTTGTCAGTGGTTTCAAACAACTTTTTTACTTATTTCACTTTTTAACTTACAATATACCCTTTTACGAGATTACTCACCCCTGACTTACACGAGATTACAGCTTACACGAGATTTCTATGAGTTACACGAGATTACACGAGATTACAACTTACACGAGATTTTTTTGTGCATGAGTCTTACACGAGATTACACGAGATTACAACTTACAAGAGATTTTTCTGTACATGAGTGTTACACGAGGTTACACGAGATTACACGAGATTACAACTTACACGAGATTTTTTTGTACATGAGTGTTACACGAGATTACACGAACGTGTTACACGAGATTACACGAGGTTACACGAGATTACACGAGATTACAACTTACACGAGATTTTTTTGTACATGAGTGTTACACGAGATTACACGAACGTGTTACACGAGATTACACGAGGTTACACGAGATTACACGAGATTACAACTTACACGAGATTTTTTTGTACATGAGTTTTACACGAGATTACACGAACGTGTTACACGAGATTACACGAGGTTACACGAGATTACCACTTACACGAGATTTATTTGTACATGAGTGTTACACGAGATACAGCAATATATGGTTCACGAGATTTGGGTTGTGAGGGCATTTCATCAGGAAAAAAGTTAAGTAAGTAAAAAAGTGGGTTGACAAGGTCTGACACGACCTGCGAGAGTATTTCCTCTTTATTTTTTTTGTGTCTTCTTCAATCAAGCCGTGGCTCTTTTTTTTTTCCAAAATAAACTATAATTTCTTCAATCCTAAAATATCTCTATTTCTCAATCTATCAGAGTTTGATATGGACAAATCTTTAGCGAGTGTATGTCTGTCAAAATAATCATCCTTAATTCTCCCCTTTCATTCTAAAACGTCAATTAATATGGAACGGAGGGAGTATTTGGCATATTCTCATCATAAACTTTCGTAATTGTGAAAATTCAAAATGTTGAACTTCTCATACCGACAAGTAAGCCATCGTAACTCGCTTATATTTTCACAGAACTGTTTTCAATTATTTAGTCTTAATGGAATCAACATAAATTCAATTCACAATTGATTCTTCAAATACCCCACTGATCCTTTGTTTTAACTCACATTTATTCAATTTTCAAGGTTACTTTCTTGAAACTAAAAGTATTTAATTTGATTCAGACGATGAACCCAAATGATTGCAGCAACTAAAATTTCATTTTCATTTTCATTGTTATTGTACTATGATTTTTTTTTTCAAAATCGCGACACACTCTCTCTCTCCCTCTCTCTCGTTTGGATGCCCCCTCGTTTTCTCTCTTTTCTTATTTTTTTATTTTTTAATTTTTTATTATAATACCTTAATAAATAATCTATATATATAAACAAAATGGATTTATACTACAATTTTAAAATTATATTTTTCCCGCTCAAACTGCTTACTATATATGGTAATAAAAAATATTTTTTTAATTTAAAAAAGAACACAATATATGCCTAAAATATCTCCGAATCTGGTACATATATATGTAATGGTAATGTTTTCGCAAAATTAGGGAAGTTGTTGCTGAATTTATTGGAATGAGTTTTTTTGTCCCTAAATATAAGTAATAATTAGTTGTATCCAAATTTACTTTACAAAATTATCAAATCGTAAAATACAAATCAATCTTTAACCATAATATTTTAGAATGAATCTTTACCAATATTATTTATGTTACAATACCTAAATAAATCAGCTATTTCTTTTATCGAAATTATTATGCAAATGAATCTACAAATTTATTTTATCGCATAAAATTAGGGTGAAAAATACTAAAATTACAAACCCTATATTCAAACTATCTAAAAAATGTATTATTTTTATACATGGAAATAAAGCATTTCATCCCCCTCTCTCCTCCCCCCAACTTATATACTTATTTGGGAAATAAAAAATTATTTTATTTATTTGACTGTAAATTTTAATTTATGGCTGGCCCACTTACCTACCATTTTTTACTCCGATAAATTAGGAAACGATTTCCTTAACTAGCTAATTTGGTAAAAATTAAATCAAATCACATTTTTCGTGTGGAAGTTATGTATCCCTCCCTAAAAATATATATATATATATATATATAAAATAAGCCAAGTCATCCGAAATTAGTAAGTTTAAACTTTTTCCGCCCATTTTAATAGTTACCATAAATAGATGTGAATTTGAATTTTGAAATTTGAAAAATCCAATGATATTAGCAGGATTCAAGTTTTCGATTATTTTTTCCGTCTAAAATTCAGCAATAACAAATATGTACATATATGTATAACAGAATTTGTTGCACATTTTTTAAAATTTTGAAATTCGAATTTAAAAAAAAAATTATCCAATAACATTATTGCTCCTATAAATACATAAGGCCTTCAGTAAATGAGAATCAATTTTGCAGCTGGTATTTCTATTTTTTATTCATTTCGCAATTCACATTTTTTACTGCAAAATTCTATAATTCCTTCATTCCTTGATTATTATGTGTTAACTTTGATAGTTCATTTCGCAATTTACATTTTTTACTGTAAATTTGTATAATTCCTTCATTCCTTGATTATTATGGTCAACTTTGATAGGTAATTCACAATGGATGCTCCAAAAGTACTACATGCAAATCAAGATAAGAAAATATCAGCAACACTGAATCTTGATTATGGCGAAAACAAGTTTGATGGTTGCATAATTCAAATCTATATACCATCATCGTTTTATACGGTAATCTGTAATCATATAAAAAATCAACCTATATTTTTAATTTCTGTTCTGTGAATTATTTATATTATTGTCCATATATTGTGCTAAACTTACATTTTGTTTATAACATGTACAGTCTCGATCCGTTCAAAATATTGGCAAAAGATTAGAGACAATCAACTCATCCGACGATCAGCTGAGATTGAAGACTAATTTTGATTTTATTTTAGCAGAATTCAGTTTTTTAATTTCTGCAAAAATAAGTTCATGTATCAACTTCAATTGAAATTCTAATTTTATGACAGTATTTTATTTTTGTCATTACAATATGTTTACAATTAAACTTTGATAAAACTCAGTCGACAACGTTTACTATACGCAAGACTTTTAAGAAGAAATATCCCATTTAACAACTATCATGAACTATTGCAGAAAATTTTTCAAAATATTATCTTATAAACAAAATAAATTTAATATACAGATTGGTTGATAACAACTATAAAATGATATCACATATAAATTAGAACTATCACATAATTGGAATGATTAGCGAAATCAATACTCATTATAGACCGGATTTTTATTTTAATATAAATTATAATTATGATGTGTATATTAATATATGAATTACCCTAGCTTTACCAAAAAATAGATGTGATTTTATCAATTTTTTAATATACAATAATATGTAATCTTTAATTGAAGATATTTGATAACAGAATGTCCAGATCATTCCAAATCTTTCAGATATGATTTCTGATTTTCTATACTCCTATAAAAAGGGCAAAAGGATGGCCGCTTGCTTCATCTCAAGAATTTCTAAATTGTAAAAATCAATGTATCAAACTATATATAGATTATTGTCTATTAATAATGATATGGAACCACCAGTGAGTTTTCTTATAGAGACCACCATGAGGTCAGCTAACACATTCCACCAAAAAAAAAAAACACGCGCTAAATATATTTTTGATGCCTTCCTCGCCTCTTATTACACAAAATCAGTTTTTTTAGTTTTTTTCCACAATACAATATTATTTTTTCCCAAAATTATTTTATCTATAAAGTATTATATCCGTTTGTTTCCACAGTACAATATTATTTTTTCCCAAAATTAGTTTATCTGTAAAGTCTTTTATCCGTTTTATTTCTTCTCTCGAAAATAATTTCATTTATTTTTTTTTCTTCTCTCATTTCTCTTCCAAAATCTTAATATTAAATTATAATAAATTTTGGAATAGATCATACTGATTAATAATAATAAACATACAACCAAGATATACAATCCAGAACTGCAATACAATTTAATAAGATTAAGAAAACAATATATTTTCTTAATGATTATTCTTATATAAAGTATTTTATTAGTTTAGTCCATTAATTTTCTAAATTAAAATCCAACTTTATTTATATTAATGAGCTCATCTTATGGATATAGGAGATTATTGGATAAAAAAATTGAAAGATTTGAAGTCATCTATGACTTTTAAAATTCTAAATCCAAATCCAACTCTATTTATATGAACTAGTATTGTACCCGTGCGATGAACGATTTAAAGAAAATGAAAATTTTGAGTAGATTTGAGTCATTATTAGATTATAATATTAGTAAGATAATAATTAATATATTGTAAAAATTAAGTGTAACAAATTTAACCTCTTCTGATCAATATAAAAAGCAATATAACATAAATAATAATAAAAAAGCATGTCATATAACACATCATCAAAGTTATCCTTAATGTATTGGACATCTAGATAATATAGGAACACATAAAAGTTTGAAAAAATTAAATTGTTCTTTATGCCCTGTAGTCTTTGGACTACACATTTTTTGGCAAATGACTTTGGACTGTAACTAAATTATTTGCATAAAAAATTAATTAATTTTATTTACTAAAACAATACAAATATTTTTCCCACGATAAATGGCTGACATCTAATACAACTAATCAATAAAAAAATAACATTTTTATAACATAATATTTGATTAGGTGTCAATTTTAATATATTGACAAAATATTAATTTGAGATATTTTATTTAAATTGGATTATAATTAAAAAATAATTATGTCATAAGAAATTCCAAAATGTTTTCAAATAAATAAACTAATTAACAGGTGCTATATATTAACTCATAAAAGCTGCCGAGAATTATTTCACCACATATAAGACAATTTATTGGAAATGCACCAGACTATGGTATTATTGAAATTCGCTGAAAAAAGTACTTCCAATATGAGATGATTGAAGAATAATTCCTAATTTATACTTATTTAAGAAAAAAAAATCTAACCAATCGAAATTTACAATTTTTCAGGGATGTTTATAATAGTTTAACAAATAAATAGAGAATCAACGACTTAAATATAAGACAAATAATCAACCAAATTTATTTTGCATGTTTTAGAAATAATTTTTAGATTTTTAATAATAGTAATAATTGTTGGTTGGAAAACTATCAAACAAAAAAATTAATTAACAACTCACAGTGGTTAATATACTTCTTATTTTTTACTGACATTATTGTAAACCAAAGATGTGAATGTATCAACAAATATGCTGAATATATACTAATTGATTTACATCAACATCAATTAGTATACTTAAATTATGCCAAAATATATTAATTTCGGAAAAAATTTGGAAAGTTGCGTGAATGTATTTATAGACTTGGATAACTTATACTGAATGTGGGAGAGTTAATATTGAATGGGATAATGGTGACTTACTATATTTTAGGAAAATATACGGCGAATTATCTCCAATTAGAACATACTTCATTTTTGTCAAGATTTATCTACCAAAAATAATTATTTCATAAATGGATAGGGATTTGGGCGGGAAAATTTTAATATTCCTATTTTGGGACTTAATTGTTGTTATATATATATAGATGAGCTCATCATATGGACCATGAAGATTCAGTTAATCCTAAATAAAATTGTATTTTCTATATCTTTCTTAAAATTTATTTCTAATAGAGGATATTTTGTAGGTAAACTAATAAAATTTTTTATATAAGAATAATCCTTAAAAGAAAATTATGTTTGTTTCCAATAGAAGATGTTTTGGACGTAGACTAATAAAATATTTTATATAAGAATAATCCTTAAGATTATTTGTTTCTCAATTCTATTAACTGATATCGGATTCTGGATTATGTATGTTTGCTTTATTTATTATTACCAATCAGTGTAGTCTATTCAAAATTTATCATAATTTAATATTAATGTTTTGATAGAGACAAGATATAATTAAAAAAAAAAAAAAAAGAAACTGGAACAAGATACGAGTAAGAAATTCGTGAAAAAATTAAAATGTGTTTTTATTAGTGGAAATTACTGATTTTCCGGAGTAAGAGGCAAAGAATGAATAACACTGCAAAAGAACACAAAAGTTTTCTTTGTAAAAAAATTTAATTAGTGGAAAAATTACTGATTTTCCGGAGTAAGATGCATGAATGAATAAGACTGCAAAAGAACACAAAAGTTTTCTTTGTAAAATTTTTTAACCATTTCCCTTTTTGTTATATATTATCAAATAAAAATGTGTTTTCAATAAAAAGTATTGTTTATGTTAATATTAATTTACTTTTTTAAAAATAGCTCGTGCATCTAGAATGATAACTATTTACAAACAAAATAAATTAGTTAGAATGACAACTTAAAAAAACGGAGGTAGTACTACATTAATTAATTAGTTTATGGAGAAAAAAAAAAATCTTATGGAAGTTCCCCACGTTGACTACCTACTTCTTAATTTTTATTTTTTTTTTGGTTGATTATTGCTAGGGAGAAATCTATTCTCCACTATATAAGTAATAGTAATACCCTGATTTGCTTCACATTTATAGTTCATGTATGAGTTTCAGGAATTGAAGATCTTGCAAGCAATTACTTTCTTCTATGAGGATAATTAAAGAAATATTTCTAGGTTTATGATGTAGATTTTGGTGGATCCTTTTGCAAAGTCCCCACCGAGGAACAATTTGTAAATTATATTCTCTTGCTTTTCTGCAAAAGTTTCAAATGACAAACATTTTCTTGATAGATTTCTTATTATTTTCTATAGTAGTTCCTAATGGGGAAAATTGTATACCGACTTTTTCTTTCTTTTCCGATGTTATTTTAAATATTTTAAAGACTATATTATCAAAAGTGGGAGTTTGTGATACTACAGGAATTGACGATATATACTACTTGATGGTACAACTTGATATTTTCGCAATCAGGTTAGGATTGCTCTTTAGTAAGCCTATCTTCTATCGTGGTATATTCTTAATTGTTTTTAGAGTTACGAATCAAGAATAATTGAAGATTTTGATATTTTATGGGAAAGCTACTACAGGTTCGTGTATAAATAAGTATTTCAAAATTCGTTAACATTTATGTCTTTTTAGAAATTTGAATGATTTATATCAGTTTTTTTCTAGTAATTTTTTGTTATAGTATGTTGATACTAAACCTTTTGTGTTTTTGCATGATGTTTTTTTTTTTAAGAAAACCTACTAATTTCGAATTTTTTGAATTCCTGTTGTTTATGTATAATGAATTTTGATGTTATTATGTTTGTTATTGAGGATATATTTATGAGAGTAAAAATGACAATTAAAACATTCCTAACAAGAACACACGCACACACAAAAGTTACACATTCAAATTCCAACATGTTACACTTTTAGCACTAAATTAAATGATATTTTTGTATATAAAAAATATTAATTTAAACTCTTTCCCGTGCATCGCACGGGGTAACTACTAGTATATATAAAAACAAAATGAATTTATACTACAATTGGAAAATAGTGTTTTCCCGCCCAAACTGCTTACTATAAATACATAAGGTCTTCAGTAAATGAGAATCACTTTTGCAGCTGGTATTTCTATTTCTTATTCATTTCGCAATTTACATTTTTTACTGCAAATTTCTATAATTCCTTCATTCCTTGATTATTATGTGTCAACTTTGATAGTTCATTTCGCAATTTACATTTTTTACTGCAAATTTGTATAATTCCTTCATTCCTTGATTATTATGGGTCAACTTTGATAGGTACTTCACAATAGATGCTCCAAAAGTACTACATGCAAATCAAGATAAGAAAATATCAGCAACACTGAATCTTGATTATGGCGAAAACAAGTTTGGTGATTGCAGAATTCAAATCTATATACCATCATCGTTTTCTACGGTAATCTGTAATCATATAAAAATTCAACCTATATTTTTAATTTCTGTTATGTGAATTATTTATATTATTGTCCATATATTGTGCTAAACTTTACATTTTGTTTATAACATGTACAGTCTCAATCCGTTCAAAATATTGGCAAAAGATTAGAGACAATCAACTCATCCGACGATCAGCTGAGATTGAAGACTAATTTTGATTTTACTGCAGCATAATTCACTCAACTTCAATTGAAATTCTAATTTTATGGCAGTATTTTATTTTTGTCATTACAATATGTTTACAATTAAACTTTGATAGAACTCAGTCGAAAACGTTTACTATACGCAAGACTTTTAAGAAGAAATATCCCATTTAACAACTATCATGAACTATTGCAGAAAAATTTACAAAATATTATCTTATAAACAAAATAAATTTAATACATAGATCGGTTGATTACAACTATAAAATGATATCACATATAAATTTAGAACTATCACATAATTGGAATGATTAGCGAAATCAATACTCATTATAGATCGAATTTTTATTTTAATATAATTATAATTATGATGTGTATATTAATATATGAATTACCATAGCTTTACCAAAAAATAGATGTGATTTTATCAAATTTTTAATATATAATAATAAGTAATCTTTAATTGAAGATATCTGATAACAGAATTTCCAGATCATTCCAAATCTTTCAGATATGATTTCTGATTTTCTATACTCCTATAAAAAGGGCAAAAGGATGGCCGCTTGCTTGATAATCTCAAGAATTTCTAAATTGTAAAAATCAATGTATCAAAATATATATAGATTATTATATATCAATAATGATACGGAACCACCAGTGAGTTTTCTTATAGAGCCCACCATGATGTGTTCGGTCAGCTAACACACTCCACAAAAAAAAACACGCTAAATATATTTTTGATTCCTTCCTCGCCTCTTATTCCACAAAATCTGTTTTTTTTTTAGTTTTTTTCCACAGTACAATATTATTTTTTTCCAAAATTATTTTATCTGTAAAGTATTTTATCCGTTTTATTTCTTCTCTCGAAAATAATTCATTTATTTTTTTTCTTCTCTCATCTCTCTTCCAAAATCTTAATATTAAATTATAATAAATTTTGGAATAGATCATACTGATTAATAATAATAAACAAACAACCTAGATATACAATCCAGAATTGCAATACAATTTAATAAGATTGAGAAAATAATATATTTTCTTAATGATTATTCTTATATAAAGTATTTTATTAGTTTAGTCCATTAATTTTTTAAATTAAAGTCCAACTTTATTTATGTTAATGAGCTCATCTTATGGATATAGGAGATTATTGGATAAAAAAATTGAAAGATTTGAAGTCATCTATGTCTTTTAAAATTCTAAATCCAAATCCAACTCTATTTATATGAATGAGCTCATCATATGGACTATGAAGATTTAATATATCCTAAATAAAATTGTATTTTCTATGTCTTTCTTAAAATTTATTTCCAATAGAGGATATTTTGTAGGAAAACTAATAAAATATTTTATATAAGAATAATCCTTAAAAGAAAATTATGTTTGTTTCTAATAGAAGATGTTTTGTACGTAAACTAATGAAATATTTTATATAAGAATAGTCCAAGATTATTTGTTTCTCAATTCTATTAACTGATATCGGATTCTGGATTATGTATGTTCGCTTTATTTATTAGTACCAATTAGTGTAGTCTATTCAAGATTTATCATAATTTAATATTAATGTTTTGATAGAGACAAGATATAAAAATAAAATAAAAATAAAAAAAAAAAAACTGGAACAAGATACGAGTAAGAAATTCGTGAAAAAAATAAAATATATTTTTATTAGTGGAAATTACTGATTTTCCAGAGTAAGAGGCAATGAATGAATAACACTGCAAAAGAACACAAAAGTTTTCTTTGTAAAAAAATTTAACCATTTCCTTTTTGTTATCAAATAAAAATGTGTTTTCAATAAAAAATATTGTTCATGTTAATATTGATTTACTTTTTTAAAAAATAGCCCGTGCATCGCTAGAATGACAACTATTTACAAACAAAATAAATTAGCTAGAACAACTTCTAAAAAAATCGGAGGTAGTACTACATTAATTAATTAGTTTATGGAGAAAAAAAAAATTCTTATGGAAGTTCCCCACATTGACTACCTACTTCTTAATTTTTTTTTTTTTGGTTGATTATTGCTGGGGAGAAATCTATTCTCCACTATATAAGTAATAGCAATACCCTGATTTGCTTCACATTTATAGTTCATGTATGAGTTTCAGGAATTGAAGATCTTGCAAGCAATTACTTTCTTCTATGAGGATAATTAAAGAAATATTTCTAGGTTTATGATGTAGATTTTGGTGGATCCTTTTGCAAAGTCCCCACCGAGGAATAATTTGTAGATTATATTCTCTTGCTTTTCTGCAAAAGTTTCAAATGGCAAATATTTTCTTGATAGATTTCTTATTATTTTCTATAGTAGTTCCTAATGGGGAAAATTGTATACCGACTTTTTCTTTCTTTTTCGATGTTATTTTAAATATTTTCAAGACTATATTTTCAAAGTGGGAGTTTGTGATACTACTGGAATTGACGATATATACTAATTGATGGTACAACTTGATATTTTCGCAATCAGGTTAGGATTGCTCTTTAGTAAGCCTATCTTCTATCGTTGTATATTCTTAGTTGTTTTTAGAGTTACGAATCAAGAATAATTGAAGATTTTGATATTTTATGGGAAAGCTACTACAGGTTCGTGTATAAATAAGTATTTCAAAATTCGTTAACATTTATGTCTTTTTAGAAACTTGAATGATCTATATTAGTTTTTTCCAGTAATTTTTTGTTATAGTATGTTGATACTAAACCTTTTGTGTTTTTGCATGATGTTTTTTTTTAAGAAAACCTACTAATTTCGAATTTTTTGAATTCATGTTGTTTATTTATGGTGAATTTTTATGTTATTATATTTGTTATTGAGGATATATTTATGAGAGTAAAAATGACAATTAAAACATTCATAACAAGAACACACGCACACACAAAAGTTACACATTCAAATTCCAGCATGTTACACTTTTAGCATTAAATTAAATGATATTTTTGTATATAAAAAATATTAATTTAAACTCTTTCCCGTGCATCGCACGGGGTAACTACTAGTTTAGTTAAAAAAGAAATGGCATAATTGGTATTGAGTGTGTTGTATTAAGAATATTTTAAACGAAAATGAGTTACGTTGAGAATTTTTATGGGTTGCATTGAGAAATTTGTGGGCAACAAATAGTCACCACCTTAATTATTATGTTAATATTATTTTAATATGCCACATATTAAACCTTATTTTATTGATGAATAATTCAAGTCTTTAAAGTAACATAGTATTGAAAAAAGAACTTAAAATGTTATATTTCCACGTTAATTATTTTTTTATAGATCAAACTTTGTCGTAACAACCTTGCCTTCGTTTTCATCCATCATGAATTAGTAGTCTATCCTTTTAGGTAGTTAGATTAACTATAAGAAAGAGAATAAAAAAATATGAATTAATCAAAGACAAAAATCAAAATGTGAAGAATAAGAAATTCCTTTGAGAACAAATATACAAGTCTAAAGGTGGAACCAATTTATTTATTTGAGTGGAAAGGTTAAATATATATTTATGATAATAAGGGCCCGAGACATTGGCACAAGTTAATGGTTCATAAAAGATTTGACCCATTCATCAAAAGAAAAAGAATTGGAAAATCGTCGCCCCATTAAGCTAATCTAGATTCGTCCATGAGAACACTTCACAGGTAAAATCCTACAACTAGAACCTGAATGAAACACTTAACTTTTGTTTCTACTTTATGATTCAAATCCTACCGAGGACCTCAATTTGTTTAGAGCTAAAATTCTGAGTTAAAGGGTCCGAATTTTTAACATCTTGAAGAATCTCATTTTTATGCATTTAGACTTTCTCTAAACATCAAATCCATCAAATCGTAGGTAAAAGTTATGGGCAATAAAACCCCTAGCCAGATCCATAAAGTTTAGACTACGTACAAATATTATAGAATCCAGCAACAAACGAAGAACATAACCCAACAGAGGTAATTCTTTCTTCTGCTGCTATTTTTTAATGCCAGAAACATGCATGCGAAAGAGAAATATAACACATATCTGATGTGTTTCATAGTGAAATCATCTATCTTATACTGGTATAGTTTATTTATTTTTTCATTTTAAGTTGGCTACATTAGATCTAATAATCTCACACACATACAAAAAACAACTTCAGACTCGTCGATTGATAGGGATGGCCCGGTCACTTCGGGTCGGGTTAATACCTAACGCCCCGGCCCACTAACTGGCCCAGAACCTCGGCCCATTAACCGGCCCAGAAGGTCTAGAGGTACGCGTCCCGGATAACGCGTGTGGCGCGGCCCAACTTATGGCTTGTTCCGCGACTCAAGGCCCACGATCCGTTCCCAACCGCCATGCAGCGGAAAAGAGGCGTGATAATAGGGAGTTAGTTAGGGTTCAGTTAGGGTTCAGTAGGGTTTAGTATAAATTGGAGAAAAGAACTCTGAATTAGGGTTCGCATTCTGTATTCTGAAATTACTACGTGTAAACTCAAAGATCTAGTAAAAGAAACACCTCGGCAGGTGCTATTTCGGGCCCGTGGACGTAGATCTCCGGATCGAACCACGTAAATCTTGTGTTTTTTCATATTGCTTACGTAGGTTTTCGTTAAGTTTCTTGGATATCAGATTGCGCATTATCAATTGGCGCCGTCTGTGGGAACCGCAAGTAGTTTTTGACATCAACAGTGCATTCAGATATCATGGTGATGACTCGTCTGAATCAATCTCGCCAGGGTGATCAAGCCAACCAAGATCCACCCGTGGATCAAGTTTTGCCGCCGAGGCAATCGCCGACAAGAGGTACGTCTCATCATCAGGGCAACCAAGGCCCGGTTATGAATCCAGACAACCAGTTCTTACCTCCACCCCCACAAGACATGCAAAACCCTAATCTCGCTGCCGCCCGGCCACCGGTCAATATTCAAATAACTCCAGAATTACTCCAGGCCTTCCTACAAGAGCATGCTCATGTTCTTCAGGACTGGGCGGCCAATCGCCTAAATCCCGAGGGACCTGCCGGACATGATGCCAATCCCGCAGTGCCTCCACATCGTCAGCACTCGCATGATCGACAAGACCCGGTGCACCGCGGGCGCCAGGATCGGCGACGGGAACGACCTGGTTCTTCCGAGGACAATGGGAGTTCTAACGGGTCAAGACAGCGCAACGACGAACCTACGGATGTCGATCGCCGCCGTCCACTCAACGTGGCTAAAAGAGTTCGTTATGCCAACCCTCATACTCTAGATCTTCAAGAGTATGAGCGAATCCAACGCAATGTCGAGCTCGACAGAATCTTGGGCCTCGATGCCAATGGAGATATCATCACACCGTTCTCTCAGGAAATCATGGCCACCTCCCTTCCCGAAGGGTTCAAAAGGCCTGTCATACCACCTTACGACGGCACCGGAGATCCAGCCAATTTTCTTGGAGCTTTCAAGCACAACATGCTTAGCCGCGATCATACTACATCCCTTCATTACTGTAAGATTTTCCCTGAGTACCTTCAGGATGAAGCTCGAGTTTGGTTTGATTCTCTCCCTCGCAATAGTGTATCCTCTTTCAGAGAACTCGCCGAGCATTTTTGGGCGCGTTTTGAAGCACGTGCGAAACCCATGGCCACCCTGGCCGACCTCATGAATATGGAACAGCGGGACGGCGAAGCCGTTACCCAATTTCTTGACCGCTTTACAGCGGAGAGTCTCAAAGTGGGAGATTGCTCAGATGATGTAATCATCAACGCATTCATGAATGGACTCCGTCCCGGACCACTCTACACCGAGTTGGTTCGTAATCCACCGGTCACAACCCGAGCACTGTTCAAAACGGTGTGCAGATATGCTAAGGCCGAGGAGCAGACTCGTCGGAAACGTGAGAAACATGCTAGCAAGCGGCAGTCCGACAGGGCACAAGTTGGGCCTAGCACACGACCTAGTGCCTTTTCTCGTCTGAACCCGGGGCGTTCAGAATCTCGAGGTGATATTCCACAATTCACTCCGCTGACAAAATCACGAGCTGAAATTCTTTCTATTCACAAGAATGATTTACAGCCCTGTCCGCGGATGACTGCTCCGCCTGAAAAGAGGAACCGTGGAAAGTGGTGTGCATACCACCGAGATCATGGGCACGAGACTGAGGAGTGCCGAGAGCTCAGTAAGGAAATTGAGGAGTGTTTAAGGAAAGGTCTCTTGCGACAATACATTGCGCGGACCGATGACAAACCTCGGACAAGTCAGAATGGGGGTTCTTCTAATAACCGCGGAGGTTATCATGACCGGAGTACACAACAAAATCGACCACCGTGGCAGAATAATCGGCCGGGGCCTAGCAATTATGCACGGCAAGACTCTGGCAATCGCCAACAACCTCGTTTTCTGCCACCACCTCCTCCTCCAGGAGGACCCGGAGACAATGCACCCACTCACGTAATAAACGTGATATATGGGGCCCTCCCCACCGGGGCTTCACGAAATGCCTTGAAGGCAGAGGCTCGCTGTCCTCCTCCCGAGGAGCCACGTCATAAGCGCCTCCATCAATCCGAAACTGTTAGTTTCACAGATAGGAACCCGGTTCCAGAGATAACACCTCATACTGACGCCATTGTCATCGACATGACTGTGGCCAATATTACAATAAAGCGGGTCTTCGTGGACAATGGAGCCGCAGTGAGTGTTATATTCGCCGACTGTTTCCAAAAGATTGGGATTCCTCGGGAACAACTTCGGCCGGCCCCCGGGCCACTGCAGACTTTCACTCAGGGTGAAGTCCAACCAGAGGGTGTCATCACTCTCCCGGCGTCTCTGGGGACCTATCCGGCGATAAAAACCATTTTCGTGGATTTTTACGTGGTTAACTCCCCGTCACCTTACAACATGATCTTGGGTCGGGATTGGCTTACTCCTGCCAAAGCCATATGCTCCACATACCACCTCGCGCTAAAGTTCCCCACCTCACATGGCGAAGTGGCTATTCGCGGTAGTCAGCGGGTTTCTAAGGAGTGCATGTACGTGGCACTCAAAAAGACTACCAAAGTTCCTCCCAAACAGCAGCTTCAAGTAGCATCATCGGCTCTTGAACCTCAGGTGTGTACCTCATTGGGGGATATCACCGTCCAGGTGCCGCTTGACCCGTCCAAACCAGAACAAACTGTAACTGTCGGTGCCGTGGATGTGCCATGGTTACACCAGGCCATCATTCAGACCTTGCGAGAGTATTCCGATGTCTTTGCATGGTCCCCTTTGGATATGCCCGGGGTCTCTCCCGATGTAATAACCCATAAGCTGAACATCGATCCCAGCGTAAAGCCTATACAGCAAAAGCAAAGGAAGTTCGCTCCAGAGCGAAATACAGCAATTCGAATCGAGGTGCAACAACTCTTGGATGCGGACATCTTGTTCGAAGTGTATTACCCTTCTTGGCTATCCAATCCAGTGATGGTGATAAAGTCCAGCGGGGCATGGCGGATGTGTGTCGACTTCTCCGACCTCAACAAACATTGCCCGAAGGACTGCTATCCTCTACCTTCCATCGACCAAAAGGCCGAAGCCATTACTGGGTATGTGGCACTCTGTTTCTTAGACCTGTATAAGGGATACCACCAGATCTTTATGGATCCGCAGGATGCCCTCAAGACGGCATTTATCACTGCTTTTGGGTGTTTTGCTTTTAAGAAAATGCCCTTCGGGCTCAAGAACGCTGGAGCCACATATCAACGTCTCATGGACCGCGTTTTCCACTATCAGATTGGCCGCAACGTCGAGGTTTACGTCGATGATCTGGTTATAAAAAGTACCTCCCATTCTTCATGCGTGCAAGACATTGCCGAAACGTTGCGTACTCTGCGGCGTTACAATTTGCGACTTAATCCGGCAAAATGCACTTACGGCGTTGGCTCCTGCAAGTTTCTCGGTTATATGGTTTCACAACACGGTCTTCAGGCCAACCCAGCCAAACTTCGGGATGTTTTAGATCTGCAACCACCGAAGACGTTCAGAGACGTTCAACGCCTCACGGGTGGTTTGGCGGCCTTAAATCGCTTTTTATCTAAAGCGGCAGAGCGCCAACTCCCATTCTTTAAAATTTTGAGACAAGCGAGGTCATTTGAGTGGACCCCGGAGTGTACCGAGGCTTTCGAGGCTTTGAAGCATCATATTCAGCAGTTGCCCACTTTGTCAGTTCCTCTCTCCGGAGAGCCTCTTTATATGTACTTGGCTTCCGCCGAGGAAGCTATTAGCGCCGCACTCGTGCGAGAGGTCAATGGTGTTCAACATCCCGTGTATTTCGCAAGCCGAGTACTTCACGGGGCGGAGACACGGTACTCCATGTTGGAAAAAACCGTGCTGGCCCTTGTCATGGCGGCTCGGCGTCTGCGGCCATACTTCCAAGGGCGCGAAATACGAGTTCTGACCAATCATCCTATCCGTCAGATTCTTGTCAAGCCCGAGGTGTCAGGGCGCCTCGCCAAATGGGCTGTCGAATTAGGCGAATATGATATTCAATTTCTTCCCCGCCGAGCTATCAAGGGTCAAGCACTTGCAGACTTTTTGGCTGAAACCCCGGGGGATAATCATGAGTCTTCGGCAGACAGTGGTACCCATCATCCTGCTACCCTCGTATCCTCACCTCGCAAGTGGCAATTATATGTGGATGGTGCATCCACGACTCGAGGAAGTGGTGCCGGGGTGCTCCTCATTGACCCCGAGGGAGTTGAAGTTAAGTACGTCATCCGATTCAAATTTAAGATGACCAATAATGAAGCAGAATACGAGGCAGTTCTCGCCGGGCTCCGGCTCGCTCAATCCTTAGCCATTCGCCATCTTGAGCTCTTCACGGACTCCGAGGTCGTGTCCAAGCAAATCCAGGGGACTTATGTCGCCAAGGATGAAACAATGATCAGGTATCGTGCTTTAACACTCAAACTTATGTCAGCTCTTGATACAGTTGTTATCCAGAAAATACCACGTACTCAGAATGCAAGAGCAGATGCGCTCAGCAAATTAGCCTCCGCGGTCCGAACTAACATATCTCCGGATATAATAGTCGAAGACTTATTTCATCCGGCAATTCATGAGGCAACGGTTTCGGTATTGACCGATAGTGATCCGAATTGGATGACCCCTATCGTTCAGTATCTCCGAGATGGAATTCTGCCTAATGATAAGCTGCGAGCTCGGCAAGTAGTCCTCAAAGCCCCCAAATACTCCTTTCACGGTCATACTTACAACCGAGTCTCCGATGCCTTGTTCCTGCCGAGGCTAATCAAGTTCTACGGGAGGTTCACGAAGGGGCCTGTGCCAGTCACATCGGCTCCCGGACATTGGCCAAGAAAGTTCTCCGCTGGGGATATTATTGGCCAACTTTGTTTAACGATGCCCACGACTTAGTGACAAAATGCAGCAAGTGTCAGCTACATTCTCGTGTGAAACACCTGCCCCAAACCGAGCTCACTGGAATCCAAAGTGCGTGGCCATTTATTCAGTGGGGAATTGATATTGTTGGCCCATTTTCGGTCGCTCCGGGGGGGGGTTGAAGTTTCTGGTGGTCGCCGTGGATTACTTCACCAAATGGGTAGAAGCGGAACCTCTTACTGCCATCACTGGCCAAAACATCTTGAAATTCGTTTGGCGAAATATCATATGTCGTTTTGGCATACCGAGCACTATTATCTCGGATAACGGCAAACAATTTGCCAACGATCCCTTCCGGTCATGGTGCGAGGAGCTTCATATCAAACAAATTTTCACCTCGGTTGCTCACCCTCAAGCCAACGGTCAGGTTGAAGTCACCAATCGTACACTGCTCACGGGTATAAAGAAACGCCTGGACAATGCCAAGGGTCTTTGGGCCGAAAACCTCCCGCAAGTTCTATGGGCTTATCGCACGACACCGCATACCTCTACCGGGGAGACCCCCTACAGCCTAACTTACGGCTCTGAAGCAGTTATTCCAGTAGAAATCAGCGTACCAAGCCCCCGCCTCATCACATTGATTCCCGAGGATAATGACGAAGCTCTCCGTGCAAATTTGGATGAGCTCGAATATCGTCGTGATCAATCATTCATCCAACAGGCCAGGTGTAAACAACGTGCAACACAGTATCATCACCTCCGGGTTCGAGGCACTCAATTCAATGTCGGGGACCTAGTACTTCGACTCAATTCAGCCAGCAAAGCTGCTCCCGAGGGAAAATTACATGCTTCGTGGGAGGGTCCTTATCGCATTGTTGCCGCGCACGATTCCGGATCCTATCAGTTAGAGCACCTCGATGGAACCTCCATTCCCCGAAGCTGGCATGTTACCAACTTGAGACGCTTCTATCTGTGAATGCCAAATGACAAGTATCATCTTATCTTTATGCTCTTTGTACGCTTCTTTTATATTGTTATCTTTCTTTGTATCCCTCAATTCGCTCCGGCACTCGTCATTGAATAAATACTCTTTATTTATGCATCTTGCTGTGTCTTCTTTTACGTTACGGGGATGCCCTAACGCAATCGTGTTATCATTATTCGTCTCCGGACAATTAAATCTCTCTCTCGGTCCGTCCGAGGAGATTCACATTTCGTCCCCCGGCTTGTATCACTCTCTCGCCTGTTTAACCGGGGAGATTTTACTCCCGCCCGATCCGTCCGGGGAGATTTACATTAGAGTAATCCATATTGTGTTCCCGAACACCCGATTAAAACAGTTATTACTTTTGTTTAATAACTTGTTGTTTTCCTTAACACATTTATGCACACCAAAATGATTTTATTATCTTCCGAATAATACGACGCCAAAAAGTTTTTTTACATAAGACTTCAAAAAAAAAAAAAAAAAAAAAAAAAAAAAAAAAACAAACAATTATCTACGGCCCCCGAGCCAGTATTCAGCGCCCCGGCGTTGAGGCCTACTCCTAGACCTACGCTGCGTCCTCCGGGATCTTGTCGTTCTTCGGCCTCGGGCTCCGGCTCTTTCCCCCCCGCGGGCTTCCCGACGCCGTGGACTTGTTCTTGGCGCTTGTCTGGGAACTTCGTCTCTTGTACGAGCACGACTACTTGGCTGTGGAGCAGACCTCGGGGTTTCGGCCCATTGCACAGGGTCCCATTCCTCGGGGACCATCACCTCGATTTCTCTCGCCAGTTCCTCGACTGCCTCTTCGACAACAACGGCGGGCTCTTCTTCGACCGTAGTCACTGGAACTGGCTCTCGAATAACAATGCCTGTGCTCTTTACCTCGGGCTTCTTTTTACCCTTCCGGGGGGCTTTTGAAGTACCTTGGCTTCGGCTTGTACTAGCAATGAATTCCTCGGCAGAAGGCCTCCACCTGCCTCGGCCCTTCAGTCCTTCATACATGTTGAGGAGCAACTCTAACACCTCTCGCTTTCTTACGAGCTCCGAGGACTCGGCCAGGCCCCTTGCCATAAGCGCTGAAATCTCATCCTGAATTTCTACGACCCGCGCCTCAACTTCCTCAAATGTCAGTAAGCCGAACTCGGTCAATATTCGGTCATACTCCCTTTGATGGATGAGGACTCGGTCCATTTCAGCAACTTTTGCCAGATACTTCAACTCCTGATCAAAGGCTTTCTCCTCGGCCTCCTTCGCCTTTCTCTCTGCCGCGGCCACCCGCTTTTCTAGCCTTGGCACTACGTGCATTTGCAGGTTGTTATTCTCTTCGTGGAACCACTCAAGTGATCGCATAAGCTTCTTCATCGTCTCATGCAATTCCGCGGTATTCTAAACAGACAAAAGAATCAACGGGAACAATCAATCTCAAGCATACAATGAGCGGGAATTCAGTTCACAAACAAGATTTATATTCAACAAAATCGAAGTACATTATCCATGATCCAGTACAAAGTTTACATATACTCCTATTATCTACAACTTTAAATTTGAGGGGAACGACTGACCTCCCGCTCGGTCCCCTCAGTATCCTCGGGCAACACCTCTCGCCGGCCCTCCGACACTTCAGCTTCTTCCTCCTCATTAACTGCGGCAGCTTCATCCGCAGCTATGGCATCAACCTCCATCCGAGGGGGGGGGGGTTCTTTGTTTCGGGGCTTGGAGACAAGCTCACCCCGGCGGAATGCCAGAAACTCCTGGTCCTGGTCCACCTCACAGTTAGCAATCTCCTCGGCCTTCAGAATTTGCTTCTTCTCAGCTAGAGCCTTCAACAGAGGCCACTCCGGCAGATTTGCTAATGCTGTGTAGTAGGCCTTCTCCACCCCGGCCACTGCATCAAAGTCGTACCCGAATTCTGGACGATATACATCCACATTCGGGTAGACCTCCTTGATCTGCTCCAGCAGCACAGATCGCGTGGCCTGGTCCCCTACTGCAACAAAGTCGGTTTGAAAGTCAAGAAACGTGCTGGTTTGGAACAGTTTCTCAGCGAATGCTTTCAGCATCGCTTTTTGACCTTCGACTATGGCAGCCTCCCGAGCCTCCATCTCTGCCCGCAGCTGCAGTATTTCTCCTCGGAGGACGCCGGCTTCTGCCTCCACTCCGCGCAGCCGCGCAACCTCATTTTCAACCAAGGCCGCCCTCTTACGCGCCTCGGTCAGGTCTTGTGTTAACCTGTCGTTGCGCGCCCGAAGCTCTCTAGCCACTTCGGCTAGCTCCTCCTTGCCTTCCTTCTCGCTCTTACGACCGAGGTCCATGATTCCTCGCGCCAAGTGCAGAAGTTCTTCGGCATCAGCCCCCTCCAACCCCAACAGACTTGAGGGCCCCTGCTCCTTCAACTGCCACCAGTAGCAGCACAAAGAAATCAGCACAGATAAATGTAAATTGCATTTGCGTTAACAGTAACTAACAAAACTTCCTGGATTTACCTCCATGCTCTCCCCGGTGCGGAGTCTTTTTGTTGTTGCTGGAGGAGTCCCAGATGGCTCCGGCCTCTTCTTGGATACAGGGGTAGGCCTCGCCGCTCCTACCTGCTCATCGGACCCAGCGCTGGGCCTTGCGCCAGGTGACATCTTCCCCCGGGGAGATGCCTCAGCAGTTTTCCCTTTCTTTTTGGCCGCCGCAGCCACCACGGGGCTTCCAGCCGGCTCTTTTCCGAAGCGTCCCACTGCATGCAAAGTTTGAAGTCAGTCCTGTACAAAACAACAGTTTGTAAAAAGCATAACATGAGAACTCCTACCCTCCTCGGCAACCGCATCGCCCGAATAATACGGGCTCAGTCCGGCCCCCTCCTGTTCCTCCTCAGTACAGAGGGTCTTGAAAGTCCCCACTGACCGGAATATATGTACGACTTCGGCCTCCGGGTTCTCCACCGGAGCGGTATCAAGTACCTCATCACTCCTCCACCTCGGGAGAGCTACTTTGTTTTTCACAAATATAAACCTCTCCTTCCATCCCTCCACCTTACTCGGGTTTTGAACCTTGAACCCACCTCGGGCTCGGGGACTGAAGGAGTACCACCCCTTGGATTTACCGAAGGCTTTTAGTTGGAAAAAGAATCTAAATAGCTCTACGGTCGGTTCTACACCGGCATTCTTGCATACTACGGTGAATCCCACTACTTGCCTAACCGCATTTGGCGCTAGTTGGCTTAAGGCAATGTTGTAGTATCTCAGTAGCCGGACCACAATGTCCCATAGGGGCAGTCTCAAACCTATTCTCAGGGGGTCTATATACACACTAATAAAACCCTGCGGAGGGCAACAGGCCCTATCACCGGGGTCCGGTACTATATATTCTAAGTTAAATGGAAGATAAAATGAGGGGATTTCTCTCTCAATCTGCACTCGCGTCATACGTAACGCTACAGTGGACACTTCAAAGTCCTCCTCCGCGCATTCATAGAAACCGACCATCCTAACGTTGGTTTCCATGCCGTCGGCCCTTTCTACCGTCCTAACCTCATTCCTCTCCGGAATAACATATCGAAGGGGTGGCACATCTAACGGAGCGCTCTGAGTCCCTACTTCTTGAATAGAAGAAGAAGGCATACTTACTTGGGTTGAATTTGAGAGGTTTTTGATTTGAGATGAATCACAAGCACAGAATTCCCCTTTTTTCCCGCTTTCTAAACTGGCAAATCGCAATGAAGAAGATGAAGGGTTACTGTGCCATTATTCCAAATATATACACAAAAAACCAACAGCTCTGATACAACCTATTCAAATTCAGTGATGGAGATTTGGACGTGATATTCACGCGCTTTACGGTTCCCAAGGCGCGTGGGGAACAGGTTTATTGGAAATCGCAGAGCGTGTCACTTCACATCCCTCTCTCTCATGATGGCGCCGCCAATCACATCAACCTCACTCTTGGCCAGGAAGATTTAAACTACACTCCGGTGATCCCTTCACCCCGGCCACACTACCACACTCCGGTGCTCCCTTCATTTCGGCCAAACTACTACACTCCGGTGATTCCTTTACCTCGGCCAGATCATCATAAACTTCCGATACCGTTTCTTGCTTTTGGGGGACTCGCTATCATCCCGGCGTAATTCGGCCTAGTTCGATTCAGCTTCCACGGACTACGCTGTGGAGCACCTTCGACGCGGAGCAGTCTTGGCCATCCAGAACACCCCGGTTACAACCGAAGCTCCTTCCTCGCTCCGGCTGGGGGGGAGGGCATCTGATAGGGATGGCCCGGTCACTTCGGGTCGGGTTAATACCTAACGCCCCGGCCCACTAACTGGCCCAGAACCTCGGCCTATTAACCGGCCCAGAAGGTCCAGAGGTACGCGTCCCGGATAACGCGTGTGGCGTGGCCCAACTTATGGCTTGTTCCGCGACTCAAGGCCCACGATCCGTTCCCAACCGCCATGCAGCGGAAAAGAGGCGTGATAATAGGGAGTTAGTTAGGGTTCAGTAGGGTTTATTATAAATTGGAGAAAAGAACTCTAAATTAGGGTTCGCATTCTGTATTCTGAAATTACTACGTGTAAACTCAAAGATCTAGTAAAAGAAACACCTCGGCAGGTGCTATTTCGGGCCCGTGGATGTAGATCTCCGGATCGAACCACGTAAATCTTGTGTTTTTTCATATTGCTTACGTAGGTTTTCGTTAAGTTTCTTGGATATCAGATTGCGCATTATCATCGATGTTTGCAAATTCTTTTAATGCAACCTTTAGATGGAATATATTTGATTTGTTAAATTGACTTTACGGCTGACATTTTCTTCGAAAATGCTTGAGCTATTCTGTATTAGAATCTTTGTTTGAAGTGAAAGAGGCATTTAAAATGATTCAGTGATAATATATACTTTTCAGACTCTGATCTCAAACTGAAATATGATAAATAAATGTAAACCTATTGTGATTCATTAATCTGTGCTAGGGTCTTATATTTCATTCTCACAATTAATTTCATCCGAAATAATACATGATCATTTCTATAATATATAGATAGACAAATTAATGTAATACAATTTATAAATAAAAGACTGATAACTTTATTTTGAAACAAATTATCTTACCAAAGAATTCAAACTCTTCCATTTCTTTGTCTGACGGTAGTGCAACAGAACTCCCATGCTTTGTCGAAGAATCCAACCACATTGGTTTATTAGACGAAGATCAATCTGAGTATGTTTGAAGTAGTTTTGAATTTCATTCGATTATCAGAAATATGAAGTCTTTTCACAACAAAGGGACACTCCTCATAGATGCATGGATTATGCCACCCCTGTCAAATGCATGGATCCGTATTGTTTAAAATATGACACAATAAAATGAACAGATCTATCTTGAATATTGTATTAGTTGTCAGTCATACCTCCTAAACACAAGTTCCTGGTAGAAGCATACCAACAAAGTTGCAATGCCCAACTGTTATTTGATGGTTTGACCTCAGATGAGGCTTAAACACCAGCGCCATTGCAGATACAAATCAGACCAAAGCAACCAAAAAAAACTGTTGTTTTAAACAAAGTGAAGATTGTAGTGTTGTAAATCTAAGCATGACAATTATTTTAAGAGTTTTTGTAGAAACTGTAAATTCCAATTTTCTAAACGTTTGCTTAGTCTGTCGTTTATGAAATTATTTATTTTAGTGAGCTAGAGAAGTTAATTTGAGTTTCAATGAAAAGAAGAACGTGGGTTACTACAATTTAGCATAATGCATAACTGATCATCTATACATGAATTACAACAAAAAAATCAAAACCACAATATGACACGTCACACCAGAAAGCAAGTCAACGATTTTGTTTTTATATTAGAGGGTGATAGGACTATAGGAATTTTATTTTGAAACAAGAAAATTTTAGATGCATGATACTTTTATAAAAAAAAAAAGAGAGTAATATATAATAATTTTTTTGGAGTACATCTATATATATATATATATATAACATGACAGTTGGGAAAATCTACTATTTTGCCACTTTCCCGCCTAAACCTGTCATGTTCAGTTTCTACTATTTATCTAATAAATTTATTCTTTTGTAATCAAGTTTGGATACTTAAAAAGCTACATTAACAATGGTGCGGTTAGAAAAGTTTCACACACCCCGGTGCGACTTATTCTATGCTACTCACTTGAGTAGTATCCAAGTGGTTGATCTATCATACAGTTGGAAAGTGTATGGGGATCTAATAACTAACTTCATTTTGATCTCCATACACTTTTTGGGTGTGTGGTGGATCACCCAAGTGAGGCACTACCTACTTAGGTAGGGTCGAATTTACCCCCCGGTGCAACCAAATTTGAAGCTACAAATGCAGATGTACACAGTACACCTCAAAAAGGCAAGTAACTGCATTAAATGCATCCATCTTTTGAGTTATTGTTACTGCATTACAATGCACTACTGTAGATTACAGATAAGATCGTGAATATGCATCAGTAAGCGTCTCATGCTGAAATCTCTCCTCTTCTCTTTCTTCATCTTGCTTGAATAAAAGCATTCTGCAAATCCACACCTTATCCTGATATGCTTAAATTAGTGAAGAGCTAAAAAGCAACGCAAATTCTGGTGTTTTTCCATGGTTAAAGCAAGTTTTATACCTCTATCTCTCATTCTTAGTTTTCTTCCTTTCTCCCTTCTCTCTCCCTCTCTCTTAATTTCTTCAAGATTATCTATTTCCAAGCATCAATATGATAAAATCAAGGTTTGATAGATTCCATTTTATCCAAAAGACTGCACTATTTTCCTACCCAGTACAATTCACCAGTATTTTCCTTTCCGTTATTATTATTCCTTCAATACAATTGCTAGAAAAAATTCTATGAAGAATATCAATTCCGGCATGTGTGGCTAAGGTTCTTACTCTGATTCAAGGGCTTTAATTTCGATTATGCTATTGTGAGGCATTGTGTTTTATTGTTCTTTAATTCAAGTGCTTATGAATTCGATCTTATTTATATAGAATTTATTTATGATATTCAATTGACGCCTCGGTTGATTATATAAATAATAACTGCTATTTAATCGTTCTTGATCCGTAATTGTCAAGAATGATTGAACCCTAGTAGCGATAGGTTAAATTGATTGTGCTATCATAATCAGTTCAACCTAATCGAATTTCATAGGTTAATTATTTATAGTTGTAGCTATCTCGGCTATAAATAATTAGATTTAACCGTTTTCATAATTCTCTATGCTGTTATTGACGTGGTATGGAACGCTATCGTGCCCAACTCGTTAATAATACATATGATCGGTTGCTGAGATTGGTCAATTACATTAGGAAAATATAAGATTTATTACGGCTATCCTAATAAATCTTTGGTTAAACACTTGAATTGCAAGAAATTCATTAGTAAGCCTATGATCAATAAGTAATTGAATGTAGACCCTTGGATCAGATTTTTCTCATATTGTTTCCTTTAAAATTCATTTTGTCTTAGATTATTAAATTGATCTTTAGTTTCTTGGTTGTTTAATTAATTATATTTAGGATTTTAGTTTATAAACTAAATTTCAAAACCCCCGTTTTAATTGTTTTCAAATTCAAAGGAATTTAATCACTGTTCCCCGTAGATTCGACCCTACTTGCCATTGTACTAGTTTATGTTGAAAGTAGGTAATTTAATTTGGCGGTTTGACACCTATCAAATTTTGGCGCCGTTGCCGGGGAACGGTGCAAAGTGATTTTTTTTCTTTTGAGTCTATTTTAGCACTTATTTTAGTTAGTTATTCCTTCTCCCCCCATTTTCCTCGTTTCTTGTTTCTGCCTTGTTCATATTAAAAATGGATGCGTATGCATGATATTTTGGAACTAGGCATGATGACATTCCACATGAGAGTTCTTTAGATAGAAGGATAAATAAAGTAATCTCTCTTGCGGAAAAGTTGGTTTTATTTCAGGTACAACAGGTCAAGATTTGTGGAATATGCTCGATTCCTGGACATCCTACAGAATTTTTTCCCTACAATGCTAGATACAATCTGGGATGGATGAATTCTAATTATCAAAATCTAGGAGCAGAACAAGGATTTTCTCAGTATAATTACAAGAGACAGCCAGCTCCCAATCAACAATCCGATTCTAGCCTGTCATTGGATAATAGTGAAAACTCTAGCAATGAATACACAACAGTTTCAAGTGAGTGTCCAAGAGTTTCAACGGGAAACAATAGCCAGCATTCAGGACCTCAAAAATCAGATTAGTCTACTGACTACTTCTATTGGTGAATTGGAGGCTAAGAGCTCAGAGAGGCTAGCATCACAAATTGAAGTTAGTCCGAGGGAGAATGTCAGTGCAATTGTGCTCCAAAGCGAAAAAGAGATACAATCTAGACTTACTTTCCTTGAGGAAACCACGGAACATCAAAGTGAAAAAGAGAATGAAGTGAAAGAAAACTCACCTGATCCACAAAAGACAAAATCTTCACACGCTTTTCCGTGTATTACTAATTTGGTTGTTCCTCCGTTTCCTAGCAAACTAGAGAAATCCACCAAGAATGAGAGCTAAGAAGAAGTATTTTGAATCTTTCAAGAGGTGGAAGTCATGATCCCGCCTTTAGAAGAGACCGAGGAATTTCATGGGTATCCGAAGATTTCGAAGGAACTACAAATGATAGTGAGGAACATGAAAAGTGAATAACAAAGTGAAAATTCAAAGGTTCCAACTAGCTTTTATATTCGAAAGATAGAGGATGATGTTCTCATTGACACATATTTTGTGGAAATTCTTAACAACTATGAAGCATATGCCTGTTTGGACCTGAATGAGATACTAACGGATGCTCGTGGAATTGGCTAACCACAATGATGGAGGAAGAACGTCGAGCATAACGACGCAAACAAATTGCGCTGTTGGGAGGCAACCCAAATTTTATTTTGCTTTGTTCGTCTTTAATGTTATTTTTTATTTCTTTTAGGTTTATTAGTTGTTCATTCGTGTCTAGTAGAATAATAGGTTCAGGGATAACTTTTTGTTTGGTGTGATCACGCCATAAACAGTTAAATTCCCTTTAAATAACCTAATTTTCGTAGAGGGCAGAAGACTAGTCGAGTTTTGACGTGATCATGCCAAAAACGGACTAGTCTAATTTTGAGCCAGAATTGAATTGGGCGTGATCACGCCCAATTTGAAATAGTCTTCTGCCTAAAAATGTCTTACAATCTTTATTTTCAGGTTTTTATTAAAAAAATAAAATAAAAATAAAAATAAAAACCTGAAAATCGAAAAAAGCCTAATTCTGATATTCTAATCTTCTTCTTCGCAGTAATCTCGCAGCTTCTTCTCGACCAACCCTCACCACAGCCCCACTGTGTCTTCTATATGACGCGCGAACCACCTTGCGTGAATCGGCATCTAACTCCGCCATACATATACACACTGGTCTCGGCAAGCTACCCAGATGCTGTTGTTCTAAGTCCACCAGCCGCCATTGATTACCTCTGTCGTTTTCAGGGAAGTCCTCTTGCTTTATTTGTGCTCATATTGTCTAATTTGTCTTCCCTGTATACGCGATTATTTTGGTTCCACTAATGCTATATTTCACTCTATCTCATACTGTTTATTTTTCCGCAATTTATGGTAGCACTTTATCTAACTTTTTTTTGAGTGCTTGCTTTGAAGTGCGTTGACTACATTGGGGACAATGTAGAATTTAGGTGTGGGGGGAGTTCATACTAGGAACCTATAGAGGAACTTGTTTCTTTAAAAAAAAAAAAGAAAAAAAATCTTGTCGATTGGGAGTATTCTTGTGCATATATGCTAAATTTTGTGGACTTAGTTGCTATGTCTTTGTTGTTGTGCATTAAAATGATAAGGGCACTTAGTTATACCATTTGATGGCCTTTTCTTTCTGAATAACCTACCCGAACATTTTTCTCCTAGTTGAACACGTTGAGCTTATAACATATTCTTTGATTTTACCGTGTTTATACATAGCCTATTCCTTTTTCTTGTTTATGACTGTCTACCTGAAAATTTTGAACCTTCTTGTCAAGAAGTGTGGAATTGCATGTCAAAAGGTGGATTCGTATTGTGAACACAAAGGGATGGGAAAGAAGTAGAATAGACGTTGTGGCAATGAGAAAAAAAAAAAGAAAAAAAAGAAAAGAGCAAGAACGAATTGAAAAAAAAAGAGAAAAAAAAAAGAAAAAGAAAAAAATAGACATTGCCATGATGAAGAAAGGGTAGAGAAATTGCGAGGTTGTCAATAGCGTTGTATTATTTTTCTTCATGTCAAAAATAAGAAGTTTGACATATTATTGCTACTTGAGAGTGACACCTCTAGGCTATTACTTGGTTTTGCTTTGATGATTCTTATATATAGTGAGATTACCAAGTAGTAGGGGTAGGAATGGTCTTATGATCCAATTCAAAGAAGGTGTGTTTGTCATTAGAGAAAGCATGCATGTGATTTTCTATTACTTCTTGACTTGCTAACCTTCAATTTCCCTTTTATCCTACCTTTAACCAAGGCCCGGTTACAGCCAATGAAAAGACCCTTTGATTGATGCATAGTTCATACTTGTAGTGGTGACGATTTGATATATTAGCAAGCATATGGTAATGACATGTATGTTTTGATATTGAGTGATTACATATACATGCCCTTATTATACACTTAAAGAGCGGAATGAGTGATATCCTTGGTGAGGTGTTTTTTATTGTCACATTTTAGCTTATTGAAGCTGTTAAGTATTGATGGGACACGTGAATTTCATAAAAAAATTGAATTCATGATCACTTACTCTTATAAAAGCCGTCTACTTAATTACTTCATTGCATGGTGATTTGGGTTGTCATAGAAAGCATTTGAGAGAAGGGGTTGAGAAAACAAAGAGAGTTAATATTTGTCACCTTGTTTTAATTGATTTTATGCATGCTTGAGGACAAGCATGGTTTAGGTGTGATGGAATTTGATGTGTCTTTATTATTCCATATTTTATATGTATATTCCTCAATAATTAGTCTATTTTTGTATTTGAATTGGACTAATTGATTCTCTTTGGTCGTAGGAAGAAATATTTCGGGTTTGAGGAGAAATTGGGCTTAAAGTGGTTATTTGGGCTCAAATTATGGAGAATTGGTCCAAGATGGGCCAGGATATCAGATGGGCTGATGTGGAGACTGAAAAATGGGCCAGAATATCAAGATCAAATTAAGTGGGCCTGTTAAGAGTTTTATTTAATAAAAACTCTTATTCTTTTATTGTAATTATTCTAGATATTATTTAGATATTTTTCTTTTTTAGAGATAAAATTGGATATTATTAAGATTTGATTAGGAGTAGGAATATGAATTAATAATTCTTAGCGTGATTTTAAGAGGAGGCGCGCCAATCCATCTACACAATTCCAATACGCGCTCTCTCTCTCCTACCCAGTACAATTCACCAGTATTTTTCTTTCCGTTATTATTATTCCTTCAATACAATTGCTAGAAAAAATTCTATGAAGAATATCAATTCCGGCATGCGTGGCTAAGGTTCTTACTCTGATTCAAGGGCTTTAATTTCAATTATGTTATTGTGAGGCTATGTGATTTAATCGTTCTTGTTTAATTCAAATATTTGTAGATTCAAGCTTATGTATATAGGAATTGTTTATTTGATTGGACTGACAACTCAATTAATTATTCGATTTCTTACTGCTATTCATGAATTCATGATCCTTAATTGTCATGAAGGATTGAACCCTAGTAGCAATATGTTGAACTAATCGTGCTATCACAATTAATGTAACCTAATCGAATATACAAGCTAATTATTGATAGTTGCAACTATCTCGACTATTAGTAATTAGGTTTAGCTGTTTTCATAAATCGTAATGCTATCATTAACGTGGTATGGAACGCTATCGTGCCCCACTCGTTAATGATAAGTATTTATCTCATGAATTTCTTCTTCATGATCATGCACAACTAGTAATATTATACGCATATCATGACTTGTGAGATTTTGAATTTCCTAATATTCTCTTACATTTTTTGTCATTTTCAAATACATATGCTCGATATGTTTTCCCTTCGTTCATATAGAGAAGAAAGCTAAGAAAGTGGTATGGCAACGACTGTTTTTTTGCGGTTGAGAAAAACTAGAAAAAGTTGTTGGTAGATATTAATAATTTACTTTCATTCATGCAGATGTTACATGTGGTTCATTAGATGGTTATTTTTCCCCAACTTATTGGTATTGGAAACTAGAAAGTATGGCTTTCAAAATCTGGAAATCAAATAAAAATAATACTATTTTTTTCCCATTTGGTATATTTTTAATCTAAGTTATGACACTATATTTTCACTTACTATTATCATCATTCAGTATGACATATACAACGCTAACAAATTGGTACAACATAATTTAGAAAGATAGAATCTGTTTCAGTTAATACATAAGTTCATATTTAAAGCTTTTAAAATTGATTGAGTGAACTTTAATCTTAAAAGCTAGAATGTGTTTGAAAAACTTTGTGCTTGCCAGCAGTAATGCTATTTCAAAAGATAAAATAATTAACGTGTTATTATTGAAGGCTACCGTGTAATTTGGCAGGGTAATTGAACAATAAAATTCTTAAATTTTTACTCTTTTAATTTTTTTTTTAAGTATAACTTAATTTGAACTAGTTTGAAGCTATCATCCAATATTATGGAACAAATGAAAGTTTATGACGATAGAGTAGCAACTGGTATACTAAAATAAAAATGAACTGAACGAAGGCAATTGAAGATTATTTTGTTTAGATTTTTGCAATTTTGTTCTCTCCAACAAAAAGATCTATAGCTAATTTTTTATAAATAACGATATCAAAACCGGAAATGGGACACATTTCTTCATGAAAATAAAATGGTAGAAAAAGAAAGAAAAATTAAAAAAAACTCACTACTCTATTATGCTTTGTACCAGGTATGATGTCTTCAACATCCAATTGTGGACATATTGATTCTCTATTGAAATTTATGCTTCCGCAACCAAATTATATGAAACTAATATGTATGATATATCATCTTAGGGCCTAGATAAGAGAAAGTTTCTTGATCCAATTGAAGACGGAAAAAGATGCTTCCAATTCTACCATTAAAACAAACTGAATCCGTTTAGATATTTCTTCAAGGATATAACATATTACGATTTACATAAAGATAAAGATTATTTTACTAATAATAATTTGAAAAGGATGATAAAAGCAGAAATACTTTGTGCAGAAAAAAGTGGAAATAAAGAAAAAAGAAAATAAAGGAAGAAAAAGAGTATAGTCATTTAAATATCTATTCTTTACTTAGGCTATGTTTGTTTCAGGTTGGACCCATCAGATGTGGGATTGACCTAGCCAAATTATTATATGAGATAGTGTGGATAAGGATTGATGCATCTATATTCCAGAACAAGTATTTCCTTAAAAATATTATTAGTGTAGGCTGAAATGAAATAGGGTCGGCACTACGAAGAACTGTTCGGGCCGTAAAGGATTTCGGGTCGGGCTTCGTCTCCGGTCTCCGACTTCGGGTTGAGGGTGATCCGACTCTTGATCGATTGTACCTGCAAAAAACTCCCCGGCGTGGGACCTTCGACGCTCAAGTCAGTTTGTGCATATTGTTAGGTCGAAATGTATATTCTATCGAGTAGTTAGAGAGAGTGAGTAGACAAGATATCAAAGTGTGTAGTGGAGAAAACTTACCTCAAATAAGGAGGATTGAATAATTTATAATACTCCCTCTGTCCCACTTAAATTTGCATACTTTCCTTTTCGATCCGTCCCACTTAACTTTGCACACCCTTAAAAAAAAAATTTCTCTCACAATCTCCACCTTTGAAAAAGTCAAAGATTTCCCAAAATCTATTTTTTCTTAACATCTGTGTCCGGTCAACCGTGCAAAATTAAGTGGGACGGAGGTAGTATCATTTACCTGGGGGTATAATAGTAATTTTAGTGTGACTAGGGTTGCTATTGGGCATGGGCCGACAATGGACCTTCTTTCATGGGCTTGGTGCTTACCAATAATTTGAGTGAAGTGGGCTTACGATAATAGGCCCAAAATGGTGGGATTTGGCCTTAGTATGTTTCTTAGGGGGTATAACCCATTATGGCACCATAATTATAAGTATTACCAATCGCGCATCGCGCGAGTGAAGTACTAATTTTCTAATTGAGGTGGGATTGGTGAATATTGATCCTGCCCAATTATCTAGTTACAAGATCCTCTACCAAACCCTATGATAAAATTGTATTATTAGTTGTACAAAGGGTAGACAATCATAATTTGTATGCACAATTTTTATAAATTAAAAGAATGATACAATTTTAAACATATATATATTTCTTTAGGAGAATTTTAAACATAGATTCTTAATGGTATGTATTGTATTGTCCTTTAATTATATTTAACAAGAAATAAATTGCACAATATTTTGAAGTGAATTTAGATCCCTAAACATTCCCTAGAAAAAAAAGAGTTAGATCCTCAAACCTAAAATAAATTATTTAAACCACTATAATTTCTCAAATACAAGTATTTCAACTAACTAAGAGACATATTAAACAAAAATAATATTTTTAGATTTGTGGATCAAATTCACACGATGTTTTAATCCGTAATGCATTCAAATCCAACACATATGTCAAAATAAAAATAAACAATTCAACTATTAAAGAACTATATTCCACATTAATGATGTACTGTTTAGCCAAAATATGTGTAATATTGATGTTGAATTAATGATCTAAAAAATATGTTTAAGTTGATATACCATACGTCACAAATAGATTTGAAGCGAAAGATTATACTTCCTACATTTTATAAAAAGAGTCTTGTTTGGTAAATGTACCGCCTTTAGTTTGGTAAATTATATGAATATACAACTTTTTAAAAATTGTGAATTCTCAAGTTTATAGCTATGCTTATTTAATTTTTGTTTAGTTTATTCTCACGATAACATATTCTTGAAATTAATTTTTAATTTTTTCACTATGACTAATAAAATAAGTCTGACTTTAGAAAGTAAAATTTTAAAGCAAAATTTGCAAATATAAAAGAAAAAAAGAAAAATCTTAAATATCTAGCACAACTTATGAGGTTGAGCTGTTAAAACATGTTTATGAGCTTATAACTGTAAAAAATGTTTGTTAAAGTAAGACCCTAAACAACTTATAGGATCTAAAAATAAATTCCAAGAACTTATATTTTCAAAAAGAAAAATAAGTTCATGTACCTATATTTTATTTTCAGGGTCTTATAAGCAACATTCATATAAAAATACCTCCGCTACATTTTCCAATAAAATTAGGTTTGCGGTGGAGCGGAGAACTTGAGGTGGGGTTGAGGGTGGTAGGTTCATGGGGAAGGGGTAGGGGTGGTTTTCTGAGACTAGGGTTGGGGGGTGGGAGGTGGTCATGGCAGGTGCAGCAGGGCGTTGAGAGGATGGGGATCGAAGATGGGTGGGGGCTTGGTTGGGGTTGGGTTCCAGGGACGGGGCTGTGTGGGTGGGAATTAGTAAAAATAATTATGTTAATTTATGTCATTACAAATCGAGAAGAACTTGTAATGCTAAACACTTCTATCCTATAAGATTTTAAAAGAACTCATAAGTTAAATTATTTAAGTATTGCAACAATATATAAATTTTTGAGACACTACATCTTATAAGTTCCCGAGAATTTTATAAGAGGAGTAAAATAAGGTCATCGAGACACCCTCTAAGCTAGACACATGAGTGTTATTCGGACATTTCCTGGTTAATTAATTTAATTATTTGCTCACCTAATATATTTGATGTTACATTACATCTAGTAATAATATAATGATATAGAGGATACCGCAGTAATACTACCACTATAATAAACATCCCACACATTTCAATTTATTTTCAATACATTTCTTGTAATTTATCTAGGCCTTTATTTCAAATTTCATGTATTTATTATTATTGTTATTGTTATTAAGCCCGACTTATAATTTATTAAAGGGAGCGCAACTATATAGCCAATAAACTACATATTTTTTAGTCATATCTTGTGCCTACATATTCTTAAGTCATTAGAAAATATTAACTATACTAACACCGCATCCCTCTCCTCTTCACATCAACTTACCTCGCTGGAACGTTGTCGGCTGCAACCACTGTTGGCCACTGCCACTAGCCGTCATCTCCGACCGCCGCCACCACCGCCCATAAAAGAGTGTGCATTGAATATATTGATCCCCATTGATACACATCCCATCGATACACAACCATGAATACATACACATCGATAAGCATCCATCGATAAACACTCATCGATACACATCCCATCAATAGACACCCAGCAAAACACACCCCATCAATACACACCCATCAAGACACACTAGTGTACGTGTCATTGAACCGTACCAAATTAAATATTTATAATTTCAATTTCCCAACACTACAAGTAGAGCGGTAAGTCGGGTCGAATCCACATGGAACGGTAGACTAGTGTTATCTTAATAAATCAAGCGGTTATGAAATCTAATAAAAGAAGAAATAAACAATGAAAACAATAAAGGTGTGTGGGGGGGGGGGGGGGTTGATTGTGATTATCAACTAAGAACTATCAAACTACTAAACTAACCAAACTAAATAACTCAAGACAATTAAACACTAAAGATTTAATTAACACAAGAACACAAGACAATTAGAATGAGTTTTTGGTTTTTAATAAATTTAAGGAATGTACCCTTGATCTAGTATCCCTTTGGCTTCAATGTATTACCCAACTATTGTTGATGCCCAATCCAATACAATTCAAGTCCCTATCCCACGAATTACTAAGGCTGCTCTAGCACTCGTGTTATCTCTTACGTCTAGCTAATCGAAAGTCTGCTCTTCGACTAATCCTATCCGATTAAACCAACCAAATCAATAAAGCACCAAGATAATGGAATAGATTCGACTTGAACCTCGAAAGCTCGAGTTTAGAGGTCGAATTCTACAATATCACCAACGACATCACTCGTTGTTCGCTACTAGGGGAATCTGAAAACCTACAATTACGGATAGTGATCTCTAATTCTAGCAACACATCTACACACTCCCTAGAGGGTGATCAATCCAATAAAAACCATGTAAACATGAATCAATATCAACAAATAATGTAGAACACTTGAAATTGCATTAGAAAGGTAACATCAACTAGCAATAGTTACATAATCATTGTCACTCAAAGTTCAACATATGATCAAGGGTAGAAATAGGGGTGCTACTCACCCATTAATACTAAAACTAACAGGAATTCAATGTAAAAGCTAAGAAACATGATAAACATATAGATGAAACCAAAAATCTTGATTGGGGAAGAAGATCCTTCAATCCTTTGCCCAATCTCCCTTCTTGGTGCTCTTGGTGGCTAGAAATGGTTGTTAGATATGTCCCCCAATAGGTCAAATTCAAAATGGAAATTATATATATAAGGAAAGAGTTGTTACTTGGGTTTAAGGCAAAATCGCATTCACAATTTTAAAACAGGGTAAACAATCTCGCCCGAGATTCAAGTGTGTCTTGGCCGAGACGAAGCAATGAGGGTTTTATGCTTTGTGACTCGAAAGCTGATCTAGGCCAGGATGCAATTGTGTCATCTCGGCCGAGATGTGAAAAGGGGAATTCAGGGTTTTGTTAGGGTTTGACTCATCTCGGCCGAGATTTGGGTTTCATCTCGGTCGAGATCTTGATCTCTTGAAAACTTGGCTTTGCCCTGGAACATCATCTCGGCCAAGATCTTCCTTTAGCCTTATCCTTTGTTGCTTCGATCAATCCATCAACTCTGTGATCTTTTGATGCTTTTTTTCGATCCATTTGTACCAGTTTTGACACAAAAACGAACCAACCGCATTATTTTACCCAATGAGAATTAATTGCACAAAATACATGTAAAATTGCACACAAACATCATTAAATTGACACTTAAAGCGTCCTAAAGTGTGTGCACGAACACGTGTACCAAATCTCCCAAAACTTAGAACTTTGTCCGTCTCGAACAAATAAAGAAAAATAAGAAAGGACACGTGTTTAGGGTAGATTTAAGTGGCAATCGGTTTCAGATTATTTTCTCAAAAGCAAGGCAAACATGATAGTAATGAGTATATGTGATAGACAAAATCCACTACTTTCGATACTTGGCATTCTCGACTTGAGATCCTCACCGGGTGAGTGTATCTCTCAACTCTCGAGTGTATCAAGTGGGATGTGTATACGCTCGCATTGAAATGCATAAAATCATCTAACTCGAAAACGTACTTGACAAGTGTGGCAAAGAATCAATAGGTCTGTACATAGGTTGTAATGTTGGCTTGGGGCAAGATGGGATAATTCTAAGTAAAAATGACTATAAAACAGACTAAACGAGTGGGCCCTACCCATCTACCCCTCAAACTATAGTCACTCTTCCTCACTCTCTCAATTCCCAATCAAGTCGATCCTAAGATTCGACTACCTCAACTTAAACCAACCTACTAATCTCTTGTTTATCAACTCTCAATTGAAGTGTATATCTTATGGCCTTTTCAACTTTTAAGAGTGATGATCACAAGATGTGTGATTTTTACTAACCTCTCCAATTCTAACACTAATAAAGTGTTAGTAATTTTCGACTACATCTAATGTACGCAGCGAAATAAACAGTCGAGAATTATTGATCGTGATTTATAACTGAATTAAACGTTGAGCATAAATTATGCTAAAGTTGGAACAACTTACTTGTTGCGTAATTGATTGGATTGAATTGAGCGATTGATTCACCACTTCAGGTATCCACGCGTATATCGTCCGCCGCAGGAACTATCCTCGGTACAATTGTTCAATAATTGATCGCTAGGAAATCCCTTATTGAACTATATGGTGTTTCTTTCTGACAAGATTAATTACTCCCTACAATAGGGAATATATATATATATATATATATATAGCTCATATACCCTAGGTATATAGGCCTAATATTCTGGCCTGCTTTAATTAATTAATTAGTATTATTCAATCTCCCACTTGGACTAGCATTAGATATAATTCGAAACACCAACATTGTACCCTTGAGCGGAACAACAATACACATAAAGTGTGACCCTTCAGGCCCTCATTATCGACGATAATCTAATTAAAGTCTGCACAAAACTCCTAGACTGCATTGTGTAGCAAACTCGATATATGAAGGACGTTTACGTGAATTCGTAAAACAACTTTTATATGAAGTTTATGTGACATCCCTTCATTCACGAACCACCCGACTGAGCCTAGGATCTGCCATGTGTCTATCCAAATAGCTCAATCACTTTTCTCATCTTTATTATATAACACATTCGATCATATTCAATTACTTTAATTGAATATATCTTTTGCATTGGCCAATGACTTTATTGTCAAATAATATAGAGAAATTTAAGTGTTCTCTCGAATTTAAATCAAGGAATGAATCCCATTCTTGGCTCAACTACTATTTCCATTTGCCTCATGATGAACCCAACACAAGACGTGTCTTATCCTCATTTGGGAGACAAGCGTTGTGCTTGGTCAAAGTTCATCACTTAACAAATAAAATGAGTATTGACCTCAGGTCAAAGGATCATTACATACTCCACACGCTAATAAATCGTAGACACTAAACAAACGGTTTAATAGTAGGGTGTACTAATACTCTCCAAAGTATCCATGTCCATCATAGATATCTAATATCTAATAGTCATGAGACCCACTATATTCTCTAAGAATATGATGTAGACCACATGCTAACCTATTGTATGTCATCAATATCCCATTCTTGATGACCATCGGTTATGGCAATTTTAGAATCATACTATATCATTTATGTCTCACACCATACATGACAGTCATGATACAAGGGAACAGTCACAAGAATAATAACAAACCATCAAAATAATTATTCTAATTAATACATAAACCCATAAGATAAACATATTATCATAGAATGTGATCAAGTTTTGAATGTCTTCACAAAAAGGTTTCTAAGACAAACAAACTATAAACTCCCACTGAATCAAAGCCAACTACTAACATGTCTAACACCTAAGCTCTCAAAGTGCTTGTTATGTTTTGCTATACACAACGGCTTGGTGAAAGGATCAGCCAAATTATCATCAGTGGGTACTCTATCTAATTTTACATCTCCCCTATCTATTATTTCTCTAATTAGATGATATCTCCGGGGAACGTGCTTGTTTCTGTTCGTGGCTCTGGGTTCCTTTGCTTGCACAACCGCACCAGTGTTGTCACAATACAGCGGTATTGCACTGCTGGCACTTGGAACGACACCTAGTTCATTTACGAACTCTAACAAAGCAACAACCTCCTTGGAAGCTTCAGATGCAGCAATATATTCAGCGTCAGTGGTAGAATCGGCAGTTGTGCTCTGTTTAAAACTATTCCAGCTCACTGCACCACCATTGAGAACGAAAACATATCCTGACTGAGACTTGAAGTCATCATGGTCTGTTTGGAAGCTAGCATCAGTATACCCAGTAACTGATAACTCTGGCTGCGCACCATAGAATAAGAAATATTCTTTAGTCCTTCTAAGGTACTTAAAAATAGTCTTGACAGTTCTCCAGTGTATCTCACCGGGATTTTGCTGAAATCTGCCTGTCATGCTGAGTGCATAATCCACATCTGGCCTAGTACATATCATGGTATACATAATAGATCCTATAGCTGAAGCGTACGGGATCTTCTTCATGTAACTCATTTCTTTGTCATTAGAAGGGCAACCTTTCTTAGACAATATAATGCCATATCCCATAGGAAGAAATCCTTTCTTGGAATTTTCCATTGAGAAGCGTCTCAACAATTCGTCTATGTAAGTAGACTGAGACAACCCCAACATCCTATTAGGTCTATCTCGATAGATCTTAATTCCAAGGATGTAGGAAGCCTCACCCAGATCCTTCATCATGAAGGAGCTAGACAACCAATCTTTCATGGATTGCAACATGGAACGATCGCTTCCCATTATCAGTATATCGTCAACATATATGATAAGGAAGACAACATTTCCATTCTTGGATCCTCTTTGCTTCTGACAAAATCAACATTTGATAGCTCTGTCAAAGCAAATATTCTCCTAGATGTTTGCTTGAGTCCATAAATGGACTTCTTCAACTTGCATACTCCATTCGACTTTTCTTTGGAGTTCGAGTTCTCCATTGAGAAACGCGGTTTTAACATATACACAGTGCCTTCGAGTTCTCCATTGAGAAACACGGTTTTAATCCATTTGCCAAATGTCAAAGTCATAGTATGCAGTTATTGCAATTAATATCCTAATGGACTTGATCTTAGCGACTGGCGAAAAGGTTTCATCATAATCAATGCCCTCGCGTTGACTATAACCCTTTGCCACCAACCTAGCCTTGTAGGTTTGTACCTTGTCATCTGCATCTCCCCTCTTCTTGAAGATCCATTTGCAGCATATGGGGCGAGCCCCATCTGGAAAATCAACTAGTTCCCAGACTAGATTGAGGTACATCGAGTTTATTTCAGATGTTAAGGCAGTCAGCCACATCTTCGAATCGGTGCCCGACACCGCTTCGACATAGGTCTTAGGTTCGTCGTCTTCTAAATCAACCTCATCATCTTGGTTTCCAACCAATAGATTTAGTCTTACAGGTTCACGACGATTCCTTTGAGGCCTATTGAGTTGGTTTTGCATTAGTTCAGGTGTGGTTTTTTCTGATCGTGATGAGGTTCCTGCGTGTTGAGGTTTTCAACATTTGGGATATTCTCAAGAATTTTACTATGATTTTCTTGAGGTGGGATTGATACAATATCTTGTCTTTGATGCATCTCATTGTCTTGAGGTGGCCCTCTAAGAGTCATTTCCCCTCCCAATAGATCATTAAAAACTCCCACTGAGTTCTTGTCCACTCTGTTGGACTATACCTCATCCTCCATGTTATCTTGTGGTTCTTGAATTTCTTCAAGATCTACTGTGTTGTACCCTTGTTCCTTAGAGACATAATTATCTTCAAGAAACGTCACATTTCTGGATACTATCACCTTGTGATCTCCAGGACAATAGAATTCATGTCCTTTGATTTCTCTAGGATATCCCACAAAATAATATTTTTCACTTTTAGTTTCCAACTTATCAGTCATCATCTTCTTAACAAAAGCAGGACAACCCCAGGTCCGCATATGGTTAAGACTCGGCTTTCTGCCACACCATAATTCATATGGTGTTTTTTCGACCGATTTAGAGGGAACTCTATTCAGAATATAAACTGCGGTAAGTAAGGCATAACCCCAAAGGAATAAAGGGAGACTGGTGAAACTCATCATGGATCGAACCATATCCAATAAAGTTCGATTTCTCCTTTCAGATACTCCATTCATCTGTGGTGTACCTGGAGGTGTCCAGTCTGACCGGATTCCATGTGATTTCAAGTAATCAAGAAAATCTAGGCTCAAGTATTCCTCTCCTCGATCTGATCGAAGAGTCTTAATACTTTTCCCAAGTTGTTTCTCAACTTCTAACTTAAACTCCTTAAATTTCTCGAAGGCCTCAGATTTGTGTTTCATGAGATACACATATCCATACCTTGAAAAATCATCAGTAAAAATTATGAAGTACGAATATCCACCTCTTGCTTGAGTTGGGAACGGTCCGCATACATCTGTGTGGATCAACTCGAGCACAACCTTGACACGTAGCCCTTTCATAGAAAGTGGTTTACTTGTCATCTTTCCTTTGAGACAAGATTCGCAAGCACCATATGATTCGAAATCAAATGATGTGAGATAATCTAACTTTCTCAATCTTGCTATTATTTTCTCATTGATATGACCAAGTCTACAGTGCCAAAGATAGGTTTTATTATTTGTATTACTTAGCTTAGGTCGTTTGTTTTGTATATTGAGAATATTTTGTTCACATTCAAGCATATATAAACCATTCGAAAGAGAGGCACTTCCATAAAACAATCCATTAAGCGAAAACGAGCATCTACTGTTTGCAAAATGGAAGGAAAAACCTTGAATGTCTAACATTGGAATGGAAATAACATTCTTTGAAATTATAGGAACAAAATAACAATCATGTAAATCTAGTCTATATGAAGGAAGATCTAATCTATAAGTCCCTACACGTTCAGCAGCAACTCTTGCTCCATTTCCCACGCGTAAGTCGACCTCCCCAGGCCTCACTTTCCTGCTGTCACTTAGACCCTGCACATTATTACAAATGTGTGAGCCACAAGCTGTATCTAATACCCAGGATTGTGACTTGTTTATAGACATATTTATCTCAATGACAAACATACCTGAGCTCCCATTCAATGCACCTTGTGCTTTGAACTTTGGGCAGTCTCTCTTCCAGTGTCCCTTCTCGTGACAGAATAGACACTCATCCTTTGACAGTTTCGGCTTCTTTTGAATCCCTCCACTCTTAGGCTTCAAGGCCACATTAGCACAGATTTGCCTTTAGAAGTGGAAGACTCATAGGTCTTAAGCATGTTGTGAAGCTCAGGCAAGGTCATCTTCGTGTTGTTCATGTTGAAGTTCACTATGAAGTTTTCAAAAGAACTAGGAAGTGACTGCAAGATCAGATTAGTTGAGACACTTGAGGGTAACACCGTTCCAATCGATGTCAACCTCTCAATTAATCCAATCATCTTCAGTACATGCTCAGAAACCTGACCCCCATTATGAAGTTTACACTTAAAGAGATCACTGAGTATCTCATACTCCATTGTCTGAGCTTGTGAGGCGTACAGACTCTCCAAGTGTTTTATCATCTCATAAGGGAGCATGTGTTCATGTTGCCTATGCAGTTCAATACTCATCGAAGACAACATGACACACTGAGCTGACGTGGCATCCTCAACATGCTTCTTATGAGCATCTGCGTCAAACTTAGCATACTAAGGAGAAGTCTTATCGGGGATGACACCGATTGGTTCGTCCAAGACGTACTCAACCTTTTCTTGCCTTAGCACCAAGCGCAAGCAACGGAGCCAATCTGTAAAGTTAGACCCAGACAACTTGTTTGATTCCATCAAACATTTATAATCAAATTCGACATTTTTATCTGAACAGAAAATAATCAAACGGAAAAGTAAATTAGAATAAAGTAAATAAAGATCACATTCATATCACTAATCAAAACAAGGGTTTATTGTAATGATTAGCTCCCACTAATTTTAACATATTTTGCGTCCCCAAACACAAAATACGGATTTATAATAATTATAAATCTTAGTGGTCCAAGATCCAAGTCTATATTATTGTAGTCTCTCCTTTGGCTGATGACTGCAATAATACCACTCAGTAGGCCTCCAAGCCAATTGCAACAACAATTTTGCAATTCCTGGTTAATTAATCCAATTAATTTTGCATCCTTAAACTATTTTGGTCGCTCTAGCGTCACAAAATCATTTTAAGTAAGTCAATTCCATCACACGATGCCAACCATGCATCTATGAATGAGCCCGAGTCTTGTCGATTTAGAGTAAACACTTTGGTGTAAAACTCGTGGTAAAAAAGATTAGGAGTCTCAACCAATTATGATGAACGACGCATTTTGTTTCTAAACAAGACTTGGTTTTAGTGGGGATTTTATATGTGATACTAATTATTAAATTTAATATCTAATATTAAATTAAACGCAATTACTGGGTGCCGCCTACCCAGGCATAAGAAATGCGGACCACACATATTGGGCGCCAGCTACCCATACATAATGTCGCGGACTACATGTATTGGGCGCCGCCCCCAAACATAAAAGCGGTCTTAAATTACTATAATTTAGATTGAATAAGCATAAAATCAAATAATAGTTTATCACATAATATCAAATTAATACTCAACGAATAAAATTATTAATCCAATTAAAATTTTATTCTTCAATTAAATGTGGATTAAAATTTATTATTAATTCTAAATTAATATAAATATATATTTATTATCAATAATTCTAAATTAATATAAATATATAAGTTTAGTATTATTCTTTCAAAAATAATAATACTATTATAATTTATTAATCTAGTAATTAATAAATCAATACTAATCTATTAGATATATATTAATTCCAAATTAATATAAGTATACTTTAATGTTAATTTCAAATTAACATAAATGTATAAGTCTATTATTATTATTTCAAAAATAATAATAATATGATTCATTAATCTAATTAACAAATTAATATGGTAATTGGAATTTATGAATTAATCTAATTAATAATATAATTTAATTAATCAAATTCATTTTTTTTTAAAGCCCAACAAATGGGCTGAATTAATCAAATAGTCCAGTCCATTTAGGTGACAGCCCAGTCCAGGCCCATTCTATCCGGCCCAGTTTTTAAGTCCATGTCCAATATTGAGCCCATCAATTCGGCCCAGACCGGTAAGAGGAGGTGGCTTGTGGCCCAAGACTCCCAGCCCAATTACCATGCCAGCAGCCTAGGACCCAAACCCGCGGCCCATTCCAGATCCGATCCAAGATCCAGCGCCACTGCAGCCTCCCCCCGCGCCGCCGCCGTCAAACGCACAACAGCAGCAGTACGCCGCCTATTGCCGCTGCCAACAGCGCGCGGAGCAACAACAGCATTACAACCACCACCGAAATGCCGCCATCGCCCAGCACGACCACCAAAACTCGCGCAGTAGAAGCAGCCACAACGGGCTGCGACTCCTGCCAACGTGCGCTGCCGCCACGGCCCGCTTCGCATAGATTAGGGTGTAGGGCAGAGGTTACATGATTGGGTGTTTTCAAAAAGTTGTTTTGTTGCATTCAATTAGTTCCAAGAATACCAAAACAATTCTTGCAAACAGTTTACAAAACAAAACTAATTCTTTTTAATAAAATCCAGATTTACAATTTTTATTTTTGAGAATTAATATGCCACAGATTCCAAAACTTGCAAACTATTTTCAAACAATAAATTTCAGAATTTCAATTTTAATTCACAAATAGTCAAAGTTAAAACAATTATAAATCGAACCCCGGGCTCTGATACCACTGTTAGTAATTTTCGACTACATCTAATGTACGCAGCGAAATAAACAGTCGAGAATTATTGATCGTGATTTATAACTGAATTAAACGTTGAGCATAAATTACGCTAAAGTTTAAACAACTTACTTGTTGCGTAATTGATCGGACTGAATTGAGCGATTGATTCACCACTTCAGGTATTCACGCTTATATCGTCCGCCGCAGGAACTATCCTCGGTACAATTGTTCAATAATTGATCGCTAGGAAATCCCTTATTGAACTATATGGTGTTTCTTTTTGACAAGATTAATTACTCCCTACAATAGGAAATAAGTATCTATATAGCTCATATACTCTAGGTATATAGGCCTAATATTCTGGCATGCTTTAATTAATTAATTAGTATTACCAATTAATTAATTAAAGCCCATATCCTAATTTAATCCATTACTTTCAGAAAGTATATACAATCAACTATTTCTTTTATTTTTCTGATTTTTCGACTTTTTTTCGGTTTTCGATTTTTTTTTTTAAAGTATAATAAATATTTACAACCAATGGAGAGGTTAATAATCTCGATTTTCGCCTATTTTGTGTGTTTCCTTTCACCCTTCAACATTTTCCACTAGTCAACCCACATTTGATCCCAACTTTCCAACTCGACTACCTTCCAACCGCCTCCCTCATACTCATATAGTCCATTTAGGTTCAAAGGCTAAATGAAAAGGGAATTGGCTTGTAAAGTTCGTTATCAAACAAAAAGGCTAAAGCTCAAGGGGCTTACTAGGGGCAATTCTCAACTATTTGGTGAAAAAAAAGAAAGAATATACTTAAGTCTTTGAAATAGGTTTAAATCAAGAAGTGCCTAAAATCATTTTCAATGCCACAACAATGCACCAACTTATTCGATATAGAGAATCAAGACAAGTTCTAGAGACAATTAAATGCATTCAATGAATTCACACCGAAAGGAATTTTGAATTACTCCTAAAGTGGGAGTATCGTTTTAAGGCTAAAAAACTCACTTGGTAAAAATTTTGATCCTTAGTTTTGAATGCAAGTTGATTTTGCTTCAAAAGTCTATCATGTTCTATCAAGTGCCATTTTAATTCTTTTTTTTACAAAAAATTTCATCATAAACCATTTGCCACAAGTTTTTTTCTTAAACGATCCAATCACTTTTTTTCGAGTGGACAACTTGTACGTCTACCAGTCCCTCCCCAAACTTGATTGGAAACCAAGTTTTTGAAAAAGAGGAGTACGATGCAAAAGATGAAAAATCTATCTTTAGTTGGGTAAAAAAATCGAAAAAGTGACTTCCCTTTTTTTGTTTCCTACTTTTTCTTTGGGGACATGACACTTGATTCCATATGCTCAGATACTGATTTTGTACTACAGCCTCTCCGGATTGTTAAACTGGCGGACTTATCACATAAAATTGAGTCTCTACAACAAACAAAGTTCACAGCAAAGTGATGAAAAACTAATATGAGATTCTCATAAATCACACAGCAGAAAATGCAATAATCTCTGCTAAAATCATGAGGAACAAATTTTGGGCACCACCTTTTTCAAGGGAGCACAAAGCTGTAACTTACAGATATAAGTAACAGTATTCAATACTATTGTAAGAGGATCCGCATAGGATACGGAACAGCAACGACCACACACACAATCCGAGCGAATGACAGAAACGATATAATAGGTAAGCGAAATAAATAGGGACAATGTGCCTTAAAAGATAGAGAGCTAAATCCAGAAAGTTATATTAAGAGCCTCTGCAACAAAACCCTGTATAAAGAATGTGTACCCTTATTAGGACAGTCAATCACTAGGGCACAATTTCAGAAAATGTGACACAATTGAAAGAAAAAATGGACAATGTACCTGAAAAGATGAAAGGATTCATTATATAAAGAAATGAGCCTTTATTAGGATACTCTATCACAAGAGAAATTTCAGTAGTGTGACAGATTTTGAAAGAAATTCAGGCAATGTTCTTAAACCATATGGTGCACAATACAAAGACGCGATACGGACCCCACATCCGCATTCAATCCCATAATAAAGATTATTGCCCCTATTAGGACAGTCAATCACAAAGACAGCACTGACTATAAATTCCCTCAACATCCCCCCATAAAAAGTTCCGATCTGCCCGTGCTACACATACATAAATAAAACCATTTGGAATACTCAAATCAATTCAAGAAATTACCTTTAGGGCAGAAACATTGTTATTGTGAAGAATCATGGTACCAGGATCAAATGAAATGCCTGAAAATGCTATATCTTCGACTAATGTGGTTGACAGGACCGATGATAAGAACAGAACACCAAGACATCCTCGATGGACTCGAGAGGAGACACTGATCCTGATAGAAGGCAAGAAGCTTGCAGAGGAGAGAGGGAATAGGGGCCGGAGATCGAGTTCGGTTTTCGGGCCGGACCAGGTCGAGCTCAAATGGGATTCGGTCTCGTCTCACTGCAGACGACATGGAGTGAACCGGGGGCCGGTTCAGTGCCGGAAGAGGTGGAGCAATCTTGTGAGTGATTTCAAGAAGATTAAGAAATGGGAGTCTGAGAGAGAGAGTGAGTCTTTCTGGATGATGAGGAGTGATTTGAGGAGAGAGAATAAACTTCCGGGGTTTTTTGATAGAGAAGTATTTGATGTTTTGGATGGTAAAGAGTTTAGTAGAGGTGCGTATGAACTAGCAGTGGTGACAGTAAGAGTGGATGAGAAGAACGGTGAGGGCTTAGATTGTTTAGAAGCAGAAGAAGAGGATGAGATGGCGGATGATGAGGAAACAGGGGACGGTTTGTTTTCGGAATTTGAACAGGTAGCAGAGGAAATTGGGATCAGCCCCGGAAAAGGAAAAGTTCAGACAGACGGTAAACCGGAGACGATTCCTTCTCCAGTGCCAATTTCAGGTAATCATTAACATTACACACGCACGCACAAACAAACAAAACACACACACAAAGCATATACCATGTGTTTTGGGGAATTTCCCGTGCTAATATTTCCCTGTTATTGGCAGAGATGAAATATCATCCATTTCACCAGGCAGATTTAGGTCACGGTAAAGGAATTGTAAATTTATCATTATTAAGTTTTAATCATAATTTTTTTACCTAATAGGCTTATGATGCAGTTATATATGATCCTTTCAAATGTTCTTACAAAAATACAATAAAAGTTGGCTATAAGTAGAGTAATACAATATTACACTAGGAAATTACAATCATCTAATTCTAAAGATATATATGTCTTTCAAGGTACTGAAAAGAAAAGACAAGCGGGCCCTCATTTTGGGAGAGGTTCCGAGTTTGAAGATGGGGCAAAGAAAAGAAAGCAGTCATCAAGCGACAGTGAAAACATCGATGCGGATGATTTATTAATCAAAGCTCTAGAGAGAAATGCTAATCTGCTAAACGCACAGCTCGAAGATCACAAGCTGAATTATCAATTGGACAGAGAGCAGAAGAAGGAACAGCATGACAGTCTAGTTACAGCTCTTACCAAGATTACTGATGCTCTGGAGAAAATCGCAGATAATTTGTAAGTGCACATAATCATGAATATGAAAACTGGTCTTGCTTTAGACCTCAGAAAGGGATGTCAGATTTTTATTCTGATTTTGATTCCTGTATAGGTTCCGGATTGGCACATCGTATCGATGTTATATTGGTTTTCTCGAACTACTTCGTCTTTTCTTTGATTCTTGGATCTAGTGTAATCCATAAAGGGCAAGCCAAAGAAGATAACCAAACAGAGATAATTCAACAAATATTTTGCAAAGGATGAAAAGTACAACTCGCATACATATAGAATGTACAATATGCATTGCTTGGAATTAATAGATGGTAGTATTTGCAAGAAAATGTAATATGCATTGTTATGTAATCACTAATAAGTAAATGGTAAAATGTAGAACCTGAATATACCATATGCATTGACTGAAATTAGTAAATGGTAACACTCACCTAATAAACAATTATATTAACAAGCAAAATATTTTCCACAAATAAAGGTTAGGAAGCAAAATCTATCACTATACATGGCTTAAAATAAGTATTCAACAATTAAGCAAAAATAGTGCAAAAAAATCCATATCTAACCTCAGTTTCTGCACTATACAGGAACAGCCTCAACGATTCTTGAAAAGTAGAATTGCGTAGTAATCAAACCTCTCTTTGTTATTTTCCATCCGACCTTTTTCAGTGCCCTCTCAACATCAGCCTCAGCATGAAGATACGCCCTTGTAGCCTTCGAGGGTCCAGGAAACAATTCCCCAACTCTCTTCAACAAATCATAGTAAATTGTTTTTGGGGCGAAACTTAGAATTAAACGATTCTCGGCCAAAGAAGCCAGGTGGGCAATCATGGCATCAGCCTTATTTTGTGGGTAGTGTATCAAAACATCTAAGCAGACAACAGTGTTGTACTTCCCGTTTAAGCTCTCCAAGTCCTTCACTTCAAATTTCGGTAATACTAGTCCGGGAGAAAGCTCATCCTTGCCTTGTAAAAGCTCTTCTCTTGCCTGTAAAATCCAGATTGGAATCGCGATTTATGACACTATATAATCACTATCAGAGTAAAGTGGAATCAACATACAACCTTTTTGATTGATGAGATTGAGTGTAGAATAATTTAGCCAAAAACAAGATGAGACAAAATGATTTAGCATCTCTGAATCTCAAAACATTCACAAAAATATGTTTTGTCTTAATCGTCAAATAGAAATCGACATTATTGACTCAAATTCACATGTCCCAATCTCCCTATAATATATCACTGCCCTTACTAGACAAAACATTCTGTAAAAGCAGTCACCAATATTAACTAAAACTTCATAAAAATCCACCAAGAATCATTCACATACTTCCAAATTCATCATCACCACCATACACACACTATGTTCCAAATGCACCATCCAAGAATCAAAGTTCTAAGTTCCAACTAAAGAAGCTCAACTATTCAAAAGAAAACAACTTCTAAATAAAACCCACGCACACGCACACGCACACACACACACACCTGTTTCTCAGCCTCAGCCACCATGGCAGCCGATATATCACTCGCCGCCACAACAGCCCCTTCCTTAGCCAACGGAATCGACAAGCAACCGGTCCCACACCCAGCATCACACACTGTAACCCCACTCAGCGAGCCCTCATCCAACAACATCTTCATCACATTCTCCACAGTTTTGGAGTGTCCTAACCTGATATCCTTCTGCACTTTATTAACATCATCAGTGTCTCCATAAATTCTGCGCCACCGCTGAAACCCATCGTTGTTGAAGTACTCTCTGACCACCTCCTTGTCCCCTCCGCCCACCTCCTCCGCCTGCATTTTCCGCCGCTTCTCGGGGTCCGACAGGGAGAGCACGGCTGCTAATGCCGCCACAGACCCACCTCCGATAACGGCGATGGTTGTGCTGTCAATGGTGTCGGCCACTGCAGCGACGTCCGCGGCGGTGGAAATCGGCGGAATTGCGGCGGTTATAGAGAGTGGGTGGCTCCGGTGGCGGTGGAGGTGGGGTTTAGGCAGAGTGAAGTGAATTGGAGAGTATAAAATGGATGGAAATGCCATTTTTACTTGTTATTAGTAACTTTTGGTGGAAATTTGTTGCAATATTAGTTGAGTTTTGTTTGTTACAGTGGCCGCTGGAGACGGCGGGAGAGTGGGAGTTGGAATGATGTGAGGATTGTTCATCTGTCGGATGATAACGTAATCTGGGATGAGGATAGGATTGTCCGACGTGTCTCTCTGTGGGGTCCTTCTGTTTGAGGGGGTGTTTGGTCATCGGGTTTTGGTATCCGGCGATGGAATCTCTTCAGCATTTTTGGGATACTATTTACAAAGTTATTAGTACAGTATTCGTGAATAATATTCACGGATTTGTTTAAATTTTATTTTACTTTTCGAAACACTTTTAATTTATGAATATATTTATATTTTTAAAAAGAAAAAACATTAATAATTATAAAAGTAAATTATGAAATTTGATTTCTTTTTTAATTCAAATGATTTTAAAATTATTTTAATCATATAATTTTGAGATATTATAATGATTCTCAGCATAACACATGTTCATTTTCTTTATCTTTTATCATATAAAGAATAGAGGGTCATGTGAATTTTGATAAATTTATTATGATCAAATTTGAGTTGTTCAATATATACATTTATTGTATATTTGAAGTCATATATTTCAATTGATTGCGATAGTAGACATAAGTTAAGTAAAAAATTTGCAATAATTACAATTAATCATATATGTATTATACAATAATTGTGGTATAGAATATCTCTAAAAGAATTGAGGTTATCAAGTCTCTAGAATTATCTAAAAATCAAGTAAATAGAAGACTAATCGAATATATTCACTAATCATAGTTATATAATTGAAGATTATATATAAATGAGTAATTAATAATCTTGAGTTGCTTTCATATATTTTTCTTTTGAGCAAGACATTCAGTAGGTATTGCATTATTAATAATGTCAAATTCATTACTATGTGGTCACTAATTTGAATAAATTTTCCTTCAAGATTTTTTAAATTATTTTATTGTTAGATTATATTTTAGAATTTTTTTTAATTGTTAAATTAATCCCTGACATAAGTTTTATAATTTAGGTATATAGATTTTTAATCACGCGTGCAATGATGTCAATCTTTAATCATGCACTTTTTGATAAAATAGTTTATCTTATAAAATTGTGATATATTAGAAATAAAAGTTGAATTAGTAAATCATTAAAAAAATCCTAATTAAAAATTGTATCAAATTTATGATATACTATGTAAATCATGGCAAAATTGAATTTAAACATTTGAATGTTTAAATAATTAAAATAGAAATTTTGAAGACATAAATATTAAATATTTAGTTTTTATTCTCAAAATTCTAAGAAAATAACACTTGTTCCAAAATTCTAAGAGAATGACACTTGTCCATGGTTTCTCTTTTAGTATATAAGGGATAAGGGATTACTATCGTTAGTATTTTGGTGTTCCGAACATACATAAATAGAATTATATGCCTAAATACAATTTAAAAAATTCTTAGAATTTAATTTCTTTTAAATATTTTCAAATAATATGTTAATTTGTTCGATTTAAGAATTTGTAGTATTGAAGTTTAGACTACACAAAATTCAAAAGAAAGAAAATTAAATAAATTACCAAAAAGATTAATTATGTATAGTCTATTATAATATTCTGAACATTTCTTTTAATATAAAGATATTTGTGTGAAATTGGAAAAAAAAATAAACACAAATATATATTTGTTAAATCATTCTGGCCATCTTGACATCTCGAAACCTTCTATCATGTCGGTCTGTTTTGATCGTTTCGGACCGGAATGATTGAGAAGTTGACCGAAACGAAATGACTTCTAAAACATTTCGTTTCTATGACTGAAATGGAACGTTCCAATCATTTCGGTTGAAAGTGATTGGAATCAATAACTATGGATATTTGTATCTGATTTTCCAATTTTCGTTCCTGGTTTGCTGGGTGTACTTTATATTTGGAGTCTTGGACCTGGCATATAAGCCTTGTGAGTTGTGAGAAAATGACAGGGATATTTCTCTCCTTAAGTTTCTAATTATTTTAGCAAAGTTCATCTATTAAAGTCAATGTAGTGATAAGAAATCAAATCCTTTATACACTAAGGTCGGAACTACTTTGATTTAGGATTAGATTGAGATAGAAATAAGAATATGACTAAAAGGGTATGGAACAACTTAGGGCTCCTTTGGTTGGTAGTATTAGGTGGTATAAGTGTGGGATTAGTATGAATAGTGTCGGCTTATCTCAAGCCATCACTTGTTTGGTACACTCCACAATCTATACTACAAACCCTGCACAAAATCAAAGCCCTGGCCTAATTTACTGTACGCAGACCAATACCTCCAATTTAGCATGTATTACTTATACCTTCTTATACAGTGTTTTGTACAGAACTTGAAATTACCAAGCTGACCCTAATTTTTACTCATCTAACTATAGCCTCAAATTCTCTTTCCCGACTTCTTCGAAGTTCTATCACCAATTCTGGGATTCATTCTGTTCGTTCTCCTCTTTCCCAGCATAGCTGGTTTGGCTTATTTGTGCTCGTTCGACCTAATGTACACTGCATCAACACGAACACGGTATGTAACAACACTGATTTCAAGGTTTATTTTTATCCATTACAAATTTTACAAACCACCACTGTTTGATTTAGGGTTTGGGGAAAGGGCTGATGATTTTGGGACGTCGCCGCGCTCATCACACAGTATAATAGTTGTACACACATTCGAAGTTTAGTATTTATGAAATATGCAAATACGTTATTCGTTGTCTTTGGCATTACTTGGGGAAATTTGGAACCCCTGAAATAAATCATACTTCTACTGTTGCTACGTTTCTACAATTCTTTACCGGTTTTCCGAGGACAGCTTCCCCGAGACAGCAGATTAGCGACTCCGAGGTTAGCCAGCCCCTATCACTATAAGTTTATTAGGAATCTCTTTCAAGGCTAAAGCTCCAGTAGATGATACAATTCTCTCTTCATCAATGGTTATTCCTGGGAGACTTTTGACATCAGAACCAGTAGCTATTATAATATTCTTTCCTTTCACAGTTGTGCTACCACCATTAGAGTATCGACGAAAATTTGACATTGTTGGTTTATTAATATTATTGTTACATTTCATTTTGGATGCTGATCATCCAATGCATATGTGTTCGAAGGTGGATAAATAATTGTTGTTCGTTTATTATAAATAATTGTTGTTCGTTTATTAAGGTTTACGTTCCTCTGAAGTCGTTGCGTCCATTGTTGACTTAAATGTCTACATATCATTCTTATGTTTTCATTTGTGAAGGGTATTTGTTGTTTCTTTCCAAAATTTTGTATGATTGATCCTCCAAAGAGTGGTTGGTGAGATCAGACTCTGAAGTTGTTGTGTCCATTTATTGACTCTATAATATTCTTATGTTTTCATTTGTGAAGGGTCTTTATTGTTTCTTTCCAAAATTTTACGTTTTATCCTCCAAAGAGTGGTTGGTGAGAGCCTCTAAAGTTGTTGCTCCTTTTTCTTACTCAAATGTCTATATATTATTCTTATGTTTTCATTTGTGAAGGTCTGTTGTTTCTTTCCAAAAAAATTACATTTTATCCTCCAAAGATTGGTTGGTGAGATCAACCTCAGAAGTTGTTGCTCTTTTTTTTTTTTTTTTTACTGAAATGACTATAGAGTTTAGCTTGGGTCTTGGTTTCCAAGTTTCAACATCATTAAGGATTGATGAGGGATGTGTTATCTAGGGTGTTGTTAAATTCCCCCACAATGAGAGTATAGTTGTTACTGTATTGTTATTTATATTTATCATGTTCAAATGGTTACTCTTATGTTTTTTTATTAGGCATTAAAATTGTGTGGTGGTGAAGTATGGGACTTCATTGTTGGACTGCCTGTTTACATTTTGCTTGTAGTTGCTACTCTTATATTCTGTCTTATTTCCATATTATTATTGAGCTTGTCAACTCTTAAAACAGTAGTAATTGTGAACTCTTAATTTCCTATACTGCAGATACGCGATGGACAATGGTTGTAGCCAAACCGCTACGTCACGTAGTAGTAAGGGGGATATCGTCAGATTTGGTCCAATGAGGAAAAGGAAAAACTCATCGTCTGTATGAAAGAGGTCGATGCCAATGGTCTTAAAGGTGAAAACGTCTTTCGCCCAGGTTACATCAATGCGTTGAGGCTAGGGTGCGCAAGTTTTCCCTAAGAACGGACCTCAAAGCCTTGGCACATATCAATTCCAAACTGCACGCTTGGAAGCAGAAGTACGTCATTCTAGATGAAATTATGGGACACATCGGGATTCAATTAGATGCGAAGAAGCACATTGACTGCACCGATGGTCAATGGGATGCTATTCAAAAGGTATTACTATTTGGGTTTAAAATTATATTTGCCATAATCATTCAAAAACTACTTGTTATACGTGTTATGACTGAATTTGTGATCACTGTGTCCAACAGTGTAGACAGAATCTCGTGAAAGAGGGATGCGTCCTCGTAAGGGCCCTACAATGAGGATTGAAAGGAGATATTTGGATATGACCAGGCTGATGGTCTATTGCTGAAGAAGTCATGGATATTGTGAACGAGATGCTTAATAAAGAGTGGTAATGAGCAAGACAAAGATGATGTCCCACTAGATGAAGAGGATGTTCCCAACCCGGTCCAAACAGGAAATGAGGACAACAGTGTCAGTCGAGGGGGTAAGGGGGTAAAGAACCCGAATTGAATCCAAAGAAACAAAAGAAACGTAAATCATCGAAGAACAAGGTTGAAGGGTTGTACAACCTACATGGCTCCCTTTTTTCGCAACTCAGGGGTTTGTCATGAAATCGCAACCCGGATCAGTTATGAGTACCATATAGCCTAAACAGGTTTATGACTTGCTGTAACCATCCCGGGAATGTCCGTTGATGACAGGGTTGATGTGGCGATCACACATGTAAAGAACGTGAAGTACCTGGACATGTTCACCGGATTGCCAAACAAGGCTTTTGGATTTTGGACTCTATTCATGGTCTTAAATTTTATGAAGACCGATTATGTAATATTTTTCCCAGTATCTTAGTACGTGCGATCAAGACGCTATACCACTGTTTTCTTTTTCTTTTTTTTTTGGTGCGCTAAATCCTACTATATGCTACTGAACAAAAACTATCTATTTGTGGATGTTGGGATTGATCATCTATGTGCTGGTGTTCTAAATATTACATATATGATAGTACTTAGTGGTTTTTAACATTGGGGAATTTCTATTGGTTTGTTAAGAGTAGTCTATGTTCTCTTCATTTTGTTTGCCAGGTGTGTCGGCAGGTGCAAGTCCATATAATACAAAATTGTATATGTTCTATCAACATCCACTCATACCCGTTGTGACGCGGTAAATAGAAAATGTAGGTATGCAGTTCAAATCCACAATGTAATATACTGATTTTAACAAAATGGCCATCCAAGTCTCCTAACATTCAAACATGCGCATCATAACAAAAACATGAAATCATGAAATCTAAAACAACAAACTTAACGCACAAGTATTTTAGATATCACCACCGCCAAGATGATCTAACGTAAAACAAATGAGCACCTAATCAAGGAAAGTCAGGCGGATCGATTGTGAACAAATTATACTGTTGTGCTCAGATAGAGGTAAAACTCGGGGAGAGCTAATTTTGCATCCCAAGAAGTTCTATAGAATAGGTAAGAAATTTCTAAGGGGAACATAAGGGGTAATAATTTCTAAGGGGAACAATATCTAATTTGGTAACGACTTTGCCATCATAAGGACTTAAATGAGAATCCACCTAAATTGTTTGTAATGGTAGTACATATTATCAATACTACCAAACACTAGTATTAGCAATATAAAATCTCAATATTTGCTACCAAACATTATATAAATATTAGCCATCTCAAGCCATCATGGCTTATACCTTGCTTTAGTACCAACATAATATAGTACCCTCCAATCCCATACTCCCCACCAAAATAGCCCTTAAGGAATATAGAATCCATTAACTACTTCAAGGGACATATTGTGAGACAAAATTTATTACTTACTCATTTTGACTGTGTTTGATTTAGGTCGGGGTGATTGAGATACTGTAAGCTGAGGAAATAAAGTGAAAAAAGGAGGTTGAATTAAATAAATGAGTGTTTGGTTTTTGTTGATTGAAGATTGAGTTGATATTTATTTATATTATAAAAGGTGAAAATGTGATGTAATGTGTGTTAGAGTTAGTTAGAGAATGATTGATTATTGTTTAAAGTGGTGTTGCAAATTGTATTTAATTGATGATGTGTGTAAGAGTTAGTTAGGAAATGATTGGTTATTGTTTAAAGTGGTGCTGAAATTGTGTTTGATTGATGATGTGTGCAAGAGATAGTTAAGAGATTGTTGGGTGATATTTTATTGGGCAATATTGCCAGCAACCCATAATCAAACGCGATCAATCCTAATATAAACATGGCCTTTATGTCTGAAGAAAAAATGTTGCCCTTATTTTCATTTAGAAAAAAATTGACGGAGCAAATGCAAGGCCTCCTTGGTTTTCAATACTTCTTCTTCATCACATTAAATAGAAACCTCTGCTTGTTTGAGATGCCAAGCCCTTGAGGAAAACATCTGTCGTCGTCCGTTTTCCAGCAGCAGCCATCCACATCAAGATAGAGGTTGAACCACTACGTCTATAATTCACTTTCAATTTATGATGTTTAGCTTATAAACCACTATGTAATTCACACTTTTGGATAATTTTTATGGCAGTTTTCTTAGGAGTAACATCAAATTGTGCTTAAATTAGACCTTGTATTGTTTGATCATTATGAATGAAAGATCCCCATTACGAGTGTCTAGTTACCTCCCTCGACCCCAACTTCAACAGAGAAAGAAGATGGTACAAGAATCAATCAGTCGATAGGAATACGTCAAGAACATTGCGCAACTGCCATGGCTAAGGTTTTGTTACTTGATATAGGAATGAGGAGAGATATTTGCAACAAAAGATTAAAGTGAACCTATGTAAATTTTATATTAAAAATGGGGGTTATTTTTTGCCTTTCATTTACTACAGAGTACATGACGAAATGTGTCCCTCGTAATGAGGAGGGATAAGAATCACTTATGCAGTCCCCTTTTTTAAAAGTGTCATGGGCCTGTGTATAACCTGCTAATTCACACTGGTAAAGTGGACAATGGATTAAGGGTGATTATTTAGTCATATCACCCCAAGCAGAGGAGGCCTAAAAGAGTAACTACTTGGACAAGTTTCGCTCTCTCCTATTTTTTATTTTTTCATTTTATTAGAATAAAACTATTTTAAAATTAAATATTCAATAATTCAAATTCATTAATTCATGGTAATCAACTCAGCATTTTTGTTACGCTTCCCCTTTTTAGATTATTTTGTTAAGCAATGTTTGACCTAATAACATATTATAAATTAAATATCACAACTTAAACGTCATTCCATCACAACTCCATCGAAAAATACCACTCTCTTCATACCATCGAAGGTCTATTTAGGATCGCCTTCAATTTTTCTTACTACATATATTCCCCACTTATCATGTTTATTTCATTGTGAGCATCTTGGAATTTTTTTACCAATTCGCTTACTATCCGTTGTTTGTCTCATTGGTATCTCTTCTGTTGTGCTAATTCTACCGAGTGATCTGGTTCGACTTCGGTTTCAAAACGTTGTTTCTGTAATTTTTCATTCTTCAACTGTGAAATATTTTTTCTTTTATCTTCATGTTGTGTATTTCTGAATGTATTTTTGTTTTATCTACATCTTTCACTACTATATCCCTTCTTTCATCTTTGTTAGGTTTTGACAATAGGAAGATCACCAATGCTTTTAATGTGAGGAAACAAAACCACTTCTTGACCCCCTAACCTTCCATTAAAAGGTTTATAGATGATTTTACTTTTGTTTTAATTATATTTTTGTTATTTAGACCTAATTAATACATTTGATTAATTATTAATTAATTGGCCGCACATGGGGGTCGCTCCATTGGAGTGTACTCGAATATTATTTGGGAGAGGCCATTGATTATATCCGGATGTTTATGAGAGAGAGCAGGAGTAGTTATGGAAGTGGAGAGAAAAGAGGAACACGTTCTCCCTGATCTATACTACTCTATACGGAGTAAAAAAAGAGTCCTCCTCACTTCTTCCGTAAGAGAATAACTAAATAGATAATTCTCTCTCTCTCTCTCTCTCTCTCTCTCTCTCTTTCTCATAGAATACTCATCTACACAGTACGCTACACTTTTCGCATGCACGAAAAATCGGATAGTGGAAAATAGACGAAGTCCGAGTGGCTGAGTCTTGATAGCGGGCATGGTACACGTGTCCCGTGCACGCACTTTAGGGCGCTTTTAGTGCTATTTTAACGTCATTAATGTGCATAATCACGTGTATTTAGTGCTTTTGTATTCTCATGAGCAAAATAATGTGTTTGTGTTGTTTATGTGTAAAACAGGTTCAAAAGGATCGGAAAAAAAAAAGCATCAAATGATCGAGGCAACAAAGGACAGGGCTGGAAGTTTGATCTCGGCCGAGATAGGATGCAAATCTCGGCCGAGATGACTCCCCAGGGAAAGACTGAGAAAGTTGAGAAACTGAAGATCTCGACCGAGACAGGTGTTGCATCTCGGCCGAGATAATTCAAGCCCTAAAAAACCCTAAATTCTCTTTTCACGTCTTGGCCGAGACACAATTGCATCTCGGCCGAGATTATCCCTCGATGCACAAGCTTAAAAACCCCTTTTTCACGTCTCGACCGAGACACACCGAGATTCTTTGCCCTGTTTTAAATTTCTGAAAACGATTTTGCCTATTTTTTACCAGCACTTTTCTCTCTTATATATATATCCTCCCATTCGAATTTAACCTATCTTTGGCACGAATTTGGAGTACTTTTCAGCCACCATCACTTCCAAGGAGATGAAAAGGGCAAGAAGGAGTCATCTCATCTTCCCCATTGATCACCCTTGGGTTCTATCATTCTATTTTCATGATTTCTTGTATTTCCTTTAAATTTCTGTTAGTTTTGGGTAGAATGGGTGAGTAGCACCCCATTTTCTATCCTTGATCATGTTAACCTTGATTGAAGATGACTATGTGATTATTGGCTTTTGGTGTTACCCTTTTTATGCAATTTAAATGTTCTATAATGCTTATTTGAATTGTCTCATGCCTAGACGCTTGTTTTAGGATTGATCACCCTTTAGGAAGCATTTATTGTTTGTTGCTAGAGATTGGAATTCACTTTCTGTGATTGTTGAAGCTTCAATCTCCCTTAGTAGTGAACAATGCTTGATATCATTGGTGGCATTATAGAGTTTGGCCTCTAAACTCGATTGATTCGAGGTTTATGCATTATTTGTCCCGTTGTTCTAGTTCATGATCATCCAATATCAATTAGTGTGAAAAGAGCTTGTTTGGATCACTAATTGATTTGGGTAGGGATAAATCGATAAGTGGACCTTCGATTTATCCACAATTAAGGAACAACACAATTTACATAAGCGGACCTTGTAGATTGTGGGATAAGGATTTAAATTGCACTAAATTGGGGCATCAAAAATAACCCATAGGTAGTCGGATTCAAGGGGATACTAGATCGAGGGTAGGCCTTTTTAATATATTCAAAATCCGAAAATATTTTCTTGTTGTGTTTCTTTAATCCTTTGATTAATATAAAATACCAAAAACATCTATTGCTTTTCTTTTTTGGTAGTTGGTTAGTTGTTAGAATTTAGTGGTTATACTCAATCAAACCCCCCTCCCGCTCCATTTACTTGTTTATGTTTATTGCTTTTATTCCAACTTAAATCACTAATTGCTTGAAGTATTTGAATCAACACTACTCAATCGTTCTCCGTGGGATCGACTCGGACCTACCACTTTACCTAGTAAAGTCGGGAAAGTTCGGAAATCAATTTAATTATTCTAATTTGGTAGGGTAAATGGTTCAACGACGCGTTTATTTTTCTCCCTACCAAATTTTGGCACCGTTGCCGAGGAACGGTGTGTGTAGTGTTATTTTCCTTTTCAAGCACCATCTCTAGCATATTAATTATCTATTGTATTGCTTAACTAGTAATTGACACTCACTAGTTTGTGTGATTTTGGTTGTGTAGTGCATGTTCACCCGCTCCCAAAGAGACAAAGGGCTTTGGTTTGAACCGAATATCGTTGAGAAAGAAAGAATACTGAGAAGACGAGCTCGATTGCTTGACGAGATTCGGAAGTCTTTTGAAAGCCTCGACATTGAGAGCGTAGAATCAAGCAAACCTGAAGCAATGGCAGCAAAACGAGCACCTGAAAAAACACTGAAAGAACTGGCCAACACAAGGGTCAACAAAGAACCCTTGTGTATTACTTTCCCCGAGATTGGAGCTGATACACGATTTGAACTGAAGATAGGGGTAGTGAACTTACTACCCTCCTTTCATGGCATGGCTGGGGATGATCCACATAAGCATCTAAAAAAATTTCACGTGGTATGCTCTTCCATGAAACCGGTTAAGCGGTATCCTGCAGATGCAAGGGGAGACGCTATATGAGCACTGGGAAAGATTTAAGAAGCTCGTGTCGAGTTGTCCTCAACATCAAATAACTGAGCAGCTGCTGATACAATATTTTTGTGAGGGCTTGTGTATAGTTGACTGAAATATGATCGACAGTGCGAGTGGAGGGGCATTATCAGATAAAATGCACACTGAAGCTTGGGCCCTTATTTTGAAGATGGCTGTGAACACGCATCAGTTTGAGACTAGAGAAAATGTTAGGTCAAGTCAGGGAACCCAAGGATCCGATATAAAAGACCGGTTGGATCAGTTGACGACCCTTGTGAGAAAAGTAGCTGCTGGAAGTATACCAAGCCCTAAACCGTGCAGAGTGTGTCTTGTCACAGATCACAACACCAACAATTGCTCGATTCTGGGAGAGGATATTGAGGCCCATGCAAATTCTTGTCACAATTGGTACAAAAGGCCAAGGTCACCTCCGGAAAGAAGGAAAAATGCCCATATTCGAATAGCTACAATCCGGGATGGTGGAATCATCCGAATTTCAGCTATGGTCCACAGAATCAGAATGTTCAGAAACCAGGAGAACAGAGCCATCAAAATAGGCCCCCCTTCCCAAAGGGAATTTACCAACAGAAAGCACCGGTCGACCCAAATCCTTCGGACCCATCCCTTTCAGATATTATTAAGAGCCTCGCGAATAGTATAATCCAGCTGCAGAAGGACAACAATTCAAGATTCATCAATCTCGAAACTCAAATGAGCCAAATCGCCTCTGCCGTGTCAAGGCTAGAAAACACCCAAGGGGGAAAGTTACCGGCTCAATCGGAAGCCAATCCAAAAAATGTGAGTGCCATTGTTATTGTTAATGAAGACTTACTTGGAGAGCCTGAAAAGTCCGGGTATACTTCACAGGCAAAGACCAAAGAATTGCATGAAAATCCGAGGACAGAAGAGATACCAACTCTCCAAGTGGCCGAGGTTCAAGTTCGGACACCGAAGTGGAAGATTGCTAAGGAGTTGAGAAGACAAAAAGAGGCATTAGCTGCATGTTTTCCTGATCACCTACTGCCTTTTTCCTACCAAGAGATGCTCTTCACATAACGAAATTGAAAATGTTAGCGTGGGAGTCTTGAGAAGCGGGAAGGTACTTTGAAAAAGGGAAGATAAGAGATGAAGAAAAAGGCAACGCATAGACACCACGACTGTGGAAGGAAAACAACAAGAAACAGGGGCTCATTCTGACCCATTTTCCACGGCCACGGCCCTAGTTCAACCTCGACTGCGGCACCTGGAAGTTCAAGACCCAATTTCCTAACCCCTCCACTTCCGTTTCCGAGTCAATTTCAAGAGGATTCCGGACAGAAATAGAGACAAGGAGACAATGGAGGTATTCAAGAAGGTTGAAATTAGTATTCCCTTAGTGGAGGCCGTAAAATAGATTCCTCGATATGCAAAGTTTCTGAAAGATTTGTGCACAAACAAAAGGTGGTTACAAGGGAATGAGAAGGTCCTTAAGGGAGAAAGTGTTTCGGCGGTTTTCCAGGAATGTTCGTCATCCCGTGTAAAATTGGTAACACTAGAATAGAGAAAGCCATGTTAGATCTAGGGGCATCCATCAATGTGATGCCCCGTTTTATTTTCGATAGCTTAAACTTGGGGCCACTGAAGGATACGAGGGTGGTCATCCAATTAGCCGACCGAAGCACCTCGTTTCCGGACGGGGTGATTGAGGACATGTTAGTTGAGGTGGATAACCTCATATTTCCAGCGGATTTCTATGTGTTGGATATGCATGGAGATTCGTCAAATTCCACTCAAATCTTGCTTGGGAGGCCGTTCTTGAATACCTCTCAAACAAAGATTGACGTGCAAGAGGGAACTCTTAGCATTGAATTTGATGGCCAAGTGGTGAAATTCAACATCTTTGAATCGATGAAGTATCCCGAAGATTTGCATAGTGTGTATTGTATTGCGAATGATATAGAGGAGATAGAGCCAATGGACACCAAGGAAGAGTTGGTGGGGGCAGTAGAACAATCACAATCCTCAAAGCCATTCCGAACCAAGTCCGTTCCCAAATTCATACCATTACCGGAATCTCGAGAAAAAGTGCTACCCTCTACCATCAAAGCACTAACTCTTGAGCTCAAGACCCTCCCCTCCCATCTCAAATACACATATCTTGGGGAGGAAGAAACCTTACCGGTGATTATCTCATCAAAGCTCACAACCACTCAAGAACAAGCATTGATCGGGGTCCTCAAGGTGAACAAGGAAGCTATAGGATGGACCATTGCCGATATCAAAGGAATTAGTCCAGCCCTATGCATGCATCGAATACTGCTTGAGGATGACACCAAGCCTAGTCGGGAGCCTCAATGACGACTCAACCCGCCAATGATGGAGGTCGTCAAGAAAGAAGTGATCAAACTGTTGGATGTGGGGATCATCTACCCCATATCCAACAGTAAGTTTGTGAGCCCGACCTAGGTGGTTCCGAAGAAGTCTGGAGTGTGATAGAAGGAAAGGATGGTGAAATGGTGCCTACGCGCCTACAGATAGGTTGGAGGGTTTGCATAGACTACAGGAAGTTGAACGCAGTAACAAGGAAATATCATTTTCCTCTACCCTTCATCGATCAAATACTTGAGAGGCTAGCAGGGCATCCTTTCTATTGCTTCTTGGATGGATTCTCGGGGTACTTTCAAGTACCAATCGCACCCGAAGATCAAGAAAAGATAACTTTCACATGCCCGTTCGGAACATTCGGATGGAGGCGCATGCCCTTTGGACTATGCAATGCCCCTGCAACATTTCAAAGATGCATGGTTAGCGTCTTTTCTGAAGTTATTGGTCATTTCATAGAGGTCTCATGGACGACTTTAGTGTTCACGGTACATCTTTTGAAAATTATCTTGATAACTTTGTAAAAATCTTGCAACAATGCATTGAGAAAAATCTTTTGTTAAATTGGGAGAAATGCCACTTTATGGTGGAACAAGGAATTGTGCGTGGCCATGTAGTTTCTAGTAAGGGAATATAAGTAGATAGGGCTAAAATTAATATTATTTCTTCTCTTCCTTACCCCGCAAATGTACGGGAAGTCCGTTCCTTTCTTGGTCATGCAGGATTTTACAGGAGGTTTATCAAAGATTTCTCAAAGATTGCTGCTCCGTTGTGCCGGCTGCTACAAAAAGATGTGGAGTTTGATATAAGCAAGGAGTGCAAGTTGGCATTTGATGAGTTGAAAAAGATATTGGTCACTCCTCCGATTATTCAGCCGCCAGATTGGGAATTGACTTTTGAACTAATGTGCGATGCTAGTAAACAAGCTTTGGGGGGCAGTTTTGGGACAGAGAAGAGGGAAAATGGCCCATGTCTTCTATTATGCCTCACGTACTTTGAATCCAGCTCAGATGAACTACACTACCGCAGAAAAGAAGCTTTTAGCTGTTGTGTTTGTGTTAGAGAAGTTTCGGTCTTACGTTGTTGGGACAAGGATCATTGTATATACCGACCACGCAGCATTGAGGCATCTCATGGCTAAGAAGGAGGCGAAGCCTAGACTTATTCGCTGGATATTACTTCTCCAGGAATTTAACCTAGAGATCAAGGATAAGTAAGGAGCAGAAAATGGTGTGGCAGATCATCTCAGCAGGATAACTCAAGATGAGACGAACCTGCCTCTCCGGGAAAGCTTTCCGGACGAACAACTATTTGCAATGACAGAAGCGAAGGTTCCTTGGTATGCCAACATGGTAAATTACTTGGTGTCCAAGCGGTTTCCTAGTGGGATAAGTAAGCCTCAGAGAGACAGGTTGAAGAGTGAGTCGAAGCATTTTATTTGGGATGATACCTACCTTTGGAAATATGGTTCAGATCAAGTAATTAGGAGATGCATCCCCGAAGATAAAGTGCAGTCGGTGCTTAATTTTTGCCACTCATACGCTTGTGGAAGCCATTTTGGGTCGAAGAGGACGACCTACAAAGTAGTTGAAAGCAGTCTATATTTGCCAATCATCTTCAAGGACGCCCTCTCGTTTTGCAAAACCTGTGAGAGGTGTCAAAGGACCAGAAATGTGTCACAGAGGAACGAGATGCCCCAGTAACCAATTGTTGTTTGCGAGATCTTCGACATGTGGGGTACAAACTCTATGGGGCCATTTCCTACATCCTATGGCAATGTCTATATTCTTCTTGCGGTTGACTACATGTCAAAGTGGGTGGAAGCCAAGGCCACCCGGACCAACGATTCAATGGTGGTTGTAGACTTTGTGAAATCCAACGTATTTGCAAGATTTGGGATTCCAAAGGCCATCATTAGCGACCGAGGAACCCACTTTTGCAACCGAATGTTTGAATCACTGTTGAAGAAGTATGGGGTTGTTCACAAAGTCTCCACACCCTACCACCCTCAAACGAACGGTATGGCAGAGACATCAAATCGAGAGATTAAGTAGATCCTGGAGAAAACAGTCCAACCAAACCGGAAAGACTGGAGCTGATACACGTTAATTATGCATGTAATTAGGTCGATTTATGATAGTATTTTTATAGGAATTATGTGCATAATTGGTCAAGAATTGGATAAAGACTATGAATTGGACCATTTAACGTATTTGACTTGTTTTAAGGTATTTTTGAGTATTTTCAGGAGTAAAAGTCATGATTTACGACTAAGGGACGAAAAAACAAGTCGAAGAGGCGTTTAAACCGAACAAAATTGGCGAAAACCGGTCCAAACCGGCCAGAATCGGCCCAGACCAGCCCAGACCAGTCAAGAGGACAAACTAGAGCAGATATGACACGGCCGTGTCAGGAGCTTGCATCTAGAAGATGCTCTGTGGGCTTATAAGACGGCGTACAGACGCCGATAGGGATGTCCCCATATCGCATCGTTTATGGAAAACCATGCCACTTGCCTGTGGAACTTGCACATAAAGCCTATTGGGCAATCCGAAAATGCAATACGAACTTGGATGAGGCTGGAGTGCATAGGAAGTTGCAGTTACAAGAGCTCGAGGAGATAAGAAACGAAGCATTCGAAAATGCTTTGTTGTACAAGGAAAAGACGAAGCAATTTCACGATGCAAGAATCTCGAGAAAGGAATTTGTGGTGGGAGATAAGGTACTCATGTACCACTCCCGACTTAAACTGTTCCGGGTAAGCTGAGGTCCCGTTGGGTTGGACTGTTTGTGGTTAAAGGTATATCACCACATGGAGCGGTGGAGATAGAAAGTGAAAAGACCGGAAAGAGTTTCAAGGTCAATGGGCATCTTCTCAAGCCCTATCTTGAGAACTCACAAGGAGGCGGCATGAGGGAAGAACAAGTGGAAGACTTGGAAGATCCACACATAGCATAAACGGGATTCCGTCGGGCCAACAACGTTAAACAAAGGCGCTTATCGGGAGGCACCCCGACGGTATCTTTAAACTTTTGCATTTTCAAATTCATAGTTTAGTTGCTCAATAAATGCCTTGCGGCATATTTGATATTTTTGTTTAGAATTATGCAGGTATAAATCAGAACAATCAAAATATAGCATGGAATGGGGGTGAAGGGGACCAAAATGAAGCCGAGACACAGAAGGAATCTCGGCCGAGACGTCACGCAGGCCAAACAGGGCAATTTGCTGGAAAGATATCTCGACCGAGACACACACGCATCTCAGCCAAGATTTAAGAGAGCTCCAATTGGCCCAAAATTGTTGGAGGCTTGTCTCGGCCGAGACACCAAGTCATCTCGGCCGAGATCAACTTGTCCAGAAAGGGGCACAATTGCTGGAGACCTATCTCGAATGAGACACCAAGTCATCTTGGCTGAGATCACCTTGTCCAGAATGAGGGCAAAATTGCTGGAGACCTATCTCGAATGAGACACCAAGTCATCTTGGCTGAGATCACCTTGTCCAGAATGGGGGCAAAATTGCTGGAAAGAAATCTCGGCCGAGACACACACACATCTTGGCCAAGATTCATTGCTGAGCCAAACAAGCCTGAAATCAAGGAACGGATCTCGGCCGAGACATGAAGCTCGGAATTGCATCTCGGCCGAGATTTCGTGCAGGTATAAATACCTCTGTGCGCAACAGCAGGTCATTCCCCCCCCCCCCCCCAAACGCGATTTGCGCACACACACACTCAAAGTCACCATCTTCACTCAATTTCTTCCTCTTAAATTCACACCACACCTCACCCACATCACCACACACACTCAAAGTCACCATCTTCACTCAATTTCTTCCTCTTAAATTCACACCACACCTCACCCACATCACCACACACACTTCTATCTGAAGCAAAGTTGGAGTCGGGTCGAAAAGAGCGCGAAAAAGTTCACTTCAAAAATTTTCGATCAAAATTGTGATACAATTCGCACATATGGCAAACATTTCCAATTATTATCCTATTGCAACTAAAATCGATCAATACTCAACAAAAATAGGTCAATTTCTTTACATTATAAACAAGAGTCTAAAATTGCCTAGTCTTCACCATAATTTCAACTAATTGACCTAATAATCGAGCATGGCAATCAAATCAAATTGCTACAGGATAACAATAAGGGATGCATGCCATGTGTTCAGTGATATGTCACAATCAATTTCAACTCAAAATTTAGAACTTTTCAACCTAATCCTCATCCCTCATCAACCAATCATGCAAATACAAGAGCTACCACGACAAATTAAGTTCCAACTTCTGAATGAGGAAAAGACATTGAGCCATGACAATCTGAGAGATATATACGGCTTCAAAAGGCCAATTATTAACAATGCAAATGCTTTGAGAGAGTTTGACGTGCAACAACTCTGGGGGCAAATTACTGCCGCCCCTAGAATAGTTGCACCCCAGGCTTACGACCCAAGGAGCTCCAGAATGAATTCCATAAGAAGCCCGGTGGTAAAGTATGTGCAGAAGTTGTTGAGCTCAACCATCTGTGGCAGGAAAGAGATTAGTTCTCCTCGATTGTACGAGATGGAGATTTTATGGTCTATTGTGGACAAAAGGTGGAGGGACTTTCAGTGCGACATGATATTGAGCTTTCAAAAGATAGTCAAGGAATTGAGGACAGAACGGAAGAGAGAGACAAAGGTTCCAGACTCGATCTACTGTGGGGCTCTGATTACCCCCATCCTCGAGCATTACAATGTACCCCTCTCAGAGTACACACCCATCAGCACTGACTATTATTTAGACTAGGAGGAGATGGAAAATATGAGAATTGCCATGCTCGGGTACCAAGAGGGAAAATCGGATCCGGCTGTCCCCTATGTCCTCCAGAATGTGGGACCGTACCTTTGTCTCCCAAACCCCAATCTGACCTACATCGAGCGCCTGGAGAACAACATGCCAAACTTGGCGCTGAGCTCGGATGATCATTTAAGAGAATCAAAGGATCCGACTAGTGCCGAGTTAACATGCTACCAGAGAGGGAAGAAGCCACGGACTGTGGCAAGGGAGATAAGTACGGGGCATGCAGAAGGGAGCAGTCAACCAAGAAGGAAGAGACCGGCATCTGCCGTTCGGTCTAGGGCCGAGTTTCGGGAAGAGCACAGTGACTGGCTAAGCAGTTTAGAGTCGGCGTGCAGGACATCAAAGCTGATATCAGTGCCATGAGGGGAGATGCCCATCAAATGAGGGAGGAAATGAAAGAAATTAAAGAGAGTCAGAACAAGTTACTAGCCTTGTTCAAAAGCATCCAAGGATGTTTTACTGGCTAGAGCCCTCGAGACGTCAGGCCTTCCAAGTCACTGTGAGTAGAGCACCGAGAATGCCTTGCCTATTTCTTCACAAACTTAGTTGCAAACTAAGTTTTGGGGGGAGGGGGAGGGGGAGGGGAATAGGGGTTGGCCACTCGAATTCCCGAACCCCCCTCATGCCTCTTTTCTGATTCCTTATGACTGTTGACTATTTTGGATTGTATTATTGGCATGTGTGCCTCTTTTCTGAAACTTGCTCATTTTGGTTTGACGGCCTGTGTGCCGATTAGATTTGAATGATTGCCTTTGGTAGCTTTCTTGGATGTTGCTGTTTAACTATAGATGACTTTGGTGGGCCTGTGAGCCTTTGCTGATCTCTGGTGATTTATGAGCATTATTGTTGGTATTTTGCACATTTAGGAATAATGATGTTGTTTATTTTTTATTTTTTGGAGTCTAAAGCACATTATTGAGATTGACTAGATCCACTACTCTCAAGACATAACACTTTTTTTTGGAGTCTAAAGTGAGTCTTTGAGCCTAAAGCATACTCCCATTTTTGGAGTAAAATCAAATTTTCTTTGAATGTATGCAATTTCCTCTAGAACTTGGCCTAATTCTCTACCTTTGAGTAAGTCGTTATGTGTGGTGACAATGAAAATGAATTTAGGCATTTCTTGATTTAAGCCCTTTTCAAAAGCTTGAAAATAATTCCTTTTGACCAAAAATATATACATTGCCCCTAGTTAGCCCTTTGAGCTTGAGCTTAAGCCTTTTTGTTTGATACCCAACACTACAAGCCAATTTCCCTTTCATTTGGCCTTTGAAACCCAAATGGACTATTGAGTACAAGGGAGGCGGTTGGAAGGTAGTTAGTTTGGAAATTGGGATCGAATTTGGGTAAACTACTGGAAAACGAAGAAGGGTGAAAGGAAACACGTGAAATAGGCTAGAATCGAGAACATTAACCTCTCCATAATTTGTAATTAGTCATGTAATTTGAGGGGTAGATGGGTAGTGCACGACTCATTTAGTCCGTTTTATAGTCACTTTTACCTAAAAATTGTCCCACCTTATCCCAAGCCAACGTTACAACCCATATAAAGACCTAATTGATTCATTGTCACGCATGTCAAGTATAATTTTGGGTTTAGATGATTGGCAAGCCTTTGGTAGGCGTTATATGCATTTCAATGCGAGTGTAAACACAACTCTTTTTAATGCACTCGATAGAGAGAGATACACTCACCCGGTGAGGATCTTAAGTTAAAAGTGCTATGTCTTGAGAGTAGTGGATCTAGTCAATCACATATGCTCACTATTATCATGCTCGCTTCATCTTTTTCATGGAAACTCTCTGAAATCAAATACCACTAAAATCTTCCCTAAACACATGTCCTTTTGTCTTTCTCTTTATTGTTCGGGACTAACAAGTTCTAAGTTTGGGGAGATTTGGTACACGTGTCCCGTACACGCACTTTAGGGCTCTTTTAGTGCCATTTTAATGTCATTAGTGTGCATAATCACGTGTATTTAGTGCTTTTGTATTCTCATGGACAAAATAATGTGTTTGTGTTGTTTATGTGTTAAAATAGGTGCAAAAGGATCGGAAAAAAAAAAATCAAACGATCGAGGCAACAAAGGACAGGGCTGAAAGTTTGATCTCAGCCGAGACAGGAAGTAAATCTCGATTGAGATGACTCCCCAGGGAAATCCTGAGATTTTGAGAAACTGAAGATCTCGGCCGAGACAGGTGTTGCATTTCGGCCGAGATGACTCTCCAGGGAAAATCAGAAATTCAAGAGATCAAGATCTCGACCGAGATGAAACCCAATCTCGGCCGAGATAATTTAAGCCCTAAAAAGCCCTAAATTCTCTTTTTCACATCTCGACCAAGACACAATTGCATCTCGGCCGAGATCAGCCCTCGATGCACAAGCTTAAAAACCCCTCTTTCACGTCTCGGCCAAGACACACTTGCATCTCGATTGAGATTCTGTGCCCTGTTTTAAATTTCTGAACACGATTTTGCCTATTTTTTACCAATACTTTTCTCTCTTATATATATATCCTCCCATTCGAATTTACCCTATCTTCGACACAAATTTGGAGTACTTTTCAGCCACCATCACTTCCAAGGAGGAGAGAAGGGCAAGAAGGAGTCATCTCATCTTTCCCATTGATCACCCTTGGGTTCTATCATTCTATTTTCATGATTTCTTGTATTTCCTTTAATTTCTGATAGTTTTGGGTAGAATGGGTGAGTAGCACCCCATTTTCTATCCTTGATCATGTTGAACCTTGATTGAAGATGACTATGTGATTATTGGCTTTTGGTGTTACCCTTTTTATGCAATTTAAATGTTCTATAATGCTTATTTGAATTGTCTCATGCCTAGACGCTTGTTTTAGGATTGATCACCCTTTAGGAAGCATTTATTGTTTGTTGCTAGAGATTGGAATTCACTTTCCGTGATTGTTGAAGCTTCAATCTCCCTTAGTAGTGAACAATGCTTGATATCATTGGTGGCATTATAGAGTTTGGCCTCTAAACCCAATTGATTCGAGCTAGTTCATGATCATCCAATATCAATTAGTGTGAAAAGAGCTTGTTTGGATCACTAATTGATTTGGGTAGGGATAAATCGATAAATGGACCTTCGATTTATCCACAATTAAGGAACAACACAATTTACATAAACGGACCTTGTAGTTGTGGGATAAGGATTTAAATTGCACTAAATTGGGGCAGGAACAATAACCCATAGGTAGTCGGATTCAAGGGGATACTAGATCGAGGGTAGGCCTTTATAATATATTCAAAAATCGACAATATTTGCTTGTTGTCTTTCTTTAATCCTTTGATTAATATAAAACACCAAAACATCTATTGCTTTTCTAGATTGGTAGTTGTTACTTGTTAGAATTTAGTTGTTATACTCAATCAACACCGCCCTCCCTCCCATTTACTTGTTTATATTTATTGTTTTTATTCCAACTTAAATCACTAATTGCTTGAAGTATTTGAATCAACACTACTCAATCGTTCTCTGTGGGATCAAGTCGGACTTACCACTTTACCTAGTAAAGTCGGGAAAGTTCGGAAATCAATTTAATTATTCTAATTTGGCAGTGCAAACGGTTCAACAACGCGTTTGTTTTTCTCCCTACCAGAGTATCACAGTGTGTAGATCAAGATCCAGTGAAATGAATGAATTTAGCTGCATTCAATGTAAGTATTCGCTTATCCTAATTTATTGCTGTAGGGTGTTAGATTTATGGTATTATGACCGTAAATTCCCAACAGTGGTGCATGAACCAGGTTTTGATCTCCTATTGCCTGATAATTACTGATGTATAAACTTGAAAAGATTTCTTGGGAATTTTTGGCCGAAAATTTTACTGGATATTTCCCATGACCAACATGTTATGTCTGCAAAAATTCAGAATTTTTGGTCTCACGGATTAATTTTTAAAACAATACAATGTCAATTTTTTTATTTTTTACCTATAGTTCCCGTCTATTATGTTGATGAATGTTTTCGAGTTTTCACATGTCGAAAGTACATGATTTTAGGGTTCCAAGTTTGTTTTGCATTTATCGGAGTCCAGATGAATATCTTATGAATTTTTTGTGTTCCGGACTTAATCTCATAATACTATATTTTAATAGGGCATTCTCTGAAAATATGATATACTAATTGTATACTATTTGTGCCTTTACTCTCCCCTTACTTGAGTGATGCTCATTTTTTGCATTTTTAGTTGTCTAATTGAAAAACTGAGCATACCACTAGAATCAGAAGGGTTATTAGAGGGCATAGCCAGAACTCGGTCGCCAGATTCCAATGACAAGGCAACACGTGTGTTGCATGCGTGTGACGGTGAGAGTGGGCGTGGGCGGATGGAGTTAAGGCTAAGTCAGCGGCTGAGTCAAGGGAGTGCTTCTACTAATTAAGTTGCTAGATATATCCGACAATATCTTACTAAGGAAGGTTCAAAATCACAAACCACCTCCCATGATGCAATATTGTCTCGTATGGACTGAGTATGTGAGTCAACATTTATAACATACATGAATTTCCAATCATGTGGGGCATTGTTAGAATTTGGCCTTTAAGAAGTTACGTGTTTGCTTAACTTCGTTTAAGTTTTAAGTGGTGGTATACTTGATTTAGTAGGAATCAAGTTGTGAATTCAAAATCATGATTTTGTTTACCAGAATATCGTGTATTAACTTTCTCAAATCCGAATTGGGATGGTGAGAAACTATCGCCTAAACCACTTAAAATATGAAGTGGGTGTGGATGCGCATCCAACCCATGTTTCGAAAGAATAAGAGTTCATGATGTGGATTCTAAATTATAAGTTGGAAAGCTATAGAGAGGTGTTAAATGATGATATTTACGGGTGGGTAAATGAGCATCATAAGGGTGCGTGCACGTGCTCGGCTTGGCTCAAGGAAGGTTAAGTGTTATTAAATAAGTTAACTAATAATTATAAAAAAAGTCGTGTAAGTATGATATGGTGGTTTTATAAATGTCTATTTTTAATAAATTGATCAAAGATACAAAGTTATACAGTTGTCAAATAAATTTCTAATTTTGAAACTAAAAGTATATGACAATTAAGAGAACAAAAAAACATGCGCACACACCAAAAAAAACAAATAGAATTTTAACGTCGTATAACTCCTCTTCATCTTCACCATGAACACACTCCTTGTGCACTTATATCATACAAACAAAGCAAACTATTGTGGTGACTTCATGAAATAGGATATATAAATATATATATACATATATATATATATATATTATGGGAACCGACGTAGCAGTTTTTTACATATGATACATCATTAACACATCAACAGGTGCTCATGAGTTGTCGAGCGTAATTGTGTGACATATTAAAACTTATGTATATATTGTTGGAAAATATAAGCCTAAAAATGACGTTACAACTAACATCTTGTACATTGACACTACTAGTTCCACGATCTGTTCCAAAATAAACAAGTAATTGGAACGAAACTTCTTATGGAATCATAATTTGTTTTGTTACGACTGGATTTTGACACGTACATATGATTGTTGTAGATATTGTTGTACTCCACATAATCGGAAAAATAGGATCTCCAGGAACTTTATCACAAACCTACAAAACATAAGTTGGTACAAGGGGCAACCAAGATAAGTCCAAGATTCTTTTCGCTAGACAAATACGCCCTGCTCAGGTGCTCACGGTCACTGGCGTAATGTCGACAAGATACAACGACTGACATCCCAAAGGTAGTACACTCCGAGCCTTTGAACTCCGATGAACTAATGTGTTGAGAAACATGCATATATCATGTATGACGTTATGTAACTATCTCGTATTTCCATGGTTTTGTATTCTACCAAATGCACTGTAAATGTCTATCTTATTTCAAGGAATTCTCAATTAGTGGGGTATTTATTGCAACATAATGACCAATAAGTAATGAAAGAGTAATTGCCAAGTGCCTCTTGACTTTTCATCCTCCCATAATAAATGTGACTTTTAATTTAGGTTGTTACTTTGCATTAATTGCATCCCTTAATGGTGGCTTTATAACATGTTATGACATTCATTCATGATGTCGCTTAACTCCAATGAGTTACACATCATGGAGGTTACAAGAAGATATTCAAATGATCAAAAACTAATATAATCTAAATAAGAAACAAATCAAAAGATATCCTAACAAATCAAAGATAAAACCAAAACATATCAAATCTTAATTAATAAATATAATAATATCTAAACATATCTTCATCTTCATCATTCTCCTCTCCGATTCGTCCCCCAATCGTGCTCGGTCTTGTGGCAAACTTCAAAAGTCCGAAGGTGGACTTGAACATCCTTAAATTTGTGAAACCAAAGGGTAATGAAAACATCCATAAATTAAGCTTCAAGTGAGGAAGAACATTAACAACTTCCACAATCACTGAACTATTTTAAGGAATCTTGGCCTTGAAGATAACCACATCCAAAAATTGATCAGCGTATTCCTCATTGGCTTCTCATCATCGGAAAAATGGTGGTTCATCAGACCCATGGATAACCTCCAAACAAGTATCAACAATTTTCTCATGAGAAATTGTATCACCAATCTCCTCGTAAAAAATTGGTGGGTCATCATAGCCACCATCATCAATTTTATACGAGAATGATTCATACGATGGAGAAAATAGATCGTCAATTAAAGTCCTATGGACATCCAATTCCTCATCGAAAATTAGTAGTCCATCATAACCACCATGATCAATTGCCAACAAGTTGATTAGCTGTCGGATTTGCATAAAATTGTCTTCATACAACTCCTTATCAAAAATAGTATCAGGAACTAGTTGACAGCTCAGAACCATCATCGAGATCGTAACCGGTCTCTGATTACCAACTGATGCAGCGAGAATCATGGCGAAGAACAATAATACACGAGTCTAAATTCGTTGATTCTAAAGAATACCGGAAAGAGACGTAAAGGGGAATAAAACCCGTTTCTATTCATTATATTAAAATCAACTATCTATTACAATAGAGAAGATCCCTATTTTTCTAGTAGATTAAATTAGGCCCTAAGAAGAAAATATGATCTAAATAAGAAACAAATCAAAATATATCCTAACAAATCAAAGATAAAATCAAAACATATCAAATCCTAATTAATAAATGTAATAATATCTACACATATCTATATATTCATCATGATGTCAATGATGATTATATGATAGGATGATAATTATTAAAAAATATGGTTGGAGCTTGTGGACGAATAATTAGTTGGAGATAGTGATTGATCAATCGATTTAACACACACACACACACACACATATATATATATTTTCGTGTGTGTGAATTCATTTTTTATTTTTTTTAGCTTGTATGTTAATTTAATAGATTTGCAGTGAACAATTTAATATTACTTTTTTTAATGAAATGGGAATTAAAAAGAAACCAAATATTATCAAAGTAAAAAGAAAAATAGAAAGAGAAGAAACAACATCGCAATAAATTTTGGCTTTCCTGTTGTGCGTACCAAACAAACTATATTTCATGCCTTTATTTTTGGCGGAAATCTATGCTACCTTCGCAGTAGTGCTTGCACTTCCATTCTCTGTGCGTTATGTAGATAATTAATAATAAAAAATAAACCATTAATTTGAAATAGCATCCCACATGACATACATCTACTATAATGCAGGTAATACCTACAAAGGTAGCATAGAACTTTCCTTTTTTGTCTATAATTTTCTGCCTTTTATTTTTTGTTAATTGTCTCTCATGCTCCTCTCTATATATTTTCTCTATAATTTATCACACTGCTTTATATTTGGTTTTTCCGTAAAATTCTCAATTTTGTTCGAAGTCGTGTTTCTTAATTTGTGAACATGAAAAAATACTCCATAGTATTTACACCGATTACAACTCATTCGGTTCAGAGAAATCGGTAGTGGTGACGGAGAAGATGGCGGCCTCTAGAGCCACGAACATCCAGAAAGAAATTAGTGAGGCTCGACAAATGAAAGGGGAAACACTATATGAGTATTGAGAGAGATTTAAAAATCTTGTAGCGAGTTGCCCTCAACATCAAATCACAGATCAACTCCTATTCAGTATTTCTACGAGGGTTTATCATTGTCAGATAGGAATATGATTGATTCGGCGAGTGGAGGTGCTTTGGTAGATAAGGCCCCAACGTTCGAGCATTGATCTCGAAAATGGCTGCGAATTCTCAACAGTTGGGCTGTCGTGAGCTAATGAGAACGGTGAAGAAAGTTCATGATTCTTCCACTGGTGATAAAATTGAGCAGTTGACTAACTTGGTCAAGAAAGTTGCTTCGGGGGACAATCAAGTCCCAAGGCCATGCCAAATATGTGAGACGACGGATCACACTACCGACACTTGCAAAATACTTGGGGATGAGCTTGAGCCTCATGTCACTGCGGTTGGAAGCTTTCAAGGAAGAAGGTATGATCCCTTCTCCCAGTCATATAACTTGGGGTGGAGGGATCATCCAAATTTTTGATATGGTAATCAAGGGGTCCAACAAGGGGATCAAGGCTAAAATCGAGCTCCTCAACCACGAGGGATGTATCAACCGAAGCAAAACACCGAGTCATCGTCTAACTCATGTCTAGAGGATATTGTCAAAAGTTTGGCTACCAACACAGTCCAATTTCAGAAGGACACTCAATCATGTATAAAGAATCTTGAAACACAAGTGAGCCAACTCGTAACTGCCGTGAGCCGACTTGAAAATACCAATAATGGAAAATTATCAGCTCAGCCGGAAATCAACCCCAGGAACATCAATGCCATCACCCTCAGAAGCGGACTGATGCTTGGAGAGCTTAACAAGCCCAGACATCCTTTGGAGGATGAAATTCAGGGAGAAATTGAAGGTTGCTTCGAAAAAGCGGTCGCGCCCGCGACCAGGTATACGAAGGCCCTCCTCCGTCTTCGTTTAGTTCGTCATGACTGCAACCCCCAGTCGCAGAAGCGACCCCTGCCGTTAAAAAAACTGGAGTTTCACTTTCTATCCCGACTCAACCACTCCCATTTCCAAGCTGAGTTGCAAAAACAGTGGATAAGAACAAGGATAAAGAGATGTTGGAAGTGTTCCAAAAAGTGGAGATCAGTATCCCCTTTGATTGATGCCGTAAAACAAATGCCGAGGTATGTTAAATTCCTCAAAGGGTTTATGTACCAACAAAAAAAAGCTAAAGGGAGATGAAAAGGTGATCATGGGAGAAAATTTCTCCGCAATCTTCTAAAAGACGATTCCATAGAAAGACAAGGATCTCGGTAAGTTTGTCATTCCTTGCAAAATAAATAACCAAAAAATTGAACGTGCTATGCTAGACGTAGGAGCATCAATCAATGTCATGCCTCGTTCTATTTTTTAAACCTTGAACTTAGGGCAACTAAAAGAAACACGAGTCATCATTCAACTAGCCGATCGAAGCACTTCATACCCCGATGGAGTAATCGAAGACGTGCTAGTTGAAGTTGATGAACAAGTATTTTCGGTTGATTTTTATGTTTTGGACATGCAAGGCGATTCATCAATCTCCACATATATCTTATTTTGGAGGCCATTTCTAAACTCCTCCCAAACTAAGATAGACGTTTGTGAGGGTACACTCACGATGGAGTTTGATGGAAGAACCATGCAATTCAATATTTTTTATGTCATGCGGTTTCCTGAGGATGTTCATTCCGTATTTTCTATTTATGTGATTGATCCAATTAAAGAGGAGGTGTTTGAGTTGACATGAAGGGATCCGGTGGAAGTTGTACTTACCACTCAATTACAGAAAGGTGAAGAAGAGTTTTGGGAGAAAAATGACGAGTTGGTGGAGTTAGTGACACATTTGCGCGCATGACCGCACTGTCGGGCGTAGTCAAATTAGTTATTTATTTTTATTCTAGCTTTCCTTTTCTAAGTAGTAGAAAGAGTAAGTTAGGGTCGATCCCACAGGGAACAAGAAAATTAATTATGTTAATGTATTTAACCTAAATTATGTAAATAATAGTAATAATATATAATATATAATAAAGTATGGGGGAGTTGATTGGAATTAAGTAACTATTGCATATAACAAGTAAACTAGTAATTTAAAGATGAATTCAAATATAAGAAGATATTCCCGCGTTTAACCAAGTATCCCTTTAGTCTAGATTATCCTCGTAATTAATGCAACTGTTTGACAAATTAGTTTTGAAACCCCTATCCCAAAATTAACAAGTACGTTCTGCTAACCTTGTTACCCCTTAGGTGTAATTAATCACAAGTACACTATGCAATTAATCTATCCGATTAAGTGGTCTTAGGATACGATCTCTAAAACACCGTTAACCGAACGCATAGGATACCAGGGCAACAGGTTAGGTATGGTGTTGTACTCACAAGCTCGATACAAGTGATCACGACTTATGTTATCCTAGAGAATGAATTCACTAGTTGCTACTCGTAGACATAATTTCGTAACAATTACGGATTACGATTTATGTTCTAGCAACGATTATATGATTACTACCCAGGTGATCAATCCAAATAAAAAAACACATAAAATATATAAATAAACTGAATAACATAAATAATTCCAAAACATAATTCAGTCAAATAATTACTATAAGAACTACAAAAACATTCTCCTAGGATTCAACATCAGTTAAAGACGGAAATAAAGGAACTTAGACGATCATAGCGATGGCTAAAAATAATGTAATAATGAAAGACATGAAAATTAAACTAGAAAACCCGAGGCGATGAATCTTGATTCTTCGTGCTCTCCGGAATCCCCAAGTCACTATCTTTTTTGGACTTAGGATCTTCTTTATATAGATGGGGATGAAGTGGGCTTGAAAAGGCAATCTTCGAGCAAATCACTATGTAAACCGACTTTGTGTTTGGGCCGAGAAGGATCGTCTTGGCCGAGAGTCATGTATCAAATTCTCGGACGAGAAAGGTTGTCTCGGCCGAGATACCTCCCCAACTGAAATATGACTTTCCAACATACTTTTGTCTCGGTCGAGCATGGGTTTCTCATGCTTGGCTCGATTTTTCTTTGTTTTAGACTTGTGAGACTTGTTTCTTCGTCCATCTTCAGTCGAGTTCGACTTTTCGGTCTAGATTCACCCAAATAACTCTAAAACAAGTCAAACAACATTAAATTGCCCAATAATACAAATATGAACAATACACGGTAAATCATGCATGCAAGTGTTACTAAATGAACACTTAAATCGACCTAATGTGCATGCATAAACACATGTACTAAAATCCCCCAAACTTAAACCTTTGTTCGTCCCGAACAATTTAAAACAAAGAAGAAAAACAAAAGGACACGTGTTAAGGGTGATTTAAGTGGCGAACACAATTTCAGACAGATTTTATAAAAGCAAGACAATATGGTAATTCGAGCATATACGATATAGCAAAATCAACTACTTTCGAGACTCGATACTTTCAACGAGTGATCCTCACTGGTTAAGTGTATCACTCATCTCTCAAGTGTATAAGGTAAATTCAATTTCACTCACATTAAACTATATGCAATTCCTACCATATGCTTGTCAATCATCTAAATCAGAACTCGTACTTGACATGTGTGACAAAAGATAAAAAGGTCTTTATTTTAGGTTGTAATGTAGGCTTAAGGTAAGGTGGGAAAATTTTGGATAAAGTGACTAATCTTTGGACTAATTGAGTTATTCCTACTCAACCATCCCTTAGTACAATCACTCGATCCTCACTCTCCAAATTTCAGCAAACCATCCCACAAGAAGGTTTCTTCACCCCTCAAAAGTATGTATATCCTAAGTGCTTTTCACGCTTCACTTGGGTACCATAATTTGGGACTACCCGATTTCTCTAATCAACTCAAGCAATATAGCACTTTTAGACTCCTAACCTCCCCTTAAACAAAGACAATAGAAACACTTATGTACAATGAACTCTTTCTTTTCTCTCTCTCTCTCTCTTTTTTTTTATATAATACGTCATACTTACACACCCTCCCCCAAACTTGGTTGACCCCTTCCCCACACTTGGTTGAAAACCAAAGTTTGTGGGGAAAAGAGTGAAATGAATTGGTTCTCTAAAAACAACATAACAATTAGGAGAGGCTATTCATTCTCAATTTCTTTGCCTATCAATTCGTTTCCCATAGTTCACCTATATTGATCCCAAAATATTATCGACTACCTTCGAATCCTCCTCCCTCATACTCATTTAGTCAAATTGGGTCAAAGGTTTAAATCGAAAGGTTTCAGCTTGTAAAGTAGAGCTATCAAATAAAAAGCTACAAAGCTCAAATGGGCTAACTACGGGAAATTTTTAATTTTTTAGTCAAAGGGGAACATATTCAAGCTAAAAAACTAGGTTAGAAAACAAAAAACGCCTAAGATCATTTCCTGAGTCACAACATGTACTGACATATTCACAATAAAGAATCAGGGCAAGTTCTAGAGACGACCACATATAACCAAAGAATTCATACCAAAAGAATGCATAATTTACTCCAAAGATGGGAGTACAAAGCGGCTTAAAAACTCACAAGTCAATATTTGATCACAATCTCAAGTGCAAGCTCAATTTCATCTCAATCACATATCATGCTCTATCATAAGTCAAATTTCAAATTTTAATCAAGAATCATGAACATCATTAACTCATTGCACACTTATCCTTTTCTTAATATCTTGTCCTTAGACACACATCAAAATCAAATTAAAATCTCGGTTTGGTTTTTTTTTTTTTTATCAACTGACTCAATCTTAGTCTCAATTAAAATGCAAAATACATAACAACTAAACATGATCCAACTAGCAAAGACAGTGGCTCACAAGCCCTTTCCAACGATCAACCACATAATTGACTCACAGGCCATACAACTAATGGCTCACAGGCCAACACTCAACAAATAAACAAGAAAATAAAGCTCAAAAGAGGCCAAGTCGTCCCACTTACACCCCCTCCCCCAAACTTGGTTAAAAACCAAAGTTTTTTGAGAAAAGAGTGGTAGGACTTGGTGCTTACTTACAGTGTTACTACTAAGGTGGTGATGGAGGTGGGTGACCCCCTTGTCCCCAATAAGAGTGCATTTGTTGCCACTGATCCTCTTGTTGCTGATGCTTATTCATTTTGTTGCCTTTGCCAGCCTTCAGCTGGTCATGTTAGTCCCTATGTACTAATCAAAACTGATAAGACAATGCATCAAACATGAAATAACAATAAAATACAAAATTTAAAAGTAAAATACAATAAACGTCGGCCGGCAAGCGCCTTTGTTTTACGTCGTTGGCTCGACCAATTCAATTCCCTTTTACGTCTGTACCAAGGTAGTTTCCAGGTTGGCCCTTACCAATTTAAGCACTTTTCTTCCTTTAGCATCTCACCTTCCTCTTTACAATCCCTCAAAGATATAAAAATATTTAACTTATTCATGCATCTCATCTCAAATTTCTTTCCAACAGGAGGGTTAATTACATCATTAGGAAAAACATAATGGACATCTTTAGAGAATTTCATTGCATCATAGATGTTAAATCTAACAATGCATCCATCAAACTCAATCGTGAGGGTGCCCTCACTGACATCAATCTTTGTTTGGGCGGTATTCAATAACGGCCGCCCTAACTAACTCACCTACCTCTAGTAGTACATCTTCTATGACCCCATCAGGGTATGAGTTACTGTGGTCAACTAACTATATAACTACCCTAGTTTCTTTTGGTGGCTCAAGATTTAATGCATGAAAAATAGAGCGAGGCATAACATTTATGGATGCACCGAGATCTAGCATAGCTCGCTCTATGGTTCGATTACCTATCTTACAAGGGATTACGAACATACCTGGGTCCTTGCACTTTAGAGGGATCTTCTTTTGGAGGATGGCTGACACATTCTCCCCCATGATCACTTTCTTGTCCCCTTTCAACCTGCATTTTTTAGTACATTAATCTTTAAGGAACTTTTTATACCTTGGGATTTGTCTGATTGCATCGATTAATGGGATGTTTATCTCAACTTTTTGAAATACCTCCAAGAGCTCCTTTTCCTTATTATCTTTCACTGTCTTTGCAAGTTAACTAGGAAATGGGAGTGGTTGAGTCAGAACAGGTGGCAAAGGAGGTTGTTTCTTCGAGCAATGTGTCTTGACCGAAGCAGGTGGTTCTCGGCCGACATGGATTGGTAGTGCATTAGAGTCTTGGCCGAGACAAGATGTCTCGGCTGAGATGGGTTGCTTGACTCCTCCCTCATTCTTCTCAATTTTTCCTTCAACTTCCTCTTTCGAACTTTACCTGGGCGTTTTAGGCTCTCCAAGCTCATCCTCCATCCTCAGTGTGATAGCACTCACGTTCTCGGGTTAATCTCCGGTTAGGCTGACTGCTTGCACTCTCCAAATGACTCACAACAGTAGCTAATTGACTCGCTTGAATCTCAAATTTCTTGATGCTCGACTGTATATCCTTCTGGAACTGAATAGTGTTAGTTGCCAATGTTTTGACGATGTCTTCTAATGATGAACCGGGAGCTTGCTCAGTCGGTTGCTTCTGTTGGTATCCCTTGGGAGGCAGTTTTGGTCTCCCGACTGCTGTGGTTGATTTCCATACCTCAAGTTGGGATGATCCCTCCATCCCAAATTGTAAGATTTGGGAGTAGGGGTCATACTTTCTTTGCCATAAATTATCTATGCCAACTGTGTTTGCATGGGCTTCGATCTCATCTCCTAGAATTCGACACTTGTCTGTCGAGTGTTCCAACGTATCACAAATACAACTTGGCTTGATAACTGCCTTGGCCCCTTCAATGGCCTTCTTAACCAGATTCATTAATGCCTCAATCTTGTCATCAATAGACGAGTTGGTTGCCTCACTCACTAACTTGATCGGTGCATCCCTACACCCAAATTGTTGTGAATTAGCTGCCATTTTCTATATCAGTTCTCTGGCTGCAGTTGATGTTTTATCCACTAGCACTCCCCCACTAGCTGAATCTATCATGTTCCGGTCCGCTAGTGATAATCCCTCATAAAAGTACTGGAGTAGTAGTTGATCGGTTATCTAATGTTATGGACAGCTTGCCACCAATTTCTTCAACCGCTCCCAATACTCATACAAATTCTCACCTTGAATTTGTCGAGCTCCACTTATTTCTTTTCTGAGGTTCATTGCTCTAGATGCAGAAAATATTTTTTCAAAAAGTGCCTCTCCATCTCCTCCCATGTAGTGATGAAGTTGGGGGAAGATAGTAGAGTCAATCATTGACCAAATCCTTCAAAGAGAATGGAAAAGCTTGTAGTTTGATCGCTTCTTCACTAACAGTAGTGGGCTGAATACTTGACCAGACAATGTGGAACTCCTTCAGATGTTTATGGAGATCCTCGGCCGAGAGGCCATGGAATGAGGGCAAAAGATGGATTAGCCTGGATTTAAGTTCAAACGTGGTATTCTCTCCCAAGTTAGGAAAAGTGATGCATAAGGGCTGGTGAGTAGTGCCAATGTTGGTCAATTCTTTCATAGACTTCTCTTCTGCCACGTTTATTTGTTCGCTTTCAGATGCAAAGGAACAAGTGAATGCCAAGTATATACAAGAATAATAATAATAATAATAATAATAATAATAATAATAATAATAATAATAATAATAATAATAATAATAATAATAATAATAATAATAATAATAATAATAATAATAATAATAATAATAATAATAATAATAATAATAATAATAATAATAATAATAATAATAATAATAATAATAATAATAAAACTAATGATGGTTAATACTAAAAACACAATTAATTTCAACCGGTCTCCGGCAACGGAGCAAAAATTTGACCGCACTATTGTGTGCAGTCAAATTAGTTTTTTGTTTTTATTCCTAGCTTTCCTTTTCTAAATAGTAGAAAGAGTAAGTCAGGGTCGATCCCACAGGAAAGAAGGAAACTAATTATGTTTATGTATTTAACCTAAATTATGTAAATAATAGTAATAATATATAATATATAATAAAGTATGGGGGGAGTTGATTGGAATTAAGTAACTATTGCAGATAATAAGTAAACTAGTAATTTAAAGATGAACTCAAATATAAGAAGGTATTCCCGCCTTTAACCTAGTATCTCCCTAGTCTGGATTATCCTCGTAATTAATGCAACTGTTTGACAAATTAGTTCTGAAACCCCTACCCCAAGAATAAAAAAGTACGCTCTGCTAACCTTGTTACCCCCTTAGGTGTAATTAATCACAAGTACTCTCTCAAATTAATCTATCCGATTAAGTGGGCTTAGAATACGATCTCTAAAAAACCGTTAACCGAACACATAGGATACCAGGGCAACGGGATAGGTAAGGTGTTGTACTCACAAGCTTGGTACAAGTGACTGCGACTGATGCTATCCTAGCGAATGAATTCATTATTTGCTACTCGTAGACATAATTTCGTAACAATTACGGATTACAATTTATGACCTAGCAACTTTTATATGATTACTACCCGGGTGATCAATCTAAATAACAAAACACATAAAAGATATAAATAAACCGAATAACATTAATAATTTCAGAACATAATTCAGTCAAACAATTACAGTAAGAACTACAAAAACATCCTCCTAGGGTTCAACATCAGTTAAAGACAAAAATAAAGGAACTTAGCCTATCATAACGATGGCTAAAAAAAATGTAGTAATGAAGACATGAAAACTAAACTAGAAAACCTGAGAGGATGAATCTTGATTTTTCATGCTCTCTGGAATCCCCAAGTCCAAGCTTCTAAGTCAATCCAAAACTTTCTTTTTCGGACTTGGGATCTTCTTTATATTGATGGGGATGAAGTGGCCTTGAGTTGGGCTTGAAAAGACAATCTTCGAGCAAATCACTGTGTAAACCGACTTTGTGTCTCGGTCGAGAAGGATCGTCTCGGCTGAGAGTCATGTATCAAATTCTTGGTCGAGAAAGGTTGTCCCGGCCGAGATGCCTCCCCAACTGAAATATGACTTTCCAGCATACTTTTGTCTCAGCCAAGCATAATTTTCTCATGTTTGGCTCAATTTTTCTTCGTTTTAGACTTGCGAGACTTGTTTCTTCGTCCATCTTCAGTCTAGTTCAACTTTTCAGTCTAGATTTACCCAAATAACTCTAAAACAAGTCAAACAATGTCAAATTGCCCAATAATACAAATATGAGCAATACACAGTAAATTATGCATGGAAATCTCACTAAATGAACACTTAAATCGACTTAATATGCATGCATAAACACGTGTACCAGCATACCGAAGCCATCTCGACCAAGATATGAGCAAAAGTCCATCCCGTTGTCGGGCTCACATCAAAAGATGCTACCTTCTACGGTTGAAGCTCCTACTCTCGAGCTCAAATCTCTTCCCAACCATTTGAAATGTGCCTACTTAGGGGCGAGTGAGACACTTACGGTAATCATCTCATCCAAGTTATCTTCAAATCAAGAAACATCCTTGATCGAGGTCCTTAAAGAGCACAAGAAGGCAATTGGTTAGACAATAGCCGACATCAATAGCACTAGTCCTTCCCTTTGCATGCACCAAATTCTTCTAGAAGATGATTCAAAGCTGAGTGGGAAGCCTCAAAGGAGGTTGAGTCCACCTATGATGGAGGTGGGCAAGAAAAAAACAATCAAGTTGCTAGATGTTGGGATCATATATCCCATTTTTGACAGCCAACACATGAGCCCAACCCAAGTGGTACCCAAGAAGTCGGGGGTGACGGTTGTGAAGAACAAGGAAGGGGAATTGGTTCCCACCCATTTGCAAACCGGGTGGAGGATGTGCATTGAATACCATAAATTAAACATCATAACCCGAAAAGATCACTTTCCCTTACCATTCATTGATCAAGTGCTCGAAAGACTGGTGGGTCATTCCTTTTATTATTTCTTGGATGGCTTCTCCGGGTACTTCCAAATAGCCATAGCGCCGCAAGATCAAGAGAAGAATACATTTACATTTCCCTTTGGTACATTTGCATGGAGAAGGTCATTCGGGCTATGCAACGCTTCGAAAACCTTTCAAAGATGCATGGTAAGTATTTTTTCCAACTACGTAGGGAACATTATTGAAGTTTTCATGGATAATTTCAACGTTTATCGTGAATCTTGTAACAAATGTCTTGAAAACTTTGTGAAAATCTTGAAAAGATGTGTGAAAACAAATCTTGTGCTTAATTGGGAGAAATGTCATTTCATGGTAGAACAAGGAATAGTTTTAGGACATATCATTTCATCTAAGGGCATTGAGGTTGATAAATCTAAGGTTGACCTTATAATTGCCTTGCCTTACCCCATAACTATACAGGAAGTTCGTTGTTCCTTGGCCATACAGGTTTTTACAGAAGGTTTACCAAAGACTTTTCGAAGATTTCAGCCCCTTTATGCAAGTTGCTGGAAAAGAATGTAGAATTTGAGATGTCAACCGAATGCAAGATCGCCTAAAATAAGCTCAAAGAGGTACTTACATCACCACCTATCATCCAACCGCCGGCTTGGGAGCTCCTATTTGAAATAATGTGCAACGCTAGTGACTATGCGGTGGGGGCGATTTTGGGGCAAAGGAAGGGAAAAATGGCCCATGTGATTTACTACGCCTCGAGGACTCCAAACCCATCACAAGAAAATTATACCACAACAGAAAAAGAGCTTCTAGCCATAGTCTTTGCTTTAGAAAAGTTTCGATCTTATTTGCTTGGTACTAAAATCATTGTCTTTTCTGATCATGCAGCGCTTCGATTTCTTTTATCGAAGAAGGAAGCGAAGCCAATGCTTATAAGATGGATCCTTCTTCTTCAGGAATTCGATCTAGAGATCAAAGACAAAAAGGGGGCAGAGAACTCGATAGCCGATCATTTGAGTCGACTGACTCAAGAGGAGAGTGAGATACCCTTGAGGAAAAGTTTTCCCAATGAGTAGTTACTTTTGGCTTCGGATTCGGTGATACCTTGGTATGCCGATTTGGTGGAATTTCTTGTTGTAAAAGTGTTTCCCACCGAGATGAACAAGGCAAAAAGGGACAAATTGAGGAGTGATGCCAAGTATTACGTGTGGGATGATCGCTACCTTTAGAAGTACTGTCCCGATCAAGTGATCCGAAGGTGTGTCCCGGAATTCGAGTTCCATTCCATACTCTCATTTTGTCATACTTATGCACGTGGTGGGCACTTCAGGTCGAAGAGGACCGCACACAAAGTGTTGGAGAGTGGATTCTTTTAGCCATTTCTATTTAAGGATGCTCACACCTTTTGTAAGTCATGTCCTAATTGCCAAACGACAGGTAGTATCTCTCAACGCAATTAAATGCCCTAAAACCCAAGTGTTGTATGTGAAGTCTTTGATATTTGGGGAATGGATTTTATGGGACTATTTCCTTCATCCTTTGGTAATTTGTATATATTGCTTGACGTTGATTACATGTCTAAGTGGGTGGAGGCAAAAGCCACTCGAACTAATGATTCCAAAGTTATTGCAGATTTTGTTAAATCCAACATATTTGCTAGGTTTGGAATTCCATGAGCAATCATTAGCGATTGAGGCACGCATTTTTGCAACCGGAAAATTGAGGCATTGCTTAAGAAGTACGTCGTGATGCACAAGGTTTCGACGCTGTACCGCCCGCAAACAAACGGACAAGCCGAGACATCAAATAGAGAAATTAAGTTGGTATTGGAGAAACTTGTGCAACCAAATCGAAAGGATTAGAGCTTGAGGCCCGATGATGCCTTGTGGGCATATAGAACCGCCTACAAAACTCCAATTTGGATGTTTGCTTACCGGCTTATCTATGGCAAGCCATGCCATCTCCCCGTTGAACTCGAACACAAAGCATATTGGGCCATCCAAAAATGAAACATGGATTTCAATGAAGTCGGTTTACATCGAAAGTTTCAATTGCCAAAGCTTGAAGAGATTCGTAATGAGGCCTTTAAGAATGCTATGATCTACAAAGAGAAGGTAAAATCTTTCCATGATGCAAGGATCACCGGGAAACACCTTGTAGTAGGGGAGAAAGTTCCCCTTTATCACTTCCGACTTAAGTTATTCCTCGGCAAACTATGCTCAAGGTGGATTGGACCGTTTGTGATCACCAAGGTTTTTGCTCATGGTGCCGTTGAAATTGAGAGTGGCAAGACGGGAAAGATCTTCAAGGTGAACGGGCACCTCCTCAAGAAAGGGCCTCATTTTCGTGCAACATACCGCGCTTGCGGCATGGAGTCGCAGGCGCAACTTCAGAAAAGGGATGTCAATTTCGTGGAACTCATCGTGATCGAGACACTCTGCGCAATTTAAAGTCAGAATTCGCGATTTACAGGTCAGTTTCCCCCTCCCCCTCCCCCTCCCTCCTTTCTTCAATTTCTTGCGCAAGAACATGCATATACCCCCAAAATTCTCGATTTTGCACTAATTAAACTCCTTCAAAACATACACACACATCACTACCCGCTCAATTTCAAACACATTCGTTCGATCAAATTTGGATTTGGAGCATACTTTTGGTCGGGTGAAAAAGGGCGCGAAACTACCAACTTTGAAATTTTTCGCCTGAAATCGACTGTTAAGTGCGGCTATCCCTTCCTTTTAGTCCATTATTTATTAATATTGAATCTAATCATTTAAACTAGGGGATGATTTTATGGTAGAATGCTTATTGTAGATTTTATGGTAGAATGCTTATTGTAGATTTTTGCATTCGAACAATGAAATTATTGGCATAGATTGTGAAATTGAACGTTGATTGATATGGGAATGTTGTTTTGGATGAAATTTTTTATTTTGGAATTAGAAGTTCATTGGGGAAATTCATCGAAAACTTTATATACGTTGAAATTGCATTGTCTAGTTTAGCCATTTTCATTTGTTTGGTCTAATTCTTAAGCTTATTTATTAATCTTGTAATGATATATTGTTTCATATTATTGTGGAATGTATGTGATTTCAAATTTTATACAAATTTCTTGTTTATGTTAGTTAATTGGTCGAATTTGGCATCTCTTGGGCAATTTATACTTTAGTTTGAGTGATTTGAGTTTTTAGACTTTTGAATTGGTTGTGTATTGCGTGTAGGAACACAAATGGCTCCCCAAAAAGGTTCCCGAAAAGGAAAGGGTAAGGCACCTGAAGTTGAACCCGAGGTTGAGCAACCTCCAGTACTGGCGCCTATTGTTCATCATGTTGATAGATGGGAACTCGACATCATTCTGGAGAACCCCGCACATCGGGAGCGATTTGCCAAGTTGTACAACCGACCTATCATGCCGACCCGGTATGATCGAGATGATATTCTGGAGGCCATGGGCATATTGGACAATGTGAATACTTTATTGACTAGAGTGGGCCTCTGAGGATTTATGGAACTAAAACCGACTTACAAATGCATTGTCTTGGAGTTCTTCAGTACCCTCGAAATTCGGTCCAACTCGGAAAGGTGTGGTAAGAAGTCCGATGGCATCACATTCCAATTTTTGGGCAATACCAAGACCCTGAAGATGAAGGAATTAGCCAATATATATGGTTCCCTCAACACATCTCCGCTAGCAATGAAAAAGAGCTCAAGGCTTTTGATGCCCGAAGTTTTTGGGGCCAAATCACAACCACCCTCAATATTGTCAAGCCTCAGATTTTCTCAGCCAAAAACTCGAAGGTGACATGGATTCAGAATCTAATGGTCAAATGCATCCAAAGGCTCCTTGCGCTGACATTGTTTAGAAGAAGGGAAACAGGTGCCTGCCATGTCAATGAGCTGGAAATATTGTGGTCAATATTGAAAGGTATCCCAGGCACTTTGAAGATATTCTCGTTGATCAGTTCGAAAATATAGTGACTCGTCCTTCGGATCAGATCTTTATAGGGGGTCTACTCACCCCAATTGTCGAACATTTCGGCGTTCCGCTGACCGACTTACCACTGGTGTCCACGACATACCAGATCTACTGGGACGATATGAAGAACATGCAAATCGTCACATTAGGTTATAGGGACGGAGCAACCCACGGTCGAGAGAACAAGATGGTACCATATGTCATTCAAAATAGGGCCCCGTTCCTTTGGTTGCCTAACCCTCAGTTGACACAGAGCGTCAACCTTCGGAGTACTGAGAATCTGAATATGATCTTGAATGAGCACATGGAAGCCTCTTAGGAACCAAGTGACATTTCAAGTGAAATTGCACTGCAAAAATACCAAGTGGGAAGAGGTCCGACACCCGAGTACCAAGAGGAATACGAAGGAGGAAGCGGCCAACCGAACCGACCACCAAGGCAGAGGCCCACCTCAGCTGTCCAATCCCAATAGGATTTTTAAAAGGATGTGGATAGCCACATCCCTTCTATCAAGGAGTAGCAGCAGAGGATTCTTGAAGCTATCACTGCTAGGAGTGAAACTGAGGACAACCGTAGGGTCCGAAAGGACAACCGGTGGACCCAAATGGAGATCTTCATGGCACAAATGCAGTCGCATTGGGGCCACGATGACCCTCAGCCTCCACCACCACCACAATAGTCCCCTGTGAGTTGGAGCACCAAGGTGTACCACTTTCTTTCCCACATACTTTGGTTTTCAACTAAGTTTGGGGAAAGGGGTGGTAGTGGGACGTCTTGGTCGCTCGTGGTTTGATCTTCATATGCTACTTTATTACTTCCTTTTGGGTTGATTAGATTAAGATTTGGATTTGGTATCTTTGTCTTAATTAGTCCTTTGCAATTTTAATTGATTCGGTTTGATAGTTTGTAGTTGTTTGAGTTATTTGTTGATTTTGCATTGGTAATTTGAGTCAATAAGAACCAAGTTGGTAGTTTTGAGTAATTGTCTTGTTGTGGATAGTGATGGAGATTGATAATTGGCGAATAGTTAATGATGAGACGATTTTTGTTAGAAATTTTAAAATATGGCACATGATAGAACATAACAAGCAAATGAGATGAAATTGAGCTTGTGCTTAAAACTTTTGATCATAACTTTTACCTTGTGAGTTTTTTAGTCTTTATCATATCCCATTTTCGGAGTAATTCATACTTTCTTTCGGATTGATTTTCATTGATTGCATGTGATTGTCTCTAGAACTTACTTTGATTCTTTATTTTGAATAAAGTCGATACATTGTGTGACTTAAAAAATGATCTTAGGTAATTCTTGATTTTTAGCCTAGTTTTGAGCTTGAAAATGTATCCCTTTTACCAAAACTTGAAAATTGCCCCTAGTTAGCCTATTTAAGCTTTTAGCTTTTCATTTAATAACCCAACTTTACAAGTTGAATACCCTTTGATTTAGCCTTTCGCCTTACTTGAACTAATTGAGTAAGAGGGAGGAGGATTGGAAGGTAGCTCGGGTAAAATTTTGGGAATAAGTGGGTGTATTGATGGGAATGTTGAAAGGTGGAAGGAATACAAGTTGATAGGCAAAGAAATTGGAAAAGACTAGCCTCTCCTAGTGTTTTTTCGAGCCCTTGTAATCATTTATGTAAAAATAAAATAAAAATCGAAAAACAGAAAAGAAAAGAAAAAGTCAGATGTACATAATTAGTTCATTGCTTTTGTTGGCGAGAGGCTAATGATTTCCTAAGTGCTTCTTGATTAGTTGTCCTAAAATTCGGGTAAATAACATACCCAATTGAGAGTTTGAAAAGCACTAAGATTTTGTAGGGTGAAGAAATCATACTTTGGGATGGTTTACTAGAAAAGTGAGAGAGTAAAGAAAGAGTGAATCTTGTTCGAGGGGTAGTTGAGAGTAGTTAACTCAATTAGTCCAAGAATCAGTCACTTTTTCCCATATCTACACCTTACCTCAAGCCTACACTATAACCAAAAATAATACCTTTTTTATTCTTTGTCACACATGTCGAGTACGAATTCAAATTTAGATGATTGGCAAGCATATGGTAGTCATTGAATGTACTTCAATGTGAGAGAAAAATTCAACCTACTTGATACACTTGAGAGATGAGAGATACACTCACCAGGTGAGGATCATTTGTTGAGGGTTTCAAGCCTCAAAAGTAGTTTAAGTTGCTATGTCAAATATGCTCATTTTATCGTGATTGCCTTGCTTTCGTAAATCCATCTAAAACTAGAATCGCCACTTAAATCTTCCCTAACACGTGTCCTTTTCTTCTTTTTCTTTGTTTCAATTTGTTTGGGACGAACAAAGCTTTAAATTTGAGGAGATTTGGTGCACGTGTTCATGCATGCATTTTAGGTCGAATTAAGTGTCGTTTTAATGACATTTGCATGCATTTTCGACCGTGTATTGTTCATAATTATTTTATTAGGCAAATTGATGTGTTTGTACTCGTTTCAGAACAATACAGGTAAATTAAGACCAAAAGTCGAGTCTCAAAGAAGTTCGAAATGAAGAACGAGCCAAGGATGAAAAAGAGGCTGATGAAGAATAGGCTTCGTTCAAGTCATAGTAACCGCGACTCAAAGTCGGGCCCGCGACCAACTCGACGAGCAAACGAGCTAAAAACTTCAACAATAGTTCGCGTCCGCAACCATCGTTAGCGCCCACGACCAAGTCGACGGGCCATAAAAGTGCTTTTAGCTGTATACATGGTTCGCCGCCACGGCTCACCTTCGCGGCCGTGATCCGACACCTTGTTTTCATCCTTAAACACAATTTTAGGCCCATTTTCTGCCCAAACCCCTTACCTCTATATCTATAAGGTCCAGAATTCAAATTTTGGGCATCTTCCACTAATATTCAGCCTACATTCATCATTGGAGCAACAGTTTGGAAGAGAAGTGAAGATCAAGATTAAGGGATCATCATCTTTTGGTTCATTCTATTTAGTTTTTGTTTCTTATTATGATTTCTATTAGTTTTATATTTGTATTAGTTGCCATGAGTGGCTAGCACTCTTGTATTTAGCCCTTGATCAATTGTTGAACTTAAGCTAGGATGATTATGTAATTTTTACGGTTATTATCCGATTAGATTGTGTTTTGGGATCTTCTATGTTGTTTGATGTTATTGGTTCACACTTATGAGTTGATTTATGGTTTGATCACCCATTTTGAGGTTCATTTGTGTGTTGCTAGGATTGAATTTGTACTCCGTAACTGTTACAAATTTAATCCCAAGTAGCAAATAGGAGATCATTCTTCTAGTACAACATAGTTTATGACTAATGAAATCAAGCTTGCGAATTTTATATCGTATTTACTTTGTTGTCGTAATTCGTAATGCATTTGACCATTGAAGACTAGAGAGCTTATTCTAGGAGTCAATAAGTTGGTAGATTAGCCGAAGAGCTTATTTCGGTTAATTACACTTAAGAGACAACAAGGTTAATAGAGCTTGTTATTAATCTTGGAGTAGGGATTTTATGACTAATCTATCGGGTAAAGCATCAATTACATAGTTAATCCGGGCTAAGGGGATATTAGATCAAGGGTTGGATTCTTTTTAATATCTTAAAACCAAAATCATTTCATTGCTTTTATTTACTTGAGTCGGTAGTTTATTAATGCTTTTGGTTAATCTTTGCTTTGGTTACTTAACTGCATTAGTGGTTAGTTATTTGATATCATCCAAAACCCCCTAGCTAAAGTAGTGGGTTTAGGATAAGTATTAGTCATATATTAATTTGGTATACGTTTGATGACACATAATACACCACCTCAATTGATTTTTATTGCTTGGATCATGACAGGTCACAAACTAAAGTTAGCATCACAACTATTAGAAATAACACACATATATGTTTACACAAAATATCACAGCGGAAGCATTTTAGGAGTACTTAGATCGCCTTGATTCTGATTACTAATTGATGTATCTCCATCCTTAGTTTGTAAGACAACTAGTGTCTTACGGATTCCACATGATAAAATCCTGGAAGGTAGCTAGTGTCTTCCAAATTTCATACGATAAATCTATTTTCTCTCTCGGATGGTGAATATCATATACACAGAGGAAAACAATGTGTATATTATATGTACATATTAATTATCTGATGATACACCTTATATAGAGGGATTAATTGGAACATTATTCTATTAAGGCTTTTAATCCTTGTAGGTAGTAAGCCATGCTTCTCAAGCAATTGATAAATACCATGGCAATTTTGAGAATTTTAGATGAAGAGGGAGAATGGTTTAGAGCCTGTAAAAATTTAAAGGAGATATATAAGGTAAAAAAAGCCGAGAGACAGAAGGTAAAGTGGAATCTTAGTAAATCTAAATTTTTCACTCTAGTGGATTTATAAAACATCAAATCCCTCGAATATAGGGATAAACCCAAAATGATTCCACTTCCGGTTCACAACAACTCTAATTTTTATAATTTGAATTCAAAATTTACTGCAAAACCTCTAATCACACGCAACTGGAACTACTTCACAGAACCATTATCCACCTTGTATAATTAGAGATCATCATCATCAAGTCGGTGAAGTAATATCTTAAATGAATTTTGAGATTTCACTGATTTTTTTTCTTCTGAAAAATAATTTTAAAAAAATAATTCCAACATTCAATAGATATTTTCACATAACTTAAATGAACTTTAGAGATTTTAAATAATTTTTAGATTTTTGAATAATTATATATATTTTTTAAAGTAAATAATTATACGACTATCCAATTTCCTTGAATATATTTAGAATTATTTGAAAGTCAGAAAAATTAATTTATTTTTTTTAAAAAAATAATGATTTTGAGAATTATGCTTTTCAATTTTTTATTTTCTGATTATTTCATGAAATTAAATTTTTTTAATTTAATTATTTTCTGATTTTAAATAATTTTAATTTCTATAAATTATTTTAAACTTATTTAAAAAAAATAAATGTTTTCTAAAATAATTCTTTCAACTTTTGTATAAAAAATAATTTCTTAAATAATTTCAACATTTTTCAATTATTTTTTTATATTTTAAATAAATTGTAGAATTTAAATAAAAAATCTTTTTTGTAAACAATTTTATGACTTTTTAAAATAGTTTTTAATATTTTTTTATTTTTTCTCGACGGAAATTGCGGCTGAAGGTTGCAAGGTGAAAAAAACCCATAATTCAGGTTGTGATCTATTAAAAAATAAAGTTTAAATAAGAAATGAAAAAAAACGCATAGTACATAACGCAAAATGATTAACCCTTACAAAAGTGATTAAAAAAAAAAAAAAAAAAATCGGTCTGAGCTCATTTGGACCGTCGGGCGGCTTGAGTTGGGTAAGGTAGGCCCAATGTTTTACGAGATAGTATAAAGTTGGGTTAGCCCAATATATTTTTCAGGTTGAGCGGATTGGCCCATCTGACCGGGTTCGTTTTGACAGCCCTAATAATAGGAGACTGACCCATATAACATGAGCATCATGGGTGCGGAACCCACCTTACCAAAAAACAAATAATATTAATTTTCGTTCTCAGTTGATATATATGAGGTGAAAAGAAATAATTGCACGAAAAACAAGGTGGCCTCCATCAAGGCCTAGGCAGAAGTTATCTAGATTAAGGGATCAAATCCTTATCCTAGCCAACAACTATTTATCACATGTTGATTTAGTACCATTGCTATCGAATAAATTTGACCTTCATCTAATATATTAATAATCAATTCAGCCTTCAATTTTTATTTTATTTTAAAATAGGTGCAGGCCATATAGCATTGTGGACTAAACCGTACATAACAAACTAGATAAATTGTTCAGATTTTTCGAACCAAATTACAATTTATAAAACATCACGCATACATGACCGGTCCACGACACATGAACGAAAAAGAGTCGAGTGGCTCTGATACCACTATTATAAATAATACACATGTGTTTACTTAAAACATAAGACATCATAGTACCTGGATTGCTTTGATTCTGATTACATTTTAGGAGTACCTGGATTGCCTTGATTCTAAATACTAATTGATGTGCCTTGGTTCTAATTATTAATTTGCGTATCTCCGTTGAGGATTTATTTTGTTTACTAATGACGTGCCTTGATTCTGATTATTAATTGAGGATTGATGTGCCTTGATTTTGTATTAATTGATGTATCTCCATCCTTAGTTGATATATCTTCGTTCGCAATCTAGGCCGCCTTGATTTCGATTACTAATTGATGTGCCTTGATCATTCTCAGTCTGATACTAATTGATGTGTCTTGATCGTCCTCAAACTGGATCACCTTGATTGTGATTTTACTAATTGATGTGTCTGATTATTAATTGATGTATTTATGTGCCTTGACTGTCCTCAGTCTGATACTAATTGATGTGTCTTGAGCGTCCTCAGTCTGGATCGTCTTAATAGTGATTACTAATTGATGTGTCTGATTATTAATTGATGTATCTTCGTCCACTGGATTACCTTGGTTCTGGTTAGTGATTGATTGTGCCTTGATTCTGATTATTAATTTATGTATCTCCATCCTCAGTCTAAAAGGCAACTAGTGTCTTCCGAATTCTACACAGATTCAACACGATAAAATTCACTAGTGTCTTCCGGATTTCACACGATAAAATCCTTAGGTAAATTTCCCACAAGTTAAAATCATTCTCTCTCGTCGGGTCTGGAAGGCAACTACTACTCGTATGGTCTAGAAGGCAACTATTACTAAGAGGAAAATAACGTTTATATTGTGTGTCTACTTAGTTGTATACGATGATACAACTTCTATAGAAATATTTATTGGAGCCCTATCTAATAAGGCTTTCAATCTTTATTGGGCCTAAAACACTCAACATTAGATAATTCTACCTCCATTTCGAATGAAGTTGCACAATTTTTTTTTCGATATGTCCCACAACAATTTGCACACCCTAAAAAAAAAAACTTATCTCACAATCTCCACCTTCAAAATCTCGAAGTGAAAGACTTTGAACGTATATTTCCCTACTTATCACTTCGAGATAAGTTTATTTTTTGGGTTTTGCAATTCTCCAAACATGCCCTATAATGATTTTGGATTTATGGGTCTTCTATTGATAGTTCCAATTTTTTAGGCTCTGAATTGATAAAAAATATCTTTCAAGGCCTGAATTATTAGTTGACCTATCTTTCGGTCCTTGACTGATAAAAACCTTTTTTTCTTCGACTAACTCCATGAAATTAGATATGTATATTACCAACCAGCTGTTGCGAACCCAAGTTAAATATTAATTACCTTATTTAAAATATAGAGATAATATATTTCAAATTGGCATCGGCATATCCACTTATTTCATTATTATTAATCAATTAAAATTTTAAATAAATAATGGCTGTTAATTAATGAAGGCATTTTAGTCTTTTATAATATAATTTTATTATTTAAATGAGTGGCCTGTGCTGAAAAAAAATATGCACTGCAAATAGTCCCGTCTATCCCTATCCTATTCACCGTAGATAAGTTAATATGTCAATTACCTTATTTAAAATTTAGAGATAATATATTTACACATTGGCATTGACATATTAACTAGTGGCCGCCAATGGTGGTAAAATCGGCTCGACCAAATGGATTGTACCATGAAAATTTTGATTCGAAGTACTATTTGGTTCGATTGGCCTGATTCGATGGGCTAAAAGCCCGACGGACCATGGGCCACGAGCCGACCCGATAATCTTAATATATTATAGATGAATAGGTCGGGTCGAGCTAACTAATTTTATGCCTGATCAAGTTTTGACTGGTTGGGGTCGCTCGAATTGCTACCTATTATGGCCGCTGTAGATAGAGGAGCATTTTCAAATTCACTGATTCTTATACACACTTGGTAGGTCTTTTAATTCTCGTGTACATCAGGTTGGTCCGTGCAATCTAGATTATTCTGAACAATTTCTGGACTATTCGGTATAGTTTTATTTGTTATGTTATGGAAAAAATGTATAATAATCTTTCGCCATAAAACTAATATTTTTAATACTACCTCCGTCTCATCATATTTGCATGTAAAGTCGAACGCGTATATTAAGAAAATTTGTTTTTTGCTTTTTGGTTGAATTTTTCAGAAATGAAGATTGAGGGTGAAGATTGTAAGATAAATTTTCTTTTTAAGAATGTGCAAATTAATGTGAGACGTATAAAAAAAAATACAAATTTGAGCGTAGGGGTGTGCATCGGTCCAGAACCGAACCGAACCGAACCGATAAGGAATAACCGATAACCGATAATTCATCAAGATTGACAACCGATAACCGACCGAATAGAATTAAAACCGACCTGAAACCGAACCGAAAATATCGGTTCGGTTTCGGTTAAAACCGATAACCGATAATTTTTTGAATTTTTTATTTTTTTGCCGTAAAGAACAATTTGGGGGCTAATTTGGGGGGACTAATTTTATTTTACTTTCTTTGGGGGCTAATTTGGGGTAGTTTAAGACTTTAAGGGTACCAAACTAAAAGATAAATAAAAAATTATATCAGCATTTTAGTTATCGGTTCGGTTCGGTTATATATCGGATTTTTTGACTGATAACCGAACCGAAACCGATAACCGATAATTTTTAAAACTTAAAACCGAAACCGAACCGAAACCGATATAATCGAACCGAAATTCAATTATCGGTTCGGTTCGGTCGGTTATATCGGTTCTGGCCGAAATCTGCACACCCCTATTTGAGCGTACGGAGATCTTCATAATAAATATGTAAAAGAGAACTTTGTTCCAAATTAGAATAAAAGTATTTGTTTAATTGAGTAAACTCGGATCCTATCATATCTCAAGTAATTCTACATGATCATTCTGAGATACAAAATGATATTAAAAGGATGTAATTTGAAGTGTGGGATATGGAATTGGGTCGGAAATGGAAAGGGAGAACATTAGCCGGCGGCAACGTCAACAGAATTTTAAATTTAGAGCCACCATCTTCCCCACTACTAATAATAATTCTCACCTGAAAATGAGTCCTCCTCAGTCAACTGCCAAATTACACCTCCAAATCCCAATTTCAACTCTACAAAATTACCTTCCTCTTAAAATTAACCGCATCCTTATCTGCAGTACATTGTCACTGACAAATGACAACATACGTTTTGTCATTTATTACCAACTAAATACCATCGACAATGATTATCAAACAAGGTTTAATTCCCATTTAATCATTGGGATTCTCGAATGGATTTGTCTGTCGGATTCGATATTGTCTTCTTTTGGTCTTGGTCTATTTATTTGTTACTGTTGAGGTTTAGTGCAGCCCATGGCGTCGTTTCGTGTTTTCTCAGTGGTTTTGACCGTGTGTTGTGTGTGTGTTTTGGTGGAGTGTAATTATATGGTTTATAACACTTCGGGAGGCATTGTTGATGGGAAGATTAATGTTCATATGGTTCCTCATACACATGATGATGTTGGGTGGTTGAAGACTATCGATCAGTACTATGTTGGATCCAATAATTCAATTCAGGTAATATTATATTTTAGTCAGAAGTGAGTTGATTATTTGTAATTATACAGTTTTTTAAGAGTTGCTATGTGTCTGTTTATTAGTTTATGGAATTTGTAAGTTGAAAATGCCGTACTGGAAAGGTTTAGACTTTTTGTTTATGATTATTAGTTTTTGATAATCAATACAATACTTCTGGTCATACATAGATTTTCTGATTGATGAGTTGATGGATTAAGGAACATTCTGAGTTGAAAATGCTGTTTCTGATATGGGTAGGGAGCGTGTGTGCAGAATGTGTTAGATTCATTGATTCCGGCATTATTGGCTGATGAAAACCGGAAATTTATTTATGTCGAACAGGTAATAGTTTGCCATATATTTTAGTTCATTTACTAAATAGTTGATCAAACAGTTGTTGTAATGAATGCTTTTTTCATTGTAATGATAGGCGTTTTTCCAGCGGTGGTGGAGACAGCAGAGTAAGGCGATGAAGAAGACAGTTGAATCACTAGTCCACTCGGGTCAACTTGAGTTCATGTACTAATTCATATTCATCATTAACTACCAAGTTTTATGGCGACAGTAAAAAAATATGTTTGTTAATCTGTTTCTTTTGACTAGTTTGCTGTAAACAAATTTATGTTAGACAACAATCAAGAGTATCTGGTTGGATGGTATATGATATATATATAGATATATGGAAGAATGTATGTGTGTCTGTATATTTCTGTTTCATGTCTTCCTGATGCTGTAACGTGTAGAAACGGAGGTATGTGTATGCATGATGAGGCAGCAACACATTACATTGATATGATAGACCAGACGACACTAGGACATTGGTTTATCAAACAGCAGTTCAATGTTACTCCGAGAATCGGTTGGCAGATTGACCCGTTTGGACATTCAGCTGTTCAGGCTTACCTTTTGGGAGCAGAGGTATTGTGGTAAATTTATTATATTCTGAATGTATTTTTAATATGAATGTATTTTTGTACGATATATAATGCTTTAGAAGTAATTGAGCTGAAATTCCTGCTTGTTGCCATTTAGGTGGGATTTGATGCTCTATACTTTGCTCGTATTGACTATCAAGATAGAGAAAAAAGGAAAGACGAGAAGAAGCTTGAGGTTGTCTGGAGAGGTTCCAAAAGTCGTGGTTCTTCATCCCAGGTTTATCTCAAATTGCAATAACATTTTAGATTTGTTTAATTACTGATCGATATGCATTCTGCTGAAAATCATCCATTTAAAATCGTTTCTAAATACTCTCAGATATTCACTGGTGCTTTCTACACCGGATATTATGAACCACCTACTGGTTTTTATTTTGAAGTCAATGATGATTCTCCTGTAGTCCAGGTAAGTGTTTGACATTGGCACGTCCCTTGAACTTTTGTCTATGAAGATAACTGAAATTTTTGTTTTTTTTTTGGTCGAAGGATGACATTAGCCTATTTGATTACAATGTTCATGAACGTGTCAATGCTTTTGTAGCTGCTGCCTATGAACAGGTGATTCACTATGTGGTTTTCTTTCTTTCCGTTGCCAAGCTCTTTCTCTCTCTGTGATACCGACTGTCTTCAATTGGGCAGGCTAATGTTACTCGTTCGAATCATATCATGTTTACTATGGGAACGGATTTCAGGTATCAATATGCATATACATGGTTCCGGAATATGGACAAGCTCATACACTACGTGAATCAAGTTAGTGTCTTATGAGTCCTTTGTTCATATGCTTTGTGTTGATCGATGACAAATAAGTAAAATTGCAGTGTGTTTACTCGCTCTCTCTCTCTCTCTCTCTCTGTGGTAATGTAAAAGTTTTGAACCCGGTTGCAGGATGGCCGTATCAATGTCTTTTACTCAACTCCTTCTGTCTACACTGACGCTAAAAATGCTTTGAATGAGTCCTGGCCTCTTAAATCCGACGATTACTTCCCGTGAGCTCAAGATTAAATATCCATATATTGCAATTTTTCTACCTGAGTTTTGATGTAATGTTGATGAAAATCGTTTATCAGATATGCTGATCGTGTAAATGCTTATTGGACCGGGTATTTCACAAGCCGACCTGCCATTAAAGGCTATGTTAGAGTTATGAGTGGCTACTATTTGGTAAATACAGAAACTATTTGATATCTTGTCTGATCATCAATACTGTTTTGCTAAATAAAATGTTTCTATATGGAATCTCATTTGATTCGTGTACTTGATTAGGCAGCAAGGCAGCTGGAATTTATTCGAGGTAGAAATAAATCAGGACCCACAACTGACTCTCTAGCTGATGCTTTGGCAATTGCTCAACATCATGATGCTGTTACTGGTACTGAAAAGCAACACGTTGCTAATGACTATGCAAAACGTCTTTCAATCGGTTACAAGGAGGTTAGCTCTTCTCCAGTTCCTTTTTTCTCGTTCAACAGAAAAATTGATCCCTTCTACTTACATGCAGTCTGAGGATGTTGTAGCAGCTTCCATTGGTTGTATTACGCAATCATCCTTCCCTTCAAACTGCGGAAGTGCCATTACAAACTTCAGCCAGGTAAAGCCTCTGGAACATTCTATTATTTTTTATTTTTTTGAGGGGGAACCTTCCATTATTTTTGACGTCATCTTTTTGTTCTATATGAATCACTTGAATAAAAGTCTATAGTATATCCCAATTATCAAATCTATTTTAAGTTGATACCTTTTATTAAAAAGAAATTATCAAATCTATTTTAGGTTGATACCTTTTATTAAAACTAAAAGAGAGAAAGAGAGAGAGAGAGAGAGAGAGAGAGAGAGGGAATTGTGTTCATTGTTAGATTTGTAGATGACATTATGTTTCTCATAATGGTTTTTTTTTTTTTTTTTCCATTTTCAGTGCCCTCTGTTGAATATAAGTTATTGTCCCGCAACAGAAGTTGATCTATCTCTCGGGAAAAAAATAGTAAGTTATTTTCATTTTATTTTATTCAAATTATTAAAAAAATAATCATCCATTGTTCTTTCATCATAAACTTATTTTTTGTTTTTATAACTCTCTCCTTCAATCGGCAGGTAGTGGTTGTCTACAACTCCCTTGGATGGAAAAGAACATCTGTTGTCAGGATTCCTGTTAGCTTCTTTTCTTAGCTTATTTCACTTTAACTCATTTGGATTTTTCTCATGAGATCTTGTTCATTTCTATTATTGATTTTAACTTGATGAACTTGATGCAGGTAATCAGTGAGAAAGTCACCGTTAAAGATTCATCTGGAAAATTAGTTTTGTCACAGCTTCTTCCTATAGTTAATTCTTCAATATCTACTCGGGATTTCTATGCTACTGCATATACGGGGGAACCCCCTTCAGCAAGCCCCAAATATTGGCTTGCTTTTGAAGCAATAGTTCCACCATTGGGCTTTAACACTTATGTGATCTCAAGTGGTCAATGTGAGATTCATCTTCTTATGAAATCCTCATTTTTTTAACATCCAGTTAAATGCACTTTTGTCCAAACTTTCACGTGCTGCATATCCAGCTTCCGCTTTGATTAAACCGACATCGTACATGTTTGATGGGACTCAAGCCGGTGAAATAGAAGTAGGGCCTGGCGAATTGAAGCTTGTATACTCTGGAAAAGACGGAAAGCTTACTCAATACATTAATGGCAAAAGCTTGGTATGCTGTTTAGAAATAGCCTTATATTTGTGTTTGTCATCTCATCTTGTCATGTATTTTTTGTTACATTTTATGAGGTTGTGTTCAGGTTTAATGATTTGAGGATGAATTTCGAATTCATAATTGGAAATCTGCTAAGTCATTGTTTAAGGTTCTCTCTAATATTCGATGGACTTGAAATCCATATATATCATCACCCTCACATTTCAAATTTCTTAATCCAAACGCAAACCTAAAGCAATTTTTTACTGACAATTAGTTTTTAATCTTGTTTCCATTAACTCCTCAATATAACCATCTCAATAAGCTTCACTTCTTCATTTGTGTGCTGTAAGCTGTCAAAGGTACAACTGATTTTGTGCATAATCTGTGACGAAGGTGAACGTTCCCCTGGAGCAATCGTATAGCTATTACATTGGGAGTACTGATGAACTTCAGGTGATATTAACCTCTGGTTTTGGCTTTTCTCCAAAAGTTAATGTAACGGTCATAACGGAGTTTAATTAATCTGTAATTTCATTTACTTATTGAAGGCTTCAGGAGCATACGTTTTCCGGCCTAATGGCACTTCCGGAATACAGTCTAATGGAATGGTACTTTGAATTCCATTTAAGGGCTATGCCTCGTGATGTTTTACATTTGCATAATCGATCAATGATTTAATTTATTTTGCATTGTAGATACCACTTATGGTTTTTAGAGGACCACTCTTTGATGAAGTTCATCAGGCGATTAATTCATGGATATATCAGGTTCGTAGCAAATTCACTGTGTTCTACGTTTTGGAGAGAAAGAGAGTGATGCATACAGAGGGTGATATATACAAACACAACCCGTTTCAATATACTTTCGGCCCGTGATGAAGAAATTCGAAGCAAAGCTTAAGTTGTATGTTCTTGATTTGTAACTGGAAATTGCAAATCTGATTTGTGAAATCCACGTTGTAAATATCTGTAGTGTCAATTTAACTTCATCTAAAAAAACATTTACAGAGTTAAAAAATATATAACTTCCGGTTCTTGCTTTATTAACGCAAACTGTGACGTTTCTTTGCGTAGATTACGAGAGTGTACAAGGACAAAGAACATGCTGAGGTCGAATTTAGTGTACGTTGATCTTTCCCCTTGACTAATTCAAATATATTTATCTGTTTAATTCTATCTGCGTCAGCTCAAAAGGGGAAAAAAAAAATGAACATCTGAAATCTTTTGTTGGTCATTATATATATTGGATTTCAGGTTGGTCCCATACCCATTGAAGATGGAAAGGGGAAAGAGATTGTAACTCAGATTAAAACTGGGATACAGAACAATAAAACATTTTATACGGACTCTAACGGACGTGATTTTCTAGAACGGGTATGTAACAATGTCCAACTGATGACATACTTTTTTTGCACCATGGTACTTTGTTAACACATGTCCTAGCCGCAATCTATTGTTTGTTGTTGGTTGCCAACGTTAAGCAATGCATTAGTCTAATATGTTTTTGTTGTTTTTCATAGATTCGGGATTACAGAGCTGATTGGAACCTTGAAGTGAACCAACCGATTGCCGGAAATTACTATCCTGTATGTTCCCATTGAAGCCTTATATTCTTTAACTTCTTTTGATTTCCTCTAAAAAAGATTTTATAATAACTGGTGTGTTTTTAACAATATTATATAGCTGCTAAATTGTGATTTATCTATGGATATAAATCAATGGAGACTGATTTTTGACAATGTATATTCGTCCATATTGTACGATAAGCTAGAACCTTGAATCAATTTTTACGCCAAAAAAATAAGTCCATATTACCTACGAGCATTTTTGTGATTGTCACCAATCACCTACCATTCTTAGATGAATATGTGATGGTTAAATGTCATGTACAATCAGAAACTTGAACACACACACACACACTAATATATATATATACTTATATATACATCTGTTACAAAACTAACCTCGTAACCATGACCTTTCGCCTCTTAAGGACAGACAATGTCGACATTCAGATAAAAAAATATTTGAATCTTTTGTTGCTATCAGTTTGAACTCTAGTTTATTGTACTTACTGTTCCATGGAAGGTACCCTTACATAAGGTGATTTCGATCATTTCTCGTAATTGTTGTCATATATAGTCCCCAAATTGAATGTTAAGTATGGTTGGTTTATTGTTGATTTTACCTTCCAGTGACTCGGTTTTTCTTTTAGATCAATCTTGGGCTTTACATCAAAGATAAGGACACAGAGCTATCAGTTTTGGTCGACAGATCGGTTGGAGGATCGAGTATTGACAATGGCGAAGTGGAGATAATGCTCCATAGGTTAATCTTTTTTCTTGTCTTCTAATTAGATTTATTTCTAACTATACGATTTATTTTTCAGCATTTCTTATTTACCTCTACAACGGTTATTGTGAACAATAAAATGGATTAAAGATTAGTAACATAAGACCCGTTTTGTAGGAGATTGCTCCACGATGATGGTAGAGGTGTTGATGAGGCTCTAAATGAAACAGTCTGTGCTCATAATACATGCACCGGTTTAACTGTAAGTAGATTGTTAGTAAAATGAGTCAAATGACTTTACAAGTTTATTATTAATTTGTATAATGCCGAATCTCCATGTTTAAATGATTGAAACCAAACATTGAAAATATCGAGTTTATGTTTGTGTCATTATATCAAATTATGTTCCCAATCTATTACAGGTCCAAGGGAAATACTATCTTAGGTTCGATCCTCTTGGGGAGGGTTCCAAGTGGCGCCGTTCCTTTGGACAAGAGATATACTCGCCATTTCTCTTAGCCTTCAGTGAAAAGGTAAATAATATACCCTTTTTTGCCGGTTTTTCAACTTCTTTTTGTTATGTTTTGTTTTTACAATTTGGATACTGCATTCATATATATTATATTCACAGGAAGATAAATGGACAAATTTTCCAGTACCAACTTTTTCAGCCATGAATCCTTCTTATAGTCTACCTGATAATGTTGCAATTATAACCCTCCAGGTGAGTTCTGTAAGACACACAGTTCTTGATATATGTACAATTAGGATCATATTATTAGACTTACTATTGTGCTTTATGCTGCTTTAGGAACTTGAAGACGGAACTGTCCTCCTTCGGTTGGCACATTTATACGAGGTTTTATGTTCAAGAATTCACTTTCCATTTGCCTATTCACCTATAGATACATTTTCTTTCTGGAAAACGTGTTAATGATATATAATCGTCATCGCTCCCTCTCCTGGTCTCCATCTGATATTAGGTTGGAGAGGACAAGGATTTATCTGTCATGGCAACTGTAGAGCTGAAGAAGATTTTTCCAAATAAGAAAGTGAGACAACATAAAAGTTAAACTAATGTTGAGTTATTAGGAATAACTCTTCATCTCACTCAATTAATGTTAATAAGTTTGAAAATTTTCCCTCTCAGATCAACAAAATCAAGGAAATGAGTTTAACTGCTAACCAAGGAAGAGAAGAAATGGAAAAGAAACGATTATCCTGGAAAGCAGAAGGCTCGGATACGAAGCCATACACTGATTTGAGAGGAGGCCCTGTGGATCCTTTGAAGTTGGTTGTTGAGCTTTTCCCCATGGAAATACGAACCTTCATCATCGATGTTACGGATCGAGTCTTCCATCGTCGCCGGAAGGGAGAAGAAGTGGGCACTGGTGTTGGCGGGAATTAGCAGCTTTATTTTTAGTTATTATTGCTTTATTGACATTTAAGTTCAGTTTCTCTCACTTTGTTGATGTGCTTTTTATTTCCTCTTTTCGTTATACTATTTAATAACGTAGATCCTTGGGGAGGACAATTATCTGGACTATTGGATTGGGCAGCTACTCGAACTGGCAATTCGTGCGGCCCGCTCAGTCAGGGCCGGGCCCAATAGGCCCAGAGGTATTCTTGGGTTGGGTCGAGTCGGGCCAATTTATATCGAACCTACATATGCTAGGCTCAGCCCAATGCACCTCGGGCCATCAGGCCATAATAGCACACCAATAATTCTTTTTCTTTTTTATTTCTATTCTTTATTAAAGGAATAAAGGGAGGTATTTTTTTTTTTTTTTTTTTTTTTTTTCAGATTGATGAAATTCTAAATAAAACGAAGTAAAGTTAATTTGACCAAGGATATTACTGAATCTAACTCAATCTAAATGTAATTGATCAAAACAAGATAATAAAATAAACAGTTTGCATGCACAATCATACATGGATTTTTACGTGGTTTGATTAAATCCAAGCCTACATCCACGGGAGCAAATCAAGACGTTTACTATCTTTCTGAGATTACAAGATGTCCAAGACAAGGTTTCACACTCAAATTCTACACCTAAGAACCTTGCTTCACTTGAAACATACACATTGCACTCTCTCAATACACTTCTCTCTCTTCAAAGTAAAAACCACTTCAAAGCTATATCTCTACTATATCTGTGTACAAGAATGGAATCAATCTTGTTGTATATCTCCAAGAGAAGTAGTTGTATCCAATCTTTTCAAGATTGTAGAATATCTAGTTCTTCCAGTTGTGCAGTTAGCAACTTTCTCTCCAAGACTGAAAACACAATTAACTGGCTTTGATGAACCAACTATGCTGTAACGTCCTCATGAAACTTAAGTCATCACGTACCATTTCACATGCTTCTAATCTTGAGTTTCCAATTCTCCTTGAATTAGTAACTAGGAATATTCTCAACAATCTCCACCTTAGTTGCTAATGAAAGCTTACAAAAGATAAAACAAACACCTCACTCCAAACTGCCCCAAGCCAGGGCCAACACCATCACTATTTAGAACAAAGTAACATTAACTAACTCAACACAATACCTGAATTTTTGGACAAGTAATGCCTTAGTGAGTATATTTGCAGCATTGTGATCAGTTCCAATCTTGACCACTTCAACAATACCCTTCTCAATGATATCCCTTACAAAATGGTGTCTTACATCAATGTGTTTCGATCTTTCATGAAACACTTGATGTTTTGTTAAGTGTAGTGCAGATTGAGAGTCACAAAATATCCTTACAACATCCTTCTCAATGCCAAACTCCTTCAATATCCCTTTAAGCTATATAGCCTCTTTTACAAATTCTGTTAAAGCCATATATTTAGCTTTTGTGGTAGATAAAGCTACCACAAATTATCACATGGACCTCCAGCTGACTGCTGATCAAAACAGTGTGAATATATAACCAGTCTGTGACTTCCTTGTATCCAAGTTTGTAGCATAATCAGAGTCTACATATCCATTTAAAACATCATGTGTTCTGCTTTCATCATTCCTGAAAACTAGACCATACTCAGATGCACCTTTTAAGTACCTTAAAACCCATTTAAGAGCTTCCTAATGCTTTTTCCCTAGATTTGCCATGTATCTCACTGCACTCACAGCATGAGCAATGTCTGGCCTTGTACAAATCATAGTGTACATGATGCTGCCCATTGCATTGGCATAAGGCACTGTACTCATTTCTCTCATCTCAGACTCAGTGATAGGCCTTTGCCGCTCTGTCAACTTGAAATACTGAGCAAGTGGCACTAAAACACTTCTTGATTCATGCATATTGAACTTCTTCAATACCCTGTTGATGTAATCTCTCTGATACAAGCATAAAACACCCTTCTTCCTATCTCTGATGATATCCATGCCCAAGATCCTTCTAGCTTCTCCCAACACCTTCATTTCAAATACAGACTGTAACTTATGCTTCAAATTCGGAATCTCCTCATGACTTTTGCTAGCAACTAGCATGTCATCAACATATAGCAGTAAATAAACTCTCACTTTTGATTCAGATTTCTTCATAAACACACAGTTGTCATGTTGAGATTTCATGAATCCAATCTTCTTCATATGCTGATCAAATCTAACATACCATTGTCTTAAACTTTGTTTTAATTTATACAAGGATTTCTTTAACAAGCAAGCTTTTCCATCATTCTCAGGTAATAGAAAATCTTGCGGTTGAGTCATGAATATTGTCTCCTTTAAATTCCCATGTAGAAAAGTAGTTTTAGCATCTAATTACTCAAGCTCAAGATCCCACTAATTTACCAATGCTAGAAGTATTCTGATAGAACAATGTTTCACAACTAGTGAAAACACTTCATTGTAGTATATTCCTTTTTTCTGTGTGAAGCCTCTAGCTACTAACCTAGCCTTAAATCTTACTTGTTCAGACTGTGAAACCTCAAATTTTCTCTCGAAGATCCATTTGCAATTGACCAATTTTTTTATTCCTTGGTTTATCAACTAATATCTGAGCATTGTTCTTTTCCAATGAGTCAAGTTCTTCTTGCATAGCAATGATCCATTTATCCCTATCTTTACTACTGATTGCTTCATGAAAGTTCTTTGGCTCATAAAAAGCATCTTCTTCAGCTATAGCTAATGCATAAGCAAGCAAGTAATCATTTCCATACCTTGTAGATGGCTTCACAGTTCTCTAGTCTCTATCTCTTGCCAACTGATAGTTCTTGAGATCACTTTCCTGTTCATCAGGTTCTTGTCCCATAGAAGAATTCTGATCTTCATCTGTTAAGTCATCTACTTGAATGTCAAAGGGCTCCACCTTAATTGGTAACTTGTATGTTGCTGAGCAATCTTCCATCTCAAGTGTATTTGAAGACTTCTCCAAGAAAAGCATCCTTTGTTCATCAAATACAACATCCCTGCTAATCACAACCCTATTTTTTCCAGGCTCTATTCACCACAACCTGTAGCCTTTCACTCCTTGTTGATATCCCAACATGACACACTTTTGAGCTCTTGCTTCAAGTTTATCTTGCTTGTGATAATCATAAGCCAAGCACCCAAATACTTTTAAGTTTGAATAATCATGTGTAACTCCAGTCCATACTTCCTCTGGTGTTTGCATATCCAAAGCATATGACGGACATTTGTTTATCAGATACGCTGCAGTGGTTGCAGCTTCTACCCATAATTTCTTGGGCATTCCAGATCCTATGAGCATACATCTTATCCTTTCCAAGAAGAACACATCCACTATCAATTTTGGTATACTGTATGAACCAATATTTATGTGGGGTCATGTGGAAACTACATCCTGAGTCCAGGATCCAAACATTCTCAACTCTTCTACCTATTACATTGAGAACTTCAACTTCTTGATCTGCTTCTACAATTTCTGCAGAATTCTGTGTGTGTCTTCAGGGCTTGTTTTTTTTTTTTCCCACTCAAAATAGTCCCTCTTTAAATGTCCATGCCTTTTGCAGTGGTGGCATCTTCTAGTTTCCTTGCCATCAAAATTCTCAGGTTTTGTTTGAGGATTCTTCTTGACAGAGTCTGATTGTTGTTGCTTCTTGGGTTTGAACTGCTTTGGCCTTCTAAGGTTTAGCCCTTCATCCCCTACGTCATTCTTTACCTTATTGACTTTTTGCATTTCTTTTACCTTCAAGGCAGTCTGGACTTCAGACAAGGTGATTGATGTCTGTCTTCCATATAACATAGCATCTTTCAGATGCTCAAAGGATTTTGGCAGTGTATTCAATAACATGATTGCTTTGTCCTTATCTTCAAGTTTCACATCAATGCTCTCCAATTCATCAAGAAGTTTACTGAAGTCATCCTACTGGTCCTCTGTACTCTTATCTTCTGCAAATAAAAAAGAATACAACCTCTGCTTGATATACAATCGGTTTGCCATAGACTTAGTCATGTATAGACTGTCTAATTTGGCCCAGACTTCTGCTACGCTCTTCTCCTTGACCATTTTTCTCAATACCTTGTCAGCCAAACACAAGATAATCATACTATGAGTCTTTTCCAAGATTTCTTGTTTCTGCGCATCATCAAGTTTTTCTGGCAATCCTTTTACACCCTTCAAAGCCCCTGCTAATCCCTGCTGAGTGAGTAATGCTTTCATTGTTTCTTCCACAGATTTTAATCGTTCTTGCTGGATAACTTCTCCGTATCAAATCTTTTGGTGGACATGGCAAAGTAAGATTGAGACGTTCCCGCAGATGGTACCACTTGTTACTGAATCTAACTCAATCTAAATGTAATTGATCAAAACAAGACATGCACAATCACATAATGATTTTTACGTGGTTCTGATGAATCCAAGCCTACATCCACGGAATTATAAAAAAAAAAAACCTACATCCACGGGAGCAAATCAAGACATTTACTATCTTTCTGAGATTATAAGATGTCCAAGATAAGGTTTCACACTCATATTCTACACATAGGAACCTTGCTTCACTTGAAACATACACACTGCCCTCTCTCAATACACTTCTCTCTCTTCAAAGTAAAAACCACTTCAAAGCTATCTCTCTACAATATATGTGTACAAGAATGGAATCAATCTTGTTATAGAGAAGTAGTTGTATCCAAGGCTTTTCAAGATTGTAGAGCATCTAGCTCTTCCAATTGTGCAGTTAGAAACTTTTTATCCAAGACTGAAAACACAATTAACTGACTTTGATGAACCAAGTCTGCTGTAACTTCCTCATGCAACTTAAGTCATCACGTGCCACTCCACATGATTCTAATCTTGAGTTTCCAATTCTCCTTGACTTAGTAACTAGGAATTTTCTCAACATATGAGAAAATTCATTTAGAAAACTAGCAACAACCACCATAAAACCATAAATCACAATGACCATAGGCTGTCATAGCTGTGTCACAGATATATTTTGAGATTTTTCAAATGCAGAGAGCCAATCATGTCAAATCCCATGGCCATTGCCAAGTAGATGAGAAACATTTGACTATAGCCTAGCATACAAGATATTATCAAAATAATGGAGAAAATGTAAAACAAAAGGCCAAATCATGTAGTGGCTCACGATTGAGAAAACTCATGCAAATGCGATTAAATTATCTTGAAAAATAATTTTATGAAAGGAATAGAATATAAACGAGAAGAGCATGAAAAAATTTCATACACCGTATAATTTAGATATGATTAGAGGAAATAAATAGCAAAACCGTAATGGCTAATAATTGAAGAAAATATCTTTTGATATAGAATATAATAACTACTCCCATTAGATTTAACAACTCTACTATAACTGTGCACTCACTAAGGAATTCATATCTTTGAACATCAAGTTTGGTGCTAATTCCCCAAATCAGTATATGGATATTTCAATTTCTCACTACTGAGTTCAGATTTTGTTTACAATAACTTTAATTGCACTTTGAATTCAATTTGTGGAGATTTATCTAGAATAGGTTGTACAAGGTTCTCATCAATATGTGAGGATTTGTCTGGAGTAGGTTCTATAAGTACCTTTCAACTTTCAAGCAGGCAATAAGCGGACCAGCGGCGTAGCACAGTAGCAGCGAGCGGACCAGTGGTGCGGCGGCGTAGCAACAAGCAGGCCAGTTGAACTTTCTCAAAAACCCCTCTAAAATGGTTAAATTGAGGAAAAACGTACGGGAAAAGATGGAGGCAGTAAAATATCGATCCATAGGGAGGACTTCTTTGTGAATTATCTGAGTCATGATTCCATAAGTTTAGGGAATAGGAATTTTGATATTAATTACGACTAAAATCACAATTAAAAATAAAGAGAGAAAATGATGGAAAGAGCTTCCTGAAACTCGGTTTCACTCAAGCAAGTAAGGCTAATGTTTGAATAACGATTGTTGAAAAATAGGGTTTATCACGGTTGAATTCCTACCAAATTAGCATCCCACTTGGAAAAAAAAATCCTAGAATACGATTGAGGTGCCGTATTCCCCTAGATCCAGTAAGAACACACGATACAACAAAGTTTGGAGGAGAAACAACATCAACAACAGGCAACAGTTAGAATAACTAGCTGACATGGATAAGTTGTATACATATCATGACCTGATTAATTGCAATGAGTCACAGGGTTAATATCATTGGCTAGCTAAATTATTGGAGTTCATATATAAGGAGTATCCCCTGCTTTGTAACTCGATTTTACAGATCATCAATAAAATTTATATTCTTCCGCCATGATCTTCCATTATGTTCTCCATGCTTAGCTTATTGTATTAGATGTGTAAAATCCTGGGATATTAGCTATGAATAATCGATTCCAAAATACTACCGTGTGGCCGGCTCTTCTTTTCGACAAAAATAGTGCCATGGCGATGAATGTGAACACCTCTAACACTAGTTCGATGACCACTTCTGCCATTTCTTTGGTGAGATCTACCACAATATCTCCGAATGATCCATTGTTTCTCAACAATGTTGACCATCTAGGCATTATTCTTGTTAATCATCCTTGACCGGCTCTAATTACATTGCATGGTCGAGCTATGTTACTAGCACTTTCTGCGAAATGTAAGCTTTTGCTCATCAACAGCAAATTGGCATCTCCGACCTCCCTCAGTGATGAGTATTCCGAATGGAAGCATATCGATGACACAGTTACTTCGTGGATTCTAAATACGGTGGCATCAGATATCCACAATTTCCTCCTGTTTTCTATATCAGCGAACGATCTATGGGATAAACTAGCTCAACAGTATGGCAATAGTAATGGACCAAGATATACCAAATTCAGAGGCAAATCAGCAACATTTTACAAGGTACTGACTCGGTTACAACTTACTTTGGCTGCCTCAAGGTACTTTGGGACAAGTACGCCAACTTGCTCCTGCTTTTTGCAATTGTGAGATCAACAAAACAACGTATGAGAATGATTACGAATTGAAGATGATGCAATTCCTCATGGAATTAAGTGATGCATAAGCGCCTATTCGCAACTAGGTACTTGTCATGGAACCACATCCTACTTTTAACAAAGTATATGCAATGATCTTATGGGTAGAGAAGCAGAAAGATGTCAGTGACATGTATCATGAAAATATCAATACAACAACTATGATGGTGAAATCTGCACCTTTTTTTATAAGGACGTAGTTATTCCAAAACTGATTCGGCTACTTTAAACAAACCTTTTGGCTCGGGGAAAACCTATCTACAAGTGGTTCAAGGAGGAAAAGGCCAAGCTTATCTGCGAACATTATACTAGGTTGAGGCATGATATCTCAGAGTGCTTTAAACTCCATGGAGTTCCTAAATAGCATAAGGCAATCTTGGAACAGAGGAAGATAACATATGCCAACTCAGCCGAAATTGTTGTGTCTAAGGAAAATACTAGCTCTTGTGTAACTGCATCTCCTGATATCTCCAACATCATACATGAGGAATTGGCGAAACTCTTTGCTTCAAAAGGAACTACTATCACAGCTCCTTGTGACCACAATGAAGACTATGTTCATTTCGTACACATCATAGGTACTGATTTTTCCTTTAGTGTGTCATCTGACAATAATTGTTTGTGGATTTTAGACACAAGGGCATGTAGGCACATGTGCATGAACAATAGGTTGATGACTAAGTTGATTGAGCTGCCCACACCTATGTCTATTGTTTTACCTGATGGATCAATCAAGACAGTAACTCACTCTGACCAAGAGAAAATTAATCCCGCTCCCACACTCACTAATATCTTACATATCCCTTGCTTCAAATACAACTTGTTGTCTATCCCTTAATTGACCAACACACCGCCTCTCAAATGTATCTTCACACACTCCTCTTGCATTACACAGGACCAGAGGACTGATGAGATCCTAGCTGAAGGCACCCTCAAGCACAAACTATACTTCCTACTGATTCTTGTAATATGTCACTTGACACATGGCATCACATTTTAGGTCACTCTTTTATTTCTGGTATGCAACACGTACCTTCTCTCAAGCATTTTTGTACTCATGATTCTACAAATAAACTCAAAATTGTGAGATTTGTTACAAGGCCAAGCAACAAAGATCTTTCTTCTATCTCTCTCTTCTATTCAAACCTCTGACCTCTTTGAGATGATTCATGTCGATTTGTGGGGTCTATGTTAAGAAGAGTGTGCCACTAACACCCATATTTCCTCACCGTGGTTGAGGATTTTAGCGGAGCCACCTGGATTTTTCTATTGTCTAGCAAGTCTCAAACGATCCAAGTCATACAACACTTCATCAGTAGGATTAAGACTTAGTTTCATAAAATGCTCAAGATCTTACGAAGTGACAATGGAACAAAACTTATCAATGATGCTACAACCAAGTTCTTACTGTCCCAAGTAATTATCCATCAAACGTCTTGTGCCCACACACCTCCGCAAAAGGGTGTGGTTGAGAGGAAGTAAAAGCATATTCTTCAAGTTGCAAGCCTATGATCTTCACTCCAATGTTGTTATCAGATTATGTCTCTATTCAGTTCTACTTGCTGCATTTTTTATCAATAGGATTCCATCTGCCGTCTTAAAATGGGAAATCTCCCTATGAAATCCTCTATCACAAGGCACCAAATTACTCACACATGCAACCATTTGGGTGTTTGGCTTATGCTACAAATATTCTGCCCCACAAGTCCAAGTTTGCCCCTAGATCTCACAAGTGATCGTTCCTTGGTTATGCTTCGGGCAAGAAAGGTTACCGATTGTTTGATCTGGACTTATCCAAGCTGCTCATATCGAGGGATGTTCAGTTCTTTCCAAATATATTTCCTTACCAATATGCTTCACCCGCTGCTGCTTTTACATCTCCCACACACTAGTACCTTTTCCAGAAATAGAGATGCCTCCCACTGGGATTTATCCTATTTGCTGCCATTCCCGAACCAACATTGGGGGTCATAGTGCCAAGACCAAGCCAACTTAGCTGACAGATTATGTGACAACTTTCTCCACATATGTTATCCTTTATCCTGCCTTTACTAATATCTCCTATGGTCATCATCATGGTGCCTATGAAACAGAAATAGTGGGTTGATGACATGGCTACTAGAATTGATGCACTTGAAGCCAATCACACTTGGACCTTGACCACATTGTCCGAAGGGAAAAAAGCTATAGGCTACAAAAGGATCTACAAAATTAAACTCAAAGCCGATGGTTCTATTGAATGGTTCAAAGCACGACCGGTGTCCCGCGATTACAATCAAGTTCAAGGTTTGGATTATGATGAAACCTTCTCCCTTGTGGCGAAATTAGTGACTGTACGGTTGTTCTTGGTTGTTGCAACTATGAAGCTTTGGCCAGTTTTTCAATTAGATGTTAACACGCTTACTTACATTGCTTTCTTAAGGACGAGGTGTATATGAGACCATCATCGGGGTATCTTAAGGCCACTCCTGGTCAGTTTTCTAAGTTGCAACGGAGCCTATATGATCTCAAGCGAGTTGACAGGGAGTAGAATATTGAGTTACGAAATAAATAACAAAATTTTGGGTTGCTCCAATCAGCCCATGACCACTGCTTTTTCACTTGTTCAAAGCATAATAAGTTCTTGATTGTCCTAGTATATGTCGATGACCTTTTGGTTACTAGCTCTTGCATTAAATTGATCGTACAGGTTCAAAACTTACTTGGACAAAATGTTCACAATCAAATATCTAGGGCCAGCTAAGTATTTCTTGGGGGTGGAGATAGCTCGAGGCTAGACTGGCACTTATCTCTGCCAGAAAAAATACACTACGGATTTGATTGATGATGTTGGTTTGCAGCACTCTAAACTAGTCTACACTCCTTTGCCACTTGGTCTTCATTTGATAGAAAAACATGATTCTTATATCCTTGAACCCAATAAATACCGCAGACTGATCGACATACTCCTTTATCTCAACCTCACTTGGCCGGATATTACCTACCCAATCTAACAACTGTCTCAGTTCATCACCAAACCATGTGAGGCTCATTGGGAAGCTGCCCTTCACGTTCCTCGCTACCTTAAAGGTGCTCCTATCGTGGGTTTATTCTACCCTGCTTCAGCCTGCCCAAGCATTTAGTGATGTTGATTGGGTTGCTTGCAAAGATACCCGAAAATCAATCATTGGGTATTGCATCTTCTTGGAAGGCTCCCTGGTTCATCGAAAAGTAAAAAACAGACCACGGTTTCTAAATCTTTGACAAAGGCTGAATATCGTGCCCTCGCTTTGATGCTCACTAAGTTGCAGTGGCTCTCCTACATCATTGCTGATTTTGGGATTCACTTGCCTTTGTTATCTCCTTGCATTGTGATAATCAAGTCGCTGGCTACATTACAACTAACCCAGTGTTCCACGAAGGCAGCAAGCGCTGGAAATCGATTGCCATATTATGCGTAATAAGCCAAAGGAAGGCTTTATTACTCTTCTTCATGTCTCTACCAAACTACAACTCGCAGATATCCTTGCCAAGATTCATGTACTAGGATTTCATTTTCTTGTGTCCAAGTTGGGGTTGATCTCTTGCACTAACTCCCAACTTGAGGGGGGATGATACAACATATTTTGGAGGAGAAACAACATCATCAGCAAGGCAATAGTTGGAGTAGTTAGCTGACAAGGATAATTTGTACACATGTTTTGACCTGATTAGTTGCAATGAGTCACAAGTTAATATCATTGGCTAGCTAGATTAGTGGAGTTCATATATAAGAAGTATCCCTTGCTTTATAACTTAGTTTTACAAATCATCAATAAAATTTCTATTCTCCAGTCATGATCTTCCACTATTCTCCATGCTTAGCTTATCAACACAAGGTTCTATGTAGACTACCTACACGAATGAACAATAATAAATCAACCCAGGCCCGGAGATTTCGGTTACGTAAGACTATAAGGAGCTAGCCAGACTTATCCTATGCTAAAAACGGCGTGTAAAACCTACACACGAGGGTACAACTCAATTTTGTCCATCCCAACTGATGCCCTCTAGACACTTTTCCCCCTCTCGGTAGAGTTTCTTCTCTATAGGTCTCCCTTCTGCCAATTGGGTCTTGATTTACCTAATTATCCGGAATTAACCCCTCACCCACTCATTCTAAGGCATAGTGATTAATTCATACACTCATTTAAGTTTTAGTCGGCCAGCCTCGAAAGGGTAGCAATTCCAAGCCTAGGGGCCAATTATCATCTCCTAAATGCACAACCAATCAAACCGATTCTAAGCTACTGAAGCTGAGGGACCGTATAAGCCTGTGAACTTAGTCTCAAACCCGATTGGAAATTATCACAAGTTTATCAAACTCTAACCCTAGGTTACCGAACCCATACCAAATCAACAATCAATAAATAAATCATCAACCCCAAAGATTGGGCTACCCCCTTGCTTCAGGAAACAATAAGAACTCACGAATCATCATAGAAGTCCCAATAAACAACATCATTAAGCAATAACCACAATAAATAAAATATAGAGAAAGGGGAAATAAATGCTTAGTGATGATGATAATTGGAAAATCTTTGATTAATCTTCAAGGTTGTCGCTCCCTTGGAGCAATCTTACAATCTTCCAAACCCTACTTTTTCTCTTGAAGAGCAAAAAACCCTAAGAAAGAGTTGAAAATATTCTAAGGAATCTAAAGAGTAAAATAAAGTAGGCAAGAGTTGTGAAATGGGGTGAAGGAGCGGGTATTTATGGACTCTCAACCCTCACCAAAGTGCCAAAATACTAAAAAATCTGCCCAAGAGCCCTTTCAATAAGGGTACAATAAAATTACAAATAGACTGTAAGGAGTCATAAGTTGTTTAGTAGAGCCCCTCGGGCGTGCTCAACTCGGCCTTCTCGTCGAGTCTTCAATTTCCTCAGTTAGAATTTTCTCTCATACCGAACATAAAATTGGAAATCTTTGTCTCCTCATCGCGTGGTAACGTGAATCTCTTGAATCGGAGTCTAGACGAGAAAGTTATGATCAAAATATAGACAGGCTACACGTGAAATGACCGAAAGTTATGATCGAAATTCCAGTATAAGGAAGTCTCGAGTATCAACTAGTTCATTAAAAGCTTTGGTTTTGTTGTGCTGTGATCCCAAGGTAAAAGTCGTTGTATCTTGGGGACGATTTTCGACTGAGAGCACTAGAATTTGGGGCAATATCGTCTTACGGATATCAAGTCAAACTCGTGCCTCGACTTTACCAACTGTGTAATTGAATCTTAATTTCTTTCAAGTACACCTCACTAAACTCCAACAGACAGTGTAAGATGATATTACGTGTATTTGGAAGATGTCGACAAACACTGTTCCTGTTGCACCAATTCATGCTGAAAGATAGGCGAAGTTCTATGGAAGCGAGTTCAAGTGGTGACAACAGAAGATGTTGTTCTACCTGACAATGCTAAACTTGGTTCGCTTCCCAAAGGAAAATGCTTCCACCATAGATGAAAATAAGAAAAATGAGCAGAAGAGGACGGTGTTGGACACATGGAATCACAATGATTCTTGTGTCGCACCTACATCATCGATGGTCTCAATGATTCCCTCTACAACATCTACGTGGTTACCAAAACTGCAAAGGAGTTGTGGGAATCGTTGGAGAAAAAGTACAAGAGCGAAGATGCCTGGATGAAGACGGCCTTAGATCAAGTCCGAGAGTTGCAGTTGATCCCACATGAGATTCATGCCGAATATGTGCAACTAAGTGAATCTTTTCAAGTAGCTGCTATGATTGAGAAGCTACCACGTCTGTGGAAGGATTTCAAGAATTATCTCAAGCACAAGCGCAAGGAATTGGGGCTTGAGGACCTGCTCGTGAGACTAAGGATCGAGGAAGATAACCGGAAGTCCAAGGTCAAGAGCGGAAGGTCGCACAAGGAGGCAAGGAAAAACTTGGTCGAATCGAATACTAGCAGCAAAACGTGAAAGCAGTTGGGTAAGAAGCAACAACAGGAGCCATTATCTAAGAAGATTAGGGGCAACTGCTACAACTGCGACAAACCTGGACACATGGCTAAGGATTGTAAGCAACCTAAGAAGGGAAATCAAAGCCATTCTCATTTAACTGAGGACGTGTTGACACCTCTGGATTCATTTGATCTACATTTGACTGTCATTGTGCTTGAAGCTAATTTGGTGGATAACCCAATGGAGTGGTTCGTGGACACCGGCGCTATGCACCACATATATTCAGGCAAGGAACTACACTCAATCTACATGTCAATCACCGGTGGAAGGCTGTATGTGGACAACTTCACAACTTCCAACATAGTCGAGTTGGAAAGAGTGGTGCTGAAGATGACCTTCGGGCAAGAGCTAATGCTTGTGGATGTGCTGCATGTCCTGGACATTTGCAAGAACTTAGTATCCGGCTCCCTGTCAAACAAAGTCGGGTTTAGGCTAGTATTTGGTTGACAAGTTTGTACTGACCAAGAATGGTCAATTTGTAGGAAAGGGCTACCTAGAGAAGGGGCTCTTTAAAATGAATGAAGTGATTGTACAATGCGAGATTAAACGTGATATTAATAAAGTTATTAATTCTTCTTACTTGGTTAAGTGTCTAATTTATGACATGATATTAGGATATGTAAATTTAAACAAACTAAAAAGGTTAGTTAGTTTGAATATACTTCCAATGATGGAATTTGATTCACACCAAAAGTGTGAAGTGTATGTTGAGGCAAAGACGGAAAAAACATCGTTTCTCTCAGTAGAGAGAAGTACTTCACCTCTAGAGTTGATCCATACTGACATATGTGATCTAAGCCATGTGCAAACTAGGCGTGAAAAAACATATTTTATTCCTTTTATTGATGATTACATAAGATAATTTATGTATATCTTTTGAGTGGAAACGACGAAGCTCTTGAGGCCTTCAAAAGCTATACGAGCAAAGTTGAGAATCAACTTGGCTTAAGAACCAAGACGGTTCAAAGTGACAGAGGGGGATAATATGTGGCTCCGTTTGAAGAATTTTGCACGGAACATGATATTATTCATTAAACGACTGCCCCTTACTCACCTCAGTCAAATGGCATTGTTGAACACTAGAATAGAACTCTTAAAGAGATGATGAATGCTATACTGATCAGTTCAGGGCTATCCCAAAATGTGGGGAGGGGGGGGAGCTATTCTTTCAGCTAGTCGCATTCAAATTATTACCACACAAGAAAAGGGATCTGACTCCATATGAATTATAGAAATGAAGGAAGCCTTCATACGGTTATGTTAAATTGTGGGGTTGCCTAGAAAAGGTCGAAGTACCTAAACTTAAACAGGAGAGGATAGGACCCAAGACTGTTGATTGCATTTTCATTGGGTATGCGAACAATAGTAGTGTATATAGATTCCTATTGCACAAGTCGAAAATCTCTGATATAAACGAAAGGATGATTATAGAGTCAAGGAATGCAGTATGCTTTGAAAATGTCTTTCCGAAAAGGAACGGAAAGAGACAAGTCCTGAAAAGAGGACTTATGAGGCTGTGAAGGGTTCTCTTCAAGAAGAAGAAGAGGAACCAAGGCGCAACAAAAGGACGAACAAAGCGAAGACTTTTGGTCCTAATTTTCTAACTTATATGTTAGATAATGAACCCAAGACAATTCAAGAGGCATTGTCCGGTCCAGATGCTCCTTTCCGGAAAGAAGCTATCAATAGCAAAATTGAGTCCATCATGCAAAATCATACTTGGGAGATAGTTGATCTTCCACCGGGGTGCAAGCCTTTGGGATGCAAGTGGATCTTTAAAAGTAAATATAAGGTTGGTGGATCAATTGACAGGTATAAGGTTCGCTTGGTAACTAAGTTGTTCAGACAAAAGGAATGATATGATTACTTCGACACATATTCGCCCGTTACAAGGATTAAGTCCATAAGTGTTGGGGAATTGGAAGAGGAAAGGTACATGGAACAACCTGAAGGTTACGTTGCCCCCGTGCTCGTCAAGTCATTGTACGGGGTTAAGCAAGCGCCGAAACAGTGGCATGAGAAATTCGATAGAACTATGATATCAAATGGCTTCAATATCAACGAGTGTGGCAAAATATGTTTACATTAAGGGCACACCCGATGAATACGTAATTGTCTATCTTTATGTAGATGACATGTTGATCATGGGAATCAATCATGAAGTGATCGTGAAGACTAAGAATATGTTGGAAAGTCGATTCGACATAGAGGATATGGTTTTGGTTAATGTGATACTAGGGATAAAGATCTCTAGGACACCCGAGGGAATTATCTTGACACAATCTCACTATGTTGAGAAAGTACTCGAGAAATTCGAGGCCTTCAATCTTCCTTCGGTGAAGACACCTGTGGATGTAAATCTACATTTAGTCAAGAACCAAGGAAAACCCATATCTTAGCTAGGATATGCTCGAGTGATAGGTAATCTGATGTACCTAGCGAACTGCACTCGTCTTAACATAACATACTCAATAAGTAAACTTGGTAGACTCACGAGTAATCTAGGAGATGATCATTGGATAGAGTTGAAACGAGTATGAAGGTATTTGAAGTATACCTTAAGCTATGGCATACTTTATTCAAGATATCCAGCTGTGTTAGAAAGATACAACGATACGAACTGGATATCTAACACTAACGACTCCAAGTCCAGCAATAGTTACATATTCACTATAGGTAGATGAGCAGTAACATGGAAATCCTCTAGACGGATGTGCATAGCTGATCTACGATGGAGTCGGAGTTCATTACACTTGATATGGCCGGCGAAGAAGTCAAATGGCTTAGAAATTTTCTAAAGGACGTTCCTTGTTGGAACAAACCAGAGCCCCCAATAAGGATACGCTACAATAGTATGCCAACTATTGAGAAGGCACAAAGTTGTATGTACAATGGTAAGTCTGGACACATTCGTCAGAGACATAACACCGTCAGACAGCTAATCTCTAGTGGAATAATGACCATTGGCTATGTAAGGTTAAAGGAAAATATAGTGGATCCGTCAATGAAATGCATCACTAGAGAGATGTTGTACAACACAGTAAGGAGAACGGGGTTAAAACCCACACGCCAAGACCATGTATAGCGGTAACTCAATCATGATGAGTGGAAATCCCACGAACTTGGTTCAATGAGACAACTAAGTTATGAATGGGTCATTCGCGCACTTGGAACAATTCTAAGTAACACATTCTTGCAGCTGCCCAAGTCTTTCCTAATGATGTCTGGCAAGGTTAATCAATTATGCTTTTAATGACTCATGTACCAAATCTGGTAGGGTCTTTAGGCTACCCCTAGATTAAGTCCTGAAAGGAGATCACCTATATATTAACACTTATAAATCCAAGATATGGTCTATGACCCTTAATGTAGATAAAGTGAGAATCGAAAGATATCAGAATTTCCATTATGTGAAGTTATTATCTTGGTGTACATAAAAAGCTGGCAGTTCAAGACATCAGATTCACTGAGCCGTGAATACATCTGATAACATCTAGATAGGGAAGGTTCAAAGCAGAAAGCTACTTATCTCGATGCAATGGCGGTTCGTCAGGACTTTCTTGTGTATCAGCCTTAGGATGCATGCATTAATTGTCATTCATGTGGGTGATTGTTGGAAATTGGCTTTGAAAGGTTGGCGTTGGCCAATCGTTGAGCAATTTCAACTTTAGATTCCATTTGATGGAAATGAAATTAAGTTGCAACATCATAATCTACATTTCGAGTAGATGAATTTAGTGTATGTATGTTCTCAAATCCAATTTCGGATGAATGAGAAATTAATGCCTAAAGGTTGTAACTTAAACATGGAAAATTGGAAGAGTCAAAAGGAAATGCGAGAACTTGTCCCATATAGGAAAAAATGGAGTAATTTGGTACTCCTTATTAAGAAGAGCACTTTGATAAGGAATTATCAAGTGTTCTGTCTTATGGTGGGCTCTCGTGGGATTTTAGCCTTTGACTAAATGGATGTTTGTACAATCCGAGCCTGAGCACGGGGTCCGGCCGCGCACGTCGCACATGTCGCATAAATTCGCTTTAGAGGCGCACTTTGCACTTTTGGCAAGTTGGTCCGGAATTGTGGCTCGGTAGGTTCACGGCAGTTCAGGTCGGGTGCGATGACATGGCACACCAACTAGGTGGAATGGGGCACACTTGGTCGGGTTGGAACGACCCGTCAGTGACCGAAGCGGATCGCGTCGTGCACGGGCTCGGATCTGCTAACATGTGCTGTTGTTCGCCAATGGGTGCCACCCAGTGCATGGTGGGGGTACGGCTCGGCCGCAGGCGCGAGCCACTCATGAATGGGTGCGACCAGGTCTGAACTAGTTCGATTTTGGCCAAACCGGTGCCACCAAGGGTCAAAAGGTGAAAAGGAACCATAACTCTTCTAAAACTATAAATACACCCCACATTTTTCATTTCAATTACTCCAAAAGCATTTGTACATTTGCATTGTAGTCTTTAGGAGTCTCCCTAAATTCTAGTATAAGGAAGTCCCGAGTATCCAGTAGTTTGTCAAAAGCTTTCATTTTGTTGTGCTGTAATCCCAAGGCTAAAAGTTGTTGCATCTTGGGGACGATTGTTGAAGATTGAGAGCAATAGAATTTGGGATAGTATCATCTTACACATGGTGAGTCAAACTCATGCCTCGACCTTACCAACTGTATAGCTTAGTCGTTCTTTCAAGTACACCTCACTGAAACTCCAACAGAAGTTACAACAAGAGATATAACAAGATCATCAAGGAAGCATACAATAAGGAGTCTGTTGTAGGAAGTAAGGAACATAGGCTGTAAACAGCATACATCATGGAGCTAGCTTACGCTTTTGTAGCGTACAACAATATATGTTGTAAGGAAGATCCACTATTTCCTATGATAGGATCATGCGGCAAGGACACGAAGCAACCATGTCAGCAGAAGGAATGTCAAGTCAAAGTCAGAAGGCTGGAGATTAAAATATTATAGCCAGTGGAGACAAGAAGTAATTCTTGTATTTACTAAGCAATCACGTGGAGACACGTAGGAAAAGCAACTCTGGCAATACTGAGATGAGGTCGTACCAGCAGAAGGACAACAACAACTAGAAACCATACAAAGAACATTGAATGTCTAGGGTGACTGCTTATCTCTTCAACAAGGAGGAATCCCAACTGCCATAATTAGTATGAGATGGAGGACGATCAAGACAGCTGAAATTATTGAAACTACTATTGAAATCACTGAACAACTAAGCACTATCATCTTCGAGCTATCAAACTATAAGCTTCCAAACACTTATTACTTACAATAATTCTAAGAAAGTGTGAGTTTAGTGAAGAGAGGAAAAAAAACAAGGCAACAACAATCAACTACTTCTCAAGCTCAAACGATGCAACAACAATCTCAAGTCATATCTAGCTAGCTCTCAGAAAGTCTTTCTCGGTCTTAATCCATCAAGAAAGCTTGCTCAGATCTCAAACTAATATTCAAGTTTATAGGCAACTTCCAGCTGAATAAAAACATTTCATTTAACCTTCTCTAACAAATGGTTTTTAAAGGGGAGTCTACTGTTGAATCAGAGATTCAAACAAGATTAGACTTAGTTTTGAGAAACATCTATAGTACAGGAGTAGCCTTCTGATGATAGATAAAAACTATTGCATGGTGCCACATTAAACTTGGACATCAGTGTAGCTAAGATTGTACGTGTGAACAACTTAGAGAATTTTCCTTGTGTGGGGGAAGAGTGGACGTAGAAGGATTATCCCCATCTTCGAACCACTATAAACTGTTGTGCATTTTCTTATATATTTATATTACTGTTGTAGCATACTATATACTTACTGCATTGTCTTATAAATCACTTTAGCATATTTCCGCTACATAAAACCCTGCGCATTTCGTGTTGTGAAATCCAAAAAGAAAAAAATAAATAGTCTGTTGTAAACGTATTGCTCTGAAGGAACTTACTACTTTAGCTATGTTGTAAGGACTTGTTTCCTACAACAGACAACAACCACTTTGCTCGAAGTATTTTGAAAAGAAAAATCAGATAGAATTAGAGGTTTATTCATCCCCTAACCTCTACTACTTGGGACTAACAGCTGAGGGTGAAGGCGTTGATCTCCAACACTTAGAGGTGTATGCAGTCGACTCGTATGGCTTCGATGGGCCTCAGATTGTGAAATTATTGGGCGAGGTGAACGGGGCTTCAGTGATGGTTATAATTGATAATGGGGCCTCCCATTGTTTTATCTCCAGTGTTATGGTCTCAAAATTAGGTTTTTGACTTGGTAATGGAGGCATTCATCCGGTTATTTTGGGGAACAAAAATGAAACAAAGACTAATGGGGTTTGCTCGGGTATTCACCTGAGATTAGGTACTCATGACTTTTCAGGGCATAAGCCTTTTCGATATGCATCGTTCACCTGATTTTGGAGATCACTTGGTTGGCTATATCGGGGGTTGTTCGAGCAAATTGCGCTACATTTACTATGCAGCTTGAGTATTACAGTTGGTTACCTTAAAGGGGGAAGCGAGCCTTATGCACCGTCAAGTTACGCCCGCATCTATGCTAAAACTGAAGGATGTCACTCAACGGTTGCTTCTTTGGCCATTGGAACTTGCTCAGATCACATGCATGACTACCACGACCATGCCATCCGACTTTCAAGCTTTATTATAGAAATTTCCGCAGGTGTTGAACCCTCTCTCTGGTCCGCCACCCCGACAAAAGTGTGATCACCACATACTGCTTCACCCCAGTTCCACAACAGTATCAGTTCAGCCTTACTGATATAGCACGGATCAGAATACATAATATGAGAAATTTGTTCGAGAGATGCTCACGACTAGCCTCATACATCCTATTACATGTCCGTACTCGAATTCCATTTTGCTGGCGGATAAAAAAATAGGAGTTGGTGATTCTATGTTGATTATCGGGAATCGAAGAATCAACATGATTCCGGACAAGTGCCCATTTCTGGTCATTCAAGAGTTGTTGGATGAACGTCACAATACATCATGTTTCACCCGCTTGGACTTCAGGACAGGGTACCATCAAATCAGGATGGCCCTTGAGGATATCGAGAAGATAGGATTTCACACACACTCTAGCCACTATGAGTGGTTGGTTATGTATTCTGGGCTGAGCAATGCTCCATCAACATTCCAGTCAGCGATGAACGATCTCTTTCGACCTTTCCTTCGCATGTTCATCTTGGTATTTTTCGATGATATACTAATTTGCAGCACAACTAGGCACCATATACGGTAAGTGTTGTAACGGTTGGCGTCTGCTTCGTTTGTGATAAATAAGAAAAATGATGGTGGGCGTAAGGTGCGACCGACTATTTGGGTTATATGGTTTCATTGGATGGGATTCAAATAAATCCAATGAAGGGTCCTTGCAGCGTTCCAATGGCCGGTGCCCAAATCTATTAAAGGAGTCTGTGGGTTTTTATTTCTTACGGGGAATTATCGTCACTTTATTTACTACTACGAGAAAATTGCTCTCACCCTCGACTCACTACTATGCATGGATGCCACCTTGTTTGCTTGGACTGCCGACATCCAAGCAGTGTTTGAGACTTTTCATTGAGCCATCACCTCAGCTCCTATCTTGGTCATGCCCGAATTCACGCTTCCGATTTTTGTTGAGTGCGACGCCTTGTGTCGAGGATTAGAGGCAGTTCTAATGCAAAAAGGTCGTCTGATCACCTTCAGCAAGGCATTGTCTCCACGTAATGTGGCTAAGTCTACATATGAAAAATAATTGATGAATTTCGTCCTTGCAATATTACATTGGTGGCCTTACCTTTTAAGGCATCATTTTACGGTCCGGACTAACCGTCACAGTTTAGAACATATCTTACACAAGTCTAGAACATCACTGTCTCAACAATATTGGGTTGCTAAGCTTTTGGTTTTTAATTTTGTGATAGAATACAAGAACGGGTCTACGAACAAAGCGGTTGATGCACTTTCTTGTCGTGATCCTGAGGCTGAGTTGAAGGTTGTTTCAGTGCCTCGTTGGATGGAATGCAACGATTTGTAGGTAGTCGTGAGGCTGATGCAATTTAGTGGCTAGGAATATTGAGAGTAATTACGGGGTTAGTTGCGGATTGCTTAGTATGCCTATGAAATAAAGTGGATACTCGTTCCTGGGCAGCCTCCTTCAGCCATTGCCGGTTTCAACGAGAGTGTGGGAGGACAAAAATATGGATTTCACCTCCAAGTTGCCTCACTCTATTCAGACAATGAGGCACGTTTTGTATGCATGCATTTAGGCCAATTTATACGAGTAATTTGGTAATGTTTGCATATAAATTCGTTTGTTTTGTGTTATATTTGATTATCTTGAGTCGAATGACGTGTTTACTTGTTTTATAATGAAAATTGTATATTTTAGGACCAAAAGTGTTGGAATAAGGTCCGGAAGGTAAAGAATAAGTCATTTAGGGAAATACTATCGAAAAAGAAGTTAGAAGATAGACCGAGCGAGCAAAAATGGCCCCAAATCGGAAAATACCCGAACAGGCAGCTTACAGTAGCGCGACTAAGCAAAAAGTGGTGTTGAAAACATTAAACTCCTTCTACTCCAACACGGCCGCGTTGGGTGAACCGGCCACCTTCGTCAGGCAGCCCAGTTATTGTTCACGTATTTTGATCTATTTTCGGCCCGTTTCAATCCTAATCCTTCCCAAACTTATAAATAGAGTCCTTCCAAGTCCGAAAATGATATCATACATCAGTAGAAGCACCTTTAAGGCTTGTTGAAGAGTAAGGAACGCGAAGCGACGAAGATCAAGATCCAAGATTCCGGGTTTAATCGCTTTAGTTTATTTTTATTGTTCAAGAATGTTTGTGCATGGATATTTTTGAATTTTATTGATAAACATGCGTAGTCTTGTGTTCTAGGGTTAGAGACTACTTTATAATTGACTATTTTTTTATTCTGTTTTATTAATTCTAGACTTCATTTTTATTGTTTATCTACATGCTTGTTATAATTTTATGAATTTATCAGCTTGATCAGTTGATTTTATTCTACATGCTCAACAATTCGATGTCCGAGAGGAGAGGATTGTTAATAGGCTTACATCATATAGCATATGTACCGACAATCATCTGAGAGGAGTGAAATATCTGTGTGGGCATAGGTTTAGGGACTATTTGGAGTCATATATATGATAGTTAGCCCAATAGGATAATTGTTCACAAGCGATCTATACATTAGCATCATCCAAGAGGAGCCTAATTAAGAATAGTGATGTCTAATAAACAACAGAAATAGGTCTTGGTGTCTGGAATAATAGCATAATCAAACATACGAAATTATAATTGAAATTGAAACCCTAGAATAAATCTTTTATCTGATTTTAATTTTTCGTGATTATTTGCGTGATTCGTTCAAAGTATCTATTTATTTTGTTATTATTTTCTGCAATTTTGATTAATATTAAAATAAACAAATCACCTCAATTCGAGAGTCTAAATAGGGTTGATCTGTTAGGATTAAGGTATAAAATTGACTATAGGACACAATCCCTGTGGAATCGGCCCTGCTCACTGCTATCTACACTAGCACAATTCACTTGTGATATACTAGGTTAGAAAATAGTGTGAAAGTTTTTGGCGCTGTTTCCGTGTTTGATTTTTATCTGATAAATAGTTCAACGTTAGACCAGATATTTATTTTCTACATTTTATTATTTTTAGTTTTTTAACCGGCCTAAGTGGATATTGAGGTCTTCCAATGCACCTCCCTCCCCCCCCCCCCACCAAATTGGTTCTGCTGAACTATAGATATCAAGGCCGGCTTGAGTTAAAAGTTGTTGACTTGGATTGGTAGCAATTCGACTCCTCCATAGTTCTTATTGGGCATGGGATGAAGACAATCCCTAATAGGTCTGATCAGCTTCAACTTCAGTCTATGGCTAAAGTTCTAGTTGTTGCATATTCGTCACTTGAGTTTAGGGAGTAATCACTACCCCGAACTACTGCCTAATCATCTCTTCTTGAGTCATGTTTGCTGGTAATTCGGTCATCTCTTTTTCTAGGTTTTCCTTGTTCTATATCATCGGGCAGTTGCCTCAAATTTTGGGTTGAAAGGGACTAGTTTGTATTTTCCTTTGAACCGGGTTTGCATACGCTGCATGAGAACACAAACAAAGAACTATAGTAAAACTAGAGATGAAGCATTAGAGTGGTTCAAATCACTTGAGGATGTCACTACATGGGAAGATTTGAGCACTAGATTTTTATTAAAAGTAATTCCCACCGAGCAAGATGCTCCAATTGCAGACTGAAATACCCAATTCAAATAGTTGGATGGAGAACCATTGGGTGAAGCGTGAGAGCGGTTCTGCGATCTTCTTTGGCTACGAATCAATTGGCAGCTATTACTAATCAGTTTAATTTGCTAAATAGTGTTACTTTAGCCTAACATACCGAGTTCATTTCACAGCAGTCACCCATGCAGGAGGTAGTTGAAGATGCTAACTATGTTAACCAAAGAAACTTCAACAACTTCTGAGGCAACCAGCAGCAGTACAATCAATATCAACCAGGAGCAAGGAATCAACCTGATTTCAGTACAACAATCTAAATAATTCACTCCAACCACCCCTAGGATTCGCAGTCACAAATGGTTTGAACCATGATGGAGGGAAACCCACTCAAGAAGATTTGTTAGAGTCTCAGTTTGCCAAATATGACGAGAAGATTGCAAAGGTTGGAAATAAAATGGATGTCATGAGCTTAGAATTGAATAAATCCATGGTCAGTTAGGGGGGTGGAGATGAAGGAGATAAAGTCTCCCTTACGTCAAATTACACAAGCCATGGGGTCTAAAGTCAGAGAGGGTAGTTCTCGAGTGATACAATAGTAAACCCAAAGGAACAGTGCCAAGCCATTCGTCTGAGGGGTGGTACCGAATATGAAGGACCCAAGCTGCCGGTTGACCAAGATAAAGTTGTAGAGAAAGAGCACTTGGAACAAGAAAGTGGACCCAAAGAGAAAGAAAAAGAGAAAGAGTCAAGTCTAAAAGGGGTTGTGAAGCTAAAATGTATTACTATCTTTGGTGCTCTGAAATATATCCCTCCCCTTCCCTTCCCTCATATTTTTCGTAGAAAGAAAGTAGATTAACAATTTACTAAGTTCTTGGAGATATTTAAGAAAATTCAAATTAACATTCCTTTTGTTGATGCATTACCACAAATGCCGAACTATGCAAAGTTCATGAAAGAGGTGATAACAAGGAAGTGGAAATTAGAAGACTACAAAATAGTCAATCTGATAGGAGAATGCAGTGCATTGATTCAAAGGGAGTTGCCTCAAAAGTGTAAAGATCCAGGTAGTTTTACAATTACTTGTATGATTAGTAATGAAGTATTTGAGAGAGCACTGTGTGGGAGCAAGTATCAACCTTATGCACTTGTCTACATTTGAAAAATTAGGAATAGGCACAAAAAAAACCCACTACAATTGCCCTACAAATGGCCGATGGGTCTTTAACCTACCCCACTGGGGATTGTAGAGTATGTTTTATTGAAGGTGGGTAACTTTATCATTCTGGCAGATTTTGTAGTCTTAGATATGTTAGAAGATAAAGAGGTTCCCTTGATTCTAGGTCACTCGTTTCTAGCAACGGGAAGGATGTAAAAAATGGTGAATTGACTCTACGGGTTAATGATGAAAAGCTAACATTTTCTATATATAAAGCATTTAAATTTCATCATAGTGAGGAAGTGAATCAAATAGAAACATGTAATTAGATTCATTGTTTAGATGCTACTTTACATAGGGAACTTATTTCTCCTATTGATGATGACCCATTAGAAGTCTGTTTAGCTGATTCTAGTTTTGTTACAATGATCTTGACTCTATTGATCGAGATCTTGTAGAAAGTGTTAGTGCTATGAATTCTCTGCAGGAGGCACCAAAAGAAAGCTCTATGAATGAAGATATAAGTAAACAGGCGGCACAAGAAGAGCCGAAAGAGGGCGCGTCCAGACCAAAATGGAAGATGTTGCTAGATCATCTATGGTATGAGTTTCTAGAAGATGAGAAGAAAAATCTGGTAATAATTTCTTCTTATTTGTCTACTACTAAAAGTGACAAACCATTGGGAGTGTTGAGGAAATACAAGTCTGCTATAGGATGGTAAATTTCTGATTTAAAAGGGATTAACCCGACTGTTTGCATGAATATGATCCTAATGGAGGATGAGTATCGGCCTTGTGTTCAAAATCAACATAGGCTTAATCCCATGATGCAAGAAGTAGTTAGGAAAGAAGTACTTAAGTGGTCAGACGCGGGTACTATGTTTCCTATATCTGATAGTGAATGGGTAAGTCCGACCCAAGTGGTCCCTAAGAAGGGGGGAATGACTATAGTAAAGAGCGATAATGATGAGAGCATTGCTACCAGGGTAATTATGGGGTTTGCGGGGTTGTATTGATTATAAGAAATTAAATGTAACCACTCGTAAGGGCCACTTCCCCTTCCCTTTTTAGATTAAATGCTTGATAGGCTAGCGGGGTATGAGTAGTATTGTTCTCTTGACGGTTATTCGGGCTACAATCAAATTATGATTGCCCCGGAAGACCAAGAGAAAATAACTTTTTGTCTGTCCTTATGGTGTTTTTGCTTTTTGTAGAATGTCATTTGGCTTGTGTAATGCCCATGCGACCTTTCAACGTAATATGATGGCAATTTTTAGCGGGTTGATTGAGAACATAATGGAGGTTTTTATGGAAGACTTTTATGTGTTTAGGTCATCTACTGACCACTGTTTATGTAACCTAGCTCAAGTTTTGCAGTGGAGTGATTATGTGAAGATACCAACCTAGTTCTAATTGGGAAAAATGCCACTTCATGGTAAGGGGTGGTACAATTCTCAATCACAGAATTTCTATTGCAGGTTTGGAAGTTGATAGAGCCAAGATAGTTGCCATAGAAAAACTACCTCCTCTGTCAAACGAAAAGGTAGTACGGAGCTTCCTTGGGCATGCAAAATTTTATAGAAGGTTCATTCGTGATTTTTCAAAAAATTCTAAACCTTTATCTCGTTTATTGGAAAATGATACTGCTTTTGTTTTGGTTGATTCATGTTTGATATCTGCCCCAATTTGATCACATCGGATTGGTCCCAATCGTTCGAACTGACGTGTGATGCAAGTGACATGGTTGCAGGGACAGCCTTGGCCTAAAATATGGACAAGCTATTTAGACTTATATACTATGCCAACAAGACCCATAATCTGGCTCAAGTCAAATACACCACCGCCTAGAAAGAGATGTTGACCAACATATACGCGTTCAACAAGTTCCGGTCTTACTTGATTGGGACTAAGACTATAGTCTTACTGACCATGTTGTTATCCACTACTTATTTGATAAGAAGACTCGAAGCCGAGGCTGATTCGTTGGATACTCTTACTACAAGAGTTTGATGTAAAAATTTGAGACCGAAAGGGGTGTGAAAATATGGTTACCGACCACTTATCTAACATTATCAATGAAGCCGACAAAGAAGGGCAAAATGAGGCAATCAAAGAAACATTCTCGGAAGAGTACATTATGATGGTGAAGGATATCCTATGGTATAGTGACATAGTTGATTTCTTGGCATGTGATGTTCAACCTCCTAATTTGATGTTATATCAAAGGAAGAAGTTTTTAAATGACGTGAAGTTTACATGTGGGACGACCCATACCTATATAGGAGGTGTGCCGACACGATCATCCGATGGTGTGTCTCCTAACATGAAGTGGGGGATATTATTAGAAAATGTCATTTGTCTCCTAGTGGAGGCCATCTCACGAAAAACAGAACAACCACTAAGGTGTTACAAAGTGGATTCTATTTACCATCGATCTTCAAGGATTGCCACGATTTTATACAGCAGTTAGAATCTCCAAGAAACATGAAATGCCTCTCACAAATATCATTGAGGTTGAATTATTCGATGTGTGGGGCATTGATTTCATGGGGCCGTTTCCTTCTTCACAAGGTTTTCAATACATACTCTTGGCAGCGAACTATATCTCAAGATGGGTAGAAGTTGTTCTGACCTAGACTAATGATTCCAAGGTAGTATTGAAGTTCCTTCACAAGAACATTATCACGAGGTACGGGGCTCCAAGGGCCTTAATTAGCGATGGCGGTTAACACTTTTGTAACAAGTGGCTAGTGGAATTATTGGCCAAGTATGGGGTCAAACATCGAGTGACCACACCGTACCATCCTCAAGCAAATGGACAAGCGGAATTGGCTAATCGGGAAATCAAGCAGATTCTAGAGAAGTCACTGAATGGGAGTAGGAAGGATGGGTCGATGAAACTAAATGATGCGTTATGGGTAGGGTTGTAAACAAATCAAATATTTTTGATTCGATTCATGATTCAAATTCTATTAGGATGATTCGGATTCGAAAAAATCGAATTCGAATTCGAATATAGTTGTATTCGATTCGTTTATATATAATATATTTTAAAAATTAAATAATACATATAGTACTAAATATATGTATATAATATATTTATATAGCTATATATTTAAATTAATTTATATATGATATATATTATTCAATTTTATAATTGAAAAAAATTAAAAAATAATAATAATATTTGAATATTTAAAAAATAAAAAATGTCAATATATAAAAATAAAAAAGAATTTTTCAAATCTAGAATCGAATCGAATAGTTCGAATATTTCTCACGAATCGAATTCGAATCACCTATTTAAATTCGATTAATATTCGATTCGAATTCGAATCGAATTTCTTAATATTCAGTTCGATTCGATTCGTTTACAACCCTACTTATGGGCATATAGGATGGCATACAAAACTCCGTTGGGTATGTCACCATATTAGCTTGTTTTTGAAAAATCTTGACATTTACCGGTTGAATTGGAACATAGAGCATATTCGGCTATTAAGACGTTGATTTTGACTTCCAAGCGACGGGACTAGCATGCATCCTCAAATTCAACTAGCTAGACGAATTTTGGAGTCAAGTGTTTGAGAATTCGAGCTTGTATAAGAAGCGTACAAAGAGGTTTCACGATAGACTGCTCAAAACACGACGCTTTGAAGCCAGCGACCAAGTCTTGTTATTCAACTCCCGATTGAGGCTTTTTTCCAGGAAAACTGAATTCAAAGTGGTCAGGGCCATTCACGATTAAGAGCATTCAACCATCTAGTGTAGTTGATTTATTGAAGGAAGATGGAAGTTCGTTCCAAGTGAATGGACAACGAATCAAGAGATACTACAAGCCGGCTCAGGTGAAGACCGTACACGAAGTATGGTTTAATGAGCTTAATCATAGCCCTAAAGGTCTTCTGGCTGAAGAAGTAAAACTTAGCGCTTGTCGGGAGGCAACCCGACGGTTACTATTTTTAGTTTTTATTTTATTGTGTTATCGTGTTTTATATTTTTTTTACTTTGTTTTTAGAAACAAACATGACAAAAGGGTGAATGTGCAGTTAAATGGGTCGAAATATCGCTAAATGGGGGGCAAGAAGTCAGAAAATGTAAGCTAAGGATGAGCAAGCTAACGTGTTCATAAACGCAGTCGCGCCTAAAATGGCCCAAAATTGGATTAGGATGGACTGGCCAATACTGCCATGTCCTTCCAACGCGGCCGAGCTCTCCATAACTCATGCAATCGCGTTCATCTAACGCGGCCGCGCATAAAATGGCCTAGGAATTGGATTTTGCATGGGTTGGCCAACATGGCCGCGTCCTTCCAATGCGGTCAAGCTCTCCATGACCAGCGCGATCGCCTTCATCTAGCACGGCTACACTAAAACCTACCTAAAAAGTGGAGTCTGACCTGTGACAGCAACACGATTGCGTTCCCCAACGAGGCTATGTCTGTTTTGAAACCTAGGTTTTAAGTTCCAACGTAGTAGATAACAGGTTTAAAATCCTCTCTTTCCCCTTTGTGATACAAGGTACAAAAATATCACCCCCTCATAAAAAATTCTTCAATTTCTTCCAAACTTCTTTCCCAAACCCTACACAAGACCAATATACACTAAAAACACCTCTAATCACAAACTTAATAGCACAAAAATCAGACTTAAAGTGCATCTAGGGGATAAAAATTCAAAAGTCGAAGGGGCACGAAATTCTTCGATTCTCTCCGATTAAAACTATCCGGTAAGTGAAGCTGACTCTTTTCTCGGTTCATAGAGCATTATCTTCAGAATTATTTGAGGGTACTTTTGTGCAAGAATAATTAGTTGTTTGCCTAGTTTTGTTGTTAAGCACTTGTAGTGCTATTCTTGAGTATATTGGCATAATTACTTGTGTTCTAGCTTAAAATTGTTCGGCCAGTTGTGATTGTGATGTCTATACATTATGGGTTGGACGAATTTTGCACTAGTTTGAAATTTGGAGTTGAATGTTTATTGGGGCATTTTTATCGACCATCTTGTGTGTAATGAAATAAAATGCCTAAACTAGTTATTTTCTTATATTTGATTGAGTTATTGAGCAAAGGGGAGATATATTTGATTAGGAATTGTTTCATATTGATGAATTAATCGCATGTTTAGCTAGTTCTTGATTGTTTGGTTGATTAGATGAAATTGCCTTTCTAATTTTGTCATATATGTTGAGAATAACTAAGAACTTTCATTGTTGCCGATTATGGATCCATAGTTGATTAAGTGAAGGTGTGTTAAGTGTAGGAACTGAAAAATGCCTCCGTAAAATCGTGGGTCAAAAGGAAACAAAAAGGTGGTGGAGCAAGAAATGGATGATGCACAAGCAGCTATTGTGGATCCCTTTGATAGCCGACACTTCGACATTGCCTTGGAAAATGAGGTGCACAAGCAAATATAAAAGAAGATGGTAAATGGAAAAGTTATACCCACCAGATATACAGTGAGCAACGGGTGTCCACGAGAACATGTGGAAGTTGTTGCTTGGGATAGGGCTGTTAAAACTGATGCAGCCCTAACAAGCGTACAAGTTGATCATTCTTTAGTTTCTTAGTACTCTAGATATTTTACCGCGAATTTCTTACCATAACAAATGATCAGCCGACATCAAGTTTCAATTGGGTAACCGACCTTTCCAGTTAATCCTTGATGATTTGGATGAAATTTATGAGCTACTAGTTGTAGATAAAATACCTCCCCAGTGGCTATATGATGAGAACGAGTTTTGGGGGATGTTGACAGAGGCTCCCAATTTAGTAGACGCTTTACCAAGTTAGGGATCAAATAATAAAATTTCATGGATCCGAAATTCGATGATTAAATACATCCAAAAGTTGTTGGCGTTCACTATATTTTCTCAGAAGGAGACAGAGGCTAGTGGACAAGCCGAGCTAAAATTGTTATGGTGCATCTTAGCCCGGTACTAGGTGGATGTGGTCACAATCATGTTGCAACAGTTTGAAAATGTTGTCTTGAGGCAAAAGAATGATATATATATATATATATAGGGGTTCCACTTATTAACTTCCAGTCGGAAGTGGGCCTTACTTTATTGACTTGGGATGAATTGAAGAGGATGAGAGTGGTCGTATTAGGCCACAAAGATGGGCAAGCCTATATGCCCGAGAACAAGATGATACTGGATGTGATCCAAAACGAAGGACCTTTTTTGAGGTTGCCCCAACCTAATCTTACATAGGTGAATGGCTTAGTGGACCACTGGAATTGGTCCCTCTACACAGCAACCCATATTGCAGAATCTCGGAAACCCATGAAGGATGAACTTTGCAAGTACCAAGTTGCAACACCTGGGGTGCAAGGAGAAGGATTATCGCTACAGCCAGATGATGATCAAGGGATGGAAGAAGAAGCCAGAGGAAGTAGCCGGCCTGAGAGAAAGCAAAGGAAGAGGTCGGTGAGGTAAGCAGAGTCCTCCTCGGAAATTGGTGAGGATATTTCTTTGATTATTGCATTGTTAAATCAATGAAACTTTTTAGAGACGATCTCCGAACTGTTATGGACACTCATTAGTCCACTGTTTAGACTCAGAAGACCTTCACGCAGACTCAAGTGGCAGACTACTCAAATTTCTGCATTGATAGCAATCCAGAATGCGTGGAGGCAGAACCAACAACGATGGCAGCACATGGTGACGTTTATGAATAATTGGGGCTATATGCCCGATCAGCCCAATGACCAACCCGATCCGCCGCCATAATAGCAACTGTGAGTAGCACCAAGGCGTACCACTCTTTGCCCACAAACCTTGGTCTTAGACATAGTTTGGGGAAGAGGTATAAGTGGGACGTCTTGGCCACTTTTATTTTACTTGCTTTGCTATTTTTGCATTCTGTTTTTTCTGTTATATTAGTGGTCATCTGCAATCGCTTTACTTAAATTGTTGAGAGGGTCTATGAGCCCATTTACCTGTATGTTTTTTGTTAAGTCATGTTAGTTTTTATGTTATTTTATTTTCGTATTAGTTTCTTTTATTTATTTATTTTAAGCATTAGTTTTGTTTGTTGAGTTAGTTGAGTCAAAAACCCGGAGTTGTGTTATCTTGAAGAATAAATAGCTGAAAAATAGTTGATAGATGATGATGTGTCAATGAAGAGTCGGATTTCAAAAATTAAATGGCATATAGAAGAGCATGATAGTATTGAGACAAAATCGAGCTTGAACTTTGAACAATAATTAACTTAGCCTGTGAGAATTTGAGCCTTGATTGAACTCCCATTATTGGAGTTATGTATTTTTCTTTCAGTGTGATTTGTTGGTCATTATGTCATTTAGCCTCTAGAACTTGTCTTACGCCTGCTTTCAATATAGTCAAGGACATGATGTGAAATTAGAATATGATTATAGGCCTTTTTTTCTTTTAGCCTATTTTTTTGAGTAAAAAATTGGCCTTTTTTACAGAATTTTATAAAATAATCCCCGGTCAGCCACTTTGAACCTTTTAAGCTTTGTTTTTCTTATATATACATTACAAGCTTATATCGTTTCTTTTAACCTTTAGCCTTTGAATTAGACTAATTGAGTATGAGGGAGGTGGATTGGAAGGTAGAATGCATAAAGTTTTAGAGTGGAATGGATAGTTGGGATGATTTGGTGGAAAGAACAAATTGTGATTGGCAAACGAATAGAGAAAGTGGCCCCTCCTAGGTTATATTCGTGTTATTTTTGTATTGTTTAAAAAAGAAAAAATAGAAAAAAAAATCAGAAGAAGAAAAACAAAAATATTATTGTTATGTTAAGTTCTGTTGTTTAGGAGGGATTAAGTTAGAAAAAGTACTTAATATGCCCAAGTGTTTGAAAAATTGAGTAGTCCCAAAGTGGTACTCAAATATGATTGGCATTGAGAGCAATTGGTTGATGAGGTGATTTGAAGTGCTTTTGTGGGGGTGAAGTAGCCATAATTTGTGGTTTTCTGAGAATTGAAGAGTGAGCATTTAGTGAGTATTGTTTGAGCGGTAGTTAGGTTAGGAAAAACTAGATTAGTCCAAGAATGAGTCACTTTTATCCAAATTTATCCCACCTTACCTTAAGCCTACATTACAACCGAAATAAAGCCCTTCATGATTCTTTGTTCACACAGGTCAAGAACAGTGAATAGGTTTAGATGATAGGCAAGGTTATGGTAGACGGTGCATGTGGTCCAATTTGAGCGTAAACACATCCTACTTTATACACTTGAAAGATGAGTTATACACTTAACCAACGAGGATCATTTATTAAAAAGTATCTTGTCTCGAGAGCAGTTGATTTAGTGCCATGTCATATATGCTCATATGCTTATGTTGTCTATTTTTTAAAAAAAATCATATCTGAGGATAGATTCGTCGTTTAATCGCCCTAAAGCTTGAGTTCTTACTATATCTACTTTTTTTGTTCGGGGACAAATAACAGTCCATGGGAGATTTTGATACACGTTGTATATGCATGAATTTAGGCAAATTTATATGAGTAATTTGGCAGTATTTGCACATAAATTTGGTTGTTTTGTGTTATAGGAAAAAGGGTCAACAAAGAAGTTATAAGATGTACCGGTCGAGCAAAAATGGCCCAGAACCGGAAAATATCCGAACAGGCCGTGTTCAGCAGCGCGCCCGAGCAAAAAGTGGCCTGGAAAACATTAAAATCCCTGTGACTCCGACGCAGCCGCGTTGGTGAACCGGCTGCGATCATCAGGCGATCCAGTTACGGTTCACGCGTTTTGGCCTATTTTTGGCCCGTTTCATCCTCAATCCTTCCCAAATTCATAAATAGAGACCTTCCAAGTCCAAAAATGATATCATATATCATTAGAAGCACCTTGGAGGCTTGGACTGAAGAGCAAGGAATAAGAAGCGGCGAAGATCAAGATCCAAGAGTTTAGGTTTTATCGCTTTAGTTATTTATTGTTAAATAATGTGTGTCTATGAATGTTTTTGGATTTTATTGATAAACATGAGTAGCTAAATACCACTTTGTGTTCTAGGGTTAGAGAGTAGGTTATAATTGACTATGTTTTAATTCCGTTTATTAATTCTAGAATTCGTTTTATTATTTATCTATATGCTTGTTATAATTTTATGATTTTATCAACCTGGTCAAATTATTTTATTTTACATGCTTAACAGTTTGACGTTCGAGAGAAAGGAATGTTAATAGGCTTACATCATATGGCAGAGGTATCGATAATCGTTTGGGAGGAGTAAGATATCTGTGTGGGCATATCTTTAGGGACTTTCTGGAGTCGCATATGTGATAGTTAGGTAGAGAGAGTAATTGTTCATTAGCTATCTACACATTAGCATCGTCCGAGAGGAGGGCTAATTAAGAATAGTGTCATCTAATAAACAATAGAATTTGGTCTAAAAGTCTAGAATAACATGATACTCAAATGTAGGAGATTATAATTGAAATTGAAACCCTGGACTATATCTTATATCCGATTTTAGTTTTTCATTATTATTTACATGATTCCTTCCAAGTATCTGTTTATTGTGTTATTTATTTCTGCAATTTAGATTAACAGTAAAACAAAGAAATCACCTCAATTTGAGAGTCTAGATAGGGTTGATCTATTAGGATTAGGCTATAAAATTGAATATAGGACACAAGTTCCCTGTGAGATTGACCTTGCTCACTACTATCTGCACTAGCACCGTTAACCTACGATATACTAGGTTAGAAAGTAGTTTGTCAATTTGATATTGTCCTTATGGTGGTGGACCATTTATCGAAGGCGACGCACTTTATCGGGATGACCCATCCTTACTCGACTAAGGGGTGGAGATTTTTTTTTTGCATGAGAGATCGTCCGTTTGCATGGAATTCCATGGATGATTGTCTCGGACAGATATTCAATATTTTTTAGCTCTTTTGGCAGGAGTTGTTCAAGGCAACATGAATGAAGTTACGAATGAGTTCGTCTAATCACCCGGAGACTGATGGGCAGATGGAGGTCATGAACCGTTGTCCCAAAGCATATTTGTGTTGTTTCTCATCGGAGCACCGTCGTTATTAGGCATATTGCCTAGCACCAGTGGAGTATTGCTTCAATACGAGCTTTCACATGGCTATAGGATGTACCCTATTTGAGGTCGTGTATGTGCGGTTGCCTCCCATACTCACACAATATTGGGTGATCATGTTTTCAACTTGAATCCCCCAAAAGATCTATGTGATGAAACGCTAGAGTTCATAACTTTGGAGGTTCTGAGTTGGCGGGATGTTTGGAGGGTGATGACCGAGTATCTCATGTCTCGGTCTTGTGGATTGGTTTATCAGTTGATGATGCTACTTGGGTTGACGAGGCTATTTCCCGGGCTCAATTTCTAGAGTTTCGACTTGAGGAAAAGGGTCATTTTAAGGGGAAGGGAGTTGTTACAAATCAAGCCTTCCAGCATCGCCACAAGGGAGAAGGAGCGTGCCCCGGTGTTGGCATGAAATAGCAGCTCAATTTTTATTTATTTATTGTTTTATTGATATTTAAGTTTAGTTTTGGTCCACTTTGTTTATGAACTTTTTATTTTCTCTTTTTTCCATACTATTTAATTACGTAATTCCTTGAGAATTAGAGAGGACAATTATTTAGATTAGCCAACTACGACTTATTGGAACTGTATTTCGGTGTATTGATTGTGTTTTTCTCCTTCATATTTATTGTGATCACTTCTCTAACTCTAATTTTTTTACTCGCCTTTTGCATTAGGAGTGTTTTCTACCCACAATGAACATAGATTAATTTGTCAATTGTTGATGTGGTAACTCACAACCCTATAATTTTATCATCATGCCACATCAGCAATGAGCACACGAAACAGTGCTTATGACGAGTAGGCGAGTATTTCCATTTGTAGTTGTAAATGGTAAATTTGATCTTGTACATTTAGTAACATGTTTCTGTTGTAGGTAAGTAGATTTCCGTGCAATGATATCAATTTGAATTCACAAAATAAGTTAATAAAGAGCTCAAGTAATTGTCACTTAAGCGAGTCAAGATGCTAAAGAATCGATGACTCATCTGAGTGCCGGAAGGTAGATGCATCAGAGGCCATGATATGCGGTTTGAAATTGCAGATTCATGTATATTAGTAGATGTTGTTGGTTCCTATCTTTATCATATTTGTATTTGAAGGGAGACCGTTGAAACTGTTTCTTGTCTAACAGTGGCCTTTTTAATTGTAGCTGAGTATCAGAAACTCTTGATGTCATAACATGGTTTTCAAGTTCAAAGATCAATAAATATTTATAAGAAATATATATATATATATATATATATATATATATATATATATATATATATTGCATTCTTTTACACAATTAAGTATTAAATTAAAAGAGACGAAGTGCGAGATATACTATTTTTTCTATAATAATTTGAAGATGGCCTTTTTAATCTTTTTAAGTTTTTCTTTTATCAATTAAACTGAGAAAATAACATAAAAGGTAATGATAAATCAAAAGTTGGTAATAATTTCTTTCGATATAAAATTTGATTATCTTGACTTTAGACACCTCTTTTTTGTAGTTTTTTACCCTACCCCTACGGGTAATACCCGCACACTCTTAAATGTTGCCATATGTTCTTTTAGGTTTTCTAATTTTTTGTTTTCTTTTTTCACGCAAATAGCAAAAAACTGTGACCATGGTTAGCCTTTAACTTTAAAACTTCCCTCTTGAAATTGATTCGTAAAATTTCAGTTCCTTTTAAATGAAATTCTACTTTAGAAATTTAAATTCAAAGAATTGTTATATACAAAAAAAAAAAAAAAAAATCACAAATTAAAACTTTCATTTTACCTCCAAGTCACATCAAGGTTCCAATTTCCTCCGCCTGGAGATGTTTGCCCATTACTACCTCACCAGTCATCCTTTCCCAATGTCGGTGGTCGTCTGAGTATTTCCAAGTAATTAGATGCTTACTCGAATGGTGGAAACGGATATCAGAATAGCAGAACAAAGGTTACATACCAGGTGTAAGAATCCGTTCGAGGATTTTCTAGGGTGTTGCACAAGAACAAAGGCTACATGAAAAGCTTGCTCCAGAGGCACTGGCCCTTGTTTGCCACTTTGATTGAGTTCCAGGCAAAGAATACAAAGGAGGTCGCTCAGGATGTCCTGGTTGTTCATGTCGAACGGGTTCTGCTTTTGGCGTCCTGAAAATGAGTTCTTTCATTGACCGCAGGTCGTGAGATTTTCGAGATCGTTTCTTAAGCTAGGTCATTTTGCTGATTTTACATTGACTACAAACCCCTAGGATTATCCTTTCTAGGATGATGTGTCTGTACATTCTGCGCAGGTTGATATTCTGACGTAACTATGATATCTACACTTTGCCTGTTTAAGACCGAATTTATTCACAAGAGACTTTGCATATTTATACTATGCTACACATATTCCATCATCAAGTTGAGTCCTAAGAAGAAATTTAGTTCACCAAAAAGACTTATTTCAATTGTAGAAGACATAGCATCATCAAATTCATTTAAGTGCTCTTCACAAGGGGAACCAAACACAATGTCATCTACATAAACTTGAGCAATGTTGATGTTCTTTCCAAGACTTTTAATGGAAAGTGTTATATCAACAAGCCCTCTAGAGAAAACCTAAGTTGAGCAAGGAATTCAGTTAAAAGATCATACGAAGCACATGAAGATTGTCTTATTCCATACAAAGTCTTTTTCAATTTCTAACCTTAATTCAGTTTGTTAGGATCAACAAAGCCTTTTAGATGCTCAATAACCTTCTTCAACAAGGTAACCATTAATAAAAGTATCTTTTACTTCCATTTGACCCAAGTTGATATCAAGAAAATATGCAATAGCAATGAGAAATCTGATTGGCTCAAGAGGAGCAACAAGAGCAAATGTTTCATCAAAGTCTGGACCCTCAACTTGAGTATATCCTTGAGAAACAAACCTAGCTTTCTTACATGTTACATTACCAATTTCATCCATTTTAATATATAAAATCCATTTAGTACCAATGGCATTCACATCGGGAGGTCTTGGTACTAAGTCTCAAACGTCATTTCTTACAAATTGATTAAGTTCTTCATTCATTGCATTTATCCAAGACTTATAGAGCCTCATCCATAGATTTAGGTTCAATGTTTGACAAAAAATATCTAGCTTTAATGATAGAAAATGTAGAGGAGTAACAAGCAAGTTTACGTATTTTGGAGTAATCACGCATTTCTCTCTCTCGAGTTCTCAGTTTGTTCGAAACATTACCTATGACTTGAGTTATAGGATAATATTTCCAAATTCTACCAGGTGGATCTTTGCTTACTCTAGATTCATCAAGATGATCAGGCTTGGTATCCTATTCATTCTTATCACATTTAGTGTTGGATTGTTTTGCAAAAGTATCTTGATTAAATTGATTAGGTGTTTCATGAGGTGTTTCAGCACCTTCTTCGACATCTTCATTTCCAAATTCTGGATTTTGCATATTTTCTCTTTCAATCAAATCCAACACATCATCCTTATCTTTTTTGCCTACATGATAAGAAAGGTCATCAATAATAAAACTGATACTTTCTTGTATAAATATAGTTCGCAAATTGAACACTCTAAAAGAATGACCATTTGCAGAATACCCAAGGGACACTCCTTTATCATTTTTAGAGTCAAAATTTGCAAGTTGAACTCGAACATTGGTGATGTAATAAATGCACCCAAAAACATAAAAGTACGTAAGGTTGGGTTTTTTACCTTTCAGTATTTCATAGGGTGTCATAGTATTTCCTAATCTCAAATAAACTATATTTGAAATATGACATGCAGCATTCATGGCCTCAACCCAAAAACATTTTGATAATTTTTTTGCATATAACACGTGTCATTTCTTGCTAGGACATATTTCCCCTCTCAGCAATTCTACTTTGTCGAGGAGTCTTAGGAGCAGAAAATTCTTGTACAATTCTTTTTTTATTGCAAAAGGTTAAAAATGTAGAAGTTTTGAATTCTCTGCCATGATCAAACCTTATTCTTGAAATCCACACACCATGAGAGTTGTGAATTCGTACATCCGATGTTTTTAAAGACTCAAAAGATTCGGATTTTTCTTTGAGAAAATAAACCCATGCACGACGACAAAAATAATCAACATAAACAAGAATATAACGTTTTTCACCAAGACTATCAACCTAAATAGATCCCATGAGGTCCATATGAATCAACTCAAAACAATGTGTTGTAACACTTTATGAGGTACTTTAGTTTGCTTACCTTTTGTGCACGAACTACAAACATTATCAACTTTACGAGTCAACTTAGGTAAACGTTTCACTGCCTCTAGATTGATAGTCTCTTTAGATGTTTAAAATTCTCATGACCAAGTTTTGTTGCCATTCGAATTCATCAATTTAAGCTTTATGACAAGTTATTCCATCCTCAATAGAGTAGCACTTATTTGATGCCCGAGAACCTGTCATGACACACTTATTTCCTGGTTAAAGATACTATAAATATCTTTCCCAAGCTTCACATGTTGATTATCATCTCAAAGCTGACTAATGCTGATCAAATTAGTCAGCAAACCTTGAACATAAAAGACATTCTTTGAGTTAGGAAGTCCTTTCACATTCAAGGTTCCTTTTCCTACGATTATGTGATTTTCTCCTCCTCCGAATGTGATATTACATCCATCAATCTTCTAATATTCTTTCGAATATGATTTCATCCCTATAGTATGGCATGAACAACCACTGTCAAAATTCCAGACACCATAAATATTAGCACTCAAGGAGATGTAGATATTGTTGCAACACTCATTCAGCCTAAGAGTTAGTTTAATGCCCATACTCTAGGTCAACTTTAATTTTGGAGTGGTATGTGATGGGTGTTGTAACACCTTCTTTGATACATTTGCAAATTTCTTGCAAATATATTTCCTTATTCTTCTTAAATAATAAGGACTGATATGACCAGGAATTGAGCAAAAATCAAACACAAATGTCTTGTCCACTGAATTCAATTCAGAATGATTTCTCTTGGATCCACTAAAAGATGTCATAAATCCAAATTTTTTGTTCAAATCACATCTTTCATCATATGGTACAATTGAATTCAAATATGAAATATTTAGCTTTTTCAATTTTATCAATCAAGCTTGATACTTCAGAATCATAATCTAACTTTCCAGGAAACAATGTAAAAACAGATGTAACTGGATTGCTTTCCATTATCGTTTCCTTTCTGAATTGGTGTTTTATATTCATCATTAATGTTATAAAAACACTCCAACTTGGACCAAAATAACCAAGACCAGTTTTGTCATGTTTTTTAACAGACAATACATCATTAAGTTTAGATGTTCTTGGATTCATCTTGTGAATGGATTGAAGTTTATCTCTCAGAGGTTATGTTTTCAAGTTCTCTTTCCTTTTGAGATAGAAAATTATCTTGGTGATACGTTTATTCTTCAAAGTTTCTTTTTCTAGCTTAATTTCTTTGAGCAGCTTCAATGCCATAACCAGCTCACCATGCATTTCTCCAGAGGCTTTCAGCAACTGTTCATACTTAGCTTCCTCATCCTCAGATTCCATCAAGGTGTCGATTTCAAGCGTTTCAATACCTGCTTCAACACCAATCTCATCTACTTTGACCATGAGTGCAGTCGTTTCCTTTAACTCTTCTAGTTCTTCTACACCATTAGATTCATCCTCACTCAGAGTTACAACGAAGTTTGTTCCCCTTTTCATCGGATTATTTCACATTGATTTGTATAATGCCCAAATCCTCAGTATGCTCTACATTGAACCGATCCGAGAAAGTTTGAACTTTGGAAACTCCGAGCATTCTTGTAGACTCAAGGACTAGAATCCTGACCCCTCTTCCAAATATCCTTGATGTCTGACCACTGCCTATTTCTTGTCCTTCAAGCTCTCTTGTCACATGATTCAAGAAACCTTGCAAAACATTTTTCTTCTTATTCCTTACTAGAGTCTTTGATACTTCTTGATAAGATATGCAATATGATCCTCTTGATTTTCCTCAAGTAGAATATTATCATTCTTTTTCATTGTATCTGAATAATGTGATTGACTTGGAAAAGCAATTATTTTTTCATTTCCTCTAAGTTGTTGTTGTTGTTGTTGTTGTTGTTGTTGTTGATCAATTACAATTCAAAAGTTTTAAATATTCTAATGAGTTCATATAGAGGCATTCTAGATGTATCATGAGAATCCTCCAGTGGATAAACTTTGATATTGATTTTCTCAAGAAGTGTCCTCAACATTTTGTTAACTCTCATCTCATTATTGATTGGATTCCCAAAGCATGTGCCTCATTTGCCAATTCACTCAATCTAGCATTGTATGATGAGATTGTTTTGATCTCTTCTATCTTCAAGTTCTCAAACTTGGTCGCAATCATCCTCAACTTTGATTTCTTTACATTATCTGATCCTTCACACTGTTGATGAAGAGTTTCCCACGCATCTCTTTTTTGAGACATGATTTCGTATTATCCTGAAAAATGACAAATCTATTGATCCAAATATTACATAGATGGCTTTAGAGTCGTAACAAGATATGGTAAATTCATCATTCGTCCATTGCGCCTCTGATTTGGGTATGCAATCAGCATCTTCGTCTTCATTTCTTAGAGGCACCTAACCAACTACTATCGATCTCCAAACACGTTCATCCAATGATTTGGTGTTAGTATTTTATTCTTCCAGATGAAATAATTTGATCCATCTAGAATAGGAGGTCTCATTCATGTTGCCCCTGGTACATCCATGAGTCTTGTTGAAAAATAGCAAGATCTTATTTAGTAATGTCAAGTGAAGGCTTTGATACCAATTGTAAGAATCTGTTCCAGAATTTTCTAAGGTGTTGCACAACATGTTATATACTAAGAATAACACAGTTGAAAAACAATCAATAAACTAACTACGGATTAAACAACCAAACTAATCAAGAAGATTTACAAACTAAAAACATAGACAGGTAAAATTTGAGTAATAATTTCATTGAGCACAACAATTCATTTTGCTTGTTTACAATGTAGACAATTTGAGACTGAAACGTTAGATCAAGATGACAAACACAATCATCTTGATCTAAGTTACTAAACAATACTGACACATATCAATGGAGTATCTTGGAATAGATTTCTCCAAACTCTCACATAACAAAAGTGAGTGTAAGTGCAGTTTTGCACTATGTGTAGAAAGGTTTTGTGGCATTCTTTGGTGACTCTATTTCACGATCTTTATCTCCCCTTTTATACTCTATTTTTAATGTATGTCGGTCACCTAAGACAAGAGAGAAAGCGAGAGATAGAACAAGAATCTTCTAGGAGAAGATGGTTAGTTAGTTAATTAAGGACGATCCTACTTAGTAACGTCACGTGAAGGCTCTGATACCAATTGTAAGAATCCGTTCCAGAATTTTCTAAGGTGTTGCACAAGATACTGTAGCACTAAGAACAACACAGTTGAAAAATGGTACACGTGGTAGTGCACACACTTTTAGGTCAATTTAAGTGTCTTTTTATGGACTTTTGTGTGCTTATTCACGTGTGTTTTGTGCGTTTATTTCTCATTGGGCAATTTGATGTGTTTAGTTCATTTCCATGTCAAGACAGGTGAATTAAGGCCGAAAAACAAGTTCGAAGATCTCAAATTGACAATTCGAGCTCAAAGGAAAAAGAAAACAAGGAAAAACAAGGGACCATGCCCGAGGTGATGATGCCATGCCCGTGGCTTAGGCCACGGCCGAGGCTAACCAGCCCACGGCCGTGGTAAGTCCTCCAGAAGAGGGCCAAATTGATGCATTACCTGCCACGACCGAGGCAGTCCAACGCCACGGCCGTGGCGAGCCAAGCCCCACGACCGCGGTCAGAATCAACCGCGGCCGTGGCCAAAGATCCAGAATAAGGGCAAATCCAGGCCAACCAAGACCACGGCCGAGGCGGTTACTGGACCACGGCTGTGGCCCCAAATTGGGCCCAAAACCCTTGTTTTCACCACGCCCGCGGCCAGTTTTGTACCACGGCCGCGGCGGGGTTCCCTGTTTTAAAAACCCAAATACGTTTTTGCCTAAATTTGAGCTAACACTTTCTCCCCTATTTATATATCCTCTAATTCGAAATTGACCTACTTGAGAATATAATTCCAACCACTTTGGAGCCTCCATCCTCCTCAAGAACATATTGGGAAGAAGATTGAAGGCCAATTCATCCTCAACCCAAAGTTCTTGGTTTAATCTTCAAATTTATCATGTTTTCTTATGTTTCTATTTATTTGCTGATTGTATTAGGTAAAATGGGTGGCTAGCACCCTTTAGTTCACCCTTGATCATTGTGGAACCTTGAGTTGAAGACATTGATGTGATTATTGCGGTTAATGTTATCGAAAATATTGTGTATTCAAGTGTTTTGTGTTATTTGTTGTTATTGAGTCGCATTTATGAATTGATTATTGGATTGATCACCCTTTAAGGGATTTGTGAATGTGTTGGTAGTAGTCGGGGCAGCTATCCGTAATTGTAGTGCTTTCGACTCATTTGTAGCAAACAATAATATTTATTGGTGATAACACAAAGTTCAACCACTAAAATCGAGCTTGCGAGTTTTATGTTGAATTTATCTCATTGTCTTAGTGTTCAATGCATTTGGTTATTGAATCTAAGAGAGCTTGTTTGAGGATTCGATTAAATTGAATAGGGTTATTCGAAGAGCTTATTTTGATTAACTAAGATTAAGGGACAACAAGGCAATTAGAGCTTGTTAATAGCCTTGAGATAAGGGCTTGAATCACAATTTAATCGGGCATTAACATAGTTGCATTAATTGTCCCAGACCAAGGGGAAGCATGATCAAGGGTGGATCGTTTTACTACTTGAAAACCAAAACCGGAAAAATCTCTTCTGTTGTCTTTGATTATTTGTTTCTTTGAATTCGAATGTGAAATGATTTTAATTTCATTTAGTTGCCTTTATTTGTTACTAGTAGATTGTTAGTCCATTATCAAGTCCCCCCAACCTTTATTGCTTTCTTAAGTATTTATTTCTTGCATATTTAATTATAAATTGCTTAGTATCGGAATCAAAACTGTTCGGCGGTTCCCTGTGGGATCGACCCTTATTTACCATTCTACTAGTTAGTATAGTTGATAAGGTTAGTATAATTTTATACATATTAATTTGGTAGCGACACACGACGGTCGCTACCAAATTTTAGCGCCGTTGCCGGGGAACGGTTTAGAACGATTTTATTTTATGTGTTAAGCGTTAGTTTTATTTACATAGATAGTTGTTTGTTTTGTTTATTTAAAGAGCATCCATCGAGCCAACGACGTTAAACAAAGACGCTTGTTGGGAGGCAACCCGACGTTTATTGTTTTTCGTATATTTAATTTCGTAGTTTAGGTTGTTTACTTATATTTAGATATTGTCTTATTATCTTCTTTTAGAGTGCAGAGACTATGATGATGAGGAACCGACCAATCCGTGAAATTCAAGGAGATAGCACCAAATGGGATTGAAGAAGCCCAAAAAACCACTGTGAGTTAGGACACCAATTCATACCCTTTCTTCTTCACAAACTTTGGTTTTTAACCAAGTTTGGGGAAGTCTTGGTAGGTGTAAGTATTGGCAGCCCAAGAGTTTAACTTTCCGTATGCTACTCTATTATCTTTTGGATTTGTTTAGACTGGAAATGGTTTGGTATCTTTGTATGGATTAGTCTGTTGCATTTTTAATAAACTGTAAAGTGGTGAATAAATGGTTGAGTTCATTAAGCACCAATCCGTACCCTTTCTTTCCACAAACTTTGATTTTCAATCAAGTTTGGGGAGGGGGTGGTAGGTGTACGGATTTGGCCGCTTGGAAAAGTTGATTGGACCAAATTGGAATGAAAATGTGGCAAACGGTTAATGATGACAAAAAATTTCATCAAAATTTAAAATTTGGCTCATGGTAGAGCATGATAGACTATGGGACAAAATTGAGCTTACATTCAAAACTTTTGATCAAATTGTTGCCTAGTGAATTTTTGAGCCTTAAAAGATACTCCCACAATTGGAGTGATTTAAACTTTCTTTCGGTGTGAAATTCATTGAGTGCATATAGTTGTCTCTAGAACTTGCCTTGATTCTCTATTTTGAATGATTCGGTGTGTAACATTGAAAATGATCTTAGGCAATTCTTGACTTAAGCCTATTTCAAACTTGAAATACACCCTTTTTCACCAAAAGATCGAAAATTTGCCTCTAGTTAACCCCTTGAGCTTTTAGCCTCTTGTTTGACAGCCCAACTCTACAAGCTGAAACCCTTTCAATTATCCTTTGAACCTAATTGGACTACATGAGTATGAGGGAGGCGGTTGGAAGGTATTCGAGTATCTTTTTAGGTCAATTCGGATAGACTAGTGGAATTATGTTGAAAGATGAAGGGGAATCTACAAAAATAGGCAAAAATCGAGAATACTAGTCCTCTCCAATTTTTGTTTATATTTGGATTAAAAAAAAAAAGTCGAAAATCGGAAAAAGTCAAAAAATCAGAAAACAAAAGAAAAAGTTAGTTGTATATACTTAATTGTTGCTTTTGATTTGGAGAGACTAGTAATGTAAATGCCTTTTAATCGATGTTCTCAAAGTTGTAAAAATTCAAAAGAAAATACACTCCAAGGGAGAATTGAGAAAGCATTTAGGTTGTGGACTTTGTGGTAAGGAGAAGAAATCAATTTTTGGGATTGGTTTACTAAGGAAGTAAAGAGTGAGGTAGAGTGATTGTTGTTTGAGAGGTAGATGAGATTAGCTAACTCATTTAGTCCATTTTATAGTCACTTCTACCCAAAATTATCCCATCTTACCCCAAACCAACATTGCAACCCGTTAAAGACCTTTTTGATTCCTTGTCACACATGTCGAGTATACGTTAAAGTTTAGATGATTGGCAAGCCTATGGTAGACATTCTTTGCATTTCAATGTGAGCGTATATACTACCTATTCAATACACTTGAGAGTCGAGAGATACACTCATCCGGAAAGGATTTCAAGTTGAGAGTGTCAAGTCTTGAAAGTAGTTGATATGGCTCTATCTCTTATGCTCAATGTTATCATGATTGCCTAACTTTTGGAAATTTCTGCTGAAATCGATTTCGCCACTTAAATGTGCCCTAACAAGTGTTCTTTCTTCTTTTTCTTTATTTGTTTGGGACGAACAAAGGTCTATGTTTGGGGAGATTTGGTACACGTGGTAGTGCACACACTTTTATGTCAATTTAAGTGTCTTTTTATGGACTTTTGTGTGCATATTCACGTGTGTTTTGTGCGTTTATTTCTCATTGAGAAATTTGATGTGTTTGGTTCATTTCCATGTCAAGACAGGTGAATTAAGGCCGAAAAACAGGTTCGAATATCTCAAATTGACAATTCGAGCTCAAAGGAAAAAGAAAACAAGGAAAAACAGGGGACCATGCCCGAGGTTATGATGCCACGCCCGTGGCTCAAGCCACGGCCGAGGCTAACCAGCCCACGGCCATGGTAAATCCTCCAGAAGAGGGCCAAATTGTTGCATTACCTGCCACGACCGTGGCAAGCCAAGCCCCACGGCCGCGGTCAGAATCAGCCGCGGTTGTGGCCAAAGATCCAGAAGAAGGGCAAATCCAGCCCAACCAAGACGACGGCCGAGGCGATTACTGGACCACGGCCGCGGCCCCAAATTGGGCCCAAAACCCTTGATTTCACCACGCCCGCGGCCAGCTTTGTACCACGGCTGCGGCGGGGTTCCCTGTTTTAAAAATCCTAACACGTTTTTGCCTAAATTTGAGCTAAGACTTTCTCCCCTATATATATATCCTCTAATTCGAAATTGACCTACTTGAGAACACAATTCCAGCCACTTTGGAGCCTCCATCCTCCTCAAGAACACATTGGGAAGAAGATTGAAGGCCAATTCATCCTCAACCCAAAGTTCTTGGTTTAATCTTCAAATTTATCATGTTTTCTTATGTTTCTATTTATTTGCTGATTGTATTAGGTAAAATGGGTGCCTAGCACCCTTTAGTTCACCCTTGATCATTGTGGAACCTTGAGTTGAAGACATTGATGTGATTATTGCGGTTAATGTTAACGAAAATATTTTGTATTCAAGTATTTTGTGTTATTTGCTGTTATTGAATCACATTTATGAATTGATTATTGGATTGATCACCCTTTAAGGGATTTGTGAATGTGTTGCTAGTAGTCGGGGTAGCTATCCGTAATTGTAGTGCTTTCAACTCATTTGTAGCAAACATTAAATATTTATTGGTGATAACACAAAGTTCAACCACTAAAATCGAGCTTGCGAGTTTTATGTTGAATTTGTCTCGTTGTCTTAGTGTTTAATGCATTTGGTTATTGAATCTAAGAGAGCTTGTTCGAGGATTCGATTAAATTGAATAGGGTTAGTCGAAGAGCTTATTTTGATTAACTAAGATTAAGGGACAACAAGGCTATTAGAGCTTGTTAATAGCCTTGAGATAAGGGCTTGAATCACAATTAAATCGGGCATTAACATAGTTGCATCAATCGTCCAAGACCAAGGGGAAGCATGATCAAGGGTGGATCGTTTTATTACTTGAAAACCAAAACCGAAAAAATCTCTTCTATTGTCTTTGATTATTTATTTCTTTGAATTCGAATGTTAAATGCTTTTAATTTCGTTTAGTTGCCTTTTTTTGTTACTAGTAGATTGTTAGTCCATTATCAAGTCCCCCCAACCTTTATTGCTTTCTTAAGTATTTATTTTTTGCATATTTAATTATAAATTGCTTGGCATCGGAATCAAAACTGTTCGGCCGTTCCCTGTGGGATCGACCCTTATTTACCATTCTACTAGTTAGAATAGTTGATAAGGTTAATATAAATTTATACATATTAATTTGGTAGCGACACACGACGATCGCTACCAAAAAACAATCAAATAAACTAACTACAAATAAAACAAGCAAATTAATCAAGAAGATTTACACACTAAAATCTTAGACAAGTAAAATCTGAGTCATAATTTCATTGAGCACAATAGTTCGTTTCATTTGTTTACAATGTAGACAATTTGAGACTGAAACGTTAGATCAAGACGACAAACACAATCATCTTAATCTAAGTTACTAAACTGTACTGACACATATCAATGGAGTATCTTGGAATAGATTTCTCCAAACTCTCATATAACAAAAGTGAGTGTAAGTGCAGTTTTACACTACGTGTAGAAAGGTGTTGTGGCACTCTTTAGTGACTCTATTCCCCCTCGCTTTTTAAGTGTCAACTTGTCACAATCTTTGTCTCTCCTTTTATACTCTATTCTTCCTGTATGTCGGTTACCTAAGACAAGAGAGAAAGCGAGAGATAGAACAAGAATCTTCTAGGGAAAGATTGTTAGTTAGTTAATTAAGGATAGAATTTGATGAAATGGATAAGATTTGAATATTTGATCGTATCCACCAAATCTAAAAATCCTTAATTTTATCGTGTAATTAAATATTATCAAATAAAAAACAGAAACACATAATATAAATTAATTTCCAGTAAGGTGAAAAATATTTAAGGAAGAACCAACCAAGTGTGTTCAATGCAACACCTTAGAACACATAGGTTCTAACACCAGGCAAATTTTTTTAATAATTATTTTATATTTATTATAAGTCTTATCTAAAAATTCATAGTGCAATTTGCAAGTTTTGACAACTGTAACTATGGAGATATATCTATTTCTACATCACATCATCAAAAAGTAATTGATGCCTGAAGAAGAAGTTTATGATCATTGTAATGTTGAACTCGTGATTAAAATAGTTAGCTCAAGAAGTTGAAATTATAAAGCTAACATTGTATTCTCCTACATGTGAAGAGTATATTGCTTATTGTAATTCTCGAATTCTATTGTACTAGACTAGCACCTGTGCAATGCACAAAATATACAAAATATTTTTGACTTATTTAGATTTTAGAAGAATTTTATTTTGAGTTTCTTGACTATTTCATTGGCAGGTCCCTGAATTATGTGTTACTTCTCAATATATATAATCTAGATTTATATTTAGGGGTAATTGCAAATAGTTCTCCCAACTTTGCCTTCATTTTCATTTACAACATGAACTATGAAACTTTGTAAAATAATTCGTCGATTTAGTATTTTCTGCAAATTGGTTCATCGGGCTTCGAGTGCTGATGTGGAGCCCGATTGCTGAGTTGGCACAAGCAGTGACATGAAAATAAACATAAAAAAGAAAAATTTAAAAGATCCAGCAAATCCACAAACTAATTAAAAGAAGAGGCTTTTTAGTTATAAGATCAAAACTAATTTGCACGTCTTTTTATTAAATCTAGCCAATCAACAAACTAATTGGGCTTTTTATTTGTTTTTAGTAGAAGCATGTAAAATCTACTATTCTCGAGTGGAAGGTGCAGATGAGATTCTGCTAATTGGTGCTACTTTATTTGATCTGGATTAACAGCTACGGCTAAGCGACTGTATGCCTAGTGGAATTTTTTTTTTCTATTTATTTTTCCTATTTTTGTCATGTCACTAATTCCGCCAACTCTCCACATCAACAATTGTAGTTTGATTTTGAGCTTGATGAACCAATTTGCAAAAAATATTAAATTGATGAATTATTTTGCAAAGTTTTATAATTCATGTTGTAAATGCGAATGGAGGCAAAGTTGGTGAATTATTTTGCAATTAATCCTTGTATTTATTAATCACTCATATCGAAATTATCGCTATTGAATCTTGTTTTATTGATCATTTTTTCCGGAATATATATATCAACTCTTGCTACCAAAAAGGTACTGAATAACTAAGTCGACTTTGTCTCGCTAAAGTCAATACATGGAAAAATTGCTTTGAGGAGCTGGACAACATGATTTTGAAGTCAATCAACAAAGTTTTGTGTGTTCTCCTCCTTTCTTTTCTTATCAATTAACAACAAAGAACCCAATAAATAAAATTCATAGGTTAAATTGTACTCCACAATTTATCTTGATGCCTCATTTTCTTGCACCAGTAGATGCAATGCAGCATTTCCTACACAAACGTCTTTGACCTATCACAAACAACGACTTTGTCACAATTGGAGATCGTGCATTATGCTTATATATTTATATATATATATATGTAACCCCTATTTGAAAACTCTTCGACTAGTCTTTGCTAGGCTTCCATTGATTGTCTATAATATTTTCCCAATCTCTCTCACCTATGCTCGACTCAGCCCCCCTCCCCCTAGTTGCTAAACCCCAGCCTACTGCTCGACTATCGCCAAATGACTTTTAGGAAACTAAAAATTCTGGTAGTCATTTCTCAACATCTCAACAGATTCCTCATTACTAATGAATGGGCAACTTAGAGGTAGAGGAAAACAAGATTGAGGAAGATATATTTAAGCTATAGAAACATGTTAAGAGAATCAAATAGGGCTCATTACCTCATTTAAATGGAAGAAGTTAATTACATTTTATGCCTTTGAAGTCAATGTCATAACAACTCACCAGACTTAAAAAAATAGTACCATTCAGACCTTCATCTTTCAAGTAATCATCAGATTACGAGCAGATAGCTACACATCCATTCTATTTGTTTTGAGATTTCGGAAGGTTTATACACCTTTTCGTTGTACGAATTTTAAGGATAATTCTAATTATTGAAAGGTTATCATCAATTCACTGCTATTGGCAAGAAAAACCACTAAATATTTAATTATTTATTTTATTTTTCCGAATTTGAAACTTATTTTACAAATATATATATATATATATATATATATATATATAACACTCTTTCTTGTAAGCGAATCGTACTCAATGTTATGGAAGCTCCCGGATAATATAATGATTCAGATTTTGTTATGAAGGAGCCACACATGCACCTTAATTTCCTCCAAATATAACCATAATATTCATAACCCAGAACTTGAGTAACATTGAAGAAACTTACATCCTTAGGAGGAGGAGGTGATGAAAAGAACAATGGAGAAAACAATCACATAGATCTATAGTATTGCTCGACTAACTAAGTTTTCGCCCATATGATCACTTCGATCAAATCCAATAAATAAAATAAAAATCACAATAACATAATATATATAACAAAAATTCAATAGGTTATCCTTGAAACCATGATTACCCTTGAAACCCAGCAACAACCCCCCGAGCACATAGAAGTATATAATAAAACTAAAGTCTGAAACTTTAAAAGTAACAATAAAGAGCCCTTGATTACGTTATCTCCATCGAATAAGTAGTGGTTTGGAAACTTGCACCATATCAACACGTCTTCTCTTATTGTAAGAAGGCTCCCATAGGAATTAAAAAAAAAATAAAAAATCTAGGAACTACATTTAATTAAACTTTACTTGTTTGCAACTAACTGACAATACTTGTAAGGAATAAGTTCTAAATGTATAACCAAATAAATTCACTTGACCACTAAAATTGATATATGCACTTCATCCTTGTAATAAGAATATGAAATTAAAATCCGAATTATGATGTCTAATACTTGATAAAACAAAAGTACATTTACCCCATATTTTGGATATTAACAATATCGCGAATTGTGGTGCAACCAAACAGTTTGGTGGTGGGAAATATGGGCTTTGAGTTGCTGGGAAGGAAGTACTACATTGGTGGGATATAATTTGATTTTTTATGAGTTTGCACGATCTTGTGGACTATGTACCTTTCTTTTGGTACCTCTTGTATCTAAAATTTAATACACAAGAACGTATTCAATCATAATTTTTTAAGGCATCTCTTAAAAATCAATAAGGAGGACTTACTTGAATTTTGGCTTCCCCATTTCCTTTCCCTATCCCTTTTTTGCCACATCTCAATATCGCGTTACACTAGTATTTTTTATACCTCTTGTTTCTGCGATTAGTGGATTATGTATTTGCATTCCATTAGTTGGATTATCTTCCTCTATAGGTATATTATCACATCAATCATTTACACGCAAATCTTTTACTAGAGTCGATAGTTGCTTCATTGCGCTATCAAGCATTCTAGTCAACACACTTTTTGCCTCTTTATGATGTTTGCACGAATGAGCCAATTCATATGAAGTCCTAATTGTTTGATTAACAAATATCATGTTGGATACATAGCCGCTTCCGTTAGCACAATCTTCAACTGCATTGATTACTCTTTTACAAGCAATTTTCAACCACCTATGTAGAACACATGACTCAAGCAACACATTAACATTAATAATATTAAATGCTCTCAATGCATACCTACACATTGTCCTCACCTTTCCAAAGTAATGATAACTACACTTTATTCCATGGCTCTACATATCAAACACAACTTTCCTAATCTTTAAGTTTGCACTATGATATCTTACTTTGAAGCCAAGATGACCATAACCAAGACCTGATTGTTATATAAAAACACAATCAAACTTTCAAGAAATTCCTTCTCAAGAATCTTATATACGCTAAACGTATGTGTGTGTGTGTGTGTGTGTGCGACATTAGACAACAACGGGGTTCATTGTAGAATTTGTGGGGCTAATCCTTGACAATCAGTATTCTTATTTTTCCTCCTGCGTGCCAATTCCTTTGAATGCTTTCATAACTCTAAACAAACTCATACAACATAAATGTCCTTTTACCTACATCTTTTAAGACTTGAGTAGTCACTTCGCTTCTCAATGTAGCTGAAAGCCCATTACAGAGTTTGTCACTTCTAAAGTTGTCACCCATTTTCGTCAATTTATACATCCCATTTGGCCACCTATGGGTGACAAGAATACGTTCTTCTATCATGTGCTTCTATGTGTTTCCTCAAATTCTTCTTCACCGTCATAATCATTCATGTATTTTCGCCACAAGTTCTTAAATTTTATTACCATTCAATTTCCCAAAATGTGAGGGACATTTTGATTGATGTGTCACTCACACAGACGGTGATGTTCATTTAGAAAGGCCATATCTATTGCATTCATCATAGCTTGACATTGGTAAGAGAAAATAACTTGAGGTGGTTTACCATTCATTGAATCAAGAAATGTTCTAAACATCTATTAAAAAAATACTATGTTTCATCTAACACGAAAGTCAATCCAAACATCACATTCTTCGTATGTTGATTTATACCAACAAAATGTGCACATACCAAATTATACTTGTTTGTTCTATAAGTGGTGTTAATAGACAAAACATCACTAAAACACTCATAATATATCAGATTTATAAACCCTAAAGAAATAATTCATTATCCGACCATCATCATTTGCATACTCCAATAAAATCAATCTCTTTGTTAGGCTTACCAGTGAAATACTGAACTAACGTATTAGATTTATAAACCCTAAAGAAATAATTCATTATCTGACCATCATCATTTGCATACTCCAATAAAAAGCAATCTCTTTGTTAGGCTTACCAGTAAAAAACCAATCGTCTAAAACTATGACATTTGCATCAAACTGTCACTGAACATAAATTCCGCACAACTCTTATAGTTTATCTCAAATTTATAATTTTTTAAATAAGAAAAATTGAAACATCATAAAAATCATGAATTAGTTACTCCTTTCGGTCTAAAATACTAGTTACTTCAGAGAAAATAACTTCGTTCAACAAACAAGTAATTTTAGCTAACCCTCCCTCCAATTTTTCAATAGTACTCATGGGCATATCACTATATTATGTTATAAGAGGAGAGAACGAGTAAAATTATAGGTAAGATAAGATTTATTAAGATGAAAAGAAAAAGAGATTTGAGGTGAAAGAGATAGACTGGACATTAATATATTTGCCAATTCCAATAATTTTTTACTTTTCATACAAACTATAAAGTGACTAGTATTTTGACTAGAGAAAGTATCTATGAAAATGCAAATATACACACCATGTTAAAAGAAAAGGAAAATACAAGGACAATACGATTCTAATCAACATAATAATTCAACCTTTTTTAGGAAACACAAATTCAACCCGAAAGACCACATCAAAGTGTATTTTGTACGTGCTACACAACCTACTAAACTAGAAAGGACAAAAAAAGGGGATAAACGCACAAAAATCAAAGAGAATAATTATTTTTAAATGTTTGTTAAACCTTTCAAGATTTTGGCTAATTTTGGTAAATGATTCTAAGGCTATGTTTGGTTGGGGCTGGAGTGGCTGGGCTTGAGCAAGTAGATGGTGTTAGTGGCTGGGGTTGTCTAGAGAGTGATGTTTGGTTTGGTGGCTGGGGTTGTTGGTTGGTGGTTGTGATTTAATTATTAATTGTAAAAGATGATGTGATGTGTGTAAGAGTTGGTTATTAATGATTGGGATATTGATTAAAGTATTGTTGAGATTTGTGATTGATTGATGTTGTGTGTGATTGTTGATTGGTGATGTTTAGTTGTTTTTAGTTACCAATGTTTGTATTTGGTTATTTTTTATTTGTTAAATAATTATTATACTAATAAAAATGTAATATGATTAATAAATAATTGTGGGTTAATTATTTTCCCAAAAAAAAAAACGTGATAATTATATACAACTAATTTATTAAATAATTGTTGTAATTACTTTATTATTATTATTATTATTATTATTATTATTATTATTATTATTATTATTATTATTATTATTATTATTATTATTATTATTATTGTTTTCGTTTTTTTTAAATAAATAATTTATATTCTATTTTTTTCATTTTATTAATTTTAATAATTTTGAATTAATACCCCACTTACATTTCAAATAAATCATTAATTCACTTTGGTTTCTCACCATTGAAATGAATAAATTTTATTCTACATGACTAAACCTTCGGTATTACTCGTTAAATAGCAAATCCGTTAAACACAAATGGAATGAAAAAAAAAACGTCGTTGGATAAATTTGTCTTGTGACTACATGCCACTTAATTCAACTTAATTAAAAGACTAGCACAATCCATTTAAATTGTTCAATCATGTATTACACCACACCATTAACTTACTCATTTGATAGCACCCAATGTCGCCTCTCTGATATGGTCATTACTAAAAATAAGTTGGGTTGTACTCTAGTTGTAGGCGTTGAGTTGCCGAGATTTTTAATAAAATCCCAATGCCTTCCATCGCCCGGACTACATTAACGCAATGCAGAAAGTCTAGATCAAGCACGGGATCCTCATGGTCAGTGAACATGTCTGTGCAAAAGTCAAAACAGGGCTGTCCCCTATGAATCATGTATCGGGCCATAGGTTCCGTCTGCAAGCCATAAATTGTAAAAGATCAAAAGTTAGAAGTATACTATGCACGTCCAATAAATTAAAATTAAAATAGGGGAAACCATCTTTGTACCCGGTATATAGCCTTCATCAAATCATCAGGGCCCATTATAGTCTCACGTACTGGGTCCCATCCAAGCCCCGACAAGTGCCTCACATTTCTCAGTAGCCTCCATGTTCTTCGAATTAATTTCAGCTTGGTCCTCAGTTGACTAAGTGAGTAGACAAATGGTTCGGGCGCTAGAGAATTTAGATGAGGCAGGACGGTGCTAAGTACGTCATTATTGAAGTGTAATCTTTCTGGAAGTGCATCCAAGGACTCACAGTATAGAAGATATATGAATGTAGACTCATTCTCGGTAGTCCACGTGGCCCTGTTCATAGCTACTACAAAGTGATCGTTAAAAAAAAGTTGGGAATTTATAAATTTATAATGGAGAATATTTAGGTAAAACCAGGCACGTTAATAACCAAGGAATACGAGAACACTCGAATTGCACATATATAATTTAGGTTGCACTTGAAATAGAGAATTCATAAGGACTACAATACTTAGGATTATAAATGTCTTAAAGCAAAAAAACAAATCCAGCACATGAAGTTTAATTAAATACATATTAGCTTAGTGGTCTCAGAGTACAAGCACGAATGACTTATTTCGTTAGGTCCGTCGCTATTCCCTGGTTATTTTCTCAATCCGCTGGCCCTCCCTGAGCATTCTGAAGAGCCATCGCTATAGCATCACGCAGTTCGCCCTGCTCCTCTCTAGTCGCTGTGGTGGGGAGACGTCTCTCTGAAAAGATCATGTCATCTGGCTCAAAGTGCGCGGGTAGTCCGAGGAATAAATCGTTTGGGATGCCTGATTGCTTAATCCAATTATGTAGCACACAACATGCCTGGTTCTATGGTCTTCATGGATGAATCCCCGTTCTTTCAGCATGTTTACGAGGGAGTAAAAACAGTCCCGAGACATTCGAACATTATAGTAAAAGCGGTCGTGATTCTCTGTCATCAGTATCTCGGCCATCCAATTAGTGCCTTGGAGCCGTGATGTATTTTTCGTCCGACTACCCGAGGAACGTGTTTCTGTTAGCAAAATGTTGTAGAAATAATCTGTCATCATATCGTCCTTAGCGTTCTGCTCTTCTTCGCTGTCTACGTAAACCTCTTCATTGTCTGATGAGTCATCCATTTTTCGCGGGTCCTAAGTTCACTCACATGGGACACTTCGATACTACACCAAACATTCCAGTTACTTATTAAACTTTTTAGGGTGCTCATTTATATATCAGCAATCACAGAGGCAACAAGAATATATGTTGTTGATAAGATACTATCAATCATAATTATAATGGAGTATGGCGAAAATGCAGATTATTAGGAAGACCCTTAAAGTGTTCAGTAGAAAGGGACTTTAATGAAAACATTAAAATATTCAAATTACTAATTCAATAACAAATTACATTAAACAACCGGTCAAACAACCACTACTCAGGTGGCATAAACCCCATCACCTAATCCCTCCTGTCCTCTGGTGACCAAGATAGGTACAACTGTTGTGTCATCCGATCAACCAGCGCCTCGCCGGCTTTTTGCTTTGCAGGACGGGGTAGGTCCATGGCGTTGATCTCATCAAAGATGACCCGCCTCTGACTAACAGTTAGCTGACGATCTCGGCGTTGGACGTATGCGTCCCACCGCGCCATCGAGGTGACCCTAGCCTCGCACTCATCATCCGCGGTCAGACATCTGCGCCTCTGGGTTGAGGTCCCCTCGCCGGCTCCTTGGCTGGAACCACCTAAGAACGCGAAAGAGTCATATGACCTGTGTTGCCCAGATCCGTTAGACCCTCCACTAGCGTCCCCAGCTCCGGCTCCGGAAGAAAGGGCAGCGGATCCGGTGGCCTGGCTATTGAGCCACATTTCGTTGCACAAGTCATAGTTCGGGCATCCGTGCCCAATGAGCCTCCGATAATCAGTTCCTTGCTGTTACGGAGAGAGTAAGAAACGAGGACATTAAAAAAAAAAGAATAAGTGGAGTAGATATGCCAAATGCGGAGTGTGTTAGTAATAAAGTTAGCTAACGTACGGCATAGATGCTTTCCATGAAATCTTCTGACCCAGTCACCGTCTCACGCTCGTTATCCCAACCGGCGCCAGACCTCCCTCGGTTGTCACGGAGGATCTTGTAGACACGTTTCATATTCTTCAGCTTAGCCCTTGCTTGGTCTATGCGATAAAGCCCTGTTCGTGCATCCCTACCCGCATTAAGTTTTGTGCAGATCCTAGTAAGGGTCAAATCACTCCACTGTTGGGTCATATAACCACCTACAATATACTTAGCATATGCATGAGTGATTAACTCGTGCTCGGTCATACGCGTCCAAACAACACGTGGATCCGCTGAGGCATTACCTCTACCTCCGGTGCTCCCGCCAGCGCTCGACATCTATTTACATGTTCGTTTATTTGTTATTCTTTATTTCATGAAAAGGTTGATATCCTATCCCGAGCACAATACTACTCAACTTAATAATATGTAATGCACGTTCGTTATAATAAACCCTAATTAACAATTTGTTATTCAATTTAACCTAATAGAAAATCTTCCTAGACTCCATATGCACCTCAGCTAAATAAATATTGGTCCCAGATATAAATTTTAGTTTTTAATGTGTTAGATATACGGAAAAAATCTGCGTTACAATTCCCAATTTAAGACCGGCCCTCTACAGTTTACGCTAAAGAAAATGTTCTACGGTTTTGGGGAAACTGTATTCATAACATGAGCAGCGACTAAGTCCCGGCGAAGCTGTTAAAGGCATGTTCAGATAGTAGTTTGATACTATGCACTACAAATTTTCACACTTTCACAACTCATTTGTAACCAAGGTTGGCATTGGTGATCGTCGACTTCTATAAGATTTCAAGGTTTAATAATTTACTTATACTAGATTTTATTTCTAGGTTGAATTCATAAATAATCATCATGTTCTGTATGCGTCAGATTACGATATTTTCACGGATCCGCACGAATTTTCCCATAATTATAATTTTTTTTCCATAATAGTAAGGACTTTTTCCTAAATTTGGGGTTAGATCATTTATATTAATAAATAAACCTAACTATTTTGTCTAAATTTAAATTGTTGAACATTTAAGCAGTAGCATTTAATCCAATTATTTAAGTTCCTATTTTTGTTGCCTTTTTTGCTAATCAAATAACATTATGTTGTTTAACTATCGAATCGTTGAATTGATTATGGGAATCTTTTTTTTTTTTATAGAAAATATGGATCATACATAAGCCACTGAAAATTACGAGCCACCAAAAAAAAAAAAAAATCTTAATTTATTGAGCAATATCTGAATTTCAAGCCTTTATACAAGATTCTGAATATACAAGAATTATAAAGATACAACATTGGAAAGGTCAGAAAATACCCCCCAACTAAACATTTCCCGTCTAGAGCAATATACTCGTTAATACATGATTGCTATCTTTAAATACAGCACTGTGTGACATCGACTGGATATATTTTGGAGACTGTATCGAAATGTGGGATTGCCTTTGAATTCTTTTTAGCAATCAGTTTTCTAATAAGATAATAGATAGCAATTCAATTTTTGTTAGACCCCACAATTCGCAATCTTTCACTAAAGATTTACAGCAAAACGCGGTACTACATTCGTTACAAATTACACATAAGTTTGGACAGCACAAATTACACACAATAAATAGGCACACATCACATAAACAGGTTAACCTAAACATCAGAAAACCACAAAAGATTGACACGATTGTTGGGCCATAAATTGAACACCGCTTCGTATTACACTACTCCTAATAAAAAATCAGAACCACCAGACGGAACTCGGGATAAAGTTTCACTCTATGCACTCAATGGGTGATAGAAACTCATTTATGGTGGACTAGTGGTTCCGTTACAAGAAACAATCCGCTTTCCGGCAGAAATAAATTGCACATAAACTGAACAGGAGTACCAGCAACACAAACACATGTCAGGATTAAAAAAAACAGGGCACATAAAGGACAACATGAAATAGACCAAAAACAGAGACACAAAAATATCAGATAAACACAAAACATCGTCAAACTCACGAAAGTCGGCAGGAAAACACAATAAATCTAACAAATCAAAGAAGAACAGTGATATCAAGGAACCTTTTTCCGGGGAAGGGGAACAGTCTCAGTACTGGAATCAGACTCCGTCCGGGCACAGCAAGAGGAGGTGCAATCATTCCTCCTCCTAATTAGAAGAGAGTATGGCCAGACTAATGGAACCGTGCACAGTGTGTGCAAAGTGTGAGGGCTATTTTGCGTTTTTTTTTTCTTTTTCGGAGCTGATATGGCTTAGGAGCACTAGAAGATTCATCAGAAGACATGGCTTTATAAGTCGATAAAAAAATTTCAGTCAACAAATCCTAAATCGAAGTCTACCACATTACAAACACAATACAGACACAGTACAACATTTAAATGCAATTTAACGAAAATAAAGTCAAGTTTCGAATCAAAAAACAGTGGAAAGTGATGCATGTAGCAGAGATTCTCTGCAAATGCAGAAAAGCCAGAAATCGCGTTGAAACAGAGCATTCAATATGAAGGGGGAGCACTGAAAATGGCCGTTGGGGCCATTAATATCTATCAAAGAGGGCCCGTCTGAGGCCCTAGCTTCAGATCTACAAAACTGAACACGAAAGTCATACAGATTCGAGATCCAGCCCTGCTCCACAAAGAACAAAGGAGAACAAAAGCACATAAGAGAGAGAATTTTTTTAGTGAAGACGGTGGAGAGGAAGGGGTAGTCACATCCCCTCTCTCTCTCCTCTCTCTCTCATAACGTGCATAAAGGGTGCAAATAAAGAGGGCAGCAGCGGTGAAGTGATGGGGGACTGTATTTATGTCCCCCAAACCCTGCACTTATCCGACTTGGGCCAAGCCCCTTAAACCAAACATCCGGTTGGGTTGGGTCAACCCCAACCAAACATCATCTAAGATTTAGATGAAATAATCGTCCATGTCAACTTTCGATTGACATGTAGGATGAAATTGATCGAATTTTGAAAACTAAAGGTAAAAGGTGTAATGATAAACGATAAAAATAATTTGGTACCAATTTTTATGCAAATTATATTTTGGAAGGTAATTACATGTCATTTCGTCAAAACCTTGTTGCATTTCTGAAAAGATGGGAAATTAATTTGAATAGCCTTCAAGGTCAATTTAGTAATTCAGCTAAACTGAGGGGGTAAATGTAATTTGGCATAGACACGAACAGAGGAAGAGGGGCGTTACAAAACTGAGCCTCTGTATAAAATCCGCCGCTGCGGCCGCACCCGGCGAAACGGTAGAAGCTGCCGGAATATTCCTTGATTTACCTCCTCCTCACGCACCTTTTAAAACTCATTTTCATTGTACACCGGCGTTATTCAGATCTCGAATTCAATTCACTGGTTTTGATGGCGAAGGGAAACGACGTCTCTGCAATGGAAATCGACGATCAGAACTCAACAGCCTCTGACCAGATCAGTAACCCTAAATTCTCCATTAATGGTGCTTCTCTTTCCCTCTCCTTTATGAATGAGTCAATCATGTATATCGATTAGTTTTCACATTTTTAGTTGGGGAATTTTGCAGTGTTGCAGCTATTGAAATCAGCTCAAATGCAGCATGGATTGCGCTTTTATGCTCGTTACAGGTGCAATTCAGCAGCCATTGCTTGTGCTTTTTTTAGTGCTAGAACTTGTGTATGTGTATGTGTTTGTGTCGGTAGATATACATGTTTATAACACTCAATGCGTGTGATAAATGTTAAATTCACATTTCTTATAATTTGTGTATGGGGCATTGGCTGTTTAACTGGGAAGCAGTTAAGAAAGGTTAAATTGTCTTAGTATTCTAGTACTGACTAGATATTGTTTTCGCTGAGATTTATTGAATTTGAGTTTTCTAGGAGGTACTGCACTGCGAGATTGCGTAGACTGTACAAGTCCTTGAAATTCACACATGGCCGCGGAAAATATACCAAGAGAACCGTAACTGCATCTACGGTGACTGAAGTCAGGTAGGTGTTTCAATTAGCACATTACCACATCTTCTTAAACTAGAATGTCTTCACCATTAGTTTGTGGGTTTTCCAGTGATCTCTTTGCTCTGTGATCATTACAAGTGCAAATGTACATTAACAGCCCAAATGCAATGCCTTTTCCATGATAAGAATTTTGAATGTTATTTAATTTATGACATCGTCCGCCGGTTCATTAGTCGTTATTGTACCTATGAACTGGTGTCATTCGTACTGAAACGATTATTGCTCTTTGTTATGAGATCAATTGTATTTAATGCATAGCATTTCTTTCTCGCAGCCTAGGCCCTACATGAAAAAAAAACATTTATAGAATCTGTAATGTGCAGCTGGGTCCAAAATCTGTTGGTGGTTTCTGCTTGAGCATGAAGCATTAATAAGCCAATATATTATAGTCAAGCATGTAGGAAAGTATAATGTTGATTGCTGATCAGCTTAATCATATACTGCGTGAGGCTTAAAAATTAGAAAGCTGATTATCATTTGCCAAGTCTTGGTTTGCCCTCTTTTGCTATAGTTTTAACTTTTAATATCTTAAAGTGTGGAATTTTCCTTTAATTGTGTGATGCTCCTGAAATCCAATTTAGGTTTCTTCATTTGGTTCTATATACTGCTGAAAGAGCATGGAGCCATGCAATGGAAAAGAAAACTTTACCAGATGGCCCAAATGCACGCCAGAGGAGCTACCTCATTGGCAGGCTGAGGAAGGCTGTAAAATGGGCCACCCTCTTTCAAGAATTGTGTTCCATGAAGGGAGATTCGAGAACATCCCTGGAAGCAGAGGTGTGAATCACATCTTTTGCTTGTCTGCTACTTTAATTTTTTTTATTTTTTATCTTTGATTTTTAAATTTGGGTAAATCATTTTGGGATGTTGTTTGGCGATTATATTATTTACCTCCTAGCATTAAATTGTTTAATGCTTTTGGGTACTTGTACCTTTTTGCCTAATGTTTCTTACTATTTTGAGATCATTGTTCCATAATGAAGTTTCCACTAGTCGTTGAAATGAAATCTTGTAACAAACATAGGGAAAAGGTTCTCTGTCCATTATGCCCTCTACATGAAAATTTAATTGGCACATGGAGTTACAATGTTGTTATTCAGGCCTTTTTTCTTTTTTTGATACGAAACTGATAATTTCATTAATAAACAGAAAAAACATTTTGTCTTGTGGGGAATGTCAAGAACATTTCACAATAAATAGCCAAAATAATTTAGGTTGTCTTGTGGGAAAATGTCGCTGAGTGATCAGTTGCAAATTCGGTTGCCATTGGGCCTGTTATGTCAGGTTCGCCTAAACTTCCTTTTTCTGTGTCAACTTCAAATTTCACTATAATTAATTTTTGGGTGGTGGGAGTGGGTTTACCACTTCACTCGACTATAATGAACTTCGTATCCTGGATCCCAAAATTCGTTTCTTGTCCAATTGTGGCGGCCAGAAATTATAGAGTATTCTGTCCAGTTTAAAGAAGCAAATTGGGATGTTATGTTGCTTGGAATTTGAAAAAAAATCTTATAGAGAAGCTTTTTCCTCTAATATCCAGGCCTACGCCTCTTACATGAAAGGGAGTTTGCTTTTTGAAAAAGATGAGAACTGGGACATTGCACTTAAGTGCTTCAAAAGTGCCAGGTATGGTTTCAGAAAGAAATCTTATGTTTCATGAAGTTAAACTCACTATATATGTAATTTTTAATTTCTTCTCTTGCACCTCTTCTTTGCGCGTTTAAATCGCTTAAGAAACTAGAAAGGCTAAAGTTGCCATCATTTGGACATGTTCTTTGATTTTGATAGGGCTGTCTATGAGGAACTTGGGAAGTATGGAGATCTAGAAAACCAACTTTTATGCCGGGAGCGAGTTGAGGAACTTGAGCCTAGCATAAGATATTGTCTGCACAAAATTGGGGAGTCAAATTTACAAGCTTCTGAACTACTTCATGTAGGAGAAATGGAAGGGCCTGCGCTGGACCTTTTCAGAGCTAAACTGGAGGTGAATCTATTTCATCTAGTAGGCAATATTATGATTTGCAAGTCAAGTATAGGCATTTTAATACATGCCATGGAGGTTCTTATTAATAGATTATTTTGATTTTGTCACCATCTTCAGGCTGTCATGGCTGAGGCGCGATCACAACAGGCTGCATCGATGACTGAATTTCATTGGCTTGGTCATAGGTTTCCTATTTCAAATGCAAAGACTCGGGTTGCCATACTCAAAGGTAGATTCCTGTTACGTGTAGGAGCACTATAGCTCGAAGCACAGTAGTCTTGTGGTTTTAAAATCTCCTGTTTGTTTTTTCATGTTTCCCCTTTATTCCTACCTTAGAAAATGGCCTTGCACAAAGGTTCCTTAAGGCTGACTTTGGGTCTGCATAAAAATGTAGCCACGTTGTGCATCTGGGAACTTTGCTATATCAGCTTCTTTTCTTTTGTATGTTATGGTTGATTGTCTTTGGGGGAGTTCAATCATCTATTGTGCTAATTGTCCTAGAGTTCTCTTAATGAAGTTTGATACGAAACAGATCCTCAAGACATATATTTACTTGTGATATCCACATTTTGTGAAGCTGGAGGTTTATAATTATTTTGTGGGATATTTAATACGTCCTCATTATCTCAGTTGGACATGGGCCACTTTCTACACATATATCAGAGGATCTGTTACTATCATTTCATGTGGTTTTAGATTATTGATTGAAAAGCTGCTTGTGCCGTCTCCCTTCTCGAATATCTCTTACTTTCCAGTCAAGATACTTAATATGATTCTATTGCTCCTACTAGTTCTACTCTTGGATATGTGAGACATAGTGGGATATTACAAAGCCATTAAGTAGAACGAAGAATGCGAGTCAAGATGCAAAACTATCTCTTCCCAGATTAAATGATGACCTTAATAAGGAAAGGACAATCGGGCCAATTAGGTTTTTCTGCAAAGCCCTCGCAAGAGCCCTCTCAACCTTTGACTTTATGTCACCTACATCTGTGCACCACCTTGCTTAGCTAACCTGATGTCACACAAAATACTCAAGGCTATCCTTTGCTTATCTACATATGGCCGTGGCTTACTCCACAATTTCCTCTTGCACTTTCTCTGATTTATGACAATTTTACCTTTATTCACCAAGGTGTGAAGGACTTCGGAAGTTTGGGATTTTGGTAACCCACTAGTTGTCCATGGTAGGTAAGCAATTAAGTTTGTCCGTACATCATTTTATATAGCCAATTAACCTACCTATTTTTGCACTTTCCTGGTTCCCATGAGTTAAGGCTAAGGTAGATTTTATAACTGATTAGATTTTAAAGCTGTTTCCTGTGTATAAATTTAACTTATAAGTGTATGCTGTATATATATAAATATATTAACCTTTCTTGCATAGCTGCTACCCTGCTATATATATGCCGAATGCATGTCAGTTGCATTTTATTTCTGATTTAATTGTAAATACATGAATTGTTAAATTTTCATTTTACCAAATCTCAAGCTCTTTTCGCATGACCAAATTTGATCAGCTCAGGAGTTGGAGAAAGATATTAATGGTCCAGGAGCAGAATCATTACCTGCAGAGAAAAGATTATCAATATTTGACAAAATTTTTGCTGCTTACAATGAAGCCCAGAGCTGCATACGAAATGATTTGGTGAGGGCTTATCTGAAGTCTACTTTATGTATTTTATGTGTAATGGCTTTATGCATTCAGTTAAGCAGATTGTTTGCAGAAGGGAGATAAAGATTTTAAACATTGACCTAGGTGTTTGTTGACTTTGATTTTACTGTTTTCTGTGCTTTAGGCTACCACAGGTAATTCTGAAACCATGAAGGATGACCTGAGTGGCCTTGATAAAGCCGTTGGTGCTGTCCTAGCGGAGAGAACCATTGAACGTAATCAGTTGCTGGTGCGTATAGCAAAAAGTAAACTCAATAAGATTCGTGATGAGAAAAATGAAAAAGTCACAAAACCTGAAGAGCTTGTTCGGTTATATGATCTCCTGCTACAGGTGAGTACTGTGACTGATGCTATATTCATATTAACATTTAACTCTCACATAAATGTTAATATATGCTAAGATTATTAGTTAGTTTTTACTTTATCCAGTATAATAGCAAAGAACTATCCTCTTTTTCGCACAGAATACTATGGATCTTTCTGATCTGGTTAGTTCAGGAAGAGACAGAAAACCAGAAGAAGTGTCCTTCATTGAGGAATGTGAACTGAAAAGATTAGTTTTCCAAGCAGAAAGGTTTGGCCCTTGTAATCTTACTTGTTCATCCTATTTCGCTCATGTCAGCGTATTTTGTTTTAATTCCAGCACTACAAAATTTACTCTTGAGAGCTGATACTTTTCCAATTCCCTCAGGTTATGTTTGGATGGAGGGATTTGAAATGAATGGATTTAGAATCAGTGGATTTCAAATCCACTCAAAATAGAGGAGGGAATTTGAAATCCACTCAAATCCTTAAAACAATAGCTCAAAATGAATTCATGGATTTCCAAATCCATATTAATTCTAACAACATCAATGATTTGAGACTATGAATTTCAAATCCATCCACAATCCTTCCATCCAAATGCAACCTCAGATTATTGTTATGATTCTTGTTTATCAATATGCTATTTGAAACTGTAGTGAAGGGGTCTTATCAAATTTTTCTATCCCTCATAAAGTAAGGATGTGCCAGTTGGTATATAAGAATGTACAGCTATCTACATTTTAATTGCTGTTAATAGTTCACTATTGCTTCATTTTGTCATATTGGAAAATTCTTTCTTTTACTTTTACTCGTTTCCTTGCATGGTAGAATCAATAAGTACCTTCATGTTTTTTGTGTAGCGTCTTAAATATCATTCTGAATTACTCTCTCCATAATTTTAGCTCTGGAGACCTATTTTTAATTGCCTCTTTACATTCTCGGCTTGGACGTTTCCACCATTTTCCTACAGGTGCTTCTATTTGGCAAAATCATACAGTTTGGCTGCTAAGAGGCCAGAAGCATATGCCTTGTACGGTAAAGCTCGTTCCTTAGTGCAGAATGCTCTTAAGAAGCTTCAGAGTTCAAATCATGCTGATCAGGTGCTACTGCATTGCCATTCTTCTCTAAGGCACTCCTTTCACTTGCTTCATGTGTAGTTTTCTAGCTTGTGAATTATGCTTCAGTTATATAAATGATCCCCTGTAATTTAAATGGGAAATATTATCCTCTTATCATAAGATTGCCAGCTGCTGTCTAATCTGTGGTCATTGGAAAATATGGAGTCTTGCTGTTCACAGTACCACTTTAGAACTTCCTTCTTGGCTCTAAACATCTCCTGATGTATTGCAGGTTGCTGTCAAGGAGATGACGATGCTCTACAATGATTGTCGATCCAACATTTGTATAGAACATGCAACTGCAATTATGGAGGAGGAGAAGGCTCCTGATAATCTGTCTAGACAGATTTCAGATATCACATTAACAGGAAAAAAGAAGGTACTTTATGTTAAGACTCCATTTGTTTTCCCTGCATGGTTCAATCAGGAAACTAATCTATGATCGTGAGAGTGTAGTTAAAAATATTGAACTAAGTAGTGAATCATAATTTGTTCCGTCAATTGTTACAGGAAATACAATGGTTGATGACATATTTTCCCAGAATATTGTTTTGAATGAAGTGAATCAACTGACTACCTCTTTTCCGCAATCCCTGTCAATCTAATAACCCTAGTGAAATTCTAATTTCTAATAAGCTATATTAGCGAACGTTTACAATGTGCCCCGAAGAAAGAAACTATATGTCCAAGCCCTAGTGATGGTTGGACAATCCAAGTCGTCCAATCCAACCTCAGACTCTTTCTTACCGACCTATTTGACTCTCTGGCCGCAGTTATTTATGTGGTATTCGAGATTGAAGAGATCGAATTCCTTCCAGGAGCAAACGGAAGAAATATATGAACTGGGTACATAGAAATGGAAAAGAGACGTTTCCATTTCACCCAAATGCTCCTTACTCTAATCTTATATAGGCTGTCCTCAAAAGGGCGGAGACTGAAATTGTAGTTAGCAATTGTATTTAAGAAAAGGTAGACTGAGAAAGACCGGACCCGGGTTAGCTTAGGTCTTAGATTATGGGGTTTTCAGTTTAAGGATTTAAAACGAGTGGATCTACAAATCCTTGCTAATTAAAATGGGATCAGAGCCACCAACACTCAAAATTTACGACAATGTAAGTGATGAATTTTCTAATAATCAATGCATTTACAGATTACTACTATGGATTCAATCCATCATAAATCATTCGAACCATACACAGCGTTAACTTTAATATTTTGTTGCCTCAAGAGGAACCTCTTCATTATTTTCTCCATAGAGTAATACCCTGTTTAAACAGTCACCATATCTGTTTTCTTCGTCATCTGCCACAGCCTGAAAATTTTCTCATGGAGAAACTGGATGAGTATGAATCAGCTGCTGGCGATCCCACCAAAAAGTCAATCCCTCGAATTGCAGCCTTCCCACCTGCATTCCAAGCAGTTCCGGCCAAGCCAATTAATCTCGATCTTGCCTACAATTCGATCGAGTTCCCATCGCTGGAGAGTAGGATGAAGAAAGACAAGAAGGGATTGATAAGTAGGTTTTTATGGTGAGTATTTATCTTCATGCGTGTGGATCTGACAACGGAATCTAGATTTTGGCCTTTTTGCAACTATAACTTTATTTTGTTTTGATATTTTTGTGGGCACACAAGAATAGAGAACAATACACCGTACTTGAAATTTTTGGCTTTTCAGGCACAGAAAAAACTACAGGACTTTGTGAAATGTGTACTTGTTTATCTTTGGAAACATCCCGAAAATATTGTTCCTACATGCGTTACCTATTCAGGAATTCAATTGGCTAGATCCTACACTAAGTCCTAATGTAGGATTGTCGGTATGGATTCTTAATATACTGAAAATTTGGATGAAAATGGTAAAACAAACATAATTTGTGTTTAGGATAGTAAAAAGTGAAAATGATGCTTGTGAAAATATAACAAAGCATCCCTGCTTTTCGTTTATTTCACTTAACAACCACTAAATTGTGCAAGATTCTGTTAGCTTTACAATTGACTGCTGGCGTTGTCCTATTTTGATTTCGACATTTTCTGGTTTTGTAGTAGGATTGGAGAACTTGTAGATTCATAATAACATTTTTATTGAAGTTTGCTTTGATATTCATTCACTACTCGTATTACCATTTTCTTTTTGGCAAGTTTCTAATTGAAATCTTCGAATCCTCTAATATACTCTTCATCCGTCCAAAAAAAAATTAATTGTTCCTCAAGATCACAATTTTAATTTGTCTTTTGAGTGAAGTCATGTTTTTTTTTTGTTTTTGTTTGAGTACAAGCCCTGGGTAGGAGAAGATTGGCTGCGATCCGAATTAAGGCCACTTGGTTTACAAATGACTACACAGACTGAGCTTAGCACTTTTGAAAAAACATAAATTCTCATTTAATCTAGGCAGGTTAAGCCGGGACGGAGGGAGTAATTCTTTCAAAATAATCAGATATTCCACTCTCCAATAATTTTGAAATATTAACCTTCGATACAAGACTTGTACTTTGCAACAATATAATTTTGAAGTGATGTTTCATTTACATTTTTTGAAATTCAGTAATTTAACTACATAAAGTCCACCATCCGAGATCCCAATGAATGAAAGCCCATTAAGCCCATAAAGCAATGAAATCTGTCGTCACAAGAGAAGGGATGAGAAAACCAAAAATAGGAAAATATTCTCTCTCCTTGAAAACGAAACGATCAAAGATGAGTGGACCTAAAGAGAGCAAAAAATGAAGATAGGCATATGGCATAATTTTGGTTTTTGTTGTAAGGCGTGCACTTGTACAGTGAAGATGGGTAGTCGACTCAATGAAGCGCATTGATCTTTTTGTTGATGAAATTGACAGAGGAGGATGACCAATTTTCCAAATAAAAGAAAAACAAGTCTTTGAAAGGAATATAGGAAGGGTGACCACACAAGTAACTATTCTTCTTCTTTAAAAGGCAAAAAGTATTAGGTGGGATTTTGATAGAATTATCATTACCTTTTTGGGACAATCAACCAATAAGTCATCAATTTCTTTGCATCACTTTTTTTTTCCTTATTAATTTTGTGAGCCCCTAGAGACAATTTCCGGAATTTCGGTGCTATTTTTGGACCAACTAACACCACATTTGAAGGTTAATTTAAGTATAGAAGCATTATAATGTCAATTAAGCAAAATAGATCAACTAAAACAAAACAAAAGTAACTAGAGAGAGAATGAGAATACACAAATTAGGGAAAAGTAGAAAATTGACATTTTACCTAAGTAATATTACTAAAGGCTACAAGGTTTTTTCTTGGCTCAACTATATGACATTCAACAATTATTTACATACAATAATAAAAATATGTGTAATTAAAATGTATGTTTGTTTAGGGATGGCGGGGAGCGTGATAAATTTGGACATGAAAGTTTTGATGATATGAATTCCGTATCTAATATTTGTTTTGAGATATAATGTGGTAAAACTTATACGATATTGTTTAATCATCCTTAAAAAGTGATGAAAAAGTGTTAAATAAGTAAATAATAATTAATAAAATAATTTGAATAAGATTATCCCTGGAATATGCACGTAACCCAATAAATTCAGAATTTCAGGTCAAAATGTTAACATGAAAGTTATGAACTCAGGGTACATACTTTTTCTCACATAGAACGTGGATGTAACATCAATTCTCACGATTTGCCTAAGTAGATGAACAAAAGAAACAAAATGAAAGAAAGAAAAGGGGAAAAAAGAAACACATTAAATGAATACTAAAATCGAATGAGAAAACTCCTTTCCATTTCCTAGACTGGAATATGGAAAGAAGAAACAAATTTAGAGACTATCATTATTAATGTGTTGACACTAACAATGAGGTATTTGATTTTGAGCACCGCAAATAATTACACTATATGCTAACATTTTTCAATTTTTCATTCGTTTTTTTTTTTTTTTTGATTCACGATTCAATGTCCTGATTCATAATTCATGGTCCACGAGTTCATGAATTCATGATTCTGGTTTAAATTTATCGCCTAGAGTTTAACTTGATTATTAAACTATAGTTTTTTCATGATTCACATTTTATATTTTCCGAGTTCTGATGTTAAAAAATCAAAAGAAAAAAGAAAGAAAGAGAAAAGGAAGAATGAAATAAATTGTTTTGTGGAAGAAAAAAACAGAAGGAAAGAATGAAAAGTTAGAATGATAATGCTCAAAATTAGTACTCATACCGATGAAATCAAACAAAGCAGCTATTGAGCTACGCATAGATTTAGCTAATTCAATAACAAACATTTATAGAAAAGAATAAAACTCAAACTTGATAATATTCAATTGTTATCGCATGAATGACTACGTTAGTAGCTAACTTCACTGCTAGCTCGTAAAATATAAAATTAGCAATTCGAAATTTAATATCAAACTTTTACTATGATTAACATATAAATATTTATTATAATAAAATTGTAAATTGATGTAAATATATTATAGAATTTATAAACTATAATAAATTAATTATCAATAATTAAATATTCTTTTTGAAGCTATCAATAATTAAATATTATTTTATATTTATTAAGCTATCGATAATTAAATATTCTTCAAGTCAAACAAAACTCGAACTACCAAAATTAGTTAAGTTAGATTTAGTTACATCCATAATATTCAAACACTCAAAACCACAAATTTTATAGCACTAATTCTCATTTACACCGGATAACGATCCGTGCACTCTAAGTTAAAAGTAGGAATTCATGAAAATGTACTACTATTTATACAAAAATAAAAAATAAAAAATTACTTATACTAAAAATGTAGTCCCCCTGTTCCATATTAATTGACGTTTTAAGATGAAAGGGAAGAATTAAGAATTGGATATTTTGACAGATATATCCACAACTAAAGATTTAACCAAATCAAAATATTTCTGATAGATTGAAAAGTAGTGATATTTTAGGATTAAGTCCAGAGAGAAAATTGATAGAAATGGTGAAAAATATGTAAAACGTCAATTAATTGAAAAACGGAAGAACATCCTAAAACGCCAATTAATATGGAACGGGGGGAGTCTTACCTTTCAAGATTGTAACTTTTTTCAGAACAAGCAATACTTTGAAGCATAAATACTAATACCTTTTTAACATGATATATTTTTTTTAGATCAAATAATACCTTTTAACATAAACACGAATACCTTCAGAACAAGTAATATTGTGAAGCATAAACACTAATACCTCAACAAGATTTTATAATGGTTAGAATGATTTAAAATTTTAGAAAATCTTCCCACGTGGAAGATTAGATAAAACGTAAAATATAGAGTATGGAGTGGACTTCTCCTCCACCTTTTTTTCGTCAATAGGAGTTGGCCGATTCCTGCAACTAATTAATACAGTTTTCGTTTCAACAAAATACAGAAAATATTTAAAACATTTGAGAGACAACAACGGTGGCATACAAAATAAGGAAATTTTGGAGGTTTCTTACAAATTGAAGCAGAAGGGAAAAATGAAGAATGTTTGAAATGTTATGAATAAAACGAAATTGTTATTTGCGTGTCTATTTCTAGAAAAAAGGAATCATCGTTATTCATCACTACATACATATCAACAGTTTAATACTTCAATAAAAGTTGTTTTAGAAAATTTACTTTGTACCAAGAAAAAGTCATTCTAGTATTTTTTCAATACTCGAGTAAACTTTTCTAAAAATCCACTAATTTAGTCATCACCGAAATTAATTAGTCTCTCTAGCACTATGATATAGAAAGATTTTTTAGAGAAGAAAAGGGAATTAATATAGTTGACATAAATTGTATCGAACATATTTGAAACCAACGAAGGGAGTACGTATTAAAAATAAGTCATTGTAACCGTAAAAAGTAAGTTGCACTAAATAGCAAGTATTGAAATATGGATGAATGGTAAACCATCGTATTTAACGACAGTCAACTTTCATTACACATTAATGAAGGGTGAAATAAACATGAACAGTGAACTAGTTGAATTGTATGAATATATAGTAAAGTAACCGTATCGTATGTATGAAAATTATCGAATACTGTTGACAAATGAATGGCGTCGTTCACCATCAACACTAACTTTGATTAATATTTCCCTACTCACCGTCAACATACGTCGACGTGCATATTCAGTGACGGAGCCAGAAATTTAAAGTTGGGGGACAAGACCAAACTAGTATGACCTTATAATTATTAAAGAAGGACAAAAAAAGTAGCCGAAAATGTTCTCTCTATTGTTTAGTACAGTGCAAACTGAAAGAGTATAAATATTCATATATATAGTGATTGAGATAAAAAAAGAATATATATATATATTGAAATATTTATCAACTAGAAAAAGAATATTTGGGAATAAATATTTACATAGATATATATTTTAATATTTATTAATTAGAAAAAGAATAGAAAAAGGGAAACAATAAAAAAAGAGTAGTCATAGTTGCAGCTAGGTGGTATACTTTTGTATGGGTTGGGAAAAAGTTCGGGGGCGTGAGGCGGCCCTTGGCAGCCCTCCTACTGCCTCCGCCTCTGTGCATGTCAAAATCTTCGAAAAAATATTATCCTATTCAAAATTTAATGATAGCATATGCAAGGTTATCAAACTCGCGATTTGAAGTAGAATCAGTGGATTGTCCACAAAATCAGATCATAAAATCGAATCGTAAAATCGTTAGATTCTACAACCTATACAAAATAATCATATTTATTAATTTTGTATATATATTTTAATTGCAACAAGTTCTGAATTGATATCACATTTAAAAAATACACATTTATATAAAATGATTAAAAAGAAAAAAAGTTACAAGTATAAAGAAATGTTTATGACGTCACGGTTCATACATTCATTTATTAAGACATTCATAAATTATAATTAAGAATACTTAAAATTTTAAGAGAAAATTAAAAAATGACCATAGTAAAATTAAGCACTAAACAAAAAAGATATATTCTTTGTGAAGCTTATATTATAATGTAGAAGTTAATAGTTAGAAATAAAAATATTTTTTTAGCAAAATAGGCTCTTTGTGTATAATTTGCTCTAGAAAATTTCTAAATCCCAATTTTAAGTTGGTATAAATTTCATAATTCGTATTATATATTTTTTTTATTGTTGAACTAGAATTATAAAACAATATATTATAAAACTGTTAAACTCGTACACAAAATCGTAAAATTTAAAATTCGTATTATCGCATGTGCAAACTCGAGAGTTTATTCCGATTTTATCACGAGTTCGCTCGTTTAGGAAGAAATAACTTGTAAACTTGTAAAATCGTAAGAATTGACTCAAAAATTTGACAACATTAAACATATTTAAATATTAATAATAGACACATTAGCATATGACCACGATAGATTGGGAAGCATTTTCGTTTACTAGTGCAAGAATATTGTGTTGTATCTTTCAACCATTTATTTTGTTGTATCTTTTAACAGTACACAGTTGCTACTTGGTGGGGATCTAAAGTTATATACAGTGTATTTATGTGTGCAATGTCCTATAATTGCTTTGAGCTTTTTCTTTTATTATGTTTTATTTTTCATTATAATACTTTATATAACTTGGGTCGTATTACAACAACAATAAAATAATAATAACAATAATAAATAAACAAATATTGCTAGGCTATAATCCTGCGGCGTAATGAGACATGGAAAATACTCCCCCCTTCCGGTTAACTTATCACAGTTGATCGGGCACAGATGTTAAGAAAAAACAGATTTTATGAAATCTTTGACTTTTTTAAAGGTGGAGAGTGAATGTGGATATTTTGAGGGTGGAGTTTGTTACCTTTAATTATCATTTATGGATGTGACAAGTTAAGTGAGACGGACTAAAATGAAAAATAGGACAAATTTACTGGGACATAGGGAGTATATGTTATATGTATTTTAAACGTTTAAAACATTTATCTTTAGTAATTATGATGAAGGTTAATGGTGTCGCATCAAAGATTAGTGGCGAATAATTTTTTTTCATTTTAGAAAAATACAATATCTTTTCCATTTAAATGTGTTAATTATCATTAACCGGCCCAGGAACCACGTGCGCGCCTCATATAAGATATCACAACCAATTTTGGCGTATTTGCTATTATTGGTATTAGGACAAATAAAGGTAACATAAGAACTTTCGGTATCAATAAAATCTAGAACAACGGGAATCGATTCTTACTCAATTGATAGAAGATATTGTAATCAGGACATAGGTCTAAGGTCGATTCTCATCAGGACATAGGTCTGAGATTGATTCTCACCGACCTATCCTAACCAGGGCTGTACTAAGAAAAATCTAGAATAGTGGATACTACCTCCGATTTTTTTAGTTATCATTCTAACTTTTTTAACGAAAATTAAGGGACTTTAGGAGTTGACAAATCAACCCTCAATTAATTTCCTTAAATCCCTTGATTTTTTGAATAATTTCTAGATATTGTTAACACTTTCCATAACTATAGGGTTAATATTGTAAAAAAAATGGTAAAGGAGTTAGAATGACAATTATTTACAAACAAAACATATAAGATAGAATAACAATTAAAAGAAAAAACGAAGGTAGTATATAAGAAAAGATATGAATCTCCACTGGTATGAGTCTTTTGGAGAAGTCCAAAAATAAATTCGAATGAGCTCAGCTTAAAACAGACAAGTGATATTCATCCTTGAAGCACCAAACGAAGGCCTTAGCCTAAGGACGACTAATGGGTTCTGTGGACCAGTCGAAGGTAACCCGGATAGAGTCCAAGGAGACAAAGGATGACCGATGAACTCTGTGGACCAAGCGGAAGTAGCCTAGATATAGTTTGATTCCGAGTGCACTAACCATGTATATATAAATATATATAGTTTGAAATGCAGTCGATTTCATCGACTTCAGCAGCATCCACAAAAGATTTCCTACAAAGGAATCTAGAGAAAACGTCCCAACCAGTCCCCATCAGAAATCTAGAAACCTCATTTATAATTCTGGGAAAAGATATGCCAGGCCATCTTGGGAAGAAATTAATAGAGAAAAATCTAAGATTTGGCTCTTAGAGAAGTCCAGAAGACCATCCAGAGTTATGGAGAGATCCTCCTTAAGCATTGAAAGAAGACCCTCAAAGGTTTTTTAAGATGTCCTGAAGAGATTGACCAGCATGGAAAACAGGTCAATCATGTCAAGGAGAAGGGGAGAGGATGGCTACCACCGTCTTTTGGTACATAACCTCTTTTACATCAATATGGGAAAGCTACCAAAGTAAGAAGGGTACCAACCGATAATAAAAAGGTGACTACTTTTCTTTCCAAGAGGATTCTATCCAAATAATAATAGATAGAGTAAATCGGGAAGATTTACACGACTTTGTAGAATGTTTTTGTCGGATTAGTTCTTGTAAATCCAAAGATGCAGACAAGAGATGTGAATATATTGATGATGAACATCAAAATAGCCGTATTCTACATGCATTTCAAGTTCATGTTATATTTAGAATTGCATTCATTTGATGTGTCCAAGTTCAATAATGCGCAAAAGTGTATTCTCGGGTTTATTTTTCCTATTTGTATGATTTAATGTACTTTTGGTTATTTTTTAGTCATATTTGGAAGGTTACAGGAATCCGGGAAACTAAACAAGTCGTTTCCACATACCAACCTATCCCGACAGGTATTTTGAGGCACAAACGAGCCCCAATCAAGCTTGAGCTTAAGTTAAATTGAAATTCACCGAGTTAAAAACAAAAATCGTGAAGGGACTAGGAGGAGAAAACAAACAGAAAAGGCCCAAAAAGAAGATGGAAGATGACGACATACAAAGGAGCAGATAGATACAGGTAGGGATACTGCACCACTAGTACCGCCTATGAGTACTGTATAGCTGGTACATGTTCGGTATTGCCCCACTGGTATATATTGGCAGACCTTTGGCTTGAAGGGGGTGTGCCCATACCGATCTGGTATGGATTTAGGGTATGACTCGCCCCCAACTCCCTGAGTTACCTCATTGTAGTTTCATTTTTTGGCTGTATCTTCCTTATTCAATGTTTGATTCCAGTCATTCAAGTTGTTACGTAAAGCTAATGAAGAGGTCTACAACCGTGTAGAAGAAGTCAAGAGTCGATTCTGAGAGATTCTGTGCTGTTTATTCCTAGAATCACTGAGAATTCCGACTCACTCGGAACCAACACCAACTCGCCCATCCTTTAAATTTTACTTTTAACTAATTACACTTTAGCTTCTTATCTTTGGCCATTTGTAAGTTGATTTTCTCTAGGGTTGGAAGATAGAATGGGTCTACAAATACTCTTCCCTTCTCTCCTATTTTCCTTCATCTTTTTTAGCTTTACTTAGCATTTTTGTAATTTTCCATTTGTAATCTTGTAACTAGAGTTTGCTCCTTCCTAAAGGGATTGACCACTTTGCATTGAAGAACTTGTGGATTTCATTACTCTTGTAACACTAACCTTCGTTGACGGAGTTTCTCCGGACAATCTTCAATTCTAAGCATTTATTTATCTCATTCTCTCTTTTGCTTTATGTTGTTGATTGATGTTATTTTTCCTGATTTATGAGTAGGTCCCTTGTTTCCCGAAGTTAGGGAGTAACCTGAACCTTTGAGTTGATGTATTGATGGTTTGAATGTATTATTTATTATGGGACTGATAAACCTAGGTTTGTTGGATCTCCTTAGTTTGTTGCTCTTATTATGCTAGGTATTAGGGTTTACGAGTCTTGAATTGTGATTCTTCATGTTTAACTACCCTAGTAGCCAAAACATCACTATTTAGACTGTTTATTAGCATAGGAGAGCTACAATTTGGAGAGGGATAAGGTTTGGTAAAGATATTATGAGAGATCTATTTACCTTGTTCTTGAATAGTTTATGAATCGGACGCCGGTCTATATCGTGAGAATATTGGGTGTATTTCCCTCTACTTAATAGGATTGATGGAACCCAATAATCGGTGCTTTAGATACTCATTTCTCTTAGTGATTTAGCCACATCTTCATCCCTTGGGTCAGGATTGGTTGACCTTTCAGGTTCACCCGAACTACAAATGAGTGATAGTAGCTTCGTGGGGATTGAATCATGAGGACTTGACACCCCTCACCCGTTAGTTCTAACATGAGTCGTACACTCACTTCAATACATCAACCCCTTATTGGTTTTTGTGAAACTGATCCTTGGGAGTCTCTTCTCCTTAGTAATCGTTTAATAGTGTAGTTTGTTCCACATACACTTGCACACACGCTCTCAACTATCAATTTTCTTAACTTATACCGATCAATTGGCTTAGTTGGTTTACACGGAGAATCATCCTCCTGGTACAATAATCTAATATACTACCTCTGTTAAGAGTTGTGTGCTTATAACTTGGAAAGCGTGCTAACTAGGACGTATTTTTCGACAAGTTCATGGCACTATTACCCGGAGGATTACCTTCCCGTGTAACTAGTCGGGTTAGTTGTTCACAGTAAGATTTAATTTTTATTTCTGGTTATTTGATCACCATGTGTTCTCAGGTACCCTTTGGTTTATGAGATTGACAAGTAGCGTTGACAACCCCCCTGTTGACATCGACGTAGAAATCGATAGGACCTACCATCGTACATTGAAAAGGTTAATAGATGAGGCTATTAAACCAACCGAGGCTGTTGAGCACCGTGAGCAAGCGGACTATCCCCTAGAGATGGGCGAGGAAGTTCCACATAAAAGAACCTTGAGAAATTATGTGGCTCCTAATGGGACGGGAATCTACTCAAGCATTGTACACCCACGAGTACAAGCAGCTCACTTTGAGATCAAGCATGGTCTACTTCAACTGATTTAAGCAAATAAGTTTGCCAGCTTACCAAGAGCAGATCCACACACTCATATCTCTATATTCCTTGAGTTGGGTGACACGTTGAAACTGAACGGAGTAACCTTTGAGGTTGTTTGTTTGAGGCTCTTCCCTCTCTCTAAGAGATAGTGCATGAAGATGGCTTGCATCCTCCCCAACAACTTATCACGACATGGGAAGACTTGTTTGCGAAATCCTTACAAAAGTTCTTTTCGCCAAGCAAGATGACACTCTAGTACGAGATCACCACAAGAACCTGAGGAGTCCTTATTCGAGGCATATGAATGATTCAACGAAAGTTTGAGAAGCTACCTAGACCATGGCCTCGAAAGGTGGATGCTCCTTGATATCTTCTACAATGAGATCTCCTATTATGAAAGGAGTGCCACATATGCCATGTCGAGTGGATGCTTGATGACAAACGAGATTAAGGAATCCTTCAATTTGATGAAGCCATGACCACTAATCACAATCAGTGGAACAATCTAAGAGGAATTCCAAGCTCATCTTCGAGCTCTCAAAGGAACCCTCTAGGTATGCTCAAAGTAGACACTCTCGACTTGATAAAGGTCTAATCAAAGAAATTTGGTACTATGAAAGTCGTGAGCACTACTTCCACTCACCTCCATATTCTAGTTCTATATCTTATGAAATTTGCAGAGGAGGAAGGACATGTGTCTAGTTAGTGCACCATTGTTGCATCTGTTGAGAATGTGAATCTCCTTGAGTGTGAAAACAGGGAGTCCCTATTCCAACACCTATAATCCCGGGTGAAAACATGGTGAAAACATAATCCAGCATTTTCATATTCTAACACTCAAAATCCCAAAATCTACCCAGAGGCAGTGTTATCAACACCAACCCTACCCCTCCAAACAAAACCCTCCCGATTTCCCTTTAGAGGTGGATACTCCAACCAAACTAGGAAAAATGATAATGCAGACATATTCAAGGAAATAAAAGCTCAACCAAGAAGTTTAGCGATGATATGAACACTAAGTTCAAATCCCTCATGAGCCACAATAGGACGCTAGAGAAACACATCGTTAACTAATGGAAATTTCACATAGGAAAGCAAGTAGTCTTCCCAAACAACCTGAATACAATCCCAATAAAGAACTTAAGTTTGCGGAGAGGGAGAAACGTAGCCTTGAAGTGGTTGAGGAATGTGAAGTGAATTACAATGAAACTGTAGTTGAAAAGAATGAGTTAGAAACACCAATAACCGTCTTAGACATTTCGCCCGAGGATTTGACAAACAAAACCATATAAAAAAAATTCTCCAAGCTTAACTCTCTATTTTGAAATAGCCTATGACGAAAGCCCAGTTTGTTGGAAAATAGTGATGGGAAGGAACGAAAGAGAAGGAGGGTAAAAGTTCTAAGGGAACAATCATTGATGTTAGAACACCTCTTCTTCTTTCACCTATCATCATTCCCGAGAACTTTGTGATGATGGTAAGCCAATTTAATTGGTTGAAAATTTTGATTGAGGAGACACAAAAAATCTCTTTTGAGCAAAATCTTGCTAGTTTAAACTCAAATTCAAGGAAGGGACTCGTGATAACCACTTGAGGATCTTCCTCTTCTCCAACTAACCTGCAAGGAATACTCTAGAAGAATGACAACTTCAAAGTTTTTGGAGCATTCCTGAAAATCAAAGAGATACAATTTCAGTTTAAGGAAATCTCACTCCAAAACTTGAGGATCCCTATTGCTTCTCCATTACATTACTTGTAAATTTGGTAAAATTTGTTTCATCATGCACTCTGTGACCTTGGAGCTAGTTTCAATGTGATGAGCTCAATAGATTTTATTAAGCTCGTTTCTTCAACTTGACTCCAACAAACATGTCCTTGCAATTGGTCGACGCCCGAGAGGCAAAACCAACGGGAATTGCAAGATATGTGATTGTGCACATTAAGAAGTAAAATTTGCCAATCAACTTTGTTAGTTTGGAAATTGAAAACGATACCAAGTTCCTAATAAAACTTGGACTCCCTAGTTTAGCGAGTACAAAGGAATTTATTAATGTGAAAGGTAGCCAGATGGTCCTTGACACTACAGATGAAGTGACAAAATTTCAAATGCCAACTTGTAAGCATATCCACATTTTTCAAAATCTCAAACCCCCGACCCAGTCGGCTAGAAATAATTGAAACTTTGACTATATTGGAGGTCATTGATTCTAGCCCTCATTCACCTAAGAAGAAGATAAAGAGACCAAAAAATTAAAAAGGAAACATGGAGACATGTAACTAAGCCAAAAGATGATTCAATCTTAACTTCGTCGAAAATGAGAGATGAAATGGGTAAAAAACCTATATTCGAACCCCCTAACTTCTCTAGATATTTGTTCAAGCTAATGGCCTTTAACAAGCACCCTTGGGAGGTATCCCAAGCTTAATTTATTTGCTTTACTTTATTTTCATAGGAATAGTTAGTTTAATTATCTTTTGCATTTGATGTAAACATGTTTCTATGTAGTTTAACATTTTTTTCCGAGCTCTCATGTGAAGGAAGCATAATCATGTGTGGATAAGGAGGCTAAAATGGAATCATTTGACGCTAAAATCAAACCCGAGCTCAAAAGTTCAGAGAATTAAACCCTGGAACTTTTTCTAAAAATGTCGGACGGCCAAAGGAATAAATTATCAAAGAACATTTTTGGAAACTTTTAAACTCGGGACACCAACATAATCGTCACCCCTCCCCCCTCACCACACAAACTCATCACTTTTTTCCCTACTTCACTTTCTAGAGTGAAAAGCTCCCACCCCTCTCTAAAATCTTCCAAAAATTACAAACTTTAAACCCAAATTACTCTCATCTCGGTTGGAACTAGCATAATTTCTTCGAAGGGATTGCTACTCGGACTAAGGGGAACGTTTTGCACTAAAGAAAAAAAAATCCAACAAAACTTGCCGAAATCCCTCTTAGGTAAGTTTTGATTTTTTTTTTTCTCTTTTTTTTTTTTGTGCTCTTTTCAGTTTCTCCTGTTTATTCCTTTCGTAGTATCCCCTATAATCACTACCCCACACACGAGCTATATTTTCCTAACCCAGAAATTGCATATTTGGATGTTTTGGTCTATTTGAGAAGTGTAGGGAAAGTTCTAGAATGCCTCAAATAGGGAGATAAAAGAAAGGAAAAAATGACTCAATCCCCTCCTCAAGGGAAGCTGAGTAAGAATATCCGGAGCTGCCATAAGAACTGGGAGGCCCCAATCGAAGAAAGGGAGTACGACGAGGGTACACTCAACCTTTCAAACCTTTTATTTTCATGTAGAATCTTTAATGTTGTTTGAGTGTTCTAAGGTTATTGAAGTAGAAATGTTGAGGAAGTGACCCCATGGGAACAAAGTGGAAGGTTGACTTGATAATGCAGGTTTGCTAACCCTGTTGACCGAACGTGCAAACACCTACCACAGTGTGTCAATCTTTATCACTCTTGACGTGGACTGCGTAGAGGGTGGTTTTCCTTTGAGTAGAATGCACTTTGTGATTGTGAGAAAGAGAGTTGAAATAAATTGTTGAAGATTTCGGGGATGTAATATGTTTCAACCAAAGGAGTTCTAGAGCTCTTGACAACGACGATGATGATGATGGTGATGATGATGATGATGATGATGATGATGATGATGATGATGATGATGATGATGATGATAATGAATTCTTTCCAAATAGCTTTTGGGAGAGTCTTACAATTGAAGCAAGGTTTCGAGCATGTTCGAGCCCCGTTGGTATTTTTTATGATGGCATCTGTTTGTGCACACCAACTTGGTACACACTATATTGGCCAATGAGGACATCTACAAAGTCTTCCGCACTCAGCTATATTTCATGTGGGCGATGATGAATGATAAATTGATCAACATGTATGTTGATGTCGTCGGACATTGGTTGAAGGTTCAAGAAGCAGGGTACACTTATATATACCTTGAGGGTATATCACCACACTAGCTCAAAAGTTTCCCCAATCACCTTTGTATCTAGGGAACTGGTTCTGGTTAATGACCTTCTCAAATTACTAAAAAATATTTCTATAAGGATGATTAAGAAGAAGAGGAAAGATAATTATAATTTTGGAAGGATATGTTCTTGACCCTGGAAAGAAAGTGGGAATCGGGCGTTTCTTGAAGAAATCGCTGCTCTAAGGGAGCGAAATAAATAAGTCGTGGAAATCCTTCAAAGGGTTGATCGAAGAGTGGGGTAGTGGAGAAACAAGGTTGTGAGAACCAATATATTCTCCACTAATTGTTGAAAGGCGGGGTGAAGACTTTGGGGTACCTTAAGAGCATGTTTGGAAGGGGTATAGACAAGGAAGAGGTAACTAGGGTTGAAAGGGACTTGGCTGACTCGATGAAGCGTGTCTCCCCACCCTCTACTTCCGCTTTCAGCATTTATTGCCGCTTTCCAACCACCAACAATCATAACCACCATGTCCCGAGAGCGCAATTCGGAACTCATTCAAGAAGGGGACTATTAGAGTTTGAGTGTTCAAACTCTTAACTAAATTCCCAATTTAGTGGTTTTGCCTTTTATATACTTATATGATTTTGTATACCGCACTTGCTTGAATTATTCATGCCAAATTTACATGATCTTTTGATCGAATTTATGTGATCATTTACGTTGAACTTATGTGAATCAAATGTGTCGAATTACTAACTAAAGTGCAAGGACATGGGAGCAATTTAACAAAAGTTCGAGACCTATTCTAATCAGGTGAGAGAAACGAGGAAGGCTTCGTCGAAGACCAAGTCCTCAATAGGGAGGCCGAAGTCCTCCTCAACTACCCTAAAGTTTTGGGGTTATTGTTCACTAACCAACAACGCCCATAACCGAATGAGGTGGTTATTTTGGAGGAACGTCCAAGCTTCTTGTTTGCGTATAAATAGTGCTCCAACTATTGATAGAAGACAAGTGAATATCCGAGTGAAGTGAGCTACTATGTCTTGCTGTTGTGTTGTCTAGAGAGTTTAATAAACTTTCTATCGAACCCGTAGTGTCCATTTTGTGTAACATTCAGATTCCTCACGAATTTGATTCCATTTGTTAGGATACTTTTTATGATAGCTTTTGTTAGTTGTTTTTGTACTCTAGACTGTTTAATCGTCCTTTGTTTCGTTAGGGATAGAGAGTAGTGAATAGAAGTCTGTCTCGATTCACTCTTTGTATCCTTTTTGTAAACCACTGAGTTGTAGTGAGTTATTTTGCCCTGAAGGCATCCACGAGTAAAAAACATTTGTGGACATTTTTTACAGTAGTTGTTATTTTGATTTTCGCTATGTTATAGCTCTAGGTTGGGTAAACCGCGTACCCAACCTCAGTATTACAAAGCAACACACACTTTCAGGGACGACTTAACTTCATTCGTTTACACCGAACCATCCTTATACCAATCAAAGATGTACTCCTGGCGAGGTAAGGAATCAAAAGGGGTTGAGACTCCTCCCACGTGAGGTTAATATGCTTACCCTCTTTTTCTCTCTTCTTAGAGCTCGAATCATAGTAGTAGTAGTAGTAGTAGTAGTAGTAGTAGTAGTATACTTTTGGTAAATAATTAGTTAAATTTGGGAATATGAATTGATTGAGTACATGTGATATGTCTTCTTAACATGCACAATTGCTTATTTGCTTGTATCTCTCGCTTTAGATTGTTGCTTGTGTGTATGTCTTCCACCCCCCGTGATCTTGATTTATCTCAAACTTATTGCTTGTTGGTTGGATTCAAGTTTGTGGGAGAGGGGAAGAAGGTCGTACTTACACGTTTTAGAGGATGCTTCTCATCATCCCTCATGTCATGAAACTATGCCACTTTTACCATATTACATGTATGCATCTTGTTTTCATGTGTATAATAGAGCTTAATTGTTGGTCTTGTCTTTTGTATTGTTGTTGTGAAAAATTGGGAATCTGGAAGTGTCCCCTGTGATGAATTGATAAAATAAATTCTCTAAAAGTTAGATATGGTAAAAACCTAGAGAATTCCATGTCTAGACTGGAAAAATGAATAGGTTTATGCGATAAATTAGTAAGAGAAATTTTGGCATAGTAATTAGCATTAGAAGTGCAAATAAAATAGCCTATCCCAAAGTCGTGTCACTTGTACTCGCGCTTCAATTCCAAAATACACACAACACGATTATGACGATTTAATAAAACATAAAATGAGATGGCTATTGGTGGTAGAAAATGAAAAAAAAAAAGATTTAGGAAAGAAGTTCTAAGGAGTTTACGTCGGGGGGTAAAGTCAATGCAATCACTTTTTGTTGCATTCCATTTCATCATGTTGTATCACTACAAGTTGAGCCAAATTTAAATGAAAAAATACATTATATGAAGACCATCCTTGAGTCTTGTAATTAGACGATGACCTTGTGCATAGCTCTAGAAAGAGTAGTGAGGTCTTTTAAGCAAATAAGCTAGAATAAGAATATTTATCTCTTTTGCACCTAACCCGGTGGAAAAAGGTGTAATCGGAACATAAAAAAGGAAAACGATTAGCTTGAGGGAGAAAAGAGTCGCATCACCTACACCGGGTGATTACATGGAATCTTTCTAATAAAGAACGAGGCGATACCACCTTTAGTCAATCATTTTGAAAAATAAAAAAATCACACAAATGAACACGTTTTGGGATTAAAGTATGGGCTTTAGTGTATATAACCAAGGGTATTAGGTGAAATGAAAAAGCACTTGCTTTCCTAAATCTTATACCTTTCTTGTTCCCTTACACATGTATCAAATTGGTTGAAGTAATCAGTTAAGACATGTAGTGGCGAATCGAAAATCTTATAAATATGCTTAACTAAAACAAGAATTTTATATCTTGAAGACTTTCAATAATTCTCAATCTCGTTCTTTTGTGCTTTCTTTGATGTATTTTCTCGAGGATGAGCAAATCTTAAGTTTGTGGGAATGATGAATGTCAAAATGACTATATTCTACATGCATTTCACGTTCATATTACTTGTTCAAAATTGCATTTATTTGACTTGTCTAAGTATAATAATGTGCATAAGTGTATTCCCGGGTTGATATATTTTTATGATTTAATGTGTTTTTGGATATTTTTGTGTCATGTTTTGTAGGTTAAAGTCATTTGAGAAACCAAAGAAGCCATCTCGACGCACATATTCATTATGGCATGGATTTCAAATTATAGATGAGACCTAAATGGGCTCGGGCCTAGGTCAAATCAAAGTTCATCGAGTCACAAAAAAAAATTGTGAAGGGACTGAGAGGAGAAAACGAGCAGAAAATGCCCTACAAGGCGGAGGAAGATGATGAAGTGCGAAAAAGTGGACAGGTACTGGTAGGAATACCGCACCACCCTACTGGCCGTTGGTGCGGCACCACCAGTACCAATGGTATGCCCTACAAGTATATATGGGTTGGACTTTGGCTTGAAGGGGGCGAGCTCTTACCGTCCGATATAGGTTTAGGGTATGACTAGCTCCCGACTCGCCGAGCCACCTTGTTGTAGTTTTGTTTTTTGACCGTATCGTCCTCATGGAATATCTAATTTTGGTGTTTTTAGTTGCTACAGAAAGAAAACGAAGAGTTCTACATTTTCGTAGAAGAAACTAAGAGCCAATTGCGAGATGTTTATTTCCATATTTTCCGAGAATGCCAACTCACACGAAGCCAACACTAACTTGGCCATCCCTTAAGTTCTACTTTTTAATTAATTTCAGTTTGGTCCCTTATATTTGGTCATTTTAGTTGATTATTCCTTGGTTTGGGAGATGGAATGGGTCTATAAATATTCTTCCGTCCTCTCCCATTTTCCTTCTTCTGTTTTTAAGTTTTACTTAGCTTCTTTTGTAATTTTCCATTTATAATCTTTGTAACTAGGGGTTTCTCCTTCCTAAAAGGGGTCGATCACTTTGGATTGAAGAACTTGTGGACTGCTCGACTCTAGTAATGCCAACCTTCATCGATGAAGTTTCTCTGGATAATCTTGATACTAAGCATTTTTTTTCTCTTCATCTCTCTTTTGATTATGTTGATTGTTCGGTTTATGTTGTCAGTTGATGTTGTTTCTTCGATGATTTATGAGTAGTTCCCTTATCTCCCAAGATTAGGGAGTAACCCGAACCTCGGGGTTGATGTGTTGATGGTTTGAATGTATGATTTATTGTGGGGTTAATGAACTTAGAGTGGTTGGATCTATTTAGTATGTTGTTCTTATTATGCTAGATATTAGGGTTTATGAGTCTTGAATTGTGATTTTTTTGTGTTTGACTACCTTAGTACCCGCAACTACATTATTTAGACTCTTCATAAGCGTAGGGAGAGCTATAGTTTGGAGAGGGATAAGGTTCAGTCAAGATATTATGAGAGATGTATTTGTGTTTGAGTAGTTTATGATTCGAACACCAGTCTATAGCATAAGAATTTGTGGTGTACTTGTCTCTACTTAATAAGATCGATTGAATCCGATAAACAATGCATGATATACTAATTCCTCTTAGGGATTTAGCCACATCCTCCTCCCCTAGGTCAGAATGGTCAACCTTTGAGGTTAAGCCAAACCGAAAATGAGAGATAGTAGCTTCGTGGGGTTTGATTCACAAGGATTTGATACCCCTCACCATTAATTCCACAATAAGTTGTAGACTTGATTAAATACATTAGCCTCTTGTAGGTTCGTGTGAAACCGATCCCTGGGAGACTCTTCTCCATAATAATCTTTTACTGTTTAGTTGTTTGTTCCTTGTACACTCATACACACACACTCTCAACTATAGATTTACTAAAATTATGCCGAACAATTGACTTAGCTAGTTTACACGGTGAATCCTACTCGTGGTACGATAATTTTATATACTACCTCTATCAAGGGTTGTACGATTGCAACGTGCAACATGCTAATCAGGATGTATTTCCCAAAATGTTTAATTGATGGGATAATAATTGATTCCAAGAAATACACCCTAGAACGGTAGAACCCAACTAATGTAGTAAAAAGTATAAAATCCTATGATCCACGACCAGATGTCAATATGCCACATGTTAGAAATTTGGGGACGGGTGACAACACAAATAATCCTGCAGGAATAAGAAGGTGAACACAAAGGTTGGATCTCACACAAACTCCTTATGAGAAATCCATTTGGATCCAATTCATCCATACGGGTTGATGCTAAACCTAGATATATTTGGATTTCAAAAACTGAGAATTGATTAATGATGATTAAAATTAGAAAATTGATGTATAGTTTTTATACTGAAAAAACTATGTTGCAGGGTAGGAACTAGTGCCCCCAAAAACTCTATAATTTTTGAAATAGATAGAGTTAGTTTTACTTATGCAGAAGACACAACAAAGATACAAAAACATCATCAAGGAAGCATTCAACAAGGAGTCTGTTGTAGGAAGTAAGGAACATAGACTGAAAGAGCATACATCATGGAGCTTACACTTTTGTAGCGTACAACAATGCCTGTTGTAAGGAAGATCCAATACTTCATAAGTCAGGATCATGTAGCAACCATGTCAGCAAAGAGAAAGTTAAGTCAAAGCCAGAAGTTTGAATATTAAAAAATATAGCCAATGGAGGCAAGAAGTAATTCTTGTATTGAATAAACAATTGCGTGAAGACACGTGTTATGACAAAAGTAAAAACAACTCTACAAACATTGACATAAGTCGCACCAACTCTGATCTACTCAACAAAAGAACAACAACGACTAGAAGATCTACAAAGTGCATTAATTGTCAATGGAAAACTTCTTACTCTTCAACAAGAAGGAATCTATAAATATAAGAAGATGGAGGATAAGCAAAATATATTGATTCCACTGAATTACTGAAATTATCAAGCACTATCACTTTCGAGCTATCAACTTCAAATCTTCCAAGCACTTATCACTCTCAATCATTTTGAGAAAGTGTGAGTCTAGTAAAGAGAGCAAAAACAACAATGCAATAACAATCAACTACTATTAAGAAGAGCTTTTCAAAGCTGCAACAACAATCTCAAGTCAAAACCATCTAGCTCTCAAAAGCTTGGTCTCGGTCCTAATTCTTCTCATAAAGAAAGCTTGCCTATCTCAAACTGCTATTCAATTTTAGAGGTAACTTTCAATTGTTGAAGAAAAACTTTCATTAAACCTTCTTTTACAAGTGGATTTAGTGGGAACTCTTCTGTTGATCAGGGATTCAAATTAGACTAGAATTGTTCCAAGGAACGTGTATAGTAGAGGAGTAATCTGCCAAGGATAGACAAAAACTACTGTAAGGTGCCAAGTTGGACTTGGAAATCAGTGTAGTTAAGATCGTATAATGTGAACAACTTGTGAAGTTTCCTTGTGTAAGGGAAGAGTGGACTTTGAAGGTATACCCGTACCTTCGAACCACTATAAATTGTGATTTTCTTATAAGCTTTTCTTACTGTTGTCACATACGATATACTTACTACATTGTATTTGAAAACAAGTTTTTTCGTTGCATAAACTCTACCTGAGCATTGCTTACTGTAAGAACTAATCAGATTAGTCTACTGTAAGCTTTAAGGAACTTACTACTTTAGCTCTACTGTAAGAACCAATTTTCTACAACAGGCAGCAACCCCTTGCTCTAAGTATTTTAAAAAGAACAACCGATAAATTTAGAGGTTTATTCCCCCCTCTAAACCTCTACCCCTTGGGACCAACAATTGGGTATTTGCGATATGAATTGCAACTGGAATGGTACAAATAAACAAAGAATGTTCCATCTCCCTTTTGAACATGATCCTTAAAGGATCAGTAAAAATTTCATGGGAATGTATACCCAACGATTAGAGAGAATGTTTGGGCAGACGAGTAATTATATGATTGTTTAAAAAATGACTCAAGTAATCAAAGTTTGGTATATTAGACTCGGCTACTTCCAAGGAGCCAAAGAAGGAAATACCAGATGATACAAGCAGACAATCTATGGTCTAGAGTTGCATGATATTTGTCATGTAAATGAGTTCATCAATCTCTTCAAAGAGTGTATATGGAAGTTGAAGATTCATGAGAAGGACATTAGTTTGTTATTCTTTGCCAATATCCCTAGTCCGTGGAGGGAATGATTCTCAGGGAATACCAGCCAACCACAAGGATGCATGAACAAGGTTCAATAGCTTGAAAAATATCATTTCTCAAAGCCAAGATTGCGGAGTGGTGTCATTAATCAGTGCTCCAAAAGAACTACAAGAGGATGAGGGGAATAAACAAAAGTGTTCCTCAATGATGTGCTGAAAATAACCTCTCTACTGTCATTGGAGGCCAACCATTTAGGTAGAAGAGGATAAAAAAAGAAGTTATCCTTAGGCCAAAGGAGATGGAAGTAAGAGATCTAGATCTTCATAGGGACCAGGAGGTTCTTGTCGAAACAGAAAGCACAAAGTTACAAATTAGGATAGAGATCAGGATCAAGTAGAAGTAGAGCTTCTTCCACATGCTTTAATCAAAGAAGCACTATGAGACCAACGCCAACAAGAAGAACTTTAATAAGAGCTCATACAAGAGCTAATGAAAGTTCCAATAATTTTAACTGCTGGACATGTGGTGCTAAAGTCCATTTATCAACAGACTTCCCGGATAAAAAAAAAAAGAAGAAAAAAAAAAAAAAAAAAACGATGAGTAAGAATGTTTGAAACAACTCTAGAGGAAGCTGCCTACTTTTAGGATCTTCTTCAAGTATATCGGTTCGAAGATATCCCTTTAGAAGAAAGCATATATGAAGAAGAAGAAGAAGAAGAAGAAGAAGAAGAAGAAGAAGAAAATTAATGCGAGGATGAGTCTTCGGAATTAGAATCAGATTGAAGAAGAGAAAGTTTTCCAATAGGAGACACGCGAAGACCTCTTAAGATTTTTCGCTCGAATGTCGATTTTTCATGAGGCTTTTATGAAAATTAAGAGAGAAGATCCAAAACTCCAAATCTATGATGGGTTTTCAATTGGGAGATTGGACAAGACTTTAGGATGTTCTCTAAAGAAGAAAAAAACACCATATCATCTACAAAGTCACCGCAGGAGAAATTGTAACTCCCATGGAGCTGATGAACTATGTGATGGAGATACAACTAATTCCAATCAAAGAAATCACAGAGGAACTTAGTAGGATGAATAAAGAGGTTTCTCCGAAGATACAATTTTTCCATATTGGAGCCATCAAAATTATGATCAAGTTAACATTTAGGGGAGGAGTTAACTCTCTAATTGATATCATTATCTTGGATAAGAGAATAAAAAATATGCAAGATGGAAGTCTAGCCGAAATCTCAGACAATCTTTATGTTGGGAAGTTGGCATCCTATATTTATCTAAGGATTACCTATAACTTGGCATATCAAGATTTTTATAGATTTCCAGCCCTACATCGAGTTTCAAGAAAAAGGGTTTAATGAAAAAATGGAATAGACCATACTCTATTACATATGATATTTCATATGCACTTTCCAAGAGTGTTGGTCTGTGGTAGAGGTTTAGAGAGGTTAGGGGTGAATAAAACTCTAACTTTGATTTTCCTTTTTGAAATACTTTGAGTAGGAATATGTTGCGTACTGTAAGAAACTGGTTCTTACAACAAAGTTGATATAGTAAGCAATCTTAAGACAGTAGGCTTGAAGCAGATTGAACTTAAATTTCTTACAATAAGCAATGCTCAGGTAGAGTTTTATATAGCGGAGTATGCAAATCCATTCTCTACAGAGCGATGCAATAAGTATGTATGTCAACAACAATAATAAAAACAATAAGAAAATAGACACAAAATTTATAGTGGTTCAAAGGTGGGGGGAATCCTTCTACATACATTCTTCCCTCACACAGGGAAAAATTCAGGCTATTCACACAGTACAAACTTAGCTACACCGTTGACATTCAATGCTCCTTCTATGGCTTTAGAGCCATTGTTGTACTTTTGCAGATAGTGGTTCAGAGTAGCTGGGCCTTGATGTCAGTGTTTGCAGTGTTGCTTTTGCTTTTGTCTGATTATGTGTCCCCACGTTATTGGATAGTCAATACAAGATTTGCATCTTATCTCCACTGGCTATATTTTTTAATTTTTGAACTCTTATTTGACTTTGACTTTCTCATTGCTTACATGGTTGATGCCTGCTTGCCGCGAGGTCCAGTTTTATCAACTGGTTGGATTCTCCTTACAACAAACATTTTTGTATGCCATGAAGGCATAAGCTACCTTACGGCATGCTCAATGCAGTCTCTATTTCATGCTGCTTATTTGAACTTTTTGTTGCATGTATGATTGATGACCTTGTTGTATGCTGGTTGTGACTTATGCCTAAGTAGAACTAGCCCAATTTATTACAAAGATTACATAATTTGTGGGGGCACTAGCTCCTACTTTACGCTGTGGTTTCTCATCATCAAAACTACACATAAATTCCCTAAAAAAAAACCAACTCAAAAGCATCCGATAGCCAGATGAATAAATAACAAAAGCTGGAAAAGTTATATATATATATATATATAACATATATATTTGCAGAAAAATTAACAATAAATAAGGGAAAATTGGTAAATATGTCATGTATAGTTTATAATAATGCCCTTATGTTGCAAAAGAATGGTAAAAGCGCTTTGTGATGGCTATCACAAGTACCACAACCAGTGAGAGGGTAATCTGACCCTTTTTTTTTTTTTTGATGTGACTTAATTTTTTTTTTAAATTTTATTGCTGACTTGACTTAATAAACTAATTTTAATACATTTTTAAATAAATTCATTATATCATATCTAAAAAAAAAGGAAAAGAAAAATATTCTTCGTCCTTTAGATCGGACTTTAGCTGCCATACCCTGCCATTGTCGACCCACTATTACTGCCCCACCATTGCTAGCCACCTCCAACCGCCTCTGGGACGTCCCTTCTTCCCTTTCTCAAGCCGCCCCTATTCCTGCGCCCGTCACCCTTACGGTGGCAGAAATATGACCCTTTTTTGCCCCTACCATTCTTCTGCTCTTGCTATGGCGGCGCTGCCTACAACATCAACGGTGTTTGGGTACCTCACACTTCAAGACCTCATTGAATAAACCTATTGTCCATCAACCCAGTGACTCGTCACTTAAATCTCCCTCTATCCCAGTTACAAAAAATATAATCGTGACAACGGTTCTGAATCCCCCTTCGTAAAAGAGAACAACTTACCTTCCTGGTTAGACGAAGCTTCTTCATCATCCATGGCCACACACGTAATGGTTGCAGTAGATTTCCTAGCTTACCTTTGTCCTTCCTCTGCAGATTTCATTGTCCTTTATCTTTTTCTTTTCTCCTAGATTTATAATTAATTTGTAGATAAAATTATGAATTTTCTTATTAATAAACATTTTTTTTAATATTATATAGATTTAGTTATCATTTATATATATTTATACATATATATTTAAATCATCATATAATTTATTTATTTTATGTTTTAATTTCCCAAATTTTATAATTAATTTAAATATTATACAAAAAAACTGCTACATCACCCTCTGACCAGTTGGGGTACCTTTGATAGCCGATTACAAGATATTTTTACCATGTTTAACAACTTATAGGGCATTATCATAAAAAAAAAATAAAGGGCATTTTCCTAATTATTGGAAAAATATAGGAAATTTTTATGAATTTTCCCTGATAAACAATTAAAAATAATTAACCAAAATTGACTGGAGAAATACACAGTACGGACTAACTATAACAGAAGTATTAGTTTGAGTTTTATTTTTTAAAATAATTTTTTTTATTTTTTCGAAAATATTTAATAAATAATAAAAATTTAGAATTTACATAAAATAAATTTAGAATTAAACAATAAGAAAGAAATTTAAATAAAAATAAACAATAAAGGTAAATGCCTAGATTAAACCTAACCTAGCACCTAATATCTAATTAGTGTCTGAAAACCAACCTCCAACAACGACGCCAAAAACTTGATCGTTTTTGTCTGTAATAGCCGCAAGTGTACACTTTAATTCCTGGTTAGTGGTGAGCAAATGTCCCACATAGATTGGTGAAGGGATCCTAGTCAAAGTACAACAATCGTTTTGTTTAATAAATCTAGGCCGATCGAAAGGAGAATTCTTGTGGTTGCACTTTCTACTGTAACTTGACCCAATTGTAATTAATTGAACAACTATTAAGGAAATAACAGATATGAAGCAGAATATCAAAATATAGATTAAAAGAAATTAATTAAAGCTATCATAGGATTATAGATTTTGGAAACAGACAAAACTACGGTAATTATCCTAATTTATATCGTACATATTATTAGAAGGCTTCACTATGTATATCTCAATCCCCTCCTGGAGCGATTGAGGTGTAGATTATACTAAATAGGTAGTATTATGAAAAGGAAACGAGAGAAACAAGCAGGAAGGTGGAGACCAAAATCTGGTCACTCATAGAGGAAAACGAAAAGCCTTTTCATGCCACAAAACGATAGATGAAGGTATCAAAATATGGCAAAAAGTACTAAAACATTAAAGCACAACGACCAGTTAATGCAAATACAACCAACAACAAAAGTAGCCCACTTCAAAACAAACAACATAAATTGCTTCCATGTCGAGAAACCAGAGCATGGGGATGCCACCGCTTCTCACCTAAGTGAGTAAAAAAATTCCCTAAGATGGCTTAAGCATGTGCGTAGGAACCAAATTTTTCAAGCGTCTGACGAGGAAACAATTGTGATGAAGTTGTCCAAGTCCAGTGATGATGAGATGGTCATGGGAGTGCCATCAACCACCATGAAAGGGCTGCCTTTGAGAGTACGGAAAATCAAAAGGGACTACCTTCAACATCAAAGCTGACGGGATTGCCATCAAAGACAAAGGGACTACCTTGGTCTGAACAGGGACAAACCTGTTGTCGAATAACACTGGTGGCTACCGGATAATGAACTGGACTGCATTAGCTGTTGAAGCACTTGGTAGAGAGGTAATCGAAGGCGAATGGTTGAATATCAAACTTGGTGATTGAACCCTCTGAGGTCGCGCAAGGGTGGTCATACTGAAGAAGAGAAATATGTAGGCAGTCACCGCTACTAAGCGAGGCGCATAGAGACGAAACCTTAACTGTCCAAGTGCGACCACCAAGAATGAAGTTGAAGGGAAGAACACGAAATGTAGCATGACCATTGCGGATGAAGTCCGATCAATAGTAAGGGGAAGAAGATGAAAATTAGATGTGAAGGGAAGGAGTGTGATCGGCCATTGGGGGCGACGAAACCTAGAGAGAAACCTAGGTTAGAGGGAGACTATACAAGATTTTATCAAATCTTTTGGTCAAAGTACCATATATCGATTGAACCAACCTCTTAGTTAAGGTTGTGCATATAACTCCCAAAAGTGTCTTATGAAATACCTGTAGATATCAGTTCAATATCATCAAGTGATGATGGATTGTAGTAGAGGATTTGAGGAGTCCAGAACCGGGTTTAGTATGTGAAGAACCGGGTTAGAGAACCGGGTTTTTAGCTGGATTAGTTACAAGGTTAAAAAGAAAACAGGAGTCAAGGCGGTTATAACTATCATTTGCAACGGATTAAAACCGTTGCATGTAAAACCGTTGTTGAAAGCCCGCTAAACAGTTTTGTGCAGTTAAGAACAAAATGGTTACAACTGCTTCTACTTCCTGATTCGAGCTCCGTCCTTTATATATATTGAAACCACTTGAATATGCGAGTTGATTCACGTTACTTTCTCTCTGTAAACATTACTCAATCAATAGAATTAGATAACTAGGGTTCTTGAGCTCAATTCGGTCTGTGAATTGGGGGTTTCTAGTTTTCTGGATTAATTCTTGTAATTGATTGATAAGTGGAGTGAATTGAGGTGTATGGAACCTCCGTGGATGTAGATCACATTGATCGAACCACGTAAAATCCCTATGTTCATCATTTTCTATTTCTGTTCTGTGTTCGGTTTCTCGTGGCCGAATTTCTTGTTGTTTTTCATCTTCTTCCTGGTTTGAGTGTTGTTTGTGTGTGCGAGAAGAGTTGATACTTAACAATACCTCATATTATTCTCACCATTCTTTTGATCTTTCAGAAAATATGTCATGTATTGTTTGACCATCAATATCTCCACCTCCCGAATATTGGATATTGATTTGCATGTAAAATAAGTGATCAGACTAATCATGCAGCAACCATAACTCAAAATCATAAATAAGAATATATGGAATGAAAATAAATTAGAGATAAAGATGTCAAAGTCTACATCGCAAATGAGATCTACTTTATAGAACCCTAGAATATACGAATACTCCATAATTAAATAATCAAAAGTAATTGTATCTAAAGGAAACATTGAATGAAAAATAATACTTTAAATACTACTACAACCGAAAAGTGATGGTGGCGCAGCGGCGTGCTCCTTCTGGATGCTTTGCTGCTACTCCTTCATTCGTCCCGACTCCAATCTCTACATCTCTCTATGCTCTTAGGGATTCTAAAACTCTAAGTTGATTTATGAATCGTCTCTCGTGAATCAAAGCCTTTGGATAGTTATAGGAGTGCATGGACTAAATAAAGTTTGGAGAAAATTGAATTAGGGCCATAAAACGCGTGTATCCGCATGTAAGGGTAGAATTATTTGTTTGGTCATGAAAATTCTTGCCTAGCCGAGCAAATGCTCCAGACAACTCTGCTGGACTAACTTCAAATTCATTTTTGAAGGCCTTCTGCTTGGAATTTGACATTTGTTGTTTCTGGTAAGTTGTAGATATTTTAATTGGCTTTGCATTTCCACTGGTCTCACCTCGATTGGATATGTATAAATCAAGATATGAGAAAGATACTAGAGGTTTTCCATGACACAACTTATAATGTTTATGCATGATTGACCGTCTTTGGAATATTGAGTTGTAGCAGGGATTGGAGAATATTATTAACATAGAAGTTGTACCTCTCATTCTTAGCTTTCTAACAAATTAAGAATGGTATAATTTTGACTTCTACATCAAACATTGTATTCATTCTCCTATAGCTATGCACTTTAACTCCAATTTATCCTTCTTTTCCTTTTCTCCATTTTGGGCCAGTCGAAGGCCTTTTTCTGAGTCCGATCACTTTAATTATTCATTTTAGACCCCTCCTCACATTAATTTCCTCTGGTGTTTTATAACTGCTCCAATATGCCCATTTTATACAAAAAAATGCTACAAATTCACAAACAAGTGAAATCTGCCAAATACATGAATACTGGGTCAGAAATATTACTTCATGCGCTTTGCACTGTTTTTGCTAAGAATTAGTGCCTAAAAAACATTAAATTTGGAGTGATCACCGGGGAGTGCGCAATTCACCTGAAAATACTGCAACTTGGCGTATATTGGAAAGTGGATAGAATGAAATTGCCCAAAGTGCCCTGAAGAAAAAGAGGCACTATTTTGAAAAGGATTTCTTGTCGCAAGAGACAAGGGAAGAAAAGACAAGAATGAGCCATCGATAAAGTAAAAGATGACAAGGGAACCACAAAGAAAATTAATTGAATTATCCCCCAACAAGTCTTTATGGGCTGAGTCATGAGGCTATTATCCACCGAAATGATAGAAGAGGGTGGATAAGACATGGAAGGACCGTCTGAATTTGATACCATGTGAAATGGGATAAGAGTAAGTCCAAAACCATGTGATCGAGTTAAGGGTAACATCTTTAAAATCCGTAAAACAACTGTAGCATCTGGATACGATAATGAGAGGATAGAGGGTATCAAATCTCTATAAATTCAGGGTTGATGGAAGCAAAAGACAGCGATCATTTCTCTCATGCTGTAATCATAGTTCAAATTTGAGTTGTGATTTTTTACTTTTTGTATGATAGACGAGAGTGTAGCTATAATAGGTAGCTAAACAAGTAGTTTCCTCCCTAAAGGAGATGTAATGATGTAATAAATTATGGGTTCAAAATAAAATATGGCCTTCTATTCATCATCTTCCAAAAAATATACTCCCTTCGTCCCGGCCTAATTGGCCTACCTTGGCCGGGCACGGAGACTAAGAAAAAACAGATTTTGTGGAATCTTTGACTTTTTCAAATGTGGAGATTAAGAGTGGAGATTTTGAGGGTGGAGATTGTGAGATAAATTTGCCATTTATGCAGTAGGTCAATTAAGTTGGGACAAACAAAAAGGGAAAGTAGGCCAATTAGGCCGGGACAGGGGGAGTATATTTTTGTTCATTAACCAAGTTGATGCACTATGCCTCAAGGTAGGAAACAGAACAAGCCTGCGCTGGTTGCTGTTGAAGAAATCTGCATTTTGAACCATCGATTGCGATAGATTAGTAGAGTGCGTGACAGTCTGTTAAACCCCGGTAGATACGGCCCAAGTGTTTTCCTGTCAAAAGGTATGAAACTCGTTGTATATTTTAAAAATTTATAATTTACGGAAGCATGACAGGTCTGATATGATCGTAATGGGCTTTTTATATTAGAATGAAAAAATAGTAAATTCGAGTTGTATGTCAAGACGTTAGCTCTAGGTTAATATTTGTGCCATCACACATGGTTAGATATTAAAAAGTGATATATATATATACATATATATATATATATATATATATATATATATATATATATATATACATAATTGATATTTGTTACGGGTCTCGCCCAACGCCTACCACCCCGACCCACATTCCTCAAGTTCGTGCTAGAGTTCTTCAGCACTCTCGAAATCGAGGAGGATTCACTTTCCTGCTCAACAAAGATCTATAACATCAAGTTTCAACTTCTGAATGAGACAAAGACCCTGAGCCACGATAATCTGCGGGATATATACGGCTTCAAAAGGGCAACTGTTGGTGATGAGGGTACTTTGAGAGAGTTTAACGTGCAACAATTCTGGGGGCAAATCACTGCCGCCCCTGGAATAGTTGCACCCCAGGCCTACGACCCAAGGAGCTCTAGGTTGACTTCAATAAGAAGCTCGGTCGTCAAATATTTACAGAAGTTGCTGAGCTCGACAATCTGTGGCAGGAAGGAGATCAGTTCTCCTCGATTATATGAGATGGAGATTTTGTGGGCTATGGTGGACAGAATGTTAAGGGATTTTCAAGAAGATCTGATATCGAGCTTTCAGAAGATAGTAAAGGAATTAAGGACAGAACGGAAGAGGGGGACGAAGGTTCCAGCCCGATTTACTGTGGGGCTTTGATTACCCCTATTGTCGAGCATTACAATGTGCCCCTCCCTGAGTACACACCCATCAGCACTGAATACTATTTAAACTGGGAGGAGATGGAGAATATGAGAATAGCTATTCCCGGGTATAAAGCGGGAACTTCGGGACCGTCTGTCCCTTTTGTCCTCCAAAATGAGGGACCTTACCCCCGCTTAACTAACCCTGGGTGGTAAGGGGGTTTGCGAACGCGTCGTCGAAACGTTCACCCCACTAAATTAGAATGATTAAAAATTGAATTCCGAACTATCCCGACTTTACTAGGTAAAGTGGTAAGTCCGAGTCGATCCCACGGAGAACGATGAGTAGTGTAGATCCAAATACTTCAAGCAATTAGTGATTTAGGTTGTAATAAAAGCAATAAACATAAGCAAGTAAATGGGGTGGGGGGAGGGGGGTGGGGTTTGATCGAGTCTAACAACTAAAGTCTACCAAGAAGTAACTATCAACCTAGAAAAGCAATAGATGTTTTTGGTGTTTTAAAATTAATCAAAGGATCAAAACAAGACAACAAGTAAATATTTTCGGGTTTTTGAATATGTTAAAGAGGTCTACCCTCGATCTAGTATCCCCTTGAATCTGACTACCTATGGATTATTGTTGATGCCCCAATTCAATGTAATTTAAACCCTTATCCCACAATCTACAAGGTCCGCTTATGTAAATTGTGTTGTTTCTTAATTGTGGATAAATCGAAGGTCCGCTTATCGATTTATCCCTACCTAAATCAATTAGTGATCCAAACAAGCTCTTTTCACACTAATTGATATTGGATGATCACGAACTAGAACAACAGGATAAATAAGGCATAAACCTTGAATCGATCGGGTTTAGAGGCCAAACTTTATAATGCCACCAATGATATCAAGCATTGTTCACTACTAAGGGAGATTGAAGCTTCAACAATCACGGAAAGTGAATTCCAATCTCTAGCAACATACAATAAATGTTTCTAAAGGGTGATCAATCCTAAAACAAGCATCCAGGCATGAGACAATTCAAATTAGCATTATAGAACATTTAAATTGCAATAAAAGGGTAACACCAAAAGTTAATATTCACATATTCATCTTCAATCAAGGTTCAACATGATCAAGGGTAGAATTAAGGGTGCTAGCCACCTATTACTCCTAATACAATTAGTAAATCAAAGGAAATACAAGAATTCATAAAATAAAATGATAGAACCAAAGGTTGATCAGTGGGGAAGATGGAATGACTCCTTCTTGCCCTTCTCTCCTCCTTGGAAGTGATGGTGGCTGAAAAATTCTCCAAATTTGTGCCCAAGATAGGTTAATTTTGAAAGGGAGGATATATATATAGGGGAAGAGTTGTTACTTCAGTTTAAGGCAAAATCGCGTTCAGGAATTTAAAACAGGGCAAGGAATCTCGACCGAGATGCAAGTGTATCTCGACCGAGACGTGAAAAAGGGCTTTTTCAAATTGTAAACCGAGGGGTGGTATCGGCCGAGAGGTTGCATCTCGGCTGAGACGTGAAAAGGGAAATTTAGGGCTTTTCAGGGTTTAGGTTATCTCGGCCGAGATTGGGTTTCATCTCGGCCGAGATCTTCATATCTTGAATCTCTGATTTTTCCCTGGAGAGGTATCTCGGCCGAGATGAAATATCCGTCTCGGCCGAGATCTTCAGTCTCTCAAAATTCCAGGATTCCCCTGGAGAGGTATCTCAGCCGAGATTTGTGTCCTGTCTCGGCCGAGATCAATCCTTCAGCCCTGTCCCTTGTTGCCTCGACTGATCCATCGACTCAACGATTGTTTGATGTTCTTTTTCGATCCTTTTGCACCTGTTTTAACACATAAACACAAAATAATGTGTTTGTGGTGATGTACAATCATGTGCACTAAATACACGTGATTGTGCACATTATTGACATTAAAATGGCACTAAATGCGCCCTAAAGTGCGTGCACGAGAGACGTGTACCAAATCGGGCTGACGTACATCACCAATTTGGGAAGCAAATGAACTTGGAACTGAGCTCAGAAGCGCACATCAATGCGTCCAAAGAGCCAACCAGTGAGGAATTGACCAAGTTCAAGAGAGCAAAGAAGTCACGTCCGGTGGCAAGGGTTCGGAGCACGGGAGGAGAGGAAGAAGGCAACAGCCAGCCAGATAGACTATCAAGGAAGAGATCAGCATCAGCTGTGCTGTCTCAATCTGATTTCCAGGAACGACAAGAGGGACTAGTGGCTGCATTTGGGGATGAAATCAAAGGAATCAGAGCTGAACTGGTGGAAATGAGGACGACAATTGGAGTTGAATTGAGAGGCATTAAAGAGACCATTAAAGAAAATTAGGCCAAGCTCCTCGAGCTCTTCAACACCATCAAGGGATGTTTCACCGGCTCGAGCTCCCGGCCTTCTGAGCATTGTGAGCAGAGTACCGAGAAAGCCTTATCCCACCTTTCCAAAACTTAGTTAAAAAACTAAGTTTGGGAGAGAACAAGGGGGTAAGACATTCTCGGCCGCTCGAACTTCCTGAACCCCCTCCTACCCCTCCTTATCTTCCTTTACTGTTTATTGTATTGGCCTGTGAGCCCTTACTTCTGTCACTTTATACTGTTATTGTTGGTTTTGGCTTGTGAGCCGTTTGGTATTGTGTTCCTTTGGATTGATTTGATGGCCTGTGTGCCAATTATGATTTGTATTTTGGCTTGGCTATTGATGATTGACTTTGCCTTGCTTGTTGATGATGTTACTTGGCCCCTGAGCCAATTGATATCTTTTATTTGTTTTGGTTATATTGATTTTGTCTATATTAAATTTTGATACCTTGCATATTTTAGGGATATAATTTTTGTTAAGTTAGTTAGTTAGTTATTGGATTGGGTTAAAATGTTTAATAATTGGTTAAATTCGATGAGCACCAACTCGTATTCCTCTTTTCCACAAACTTGGTTGGAAAACCAAGTTTGGGGAGGGGGTGGTAGGCGTACAAGTTGGCCACTCGAGAAAAAAAATGATTGAACCGTGTAGGAATGAGAATTATGGCATTGGTTAATGATGAAAATTTTTGAACAAAAATTTTGAAAATGGCACATGATAGAGCATGGTAGTCTTTTGAAACAAAATCGAGCTTGCATTCAAGATTTGTGATCAAAATTTTGCCAAAGTGAGTTTTTGAGCCTAAATAGATACTCCCATTTTTGGAGTACTTCAAAATCTTCTTTCGGTGTGAAATTCATTGAATGCATGCATTTTCCTCTAGAACTTGCCCTAATTCTTTACTTTTGAATAAGTCGATACATGTTGTGGCATTGAAAGTGATATTAGGCAATTCTTGATCAAAACCTATTTCAAAAGCTTTAAAATATTCCCTTTTTACCAAATTTGACATTGTCTCTAGTTAAGCCCCTTGAGCTTATTTTTTATTTTTTATTTTTTTTGTTTGATAGCCAACTTTACAAGCCAATCCCCTTTCATTTAGCCTTTGAAACCAAATGGATTATAAGAGTATGAGGGAGGTAGTTGGAAGGTAGTTGGGTTAGGAGATTGGGATCAAATTGGGTAGACTAGTGGAAATTATCGAAAGGTGAAAGGGAAACACATAAAATAGGTAAGAATTAAGAACACGAGCCTCTCCAGTGTTATTTTGTTTAAAAAAAATCGAAAACTGCGAAAAATTGAAAAATCAGAAAGAGTTCATTGTATATACTTTTTAGTGTTAAAATTGGAGAGGTCGGTGAAAATCACAACATCTTGTGATTATCATTCTCAAGGTTGAAAAAGTTCTAAGGAACACATCTCATGTGAGAATTGATAAACATGGGAGATATAGGCTGAAATAAGGTGAAGAAGTCGAGTCTTAGGGCCAATTTGAATTGGAAGTGAGTGAGTGAGGTAGAGTGATTGTTATTTGAGAGGTAGATGAGAGTAGCTAATTCATTTAGTCCATTTTATAATCACTTATACCCAAAATCTTTCCACCTTACCCCAAGCCAACATTACAACCCATTAAAGACCTATTTGATTCTTTGCCACACATGTTAAGTAATTTTCGAGTTTAGATGATTGGCAAGATTATGGCAGGCGATTCATGCATATCAATATGAGCGTATATACTATTCACTTGACACTCTCGAGAGTCGAGAGATACACTCACCGGTGAGGATCTCAAGTCGAGAATGTTGAGTCTTGAGAGTAGTAGATTTAGTCTATCGCATATGCTCGTTACTTTCATGTTTGCCTTCTTTTTAGAAAATAATCTGAAACCGATTGCCACTTAAATCTGTCCTAAACACGTGTTCTTTCTTCTTTTTCTTTATTTGTTCGGGACGAACAAAAGTTCAAGTTTGGGAGGATTTGGTACACGTGTTCGTGCACACACTATTATTAGGACGCTTTAAGTGTCATTTAGTGATGTTTTTGTGCAATTTCACGTGTATTTTGTGTATATTATACTCATTTGGAAAAATAATGCGTTTGGTTCATTTTGTGTTAAAACAGGTGCAAACGGATCGAAAAAGAGCTGCAAAAAGATCACGGAGTCGGTGGATCGATCGAGGCAACTAAGGACAGGGCTAAAGGAAGATCTCGGCCGAGAGAGGATGCAAATCTCGGCCGAGATGACTCCCCAGGGAAATCCTGAAGTTTTGAAGAACTGAAGATCTCGGACGAGACAGGCATTGCATCTCGGTCGAGATGACTCTCCAGGGAAAGTCCAGAATTTCAAGAGATCAAGATCTCGGCTGAGATGAAACCCAATCTCGGCCGAGATAAGCCAAACCCTAACAAGCCCTGAAATCCTCTTTCTCACGTCTCGGCCTAGACATATTTGCATCTCGGCCGAGATCAGCCCTTGATTCACCCAGCAGAAAATTCTCTTTTCACGTCTCGACCGAGAGACACTTGCATCTCGGCCGAGATCCTTTACCCTGTTTTAAATATATGAATGCAATTTTGCCTTAAACTAAAGTAACAACTCTTCTCCTATATATATCCTCCCTTTCGAAATTAACCTATCTTTGGACATCCAATAACACATTTTCCAGCCTCCATCATCCTCAAGAACAACATTGGGAAGAAGATTGAAGGCCTTTAATTCCTCAACCCAAGTTCTTAGTTTATTCTATAAATTTATCATGTCTTTTTGTATTTCTTTCTACTTGCTGATTGTATTAGGTGTAATGGGTGGCTAGCACCCTTATTTAAGCCCTTGATCATTAGTTGAACCTTGGATTAAGAATGTTTATGTAATTTCTATGGTTGTTAACCGATTGTATTATGTTTTTGGAATGTTCTATGTTATTTAGGATTGTTGATTCACATTTAAGAATTGAATTGTGGTTTGATCACCCATTTGGATATTTGTTAGTGTGTTGCTAGAATTGGGCTTATAATCCGTAATTGTTATGCATCTGATTCCCGTGTAGCAAACAATAGATTTATTTTATTGGGGATACATAGAGTTCGACCACTAAAACCGAACTTACGAGTTTTATGTCGAATCTACTCCGTTATCTTGACTCTTAATGCACTTAACTATTGATTCTTAAAGAGCTTGTTTTAGGAATTGATAAGTTGAGTAGGATTGATTGAAGAACTTGTTTTGATTAATCATACTTAAGAGACAACGAGATTGGTAGAACTTGTTATCAATCTTGGAATAGGAGTTCTAAGGGTAACCAATTGGAACATTAATTACATAGATTAGTCGAAAGAAGGGAATACTTGATCAAGAGTTGAATACTTTAATCATACTTTAAAAACCTGAAAATCAATCTACTTATCTTGGCATCTTTTTTTAATTGAATCTAAAGTTTATTTGATCATAGTTCAATAGTTGTTTTTGGTAATCATTAGTAGTTTATACTTGGATAATCAATACCCCCCCTTTTATTGCTTTCGTTATTTGTTCCTACTTTTATTTAAATTTTACAATTGCTTAATCTATCGAAATAACACTAGACTACCGTTCCTCGTGGGATCGACCCTTACTTGCCGCTTTACTAGTTAGAGTTGTAGCCTAAGGTAAAGTGTTACACACGTGTACACAATCTAATTTGGTGCGTCTGACGATCTGCTACCAGTTTTTCAATAGCATTATGGGCGGATGTATATGTCGCCTATACCGGGCTCTAGTCCACTGCGAAGAGGATATGGATCCTCTCCATTTCTTCTTGACAATTTTTTGTCAATTTCTGAGAGAGAAGGACACAAGGTAATAAAATAAATAGAAGATTAAGTGTGAGAAGATAAACATTTTTTATTACCATGTGTCTTTGTCTCTCCGAAATTGACCAAGAGGAAATGGAGAGGATCCATTTTCCAAAATTATAGAACATCATTTTTAGTAGTATTATTTAATTTTTTTGTTATGAACTCTAAATTTTAACCAAGTTCCCCCATTTAATTTTATTATTCACATTTTAATATCTAACCACATATAAATAGATAATTTATATTCAAAGTCATGTCCGATACTTTCGTTTCAAACTTATCTATTAGTTGTTTTTGTAAATTTTCTATAAAAAAAATCTATATAGACACTATCTCCTTTTTTCACCTTTTAAAGCCTATAACAAGTTGTAAATTTATTGAGTTCTAATAATTTTTCAATGTACATATATGAGTTTTTAAGTTTTAGCCCACCCCATAATTGAGTCCTGAATTGGCCCCTAAATAACATTTTGTTTATTTGGTGTAGTTACAAGTATTTGTACATGTCAAACTTTTTTCGCATGTAACATAGGAAAAGAATGAAGCGAAAATTCATGTTAGACCCGGTTGCCGAAAAGTGATGAATTTTCAAAACCTGGTCGCCGAATAATTGAAATAGCTAGAATGTAAATTTTATCAAGGCCGAATCAAATCTTTATATTTAACTAGATTAAAAATGCAAATAAGCATTATTAACATGACTATTTTTGTATTTTTCCTTATCTCACTATACCAAATCCGTGAGTCTTAACACTAGAACATATCAACCTTAATTAAGAAATAAAAATACACTACAAGGAAAAGGGTCTTTTGAGACCACAAAAAAGTGGTTTCAAATAATGAGTATTTGCCACAACTTAAACAAAGTGGTCTCAAATAATAAGTATTTGTCACAACTTATGAGTATTTGTCACAACTTTATTGTCGTCTCAATAACTCCGTCGCAAATAATATATTTGTGACCACAAAAGTGGTCTCAAATGCGTCTCAAATATTTTTTGCAACAACTAGTTGTCTCTAAAAGTAGTCTTAAAGTTGTCTCAAATAATCTGTAGAGAGATTTGTGACAACAAGTGGTCACAAATAACTTATTATTAGTGACCACAATTGTGGTGTCAAAAAATCTTATGCAAAAGACTTCTTTTGTTGTAGTGATAGGTGAACGAAATTCTCCCAATATGTGCGAATTGCGACGCATTAGTCAAGATCCTTGTCACCTTTACATTTTTGGCATCTGACTATGAATAATCCTTCCTTATAGATAAATTTTTGAATAACTTATGAAAAGCTAAGCTAAACTTCATATTTCTTTTGAGGTACTAAAAATTACAAACACTCCATTTGTTGGAATAGTGCCTTGCCTCATATCTATTGTCAAGGTCGAGGTTTGATTCGTGATTGCCTTGAAATTTGTTTTACTGAGCTTGGATGGGTTTGGAAGACGCGGTCACGTCGGAAGGAACGCGGCCGCTACAAAAGTTTCCTGAATAAGACGTTTGGACTGGAGGCGCAACGCGGCCGCGCCAGGTTGGCCTCTCGTCGTGGCCGTGACAGGGCTTCTCGTGGTCGCGATAAAACTAGGCTAGATAAGAAGTCGATGTTTGTGTCCGGAACGCAGTCGGCGACGGTTCGACGTGGTCGTGCCCGTTAAGTCGGTTAGGTTGGGTTTTACGCATCCCGGACCCAATTTTGGCCTATTTTCTGTTTTAGTCTGTTTAGGGCTTATATATTGCTCTATTGTTGACCTTAGGCCAGTCGGTTCAATCAGAATCGATCTCAAAACAGTTTGATGTCTGTGAATCTGTAATCCGTAAACATCTGAATAAATTAGTTGCTCTTTTCTTGTCGTGGACGTAGCTAACACATTTGTTAGTGAACCACGTTAAATTCTGTCCATCGTTTATTTTGCGTTTATATATTCTCTCTCACATCTGTTATAACACCCTTGAATTTTGTGCAGTATAATATATCCGGCACATAAAATATATTATATTTGAAATAGGCACAAGTTTTTTGTTTTTGTCAATATGATAAAAATACAACTCTACAAAAATCATTAATCCTCATTCACACGACTTATTCTATTTTATTTATTTATTTATTCAATTATATGTAAGTAATTCTTGAATAGTTTTTAAGTTGGACTAAGTTGAGATATTGATATTTGAAATATGACTTTTATTTTGAGATATATTTTTTTTTTTTCGGAAACATGACTCTTTTATGAAACGGTGGAAGCATTACATATGGAAAAAATTAATAATAGGCCATCAAACTATTTAAATTTTTGAACAAAAGTATATAAAATTTCAAACTTTATTAATAAAGCTTTATTAACATAAATAAGAAAACTTTATTACTAACGCGTTAAACTATTGAAATGTTTCACTCTAGCAGATATTAGCTAATTGTCTAGCAAGGGAGAGTCATGTGTCTTGTACGCTTCTTCTAGTAAAATATTATCAAGTAAAATATTATAAGTTGCAAATGAGAATCTAATTTTAAAAAGGAACAAGTAAATATTTATAGTTAGAACTAGAAAGTTTATGTAGATATATTACAAAATCTACACATATATAAAAGTTATAAGAAAGTTAAGATTGTAAATTGCATTTCCCAATCATTTTATTTTGTATTATTTAAGGTTATTTGTACAAATGCGAACTTTTGATTTTTTTTCCTTCTTTCTAAAGAAGTACTTTTCCCAAATTTTAAATACAAATAGTATTTTGTATCATAACCATTTTTTTACCTATTATATATATAATTCATTATCTTTAATTTAACATACATACCATATATATAAAAGTGTGATATTTAATAAAATAAAGATAATTTTACATTGATTGGTTATTTGGATAGATCTCAGTACGTATTGTGCATGTTTATTGGTGTCAAATTTAGGCTGTAAGAATTAGTTAAATATTTTTGTATAAAAAAATCTATTTTTTTATAAATAATTTAATCTATTCATTTATTGTAAGTATCTTTCTATCTTAATTTTATTCAGTAAATTAATATATATATATATATATATATATATATATATATATACACACACACTTATATACATATAAATTATGTTTTTGTCTAATTAAACAAAATGGAGTCAAATATGTAATTAACAAAATTATTTGCCTCTCCAATTGCAAGTTGGACATTTTCAAGTGTATTATTCATGTATTTGTCCCTAGAGAATTGTTGTTGTACTATCACTATTCTGTCAGTTTGTTTCTTTCTCAACAACCTTTTTTTTTTTAAATAATAACATTTTTTATTTCTAATCTATTTTTACATATAATATATGAAATGAATAATTTTTTCACCTACTTTAAGTTGAAGTAAGTTTTGACTTTTTATTGTGGATTAGACTATTTATAATGGAAATTAAATTATAAAAAATAAATCAACCGACTATTATAACAATAACAAATATGAGATTATTTAAAAGAAAAATATATAAATTATTCAATTTATTTTTTATTGTCTTATAATTATTATTTTAATAAGTAACCTGTTATTATATATATGTTTATTTTAACATATGTAATTAATGAGATTATTTGCATAGGTTAAGAAGGAAACATACTGCCTACAATAACATTTGAGTTAAAAAAATAATTTTAATATATGTATTTTAATTGTCATATTTAATATTTATTTTAATTTTATTTCGTAATAATATTTTTTTTTATAAATAAGAAGTATATATTCATTCCATAAATTTCACGGGAGATACGTATATTTATGCTATTTAAAATTTTACTATATGATAATTCAAGATTTTTAATTATTTATTTATTCGAGTGTACATCACTTTTTAAAGATTAATATATTATTTAATTTTGTTAAAATATACTATAATGTTAATATACTTCGGTGCATCGCACGGGAGTAATACTAGTTTTACTTAACAATAAAATAGAACCGTCTTTAAATAGAATGATATATATTTTCCCGCCCATTTCTCTTTTCAATTTGGGAAATATACTTAATTATTTTTTCCTTTTATTAAATTTATTTTTTGGTAAAAATTCCTAGTCAATTTGCCTACCATTTTTTACGGCTGTAACTAGGAGTAGAAATTATTTTTATATATTATTTATAACTTGAAATTAGTTATATATTATTTATAACCGGTTAGCGTACCATTTTCACAACAGTAAATAATGAAAGTAGTTATATATTATTTAGAACTTCAACTTTTTTTTTTCTTTTTTTTGGTAAAGATTTCTATTTTTGCACACCATTTTGCATGATCGTAATTAAGGAAGTACTTATCTGGAAATACGTTTTTGAAGGGACATAGTTAATTATAACTAGTGCAATTAAATTTGGATGTAACATACCAAACCCTTTCAAATAACATCTATGATGAGTTTAAACTTTGGATTTAGTATAAAATAATCAATGGATTAATCCATTAATTTTGTCTATGTTTGGATGTGCATATCAAAATTGAAGTCATTGAGTCCGATTAATTAAGGTAAGCACATTATTCCATAAAATAGATTTCAACACATTAGAAAAATGCAAGGAAAGACCGAAAAGGAAAAAAACTTACTACAAATTATATATAATTTGTGAAAAACAATTAGATCTATTCAAACGAGTATAAAATTATGCGGAACTAGATTGCAGTAAAATATTGGATTAACCATTGATCCGGTTTTGTTTCCACAATTTCAGTTTTTCAAAAGTTATTACCATTAGTTTTGGTTTAATTTTATTTCTATTTATTGTCATTTTCTTTTCTTAACAAACATACAGTTTTTTATATTGATTGTAATATTAACAATTTATAATATTATAACTATATAAATATGTAAAGTGGTTTTAGTTATTCATTTTACATTTACAAATCGTGCATCGCTCGGGGATAATACTAATAATTCCAAAAAATTGAATCTAATTCTTAGAGGTTGAATTTAGTCATGATAGTGAACCATGAATCTGAATCATAAACTCGAGACTAACTTAACCACAAAAAGTAGAGGACTTATATGGAGCACCTAGAGTACTATTGAACCTATTGATTTTACCTGTTATAGCAGGTTAATGACCAACAATACTTGTTTGGGCTTTTATTATTTTGGGTTGTGGGCTTGGATTTAGGGTTGTAGGTTTTGAATTAGGCTTTTGACTGTGGACTTTTTACTGTTTTGAGTTTTAAACATTACTTTATTAAAATCGAAATACAGTATTAGTTTTGGTATCCCAAAAGATTTGTGAAAACCAAAATTTCCTACTTTATAAAACTGCAATCGGGAAATAATCATGGCTATTCTTCAATTATCATAATCTAAAATCTAGATACTACATTCATTCGTCCAATGTAATAAAAATATAAAATTTAAAATCAAAATGCTACATTTATTTGTCCAATGTAATAAAAGAAAAATGTAAAGTTAATTCTTCCAATGTAATAAAAAAATATTTAAAATAAAAATTCAGATGTTGCATTCATTCGTCCAATGTAATAAAAATAAAATTAGAATGCTACATTGATTCGTCGAATGTAATAAAAAAATATGAAAAATTCATTCATCCAATGTAATAAAATTATTTAAAATAAAATTCAGATGCTACATTCTTTTGCCCAATGTAATAAGAAATATAAAAAAATTATTCGTGCAATATAATCATTAATATAAAAAAATAAATTCGTTGCTTGTTGGTTACATATGTTGCTTGATTACTATTTTGGTAGTAAAGATTTTGTTTGACAAAAAATTCTAGTAAAGTTTTAATTAAATGTATATATGTAAATGTACGACTAATAATTAATCTATAAAAGGATAGGCTAAATAGATCAAAATCTATAGTATAATCAGTAACAGACCCAAAAAAATTATCGAGGGCCCCCTCCATCTACATGGGAGTCTAGGAGTTCGTCTCACACGCACAATTTCTTTAAAAGTGTACTCTCAGGTTAGAGACAAACTTAATACCAAATAAGCTCTAAATTTGAAATAATATGCTCTAAATTTTAAATATTATATAAATTACATTAAAAAAAATACAATTTAGAAAATCTAAAATGGTAGACCATTGTTCTACGTCCCCTAAATCTATTCGTGAGGCTCAACATATTCAACACTCAAAACTTGAAAGCACTAATAATGTTGATAAGATCAATAAATTGATTCAACTAAGAAAAGTAAATAATCCAGATATAACGTTTCTATCCATTTCTTTCTTTTTGTTTTAAAACTTATCTCTATTTATTGTACTTAAGAAACACATCCGTTGATTATTATTAAATATGTATTCAATTTAAATAAGGGAATTATAAATTTAATTTAATTTGGTTTTATTAAAATAAACCAAAATACACCTATAATATAAAGAGGGTTGGGAAGTGGAGCGCAAGGTTGGGGTGTAGGGGGTTGTGTTGGGCGTAAGGGGGTTGGGGTTAGTGTAAAGAATTTAATGCTAATTATTTTATTTTGTTTTACTTTTAATTGGATAACCTACTATTTAGGTAGCAGGTAATTCAATCAAATGGTTCTCCTGAACTGTTAATAATCTAATGGATGTAATTTACTAGGGTACCATTACACCGGGTGTACTGTAAAAGCCCTCCAAAAAGTAAGTATTATTAATCAATTTCTTTGACGGGAAGGGGGGAAACAGAGGTATTTGGGGTAATTATTGAGAGGGCTATCAGTGGGTTGAAAAGGGGGGGGGGGGGGGGGGGTTGGAAAGACAAATTACTATCCCAAGGAGGTAATGAAATTTTATAAAAAACGATCGTCCAACCTATCCCGACTTATGCGATGAGCTATTTTTTGCTACCTAGTTCGAGTTGCCATGATATTGAGAAAGCAAAGAGGAGATTTTAGTGGAGCTACGGTACATGCGAACAAATGAAGCATCAATGGACCAATTGGGCCAAGATGTCTTCGGCTAAGGATAAGGGAGCGATGGGGTTTCGGGAGCTTCAATTGTTAACTTGGTCATGTTAGCGAAGTAGTTTTGGAGATTATAATCAAACCCAGAATCCTTAGTAATGTAAGTATTCCGAGCTAAGTATTTCCCCCGAGGTCAAATAGAGACGACCTGAATTGGATACCAACCGAGTTCCATATAGAGGAGCTTAATTGCATCGAGGGATTTAGTTAACAGGGGGACTGGTTGGAGAGTGGGTCGGGCGACAATATTCTTAACAGACATGATCGTTGGATCGGGACTTCACCAGCAAGATAGCCAAGTCAGGTAAGTAATGTTGTATTGCCTAACACAAAGGTCTTGAGCTTTATTAATCAAGACTTGGGTACGTGGAAAGTTGAACAGGTATTAGACTTGTTTGGACCGAATGATGCAGCTGGTATACTGAAGATGCCGCATATTTTCAGAAAATCCGTCGATCGACAGATTTGGGATTTTACAAATAAGGGTCAATTTATGGTTAGCTCGGCTTACAAAATAGCGGTGGACTCATACTTGATTCTTAACTCGGAAGCTGCATCAATCAGTTCGGTGGACAAGATATGGATTAAACTTAATTAGTAGCCGAACGTGCCACCAAAGGTACATATTTTCCTATGGCGGAAAATATCAAGGGCATTACCTACAAAATGGAATTTAAATAGAAGAGGTTGGGAAGGGAATATTGTGGGTCATTTGTGTGGATAGTTATGAAACTCTTGAACACTTGATACTTGAATGCAAATGTACTCAACACATTTGGAAATTGAGTCCTATTCGGCTTGAGATAGAAGGAGTACAATATGGTTCATTAAAAAAAAAAATTCCGTACTAACATGCTGATGATGAGGGAGTGACTGACTGGTTTTAATGAGAATCCTGGCATGGAATATATGGTGTGCACGTAACAAGTTTTACTTCGAAGGGCGAGTTTTTGATTAGGAGGATATAATCTCCAAGGCCTAAAAACCAGGCCTTAGAGCTAAATCATGGCATACCATCGAGTTGCAAGCGTAGGGTGAATGAAGAACGGCTGCAACAATGGGAAAAGCCTTCAGATGTTATATTCAAGATCGATTCAGATCTAGGATGCTAAAAAAATGGAAGTGTTGGGTTTGGGTTTGTCGTCTGAGATGGTGATGGTGATGTGTTGATGGCTGGTTCGGCGTGCAGGAAGGCAACATGTAGTATTATAGTCCTTGAGGGTTTGGCACTTCTCTTTGCCATTCGAAATACAATTGAGAGTGGCATAACTAATTTTTTGCATTGAAAGTGACTGTAAGGGATTAATAGATGGAGTTTGTGGCGGCAAGAATCTTGATACAATTGCTGAAACAGTGGTGGGGGGATATTTTAGAGATTTATCAGTTGGTTCACTGCTCTATGTACCAGCACACTCCTAGAAATAGTAATAGAGTGGCAGATGAATTAGCACATTTTGTTACGGTTATTAATTTCGAACTACTCTGGATAGAAAGATGTGCCGTCTTCTATTGCTTATCTTGTCATGAACAATGTACGACATTTGCTGAACAATTCTAATGAGTAATTTTTTTTTGTATTTCCTCAAAAGAAAAAATAATAATAGCAAAAATAAAAAAATAAAAAAATGCACTATTGAGGTTTCCTAAAATAAGAAAAAAAAAAAAAGAATGTAGTTAAGGAGTAGATAAATAGGTTCTGTTATAACGAAAAGAAAAGAAAACAAAGAGAAAAGGGGAATGTGAAGATCACAAGCCGGTCCTTCACAGTGTAGTAAAACCAACCTATCCATGCCATAAGACGACAAGTATAGGAGTAAAAGGAAAAAACCCAGAGAATTAAAGTACGGTGTAAAACAAAGAAACTAAGCAAGATATTCCAGTACCGAGCAATAGCAATAGCAGTAGTAAGCCAAAGAGAGCAACCAGCAACGATTGAGAGCAGTCATCGACATACAAAATAAGTTGAGCACCCTTACCCTATGTCCCGAAATCCAAGTGTCGGGGAAAACCAATGCTCCTCACATCGGTGTAAGTCTGAAATCTGTAGGAAGATTCCAATGCATTAGCTTGGGGATTTAAATATGAGAAGCAGATGGAGCACCAAACATGCGTCGATGACGCTCCAACTAGATGATCCCGCAGAGGGAGTGCAAAAAGTAGGAAGGTTATGCGAAACGTGCCCGAAACGTGAAATAAAGGTTCTTGTTTCCAATATTTCTTGGAATATGTTTGTCACAACCTCTTGTGATTTGGACTCTTGATCAGGATCAACATTAGAATCCCCTGGAACATGACAACGAAAAAATCCCTAATCAAGATTCGAGCACTGAATATCTAGGGTAGGAAGATCCTCCATTTTGGCACCCTTGGGACTTTACGACACTGTAGGAGAGAACATCCGACAAACCAGATGGAGAATGATAAAAGGAATGAAAAACCCTAGATGGTTGATGCCCTTAAGATGAACCCGAGTATCGATGGTTTAAAAGAAGCACGTCTGCTGCTAAGTCAGTGACAAGACTGCCATCGTGAAGCCGGTGATAGGGCCGCCGTCGTAAACAATCTGATGGGGTTGCCATCAATGCGTGCAATGCACTTGCTGCTGAACTGGAGGCTTTACTTTGGTGTGAGCAAAACAAAGGGATGTTGCCAATCTAGATGATTAAGGCAAGGTCCGAAAGTTGCGAAAGAAAGCGTATGAGGCCGGGGCGTAGATTTGCGGGAAGATGACATCATGGGCATAATCGTTAAAGAAAAACAACGAAACCCTAGCCGTCGTTCGCACTTTTTCCTTGAGAAAAAATTCTCCTAAGTTGTTGAAAAATCCAATGGAATAGAGATTTATCCAAAAATGTAAAATCAAATGACCACTTGCATGGATTTGTAACATGGAAAATTCATAGCCATTAATTGTAACATCTAAGGCTCCTTATGATATGATGAACCATGAAAATCCTAAGAGAAGCTAAACAAAAATCGAATAAACAAAATTATGAAACTAATTGAATAAACAACAACCGAGTGAGATTGACGTGTTAAAAATCGAGTGAGGAATGAGGTATGGTCGACAACAAAGAGTCGCTGGCCATTGGAGGCGGTTGACGTAGAGAAACCTAGGTTTCAATGAGAGAAGAGAGCGTTTTCTTAAATTAATAAAATTATTGTTGTTTAGCAACTGCTGGTAACTTTTTATTTGTCTGCATTTAATTTCAGAATTAATATAGCATTAAAGCTTTTTATTATATGCTTGTAGAGTAATTTCCATTAAATGAGTTATTTTCAATATATATATATATATATATATTGCTTGTAGAGTAATTTCCATTAAATGAGTTATTTTCAATATATATATTGTTTATATGAGATACTTTCCCCCTCTTCCGACACACCTAGATCTAAAGAACGCTCAAATACAACTTATTTTTGTCTTCGCGTCCTCCAAACGCGCCTTAAACTCATGATCTGTTCACAGATCACCCTTTTCTTTTAATTTTATCAGTCACACATATAATATAATAAAAGTGCTGGAATTTATGAATAACAAGTGTTGCAGTTTAGGTGGTGAGGAGTGTGACATAATTGCGGAAGTTCGCATGTTTGAGCCCTGACGACCTCTGATTTTTATTAATTATTTTCCGAATACATTTATTAAAACTTTAATTAATTATTAATTAATAAATAAATATTATTTAATCCAATAAGACAAGCTAAATTAATAATTAACTATAGTTTTTGTTTTTGTTATTGAATATTTTTTCATTTTATCCTTTTTTTCATTTTATTTATTTTTTTATTTTAGTTTTTCATTTTTATTTGTTTCATTTTTATTTATTCATTTTTTTCTTGTTGTGACGGACCGATATAATCTAACTTGTTTAAAGAAAAAATATTATCTATTTTCCTGAACTACGTTATTTGTGTTTCTTATGATTTTTTATTTTTTTCTTCTTCTTGTTGTGGAAAATCCAATATAGTATATCTTGTTTAACAAAAAAATATTATTTGTTTACCTGACAACCATATTTCTAATTTCTTAAAAAATTTCCTTCTTGTTGTGGCGGACCTGCTGTAATTATTTGTTTACCTGAACAATTATTATTTATAATTCTTTAATTTTTTCTTCTTATTGTGGTGGATTCTATATATAACTTTTTTAACCAAAATATATATTTTTTTCTTTTAATATTTTTTGCAGATCCGATATAGTAGAACTTGTTTAACCAAAAGTGTAATTTGTGTACTTGAACATTATAACTTGTAGGTAAAAATAAAATAAAATAAAATATAAAATGAAAATGAAAATAAATAATTAAAAAATTAGAAAAATAAAAAATTATAATGATAATAAATTATTAATTTAGTATTATTATTCATAATATATATACTAATTATTATTAATTTATAATCATAAATACAAGAATAAATGATTAATATAATGTGAAATAAAATGAAACATCAACTCGCAGGAAGCAAAGTTTTAACTCATGACCTCGTGACTAAGAAAGTCACACACCATCAGATTGGTGTAAAACTTGCGCATTATTACATATATATAATATGTAATGCAGAAAAAAAAAAAACATTGACATGCGGGGTGCGCGGGACAGGAGAGCAAGTGCAGAATAACATATTTGTGTGCAGTAAGCGCACATAATTCTTTTTTTGTTTATATATATATAGATACACATATATCGGTGGTCAGCTAGAAAAGTGAGGGCCACTTCTTAATTTCCACAAGAAAATTAAATGATTTTTTGTATGCCTATTTGATAATATTATGTACTATCTTCATTTTATTTGCAGACAACAGACCAACCTCCCGAAATATGTGTTTATGACTCCTAAAAGTGCTTAGAAATTAATCCCATAATATATCCTTACTCTTTCGATTTCTTAAACATATTATGTTATATATATTGTTTGGCCATCAATACTTTCACCTTCCGGTATCTTGGGTATGTGATTCGTGGGTGCTAAACTAGGTGATTGGGCTAATCTAACAACAAATAACATTTGAATGCATGCAAATCATGGATAACATATAAGGTTTACTTCGTAACTGAAACCTCCTTTCCAAATCCTAAGGTATAGTACGACTACTCCATACACAAATTAACAAAAGTAATAACTTATATAAAAGAAAGTATGTTCATAACAATAAACTAAATAAAATGGAGAAATACTACAAATCACCGATTGAGGATGATAGGATGCATGAATCTCCTTCTCCTTCCTTGACTTTTTGATTACTGCTTTTAAAAACTCTCTAAGAATCTCTATCGTAAACCCTAATGATTGTAACTAATTGTTTGACAAATAACTATGATTATGTATTTATAGGAGTACACAATGGTAAGTTAAAGGAGAGAGCAAATCGGATAAAGACCCTTTTTCATGCGTCTCTCATCAAGATCGATGACATTTTGCATGACCAAGCAAGATTTCTACTTGGTCGAGAAAATGCTCTCCAGCAAGCATGATTTTGGCCCTGTATCATTTGCACAATAGAACAACATATAAATCTGCTCGGTCGAGCAATTGTTGCCAGCGTTTATTATCTTTTTAGCTCTTCCTTCTGGGCTTATCCAACTCAATCTTGGGCTAATCCAATGTCTCTTTTGAGCCAAATTCCTTACTTCCTTCTATCCAAGTCTTCCTTTTACTTGTTTGTCATCGGGATTCCACCATTACTTCCTTTTACTTATTTGGCATCAGAATTTCACCATTACTCTAAATAAGTGTTATTTTATACCGAAAATACTACAAAATCAGCATACAAGTGAAATTCACCAAACATACAAAAACGAGAGCTATGAAGTACTATTTCACGTAAGTTTGCAAAGTTTAACTATGAATATATGCCTAAAAATCACATCAAATATGGTGTGGTCATAGGTTGACATTCTTCTATTTTTAAGCATGTGTCAAAAGCTGAAGAGAGTAATTGTAAATTGTTTTAAATATTTGAGTTGTATGATACGATAACTCACAAATAGACTTTAAAGAGTTGAAGGTTTCTATTGCTTCGACCAAGCCAACACCTGCAGGAAAGGTTAAACCACCTCGTCCAAAAATATTTTTCGATGGGGTTTTATTCAGTGTCCACAAGTTAGGATAAGAGAAAGATGAGATAAGGGATGTCCTAAGCAACACTGGTTTCTTTGGAGGGTGAAGTCTTGGACTTTTCTATGGAATTATGTAGTTTGGACCTTATTGTTAGTGATACTGTAGAGATATAAGTAGAGGACTAAGCTCAAGTATTGTAATAGCAGACGGTCGAGATTGTGACATTTGGCACCATCTTAGTGGTACTTAATAGAAGTAGATGATACAATAAATAGCAACTACAAGCTGTAAATGTACGCGACTTCATTAATTGAATAAAAAAAATTATATTTGTCGTTCATACAACTATTTTTCCCTCTCTTCTTCATATTTGAGTATTAACATGGTATCAGTTGAAAATCGATAATTAATGGTTCCTTCGGGGGACTCTGGACCGGGATCAGGCCCCAACCTTAGTAAGGCAATCTTCGCGCCACGAAAGAGAGGCTGTGAGGCTCTTTGAGGAGATGAGCTTCCTTCCCAACAGAGGCTCAACACGAACATAGGTTCGCACAACAAATCATTTTCAGTGGGGTGGGTCTGGGCTAGGCATTGGAATGGGATCGGGCGGGCCCTCACGATTCCTAGCTTCTTAGGTCAGCTCTCTATTTGCTTGCAATGCGCCGGCTGTTCGCAAAGATTTCCATCAGAGGCTTGACTAGTAGTCTCGTTAATTCTGCTATTATAATCCATGGCTCCACAAATCTGAACCTTGGCAAGGAAGCATGGCCGGCGTTGACGGATGCTTCATCGCCAGCTCAGGATAGTTCGTACGTTCACCCGTCAGCTCATTCTGACTAAAATTCTAATGAGTTTTCTTCTCATGACAATGATCCGTTCACATTACATGGATTGAATCATCCTAGTATGAATTTAGTCTCTACTCCGCTGTCGAGTCATTATTTCCTACATTGGAGTCTTTCCATATAGATCAAACTTCTTGCTAAAATAAATTAGGGTTCATAAATGGTTCAATTAAGATACCCACTGATCCTCAATTATGTGAACAATGTGTATGAGTCGATGACATGGTCCGATCTCGGTTGCTTAATTCACTTTCCAAGGAAATTTGTGAATCGTGTATGTATGTAAAGAATGCATAGAATTAGTGGGAAAAGATTACTCGCCATTTTGGTGAGAGTAATGGCCCACAAATATACCAAGTCCAACGATAAATCAACATGATATCTCAGGGAAACTAACCCTTTGGTTGTGTATTTAGTTCACCTAAATAAACTTTAGGATGAATTTACCTTACTTAAGCCAACTCCAAAATGTACTTGCGGTGCGTCTAAAAAATGTGAAGAATGGTAGATGAGTGGGAAACTCATCCAGTTTTAATGGGCTGAAATGACAGCTATGATGATCCGCGTAGCAATATTTTGATAATGGATCCCTTACCCAATGTAGACAAAAAATATTCTCTTGTTCTAAGACTTGAAAAATAGTGTTCTATCAATGGAGCCTTTCCTGACGCCTTTTGAAAGTACTGGTTTGTTCACCAAATCTGGTCCATGCAGGGGTTCTAATACGAGTAGACACTCTCATTCTCAGAATTCGGGGGAGGCACTCAAGCTAACAGAGGCAAGGGATCTTCTTATACTCTAAGGAAACTAAAGAAGAAGAACGAGCTAAGCTGGTGTGTGAGCATTATGGTGCTCCAGGCCACAAAATTGTGGAGTGTTTCAAACTAAAAGGATCGTCGGATTGGTATTACAAACCACCGGATCAAAGGGCTATCAATCTGGTTGATACTCAGGTTGATACTTCTACTGGATCCTATATTAAGCAATTTTTTGGAGCTGAAGATATTCCTGCTTTGGTGCAAAAAACTTTTGGTCCTGACACCAACACTACAACTTCCTCCACCATGCCAGATTTCACCAGCTTCAACACTTCCCATTTTGCTTTTACAACTCTTGATGATCTTGATCATGGTTCTTGGATTATTAATACAGGTTGTAGCAAACACATTTTTATCGATGCAACCTTGATGACAAATCTCACCCCTATTGCTTATCCAACTTTTATCACATTGCTTGATGGATCATATAAGGAGGTCACACACAGGTCAAGTACTGCTCACTGGTTACTTATTGCTTACTGGGGTATTCTTGATCCCTAGCTTCAAATTTAATCTGCTATCAATATCTGAATTGACCATGACTCTCAATACCACAACTACTTTTACCTCCTCTATATGTGAAATGAAGGACATCAATACTGGTATTGTGCTAGGTTCAGGTAAGGTTTTTGGCAGATTGTATTTTTTGCAAAAAGGAACCAACTATTCCTGCTATAATTGGATTTGGTTTAACTACCACTCACTATCTGAAGGTGTTTGACACATGGAAAAAAGACTAGGTCATGCATTCCCATCCACTTCAAGTCATTTTTTAATTTATGAAGCATGTTTGTACTCCTCCTGTCATCCAAGCACATACGAGTGGTCATATATGTCATTTCTCAAGACAAACTAGATCGTATTTTCCTTCTAGTTCCATTCAGTGTAGTAGGATCTTGGAACTTTTGCACATTGGTATTTGGGGGGCATATAACAGACCTAGCATCACAAATACCCTATATTTCTTGAATGTGGTGGATGATTACAGTAGAACCACCAGGATCTGCTTACATTCTTCAAAGAAACAGGTTGTCCAATCTCTTGCTACTTTCCTCAAAATGATAGCTATTCAAATGGGCCTTTATATCCAGAAGAAAAGGACTGGCTAATGGATCTGAATTTCTTATTCATGATTGTCAACAACTTTTCTCCCAATTAGGCATCTTTCATCATAAGTAATGTACAGACACACCTCAACATAATAGTGTGGTAGAAAGAAAGCACAGACACTTTCTTGAGGTGGCTAGAGAACTCTTGACATAATCTATTGTCTCCAATTACCTTTGGCCTTATTCCGTCTTAACTGCTGCTTATATTATCAACAAACTACCCACCTCACTTCTGTCTTGGAAATCTCCCTTTGAAGTAATGTTTGGGATTCAACTAGCTTATGAAATGCTCAACCCATTTGGTTGTCTCTGTTATGTGACTAACACTTCTCTAGACAAAACAAAGTTTACCCCAAGGCTTCTAAATGTGCGTCAATGGGTAATCCACTGGGACAAAAGGCATACAGATTCTTTCTTGAAATAATATTGCCTTTTCTCTCCACCCTCCTGAGGATTCTGCTCCCACTGTTCCTTTTCCATTTAAGAGCATGACACTGACTCTATACGCAATGTGTCTATTGGTTCAGCATCCTTCCCTGCTACAACAGGTACATACCCTATAGAAGATTCATCTCTTACAAATTCTGTCTCTCCCACACATTCTACCACTGATTCTACAAGTTTCCACCCTTGGATTCCAGCTTTGTTGCCTTCATGATGAACCATTTAGGGATTACAGATCCAAAATCTTATGCATAGGCTAAAAAACATCCACATTAGGTTACAACTATGAATCAAGAGCTTCAAGCTCTAGAAGATAATGTTGTGATGGAGCCTGATTTACGCTAAGTCTTACGGCCGCGAGGAAGGATGAGTCGCGGCCGTGACAAAAACGTGCCAGTTAGTGTTGTGAAGTTGTGAAGGCAACGCGGCCGTAACAAGCTTTGGTCGTGGCCGCGCCATAAGTGCGCTAGTTTATGGATCGACACTGTAGGAGCAACGCGGCTGCAACAACCCTTGGGCGCAGTCGCGATAAATTTAGCGTGGTTAAGCTAACGGTGTGCTTAACGTAACATGGCAGCGACAAGCATGTTGCGAGGCCGCGACGGGTTAGACGCGGCAATTTCTTGGGCCTCAAGTTTGAGGTCAGAGTTTTGGCCTATTAGCTATTATAAATAGTTGTTCTCTCATTGTAATTGGTGTTGACTGTAAATAGTGATATCCCTGGCTTGGTATCGTAACAAACTGGGTAACCAAATTATTGTGTTCTTGTTCTTTATTTCCTTCAATTTCGTGATCGTGTGTGGTTAAATTCCTAACAACTGGTATCAGGAGCTCCGGGTTCAAAGGGAGCATTACGATGAAAGAAAAGGTGTCGATTGAGAAGTTTGATGGTTCTGACTTCGAATTCTGGAAGATGCAGATGGAAGATTACCTCTACGGTAAAGATCTGCACTTGCCTCTAAAAGAGAAGCCCGAGAAGATGGAGGCGGCAGAGTGGGAATTATTGGATAGGAAGGCGATGAGCGCGATACGTTTATCGTTGTCCAAGGAGATCACCTATCACACGACTACAACAAAATCCACAAAGGAGATGGTGGATCTTTTGGAGGAGGTGTATTAGAAACCATCGACGACAAAGAAGGTACATCTGATCAGGAGACTGCTCAACCTAGGGATGTTGGAGGGTACACTGATGTAGCAGCACATGAATGTGTTCGACATGATTACCTCGCAATTGAACTCAAAGGAAATTAAATTTGACGATGAACTGAGAGCCCTGATTATGCTATCGTCTCTGCCAGACAGTTGGGCCGGTACTGTGAAATCAGTTAGCACCGCGGAAGCTAAGCTGAAGTTTGATAAGGTAAGAGATCTGATGATTAGCGAAAATATTCGTAGGAAAGAATCAGGATCCACTTCAGGATCAACACTGAACACCTAGAATAGAGGCAGACAGACATGAAGAAAGCAAAATCGGGAAAGGTCTAGATCCAGGGAAAGGAGCCAATCCAAGAAGGATACGAGCTCAATCAAGTGTTGGAATTGACGAGTTCGGTCACTTTAGAAATCAGTGCAATGCACCAAAGAATAACAAGAAGGGTCAAGCAGACAAGGGGATAGTGAACGCAGCCATAGAGGAGGATGATGGTGACTCACGCGCCTCTATTTCCCAAACACACAGTCTTCACATTGACCAACTTCCACAAATTTTAGGCCAGGTAGTCTACCTTTCAAGCACATCAATTTCATCCCCTTCTCACTCATGTGGGCCAACCAATAGTGCCACAAAATTTACATCACCTGCATTGTCTGCAAGATCAATGTGATCATTGGAATTTGTTTCCATGTACAACATACCTTCCTTCTTACCCCCAGCCACTATCATAGCTCCTCTGGTAATCTTCCAATTGCTACAGCTGAATGTTACCACGTAACCCTCCTTATCTAGCTGCCCAACTGAAAGTAGATTCCTCTTCAGTCTGGGAATGTACTGGACTTCTTTCAACACCGAAGTGGATCTGTTCGAGTTTGCAACTCGTACGCTTCCCTTTCCCATGATTTTCAGGGCTTCATCATCTGCAAGATAAACCTGTCCAAAATCGCCAGAAACGTAATCATTCATTATATCAACATTCCCACATGAATGAAACGACGCTCCAGAACCCAACACCCAAGACTCTATGGGACTAGACACACTCAAGACCAACGCGTCACCATCATCCTCCTCTACGGCTGCGTCCACTGTCCCCTTGTCTGCTTGACCCTTCTTGTTCTTCTTTGGTGCCTTGCACTGATTTCTAAAGTGACCGAACTCGCTTGGATCTGCTTACTTTCTTCAAAGAAACAGGCTCTAATCTCTTGCTACTTTCCTAAAAATGATAACTATTCAAATGAGCCTTTATATCCAGAAGATAAGGACTGGCAAATGGATCTGAATTTCTTAGTCATGATTGTCAACAACTTTTCTCCCAATTAGGCATCTTTTCTCCCAATTAGGCATCATAAGTCAGATGTGGCCGCAACAAATTCAGCGTGGTTAAGCTAATAGTGAGCTTAACGTAATACGATCGCGATGGGTTAGACGCGGCAGTTTCTTGGGCCTCAAGTTTGAGGTCGGAGTTTTGGCCCATTAGCTATTATAAATAGTTGTTCTCTCATTGTAATTGGTGTTGACTGAAAATAGTGGAATCCTTGGCTTGGTATCGCCCCCAGACGTAGTTACACATCGTAACGAAATGGGTAAACAAATTATTTTGTTCTCATTCTTTATTTCCTTCAGTTTCGTGATAGTGTGTGGGTTAAATTCCTAACAGATAATAGTACTTGGGAACTTACCTCTCTACCACCCAATAAAAAAGTCATTGGATGCAAATGGGTTTTCAAGACTAAGCTCAAATCAGATGGGACTATTGAGAGAACAAGGCAAGACTTGTTTCCAAAGGGTGCCATTAGGTTTTGGGGGAATATTTTTTTATAGTTTTTCACCTATTGCAAAACTGGTTACTAGTAGGATGTTAATTGTTGTTACTGCCCTTAGAGATTGGCCAATTCATTAACTAGATATAAATTATGCTTTCTCCATATCTACATTGATCAAGATATGTATATAACACCTCCGGAGAGTTATACCAAAGCTACTTTTGGACATGTGTGTAAGCTCATAAGAAGTTTATGTGGCTTAAAGCAAGCCTCTAGACAATAGAATAATGAGTTATGTCCCAAACTCATAGCTTATGGCTTTATTCAATCTTCCAATGATCATTGTCTTTTTATTTGGCCACATAACACTAGCTTTATGGCTCTAGCTGTCTATGTTGATGATGTCCATGTGATTGGCAATTTTGATTCACTTAGTTCTGATCTCAAGCGGTATCTCCACCAAAAGTTTACCATCAATGATTTGGGTCAAGCCATCTATTTTCTGGGGGTTGAAATAGCTAAGAGCCAGACAGGTATTCACTTAAGTCAGCGCAAGTATATACTTGATATATTGCACGATGCTGGTCTAGGAGACTACAAAGACCCTTCTATTCCTCTTCCACGGGTATTAAACTATTTGCTCACTCTGGTTCATCTTTGGCATACGTTGAACCATATAGACGACTCATTGGGAGACTTCTGTACCCGGTCCAGGATGCACTCTTTTCTTAACTTGATAAAATCCGATTCTTCCAGCCCGGTTCTTGGACTCTTGAAACCGGTTATGGACTTCCAACATATCCTATTACATATAAATGTTATCTTAATGATATTGAACTTATTCCACAATTCTCCACCTCAATGAAATTAAGTGAGTATCATTGCCTCTTATTCTGCCACATTACCTCATGCTTTAGTTACATTGTTCAAGCCTGATTAGGCTCGAGCAATGTCTCAACTTATTCCCTGGTACAACTTTAGTCAAAAAATCTGCCGCATTGTCATCAGTGTGTACTTTCTTCACTTCCACAGCCCCTGAATCAATCACATCTCTTACAAAGTGCATTCTAACATCAATATGCTTTGACCTTTCATGAAATGCTTGATGTTTTGCTAAGTGGAGTGCACTTTGATTGTCACAAAGTATTGTTACACATTTCTAAACAATCCCCAGATCTCCCAGAATTCCCTTAAGCCACACAACTTCCTTTATTGCATCAGTAATGGCCATGTATTCAGCTTCTGTAATAGATAGAGCTACCACAGATTGTTGTATACTCCTCCAGCTTATTGCAGTCCCATACAGTGTAAACACATATCCAGACATTGATCTTCTAGTGTCCACATTTCCTGCAAAATCAGCATCAACAAACCCCAGTAATGGAACAATATCCAGAGCTTGTGTTTCAAATTTTAACCCTAAAGCCATTGATCCCTTCAGATATCTCAGAACCTGTTTCAGAGCTTCCCAATGAGTTTTTCCTGGATTTGACATGAATCTGCTTACCAAAGATACACAATATACTAAGTCAGGTTACTGCAGATCTTTCCATACATCAAACTACCAACACCACTTGCATATTGACCGCACTGTCACGATGCGGTAAAATTAATTAAACCTAGCTACCCTTCTAGCTCGTAGAAGTGGTAAGAAGGGTCGATCCCACAGGCAGCAGGAAGACTCTTAGTGTTTAAATAAATCCTAATACTAGCAACATATATAAATATATAAATAATGGGGGTTTATGAATTGATGTATATTAACTAAGGAACTAAAACAGAAATTAAGCAAATTAACTATGACTTGTTCTACTTATAAAATAACGAATCCCAGCCCTTAATCTTATCTCCCCCTAGTTATTACTACCCTGGGATAGACGCAATTATTAACCAATTTTATCCTTAAAACTCCTACCCCGAGGTTAGCAACAAGCTCTGCTAACCTCGTTATCCCTTATGTTTAACTAACCAAAACAAGCTCTTTGGTTAGTCTATCCAGTTAGTGACCTCAGAATAAGCTCTCTGGATCTCATTAACCGGACGCCTAGAGTACCAGGATAACGGGATAGACACGGTGTGGACCTCGTAAGCTCGGACCCATTCAGACCGAGCTATATACTACCCTAGCGATATCACTCACTATTCGCTACTAAGTGGCTATAGGTTTGTAACAATTACGGATTACGATTATAACCTAGCGTTACTTATGCAATTATAATCCTAGGTGATCAATCTAGCATATAAACACACAAGCATTGAAGGATAAACAAATAGTATAACAACGTTTCAAGAAATCAACTGATTAATAATCACCGTAAATATCACAAAATAATAACATCTAGGGTTCGACTCGATTAAGGACTGAAATAACCTACTAGCCGCTCATGGCGGTGACAAAATACAAATTAAACTGAAAATACATAATTGAAAGACTTAAGGACTAGAAAACCCGAGTATTGCCGATCTTGATTGCTCGTCCCCTTCGGAATCTCTCAATCTTGCTCTCTTCTAATGTTCAAGTCCCCTATTTCCGAGCATAAGGGTCCCTTTTTATAGAGGAAGTCAATTTGGGTTGATTTTGGGCTTTAAAACGGAATTCTTGTGGCCCAAGGATTAATTAACCGCCTTAACGGGCCACGACCGCGCTCAAGGGCCGCGCCCGCGCCCGCTCTTGGTCCAGCAGCACGCCGCGGCCGCGCAAGTGTGCCTCGGCCGCGCTACTTGTCCAGAGTTTTTCCGCTTATTTCTTCACTTGGACCGCGGCCGAGCCATTTTGCCGCGGTCGCGGTACTCTGTTCTTTATTTTCCGGCGATTTTTCCATCCTTTTGACATCCGGACTTCATTTCCTCGTTGTACATCCGGCCGAGTACGAATACTTAGCCTTAAATCACCTATTTAGCTCAAAATGAAAACACAAACGTCAAATTGTCCAACAGCACTAAAACAAACCAAATACTCTCCATTCTACACGCAAACATCACAATTCATCACTCTAACAGACTTAAAGTGCATAAATAAACACGTGTACCACATATGGTACATGTCTCATATGTCTTTCTTCTTCAGTGGTCTTGGGACATTGATCCTTGGACAACTTTGTCTGCTGACTTACTGGCACACTCAGACTCTTAGACTCATGCATGTTGAACCTCTCAACCACCTTCTGAAGATAGTTTCTCTGAGATAAGAACAACTCCCCAGATTTCCTGTTTCCGTTTATACCCATTCTAAGAATCTTCCTTGCATCTCCCAGGTCTTTCATGTCAAATTATGAGCTTAATTTCTTCTTGAGCTGTTGGATTTTATGTTTGTACTTACTAGCTATAAGCATATCATCTACATAGAGTAGAAGATACACATGATCATCCTTAGATTTCTTATCAAAATAGACACAACTGTCATATAAACTTCAGGTGAAACCTGCACTTACCATGAACTCATTAAATTTCTTGTCCCACTGCCATGGACTCTGTTTTAACCCATATAGTGACTTCTTGAGGAAGCACACCTTCTCTTCTTTTCCTGGAATTACAAAGCCTTCAGGCTGTTTCATATATATGTTCTCAACCAGGTCACCATGTAGAAATGCAGTTTTAACATCTAGATGTTGTAGCTCCATGTCTTCTTGTGTCACCTTAGATAATAGTAGCCTAATAGAATAGTGCTTCACCACAGGAGAGAAGACCTCATTGAAATCAATGCCTTCTCTCTGAGTGAAACCCCTTGCAACAAGCATTGCCTTGTATCTTATCCTCTCTACTTCTCCGGCTTCAATCTTCTTCTTATAAATCCATTTAGAACTCACCAGTTTCTGCCCCTTAGGTTTATCTACCAGTTTCCAAGTGGCATTTCTCTCCAGTGACCATTTCATCCATCATTGCACGTATCAAGTACTCACCTTCACTGCCACTGACTGCTTCTTTGAAATTTTGTGGTTCCTGGTGTTCTATGTCTTCAACAATGCTTAGTGCATAGTATACACTTCCTGCTTGCCCATAAAAGTCTGGCCTTTGGATTTTCCTCCTTGGTGTCTCTGGCAATGCTATAATTTCTCAATTTTGTGTTATCTGTTTGCACATCTTCTTCTCCTGATGAACTGTCACTTAAGTGTTGATCCAGATAATCATTCCTTTGAGGATTTTCATTCATATGAGGCTCCACCTGAACTGATACCTTTTCTGTTTCAATAGCACCATCAAACTCTTCATGACTTCCAACAGAGTGATATCCCATGACAAACTCATTGAACTTGACATCCCTGCTTATCATAAGCTTCTGATTCCCAGGTTCCAAACACCATAGCCTATATCCTTTGATTCCTTCTGGATATCCTTAGAACACACATCTTTGTGCTCTTGGATCAAGTTTATCTTGCTTAATATGAGCATAAGCAAGACATCCAAACACTTTTAAATCTGTATAGCTTAGAACTCTGCCACTCCATACTTCCTCAGGAGTTTTGAATCCTAATGATGATGAAGGTGATCTGGTTATTAGGTAACCTGCTGTATTGATTGTTTCTCCCCAGAAAACCTTTGGCAAACGAGCATCAATCAGCATACACCTCACTCTTTCAAGTATTGTTCTGTTGAATCTTTCTGCAACACCATTCTGTTGAGGATTCATTGGGACTGTCCTGTGTCTAGTGATTCCTCTTGCTTCACAGAATTCAGTAAACTCAGCAGATAAACACTCTAATCCATTATTTGTTCTTAAGTGTTTGAGTTTCTTACCCCTTAAGTTTTCCATCTGAATCAACCATTTTTTGAACTTGGTGAATGCATCACTCTTGTTTTTTAATACAAACACCCATACTTTCCTACTGAAATCATCAATTACAGACATGAAGTATCTCCCTCCTCCATGTGTTTCAGTTCTAGATGGCCCCCAGATATATGAGTGTACATAGTCCAATGGTTCTTGAGTAGTGTGAATCCCTTTAGCATAAGGCAGTTTCCGTGATTTGCCTAATGCACATTTATGACAGAACTCAAGGGTCTGGCTTCCAATTTCTCCAATTAAGCCTCTCTTGGATAATTCCTTTAGACCTTTTTCCCCAATATGCCCTAATCTCTTATGCCACAGTATTAGTTCATTCTTCCCAAGAATACTCCCCACACAACCAACAACAGGCTTACCAATAAAAACAAACAGACCATTATGTTATTTTCCTTTGATTACCAGTTTATTTCCCTTGGTTATGTGTAAGTGACCATCAACAGACTTGAATTCACATCCAGTGGCAATAAGAGATCCTAAGGAGACTAAATTCCTTTTTAGACCAGATACATACCTTACATTTGTGATGGTTCTAGTAATTCCATCAAACATGGTGATATTTACTGAGCCAATGGCTTGTACTCTGCAGGACTGATCATTTCCCAACAAAACATACCCTCCATCTTCTTTCTTGAGATTTTGAAACCAGTCTTCATGAGGATACATATGGAAGGAGCATTCAGTGTCAAGAACCCATTCCTTCTCCATCTTTGACTCAGTAATATTCAGAACTTCTGGTGTGTTTTCTTCCTGTTCAACAACAGCAGCTTCAGCACTTGATCCTTCCTTCTTCTTCTTCTTTTGGGACAGTTCTTCTTCAAGTGTCCAACCTGTTTACAGTTGAAACACTTCATTTTCTCTAACCAGACTCCAGGTTTCTTGAAGCTGTCATTTCCCTCCTTGGAGTCTTTGAACCCTTGGCCCTTCTTCCTTGGATTGCTTCTTTTGAACTTTATGTTTAAACCTTTACCAGATTGATTCACTTTCTTGTCTCCTTGATTCTGTAGACATTTGGTCTTTAAAGCAGTAATAATTGAGTCATAACTCAACTTATCTTGCCTTCCAAACATGAGAGTATCTTTGAAACTTTCCAGAGATCTTGGTAGAGCATTCAGCACCATCAAAGCATGTTCATCATCTTCAATCTTAACCCCAAGATCCCCCAATTCATCCAAAAGTTTTGTAAACTCATCTAATTAATCAGAGATTACCTTTTCATTCACCATTTTGAAGGCCAGTAATTTCTGCTTGAGGAATAGTTTGTTTGAAACTGACTTGGACTGCTACAGCTCTTCCAGTTTTGCCCAGGCCTCTATTGCAGTTTTACACCTGGAAATCTCCCTCAGTGGTTTATCACCAAGGCACAAGATAATCATACTCAAGGCCTTCTGATCTATCTCCCCAAACTTGGGTTTCTCAGCCTCCACCCATTCATCCACCTATTTCAGAGCGTTTGAAAGCCCATTCTGGATCAAGATGGCATTCATCTTGATTTTCCACAAAGCAAAGTCATTCTTACCGGAGAACCTATCCAAATCCATCTTCATTCCTGACATAACTCCTTCTTATTTAGGTGTGAGTGTGGTTTCCCACAGACGGCGCCAATTGTTGTTGAAATTCACTTCACATACAATCACCAAGAAGACGTTCGGTCACTCTAATCGCAGAATCGAACGAAAAAATGATAAATGTTCGTATGCAAAAACCCAGAACGGCCGAACAAGCAAGAAACGCAGAAATAAAGAACAAAAACACTCCAAAATGTTTTACGTGGTTCAATCCAAAAGATCTACGTCCACGGAGGCTCTGCACACCTCAATCCACTATATCAAGGTAGAAATTACAAGAATTATCCACCAACTAGAAAAACCCCAATTCTGGATCCGAATTGAGCTCAAGAACCCTAGCAATCTAATTCTCTTTCTACAGTGATGTTTCCAAAAGGAAAATGTGAAAATCGTGTTCTCCTCTTCAAGATCTTCAAATATATACCAAGATTGTGTCTCGAATTTTCGCTAGTTGAGAGCTCTATTTGCTGCAAGTTGCGAGCTCAAGTTAGTTACAAAAACAGTTATTCTGCAACGGTTTTTCAGCTGCCAAAACCATTGTATTTGGCAGTTTATCCACCTGTCCACTTAACTCCCTTAAACCCGGTTCAGGATGCACTCTTTTCTTAACTTGATAAAATCCGATTCTTCCAGCCCATTCTTGGATTCTTGAAACTGGTTCTGGACTTCCAACATATCATATTACATATAAATGCTATCTTGATGATATTGACCTTATTCCACAACCTCGTCCATATCTAGGGCGTGCTTTTCCGTTTTTATGCTCTTGATGAGCATGCTATCTACATATACCTTCGTTGTTTTGCCCTATTTGCTGCCGGAACACCTTATCCACCATGCGCTAGTAAGTTGCTCCTACATTTTTCAGCCCGAATGGCATGCACACGTATCCGTACATGCCGCATGCTACCACAAATCCTATTTTTTCCACATCAACTGGATACATTGAGATCTAGTGATAGCCTTGTAGGCGTTCATCATGCTTAGTAGTTAACACCCCGAAGTGGAATCAACTAACTGATCTATGCAAGGGAGAGGGTCGAGCATGCTTTATTGAGGTCTCGGAAATCTATGCACATTCTCCAAGCTCCTTGGCTCTTTACCACCATCACTGCATTAGATAACCATTCCGGGAATTGGATCTCCATAATGTGATCTACTTCCATCAGTTTTTTACTCATCTTAGCGAATTGCATGATCCTTTTCCTTATTCATTTGCCGAAGCTTTTATTTACTAGGCTTAGCATCTGGGCCCATGTCCAGGGAGTGCATTGTGATATTGGGATCTATTCGGGTCATATCAGAGGGCCGGAACGCGAACATATGTGCATTTCTTCTCAAACACCCAATTACAAACGAGGTCACATCCGGGCTCATCTGTGTTTCGACTCGTGTAGTGAACATTGTCCTTTTTGTGAATAGCTTACGCTTATTCTTCTTGAGGCAAAATCTATGCTTCAGGATCCTCTTCGTCCACCTCGATGGCCTTTAACTTCTTATTGCTTCCTTCATCATAGCTTTGCACCCATTTCTTTTGACCTGGGTCAGCCACTTTCTTTACCATGTTCAAATAACACCTATGTGCGCTATATTGGTCGCCCAGGACCTCCTGCACATCTTCTCCTACCGCGAACTTCATTTTCATGTGATAAGTAGATATAATCGCCTTGAAGAGATTGAGGGCAGGCCTTCACAAGATGACATTATATTATCCACACAACTCCCCCTTGAGGGCGGATCACACCCCAGCTGAATCGCGCACCAGAGCCGTTTCCATGGGCTCCATTTTAACATTGATATCCATTTTTCTGAAGCATTCTTCATATAATATATCCACACAACTCCCCATTTCCACAAATATGTGTACGACGGAGTAGTCTGATATATCTCTGTAATCACTAAGGCATCGGGATGGGGTTGCTGAAAATAGTCGTGGGGCCCGAACTCAATATTTGGGGAAGAACTTCACTCCCCTACTTCCTTGGACTCCTTCGCATGCTAGGTAGAGGGCACTTCTCAGGCTCGCTTTTCGCTCCCGGTTCATGCCCCCTTCAGTGGGTCCATCTACAATCATATGTATATACTCTTTCTTTGATTGGGTATCCTTCTTAGGCCCTTCTTGGATTCTTTTGCCTTCCCTTCTCTCAGGGCTCCTATGTCCGTTCTCTTTTCTCTTGTATCAGTTACTTCGTTCATTTGTCACGAACTCCACCAATTGGCCATCACGATTCTCTCGATCTCGTTGGCCAGATGACGACACAAGTTGGTGTGGTATCCGAACTCATTTTGATACTTGCAAAATTCATCACACGATTTCTTTCACGGCCCCTTATAGTATCCCGAAGGAAATCGGAACATGGGTGGTCAATGGTGATTTTGAATCATTCATCCTGTTGTACGGTGAGCGGAGTATAGTGGGAGTGACAATTACCCTTGATGGATATCGCCTTCTTGGCGGGGGCCTGTTCCTTCTTCTGAACCTGTAATTTGTTTTTCTCTTTTGCCTTTTCATCTTTCCTCTTGCCACTCTTGGCCTCCTCCAGGTTCATATATTTCTCTGTGCACTATAATAGTTGATCAAAATATCTTGAGGCGCACTTTGCTACAGACCTGAAGAAGTCTCCATTCTGCAAGCCTTGGGCCATGGCATTAACCTTGACCTCCGCAATAGCAGACGGAACCTCTAATATGGCCTTGTTAAATCTTTCGATATACATCCTCAATATCTCTGTGGCCCCCTGATTGAGGATGAGCAGGGACAAGGACGTTTATATCATTTGTGGGCACTCGCAAACTGATGTACGAACTGAGAGCTAAAATCGGCGAATGGGTGGACCGTGTTCGCGTCCTGCTGCCCGATCTACTATTGCGCAACCTTGGTCAATGTGGTTAACAATACTTAGCATTTCACTCGTCCGTGTTCAGTTTGTAGCAGACGGTCGCAAGGGTCCGAAGTCCCATCATATTCGTAGGCTAGGGGTTTGAAGTTCGTAGGTAGGGGATCCTGCAAGATTTCTTCTGAGAATGGGATCCCCATGGTTCGGCGGAAATGCCAGGGCTCTTTGCTCTAGGCAACTCCTCAAGTTTGTGCTGAATTGTCACTAGTTGGTTGATGACAGTATGGATCATGCTCGCAGACTCTGTTGCCTCAGCATTAGTAGTAGTCATTTCTTCCCTTTTCGTTCTCGTGTGAGTTTGGTTCTGGGTCTCAGCAGGAACTGTGCGAGGGTTTTTTTTTCCCCAGCCGCCCCATGTGGTGGATGGGGAGGTCCCCTCCCATACATCTGTTTCATTCCCCGCGGGAGACGTGGAGCCTGCGCCTGTCACGAGTGTTGGGTCATCTTGCAATATGAATCTTGAAATTGGCTAGCATGCTCTCGATAGCCATAGCTATCAATCGGTTAAGCTTGTCTTGAGTCATAGTAATGGTCTGGCCACCTCCAGCGGCCTGGGCGACGCTGCTACGTCGTTCAATGGGTGTGGGAGTAATAGTAACCCTTAAAGGAGGAGGATCCTTCGTGGTTTTGTCAAATTGGGATCGCAGGTCGCAAACCGATTTCATCGGTTGTCATACTAAAATAATGGAAAATTATTAGGTAAATAAAATAAAATAAATCACACTCCTTTTTTAATCTTTCCTGTGGGTTTTCAGCCAAGAAAAATCTCAAAGAGGTGAGATTAACGAAGTGGGACTGATTCTCATATCACATCCCAAAATGAGAGAAACCCTTGTTCCCCCATACGGCACCACAGTTTGTGCCAGAATGGAACCAATTCTAGCACCTCAAGGATGTAATGAAATAATACCTAAACTATTGTGTAGATAAGCCCTTAGCTTCCTCGAAAAGTGATGTCGGTCTTCAAGCACGAACCTGCAAGAACCAACACCAGAGGGGGTCTACGGTGAAGAGCCTCTGACACTCAAGTCAGTGATCGAAAGTAGTGTTTTCAGCAAGAATTAAGTAAACAATGGAATAGTCAAAAGTGTGTATCTACTACCTTGTTACGGAAGAAAAGAAAGGCCTCCTATAACGGGCCTTTCTACCAATGCCAGGTAAGCCCTAATCCTAGTCAGCACTGTAGCCTTACAGTTTTATAGGGATATGTCACTAGTCCCCTATACCTTGTAGCAGAAAATAATGGTTGTTAGTGTACCTGATGATTCAGGGTGCTATTCTGTCGGGTAATCTTCCGTGAAGCTCCCACATGCTCCATTTGGCACCAGATCTCAGGCTGGTTTGTCAGCTGTTTAGGTTCATCGTACTTTGTGCATGCTGTGCGATGTGCTCCTTTTATGACTGGGGCTAGGGTCACGCATCGGGTGTACCCGAACGACCCGAAAAGGGTCGTGGTGTAAGTTCCATCTTCGGGAAGCGTAAAATGGTTTTATGTCAAGTGCGTTGGGGTATCGCACTTTGCATTTCGCCTTACTTAGTTTGATATCTTCTTAAGGATGTCAGGCTTGGACCCTACTTCATGGTACTGAATCATAACCTGAAGAGGTCTGCTTGACCATCGTGGTGAGGGTTGTCAACTTTTTATGGTAATTGAGGGTTAGGGCATCGTCAATCATGGTGGGTGTATCCCACCATAGCATAACAGGGCCAATTTTCTATAAATCAGGGTGTTATATGAGTGTCTTCCGCCGGGGCTACCTTTTGCATCCGTGGCAAAATTCAATAATTTCTATTTTTTATTTTCTTAATACAATAGTATCAGCTAAAATAACGGTCGAAATTAGCTACATGCAGAGTGGATATTTTCCCATCTTTTTTCCTATCAATTCCTTGTAAAAGTCACTCTTATATGGCAAATTCTTTGAACTTGTATATTCTCTAACCTTAGAACAGAAAATTGTGTAATTTGTGGAGCCACGCCAATTTATTATTTTCTTGAGTTTTCTTATTTTTATGAAACTTTTAAGTAAAAATTGGTAAAAATATCCAGTATTTTTCCAATAATTAGGAAAATTTCCTTTAATTTTTTCGATTTATAATAATGCTCGTATATTATAAAAAAAATGATAAACATACCATGTGAACGACTATCATAGATTCCCCAACCAGTCAAAGAGTGATGTGTTAGTCAAAGGGTGATTTGGCGATTTTTTCTAATGTGTTAATATATTATTTTAAATTGTAATTTGGATTAAAAATAAAAAAATAATGAAAAAATATATATATATATATTTTTTTAAAAAACAGGGCCGCGTGAGCACAGGTCCTCTCTAACACAAATTATTTAAAAATATTTAATTTTAAATTAAAAAATTATAATTTTATCTATAAATTATTTTTTTATAGAATTTCTTGAAATTGTTTGAAAAATGTTAAAATTAATTTATAAAAATATAAATAAATTTTGAAAGAATCTTAAATTATTTTAAAATATATAAAATTATCTTAGAAAATATATAATTATTTTAAAATCTTAAAAATAATTCAGAATTTAAAAATAGGGAAAATTGGTATAAATGCCCAGTATGTTTTCACTATTTAGAAACTAGGACAGTAAGTATACCACTCTTTAAAGATGCCTTGTAACTTTCAAAAAATTGATAAAAATGCCCTGTCACCAGCCACTACTTGTTATCCAGCCGGTGACAGGTGACATGGCTTATTAAATATGATATGGCTCGATTTTTAACTTAACTTTTATCTGACTAGGATTATTTATTAATTTATATAATTAAAACCATTAAAAAAAGGAAAAAGAAAAAAGAAAAACTCTATTAATCATCCCTTCCCAACCCCAACTTGTATCCCTCACGCCTCATTCAACCTCCCTCAACCCATTTCCCCGCCGCCCCTCCCAACCCTTTCTGACCAAGAATTCACCCCCCCCCTCCCCCTCCCAAATCCTCCCAGCCCCTCTCCCACTCTTCTCATTTTGTGATTATTTGTCTTGTACTTCTGAAAGAAGACAGCTAGCTGATCAGGTAGGATCTTCATAGGCGTGTGGATCGGATATCCATGAATGATAGATTGGATCTGAAGAAGAAGAAGACTATTTTTCATTTTTATTTGTTCTTTTCATTTTTATCGTGATTGGATCTCCATGGAAGAAAAAGACTATGTAGAACATATTTCTTGCGATTTTTTTGAGCGAGGCGGAAGGGATGATTTTTCAGATCAGAGAAGAGAATAATTTTCAAAGATTTTGAGATAATTTTCACATGTGCGAAGAAAAAAAATTTCAAATATTTTAAATAAATATTTTTTTATTGTAGAAATAATTTTTCAATATTTTAAATAATTTTAGGATTTTTGAGTAATTTCAGATTCTGAAAAAATGTTTTAGATTTTAGAATAATTATATATTTTTAAGATATTTTTTAGATATTTCAAATAATTTTTATTCTTTCGAAATTATTTTATTTTTATAAGATAATTTTAATATTTTTAAACATTTTAAAGAATTTTCTAAATAATTTATCATATTTTAAAAATTAATTCATAGATAAAATTATTTTTTTAAATTTAGAAATGAGGATTTGAAAATATTAATTTAAGGTTTTCTAAGTTACTGTATATTTTTAAATTTAATAGTTGGATTCTTTGAATTTTTTTTATGATTTTTAATTTTTTTTTCTATTTTTTATAATATTATTCTCGAATTTTTAGGATATTATCATATTTTATAAATAATATAAAAATAATTTACTATTATTTATATGATATTCATATTTAACAAAAACAATATATACATTTTTTTATTAGATTTTGGTTTTTAATATATTTGTAATCTAATTTCAGCAATTAAAAGAAAAGAAAAAAGAAAATAATGTACATCAAAAGAAAACGGCCACGTCACCTGTCACCGGTTGGGTAACAATTAGTAGCCGGTGACAGGGCATTTTCATCAATTTTTTGAAAGTTACAAGGCATTTTTAGAAAGTGGTATACTTACTGTCCTAGTTTCTAAATAGTGGAAACTTACTGGGCATTTACACCAATTTTCCCTTAAAAATATTTTCCATTTTTAAGATTTGCTTTTTAAATTTTATTCCAGTTTTTAATCTTGTGCAACCCATTAGGGAAGAATGCTCGTGCATCTCCCCTAGTTCTGTTTTGCTCCTGTTCATGGAAGTAGCACCTTCGTCTCTCTCGGCGTCGCCTGGTGACCCTACCCCCTCGTCACCACAACCATATCTCCATCATGTAACACCCCCATGTCCAGAGCAAAGGTCTTACCTATGCAGGTTGCATGCACGACTCTTCCCCTCCCCCTTCCTTGCGCAACCTGCTTCATCTTAGCTCCTGGTGTTTCACGATGCTACTAAGGTCTCTCTCTTGCCTTAGGCCACATCATCACCTTCGTGTTTCATTCATCATGTCTACTAGGCCTTGCTTCATCTTCCTTCGGATGTGGAAGGATTTCAAACATGTGCCCTGATAGGGGGAATATGTATTCCCATCTTTGACGTGAAAGCCCCGATCTCCACTATGCAGATGAGGGCCAAAGTCAACACGTAGCTCTAAGAGCGGTGTAGAGCCAGCTCATCAGAGAGAGAAAGTAAGTAGGATGATTCCATCTTTCAGGAGTTTCATCACCTTGCAAGGTTGATCAAGGTTTGAGACACCAGGGCCAACGGATTGTGTCATCCCTCTACAACTTTGCAATAGCCCATGACAGGTCGGCAGGATGTGTCATCTTTGAAGGAGAGGCTAAATGAAGTAGGCGGTCTACCCTGACGGAGGTGACATCCACAAGGAAGGAGTGCTCTGTGAAATATGAAGGCTTATTGTCATTGAGTGAAGGCTCAGCCCTGGTCTAGAGATGTTAGGACTTGTGCAACAAGTCACGTGCTCCGTAATCCTCTGAAAAAAGTTACATACAATTGTTAGTCTGTCTGAAAAGAAAAAAAAAACTATTGTATCCTTTGGCACCGGCCATCGGCTACAGAAGGACAACTAGAGAAAGTTAATTGGGTAGCAAAAATGACCCATTTACCCTTTGCCCTAGAAATAGTAAGTATAAATAGTATCTAGTTCAATTGATAAAAGGGTACACTCTCTCAATTGTCTCTATTACATTGCTTTCTTGCATTACTCCGTTTGAGTTGATTTATGACTTGAGTGTCAGAGGGTTTTCGCCAAGATACTCCCCGACTCTACTTTATAGATTCACAAGTGTCCCAGAAGAGATGCTTCATCCTAGTTCGTTGGCAAATTTTGGACACTTTCATAGGTATATCTTAAATCAGTGCATATTCAAATACCATTGAGGGTTGTGCTCAAACAGACCCTATCAACTACAGTCGTATATGGGAACATTGGGTTTACATGAGAGCCACCCTTGTTTCTCTTGCATTCCACAAAATATTTTTAACCTTCAATGAGTTCTGGCCCTGAACGAGAAGCTCAAAGTTTGTTGGAAATTTATGAAGTATTAAACTAAACTACTTATTTACTCTCATAGAATGGCTGGTGAAGCCACTCCCCGAGACTTGATTGTTGCCTTCAAAGTGGAGGTAACAGAAGGGAACCCCCTGGAAAAACAAAGCTCACCCCTCCAAGGAATCCGCCCACTGAGACGTTGGTGGGAGCTACCCCGACTACAGAGGCCAGAAGTGAAACTACCGTGCCCCCTCCGTAGGCTGGTTCAATAGTGATGATGATTGTGGACCAATTGAACTACATCATCAGGATGATCGTGGACAACGCATTTGCCAACAGAGGTGGACTTTCTACAGGATCACCTCCTTGTTTTGTCCCTGCTAAAAAGCAGAGGCAAAGGACTGTGAGACATCCTATCCTCATTGAAGATATAGCACACATGGAGGTGAATTTGTCAAGGTGAGTTGCCTCTCCACCACAGGGCTGCCAGCGGGGCCTGTTGCACCAGTACCTGGATGAGGTAAAGTGCAGAGTGTTCTTGACAATACTGGCAAAGTCAGCCTAATAGTGGTTTAGCCAGCTCCAGAAAAATAATATGACCTCCTTTACGGAGTTGAGTTCTTTGTCGATTAATAAATTTTTCAGTGCGATAAGACAACAGAAGTCGGCTCTATCACTGATGAGCCTCAGACAGGGTCAATATGAAAGCCTCACAAAGTATGTGCGGAGGTTCAAAGTTGTGGCTCTAGAGGTGCCTTCGGTCTACCTCAGAAGTGAAGATAAACACCCTGGCCCAAGAACTATTGGACGGAGATATTTTCCGAACTCTGGTGAAATGCACCCCTCGGACCTTTGATGAGCTCTTAGAAAATAAGAGAAGAGAAGGTGTTGGAAAAGAAGAATGAGTCCTCTAATAAGGATCGCAAGCCTGCTGAGAATGGTATGGCCCCCTGCTGGTCCAAGATTTGAAAATTACACCCCATTTACTCTGAGACCATCAAAACTGCTAGAGATAGTAGCCAAGATCCTAGACTTTAAATACCCCCTCCCCCTCCCCATGGCTTACAAGGGCCTCAAGTATCCCAAGTCAGATACGTATTGCAGATATCACAATGACTATGGTCATGAGACGGACAAATGTCATCACCTGAAAGACATGATCGAAAAACTAATCAAAGATGGGCACCCGATCGAGTACGTTAAAAAGAATAGAGACAAGGAGAGAAGTTATAAGCGCAAAGAGCCCAAGGACAAGGGAAAAGAGCCTGCAGAGGAGCCGCAAAGCAAGGTGCAATTCAGTTATAAAAAGGCTTAACCGTGCAAGGAAGGCCTCAATTTGTGTCGTTGCAAGTTGCTCTAAGGGAAAAAAAATTAGAGGTGACAGCTATGAGGAATGATTTCCCTCGCATTGAGTTCGGCACTGATGATGCAGGGGTGACCCAAAATCCTCACATTGATGCACTAGTGATCACAACAGATATTGGAGGGGCCATAGTGGCAGAGGTGTTCATGGACACGGGAAGTTTAGCTAACATAATTTTCCAAAGTTGTCTTAAGAAAATGAATTTGAATGTGAAACTAACACCAGTAAACACAACCTTGTACAAGTTTGTTGGAAGCGCAGTGCAGCCCATGGGAAAAGTGACATTGTAGGTTAAGCTAGGGAAAAATCCACTGCGGAGAGTGCAAATGTTGAATTTTCTGGTGGTGGACGCCCCCAGCTCTTATAATGTTATCTTCAGAAGAACCATGTTGAACTACTTTAGGGTGATAATTTCCCTGAGCTACATGAAGTTGAAGTTTTCAGTAGGAACGAAGGAGGGAGAGGTCGGTGGTGATCAACTCACCGCCAGGAGATGCTACGCTAGCATTGTTAGAAAGGCTAGTCACATGGTTTAGGGGATCCCAGATTAGCGGGAGAGATCCCCAAAGAAAAAGATGAGGATGACGGAGTTGGCCAAGCCTGAACTAGAGCTGAAGATCAGCCCTGGGGAAAAATTGTTGTAGGTGGGGTTCTACCCCTACAAGAAGGGCTTCACCACTAAGATTGGCACTCAAATGAGTCATGATGCTTCGCAGGCAGTGGTGATATGCCTCAGGAAAAATGCAAATTTTTTTTGCGTTCGAACCTAAAGATATGGTAGAAATTGACCTAGTTATAGCACTGAACCTACTGATATGGACCCTTAGACTAGGCCAGTCAAGCGGAAGCCTAGGCAATTTGGCCTGGAAAAAGACAACGCAGTGTGGGAAGAGGTGGCCAAGCTGCTAGAAGCTGGACATGTGGTGGAGGTCTAGTTCCCTGAATGGCTCTCCAATGCGGTGATGGTTGCCAAGGGGTCTGAGGCTTGGAGAATGTGCATCCAATTTCGGGCTCTCAATAAAGCATGCCTCAAGGACCATTACCCTCTACCCTGAATTGATCAACTTGTTGATTCCACATGAGTGTGTGAATTTTTGTCCATGATGAACGCATATCAAGGAGATCATCACATTCAACTCTGCAAGGAGGACATTCGGTTATGCTTTGTAATATCGTGTGGGACATATAGATACATCAAAATAGCCTTTAGATTGAAAAATGCCGGTGCGACGTACCATAGAATGGTCGATACGGTGTTTAAAGAGCAACTAGGCCGTAACATGAAAGCCTACATGGACGACGTGTTGGTCAAAAGAGTGTCAGCAGTGGGCCACCCCACTGACTTGGAGGTTTTTGGGATCATTCGACGTTGTGGCATGAGATTGAATGATGCCAAGTGTTTTTTCTGGGTTCAGGCAGGGGAATTTTTAGGTTATATGGTGAGTCTGCTTTGAGCTCGGTGCTGCTCAGAGAAGAACAGTCAGTGTAGCAACCTATGTATTACATCAGTGGGATGATTCAAGGACCAGAGTTGGGGTATTCAGAAATTGAAAAATTGACTCTGGCAGTGATGGTGGCAACACGATGGTTAAGGCCATACTTCCTGTCTCACAAGGTGATTGTGTGGACGAACACCTAACTCCAACAGCTCAGCTGTCCACATTAGTCAGGAACAATGGCTATATGAGCGATGGGGTTGGGAGAATATGATGTTGAGTTCGAGGCTAAGGTAGCTATCCAAGCCCAGACCTCAGCTGATTTCATTCAGGAAACTACAAGAGGGCTAGAACTGGAGCTGTAGAGAGTGTTCATTGATGGCCCTGTCTATCAATTGGGATGTGGGGCAGGGGTAGTCGTGGCCTATCCCAACGGCGAGGAGCTCCAGTTTGCGAACCAATTTAACTTTCGAACATCTAACAATGAGGCTGAGTATGAGGCTCTGATTCAGGGACTAAAGATAGCTACAGAATTAGGAGCATAGAGTTTTGGTTTATTTGGATTCACAGGTGGTAGTCCAGCAGATCCTAGGAACCTATGAGGGAAGGTGTGAAAGGATGATAAAATATGTGGAGCTTGTGCTAGGTTGAGAGAGAAGTTTATCGAGCTGAATATAGAACAGACCCCTAGAGAGGAAAATTCCAAGGCAGATTACCTATCCAAGATGAGAGGAGCAACTAATGAGGTTGTGAAAGGCGAGATCACATTTCTTACGCTAGAAAAGGGAACATCGAAAATAGGTATAATGTTGTGGAAGAACAAGATGACTAGAGAGCTCACATCATACATTATCTCAGAACTGGAAAATGTCAAGTGGTAGGGCCGCGGAGTATGGTGTATGCAAAACATTGCCTTATAGGCGACCAATTGTATAAGGGATCGTTTGCACAACCCCATGCCAGGTGACTGTCCGAGGAGGAAAGGAATTATGTCCTAAGGGAGTTGCATGAGGCTTATGCTGGTAGCTACACTGGACCTCATGACATTGTTCGAAGAGTGATTAAGGTTGCCTACTATTGGCCCACAATGTTGCATGACGATGGGGAGCTGATCAAGAGGTGTGATAGGTATCAGAGGCATGGAACCCTAATCCACACCCCCTGCAGAGGAATTAGGGGCTATGCGCTCCCCTGCCCGTTTGATAAATAGGGGATAGTTATGGTGGGGAAATTCACAACTGCCCCAGGGAAGAAAATTTTCTTGATAGTAGCGGTGAATTACTTCACCAAATGGGTGGAGGCATAGGTGGTAGCCAAAATTGAAGAGGAAAATGTTATCGAATTCTTGTGGAAGTACATATGTTGCAGACATGGCATCCCAAGGACTCTGGTCTCAGATAATAGGACTCAGTTCTATGGAGGAAAAATGCAAAGTTGGTGCAGAGAAATGAAAATCTAGTAGCTGGGGGAAAGTGGGCTAAGGAGTTGGATTTGGTTCTATGGTCAACTGGATAGGTTTTAAGACTACCACTAGAATGAATCCTTTCAATCTTGTTTACGGAGCTTTAGCGGTGATCCCCGCAGAGGTGGGACTTGAAACGCATCGGATCCTGAACTACGATGAGGTCCAGAATGGAACCCTGATGAGGAACTTGGACATGCTAGAAGAGCTGCAAGAGAGAGATGGAATCAGGGCAGAAAGGTACAAAGGGAAATATGTGATGCATATGACAGGAAGGTGAAACCTAGAAGGTTTGTCATGGAAGATTTGGTGCTGAGGAGAGCCAATACACTCGGGGTAACTATAAATTTGGAACCTATCTGGGAGGGCTAATTCGTTGTTGCGAAGGTCCTGGGAGGAGGAGCATATGAGCTACATAGCGAAGAAGGGAAGCCAGTGTTGAGGCCCTAGAATGTGAGTAATTTGAAGAAATATTACATCTAGCAAGCGGATCAGGGTATTTGTATGTTTTCAATTAAGGATATGATATCTAGATCTGTAAAAGTTCTTTTTATTCAATGAAATATGAGGGTCCAAGATATAAGGGCCTCTCTAGAAGTGAAAAATGCAATTATGTCAATTAATCGAGAAACTAACCCCGAGGAAAATTGGCCTATAAGTGCTCCTCAGGAATTAATTAAAAAATAAAGGAAGTAAGCCAAGGGTTTGAGTGAAACCTTGCCCTTGGCCCCAGAGCTGAGCGTCGAGGGCCTGGGGGAAACCCTGCCTTAGCTCATGAATGATGCAAGCTAAGGCTTTGAGGGAAACCTTGTCCTTAGCCCCAGAACTGAGCGTCGAGGGCTTCAGGAGAACCCTGCCTTAGGTCATGAATGATGCAAGCCAAGGGTTTGCGGGAAACCTTACCCTTGGCCCCACAGTTGAGCGTCAAGGGCTTGGGGGAAACCCTGCCTTAGCTCATGAATGATGCAAGCCAAGGGTGAGGGAAACATTGCCCTTGGCCGCAGAACTACATGTCGAGGGCTTCAAGGAACCCTGCCTTAGCTCCTGATAATGCAAGTCAAGGGTTTGAGAGAAACATTGCCCTTGGCCCTAGAGCTGATCGTTGAGGGCTCGGGGGAAACCTTGTCTTAGCTCATGAATGATGCAAGCCAAGGGTTCTAGGGAAACCTTGCCCTTGGTGTAACATCCCAAGAAAGTACAAAAGGAAGATATAATCTCATAAAGTGTTTTCATGCATCATTATTTCAAGCATCATTTATTTGAAATATAAAAATGCATATATTCCATTAAATTTCATTATCTTGCAAAATATTCTATCTTTTGAGTTTTCACGGAGAAGTGATCTGGAGCCGAGTTCGACTGCATAAATGGTACTATCAAAGAGAGATAAAATGTCATAAATAATAAATAAATATTTATTGCAATTAGGTTTTTGAATGAATTTAGTTACTTTCTTATAAATGTTTTCTTTTAATTAAAAACTAGTTGAAAATGCCATTTTTTAAATTCGTATTCGATTTTCAACCATCTTATGTGCCAATAAATATGATTAAATATTATATGACATGCATGTAATGAAATATGGTGAATTTTAATGAAATTTCGAAATTTAACAATTATTTAGAATTAAGAGAAAATGAGTTTAAATTTCACTATTTTAAACAAAATAAATCTATTTAAATATCCCTTGTGAAATTAAATTTATTTAAGGACTCCATAACTATACTTAAATATTATGAGGTCTAAAAGTGCAAAAACTCTGAAGAAAATCGCTTGTATTTTTTCACATCAAGTTGCGATAAATCATTTTTTTTAATCCTAAAACCATGAAAAAAAAAAACGACCATTTAGCCCTTTTAGTTTTCTATAAGAACAACGAATTTTTAACCCAAAAACTCACACCCTTAAAAAATATGTAAGAAATTTTAAAGGAGCAAGAAGGCTTTCAAAAGTGCAAATTCAAGGTTAGAAAAATTTTCTAAAATTCATTTCTTGGAATTTTTCCCTCAAATTTTCACCGTGATCATCTTATATCCTACTTGTAATTATCATATGCTTAGATTGGGTATTTTATTGAAATAACCTAAAATGAAAATTAATTATAGGAAAGAAAACAATAAAAAGGCCAAAACCTTATGTGAAAATTAGAGCATGATTATTTTCTTGAATCTTGTTATGATCTTGTTGTATACATGTTAGAGAATAATGTAGTTGAAATCCATGAATTTATATGAAGGTTCGAAGCATGATTTTATGGTTCTTAAAATTTTGCAAGTTGAAAAAAACACGGATGAAATTGTTGAAACTTATGTCCATGATCATGGGAAGTATGTTAGAACATCATAATCTTGCTAAATAATGACTTGAATTAAAATAAAAATTTATGGGCAAAAGACCAAAGATTTCGAAAAAAGGAAGAACAAAAAAAAAAAAAGTGGGATTAAGATTTTTGTGCTGATTTTATGTTTCCATGATGATTTTATGTTTTTAATTCATATGGAAGCATGCTCTTATGATTCCATTATGAATTTCAATATGTTGAAATCATATTCTTGTTCTTAAAAAATTAGTTTGTGAAAGTGTGTAAATTTTTTGAAGAAAAACATGAAGATTTGAAGGAATCTTCTTAAGTGTGTGTGTGTGTGTGTGTGTGTGAAAGTGTGTTTTAGTGCGTGTAGAGATTTGAGAAAGTGAGCTTGAGTATGTGTTTTAGGTGAATTATGCGTGTTATGAATTTTCTAGAAAAAAATATTAAGAATAAAAACAAAAGAAAAAGAAAAAGAAATGGAGACACCATGCTTTTGTGGCCTGCTAAAAACCCCTAAACCTAAAGAACCCATAAGAGTGGAACACATCATGGTATATATGGATCCACAAGAATACTCCATACAAGTGTGGAAGAAAATTTGGACATATATGCATTATGTGTACAAATTTTTACCAAGTATTCCATAATATTTTATAATATGTATTATCTAAGTTATTAAATAATTAAATCATATTAAAATTATGATGAAAGCATGTAGGTATATAAAAATTATATTTTTCAGTAAGGAAAGTAATATAGTTATTTTCGAAAAATGGGAAAAAAAGAAAAGAAACAAACTTTTAATTAATTAATTATTACTAAATAATACAAACTTTTAAATTTTAAAATAAATTTCGAAATTTAAGTAAAATAATTTAATATGAATTTTTCTTAATTCATTAATTAATTATTAGTTAAGAAATAATATTTTTCGAAAATTAAAATTTATTTAGAAAATATTAAAATAATTAAATATAATTTTATTAAATAATTAATAAAGGAAATTATGCTAGAAAAATCAAATAGAATTTTGAAAAAATAATAAATAAAAACGATCATAAATAATTTTGAAAAATAAAGATTCTTTGAAAATAAAATCAATCAAGTGTTAGTTAAATACACTAACACTAATCAAATAAAACATTCTTTCCAAATAAATAACCAAGTAACAAGTGCTATGGAACGGATAATACGTGTCTAAGCAAGTTCTAGCTAGCCAAGACAAGCGTCTTAAGTGTGTCCAATGTGACATGCCTCTCTTATCTGGGAACTTACCTGGTGTGTTATTCAAAGTATAAGTACTTGTAAAAAGTTAAGACAAACATAAAGATTATACTAAAGAAATGTGGAATAAGTTCAATATCATTAAGATAGCATTTATATGTAATAGGATATGTTGGAAGTCCAAAACCGGTTTCAAGAGTCCAAGAACCGAGCTGCAAGAATCGGATTTTATCAAGTTAAGAAAAGAGTGCATCCTAAACCAGGTTTAAGGAGGTTAAGTGGACAGGTGGATAAACTGCCAAATACAACGGTTTTGGCAGCTGAAAAACCGTTGCAAAATAACTGTTTTTGTAACCAACTTGAGCTTGCAACTTGCAGCGAATAGAGCTCTCAACTGGCGAAGATTCGAGACACAATATTGGTATATATTTGAAGATCTTGAAGAGGAGAACACGATTTTCACATTTTCCCTTTGAAAACATCATTGTAGAAAGAGAATTAGATTGCTAGGGTTCTTAAGCTTAATTTGGATCCAGAATTGGGGTTTTTCTAGTTGTTGGATAATTCTTGTAACATCTACCTTGATATAGTGGATTGAGGTGTGTAGAGTCTCCGTGGACGTAGATCCTTTTGGATTGAACCACGTAAAATATTTTGGAGTGTTTTTGTTCTTTATTTCTGCATTTCTTGCTTGTTCGGCCGTTCTGGATTTTTGCATACGAACATTTATCATTTTTTCGGTCGATTCTGTGTTTAGAGTGAGCGAACGTCTTCTTGGTGATTGTATGTGAAGTGAATTTCAACAACAAGAAAGAAATAGAATTTAGCATAAGTTAAATTCGTAAGTATGTAAGTAATGTTCTAAGTAAATAATAATACCTAATTGGTGGAAATGAAACAAGGGTATTAATTTTAGAAGTAAATTTATAATGAATATTGAACAAATAAAATGCAGTTGAATCCAAGCTCAGCGATCGCCTCAACCTAAGATAGAACATCTAGAAAGAAACTACAAAGGTGGGTAATCACGATTTGTAAGTAAGTTAATGTTATATTATTATTGGATATGCATGCTTATGTTTATTCGAAGTTGCATATATAATCAAAGATTAATGTCAAATGGAGAATCATCAATTAGTACAACGAGTCTTGTACTGATCATACTTGACCGGGATCCCCTATTTTGTATGGAGCATTATTATGCTCACAATTTTAGGGCGTTGAAAGTACTCCTCTAATCGAAACTTTAGACAAGGGTTGAAAGTAACTTGTCCTAAGTCAGGGCTTCTGACCGGTTGAAATTACCCATCTTAAGTCGACATCCGAATTATAATGGTCGGGGTAAATGTAAAGGTGTACTATCTAATTGATATAGCAACTTACAAGATTCTCCACTGGGTTTTTCCAAAACTTCAATAACAAATATTTCAAGTCTTGGATCGGGGACGTAGGACCGTTGATCAAGTCAGCAACTCTCCTTATATGTATATTTAAATAAAGGAGAGTATATTTCCTGAGCTTGTAACATGTTTCCTATTTCGAGTATTATGAAAACGAGTTTCAGTTATGAAAATTTTTATCTCCGCATTTTCACAGTATTTTTATAACAATTGAAAGATAGCTGCTTGGTAGCACACTTGGATCGGGCGACCGGGCTGAGTGTGTTATTGCAGTGGCGTCTCCAGTCCGGGTAAGCTAGGCTGGGGCGCTACACTTGGCCCCGGAGCTGAGTGTCGAGGGCTTCAGGGAAACCCTGCCTTAGCTCATGGTGGATGCAAGCCACGGGTTTGAGGGAAACCTTGCCGTTGGCCCCAAGCTAAGCGTTGAAGGCTTCAGGGAAACCCTGCCTTAGCTCGTGAAGGATGCAAGCCAAGGGTTTGAGGGAAACCTTGACCTTGTCCCCTGAGTTGAGCATAAATCTGCCTTCAATGATGGTGCATGATGGAAAAGAGGAAGAATTCCCTTCAAATGCCCTGAAAGGAACTTAGGGGGAGAAAGTTGTGCATTTCAGTACTCAGCAGTTTTGAGAAGAATTCCCTTCAGATACCCTTAGGAGAACTCAGAGTGTTATGATTCAGTCACACTCACACACAAACAACACACAACCAGTATTGAATGAAAAACAACACAGAAATCGGCCACTATAAACCGAACCAAGAACAGGAAAGAAAAATGATGAACATAGGGATTTTACGTGGTTCGATCAATGTGATCTACATCTACGGAGGTTCTATACACCTCAATTCACTTCACTAATTAATCAATTTCAAGAATACATCCAGAAAACCAAAAATCCCAATTCACAGCTTGAATTGAGCATAAAACCCTAGCAATCTAATTCTCTTGATTGAGTAATGTTTACAGAGGGAAATAATCGTGAATCAACTCACAACATCAAGTGTTTACAATGTATATAAAGGCTGGAGCTCGAATCAGGGAGCAGAAGAAGTTGTAACCAATTTTGACTCAACTGCAAAAACTGTTGCTGCGGGCTTTCTACAACGGTTTCTCATGCAACGGTTTTATTTGTTGCGAGTGGCAGTTATAACAAACTTGAACCCGGTTCCCATTCTAACCTCTTTTACTGATCTGGTTAAAATCCGGTTCTCTGACCCAGTTCTCCACATTCCAAACCCGGTTCTGGAATCCTCAAAACCTCTACTACATTCCATGAACACTTGATGAAATTGAACTAACATTTACACAGGGAGAGAACTCTGAGCATTTCAGTGCTCAGCAGTGCCAAGAAGAATTCCCTTTAGATGCCCTAAAAGGAACTTAGGGGGAGAACGTTGCACGTTTATTCACTCATCAGTGCTGAGAAGAATTCCCTTCAGACGTCCTGAAAGAAACTCAGGGCGGAGAACGCTGCGCGTTTTAGTGCTCAGCTGTTTTGAGAAAAATTCCCTTCAGATGCCCTGAAGAGAACTTAGGGATGAGTGGAGACAGTAAAGTAGAGAGAATAATGAAATTTTTTAGACAAATTAATGGAGAGAACTTAAGAAGTTTTCATTCCAAATCTCATAAAGGGGAGGTAATTACAACAAAAACACAACGCTCCAAATCAGAGTTACTCCTCAAAATCAGAATCCACCTGAACAGGATCAGCATCGCCAGCAGTGGTCTCTAGGTCTGGGGTAGCAGTGTCATTGATGGACACCAAGTCAAGTAGGGCTACGTTGGTCCCAACCTCCTCTACACTAAGGAGGTCGTTGGGAGGTGACTCCATGATAGACAGTTCTAGGGGAAGTTCTCCCTCACGGTTGAGCTTGCGAGCAGCCCTCCCAATCACGAGCATCAACCACGGATGTTTCACATGCATGGTCGGATCACCCTTGAAAGAGGCAAAAGTCTTCAGGCTATTGGTGATCTTCCTCAAATCATAAGGAAGCTCCCCGGTGAAGCCTTTCACTACAACGTCAACACAAGCAGCCCCGAATCCTCCTTCGATGAACCCTTGGAGGAAAAGGGCTATCTCTCTGACATAATTCTTGGTATTTTTGTACTCTTAGATGCGCCTATCCTGTAGCTCCTTGAGAAAGGACTGCCTCACCTCTATTAAGAGAATTTGGTGACGGCAGGAATCCACTCTCTCTTTGATGCCTTCAGCTTTGCTCTCTGCAAATAGCTCTGACTCCTTTACCCTATGTCGAGCAACATCATCAGCTTAATGTGTCTCTGAAGCAGACAGCTGCTCGTTCAGCTCTTTACTTTATTTTTTCAACTTTTCATTCTCGGACGTAAGAACAGAGTTATGTTGTTTCAACTCTTCACCCTCTAGCTTAAGAGCTGAGAACTCCTCAGTGAGCTTGGTTAGTTACTCCTAGGTTTTTCCTCACGACTGAAGAGATGGTGTGGCTCCTATGTCGACCGTAGTAGGTCATGAGCTAAGCAAGAAAGAGGGTGAATGAATTAAACGAAGAGATGAAATTAAAGAAACTAAATCCAACTCCACAAACCTGGATGAGATGTTGATCCATGATCTTATCATTCCTCACATCACTCTCGTGACTCATGATGGCATTATCTTCCACAGTAGGAAGCTCTTTCGGAAAGGTAGTGCATTGGGCCTTGTTTCGAGCCAGGAAGGTCTTCGGGATAATGATGTTGAAGTAGTCATTGGAAGCTCCATGCACCTCGGCCCTATTCTTGCTACGGTGCTTCTTAGAACTCTTCTGTGCACCTCACCTTTGGTCTTGCTATGGTGCTTCTCAGAACTCTTCTCGGAGCTACTGGATTTGCCAAGCTTTAACTTTTTCGATGGGGGAGGTAGCTCTGCCTCAACCACTGCTTGTCGCTTCCCCTTGTCTCTGGGGTAGGTTGGTTGATGCAGCTGGGTCCCCCAGCTTGTTGAGCCCTTGTAAGCAGGGGCAGAACTCACGAGATCTGCCATGATAGATGGCAGAATTGGTCAGGAATGGTGATGGTCATCATCCCAGCTCCCTCTGGATCAGCACTAGGGGGCGAGCCCTTGGGAGGAGCTTCTTCTTGATTGGTGGGAGGTGGCACAATGAGTAAATCAAAGTCCATCTTTGTAGGGAAATAAAGAAACAATAAATAGATAATCACAAGGTGAATAGCAAGGGTGTTTCGTGCCCAGAGTTGATCAATTACCAGTCGTGGGATTGCTCTCGTTTCCCAGAAGCCCAAAGCGGGCCAACACATCTGGATTCCTTAGTTAAGTATTAATGGTAAAAAGCCCACAAACCACTACATGGGCCTTCAGCTTACTCATCATATTCCTTGTCCTCCCTGGAGATACAGGTGGTGGAAGGACGAGCATTTCATGGTGGGAGAAAACCCATTCTCAAGGGAAATCTGATTTTCCCTGACTCGGAGTGACGATCGCCCACTTAGTTTTCCAACCTCCATCGCAGTTCGGGTCTTTATACTAAGTGGGCAGGGCCTGAGGGTCTAGAGCTAAAATAGTGGAAGCCAGTATTGGCCTTTTTAAATTCATGGCAGACACAGAGATATTCTGGGGTGCAGTTCCCACTGTTGGCTTTCATCAGAATGTAGAAGGCGAGAAGGATGCTGAGAGAAAAGGGGTTAATCTAGTCCACAGAGATCCCTAAATGATTACACACGTCTGCAATGTAGGAGTGCACGGGGAAACGCAGCCCTGCGTCTATGTGAGCCCTCCAAACAGCCAAAGAAGAAGGGGAAAGGCATTGAGGGGGTTCGGTCTCTCCATAGATGTCCAAGAAGAATTTTGAACTAAGGGCCTCACGGTCATAAGGAAATTCATACCCACGTTGGTGAATCGAGAGGCTTGGGCCACCTCATCCCATCGATACCTTTATGCAGGGGGATGGTCCTAATTTAGCGATGGGACCTGAGGGGAATGCCTTCAGGGAGTTGTAGGTTGGCTTGCAGAGCGTGTCTATCGTAGATCACTAGGGCTTGGGAACCTCCCATAAACCTGCAGGAGGAAGTGGCAGCACAGGAGCTCTAAGCACGAGGCTCAGAGGTCATTGGCATGCCCTCACCACTCAGGGATGGAGTGGCCTCGCTATCACACGTATTGGAAGAAGAAACTGAGGACTACTCTGCAGCTCTCAGTTCTAAGAGGCTTCCTAGGAAAGAACCCTCAGCGGTAAATGAAGATTTGGAGATAGCTATATGTTTCCCAGAAAAAAAAATCAAACAAAGTGAAGAAAATTAGGAAAATAAGCAAAAGATCCAAGAGGAAGAAAGAATACCTGGATGAATTTGAACGAAATGAAGAACGAAAGAGGAAGGAGCTTAATCGCCAGAGAAATCCTAGAAGGTTGCTTGATCGCCGGAAGAAAAGTAAAAAAGGAAAATGTGAGGGGTATTTATAGGAGAAAGAAGGAAAGGTGCCCCTCGCTAGAGCGTGACAGCGTACGGGCCAAGATCAAGGTAATGCAAAAGACATGATACGCGAACGGCCTAGATTATCCCAATTTGAATTTGAAAAATTTTGGACGGAAAAGGCCAAAGGAAGGCTTCACCATGATCAAGGGACAACTGTGAAGAGCAGAGGAGTGTCTACTCCGAATGACTTTCATAGTCCATTCAGAGTAGGGAGGAGGAGTTGTTAGGGGGAATATGCATTCCCACCTCTGCTGTGAAAGGCCTCATCTCTGCTATTGGGATGGAGCCTGATTCGCGTAAGTAGCTCACGGCTGCGACAGAGGATGAGTCACGGCCGTGACAAAAGTGGCCCCGTTAATGAATTGACACTATGGAGGTGTCACGGCTGCGATAAGCGTGAGTCGCGGTCGTGACAAAGTGGCGTGGTTAAGCAATCGGAGGGCTTGACGTAACACGACCGTGACAGACATGTCTCATGGCCGCGACGATTAATACGGCCAGTTTCGTGGGCCTCAAGTTTAATGTCAAGTTTGGCCCATTAGCTATTATATATAGTTGTTCTCTAATTATTATAATGGTTGGTTAAAAATTAGTGAAATCTCTGACTTGGTATCGCCTCCAGACGTAGTTACATATTGTAACGAACTGGGTAAAAAAATGTTGTATGTTTTCTCATTCTTATTTCTTTCAATTTCGTGATCATGAGTGGGTTTAATTCCTAACAACTGTTATCAAGAGCTTCGAGTTCGAAGGGAGCATCATGATGGAAGGAAAGGTGTCGATCGAGAAGTTTGATGGTTCTGACGAAGGATTCTGGAAGATGCAGATGGAGGATTACCTTTATGGTAAAGATCTGCACTTTCCTCTAAAGAGAAGCCCGAGAAGATGGAAGCAGCTGAGTGGGCGTTATTAGGCAGGAAAGCAATGAGCGCGATATGTTTATCATTGTCTAAGGAGATCACTTATCACACGACTGCAACAAAGTCCACGAGGGAGATGCTGATAATTTTGGAGGAGATGTATCAAAAACCATCGACGGCGACCAAGGTACATCTGATTCGGAGATTATTCAACCTAAGGATGTTGGAGGGTACACCGGTGCAACAACACTTGAATGAGTTTAACATGATTACCTCGCAGTTGAACTCGGAGATTAAATTTGATAATGAACTATGTGCCCTGGTTATGCTATCGTCTCTGCCAGACAGTTGGGCCGGTACAGTGATAGCGGTTAGTACCGCGGAAGCTAAGCTGAAGTTTGACAAGGTAAGGGATCTGATGATTAGCAAAGAGATTCGCAGGAAAGAATTAGGATTGGCTTCGGGGTCAGCACTGAACACCAAGAATAGAGGCAGGCCAAAGGGAAGGCAAAAACGAGGACGGTCTAAATCCAGTGAAAAGAGCTAATCCAGGAAGGATACGAGCTCGGTTAAGGAAGAACAAGAGGGATCAAGCACACAAGGGGACAACGAACGCAACCACAGAGGAAGATGATGGTGATGTGTTGATCTTGAGTGTGTCTAATCCCATGGAGTCTTGGGTGTTGGATTCTGGAGATCGTTTCATTCATGTGGTAATGTTGAAATAATGAATGATTATTTTTCTGGCGATTTTGGACAGGTATATCTTGCAGATGATGAACCCCTGAAAATCGTGGAAAATACGAGTTGCGACCTCAAATGGATCCATTTTGGTGCTAAATGAAGTCTGCCACATTCCTGGACTGAAGAGGAATCTACTTTCAGTTGGGCAGCTAGATAAGGAGGGTCAGTAGTAATATTCGGCTGCAGCAATTGGAAGATTACTAGAGGAGCTATGGTAGTGGCTAGGGGTAAGAAGGAAGGTACGTTATATATGACAACGAATTCCAAAGAATGCATTGATCTTGCAGACGTAGCAAGTGATATGAATTTATTGTACTGTCGGTTGGGCCACATGAGTGAGAAGGGGACGAAACTGATGTACTCGAAAGGTAGACTATCTGACCTGAAAATTATGGAAGTTGGCCAGCGTGAAGACCGTGTGTTTGGGAAACAGAGGCGATTGAGTTTCTAAAGAGTTGGAAAAGCCTTGAAGACTGTGAAGTTGGAGCTGGTCCATAGTGATTTATGCGGACCGGTGCCTGTGACGTCCCACAGGGGAGCATCATACTACATGACCTCCATCGATGATTCCACGATAAAGGTATGTGTTTATTTTTTTAAAAGTAAATCTAATGCGTTCGACACTTTGAAGAGGTGGAAAGCCATGGTTGAAACCGAGACAGAGTTGAAGGTGAAGTGTCTGAGGTCTGATAATGGAGATGAATATGACCTCAAGGAATTTAAAGACTACTGTGCAAGAACGGGATTCGCATGGAGAAGACAATGTGTAGAACTCCCCAGCAGAATGGAGTAGCAAAAAGAATGAATAGAACGTTGAATGAGCGGGCTACATGCATGAGGCTGAAAAGCAGGTTGCCAAAGATGTTTTGGGTGGATGTTGTTAACACAACTACATTCTTGATCAACAGAGGCCTATTGATTCCACTGGAGAATCGGATACCAGAGGAGGTATGGAAGGGAAAGGAGGTAAACCTGTCCTTTCTACATATCTTTGGTTGTGTTGAATATGTTCATGTTAGTTCTGTTGATAGAAGTAAATTAGATGCAAAATCTATTAAATGTACATTTGTTGGTTATGGTGGCGATGAGTTTGGTTATAGGCTTTGGGATGAGCAAAACCGAAAGGTGATTCGCAGTAGAGATGTAGTGTTTAATGAACAGGTGATGTACAAGGATAAATTGCAGGCATCGAGTTCTCACAGCTCTGAACCCAGTGTAGTCGAGTTAGACATCTCAAACTCGAGTGGGAGTAAGGAGAGCCGGATTGAAGAGGAGGTTCTTGAGTTAAGAACTCCACCACCACCTCAGGATATTGTTCCGCTGCAGAGACCGTCTAGAGAGCAACGTGCATATTATAGGTATTCACCCTCTAACTATTATTTATTGCTTACTAACGGTGGTGAACCTGAGAGCTTTGCAGAAGCAGGATAGGTTGATGACAGACGGAGATGGAAAGATTCCATGGAAGATGAAATGGCCTATCTTCGTGTGAATGATACTTGGGAACTGAGTGAGCTTCCCAAGGGAAAGAAGGCTTTATACAGCAAGTGGGTCTACAGAATCAAGAACGAAGCAGATGGTAGCAAGCGTTACAAAGCTAGGCTGATTGTGAAAGAGCTTGAGCAACGATTTGGTATTGATTATACTGATTTATTTACTCCTGTTATGAAATTGACGACTATTCGCATGGTGTTGAGTATAGTAGTTTCAAAAAGCCTGTTGTTACATCAGATGGATGTAAAGATGGCATTTCTCCACGGTGATCTAGTGGAGGAATTGTACATGGTACAACCATAGGGATTCATAGCTAAAGGAAAGGAAGAACTTGTGTGCAAGTTGAGAAAGAGCTTGTATAGGTTAAAGCAAGCTCCAAAGCAGTGATACAAGAAGTTCGACAGTTTTGCTTAAATTGGTTATCACAAATGCCACGCCGACCATTGTTGTTACTACAACAGGTTTGGCAAAAGCTTTCTTATCCTGTTATTATATGTTGATGATATGTTGATCGCAGAAGCTGATCCAAAAGAGTTGGATAAGCTGAAGAAGCAATTGTCTGAGTAGTTCTCCATGAAAGATCTTGGAGAAGCTAAGCAGATTTTGAGTATGACAATCAAGAGGAATAGAGCGGCTGGGAGATTGTATCTTTCGCATGCGGATTACGTCCAGAAGTTCCTGGAAAGATTCAACATGGAGAATTCGAAGCCTGTGAGTGTTCCGTTGGGAAGTTACTTTAAGCTGTCAAAGAAGGAGTCGCCGAGTACTGAGGAAGAATGTGCCCAAATGAAGAAGGTCCCCTATGCTTTAGCAATTGTCAGTATAATGTATGATATGTTGTGTACTACGCCGGATATTACGCATGTAGTGGGAGTAGTGAGCCGGTTCATGAGTCATCTGGGAAAACAACATTAGAAAGTTTTGAAGTGGGTATTGCGGTACTTGAGAGGTACCACGAATAAAGAATTGTGCTTTGATAGGAGAAATTCCAAGTTGGTTGGTTATGCTAATGCAGACTTGGCATCAAATGATCTTGATGGGAGAAGAAGTACTACCGGATATGTCTTTACTTGTGGTCTTACAAAAATTTATTGGACATCGAAGTTGTAGAAGGTTGTTGCTCTATCCACCACAGAGGCTGAGTATGTAGCTGTGACGGAAGCGAGCAAAGAGATGGTGTGGTTGCAAAATTTCTTAGATGAACTTGGGAAGAAGCATGAAAATAGTGTTCTCTACAGCGATAGTCAGAGTGCAATTTTCTTGGCTAGTAATCCGGCTTTTCATTCGAGGACAAAGCACATTGAGTTAAAATATCACTATATTAGGCACCTATTAGAGAAGAAGACCTTGCAACTTGTGAAAATTCTCAAGAGTGAGAATCCAGCTAATATGTTTACTAAGGCGATGACCTTAGAGAAATTGAAGTTATGAATAACTTCAATTGGCCTCAGTACTTGAAGAAGAGGCTAGGCGATACTAATAAAATACCGGGGAAGAGGAGTACGAGAAGACATGATGATTTGAGAGTGCAGTCTCCAAGTGGGAGATTTTTGGGATGTAGCCTAATTTGCGTAAGTGGCTCGCGGCCGCGACACAGGATGAGTTGCGGCCGCAACAAAAGCGGCCATGTTAATGAATCGACACTGTGGAGGTGTCGCGGCCGCGACAAGCATGATCCGCGGTCGTGACAAAAGTGGCGTGGTTAATCAATTGGAGGGCTTGACGTAACGCGGTCGCGACGGTTAACGCGGCCAGTTTCGTAGGCCTCAAGTTTGAGGTCAAGTTTGGCCTATTAGCTATTATATATAGGTGTTCTCTCATTATTGTAATGGTTGGTTGAGAATTAGTGACATCTCTGGTTTGGTATCGCCACCAGACGTAGTTACACATTGTAACGAACTAGGTAACCTAATCTTGTGTGTTTTCTCGTTCTTATTTCTTTCAATTTCGTGATCGTGAGTGAGTTTAATTCCTGACATCTACTAAGCAGAGGAGGACCGAAGTCAACATATAGCTTTGAGAGCAGTGCAAAGTCGACTCATTATAGAGAGAAAGTAAGAAAGATGATTTCAGCTCTGAGGAGTGTCATCACCCTACTAGGTTGATCAGAGCTGAGACACCCAGGCCAACTGATTATGTCGTCCCTCTGCAGCTCTGGAGGAGCCCATGACAGGTCGGCAGGCTATGTTAGTTCTTAAGGGGCCTGGAGGCTGAATGAAGTAGGCGGTCAGCCTTGAAGGAGTTGGCCGCCGCAAGGACAGAGTGCTCTGTGAAACATGAAGGCTTATTGTTGCTGAGTGAAGGCTCAACCTTAGATTAGAGATGACCGTTATGACTTGTGCATCAAGTCACCTGCTCCTTGATCCTCCGACAAAAGGTACAGACAACTGTTAATCTGTCCGAAAAATCGATTGTGCCCTTTGACACCGCCGGCGGGTACAGAGGGACAGGTGGCGAAAGTTTATTGGGAAATCGAAATTACTCATTTACCCTTTGCCCTAGAAAAAGTAAGTATAAATAGTGTCTAGTTCAACTAACAAAAAGGTTACACTCTCGCAACTCTCACTATTACATTGCTTTCTTGCATTACTCTTCGTTGGCAAATTTCGGATACTCTCATAAGTGTATCTTAACTCAGTGCATAATCAAACACCGTTGAGAATTGTGATCAAACGTTGAAGTTCATGGCATGAGTACTGGATGGATTTCACTGGGGGAGGGGGGGAGAGGTGGCGGGGTATAAATAATTTCATATGTTATTTTCAGATTTTTTTTGTACATTTTATAATCTAAATTATAATTAAAATAATTTATTAATAATACATTAGAAAAAAATCGCCACATCACGCTTTGACCGCTACATCACTTTATGACCGATTGGGGTACCTGTGATAGACGGTCACATGACATTTTTATCAATTCTTTGCAATATACAAGTCATTATCATAAAATGAAAAACTTAAAGGACATTTTCCTAATTATTGGAACATACAGGATATTTTCATCAATTTTCTCAACTTTAAATATTTATTTTCTTTTTAGGGGCCGCTTGTACGAGGGAATGGGGGTGGGTAATCGGAGTAAAAAATTCTTAATTCCTATTTCTTGTGCTTGGTACATATCCCTTATGCCTTATATATACTAAAAGAGAAACCATTTTGTCAAGTGTCATTCTCTTAGAGTTTTGAGAATATGAAATATATTACTCCCTCCGTCCCGCTCAGTTTTGCACGTAGGGACGGGCACATATATTAAGAAAAAACTGCTTTTTGCTTTTGGTTGACTTTTTTAAAGGTGGAGATTGATGGTGGAGATTTTGAGGGTGGAGATTGTAAGATAAATTTCCTTTTTAAGGGTGTGCAAAACTGAATGGGACGGACCAAAAAGGAAAGTGTGCAAAACTGAGCGGGACGGAGGGAGTATAATATTTCAATATTTAGGAATTCTATTCTTTTATTTCCCCTGAATGAGGCTGCGATAACTGTTGCTACTAATAATTCAAAGTTCTTGGTTCTGCATAATTGTGATTTGAAATTTTTAAATATTTCAATATTTAAGATTTATATATTTTTTAAATTTTCCTCAGATAAGTTCATCAAATAATTACAATTATAGTTCTCGGTAGTATTATTAAAAATCAAGAGTACGTGTTTTCAAATTCTGATATATAAGCATTCTAACAGTCTATAAAAATTCAGGAAAAAAAAAATTACAGGGGAATTGGATTTGAAATTCTGGTATAGCAAGAAGATTATAAAAAAAAAAAATCATATATTAATTTTTGCTTTTTATTTTTCTTCTAGAAACGTAATCTCTTTTTATATAAAAAAAAAAATGCATATGGGTTTCTATAACATAACTTATATATTATTATTTCACAGAATATAATATAACGTATATAATATTGAGTAGTTTTTATTATATGTTTGCAATATAGAGAGAGATTTTATATTGTATCACAATAATATTTTTTCCTCTTTTTGTAATATTGTTTCCTTTATTTTGTACTATTATGTAAAATATATGGCTATATTTAAGGGTCTATTAAATGGACGTGATGTGTAGAGGCATTCCAAATAATTTATTTATAAATTATTCTATATTATTATGTAAAAATATAAATTTGTATTCAAGAGTATATTGACACGATAGAGAAATACTATACAACAATTTTTATTAGTAAGTGAGATTCTAATATAAAAAAATTATATATGTCAGGTATTTAATTCTCTAATTGTACCCGTGTTCTTGAAATGCAATTTAAAATTTTAAATCACTAATTTTCTCAAATATTGTTTACATAATTTACAAGATTTACCACAATGAACATCCTCCATCTAAACTGCATTGTATAGTCCTAAAGGAACAAGTTCTTCGCTCTATTCACAGGTAAGTTTGTCAATTAATATTTTTCCTGTTACATTAGTTAAAATTCATTACACTTCCATTTTATATAGGATGTTATGCGTCTTTTTGCTATTGTATTTTTTCTTTAGTAATTTCTGCGTTGAAACTTTAATTTATTTTAATTGGATTGTGAGTGTACTTTTTCCGCTTCGTGAGTATATTTTTTTCCTGGATATCCCATTTACTAAAATATTGTATTAATTTACTAAACTATAATATCACAAACATTCATATTATTTTCATTTGCACGCGCGAAATGAGATTGCATATTTTAATATGTAGAATTAAGAATTGAGATAAAACAATATAACGTAATTATATTTTGCATTATGGAATACGTAGCTCAATGTACACACACCCACCTACATATATGTATGCGAATTTTTTAATTTTTGGGATTTTTACTTCAAATGTATATAATGGTACTTTTTAAATATAAGCTAATCTAACCAACACAGATTACGGCTACCAACTATCGAAATTATGTTTCCTTACACACTTAGACCATGCATATTGTTCATTGTCATTTTATTTTCGATTCATGTTTTTTATTCTACTTTTGACTATGTGGCTACAATTATATTAAACTTCATCATTATAGTTACTTCTATAATTCTCTAATTTCAATATTCTATAATGAAAATTAACTCTATAATTCTGAAAAAAGAACAAATAAACATATAAATAAATAAATATTTTTCACTATAAAAACAAAAAACTAAACATACCAGTAAATATTATTCAAGAGTTCTGAACTAATGAATAAGTAAATCATTACCCCTATATTATTAACAACTCTGCACTATCATTTCAAAATATGACTGACTCTTCATTCATACTCACTATCATTACCCTTCCTTAGAATCAAAGGCCGCTTAATTTTGATGGTTAGAGATTTATTCCAACAATAAAAACTAAACAATCAGCAAGTCAAAGATATCTAACCAACCAAGAATAGTATTCTCAATTCAATCATAATGGCAAGAGAGACAAATGAAAAATAAAAAGTTACCACCCAGATTGGTTGCAGCTTTAAACATATAAAGTGTTGAATAAGTATTAGGGATGGCCACGAGGTCAGTATATACCTCTTATCAGGATTCGTCCCATATGCAAAGATTCAGATTCGTAATCTGTTTCGCCTCGTCTCATCAACTTGACGAATTTATCCAATCCGATCCGTCCTACTGATTTTTACACATTCAACATTATTGCCACTTGCAGACTTGCCACTATTCTTCAATAAAATGATTACAAAATTAAAATATAATATAAAGAGTGATTATAAATTGAATTAGGGTGAGGGATGCACTTTAGGGTTAAAAGTTAAAGTGACAAGTAGTGGTAACTTGGAATATAAATTATATATAATTGTATATAACTATATTAAATTAAAAATATTAAAATGTATATAATATATATGCGGTGGGTTCGGAGCTGGTTTAGCAAAAACCACAACCCGTTTCAAATCCGGCATACCCGTTTGACTGATTTTTTACCCGCCTCATCCAAAGCAGGTTTGATGCGGATTCGGATTTCAACTCAATTCATTGTCATCCTTAATAAGTATAAGTATGCAACATATTATAATTGCACAATTATCAGAGAAATTAGGGAGACTTAAAAGAATAACAAATGAAACCCGAAAATGATCAACTGCAAAACAAATATCGAAGACTACACAGCAATCAAAAGACATGGCCTGAATGCCACACAAAGCGTGACGTAGCACTAAGAGGGTGTTAGGCTAAACTTATTTTAAATATTTTATAAGCTCTAAAATTTTATAAGTTGTTTCAAAAGCTTATATGTAATTTTTAAGGAGCTTATAGGTTAACAAAGTGTTTGGATAAAAGAGCTTATAAGCTTGCAATTGAATATAGTGATTTAGCTATAAATTTGGGGTCTAATTTAAAGTTAATATTAAACACACATTTTCATTAGTGTGTGAAATGTGTGGTGTGTGTAGTGTGTGAAGTGTGTGAAGTGTGTGTAGTGTGAGTAGTGTGTGAAATGTTTATCGTGTGTGTAGTGTGTGTAAGTGTGTGAATTGTATGTGAAATTTGAGTATAATAATTAAGATCTTAGAAAATAAGATGAGGTGTGACAACTTATTTTTTTTAGATTTTATAAGCTCTTAAAACTTATTTTTGTGTCTTATAAGTTCCTAAACATCTTTTTTTGTCAAACATTTAAAAGAGCTTATAAGCTCCTAAACATCTTATAAAATGTTTTTAAGGAGTTTATAAGCTTAGTCAAACACCCTCTAAGTCGAGGGAGGTTACCAAACTTAACGAGAGGAAAACATAAATAAAAGAAAAAGAAAAAGTAATAGAGAATAAAACTAAATATACAGTAAAATTAACCCACAACACTACTTTTTATGGTGAATGAATTGGTTATAAGTTATAACTCAATTACTGACATCTTTTAACCCCCAAATAATTGATGAGAGATTATCTCATTGTTAGGATCTGATGTGGAAGACAGAGAAGAGATTTAGAGTCATGATCGAAGGAGAACAAAGGGTGTTCCAATCTTAACTTTAAGTTGACCCAATTACTGAGTTTCTTTTTACTTTTTTTTTAACCCACAATATTTTTTTTTTTTTTTTAATACTTAACTTGAATTTTTCATTTCAACTTCTATAACATTAATGAAATCAACGTTAGTAGAGTTCGGCATTGCACTGGAATTGTACGTTATAACGTTATAAACTTATAATTACATAATTAAGCTCGAACTAACTTTAACATTCAGGTTTCTTCCCTTTAAAAAAAAAAAAAAAAAAAAAGACCTCCAGGCTTCATCAAATAAATAAATATCTTTATTAAAATAATAATAATAATAATAATAATAATAATATTCGTATTATATAATAATAAGTTAATAAATAAATAACAAATGCTTTATTTTTAACAAGGAGTCCCATAAATTCCTGTCTCCCCTAAATTTAAGATTTTATATATCACCCAAAATATATTTTTTTCCCCTGAGTAGAAATTTTTCAAATTTACACAATATTTCTCTATCTCCTTTCTTTTTTTTTTTTTTTTTCTTTTTTTCTTTTTTTTTTTTTAATTTTTAATGAGGTAATCACTATTGTTTAAGTTAACACTGTGTATTATATTTGGAGATTACTGAAATCAAATCGAATGAACGTGAAATGTTCATTGACTATTTATGCCGTACTTGTTTTTTAATGGTATTTCCGATCATCCAAACTGAATACCTAGCTACGAAACCATACTAACTCATAATGAAAAAACCATCCTGAAACAAAGAAGCGAAACAAAAATCAAGTTGAAAAAATTAGCAATATTATATGTGTATATATATTTATATAATTAGTTACACATTTTTAGTAATTCTATCATAATAATAACAATAAATCACACGTGGTTAGTAAATATATAAGAAACTTTTTTAAAAGACAAAATGCATCAATAAAGTTAGAATTAGCCAAAAAAAAGTCAGATGGCGAATGTCAGACCTCAAACATAGCAAAATTATGAGCTATATAATTCCCTGCTCGATTGATCCAATAGAGTTTACGTCCCAAGAAGGACGACTGCAACACTTCTTCTTTTATATATATATATATATATATATAAAAAATCGTCCCAAATCGGAAATTTTAAAAAAAAATCCGCTCAAACCCCTTTGTCGTTTTTGAAAAATATTATTTTTGGACATTATCACATGCCAATAACTAATTGTTGTTGAATGATCATATATTTGCCTAAAATAACATTATCTCCCCCACATTCAGTATTCATTGACGATGCCTATAAAAGAGATATACTCACAAACTTTCAAATATAGTCTAAATCCATATTCCACGTAATTTTTTCCGTGCAATCAAGTTCTTTCTTGATTGAAATCAACAGTAATCAGGGCGTTGATTGCATGAATTTCCGCAGGATGAGAAATTTGTCTTTGTGGTATTTTATACCTGCAATAGCCAACATATGCAAATCATATTCACAATCATTGCATATCATGTAGTATAATTTTGCAGTCTCATTCCCTAAAAAAATTTGTAGTCTCAATATCTTCTATAAAATTATAAAAGTATAATTACGATCACGTTTACCAACTCGGCGCTCATTCTATTTTATTATATAGTACGTCACTTGCGTGACACCCGAGTATTGTAGTTCATCGATAGAAAATGATCTTTGTATAGATTATTATAATCATCATCTTATTTTCTTATTTATTATAAAAAGATCTATAAACAAACATATCATTTTTTCATTACTTTTATATGTTGATTATAATTTTCACTATATTATTATACTAATATAAATATATCAACTCTTATTATCTATTTATGTTAAGAGCGTTGCTTAGGTGCATCATATGCACATTAGTACTATTGTGCACCACTCATATAGTATTTTCTTCGTGCATTTAAGGTATAGTTGATTTACTCATACAGTATGATTGATTTACTCTTACAGTATACCACTATCAGTATGGTTGATTTACTCATACAGTATGGTTGATATACTGACTAATACAGTATGGTTGATTTGTTCATATAGTATTGTAGCGCACAATAAATCTATTGTACATCTTCTGCATACAAATTTTTAATTTATGTTAAATATACAAATCGTACATCGCACGGGGTGATACTAGTTAATATTCAAAAGTAGCACAGGGCAAGCCGCTGAACAAATTAAACTAATTCTTATAAACTATAATCGATATAATGTTGTGATGACTAATTTGCAGGCGATGATATTTTGTATTTTATTATTATGTAAATCTCAAAAATAAATTAGTGTATTTAAAACAAACTTGAAGTAATAATTTTTTTTTAGGGTGAAGTAATAACAATAATTTTGATTCAATGTGAATGTATTTTGCTGGAATTAATTTGTTAATAAACGATAGGAAAACTCCAATTATCTTTAAGTAAATCGAACTATATTGCGATGTTCTGAAAATTTCAAGTCAAATCGTCCGAAAGAAACAATAACCATACCATACTATCTCACTGTGTATTTTAGTGTAGTTTAGGGTAATAATTTTAAAAATAACAGAAGATTAATATATATATATATATATAATTTGCTATGAAATATTATAAATTATATTGTATAATAACTCAAATTATCTGAACTGAAACAAACTGAATTGGTTGTTATGTTAGATTTGAATTTCAAATCAAATCATTTGAAAGAAACAATAATTGCACCATACCATCAATAATCGTACCATATTGTCCCACCATTTTGGTATAATTTTGGGTATCAATTTTAGAATTAAATAAACCGAAGATTGATACGCACCTGAAAATTTTCAGATCTCCAAACTGAACGTATCGTACACTCTTAGTTAAATTTTCAGATCTCCAAATTGAGTTGTATCGTACCTAGTATTTTTATTTTGTTTTAGTACAATCCTGAGCAGGAGGAATTTAGAGATTTAATTAAATTTAATCCCTATCGTACAATTTGAATTACAAAGTGCTATACTAACTAAGCTATAATCGAGCCGCGCATGGAAGGGACATAGTGAAATCAATAAAACATAGCCATGCCAAAAAGACACGGACACCACACCATATTCAGTAGTGTACCATGGGATACAATTCTCGTAATACTTAACTATGATATATGATATGATAAACAATATGATGGGCGGTATTTAATACTTTTACTTGTCTGTTTTCATGATATATATATCGAGTCAAACCAACAATGATTTTACACAAAATACATACAATAATTAACAATCGGTGGGAGTCATAGGTTGGCCATCTTAAACCTATTTCATCGCCACTAAGTTTGTGACATTTAACTTAAATTAATATAGTTGAGATGTCTTAATCTATTGTGTAAGAGTGTTTTATGCTAAATTATAAAGATTATCTTGTAATTAGGGGAGAGATGTCCTATAATTTGTGGTCAAATTTTGTTGATTGGAAGAATTAACCGAACATGACTTAATCGTCTTTGAATGGGTATAGCTTCCCAACCACTGCTTCAATATATAATAATAATATCATAAAACCTGAATCCGACCAGCAAGGAATTGGAACTCTATGTGAAGTCAAAAAATTAAATAAAATCATGGCCAACCAATCTCATAGGACTAGTATTAAGGTATTTAATGAGAGACTCTTTTTCTTTCTTCTTTGTTAATCCTTTTCTTTAAGCGGGTGAATTTATACAGGAAAAAATGTCATTTACATAAAATATACTCCCTTCATTTTATTTTAATTGACGTCTTAGCTAATTAATAATTTTTCTAATTAACTATTTATATAGATATTTTTTACTACTCTCAGTTCTGTAATATATCTTAGTTTTCAACTATCATACCAGAGAGAGAGGAGGTGGATAATTTCTGGGGACGTGATTTTATGTGTTTATATATTTTTAATATGATAATTACATCCCTTTATTTAATGATTATATTATATGCATCTAAGTATTTTTAACAGAGTAGTTCATTGAGATTTAACTATAATAAATGACTATAAATAGATACATAATATATTAATAAGAAATTTTAGAAATGTATATCAAAGGCTAATAATCATTTTCGGTCCCATAAGTATTTGTTTTTCGATTTTGGTCCCATAAGAATTTTTTTTTTTTAATTTAGTCTCATAAGTGCTAAAATTGTCCAATTTAAGGACAATTTTTGCCAGAAAACACTAAATTGGCCGGAAATAATCACGTGCATGTCACGTGACGCGAATAATTAGTAAAATCCGGCAACTCGTAATGACGTGGCAAAAAATAGTTGAGTTTGACTTTTTTTTGTCGAATTATATTCAAAATAAAACTATCATCCATGTTATTTATAAAAAAAAATTGAATTATTTGTAGAACAATATTACACTAACCCAATTAAATATCAGATAAAATGGAGGACGGCTTTTTATCTGACAATACACACAATTGCATTTTTACACTAACCCAATCACATTATTTATAAAACAATATTACACTAACCCAATTGAAAGATGTCTTATCATTATCTTCTTTGTCATTCATTCCCAATTTAAATAGAGGCTCAATTGCATTATTTATAAAACAATATTACACTAACCCAATTAAAAGATGTTTTTATCATCATCTTCTATCACATTCCCCATTAAAATAGAGGCCTCCAAAATAGAAAAAATGTGATTGTGTGTATTGCAAGAAGAAAACCGTCCTCTATTTTATCTAATGTTTGATTGGGATAGTGTAATATTGTTTTACAAATAATTTTATTTTTCTTTAATGAATGGATAATAATTTTATTTTGTATTTAATTTGACAAAAACAACAGTCAAACTCGGCTAATTTTTGCTATGTCACTACAAGTTGCCGAATTTTACTAATTATTTGGGTCACGTGACTTGCACGTGATTATTTTCGGCCGATTTAGTATTTTTCGTCGAAAATTGTCCTTAAATTGGATAATTTTAGCACTTACGAGACTAAACTGAAAAAGCAAATACTTATGGGACTAAAATCGAGAAAAGCAAATACTTATAGGACAAAAAATATTTTTTGGCCATATATCAAAAGATTTTTTCATAATGCAAAATTTTGAAATGGCACATTATTTGAAGTACTTGCTTGTTTTATACTTCCTTCGTCCCGACTTAATTTGCCTACTTGCCTTTTTGTTTGTCCCAAATAACTTTGTTAGCCCATAAATGGAAACCAAAGTCAAAGATAAAAATGACCAAATTTCCAAACAATTACAAAATTCTATTAATTAACCTAATTAAAACCTAATTAACTAAACATTAATTTAACTAAATCTCCATTACAACCCTAATACTATGATATGATTTTTAACACCCCCCAACCTAACCCTCCCCCACCCCTCCCATTCCCTACTCTCGAATCTTCTCTCACTCTCTCTCTCTAAACCCTAGTTCTAACAGTTCATCTCCCCCCCTCCCCCTTCTCTCTCTCACTCTATCATCACGCCGTTCTTCCAGATCTCTTCCAAATCTGGTTGAACCCTGCGATACCTTCTCTCTGTTATACCATGGATGATTCCTTCGAAGAATCGGCAGAGGGTTTCATATTTTACTCTGATGAGTCTTTTGTTGATGAAACTTAGTTGGATGAGGTGGATTCCGTTTGATCGGAAGCATTGGAAGCTCTCCCGGCGAGGATCGATGTTTCCTCCTCTGGATTTGGGTTCTTCGAAACCCCCAAACTGCGAAGGCATTTCTTCGCATGCCTGGCCATTTGTGTCCCGTTGGTTAAAAGGTTAAAAGTTTTCGTTCTTAGCTGTTTATGTTGGAATATTGCTATATTTGTGCATGGCCATCTGTCTTCCTTTTTGTTGTTTGTGTTGAAATATTGCTATATTTGTGTTCGACTATTAGTTGTTCAAAGATGAGTGCTTTAAAAAACCCCAAAAAAAACTGAAAAAAATCTGGAAATAAGGGTTTTTGTTGTCTGGTTTTTGGAAAACCCTAATTACAGTTATTTTCAACAAGTTTTCAATTCTAGTCGGGGATTTCATGATTCTGAAAACCCTAATTTGTGAAACCCCCAAAAATTGTCTTGTTGAATTTGTTGTAGGTGGTCTGTTCAAAATGATGTGTATTGTCCCTGATTGAATTTTGCTACCTAATGAATAATGTGGGTTAATCAATTGATTAATGTTTTTGGGTGCCTATTCAAAATGATATGTTGTTGCATGCTGGTTAAATCTTTTGCTGAAAATTGATGATTGTATGAGCTTCCTTGGTGGCCTGTTCAAAATGATGTGTTTAAGCATGCTGATTGAATCTTTTGCTGAAAATTGCTAATTGTGTGAGCTTCCTTGGTCGCCTGTTCAAAATGATGTGTTTAAGTATGCTGATTGAATCTGTAGCTGAAAATTGCTGATTGTGTGAGCTTCCTTGGTGGCCTGTTCAAAATGATGTGTTTAATGAATGCTAATTGAATCTGTAGCTGCCCTACACAAATGTTGTTTAACTTTTATTCTGAAATAGAATCGAATAGGTAATGATTGTAGTAGCTTAAACTAGTCCATTGGGACTAGTTTAATGTTGCCATCATCTCCATTGGTTAATTAGGTTCTTCCCAATGATGATTGTGTTCTGAGGCAAAAAAAAAAAAAGAAAAAAAAAATAACATACAAACATGCAATGAAACTTTGATTATCACTTTAATGTAATCAAATTATTTACAGTTTAAGCAAAGTGAACACATCGTTTGTGTTTACACTGTAAACAACATAACAAAATGTTAGTGTTTTCCTGCACTGATTCACATATACCCTAAATCTGTCATGATCCCTCCTATGTCATATGTGTGTTGTTTGTTCATTTGCGAGCAAATGCTCAATGGTTTCCTTTACAAGTTGTTCTTCAACCTCGACTGCAGTTGGTAGTGAATCTGTTCTTGTTTGTGCAGTTTTCTTGATGTGTGGTAATTTGTAGTTGTTCCCTCCTTTTACCTTCATGACTTCCACCATGCATGCTTGTAAACTTAGGAAGATGTTGTTTAGCTTGGTTGTTTCAAGTTCTTCATAAGAATGAAGAACATTGGCTACCAAATCATCCACATTGTAGCTTCTTGTTTCTATCTGCAAAGATTGAATAGCTCTGAAATAGCCTAAGTCTAAGACATTGGTGTCTGGTGAGTTTAAGGGTTAGCATATAAGCTTAATATCAAAGCCATCAGAAGTGGTTGCCCTTCTGAAATCTGGATCAGAATTGGTTAAGTGTGATCTTGCATTGTCTTGTTGAATGATGATTTGTTTGCTTGCATGTGTTGGCCACTTTGCCTTGATTACTGGAATAATCTGAATTTTTTGTCCATATAATGAAATAGTGTGTATTGAATCACCACAAATATATTAATAATGTCACCAATTTAGCCCAATTATTAGTGAAAATAATAGGGCAGATTTAGGGGACTTACTACAACATAAAACTAAATAATAAAAAGTTTCTGATAGTAAAAGAGTTACTGGTACACGTGTTCCGTGCACGCACTTTAGGGCACTTTTAGTGTCAATAATGTGCATAATCACGTGTATTTAGTGCTTTTATACTCTCATGGGCAAAATAATGCGTTTGTGCTGTTTTTGTGTTAAGACAGGTGAAAAAAGGGCCGAAAAAGAACATCAAAAGACCGCGGAGTCGAGGGATTGATCGAGGCAACAAAAGGAAGGGCTAGCTGAAGATCTCGGCCGAGATGAGTCTCCAGGGTATTCATGAAGAATTGAACAAACTGAAGATCTCGGCCGAGACAAACAACGCATCTCGGCTGAGATGTGTTTCCAGAGTATTTCAAGGCTTTTCACAGGACCAAGATCTCGGCCGAGATGCAATCCAGTCTCGGCCGAGATGAGTCAAGCCCTAGCCAGCCCCATTTTTCCCCTTTTTACGTCTCGGCCGAGATCTACCTTCGACCTACCAACCTGGAAAATCCTTTTTCACATATCGGCCGAGACACACTTCCGTCTCGGCCGAGATTCATTACTCTATTTTGAAATCCTGAATGCGTTTTTGCCTATTTTTTACTAGCACTTTCTCCCCTTATATATATATATATATATATATATATATATATATATATATATATATATATATATATATATATCATCCCATTCGAATTTAACCTAACTTTTGATACCTTTTTTATACTTTGAAAGCACTATTCAGCCACCAAAGCCACCAAGGAAGGAAGATTGGACAAGAGATTGAAGGATCATCTTCTCCAATTGGCATCTTTGGATTCATCCATATCAATATCATGTTTCTTTATTTTTCTACTTATTTCCTTATTGTATTAGTTAATATGGGTGGCTAGCACCCTTTAGTTCATCCTTGATCATTGTGGAACCTTGAGTTGAAGACATTGATGTGATTATTGCGGTTAATGTTACCGAGATTATTGTGTATTCAAGTGTTTTGTGTTATTGAGTCATATTTATGAATTGATTATTGGATTGATCACCCTTTAAGGGATTTGTGAATGTGTTGCTAGAATAGGAAATTACTATCCGTAATTGTAGAATTTTCGATTCCCGTGTAGCAAACAATAGATTTATTTATTGGTGATAACACAAAGTTCAACTACTAAAACCGAGCTTGCGAGTTTTATGTTGAATTTATCTCGTTGTCCTAGTGTTTAATGCATTTGGTTATTGAATCTAAGAGAGCTTGTTCGAGGATTCGATTAAATTGAATAGGGTTAGTCGAAGAGCTTATTTTGATTAACTAAGATTAAGGGATAACAAGGCTATTAGAGCTTGTTAATAGCCTTGAGATAAGGGCTTGAATCACAATTTAATCGGGCATTAACATACTTGTATCAATTGTCCAAGACCAAGGGGAAGCATGATCAAGGGTGGATTGTTTTATTACTTGAAAACCAAAACTGAAAAAGATCTCTTCTATTGTCTTTGATTAATTGTTTCTTTGAATTCGAATGTTAAATGCTTTTAATTTCGTTTAGTTGCCTTTATTTGTTACTAGTAGATTGTTAGTCCCTTATCAAATCCCCCAACCTTTATTGCTTTCTTAAGTATTTACTTCTTGCATATTTAATTATAAATTGCTTGGCATCGGAATCAAAACTGTTCGGCCGTTCCCTGTGGGATTGACCCTTATTGACCATTCTACTAATAGGATAGTTGATAAGGTTTAGTGTATTCTTTATACACAATTAATTTGGTACTGTTCAACGACTCGTACCAGTTACCTTCTCCAAAAGGTAGCTCTTTATCACTGCTTTGTTTATGGAATCAATTGTCTTTGAAACCATTGTTCCTTTAGCTCTATTGGCACTGTTTTTTGTGCGTGGTTCTTGGGTAGTGAATGGAAAAATGTCAATCTTCCCATCAATTATCAATTCCCCTGCCTCTGTGTATCTGGCCTTGCCACAGGACACATGAACATTACCTTTGTTATAAACCTGTTGCTCTTGGATGCCCTATAGGGGTCTTCTTCTACTGCCAGTTTGTATGCCCTTTCAGTTGTCCTTTGCATATAAAACCACTTCTCTTCTATGTGAATGACATTGTGCATACTTTCATAACTGATTTTTTTATTGCTACTATGTTGGTGCAAAAAACAGAGGCTGTATTGCAGCATTTGCAGTTTGTTTGAATATGTAAGTTGAGGCTTGATTGTATTGTGTAAGCTTTTACTGTGCCTAATTTCACCCACCTGCCCACTTGACTCTTGCTCACTTCTAGCTCTTTAGCTAATCTTATGGTTGTGCCTCTTTTGGCAAAGGGTATTACTTTCGTTGCTTCTTCATCTAGCTTTAGAATATTAGATGAAGGTGACCGAGGCCTTACCTCTGGAAATGATACGGGTAATCCCTCTGATATCTAATTTTTTGCAGCTTGCCAAATGAACCGAATAGTTCGAACCGAAACTTCAAATGATGCTGCAAGTTCTTTAGTTTTGCCATTCTTCAAAACACCACGATTGTTGTTTGCAAGAAGGGTTTGAGCTATAAGAAGTCGATCTGGTGAAGAAAGATTTTTGCCTTTACGATTGTTTGTCAGTTTGTAATTTTAATTTCTGAAATTGAATTTTCTGTTTCAAAGTGCATTCAATGCATTTTTAGTGATATTTATAGAGTTAGTTAGATAGAGATTTAAATGCATGTTAGGTTTGAGAGGAAAATTTTATAATCTAATTTCAGTTAGTTTTGGGAAAGGAATTCTGTAATTGTAAAATTTGGTGGGAATTTTTCCCCCAAATTTTTGAATGAAAATTTGGACAAATTTAGTGTTATTTTCAATTCTGTTACAGTTTTTTTTTTTTTTTTTTCTAAGTCTGGATCAGTATTTCAGGTGGTTTTTTTTTTTTTGTTAAGTCTGAAAATTATTGTTCATGTGATTGAAGATTAGATAAAGGGAGGGAAATGTTAACACACTAATTTCTCCTTTAAAAACTGATCAAAAAAAGCTGAAAATTCAAATATTTGGCAGTCAACTGTTTTTTCTTAACCTCCGTGTCCGGTCAGAGTAGGCATATTAAGTCGGGACGGAGGGAGTATCATATACAAATTATACATTTAAGCCTTTTTGGTTTAAAGTAGTTGAGAATACATTAATTATCCCAAGTAATTGTATGTTTGGTAATTTAGTCAAAAGTTCAGGAATGATAAGGGGACTGGTCCAAACTCATGCTTATTGTTCAACAGTTGGGACAAATTGTTTTAACCAACATGCTGAGATAATTTAAATGCAGTAATTAATTCCACTTTTTTACTATGATAATTACATGGTGCAATCCTACTCTATTTTATATTTCAAACTATAACATACTTACTAATAACCTTATTGTATTATATTTATTTCATATATCACAATCTGAAGACCAAACAACGCCTTAATATGAATGATGACATACCAATTGATTTAATGATTAAAATATATAAAATATAAACAATGACAGGGGATTCCGGCAGGCCAATCCCTCGCTTGGTTGGGCTGATCTACGCCCTAGCTGCCTCTTCATTCTCCACATCCTTGCTTTGCAGGGTTCCTCGTTTACTGGCCGCTAGGATATCGCCTAATCTTTTTAGTATGTTCATAAGAATTCATGAAATTTAATGACTAAATTCTTCATTAATGACACTAATACTATGTTTGGATGGAATAATATCAAAATAGATTTAAAAATCTCAATCCATTGATATTGTTTCAATTTTCATGGATATATATAGATATCCAACACTTTCATTTCAAGCTATTTTTTTAAAGATTTGATTGAATATCAAATCTTACATAGTGTTTTACCAACCGAGATATAAAACTAGGTGAAATATGGTTTTCTGAGACAACAAAAAGTTATCTCAACTTATGAATATTTATCACAACTTTACTATTAGAGACAACATGTCGTCAATTATTAGTCGTTTTAATAACTCGGATGCAAATAATATATTTGACACGATAAAAGTGATATCAAATGCGGCTCAGATTTTTGTTAACAAGTAATTGTCTCTTATAGTAATCTAAAAATTCTCAAATAATTTGTAGAGAGTTTTGTGACAAGTGATCACAAATAACTTATTATGAGTGACCACAATTATAATCTCAAAAAATGTATCACAAAAAATCTTTTTTTTTTTAATTAATTCCCCAGACCCCATTTATATTGAGTGAATTTAAAATCTATTTATCATTCTAAATCCATATATTTTAAATCCCTTCGTCTAAATACAACCTGATATTTGTAATTTTGATTGCAAAATGCTAGTTAATAAATCCTGCATTCATGAAGTACCAAACGAGCAATAATGTAGCAATTAAACAAAAATTAGGGTACTCATAGGTAAGACAAACTCAAATTAGAGAAGTAACTAGTGTCCATAATGACCACCAAGAACGAACAGACTTATAGGTACCCAAGGACGGTTTTAGGTTTCATAAATGTCCTTTTTTTAAATAAAAATTCGTACAATTTAACTTTCGGATGGATCTGAGGATTATATGAAGTTTTTCATGAAAATATATTACTTTTATATTGAAAAATATTATTTGTTCTAAAAAAAATTATTAATTACATTTTGACATAATATATTTATTCGGAAAAAAAGAAAAATTTCAGCATAAATACTAAAACTTTTCAACATAATATATTTTTTAAAATATATAATATCTTTTAATATAATCATTAATATATATATATATATATATATTAAAAAATTCCATTAATATGTAATGAAAGGATTTAAAATCCATATAAAAGATGTAGAAGAATACTAATATTGCAATATATTACCTCCGTCCCAATTAAATTTGTCATACTTGTTTTATTGATTCGTCTCAATTAATTTTGTAATCCTATAAATGGAAATTAATTCTCATAAATTTACCCTTAATTTTCATCTTTATAAAAGTCAAAGAAAAAGTAAATTTTTTTTTTTTTAATATTCGTGCTGATCAGAATTGCAAATTTAACCGGAACAGAGGAGTATTTTATGGTTGTTAATTGCTATCCATCTAAAAATTGCACACTTCCTTCCTAAAATAACTGAACTAAAAGCGAATATTAGGATGAGGAATTGTCTACTGTTAAGTGCAGGGGAAGCAGGCTAATCGGGACCCTATAATGTCCTCTTATTAGGAAACACAAAACTGGGTGGGCCCCTACACCACCCACCACCGACGTTGATGTTTTATCAACTACGCACAATTTACGGTGCTGATCCTCCCTGTTCCTTCACTTACATACATGGACGCTCACCTTCTCACTTCTCATTTTCCAACATTTACAATTTCCACCCCACAGATTTAGGTATTTTAGTTTTTTTTATTTTTTTTAATTCCTCCGTCAACTGATGGTTTAGTGAAAAAATATAGGGTATGTTTGGTTGGGTTTGGTCCAACCTCTCCCAGGGCCGGTACAATGTTTCAAAGGGCCCGGTGCGAAAAAAAAAATGAGGTCCATTTGAGAGAACAGAGCAAAAATAATGCGCGTTTGCACTGTGGGAGAAAGAATCAAACTCACGACCCTACAAAGGGCACTCAAAGTTCTCGCCCAAGCCTAACCAACTCCACTACAACACCAACTGTGATATCTTTTTATACAATGTTTTAACATATCATGTCTACAACCTACAGCTACTGAAAAACAAATATAACGCTATGCGGTATCAAACCTAAGACCTCATTAAAGCGCAACACTTTCCCTGACAGCACCAACCATCTAAGCTAACGTAGGTAATGTTAAAATTACTCATCCGTAATAAATATATGACATATATACATACAAACATATACATAAACAACATTAAAAAAAATTCGAGGGCCCTGGTCGGCGGGGGGCCCGGTGCGGCGGCACCGCCTCGACCGCGCCAGGGCCGCCCCTGACCTCTCCTCATATTTGTTTACACATGTTGATCCAATCACTACAAATCACCATAAATTTCAATACCACTTTAATCATAAAATCAATCATTATTAACAAACTTTTACACACATCACATCATATTTTATAATTAAAAGTTATATCTTACACTATAACTACTACCCGAACTATTCAAACAAACATCAAGTTTTTACCCTCTCAACCACTAACTCCAACCGCTATCCTCAGTCAACAGTACATCAACCACCTCACCCCCAACCAAACATGCACATAAAATAAAAATAAGCATATAAAATCTTACATAAATAAATTAAGTATGTGTTTGAGCATTTTCTTGAATGGGATTTCCTTCTTGTCCCAATTTGATTATAATTTTTCCTTCTAAAAGGAAAGGAGAACGTGTTCGAACCCGTAATCTTTATCATAAATCGGTGAAGTGATACCACTAAAATATTAAGGCGTGGACAAGTGCACATTCTACTTTACTATCTATATAAATATAACAACAAAATGTATTATTTCTACATTTGGAAAATAAGGTATTTTACCATCCATTTGCACTACTATTTTCGGAAATAAAAAATCATTTCATTTTAAGATTTGGCTGTAAATATTAATTTATGGCTGGTCCACTGGCCTCCATTTTTTACTCCAATAAATTAGAAAAATGGTTTCCTTACTAACCAATATGGTAAAAATTGAATCAAATCCCAATTTTTTCTGAAGTTAGGATACCCCTCCCTACAACTAAGGAACTAATATGTGTATAGATTTAATTAACAAAATAAAATCTCTTAATTTTAGCAACTGAATATCTTTCAATATTTGACAGAAAACATAACTTATTTAATTAATTCATGAATCTGTTGAGATATTCCCTTAATTTTGAAAATAAATCAAATCCTAGATGTGTTAGTTTAAATACTGGATCAATTTTTTTTCCATAAAAACACCAGTTTTGAGAAGTAACACGAGTAGAAGGCATGAACATATGAGGATTGACGATCGGCAATCATCTCTGAGGCATTAATATGCAAATGTTAATGTGGCATAGCTCGGAAATAGAAGCTCTAAAATACCATGGTTAAGGTATAGAACCTGAATCACTTTTATTTGCTATCTTCTTTGTTTCAGCAATAATCTTGAAGCAGTAGCCTTAACATGTTTTCAGTTATTTCCTTCAATAATTTTAAGGTTTTTATCGATACATTTTATAATCCTTTTCAGACGTGTTGACTTAGATCAATCTTCAAGGCACTTCATTATTTTTCTTTTGATAGGTCATTCGAATTCTTAGAATAGAGGTTTTTTGTTGAATTTTGTTATTGTTATTTTTGTTATAAAGAATGAGTTTAGAAGTGTAAAATTTGATTATGAGAAGTTGTCAACACGCAACTTCTATTAACTTTTGACTTTAAAGTCACTTTATTTTCAGATACTATCAAATTATGATTTGTCCACAAAAATCAATTCAAATCATTTCTCTAAAAGCACAATTATTTGCAGATATCCCTAAATCTCTATTCACATAATAGATAAACAAAGATATTCACATAATAGATGAACAAAGAAACATATATAAAAAATAGGACACAAACGAAGGTTTAGAACATTAGACATAGTCATTAAAAAAAATATTTCCAAATTATCTATCAATATTTTCTTTAAAAGTACCTAATCAACATTCCTCTCTAAGTGACTAGGCTACATGTTTTCACACTCTTCTTCAAATAAATTTCTACCATTTGATCAATCAACTCTAATATTTTCAAATAAATTATTACAATAAGTAATAATTAGGATATTAAAGTTATTGGGCAAACTCGACCCAAAATTTTATCGTGTCTAATCAGGTTGACCCGATAACGATCCGAGCTCGGTAAACGTCCGTCCGAACTCAAAATTATCATACGTGTTTGTGTCGTGGTAACGGGTCGTGTCGAATTTTGACACCCCTAATTTCTTAACACTAAATAAAATGGCATTGTTGTATTTAAAATAAAATTATTTAAGGTCTTTCCCGTGCATCGCACGGGGGAACATACTAGTTGAAAATAGAAGGATGATTCAGATTCTGATGAGTGTCCTATTGAGGTGTTGCCATCTTTATTAACAATCTACTACAACTCAACCTACAAATAAAATATCCATTTTTCTCTCATCCACATACACCGCCTACTTTACAACTCAACTCCAACTTTTTTATACTTTATTAACAACCTATCCCAACCCAACATTTTAATAAATATTAAGTTATTTGATCCACATACACAACATATTTCCTTGCCAAGCCAATATTATAGAGTTACTATTTAATAATTGCACATTATTTTGTGAACATTTTTTAATATATTTAAAAAATTTAACATTTTAATTCCACAATTACAATAAGAGAGAATTTCAACTCTATGTCAAAAAAAGAGAGAATTTGAGATGGAGAGAAAATAGAGAGATCCAAATTTTAATTCAAAATATGTCAACATTAGGCTCTACTTGTAGAGAAAAAAATAGGAATTTTGATTAATTTTTTAATTTTTTAAAAATAAAAATTATGTCATTTATTTATCATCTAATCTATAACCAATAAATAATTTAATACAACAAGTTAAAATTGGACATGTGACAGGTTGTAAGGATGACTTGGGTTGTGGAGTGGGTTCGTTGACCAACCCGTCCCACAAGCGGTAGTGCGATTAAATTTCATTATTAATTTTTGTTTAATTTTTTTATCATTTTGCTATGACCCATGGCTTGAGGAAACCAATAAAGACAATTTTATTTATTTGATTCTTCTCTAATCAAGTTTTTCTTTTTCTTTTTCCTTCGAAATTTAAAGGTCATATAATTTTTTCGTCTCAACTCGATTTTTTATGAAAAATATATCAAATTAATACTCTTTTCACGATCTTCAATTTGACATGCATGATGCATATATAATTAAAATATTAATTTTAAGTGTAAAATATATTTTTAGGATGTTTATGATATATTTTTATATTTAAGCATTTATGTTTAAAATTAAAATATGATATAATTTTAAAATTAATATTTTTAACGTATTAAAATTATTTACATTTTTTTTAGAAGATTATAGTTATTTCTCTTTATTTTACATTTTAATAGTCTTAATAATTTTTTGATAGTTTGAATTATTTTTTAAAAAAATTGATTAAAAAAAATAAATTAGTTAAATTTACACTTTACAGTGGAAAAACTTAGATATATTTATTATATTTTTTTGTTTATTAAATTAGTGTTCTTTATAATTTTGTGAAAAAAAAATTAAGTTAACTACAAAAATAGTAAGTCGGTTATTTTTTATTTGAATATGACATGATAATATATTTTACCACTGATATACTTAAGTAACTAATATGTTTATGGTTTCTTATACTTCTTATTATGTTATTCAATATATGTGGCTTTCAAAATATAATATATATATATATATATATATATATATATATATATATATATATATTATAATTGAAGTACACTACTTTTAGTAAGTGAACTATTTCCCACCAAAATTTATAGTTACTAAGTATAGAATTATTTTGGAAGTTAGAATTTTTTAATATTCTATCAATTAAAATAAATTCAAATTGATATAGTACGTATATTATGTATAATAACTCTAGATATAATTTTAGTTATAAATAAATATATACGAATGATACTACTTTCCTTAATCCAAAAGAAAAGGTAGTGTTTGATTAGACTATGATTCTTTTTTTATTTAATTCAAAAAGACTAAACGTTGAACCAACGTTTCTTTCTATCACAACCGCATCTTTAATTCACAAAATTCATAATTGATTAAAGTTATTTTCGTCTTATTCATGCTTACGTTTAAATACAAGCGGAACTATTACAAATAGTTAAAATATAATTAACAATCTTCTAAAAAAAGAGGCATCTTTTAGCATATAATGTCGTTTAGCATATAATTATTTTTTGAAACAGTCGGACTCAGTTCAATCTATCAAAAAAATATTCTTTTCGAAAAAAAGAAGATAAGCTATCATATACATATATTGTGTAGCACTTATTTCGCAAACCCTTATCTCATATTCCTCATTTTGAGGAGCTGAATTTCAAATTTGTAAATAAAATCTCAAAAATCCGATATTTACGATAGTAGTTCACTATTTTTTCCATTGCTGAGAAAAATAAGGTAACTAAAAAAAAAATTCAATTAGTTATATATTAATAACCGCCGTGTTTATCGTAATTTTCTTTCCGAAAAAATATACACTTCATATTTTATTTTTGAAACCATATATCATAATTTCTGGATTAAAATATATTGATTGTATCTTATTTGATCAAATTTTACAGTTAAAATAAGATATAAAGAAATGAATGTTTAATATTTTCTTCGTTGAATCAAAACACCAACGATATTCGTTTGAGTTGTTGTGTGAAACCCTAATATTAGAGGGATATACATATATATTGGAGCGATTTGTTCCAATAATTGAAGATGCACTATAAATCCACTTGATCTGAATTTTTTCTCCATCCCCCTCCAAAATTCGTTGTGTCTCAACAGGTGCATTATGCTATTGTACTCCCGACAATGCTTATTATCATCACCTGATCTTTTCAATGTCAGTTCTCAACATGGTTTGAATATTAGGCATGTCAAGTTCTTTGAGAATCCTCTCCTTGTTTTATATTACCAATGTGAAGTTTTATATATACTTCATACTCTACTCATTAATTTTTTTTCACTGATAATTGTTTATATTGTTATGATTGATAATTTGTTTGCCAAGATATTGCTTAGGGATGACCCATAGCAACAACAATGTGGCGGTCAATTTTTTTGTTCAGATCCTCCAATCAAGAACAACATATTCCTCCTCTTAAAAGGTCCAGATCTTCTACATGTAATTACTCAATTATTTTTCTTTCTTTTCTAATATTTTTTCTTCTAATTTTCAATGATATGTTGCCTTTAGTGATTGAATGAATTTATATTCAGTTCAAATATAATTATTTCCTTGCATTGAGTTAATATGTTGGATTGATTATTCATAAATCTTTGGCACAGTTATTTTCTCTGAACAAAAGTCGATATATTTTATTTTTTCTTTATTGAGTAGGGGTATAACAATTTTATGTTGATTTATTTACACTATTATGTATCTCCTTCCCTTTTCCATTGTTTGTGGAAGAAGCTTGGTGATTCATTGGGAGAGAGAGAGACCTACTAGTGGTAAGTGTTTATTTTTCATATTTCTTTTTTTTTTTAATTTTTTCTTAGTTTATGTCGTGTTTTTTCTTTCAATTTTCTTTAAACAAGACGAATAACAAATGAACCATAAAATTTTGTTGGTCAAGTAAATATAAAATTTTAGGGATGGGATGTTCATGTACTATAATATTATCTATTACTAATTAGAATATCTATTTTTATTGGTGGACGGGTGGTTTTGCAGAAAACAAGTAGTCTGACTTAAGTGACTATAAAGATATTAATTGAAAATATTATTGTACGCATTAAAAATAAATTAATCTATACATTTTATCATCTATTTGTATGTATGCGTGTGTCTGTACATATATATATACACACACACACATACATACATAGAAATAAAAGCATGCGTCTACCTGAAATTAAATGTTGAGTGTTTTTCCTATTTTTACTTGCTAAAATTGTTGACCACGTTAAAATATAGTAATACATATTAATAGTTTCAATTTGACAGTTATGAGTACATTTATTTATACAAAGTATGGAAATGTAATGATTTTTGGAATTATATCAGTTTTTCCTTAGAGGTCGTTGATACATCTTCAAGAATTCAAAGATATGTTTTTTTTTTTTTTTTTTTTTTTTTTTGTCTTTTGTTCTTCTTATAAATAGTAGCATACATTAAAACAAATTAATTTAAGGAAAATAATATCGTTTGCATGTGACCATTTCACACATTTGGTAGCAAAAAATAAAATAATTATGTAATTAAAATTCATGTAATGACTCAATGACTTTTTTCTAATTTTGGAAAATACAATGATTTACAATGAAAATTATACTGAAGATAAAGACAAAAAACGTTTTTTTTTTTTTTTTTTTTTTTTTTTGAGAGCATAATACTTGGTTTCCTTAGGTCCATGACTAAGACGCCTTACAGGAAAATCTTATCGTCATACATTGAGTGAATGGTGAAAAATATAATTTTAGTCCTGTAAGTATTAGACACTTGCATTTTTAGTTCTGTCCGATGAGCCTTTTGCAATTTTAGTCCCATAATTTATAATTTTTCGTAATTTAAGGACAAATTTGGCCGAAATTTTTCAAAACCAACGGAGCAAGTCATGTGACTAGCATGTGACCTATAAAATTGGGGATCTTCGTCTGTGAATGACACGTGGCAACATCACATCCATTCAAATATTAATAAAAAATTGATTTTCACATCCTATTTTGAAATGACAAATAATCAACTAATTTCCATATCATTTCATATTATCTAAAACATATCTGGGAATACAAAAGAATAGAATTAGAACTTCCAAATATAAAATTAGAAAGCCAAACAAATTCAAAAATATAATGGAAAATTAAAGAAAAAACTGAGAATTTCGAGAAAAGATTAATAGAAAAATCTAATCACACAAGAGCAAGCGATATCAGGTTAAACAAAATTTTCATTTCTTCATCCACAAACCTTTGTGTGATTTTGACAAAACAAAGAAAGAAAAATAAATATAGGAGAAAAAGTAAAATAAGAAAATTCAAGGTCTTCTTCATCATTGAGAACCCAGAAATACAAATAGTAAAATAGAAAATTCAAGGTTCTTCATTGAGAACCCAGAAATTCATAAAGAGTAAAGTAAAAAATTAAATATCTTCTTCTTCATCATATATGTGAACACAAAACTCTTCATCCAAAATCTTCTTCATCCACCATCCACAAATCTTCATCTAAAATATTTACTAAGGTCTTTCTAAGCTTCTATGTTCTTCTCCAACATAAACTCAAGATTTAGATGCAGAGAATTTCTCTTTCTTCGAGAAAATTGAGATGTAGAAAAATCCTCATCTCCAAAGTTTTTTCAATAGAAAATGGAGACAATAATGGACTAGAAAATTTAAACTTACATCAACTTGGCGCTCAAAATCCTCTTTCTCTAAGAAGCTTATGCCCTCAAGGACGTCGGCGATGACGACGACGTGAGCTGAGTTTGAGATCCGAATCTTCATCATCAAAATTGTCGGCTATGAGGATGACGCCAATTGGGTATGAGATCCGGATTCCAAATTTTGAGAGGCGCATCGAGGATTTGTTGCCGGAGGGGGAAAGGGTTTCATTTTTTTTTTTTTTTTGAAATTTTTAATTTGATCTTTTTTCTAGATCTTTTCTATTATATTTTTGTATTTTTGTGGGTCTCTAATTTTATTTTTTTGTATTCCCAGATTTCTTTAGATAATATGAAATGATATGGTAATTAGTTGCTTAGGTGTTGTTTTAAAATATGATGTGCAAAAATAATTTGTTATTATTATTTGAACGAATGTGATGTTGCCACGTGTTATTCACAGACGAAGATCTCCAAGTTTATAGGTCACATGTTAGTCACATGACTTGCTCCGGCGATTTTGAAAAATCCCGGCCAAATTTGTCCTTAAATTGCAAAAAATTATAAATGATAGGATTAAATTACAAAAGGCTCATCGCACAGGACTAAAAATGCAAGGGCCTAATACTTACGGGACTAAAATTGCATTTTTCCTTGAGTGAATATACTAAATTTGGCATAGTCCATTCACAAAAGTTACTTGAATCAATTTTCTTTTGGGTTTTGTATATATGATCAATTATTATCTATGCCAGTATTTAAGATTACATTGATTATATAGTATATGTTATTCATCCCATAAACGCACGTGCTAGATGTATATTCTATGACATATTCCTGTATATCATGGCAGTGGTTCAAAACTTTTGGAGAACTTGCAAGTCTTGACAATTTGAGAATATTAAAATTTAATTAGACTATTGATATTTCTTCGTGTTTTTACAAATAAAATGTTATATTGAATTGTTATAAAATGATCCCTGATATTCTTGGTTCATGCAAAATTAGAATTCCATATAACACATGTTTGAACGATTTATTTCATCATGTTGAGGTACGTTTGGAGAATTCTCGATATTTATGTTGTCATTCTTGCAAGCCCATGCAAGGAAGATTATAGTGTAGAATGTTTTTTCTTTTTCTTTTTCTTTTTTTTTATTATTATTATTTTTTTTTAATATTCTAACTATACAAAAGATGATGTAGCTAATAATTTAAGATTTTACATAAGGATCATGCCATTTCATTTATTTTACTTTTTTCTCTTAAACGTTTCTGGAAAAACATATATTATCTTGATTAGTAAAATCAAAATTCAAGTGCAGTTGTATAAGATCTTAGATGTCGGGAGTCCATTTTTAGGAAAAGAAAAGGTAAAATCAATAATGTATGGGTTAATATTCTAATACATGATGACTAATATAGATTATTGATGTGTGTGTGTGTAGTTTGCTAAATTACGGTTAATCAACTAGTGGAATTTCGTGAAACTATGTCATTGTAAACCTTGGACAATTATTAAGACAAAATATGAAAAATTAAAATTAGTTAAAACAAAATAGTATCTTATTTTAGAATTGGGAAGAGAACTTTTCAATGTTTACCAAATTAAAATATTTTAAATAAATTTTATTTATTTTTTAGATATCTATTCTTTTCCCAAATTAATCGAACTTGAATCTCTTATAACTATCATATAATCACACTCTCTCTCTCTCTTTCCCTCTCTCTCTCTCTCACACACACACACACACACCCCTATATATATATATATATATATATATTACTTTGACAATAATTGTCTCATATTATTTGTTTAAAGTTATATTTAGCCATATGAGATTATAATTGAAGTATCAAAAGTCACTAATCGTAAAAATTGTGTGTGTGACAAGGGCATGGGATAAAGTAATATGATTGAAAATATTGTATACAAGGATGCATTTCAGAAATTGTAGTCACATTACATTTATAATCGTTTTAATAACATAACAAATTGATGAGATTCATCATGTGTATTGGTAGAAATAACAAGTTCACATGCATTATACGTACTTGAGAGATAACCATCAAACATCTTACAAAAAAATGATTTTTAGTGTTTAAATTCTCTAATATCATTAAAAAATATCACATAAATATGAGCAAAATCAATTTTTTTTCACGTTTTCGTCAGATAAAAAAGCTTCATTAAATTAATGAATTAGTTAGTATTGATTGAGCAAATCAATGTTGGAAAGCTCAATTACAAATGTATCTTAAAAATGAGCACCATAAAAAAAGAAATTGTCGTTATTTCGAGGACAAATACTCTCACGTAATGAGGGAACACGAAACTCTTATGTAGAGAGACGACAAGACATTTTTAGTTTCGTATGTATTGGTGTCTTGCGTTTCAGTCCTATCTGATTAGGGTTTTGTAATTTTAGTCCCATAACTTAAAAAAGCTAAGCAGTTTCAGCCTATTTTGATGACAAGTCAAAAAGTCATCAGAAAAAAGTCATGTAAGTATCATATAAGTTATTGAATTAATTGAAGATTTTCGTACATTTGATTCACATGGTATACTCTAAATCAACTCACATGTGATCAAAATATAAAAAAAATTATTACAAATAAAAAAATTCCAGAAATGCATATTAGAAAAAAAGAAGAATTCTTAAATAAAACTTAAAATTCCAACAAAAAAGAACTTTTGGAAACTTTTTATCTGATATTTGTTTTTTCTGGGGAAAAAGTCTAATTTTGTATTTTTTTTATTTTTTTCGAATTCTTCTGTCTTTATTTCCTGAAATTTTATTTATCTTGTATTCCTGGAATTTTGATATTTTGTTTTAAAACTTTATTTGCGTCTCTGGAACTTTTGCATTTCATTGATTTTGTTTTCTGATAATATGTAATAACGTGGAAATTTAATTCTAGTCAACTTCTAATTATATTTGTATCCTCTTGACCTCGTAACTTGGACTCAATATACGAAAACCACAACTAACAACTTCTTCGACAAAGTTTTTAATTTTTCGACAAAAATAGACCGAAATTAATTTTTTAAGTTACGGGACTTAAATTGCAAAAAACATAATCAGTTGAGACTAAAAATGAAAGGTATCCATACTTGTGGGATTAAAAATGTCTTTCCCAAAAAACTCCCATGAAGGGAGACGAAATATAAAAATATAAAAAATGAGACATTCCCCCATCCACCCATGACGGAAGCTGACGGAAAAAGGTGGTGGCTACTTTAGGGTTTGTGATGAATTTTCTAGAGAGTGACTCTTTACTTACGGTAACCTTTCATATTTTTCTTGTTGCAAGATATTTGCACCAATAGAATCAAGGAATACAAATACAAAACTCTAAACTAGAAAATCAACCAGCATCAATCCAAGCGTGATGAGAAGAGGAGGCCAAAACAAAACTAACAATCTATTGAACACTATAAATTTACAAGTCCAAAAAACAGTAGTAAGCGCTACACTTCTATTCTCCTAGATTGAACCAACTGGATTAAAACTCTCTTAATAGTTAATACCATGATTGCTTGAACAACAACGAAACATGCCATAAAGATCCAGAACTGCACAAACCAACACCTCAATGAACCAAACCACATTCAATACCATGAGTGCTCACACTGTAGTCGAAGAAGCCAAATAGATCCATATATACACAAAACCGCAATACATGACAATCGAAATCATAGAAGAAACTAGACCCCATACTTCTAATGATTAATGTCCATCTTGTATGTATGAAGAATGCTCATGAGGGTTGTAAGCTTCATAGTGGTAGTGTTGTGAACTTTCTCAATGGTTGAGATCTTGACACTAAATCGATCCGGAAGAGATTGAAACTTGGACTCAAGGATCTTGTTGCTTATGGGGTAGCCCAAATCAGAGGCCTCATTAACTATATCAAGAAAAATGTTGAAGTAGGCTTGAATGGTCCTGTTCTCCTTCATTTGAAGATTCGCAAACCGATATGTGACCATTCGAAGCGTTGACTCCCAAACAGGACCATCCCCTTCATAATGTCGCTGAAGAATATCCTAAGTATCCTTAGCCGTTTTACATGGCTTAATTAGCTTAAACATCTTCATATCAACCGTGAGGATAATTGCATTGAGAGCATTCTCATATAGTTGGCTGCATTGACTTTATCTCTCATCCATTGTGCTTCAGGCTTCCTAATTCTTTCACCTTCATCGTCAATGATCATAGGTAGCCTCCAGTCTTCAACAACGAATTTTATGCTTTCACATCAATCGACTTGAGACGGACTTTGCAATAGTCATAATTGGATATATCCAAGACTAGTAGTCTTGTCACAGTACAGGTATCTATTTTAGAAAAAACATACTATCTTGATCACACATAGTATGTCAAGCATTGTCTCTGGTGCCAACTGAAAGTGTGTTTCTTCGTAAACTAAAGAGGTTGTGTACAAGGTTTACCCAACCTGAGAGTAAACACAGCGGAAACTTAAACAATAAACAATATAAAATTTTTCACAAGTTATAAATATTTATAGATGCCTTTAGGACGAAAGAACTCACTATATATTTGGTGACTACAAAAAGATTCAAGTGGTGAATCAAGACAGACTTCGATTCACAACTCAAACCCTAACGTCTTAGAAAGACAATTAAACACAGTCTAAAGTACAAAACAACCTATCAAAACTATCCTCAAAGTATCCAAAGATAAGGAATTCAGATTCATGAGGAATCTAAATTAAGTACAAAATAGACACACGATGTTGGATAGAAAATATATTCAACACTCTAAAAAATAGATACTACCTCCGTCCTAGTTAAATTTGCCTACTTGCCTTATCGGACCGTCCCAGTTAACTTTGCAACCCCCTAAATGGAAACTAATTCTCACAATCTTCACCCTCAAAATCTCAACCCTCAATCTCCACCTTTAAAAAATTCAAAAGAAAAGCAAAAATTTCTTTTTCTTAACATCCGTGCTTGATCAGGGTTGTAAATTCAACTGGGACGGAGAGAGTATTATTTTGCAGACAGGGACTTTCTCTATGATACTAGTTGTCATCCGTTAACAATTGAAGACCGTTATATAGAGCATCTGAAAGATAGACAATACTCTCTACTAACCAAATTTCCATAGGTTTAGGGCGTGGTTAGTTAGCCGGTAAAACAACCCCTATGCTTGTGTACTCATTCAACGACTTAGCCTTGTGGGAGTTTGACAAGGTCTTCACTTCAAACTCTTCCATGATTCTAGCTCAACATTCACAACGACTTCTTCAACATATTGACAAGGTCTAATTCTCTCCAATGCCCCTACATAACATATCGTATATATTCAAAATTAGCTTAAGTGTATAAAGGGTAAAACATATAAAATGGGAATTTTTATAAGAGCTTGATAATTCAAACTCCAACACCTGGTACTATTGAGGAAGCTCTAAGTGATCCTAATTAGGTTCAAGCCATACATGAGGAGCTCAATTGGTTTGAGAGAAATGATGTACGGAATTTGGTTCCCACACCTACTCTTCAAGGTGTAATTAGAACCAAATGGGTGCTAAAAAGCAAGCTAGATGAGTCAAGGCTTGTCACTAGGAACAAAGCAAGGCTAGTTGCTAAAGGCTACTATCAGGAGGAAGGCGTAGATTTCAATGAAACCTTTACCTCTGTAGCCAGACTCGAAGCAATCATAATATTTCTGGCCTTCATTGCACAAAGTAACTTCATTGTATATTAGATGGACGAGAAGATTGTTTTCCTGAATGAACTTCTAGCTGAAGAAGTCTTTGTTGAACAACCACTAGGTTTTGATAATCCAACTAGATAGAGTCTACAAGCTGGAGAAGGCATTGTATGGTCTGAAGCAAGCATCTCCAGCTTGGTATGATACTCTTTCACAGTAACTAGTCCAAAGCAGATTAAAGAAATGTATTATGGACAACACCTTATTCAGAATCCAAGATGGCAATATTACATTGTTAGTCCAATTTTTTAGGTCAACTGACAAAGAAGTATGCAAGAAGTTCTCTCAGCTGATGCAAAGCAAGTTTGAGATGAGCATGATGGGAGAGTTAAGTTTCTTTTTTGGACTTCCAGTAAGAAATTTAGGAAGGACAACTCAACCTCTGTGAGTGTTCCTATGAGAAGAACAGCAAGACTTGACAAAGATGAAGATGGAAAGGATGTTGATATCACACAGTACATAAGACTTATCGGCTCACTTATGTATCTTACAACAAGAAGACCTGACATCTTTTTCGTTGTAGGAGTTTGTGCATGTTATCTAGCAGCACCCAAGGAGTCTCACCTCCTAGTAGCAAAGGTAATCCCGAGATATCTAAGGGGCACAATAGGAGTTGGGTTGTGGTACCCAAGGATGAAGGGTTCAAGCTTAAAGGGTATTCAAATTATGACTTCGTTGTTTGCAGGATCGATAAAAAAAGTACGAATGGAACTTGTCAGTTTCTTGGAAATAAACTAGTTTCATAGTTTAGCAAGAAGAAACAATCTATCACAACATCTACAACAGAAGCAGAGTACATTGTCGCAGGAAGCTGCTAAGTGCAAATATTGTGCATGCAACAACAAATGAAGGACTATGGGATACTCGCAAGAGAAACTCCTTGTAGTTACTCAAATTTTATATCCAATTATGCATCATGTAATAAAAAATATATTGAAAATCAATTTTATGTCGATTATTTTAATATTTGGAATTAATCAAATAAAACTCATAAGTTAAATGGTCAATTTAATTGATGATTTGCTATATATTTTATTAACTAATTGAAAACCGCCACATGTCACGGTGATATGACTAAATTAAATTACATTTATTTAGTTTTTTTTTTTTCGAAAGAGCTTATGGTAGATATCAAATCATGATGGACTAATAAAAAATACCATATATCGGGATGGTGGGATCCTCCGTTGAAATAGACTAATGTGGTATAAGGCATGTGAATAACCCAAATTGGTGATAAGGGGTTATCAAATAAGGTTTTATCAAATAAAACCATGTGAATTGGCTCTCAATTCACAAGCTTTGAAAAGATTTATATATCCTTTGATTAATTAGAATAATTATTCTTAAGGATCACGATTAATGTGCAAGAGTGGTTATTAAATTAAGTATATTAATTCAATAATTATCTAAAAGATATTTGACAGATATGATATTGTGGGGGACCAATCAAATTGCTCAATTCCGATCTTAGGCCCATTAGAATTCTCCATTCTACAACTATAAATAGGGCCTCATTATTCCACCGAAAATCATCAACGACACAAGTCAAGAAGCAAGCAAAGAATTCCAGATTAAAGAAACTTTAGCATTCTTCAGCGTTCTTCGGCGATCGTCAAAGCTCTTCGGCGTTCTTCTAAGGAAACCACCGCAAAGCAATGTTCGACCTTGGATCAAGGTGTTCTTTGGTGTTTGTCAAGATCTTTGGAGGTCTTCTTCAAGTATTCATCCAAGCATCGTTTAATCTAAAATCAAGCTCCCGAACTTTTGGATTAGTGTTATTTAAGTCAAAGTTCAGAATCGGGGTAGATCGAAGTCAACTCCGAGTTTGAAGGCGTCAATCAATTGAAGAGAAGAATTAGAGAAATATTAGGGATTGGATTCACGATATTGTAATATTTATCAGTTTGATTCAAGAAATTCATTATGTACTTCGTTTTTGTGTTTATTAAAAAACACCAAATTTGTTGTTACAATTTCTGGATCGCCCAGTGGGATCATTTCTACCTCATCTTTTCTCTTCGTTAAATTCTAAAATTTCAAGAAGGTCGAAGTGAAATCCATGACAACCATCAAAGAGCAAATTGCCAGCCTAGCAAGAGTCATCTAAGAGCTCACCAAACATGTTCTAGCGTGAGATGCTCTGATTATAAACCCGAGCACAAAGCTGAACAAAGAAGATGATGTTGATATAAGTCATTCGACCGACAAACAAGTCGAGAAATATGATGAAGTTGAGACATCCACGAAGCAATGTTCAAGCGAACAAAAGAAGTCTTTACCCAAAAAGTTGCAAGCCCCACCAGATGGATTTATTCCAGCCAGTGAACTGAAGGAGCTCATATTAGAAACTTTCAACGAAAAGTTCGATGGAAGCTCCAGGTCGTCCCAAACATATACTAAACCATACGCCCCAAGGATTGACAACATGAATCCTTCCGGCTACCAACGCCCGAAGTTTCAACTTTTTTATGACAAAGGCAACCGAAAGTAGCATATGGTCCACTTCGTAGAAACCTGCAACGATGCCGGGACATATGGAGATCACTAGGTGAAGCAGTTCATTTGTTCCTTAAAAGAAAACGAGTTTGACTGGTATAGTTGTGAGCAATTGGAAATAATTTCTCAACCGCTTCTACAACACTAGAAGGATAATCAGCTTGCTCGAGCTTGCAAGTTCACGTTATTTGAAAGAAGTGTATGTCGTGGACTACATCAATCGTTGGAGAATTTTAAGTCTAAGCTTCAAGGAAAAAAATTCTAAAGCCTCTTCCATCGAGATGTACATTCAAGGGATGCAATGGGGGGCTATGTTATATCCTTCGAGAAATTCAACTGAAGTCCTTTGAAGAGTTGACTAGTCGAGCTCATGATATAGATTTAAGCATGGTACAAGTGAGGTCGATCATCCACCAACCCAAGAGCCTCAAGAAGAAGAAGAAGAAGAAGAAGAAGAAGAAGAAAATGGGGGCAAAGCTTCTCCTGAAACTCCAAGTGAAGAAAACGAAATCATACAATGCTACTTGATACAAGCTTAAACTGTCTACAATGCTCCTAGATATGAGCCAAAACTATTTAAGTCCCTCAATCAAATCCAAATCAAGACTCCTTGATATGAGTTTTAAAGGTCTACAAATCAAGTTCAAATCAAGAACTCCTTGATACGAGTATAAAGTATCTACAGATCCCAAATCCAATTCCAAATTAAGAACTCTTTGATACGAGTATAAAATATCAACAAATCTCCAATTTAAGTTGAAGGCTCCTAAGTACCAGCATAAAATACCTATCAAATCTAAATTTAAATCAAAGCTCCTCGACACTACTTTAAAAGGTCTTCAAATCAAATTCAACTATAAAATTGAAGAATTCGTTGAAACGAATTTAAAAAGTCTTCAAATTAAATTCAAGTCTAAGTTCAAGAACACCTTCATACGAGTATAAAAATGTCAATATGTCCAAAGAAAATTCCGGAACTCACTTCGAGACTCATTCACTCCAAGACATCTTGTCTGTGAACAAGTCTCGAAGGGAAATTTGTTGATACGCAAATTTTGTATCAAATTAAAATGTGCCGCGTAATAAAATATATATTGATAATTAATTTTATTTTGATTATTTTAATATTAGGAATTAATCAAACAAAATTTCTAAGCTAAATAGTTAATTTAATTGACAATTTGCTAAATTTTTTATTGACCTATTAGAAGCCGGCGCATGTCACGATGATCTTAATAAATTAAATTACATTAATTTAGTGATTATCCAAATAGAACATGGTAGATATCAAATCATGATGGACCAATCAAAAGACACCACATATGGGGATGGTAGGATCCTCCATCGAAATAGACTAATATGGTATAAGCCAAGTGAATAACCCAAATTGGGGGATAAGGGGTTATCAAATAAAACACCGTGAATTGGCTCTAGATTTATAGGTTTTAAAAAGATTTGGAAATCCTTTGATTAATTAGAATTAGTATTCTTAAGGATCTCGAACAATGTGAAAAAGTGGTTATTAAAGGAACCTTCCCCTGTACAAAAGTGGCTGACACAAGGTCAACGCGAAGACAGAGCAGCACTCCCTGGAGATGATCCTGGCAAAGAACGAACTATTACCATTCTAAGGAGGGGGGAAGCGAAATTATATTAATTTAATAATTATCTCAAAGATATTTGATAGATATGATATCGTGGTGGACCAATCAAATTACTGCATTCGGATCCTAGGCTTATTAGGATTCTTCATCCTACAACTATAAATAGGGTCTCATTATTCCACCAAAACTCATCAACCACACAAGTCAAGCATGTGAAGAATTCCATAGCAAAGCAACTTCGGCATTCTTCAGTGTTCTTCGGTGATCATCAAAGTTCTTATGCGTTCTTCAGAGGAAACCACTACAAAGCGACGTTTGATCCGGGATCAAGGTGTGAAACTCCTTCGATCGGTGTTTTCAAGTGAGGCCTTCGGAGGTGTTCTTCGGTGTTCATCAAGATCTTTGGAGGTGTTCTTCAAGTATTCATCCAAGCATTATTTAATATAAAATCAAGCTCATGATCCTTTGGATTAACATTATTCAAGTCAAAGTTCAGAACTGGGGAGGATCAAAGTCAACTCCAAGTTTGAAGGCATTAATCAATCGAAGAGAAGAATCAGAGAAATATTAGGGATTGGATTCACGATATTGTACTCCCTCTGTCCTAGCTAATTTTGCACATATATTAAGAAAAAGTAGTTTTTTGCTTTTTAGTTGACTTTTTTAAAGGTGGAGATTGAGAGTGGAGATTTTGAGGGTGGAGATTGTGAGAGAAATTCCCTTTTTAAGGGTATGCAAAATTGTGTGGGATGTCTAAAAGGAAAAATATGCAAAATTAGGCGGGACGGAGGTAGTAATATTTATCAATTTGATTCAAGAAATTCATTTTTACCTCATTTTCGTGTTTATTCAAGAAATTCATTCAAGGATCGGTTTGCTTCACTCTATTTCCCTAATTTCTTCTTTTGAACGTGCATAGTTACTCACTTGATCGTGTTATATTTTCTCATCGATGGTTTTCATGATTCAGTTTTTTTGAATGTGAGTCTATGCTTACTTGTGTGTCCTTGTACTTGAGTCCATATGCTTACTTAAATGACATGCTTGCATTTAGGGATATGAAAAATATTGTTAACATTAATAGAGATTCTCTCCTCACAGTTGCATAACCAATCCTGATATCTTGTACCCCCATAATTCTTGAAATTTTGAATTATGCTTGAATAAGTTGTTGATATGGAAATGTGATAATTTATGACCATTCTTGATGTGTGGAAGTTTTTTGGAATGACATCCTTGCATGCACCAGGCTTTACTTGTTTGATTATGATTTCGTGTTTCAGAATTTTTTGTGCATGTTTTACCTCCCATGTTATTAATTGTTCATGCACTTGGGCTTGTGCTTACTCCAAATTTGTGGGGAGATGGATAATTTATTATTCCATGTATTCGGGAGGATGTTCCTCATAATTTATTACCCATAATTGTGATCTATGCCATATTACCATCTTGCATTTTAGTATGACTTTTATTGGTAATTTCTTGGGCAAGATAAATGTTTGGTTGATATGTTGTTTAAGTTGATTGTTGAGAGATGCGGAAAAGAACTGGAAGTGCCCCAAGCCTTGGAAATATATAAAAAAAGTTGAATTCTATAAAAGATTGAGCATGAAACACTAGGAGATTCCTTGCCTAAAAATCAATAAAATTAATGGGTTGATGCGACTTATGGGTAAGGGACATTTTGGCATAGTAAATAGGACTGCAAGTGTAAATAAATTAACTTAACGGAAAATTGTGTTGCTTGTGAGCACTACTACAATTCCAAAATACACACGACACAATTAAAGACGTTCTTGTGAAAAAAAGTTGAATCGACTTTGGGTAGTAAAACAAAAATGAAGGAGATATAGGAAAAGTTATTAGGTGGATTACGTTACTGAGCAAAGTCGTTACATTTCATTGCTTGTTGATAAATTCTAGTTATTTTTTGTATACTCCAAGCATTGAGTTGAGCACGTAAAGAAAAAAACACGTTGTATGAAACTTAGAAAAAAAAGAGAGGAAAACTCAAGTAGAAATCGAGTGATGAAATTGTTGAAATTCTTTTGTAACTTAAAAAGAGTATTGAAGGTTTAGAAAATAAAAACTACAATAGCAATTTTAGTTCTTTTGGATTAAGCCTGGTGGAAAAAGGAGTAATAAGGAGATAAAAATGAAAATCCATTGGCTTGAGGGAGAAAAGAGCCGCATCAACTACACCGGGTGAATGCATGGCCTCTTCCTACAAAAGAACCGAGTCAAACCACCTAGAATTGAGGATTTTTAAAAAATAATGAGTCATCCAAGATCATCTCACTTATGCATTTTGGGATTGGAATGAGAGCTCTTAGTGCGTGGCGTAGGTGGCCTAGCGTATTAAGTGAGATAAAAATGCTACTTGCGTTCCTAAGAATTATACCCTTCTATTCCCTTGCTTGTTTATCAAACCCTTGAGACCAAATTATTAAGGTAAGATTGATGAATCGAAAATGGGAAAAATACTTAGTAAAAGAGAAATTCAATTCTAATGGGCTTGCAATAAATTTCGAACCTCGTTATCTTGTTTGTGCTTAAATGCTAAATTTGCTCGAGTACGAGCAAAGCTCAATATGGGGATGATGAGCGTTGAAATACTCATTTTTCTCGTGTTATCTACCTTCATTTTCTGTTGTGAACTTGAGTGTTTGTCATGTTTAGGTGAAATTATTTTTTTATTGGATTTTCGGGTTATAATTCCTTTTGATGTGATTTAATGCACTTTTTGGGTGTTTTTTAGTTATGTTTTAAAGGTTAGGAAAATCTGAAAATTCAAGAAGGCAAATTGCACTCGTTTACTCATTTCAGCCCATATCCTGAGGCACAAATAGGTCCAAATTAAGTCAAAGCCAAGCACTATTTAAAGGTCATTGAGTCCTATATGAAAGTTGTGAAGAGGTCGAGCTGAGAAGACGAGTAGAAAGGCTATGAAAAGACGACGCACGATGGGAAGAATTGCACACCCAACATTCAAACATTAGGATGCTAAAAAGACTTCCAGTGTGGTACCCGCGGTGGTGCCAGGGCAAACTGGCCGCAGAACTGACGTGGTAGTTTGTTCAGTGTTTTCCTTCGGGCGGCGGCCCTGGTCGGTCGGTTTGTGTTTATTTTTCAGCCATAACGTCCTCGTTCGATGTCTGATCGATATGATTTAAGTTGCCAAGTGTACCTAAGACGAAGGTATACAACTTTCCAATTAAAGGTTAATTTCGGACGAGGCAACTCCAGAACTAAAGAGAAGATCGAGACGATCGCGATTGAAGGTCTCAAATTAACAACGTAAAGGCCCTTGCACTCTAATGTGTTATATTACTTTTGTATCCTTAGTAACAGGTTAATTTTTGCATCTTTCTAGTACTTTTGATTTCGGCTAAACCTCTCCCCCCCCTTCCCCTTCATTTCATTTCATTTCATTATTTCTCTTCTAAACTTTCACTTCTCACTTGTATTAGAATAGATTTAGTTCATGGGAGAAATTAGGGATTCTGTTAGAATCTTATAAAACTACTCCAAGAGTGTGACAACCTTGAAGATTGTTGAAGATATTCAAGATTTCGAGCATTATTGAGTTTTCTATTTTATTTGATTAATTCCTTGATGATGTTGATGCTAGGTATATCTTTGATGAGTTATTAGTAATTTTTGTTCTTTCCCGAAGCTAGGGAGTAGCCGAGCTTTGGAGTTGATGTTTATTAAATTGATTTTCGGAGTTGATATGGGTTTTGGTAACCTAGAGTTTGGGTCTAATTAATTTGTATTGATTTGCAAGTAACTTCATAATTAAGTTTACAGGCTTGACTAGTAGCTCGTCTTTTGGTAGCTTAATAATGAATTACTTGGTTTTGCATTTAGGAGGGGATGGTTTGGCCCCTAGGCTTGGGAGTTGCTAACTACTCGAGGCTTGTCCGAACTAGATCCTAAAATGAGAATATGAATGAATAATTACGCCTTAGACTTTTCGGATAAAAAGAGTAATTCCAAAAAATTAGATTAATTATGACTTAACTAGTGACTGTGACACCTAAGGGAGAAGGTTCACCGGGGAGGGAAGTAGCGTCTAGAAAATTCTATTGGGATGTGCAAAATTTGATTAGTTTCTTGTGTAAATGTACACCCCCACGTTGGTCTTTAGTGTGGAAGAAGTTGACCTAATCCCTTCTAGCTTTACGTAATTGAGACCCCCCGGGCCCAGGATTGACTTCAAAATATTCGTGTAGGTATTCTACAATAAATCTCGCTTACTTACCGATTCTATCGGGGTAATGGCACCTCAACCGTTACCCTAATATTATGCTAATTATGACACTTTTTAGGTAGGAATTCAACCACACGAGTCCCATTGTTATTTCTTGTAATTTTCATCTAAACATCAATCTCTTTAGGGAACTATTTTCCTCCATTTGACTTATCTTTATTTTGTTGCAATCTTAATACTTATCAAATTCCAAAATCCAATAGCTAAACTTATAATTGCATATGACTTGGTTGGTGCACATGGAAGTCCTCCTTGTGGTTCGACATTTTATATGCTACCTCTGTCCAAGTCGTTCATTTGCAGTTTGAGGAAGCCGGTTCTAATTCTCATTGATTAAAATCGATTTTCCGGACAAGTTGATGAACGTCAAAATACTCATTTTTCTTGCATTATCTACGTCAATATTTAATTGTGAAACACGAGTGTTTACTACATTTAAGTAAAAATTCATGTTTTATTGCATTTTCGGGTTAAATTTTATTTTTGTATGTTTTGATGGACTTTTGGGTGTTTTTAGTTGGGTTTTGAAGGTTAGGGACATCTGAGAAATCAAAAAGGTCGATTGCACCCCTTTCATCACTCCAACCCGAACCCTAAGGTATTAATAGGCCCAAATCAAGTCTAGGTCGAGCCCTATTCGAAGATCATCAAGTCCTGAACAAAAGTCATGGAGGGGTTGAGTTAAGAAAACGAGCAGAAAGGCCCCGAAAAGATGACGAACGATGGGGAAACGTTGCATGCTCGGCATTGAACACCGAGCTATTGGAAGGACTTCTAGTGCAGTAGTTCATGCAACATTTTTCCTTCAGGCGGCGGTTTATCCGTCGTCTGGTCGAGCCTCAGTCAGCCGCTGTATTTTTTTTTTTTTTTTTACCATAATTTCCTTATCTGGCGTCTAATTGAGGTGATTCAAATTTTCACATGAAGCCGAGATGTAGATCTATGACTTTGTAGTTGAAGTCGAGAGAGGATTCCGGACAGAAAATGCCCAGAATTGCTGAGAAAGATAAATCGAACGCGTTTAAGGGGTTCGACTCTACATTTATGAAGGCCAAGCAAGCCCATTTTGTTATTTTACCCTTTCACCCTTACTAAAAAGGTTATTCTGTATATTTTTAGGTCTTTTCACTTGGGTAGGGTTTGGGGTATTATAAATACCCCTTCCGCTTCTCATTTTTAAACAAGCCTCTCATTTGTAAACCTTATCTTACACTTTTCTTTATTCTCTCAAATTTTCTTAGGTTAGAGTTAGGGTTTTCTTCCTCGTCTTCAATGAGGAAGCCAACTTTGGAGGAGAACTTGGAGATATTCACGGGCTTGTGACACCCGTCAAGATTATTGAAGTTCTACAAGGATATTTCAACCCATGGAGCATTCACTAATCCCTTCTCTTTATTTTTAGTTTTATGCTTTCTTGTTTGATGTTGTTGATCTTTGTTTATCCTTTTATTATTTGTGAGTAGTTTCCTTATTTCCCAGGGTAAAAAGTAACCCAACCCTTGGATTTTGATTCTAATATAATATATGTTGATGTGGATTTGATTGATGGATAGAATTTTACAATGTGGGTTTGTATGGCTTATGCCTTAGGAGTAGCACAGGCGGTATATCGGTTGATGGGCCCATGGGAACGACGAGGGGACCCAAATGCCATTTGTCGATCGTGTAGGATGCCTTACGGCCTCGCTCGTTAAGCAAGATCCGCTTGGGCTGGGGATTAAAGGGTTGATTGGATTTCTTTTTTAATTCACTTGCCTTGTTTTTAATAATTGCATTGTCGGTCTTTAGTAATAGGAATTAAGGTGAATTGTATTGTAATTGGTTAACTTAGTGATTCTTCTTATTTTCTCACTTAGATTTCTAATTTGGTAACATGACCTTCCTTCATCTCAGGCCCCACTATTAGCTCATATTTGTTTGATTTATTTTCCTAGCTTGTGTAAAACTGAACCTCGGGAACATCTCCCCTTCGATCGGTTCCCTCCTTGTTACATTTAATTGATTTTATGTTGTTTAGCTTAATTCCCACTCTTATTTGCATTTGGCCTAACTTACTTTAAAGTGCTTAAGCTAATTCTCACGGAATAATTTTCCATGTGGTTCGACAATGTTTTATAGAACCTCTATCACAAGCCGTACACTTGCCATTTGATAAAGTCGTTCTAATCCTAGTGATATAGAGCGATTTTTTGTGACAAGTTCAGAGGGCCATGAAGGATTATTTCACGTATTTTGCACAATTTTAGCTATAGTATAGTGCCTAAAATCACGTAAAATATGGAGTGAACACCACCTCCAGATGAGGCATCAACAATAATTTTCATGTGCCCGGGCAGTCCATTGTAAAAGCAACTGATCTGTTGATAATTAGAAAATCCATGTTGGGAATACAATTTGAATAACTCTCTGAATCTATCCTTGACCTTGTATAAAGGCTCACAATTGAATTGGTAGAACTGTGTAATTTTTCACTTTTCAACTTCAACATCCGTCTCAGTGGGAAGTACTTGAAAGGAATTTCGGGCACATATCAACCCAATTCTTGATCATCTGCGAACTCAACCATGTTTGCGCTTTATCCCTGAGTGGAAATGGGAATCAGCAAAGTCTGATGGAATCATTAGAGGCCCATTTAATCGTTACATTATCAAAAATTGCAAAAAATGGGCCAAATGCCCATTCGGGTCATCTGTCACACCTCCTTCAAATTGGTTCTACTGAACTATGGAGATGAGGTTTAGCTTGTGCTCAAAAATATTTGCTTGCACCGCCAGCCTAGTAATTCTGCCAAAGTTGAGTTTAACGACTGACCTGAATAGATCTCAAATTGGTGCTTAGGCTTTAGCTTGTTGCTCGGCGTGTTATTTCATCAATTGGGGGCTGTCGATTATCTCGGTTATCAGCCATCATAATAAATTACATCTGAATCTTTCAAAATTTTGCTTCCTACATGTAGCTTCAATCTCGCTGCCTATCGATATTAGTTGTCCCGGCCTAGTCTGCATTGTCATACACTACTGCAAAAAAATTGCTAAAAAAGAACAAAACACAATAAATAATAATAAGTAACTAGATAAACACGTAGTACGACTCGGAAAAAATATAATTTTTTTTAAAAAGAAAAACAGATTAAAATAGAAAAAATCAAAATTAATTAAAAAATTTAAAAAAGTTCACAGTAATAATAAAATTGAAAATTAAATAAAAAAATCAACTAAAAACAAACAAGGGAAAACAAATGCCTAGAGTAAGTCAAGCAAAGCATACTCAACTAGTGTAAAAACTGAATCCAAGGCAACTACGCTAAAAGTTTGATCACCTTCTTTCTTTAACAATCTAAACTGCAAGTGGCCAGTATAACTGCTAATGCAGTAGTGAGTAAGGCCATATCCTACAGAGATCGGTGAAGACACCCTAATCAAAATACTGCAGTGGATTTAATATTGATTTATCTAGACTACCGATGGTGTTGGTTTAATGTTCCTAATTACTCTAATTTGACCATAAACTAAGCAGTTTAAATAATTCAACTCAAATAACTAATTACGATAAATAATAGCAAGCTGGCAAACTTGACAATTTACGGACTAAATTTGGTAATTAGAAATATCCTAGGACCATAGGTTTCAAAATTAATTAACAAAATATAAAGATAATCATCCTAATTTATATCATTGATATTATTATGAGGGTTTACTATGTGTATCTCAATCCCCCTCTCAGAGTGATTGAGGTGTAGATTTTATACAACAGACCAGCCTCCCGGTTAAGCCCATGCATATATAACTAACGGTGCCTAAGAACCAAACTCACAACCCTTCTCAACCTTCCGGTCTGTTTAATGATGGTATTATGTATTGTTTGGTGATCCATGTCCTCATCTCCCAAGTTTGGATACAGATTGGTGTGGGATAAATTTAGGTGATCAATCTTATCTAGCAGCAGCCATAACACAATACAACAAGCAATAATATACAGAATGAAAATAAATTAAAGAAAAAATACCAAAGTCTAAATTGTAACCGAATCCTACTTTTTAGAATCCTAGGATATAAAACGAATACTCCTTATTCAAACTAAGAAAAATAAATTAATCAAAAGTATACATTGTACTGAAAATAATAAATGAAAATTTGACTTAAACCCAAGAATGGCGATGGCGTAGACACTCCATTGCTATTATTTCTTCTCCTCCCGACTCTTCTTATCTACTATCTCTCTGATATTAGTTTATATTATATGAATAGAATGTGAAAAACTCAATCTCTTGATGTATCGTATCCTCGGGTATTTATAGGAGTGCATATAATAAGGTAAGTAGGGTAAAATTGGACTTGGACCGAAAAATAGACTAGTACGCGAGCGGCTGCTCGTGTAGCCCAGCTCGGTCGCGTGGCTACTCGTGTGACCCAGCTCGGTCGAGCAACGGTTCTCATCCCCGTCGTGATGTTCCTTCTTTGTTTTGGGCATTTAGGGCTAGTTTAAGTTCATTCTCGAGCCCAATCATTTTTTTTTTCCTTTTTTTGTTTTTTCCTTCACTTCATTAGCAATGGGACTTCACGATTTCTTCCAAATAAGCCTAGTTTTATATAAAAATGACTACAAAATCAACACACTCATAAAATCCAAACAAAATATGAAATATAAGACAAATAAGTGTATTTTCACATACTTTATATTATTCTTGCTATGATTTTATGCCCAAAAGTTACGTGATACGGTGATTCACCATTCCTGGAATATTTCAGTCTAAGCAATTCATAATAGTAGGCGGAACAAAAAATTCTCAATTCCCGCATGTACGACACATGTTCAATCCCCATAGATACAAACTCATCTATCAATAATTAAACTCCTTATGGAAGCAGTACAAAAAAACTTAAAAATCAAGAATGTGGACCAAACAACACCAAAGCAGGGAAACGAACAAGAACTAAAAGAACGGATAAGAAGATCGGACACTAGAAAAGCCTGACAAAGGAAAATCACCCATGATAAGGGAGATATATATGGCTCACTATAGCATGGAGACCGCACGGTGGCGTGTAGGGCAGACCACGATAATTTAGTGTCCATAACTCTTGACATTTCTAATCGATCTTTTTCCACATTGAAATTTTATTGGTCAACAACCCGAAAGATAGGTCAACTATCAATTTAGGTCCCGAAAGAAAGGTGTACACCTGGTCCTAAAAGATTTGAAACTATATGTGGAAGACCCATAAATCTAAAGTCAGTACAGGACCTGTTTGGAAAACTATGTAGATTCTTTTTTTAAGTTGCTATTTTTTTTTTAAAAAAAAAACTCTAATTTTTTTTTGGAGTCATAAGCAGGGGATTTGTTATTTTTTTCAAAACTTTTTGTAATTCCTTTTTTGAGTTCATAGTTTTTAAATTCTTCTATATATATTTCACTAAGATATATTTTTTTTTTATTAAATACTTTTTTTATTATTTTTATATTTTAACTAATAATTTTCAAATTATTTAATTATTTTGGATATATCAAATAATAATTTTGTGGGTTTTGCAACTTTCCAAATATAATTTATAATGATTTTTAAATTTATGGGTCTTCTATTAATAGTTTCAAATCTTTTAATCTCTATATTAATATAAATTTTCTTTCGAGACCTGAATTAAAAGTTAACCTAATTTTTTAGTCTTTTACCCATAAAACTCCTTTCACACATTAGGATTAAGACTAGTGGTACAAATGGATCTTGATTTGCGAAAATAATCACTTATTACGAATTTGTTCATTAACGTATATTATATTTACTTATAAAAGAAAATGAGGACAAGTATGAAAGGGAAACTAAGTTTGCAGTAGTCTTACAAAATTAAAAAATTTGCGATAGTCATCCATCATTCCATGTGTTCCTAGCGGATATTACTTTAGTATATCTCAAGATTACTATAATTTATTTCAACTATTAATTTCAAACATAGAGTATATACATTATATTATTCTTAAATTAGATTATTAAAAGTTTAGGATGTCGAATTCACAAAGTTAAAATGTTCGAATAACATTAATTTATTGAGTTTTTTTCCCTTTCTTTTTCTCTCTCTTTTTTTTTTTATCCTCTTGAAATTTGGCCGAAATCATTTGCTAACATCAAAATTATATTATGTATGTCCCATAAAAAAGTCATATTTTACAATTATCTATTATCTTTTAGAAAAAGTTTAGTCTGAAAAGTAATATCTCGTTTTAGTATTCAAAATAAAATATATATATATATATATATTTAAAATTAACAAATAAAAGTTACATATATATAGTTAAATCGTTCAAAGAAAAGTTTATAGTTGTAGAAGGTTATACCTTAACTAAATTGAGAAAATAAACTTACTAGGAAGATATTGTAGCGAGGAAAAGAGCTAAATCTTTGAGTTGAAGAAATATATGCATAAAGTATGATGAAATTATTGTTTGGGGTGGACAAAAAGGTTAAAGAATTGATAAGAAAGGATAAACAAGTGAAATGCTAAATGAACGAGTGGAGGCAAATTTATTTCCTAATTAGCGAACCATACTTGTTCATGTTTGCCCCAAAATGAGTCGATTGCATTTCCTACGACTACATACATACATCATACATACAATACCAAACCAATTATTTTTGCTAATAATAAAGAGAAAAAAGTTAGGGCCGGGATCACAAAAATAATACTTTAACTCCTCTATTTTTCAAGTTTCAAAATTATATTGATGAGGGGACCTCCAATTCTTGTTTTTGGCGCTTCGTGAGGCACTTAAGTTGGTAATCAAGACTCGTCTATTTTTGTGACTCCAGCATTGCATCTTTGCTCCTTCCGTATCTAGCCTCCTACTCCTCTTAGACATCCAAGACATGTTTTTCTCCTTCTTAGGTCACAACCTTTATTTCTAGATTGTAAGATGTGGCACTCGCCACCTAATTTCCTTTGTCACCTAGTGCTGGCTAATTCCAACATCGTTTAATGCAACGTTATTCTCCTTTTCTAAAATACATTCAAACTTTAATACCATATTTATGCAACATATGTTGCATATTTTTTTGTATTGTGTTGATTGTTTCTTCTTGTCAATCGGTAATGATTGATTCTACCAATTTAGTTAAATATTAATATCTAAAAGATTATTTTATCCACAAATTTCTTAAAAATGGAAGGATTTTTCCCTCTATATAGAAGAATTGCTAAATCAGTAGCCACACATAATATTTGTGGTTAGAAAAATCAGTTGGGTTTGTTTCATTACCCAAAAAAAGTTACATGTGGGTAAATACCTATACATTGATTTATGTGTATGTAAAACCTTATGTTATGTTTGGACAAGGCTGGAGAATGTTGTGCGACAGTCGACCTTGGGCAACCTGATTAGTATAATTGGTGTTAGAAAATTTATGTATAGTTTTGATATGCAAAACCACATTGTAGTAGGAACTAGTGCCTCCAATCATTATGTATTCTATTTTAATAGATAGGGCTAGTTGCTGCTTAGGCAAAAGTCACTGCTTGAAGATACATCAAAGTCATAGAAAACAAGAAGCAAGGAAAGTCCATTGTAGGGTGATAGGCTTAGCCACAGTAAGAAGACTACGCATGTAGTCAGCGTAAAAGAACTCATACAAGAAGTCTGCTAGCAGCACAATCCACTGTATACAACATCCTGGATCGTACATCAGACTATGCAACAATTAGTCGACAGAAGCGGCAAGCAGTCAACAAGTCAGCAATTTCAAAATTTAAAATAGTCAGTATAAATAAGAAGCATTCTTGTATTGCCTAAATAATAACATGAAGACATGAACCGGGGCAAAAGTAAAAGCAAGACTGCAGATGACATTGCTGCATCTACTCTGACCTACTTTCCCAACTAAAGGACAACAGCGGCTCTTAGCAGTACAACTGCATAAAATGTCAATGAGAATCTATTTACCCTTTAATAAGGAGAAATACTACTTCCTTAAATAGAGGAAGCTGAAGATCAAGAAGAGCACCGATGCACTGAATAAAAAATAAACATACTTCTCATGAGCTTACTGAAATGTCATAGTTTGTGCGCGTGTGCAAGGTTCTTAAGCAGAAAGAGTTGTAAAGGAAAAAAAATTAACACGATAAGTTAGTTCTTACAAAGTATGAACTAGATCAAAACGGAATGAAATTGATTTATAAAGTTTTGAGGAAGAATCCCTCTTCCTCTACAAGCAATATCTCATAGAGAAGTACAGTAAAGAAAGTACACTTTGTACTTACAAAACATTTAGGGATCCCTCCTAAAGTTCAGTACTTACTCCCCCTAAGTATGAGCTTACCCTTCTGGTTCCCCCAGATGGCATTCTTGGTACAGATGATCCCTCAATCTGCACTCAGAAGATTCCCCCGAACTTCTGTGTGTTCTCCTAAACAAACTAGACACAACTCCCCCGAATTATATCTAATGATCTACTGATGTCCGTTGATCGTTCAAACATCAATAGAACAGACACCAGTGAATTACACAAATGTGACACTCTTCAAAACTCGATCCATCTTCATCATCTTGCACCTCTGTTTATACAATAAACCTTCCTGACTTTTCTCTTGACTTCAATTAGTTCTCCATCAATCTTCTTGGTAATTTGATGCTTATTTTGGGGAACTTTGACTCCAAATCCTTGATTCTTGGGATATGTTTAATTCTTGAGAATGAGGAGTTGATTCAGTAAGATTCTCCAGTCCTTATTTCCTTTTGCATTAAGTCAATCCTGCCATAGAAAGAAAAACTACAAGGAAGTATTTTTCAACATATGCCACATTAAAAAATTGATGATTTTATACTTACAATTGTGAACTGTAAGATTCTCAAACATCTGTCCTAGTCAACAAACTAAAGAAGAAAAAGAATAACAACTTGGACTACGAAGAAAGTAACCTCCTTTCAAGAGCAATAATGATGATGTAGAAGATAACTTGTTGGAAGAGGAGTACCATGAAATAAAGAAGGATCTTGACTCTATCATTGCTAGCATGAGCCAGAAGACAAAGCCTGATTATGTCATGAGATGAAGGCTACTAAAGAAGGAGGAGGAGGAGGAGGAGGAGGAGGAGGAGGAGGAGGAGGAGGGGGAGGGGGAGGGGGAGGGGGAGGAGGAGGAGGAGAAGAAGAAGAAGAAGAAGAAGAAGAAGAAGAAGAAGAAGAAGAAGAAGAAGAAGAAGAAGAAGAAGTTCCAAGGAGCAGGTTGTTCTTGTAATTGCCGAAACAGCAAGTAGTCAAGGCACTGGAAGCACCGAAGCAGACACTTTATAAGATAATCAGTCTGCTGATCAACCCTCTAATTGACGGGGAAGGGAACAAAAATGTTGATATTGTTGTAGGACCGGATGTTGTAGGAGATGGAGTACAGTAAGGTCAATCTACACTAACTCCAACTGGAGCTCCTATCAGTGTACCTAATGCAAAGTGGTTACTGCAAAGAAGAGGGCCAATCAATTCAGAAGACGCAGAAGAGATTCGTAGAAGGAAACGATCTAACTTCCCTCTTGATAGCTATCCAGTTCAGAAGAACCTGAAGCACTTATATGAAATGAATGTATTGGTAGATAGATGTCAAGAGAGACAGGAAAATAAGTCTCAACATCAGGAAAATAATATCGTTGTGAAAATAGGGCAGCCTCATGTTAATATAGATGTCACCTCAACACACGCATTCAAAGAGAGATAAGTGAAGTTGTATCCATTCTCCCAAATAATAATTATGAACTCATGGCCAACATTATGAAGGCAACAGAGAAGGAAAGGATTAAGGGAAAAAAATAAAGCATTCATTGATGTCTTTGGAACAGGATGAAGAGAAATATTGTTGGACTTAGGTATTTGCAGGAAGAACTTTCCCTGTTGTGTTCTAAAAATAATGAAGATAGGGCCAGGCTGGCCAACATTCAAAACTTGTTAGAGATGATGGTAGGTGTGAGTGTTTATAATGCCAAAAAGGGGGAAGAAGAGGCTACAAAAAGGCTTGCTGAGCAACAATAACAAATTCAAGAACAAGTCTTTCTTGATGAGCAACGAAAGCAAAATGAGGAGTCCAAGAGGAGGTATGAGGAGATGAAAGCTTAGGTGGAGGAGGAACTTGCACAACCTTTTGTGAATTCTAAACAAAGAGTAAAGAGTAAGATTGCTCAATCAAAATAAAGACTGCATGAGATCTACCTCAAAAGAGGAGTTGTCCTAGAAGACATTTCTTCTTGGAGCTAGCAGGAAACTTCGGCGAGCCAGTAGCCCTCTAGACAAACATAGGCCACTCCAACTCCTACATTATTGGAGCGTTGTGTAGTATGGTTCTAAAATATGCCTGAAGAATAAATGGGAACCTTACTAGCTGCAAAATTATTCTCAACATTAATCCAACAAAGAAGGAGATTGATAACTAGAGATTGGCAGAAAACATCAAATACTTCAACCAACTGCAAACTGATGACTACTACAAGAATATTCGGAGTGGGACAAGAGAGCAGTTGGATGCCTATAGAAGGAAACTGCAATCACGATTACTTCCAAAGCATATCGATCTCAAAGGGAGGAAGATGACTAGAAAGTGAATCTCTACATCTAAAGAGTGATGACTGATGGAGGAAACATCCCTTGAAGTTCAAAGAAAATACATAAATTTCGAACATTTACAATTAGTGGTGGAGGCATATTGATGAAGACCTTGGTCGTGCAAGGAGGTGAAGATATCAGGATGAGGAGAAAATATGTAGAGGCGGGCATCACCAACTGAAGCCTAAGCAGTGGTACCAGTATCAACAAAGGTGGAGAAGGTAGCTATTACAAGGGTAAAATCATACACTACTACTATTTTCCTTGTGATGTAAGATGTATTTATTTTTTACCTGAATATTATTTATGTAAATGTGATAGCTACACTCAACTAATGAAACAATTGCAATATTTCTACCAAAAGGATTACAACTTGTAATATTGCATCATATGTTGTTTTGTTGCCTTTTGTTGAACTGTTATGTCTAACAATTTATTGTCATGTGACTTTATGATTTACTTTGCTTAAGGTTTTGACATCATCAAAAATAGGAAAATTATTTAATAAAAATCATATATAGTATTGATGATGCAAAATCATAATGCCATGGGAGCTAGTGTACCCCAAACATTATGTAATCTATTGTAATAGATAGTGTTAGTTATACTTAGGTAAAAGTCACAGCTTGAAGATACAACAAAGTGATTAGCAGCAAGCAGCAAAGAAAGTTTGTTATAGGATGATAGGCTCAGCCACTGTAAGAAGACTATAATAGTAGTCAGCATGCTGCAAAGAAAGTTTGTTATAGGATGATAGGCTCAGCCGCTATAAGAAGACTACAATAGTCGTCAGCATAAAAGAACGTATACAACAACTCTGTCAGCAGCATGATCCACTCCATATAGCATCCTGGATCGTACAACATACTATGCAGCAAGTAGTCAGCCAAAGGGGCAAAGCACTCAACAAGTCAGCGATTTCAAAATTCAAAATAGCCAGTAGTGACGAAATATTCTTGTACTGACTAAACAATAACACGAAGACGCGTATCCTGACAAAAGAAAAAGCAAGACTGCAAACTAACATTGCCGGATCTACTCTAATATATTCTCCCAGCTAAAGCAAAACAAAGACTCTTTGTTGAATAAGAGCATTAAGTATCAACGGGTCACTTTACCCTTCAACAAGGAGAAACCCTACTGCTATAAATAGTAAAAGCAGAAGAGCAAGAAGAGCATTGATGCACTGAATGAAAACAAGCATACTTCTCATGAGCTTACAATTTTGAACTACGAGATTTTCAAGCATATAGAAGTAAACTCTTGAGAAGTTCTCTCTCAAACCTCAGCCTTTCTCGCTGAAGCTAGCCTATCTCTAAAGTTATTCAAGAACGCTTAGAGCTAGCTTTAAGTTGAATAAATCTTATAAACCCAATTCCAAGAGTGGTATATCGGGAAGTCTTTTTAAATCGGGAACTTAACTAGACTAGTCTAATTCTGATGAACTGGTATAACTAAAGGTGTAGCCTTTTGAGGATAGGTGGAAATTAGTTGTAGGTACCAAGTTGAGACTTGAGCATCGTGTACTAAGATTACATTATGAAAGCAACTTAGTAAATTCTCTTTGTGCAAGGAAGAGTGGACATAGAAGGATTACACCTTCGAATCACTATGCTTCTTTGTGTGCTTATTTTCCTTATCTTTGTTTCTTTTATAACTGTTGTTGTAACTTAGTATCTTTATTACTTGAATTTGATAATTATTGTACAATTCTCGGTGCGCATAAAACTCATAAGCCATTACTTGCTATAAGTCTCGAAAAGAACAAAGTGTTGTAAGTAGACTGTTCTTAGGACTTACCACTGTAAGCTCTATTGTATGAACTAGTTTCTTACAACCGATAACAAATACTGTCTACTATTTTGAAAGAAAAATCGCTAAAGGCTAGATTTTTATTCAACCCCCCCCCCCCCCCCTTCCTCTAAACTTCTACCACTTGGGACTAACAATTGGGTTGTGAGTAAAATGCTACTTTTGTTTTGGGTAGTTGTTGTGTAGGTTGTGGGTTGATTTATAGTATTTATTGTAAAAGGATATATACGTAGTTATGTGGTGATTGATTAATGATTACTACAGTTGTTGGGAATTGTGATTTATTGGAGCTTTAGATTGACAGGTTGTGATGTGTGGTTGTTTGTGCAATTTATTAATAACATTCTTAATTATTATTTTTATCAATTTGAAATTTATTAATAAAATTTTCATTTAATATTTTCAATAAATAATCTGTTGCAATTGGAAATGATAAAACAACTGATGATATGTGTGTTTGCTGGGATGTTACAATAGCCCGAAACTTGTAGGGTCGGCTCGTTTAACCGAAAAAAAGTTAGGGTTAAGGCTCCCATTTTACAATCCATTTAAACATATGGATTTTTTTTACTCGGACTGTAAGGTCTGCAGTTTATTCAGGTTGGCCCGCCAGTTTACCCGACTGGCCGGAAACTTCTCTTTTTCTTTTTATTCGTTTTTTAATTTTACAAATGTATGCCCTTAGTTATAGTTCAGAGTTCTCACTTCTCAATTTCTGATTCTAAATTCTAATCACTCGTACGAACTATAAGTTGATGCACATACCATTCTATATGTTGCACATATAGTGTATTTTTATCACAGGAGAGTCAGTTATGATAACTCTGCTATCTTCTATCCTTATCTATATCAGAGATGGCTTTGAGTAGTTGATTTTATTTTGTCTCTTTGGCGCTTTTTAATGGACCAGTATTTGTTATGTATATAAGTTTAAATTCGGTGTCTTCTTCTGCTTATTAGCCAATGTAACTACTTAATGTAAATAAAAGAGAAAAATCACTATTAGGATGCTAAACTATTGGTCTTTTTGGAGTAAGGCATATAAAGTATCATTTTTTATTAATAGGCCATTAAAATATTGAAAATTTAAACTTTGGTAACTACTTGCAAATTTTATGGCCAAACCAGTCACATGTCTTGCACACATTTTTTATAAGGGTAAAAATTTCTTTTTCCACATAATACAACATTTAAAAATGAGAAATATACAAATCGATTGATTAGCAAACACAAATCTTGGTGAAAACCTCTTCCAAACATACCAAACTCGACAGAAGATGAGAGATTAGGGTTTAATCTCTCAAAATCAAATGCACAAGAGAAAAAGAAATATTCGGATTGGTAACAAAAGTGGGTTATAATAATATTCATATGTTTATCTAATCAAAAGTTTATAAATCCTAATCAAAAGTTTATACGTGTGTTAATCTTTCAAAATCAAATATGCACGAGAAAATCTAGTCAAAAGCTTAGTTATATGTTTATCATAATATTGGTAATTGAAAGTGCGGTTACAAATTTTATAGTAGAGTTTAGCTGATTTTGACATGCTACATATCTTCTTTCTATATTTGGATTGGTCCACTACGTTCTCTTCACCGTATTATTAATTATCACAATAACAAATGTTGTTCATCATTTTTCTCTTTTTACTACGGAAAATCTCTCTATGTCTTCTTTTTTGTTTTTACGTAGGTTGGAATATGTCTTCATTTCATGTAAGAATCCTCATGTTTATTAATTAATTTTTATTTTCTAATTTTATTTTGAAAACTTATTTAAGTGGAGAAAGACAAATTTACACTTAGAAAAATGTGTGCGGGGCACATGACTCTTGTTTGGTAGGAAAAATTGGCAAGTAGCTGCCAAAGTGTAACTTTTTTAATAGTTTGGCGGTCTATTAGTAAAGACTAATACTTTATATACCTTAGTCTAAAAAGACCAACAGTTTGGCGGCTAACGGTTGCTTAGTAATTTTCCCTAACTAAAACTTGTATGTTTAAATTATGGTGGAGTAGACAACTTTGATATAAATTGGAATAGTCAATTTAAGATTATCATGTATAATTCACACTTTATTAACTTTCAATATGTTAAATTTGTTAATTTTATAGCATTATTTGGTAAATTTTATATATTATTCAAGCATATTTTATGAGTTTTTCTTTAAATATATAATTTAAAAAAATCATACCTAATAGTGGCCCGAGTTACTCGAAAACTGAAAGGATTAGGGTCAGGTTCACCATATATCGGCTCGTTAATAATGGCCCGACTAAACCATGGTTTGAATTAGCCTGAAAACCGATAGGGCTAGCCCAAAACCATTAGGCTAGCGCGTTTAACAGCCATATGTATTTTTGTGTGTCTATTAATACATATTATTTATGATATCTTTTACATTTATTATTAAAAATTGAAATTCGATAAAATTATTTTTGGTTCTTTATAAAATTCATGTAATTTTAATTTTTTATAATTTTTTAGTTATTTATTAATAAATTCGAGTAAATATTTTTTATAATTTATTCATGCTAACCAATATAAAAATTGAAATAATTTAGCTTATAATTAAGCAATTAAGATATTTTAATTTAGCTTATAACTACTTTAAAAATATTAAAATATTTTAATCTAAAAATAATTGTTTACAAAAATAATTAATAAAATTTAAAATATATTTATATTAATTTTTTAACAACTTCTGTAATAATTAAATATATTTTGAAAAAAAACATATATATATATATATATATATATATATATTATAAAAAAAATTGTTTGTTTATGTAATTTTTCGAAGTAAAACCCATTAAAAGAATATTTATAATTTTGAAATAATTGATCTTATTGTTTTCAATATTATATATAATTTAACATAACATTATTTTAATTTAATAATAAATTTCTTAGAATATTTTTCAATATTAGAAATTGGTAAAAAATTGAAAGGTGTTGTCGAATCAGTTAGATGAGATAGATAGTGTAAAAAATTGAATAGGGTTGTCACTTCAATCAGAAAGAGAGTGTGTTATCACGTCAGTTATAGAAGATAGAGAAGGAGAGGAGAGGGGATGTTGTGTAGGATGGTAAAATGCCTGTGGGGATCCATCCCCTATGGAACCCGAGATTATTGAATAGGGGATTCCCTAACAATAGCGAGTATGGGGGTTCCCCGTTTTCCTAAGCGGGGAGCTAGTGCATTTCATAATTATCTTATACCAACAAACTATATATAACTTGTATGTACAAGATATTCCCTACCTCTGTATATATATTAAAAATATTCCTATTTTTTATATCAATTGAAAGAACATATAAGGAGTTTCTCAAAAAAAAAAAAAGAACATATAAGGAGTGTGTGTTATTGATTTATAATAAATAGTATTTACTTCAATAAATTTTTAAGGTTAATAGAAAGTAATATTTTTTTATAAAATTCTATAAAAATAAGAAATTTACAACTAAATCAAACAAATATAAGAGGAGCCCGACTCCCAACGGGGAACCCATTCCCCAAATAAGGAATCTCCATCCCAACCCAGATTTCTTAGGTGGAAAATTTTACGAGATGGTATTTGAAATGTGAAACGAAGATGGAAGATGTGATGCTCAATACCAGTGCGATCCCACCCATCGACACCCCTAATGTTGTGAGTGGGGTTGTGGGGGATTATTCACAACCATATGGATAAACTTGGCCCAAATTAACATCATTTGGCTCTCTTTCGGAGGTTCCCCCTAATTTCTTATAAAATAATTTGTATATATTTAATATGAATATTTATGTATATATAGGTACAGATATAAAAAAATTGTTCGTCCAAAATTAATGATAATTTTTTATATATATTTATTATGTATATATCAGTGTGTGTATATATATATATATATATATATATATATATATATATATATAAATGTATGGGTATTGATATAGAAAAAGTTGAAATATATCAAGACTTAATGTGTAATAATAGTAAAAATGTATATCATCTTAAAAAAACTATCATTGCGTATACTTATATTAGTACAATCTGCTCCCTCCAGCAAAGTCAAAATTATGCGTCTGTCACTAGCCCAACCCATAACCAATTGAGTACAATTTAATCCAAACAAAAGACGAAGTTGGATTAGTTCAAGTGGCGATTTTAACATCAACTAACTAAAATTTTTGTTTTGGGTTTGAGTCACCATAATAAGAAGGGTTAATTACAGCAACCCCACCAAACTATCACACTACAAGAAAATTAATTACGTGATATATGTTTCTAAACTAAAGTAGTGGCGGATTTGAGACGAAATTGTTGGTCTCTATAATGCTGGTCTGTAAAATTTAGAGGCCGATTTATTCGGTCTCTAAATTTAGTGACAGAAATTGCCTCTCTATTATGAAATTAGAGACAATTACCTACCAAATAGAAACGAATTATGTCTGTATCTAATATTCGGTTGTTATTTGATCTTTTGTCGGATACTAATGATTTTTTGTCACTTTCTATCACTTCTCTATTTCTATTCAGTATTATATTGTCGCACGTGCCTTGTGCGTGATAAACTTTTAAGGTTTTTTTTTTTTTTTTTTTTTTTCTGAAATGCTTTTCAGTACATAGAGGAGTTGTTCATCTTCAACAATGGAAGTTCCAGATATTGGGGGAGAGAACCATTAGTGATTCAAATGAATTGTTAGGGAAAAGAAAGGTGAGAAATTTATACTTTTGACATACTAAAAATATCGTTTGGATAAAAATAAGCTCTTAAACGTTTATCACGGCGCAAGTCACGTGCATTCCGGCGAAAAATGATCGAAATAAGTTTGGTGGTTTATCTGTCAATTTACCCTTATAGTTTATATATATCGGTGCCAAAAAAAAAAAAAAAAAAAACTTTAGTGGTTTATGTGCAAACGCTATAATTTGGTGGGGTTGTTACAATTAATCCTAATAAAAAAAGTTTTTTTATTTTTTTGTTATTAGATCGGGAGGAAAAAAGACCAATTCAAAACATATGCTTTATTTCTTGTAACAAGAGCGAATGGCATTGTGTATTAGATATAGCAACATTCAACGGAGATGCAGATTGGGACCAGAAGAGTTGGATACCTTCAACATTTTCCTATTTTCCTATATATATATAGTTAATGTTTAAATATTCAAAATCTGACCTATTTGAGTTAATTGATTAGTTTACGTTCCGGACATGTTGTCAATACATATCAAATTTTGAAAACGAAGATTTGAGGTGTCAGTGTAGAAATTTATTAACTCTTAAGTGTTAACTCTACCTCATGAGATTCTTTATTTTAATATATATTTTTATTTTGTGTTTAGAAAAAAATATTATATGTTATGTGTATATGATGATAACTCTAATTAATAAATAACGTTTATTAGATACGATGAAATACTATACGAAATACAAATTAAAATAGAGGTTTCAATCTAGACTCGACTACATCGAAAGTCAAATGAAATTAACAATACAATCTTTTTTCTTATTCCACAAGTATTCCAATTTAAAAAATAAGGAAAAATTACAAAAGTTGTCCATCAAGTATAATGGTAACACGTTTCTGCCCATTATATTTAGCTCTGACAATTGTTGTCCATCAAGTAATGAAATTGAACAATTTTTGCCCAAATTTCACCGGAATTCATTAAACGTAACGTCACATATCATGTCATGTGTCTGACGAGATTAAAAAATTCGGCGATTAAAACCAACATGACAGCCTAGCTGGATCCAACATGACGTTTTGGGCAACTTTAGCCAAATCATCACACTACAAGAAAAAAATCAAATTAGAGACGAAAAAATTCGTCTCTAATTATATGATATCGGTTTCTAAACTAAAGTAGTGACGAATTTGAAATGAAATGGTTGATCTCTAAAATTGAGAGAACGATTTTATTCCGTTTCTATATTTAGTGACAAATTTTTCGTCTTTATTATGAAATTAGAGACCAAATTACCTACCGAATAGAGATGAATTATATACGTCACTAATGTTCGGTTGCTATTTCGTCACTAATCGAATACTAATGATTTTTTTTGCCACTTTCTGTCACTATTTTATTTCTATTTTGTTATTATTTTGTGACCGATAATATCCGTTACTAATTTTTCGTCCCAAATATGATATTTTTTGTAGTGTAATAAATTAATGGGAAACTTTTGCCAAATCATAAAAACTTTTAAATAATATAAAAAAATAAAAATTAATAATAATAAAAATATATTCTAAAAATTAAAAAATAAAATTATATATAAAACATAAACTAAAATTCATTTAAAATTTGAAAACTTATAAAATTTATTTCTGAAAATTATTTTGAAAATTCTGTTTTTTTTTTTAAATAGAAAGTTAAAAGCATTATTCAGAAAATTAAAAGAAAAAATATATTTCTGAAATTATTTTAAAAATTCTAAATTTTATTAAAATTCATAAAATTTAAAATAAACATTAATTCAAAAAATAATAAAAATTTGAAAATAACAAATAAAAAATATATTTTCGAAAAAAAAAGGGAAAGAAAATAACATATAACATATGAAAATATAATATAAAAGAAAATTATTTAAAAAATTCTAAACTTAATTTAAAATCTAGAAAATTATTTCTGAAATAATTTTGTTTCACATTGGAGAATTTTTCAAATCCTCAATTGAAGAATAGAAAAGTTGGATTCACCACCCTTTGAAGAATGAATAGAAAGCTCCAAATACTCCCTTGAAGAACAGAATTGTGGCTGAGTGTGCCACCTTGAATGGTCGACAATGATTCTGAGGTTGATGGTGAGGCTAATAGAACCGGGGTTTAATTTTCAGAAACAATTTTTGAGAAATAAATTTCAAATATGAGGTTGATGGTGGCGTCAGTAAATCTGATGTTTAATTTTGAGAAATAAATTTTCAGATTTGAGGTTGATGGTGGAGTCGGTAAATCTAAGGAAGATGATGACATCGATAAACTTCTGTCACCTATGTGTAGATCTTTAATTCCTAGAAATATTTTTTAATTTAGTTTTATGAATTTTAAATAAATTTAGAATTTTTAAAATAATTTTTTTTTATTTTTCTGGATTTTTAATAAATTTAGAATTTTCAAAATAATTTTCAGAAATAAATTTTTTAACGAATTTTAAAAGAATTTTAGAATTTTAAAATAATTTTCAGAAATAAATTTTGAATTTTAAATGAATTTCAGAATATATTTTTATATATAATTTTTTTTATTATTATTATTAATTTTTTAAAATTATTTTTATTTTTTTATGATTTGACAAATGTTGTCCATCAATTTATGATGATTTAATAAAAGTCGCACAAAACGTCAAGTTGGATGCAGCTAGGCTGCAATGTGGGTTACAATTGTTGGATATTTTAATCTCGTTGAGCACGTGATACCGTACGTGACTTTTAATGAATTTCGGAGAGATTTGGGCAAAAATTACGTAATTTCGTTAATTAATGGATAACAATTGTCAGAACTAAACATAATGGGTCGAAATGTGTCACCCCATATATTTGATGGGAAACTTTTATAATTTTCTTTAAAATATAAATAATCATGATTTCCAAATTTTTCATAGTACATGATTTATAATTAATAATTCACGAGTTCATTTACGGCATAAATTTGTAATTTTAGTATAGAAAAAAAATGGAGCATCGAAAATTAAATAGTTAACCCCAGCAAAATACAGCTATGGGTGGGTGGGTGTTGATTAATTACTGGTTAGCAGTGCGTGTTGTCATGGTGAATTTGAGCAACAAAAGGTACCCCCAACCCCCACACAAAGGAATGAAAAAGGGGGACCGATCAATATCAATATTAAAACTAATAATTACATGGTTACCACTTTTCATGTGTTGCTGCTCTTTAGGTCTACTTTGAATTGCTCATTATTTAATCCTTATATTAATTAATTAATTAATTAATTAATATATAAAACAAAACGTGTACTCTAGTTGTCATTGTCCGGTCCCCTCCCAACCACAAAACTGCCGCTTCATCAAAATCAGTGACGTAAATATTACTAATAATTTAATACTCTTCATCCCAATTATACAACCTTCTTCTCTTCTACACAACGATTAAGAAAAGTTATTAAATATATAATTAATTTTCTGATTTATCAATATTTAATTAATACTATATTTATTCAATATATTATTTAATGTTTATATGAATAGAGATATATCAGTAAATGAGTTTAAACAATACTATTATATGTAAATTTAGCCTATGGACTAGATTTGGCACATCCAGAAAAAAAAATACAAACCTATATAATTGAGATGGAGGAGTAATAAACTTTATCAAAATCACTAGTGTCAGTAATTTATATTGGTTAAATTTGATAAGTAGCATCATATGAAGGCTAGCGTTATTTGCGTTGAGACTCATAACCACGAATACGACTAGATTATCGAAGAAGAAAACAATAAAATCACACACAATAACACAACAATTTGGTAACCCAGTTCGTTACAATGTGTAACTACGTCTGGGGGCGATACCAAGCCAGGATATGCACTAAAATTGATAATTTCCGGAATACAATGAGTGGAGAAGGATTCTACTATTTATAATAGTCCCAAAACTTGTCCCCAAGTTTTAGACGCGTCAACGGGTCGCGCCCGTGTCCCAGCATCGCGCCCGCGAGGCGTATCATCAACTTTGATGATCGCGCCCGCGAAGCCACGTCGCGCCCGCGAAGCCACGTTGCGCCCGCGACGAGTCATTCGAACCAAGGCCTGCTCCTCGCGCCTTTGGTCGCGGCCTCGAGCTCTGTTCCACAAAACCTTCACATACTCCGTCACGGCCGCGATAACACCCCATGCGACTGATTTAGGCTCCAAATCCAACAATCTCCCACTTGGAGACTAAACATCCTCTCCATTCAACTGCTCTTGAGCTCGTTTTCCATTTTCCGCTTGGTATCACCATCTCCTCTTCTTCTTCACGTTCCGAGGCCAATTGAAGTTATGCACAACTTCAATTTCTCTTGTAGGTGTCGGATGAAATGATACTTCAATTCAACGTGCTTCGTTCTCGAATGAAATGTCGGATTACTAGCCAAGAAAATTGCACTCCGACTATCATTGTAGAGTATACTATTTTCACGCTCCTTCCCAAGTTCACCTAAGAAACTTTCCAACCACACGATCTCCTTACTTGCCTTCGTCAGGGCTACGTACTCTGCCTCCGTGGTGGACAGTGCAACCACCTTTTGCAACTTTAATGTCCAAGAAATCGCCGTACCACCACAACTAAAGACATACCCAGTCGTACTCTTCTTTCTCCATCAAGATCGTTCAATGCTAAGTCCGCATCAACGGAACCAACTAACTTGGAATTTCTTCCGTCAAAACACAAAGCTTTATTTGTGGTACCCCGCAAATACCTTAGAATCCACTTCACCGCCTCCCAATGTTGTTTCCCTGGATTACCCATGAACCGGCTCACTACTCCCACTGCATGCGTGATATCCGGACCAGTACAAACCATGGCATATATGATACTCCCAATTGCCGATGCATATGGAACATTCATCATTTGGGTACGTTCCTCCTTAGTACTCGGCGACTCCTTCTTCGACAGCTTAAAGTGACCCCCCTAGGGTACATTAACTGGCTTCGAATCCTCCATGTTAAACCTTTCCAGGACCTTCTGGACATAATCCGCCTGCGAAAGATACAACAAATTTGCCACCTTATTCCTCTCGATTCTCATACCCAAAATTTGTTTTGCTTCTCTAAGATCCTTCATGGAGAACCTCTCAGACAATTGCTTCTTCAACCTTTCCAACTCCCTTGGATCGGCTCCTACAATCAACATATCATCAACGTACAGTAATAGGATAAGATAGCTTTTGTCAAACCTTTTATAATAGCAACAATTGTCGGTGTTGCATCTATGGTAAGCAATCTCCATCATGAAATTGTCGAACTTCATATACCACTGCTTCGGAGCTTGTTTTACCCCATACAAGCTCTTCTTCAACTACGAATCCCTCTGGTTGTACCATGTACAACTCCTCCACTAGATCACCATGAAGGAAAGACGTCTTCACATCCATCTGATGCAATAACAGGTTCTCCGCCACCACGATACTCAACATCATGCGAATTGTAGTCAATTTCATAAACACGAGTAAATACGTCTGTATAATCAAATACCATACCGTTGCTCGAACCCCTTCACAACTAACCTTGCCTATTAGAGCTTGCTACCATCGCCCTCATTCTTGATTCGGTAGACCCACTTGCCGTGCAACGCCTTCATGCCCTTGGGAAGCTCAGTCAATTCCCAAGTGTCATTCACACAAAGAGATGCCATTTCATCTTCCATGGCAGTCTTCCATCTTCGTCTATCACTAACCTGTTCTGCTTCTGCAAAGCTCTCAGGTTCACCATCATCAGTAAAAAAATAAGTAATAGTTAGAGGGCGAATACTTATCTGGTGGCCTTCGATCTCTAACTGGTCTTTGAGGTGGTGGTGGTGTTCTTGGTTCAGTCTCAAGAAACTCCTCATTGACCGGACTCCCCTTACTCCCACTCGAGTTCAGATCATCTAACTCGATAGTGCGGGGCTTTGCAGCATTAGTGCCCAAATCCTTCAACTTGTCCTTGTACATAACTTGTTCATTGAATATAGCATCCCGACTGTGAATTACCTTTCGATTTTGCTCATCCCACAGCCTATAACCGAACTCATCAACTCCATACCCAACAAACGTACACTTGATCGATTTGGCATCTAACTTGCTTCTATCAACAGAATCCACAAGAGCTTAAGCAACACAACCGAAAATACGTAAGTAAGACAAGTTTACCACCTTTCCAGTCCACTCCTCCTCGGGTATCCGATTATCCAAGGGAACCGATGGACCTCGGTTGATCAAGAACGTAGTTGTGCTCACTGCATCCGCCTAGAACGACCTAGGCAAGCCGCTCTTCAATCTCATACACCTTGCTCGCTCATTCAGTGTTCTGTTCATTCTTTCGGTCACACCATTCTTGCTGGGGCATTCCATGTACAGTTCTCTCCGTATGAATTCCATGATCAGCACAATACTTCTTGAACTCCTTGAGTTCATATTCACCTCCATTATCGGAACGTAAACACTTCACCTTCAACCCTGTCTCATTCTCAACCAAGGCTTTCTACCTTTTGAAAACATCAAATGCATTAGACTTACTTATCAGAAAATAAATCCATACCTTGTAGGTTGAATCGTTGATGGATGTCATGTAATGCAACGATCCTCCAACAGATGCCACCGGTGCTGGTCCCCATAGATCGCTATGGACCAACTCCAACTTCTGTTTCTTCAGGGCCTTGCCGCTCCTCGAGAAACTCACTCGCCTTTATTTCCCAAAGACACATTCTTCAGACATGCCAACTTCCACAGTTTGTAATCCAGGCAATCTACCCTTCGAACACATCAGTCTCATCCCTTTCTCGCTCATGTGACCCATTCGACAGTGCCACAAATCCATATCACCATTACCATTTGCAAGATCAAGGGAATCATGCGAATTACTGGTCATATATAGCATTCCTTCCTTCTTACCCCGAGCTACCACCATAAGCCCATTGGTAATTTTCCAGTTGCTACAGTTGAACGTCACCACGTAACCTTCCTTGTCAAGCTGTCCAACTGAAAGTAGATTTCTCTTCAATCCAGGGATATGTCTCACTCCATTCAACATCAACTTTGCTTCGTTTGATGTCTCAACCTTTACGTTTCCCTTTCCCATGATTTTCAGGGATTCATCATCCGCCAGATATACCTGCCCAAAATCGCCAGAAACGTAATCATGCATAATATTAATATTACCACAAGAATGGAATGATGCGCCAGAATCTAAGACCCAAGACTCCATGGGACTGCACACATTCAAGACCAACGCATCGCCATCATCTTCCTCCGTGGCTGCGTTCGTTGTCTTCCTGTCCGCATGTTCCCTCTTGTTCTTCTTCGGTGCCTTGCACTGGTATTTGAAGTGACCAATCTCGTCACAATTCAAGCACTTCACATAACTCCCGTCCTTCTTTGTCTAACTCTTCCTTTTGGATTTCGACCTCCCCCTAAACTACCTTCCCTTCGGTCTGCCTTTGTTCTCGGTATTCAGCGAGTGACCCTGAGGACGATCCTGATCCTGATTAGTTCCTACGAATCTCTTCCCCGATCATCAAATTCCTCACCTTGTCAAACTTCAGCTTAGCGTGTGCAGCGCTAACGGCTGAACTGTACCGGCCCAACTGTCTGGCAGAGAAGATAGCATAATTAGGGCCCTAATCTCATCATCAAATTTAATATCCACCGAATCCAACTGTGAGGTTAGCATGTTGAATTCATTCAGATGCTGCTGTATCGGTGTTCCCTAAAATGTCATCTAATTAGATGGACTTTGTTCTCCGTCGATGGTTTTTGATACATCTCCTCCAAGGTTTTCAGCATCTCCCGTGTAGACCTCGCGCTTGTGGTCCTTGGACAACGACAAATGCACCGCACTCATCGCTTTCCTGTCCAACAACTCCCACTTCTCCGCGGACATCTTCTCAGTCTTCTCCATGAAGGGCTGGTGAAAATCCTTACCATAGAGGTAATCTTCAATTTGCATCCTCCAAAAGCTATAATCAGCTCCATCGAACTTCTCCACCGAAATCTTTCCGTAGTTCATCGTGAATACTCCCAAGAAACTAACCTAATGCTCTTATTCTAGTTGTTGAGAATTTAGCCCACTCACAACCACGAATACGACTAGATTATCGAAGAAGAAAACAACAAAATCACACACAATAACACAATAATTTGGTAACCCGGTTTGTTACGATGTGTAACTACGTCTAGGGGCGATACCAAGCCAGGATATGCACTAAAATTGATAATTTCCGGAATACAATGAGTGGAGAAGGATTCTACTATTTATAATAGCCCCAAAACTTGTCTCCCAAGTTTTAGACACGTCAACGGGTCACGCCCGTGACCTAGCGTCGCGCCCGCGAAGCCACGTCGCGCTCGCGATGAGTCATTCGAACCAAGGCCTGCTCCTCTCGCCTTTGGTCGCGGTCGCGAGCTCTGTTTCCACCAGACCTTCGCATACTTCGTCGCAGCCGTGACACCCCCTGCAACTGATTTAGGCTCCACATCCAACAATTTGGTCCATCTTATTGTAATTGGACAACCTTTTGTTTATTTATAAATTGAGTATTCAGTCTTAATTTCTACTTTCTTTTTGGTTTATAATATATATATATATATATATATATATATATATACACATCGAAAGTTTGTCATCTGCAGTAGGTCTTGTTGGAATACAAAAAAATGGAACAATGAAAATAAAAGAAATAACAACACTAAACGAAAGTTAAACGGGTTGAATTCCTCGAACTCAGGGGTTGGAAGAACCCCTCGACTTATGTTACTCATAAATGTTGGTCCCAAATGGTAGAGATTTAGAGAGAAAGAGCGATGAATAAACCTCTAACTCAAGTTTTTCTTTTTCAAAAACTTTGAGCACAAGATTGCTGCTTACTACAAGATTTTGTTCTTACAGTAAATCTAATACATAAGATTACTTAAGCAATAGACACAAAACAGGTTGGGCTTAAGTAACTTACATTGAGTAATGCTCCAGAGAGTTTTACGTGCAGCGAAATATGCTTAGATGTTCTCTTACATATATATGCGGTAGATAAGTAGCATGTCAGCAACAATTATAAAAGCAGTATTTAAATAGACACAATATTATAGTGGCTATGTCCACTCTTCCCCCATACGATGGAAAAGTTCAATAAGAACTTTTCACACTTATAACTTAGCTACTCCAAAGTCTAAGTCAACCTTAGCTCCTTATAATAGTTTTTGCCTATCCACGAAAGGCTACTCTATTGTACACACGTTCCTCATAAGACAAGTCATCTTTGAATCCCTGATTCAAACGAAGACTCTCCATTTCAAAAACCTTTCGTGAGATTGGTTTAATGAAAGTCTTTCTTCAGCTTCTGGTAGCTGCTACTAAACTTGAATACAGTTGACATCTGAGCAAGCTTCCTAGTTTGAGAAGGATTAGGATCGAAGTAAAGCTTCAGAGCGAGCTTGACTTGAGAATTGTTGCAACTTTGGATCTTCACTTACATGCTTGCTGCTTGCTACTTGCTCTTGTATACTTTGTATAAACATTGGTATGATTATTAGAGTGTATACTTTAAAGCTTTGAATAAGAATGCTGAGTGCTTGATGCTAAGTAATTTTGAATGCTTGAGTTTCGGTAGCCTCTACTTCTTCCTCCATCTCCTTCTATTTATAGCAGTTAAGATTCCTTATCGTTGAAGAGAGATAAATAATCACGTTGACATTTAATGCTCTTTGTACGACAAAGAGTCATTTGTCCTTTCTCACAGGAAGTTGGTCAGAGTGGTTGCGGCTTGCTGTCAATTACCAGTGTTACTTTTGCTTTTTGTCAGGTGACGTGTCCCCGCATTATTGGATAGCCAGTACAAGGTTTTAAACTTGTCTCCACCGGCTATATATTGAATTCGAATACCCTGACTTTTGATATTGACTTTGACACTGTGGACATGACTCATGCTTGCTTGCTGGTTGTACCTTCCTTGTTGCAAACAATGTTGGATGTTGAATGGGCATACGCAACAGTGTTGCGTGCTCACTGTAGTCTCTATTCCTTGCTGCGATAGTGAACCTATTGCTTGAAGTAACCTTGTTTCTCTTGTTGCGACTTCTACCTAAGTAGAACTAGCACTATCTATTACAAAAATTAACAGAATTTTGGGGAAACTAGTTCATACCTCACGGGAGATTTTCCATCATCAAAACTAAATATAAATTTCCTAACAATTTTCCCTTTTGATGATGTAAAAACTCTAAGTAAAAACGTACTCCAAGTCACAAAATAAAAAAATGTTGGAATAAACAGTTGTCATCAAAAGGTACTTAAAAAATACAACATGCATGATGTAAGATTACGAGCTGTAAACATTTGGTAGGAATGATAATTATTTTAATTAGATAAGCCTATCTATTATAGTCACAGTAAACATATTACATCCAGAGCTATAGACAAGAAAAATTTACCCAGTAGTAATTCACCGTCCGTTCTTCTTCGAGTAACGCTTTGTGAATGTTGCTTGGCATGCTTTCTGCCTCTGTGCCTTGCTCCGTCTTCTTCTTTCAGATCCCTACTCCTTCTAGATTTGTCAAGATCATTCTCAGTGTACCTCCACCATTCACTGTACATCTTTTGTTCAAAGTTCATGTATTCAAGTTTCACCTCAGGAGTGAGATCTTCCATTAGCCACCATTCATTAGAAGGGAAGATCTTGTATCCTTCCCAATTCAAGCCTTTGAGCTCTATCCAGAATGGAAGTACTCCTGCGTGTAATTGTCTTACATATTCTTTCATATTTTCTCTACTGTAGCCTTCGACATTGTTGTACGTGCCTTCACTAGTTGGTACTCGAAGTATCTGAAAATTTTATCCATCCTCCAATGACTAATTTCCTGTTCTGTAGGATTTTTCATTATTGGAATTTGATAAGTACGAAGATCTCTAGCTGCTAATCTGTACAGTCACGCAACAACCAGCCTTCATACTTAGAGAGAATTTATATATTGGGAGGGGCATCCTGCCTTCTTTCACTTGAGGTGGCAAGTTGCTTCCTATGAATAGGTGGGTCATGAACTATCCCTATAGCAAGATAGATCTCATGGAGTTCCGCTTCTTCCTTTCAAGGATATGACGCACTCTTACTTCTGACTCTTGCAAACATCTCTCAAAATCTCACGGTTTGTGAGTTTACCATTGTTGTACTCTCGTTTGGTTCCTGTTCTTATCTTTTTTTGTGCAGCAATGAGCCACTCTTATCGTTTTCTTTATTGTTGCTCAGCATTGCCTCCTCTTTCCCCTTTTGACATTTTCAATATTGATCCCAGTATGTGCTTCCAGTATGTTCAGGATATTGCCTAATATTATTTTATCATCGACTTTCTCCTACCGAAGTAGGGTGAATTCATCCGTCAAGGAATGTAGACCGTCATTCTGCTCTTTTAGTCTTTCCTTCATGATGGATGCGAGACCAGTAACTTGTCAATTGGTTTAGCTGTTAAACTTCTTGACAAGTTCCTCTATCCATTGCCTTTCAGCTCGTGCTTCATTCACGAATGGGAATTTTAAGTCTCGCATGCTCTTTGGAACCAAGGATACTACTTCGCAAATAGATCCAAGAGCTTTGAGTATCTCAGAAGCATCATTGCCTATTGCTCTTCCAACTGCTGGACCGAGAACTCAGATGCTTGTAGCGTATAATCAAATCTTTCTAGCACTTCTTACATAGCATCACTCATTGGCATATTTAACTTGTTAGAACATGTGTTTCCTTCAGTATTCTGTTAAGTGTTTCACCTTGTGTTGAAACACCCTGGGAAACACGTTCTACTCTTTCTTCTAATTTTACCTTGCTGCCCTTGGGTGGTTATTCTATATGTTTAGTATGTGTGTGTATTCGGATAAGTTCAGTTTTACATATATAACTGCATGGGAAACTTATCCAAACCAAAAGTCTTCCTTTGGAAGATTGGCGGTTATTTTTTCTTTGATCTTATCTTGCAAGAAATAACTACCATTCCTGGTGGATATTTATATGGCTGACAAGAGAAGATCGTGTGTGGAAAATGGGAGAAAGAGACCGAATGTAAAGATAAGAATTTCTCCAAGATATTTTCACACCAAAAGTTGAAGGCTATCTTCTTCATACTTCTCACATTCTTTGTTGTGAGACATTGTGTAATCCCTCTCTCAAAAGAGGATCGCTTAGTATGCAGGATATAGTTTGAGTGTAAATTTGATCATTTCTTGTATGATCAAATTTAGGATTTTCAAAGGCTTTGTATAAAAATTATTCCACTGTGATTAAGATAAAACTGCTCAGGCTTCGTTTTTGTCTGAGTTTAAATTATCTTGTCTCCTGTTTATTATTTCTGGTTTTATACAATTCAGAATTCAACTTTAAACAAGGAGTGTGTTCGTCCAAGTGTTACAACACTCTCAGTAACACTCTTCATGACCGGTCCATAAATTCCTTCAATTGGTATCAGTGAGATTCTGCGGCCTCCCTTTTTGGATGGAACAAATTACTCCATGTGGAAGTTAAAGATGAGGGCCTACATCAAGTCGTTGGATGAACGAGCATGGAGATCAGTAGTTGTTGGCTGGACATCCTCTCGTAAGGAAGACGAACATGGTAATGTGGTGCTGAAATCTGAGGCTGAGTGGACGTATGATGAAGGTGTTCTCTCATGTTGCAATTCTAAAGTATTGAATGCAATTTTTGCGTCAATTGAGACATCAATGTTTCGGATGATTCATAATTGCATAAATGCTAAAGAGGCTTGGGAGACCCTTCAAGAATATTGTGAAGGTTTAGAACGGGTTCCCAAATCAATGTTGAGGATGGAACGCTGTGGAACACACTGAATGGGAACTGATCCCATCAATAATGAGAGGTTGGTCAATAAAAGTGGATATTCTCCCAAAGGTACTAGGTATGTTCAGTGTTATGCATGTTGTGGTCATGGTAATTTTGCAAATCAATGTATTAACTATCCTATGAACCAAGGAAGAAATCTCACTGTCACTCCTCGTGATAATGACTCCAGTAAAGAGGCAGAGGAGGTCAGTGATTCATAGGATGTTGCAGTGGTCATGGGAACACTTGATGAACTAAGTGTTGACCAAAGTGTTGAAACACCCCATGCAACACCTAATTCCTACAACTCTAACTCAGTTCTCCCTGAGCGTGAATGGTTTCTGATGACTTTCAGAGAGATGCATAATGATTTAGTGGCCTCTGCCAGTTTATTACATGAAGCGAGATTAGAGATCAACTTTCTCAAAGTTAAAATCTCTCACTTGGAGAGATCCGTATCTCGAAAAGATAAAAATATTGAAATGTTATCTTTTCTTCTTAAGAGAAAGTCTGACTATTTAAATCTTTTTAACACTGGCACTTCAAAACTGATTGAAAATCTTTTGGTTCAAAAACATGGTTCATTTGAGATAAGTTATGATCATGCATTTCAAAGTTCTTTCAAATCATATTTTGAAGATCACAAAAAACCTGCATGTATTGGTGAAATGAACAGGTTCCAAAATTTATCTTTAGATGACACTCCTCCAAATTTGATAAAATCTGATTATGACCTTGCTAGATTATTAGAACAAACGAAAAGGTTGTCTATATCAAGTAGCAATCACACAAAAATACATGATAATGATACCAATAGGCTTTCAAATCTGATAAATAGTAAGTCTAATGGTGTGTATAAACAATATGTTTGTGATTATTGTACTATTCGTGGACACAAAAGACCTTATTGTTTCAGGAGAAAAAGAAATTTACTTCGTAACAAACTTTTTAGAGTGTCACAGTTTGTGTTGCAACACTCTACCTCACACTGCACCAAGCTTAAAACCACTTCTCCTCCTGAGCTATCTTCTGATAGTTGTTGTAATATAATTTACACTTCTTTAATTACTGATGTTAGGGGGTATGGTACTTTGATAGTAGATGCTCTAGGCATATGACAGGAGCCAAAAGGCGTTTAAAGGAATATGAAGACTTTGATGGTGGCATACTTTTGGTGGGGGAGCCAAAGGTAGAATTGTTGGTAGGGGTGTTTTAGATGTCAAAGGTTTACCCAACTTGAAAAATATCTTGCATGTGAAAGGCCTTATGGTAAACTTGATAAGCATTAGTCGACTTTGTGATGAAAATCTTCATGTCAAATTTGAAAAAGGCTTATGCAGTGTCTTTGACGGTGGAAATGAGTGTATTATGACAGGAACAAGAGCCTACAATAATTGTTATTCTATTGAGGAAGGAATAGCATGTCACAAGGCACAAATTGATGAAGTTGATTTGTGGCACTAAAAGCTTGGCCATGTGAACTATCGTCAACTTCAAAGGCTTGCTTCAATTGAGGTTGTGAAAGGTTTGCCAAAGTTCTGTGGTAAGATTGATAAAGTATGAAATTCATGTGCAAAAGGTAAACAAACTAAAGTGTCTCATAAGCTGCTGCAACACCATGGTACAACATATTGTTTTGAACTTGTTCATATGGACTTAATGGGTTCAGTAGAGATGGATAGTCTAGGTGGAAAAATATATTTTTAAGTGTGTGTGGATGATTTTTCCAGGTTTACATGTGTTTTCTTTTTAAAGAAAAATCTGAAACATTTGATGTGTTTAAAGCTCATGTTGTTCAAATTCACTATTCATATGGAATATGGATAGGTAGAATTAGAACTGATCATGGTAGGGAATTTGAAAATGCATCATTTACTGAATTTTGTCAAAAGAAGAGCATAATTCAAGAGTTTTCAGCCCCTAAAACACCACAACAAAATGGCATAGCCGAGAGGAAAAATAGACTTTTACAAGAAATGGCTAGGGTTATGTTGTGTGCTAAAAACATGTCAAAGAGATTTTGGGCTGAGGCCATCAACACTGCATGCTACATTTCTAATCGAATTTTCTTAAGATCGGGTAGTACTATGACACCCTATGAAATACTCAAGGGTAGGAAACCTAATCTTAAATACTTTCATGTGTTTGGGTGCATTTGTTACATTCTGAATGATTGTGATCAATTAAACAAATTTGATTCCAGAAGTGTAGATATCAGTTCAATTTCATCAAGTGGTCATGGTTTGTAGTAGAGGTTGTGAGGAATCAGGAACCGGGTTCAGGTTGGGAAGAACCGGGCTGGAGAATCGATTTTAAGGCAGATCAGTTTTGAAGGTTAGTGAAGAACCGGAGTCAAAGTGGTTATAACAGAATTATGCAACGGTTTGGAACCGTTGCATGTAAAACCGTTGTGAAAGACCCGTCTACCAGTTTTGAGCAGTTGAAACAGAATTGGTTACAACTCCTGATAGGTTTTGATTCGAGCTTAGACCTTTATATACATTTGTTCCACTAGTAGAGATGAGTTGATACACGTTATTTTCCCTCTGTAAACACTACACAATCATTAGAATTAGAAAGCTAGGGTTCTTAAGCTCAATTCGGTTTGTGAATTGCGGCTTCCAGTTTTCTGGGTTGTTTCTTGTAATTGATTGTTCAGTGGAGTGAATTGAGGTGTATACAACCTCCGTGGATGTAGATCACATTGATCGAACCACGTAAAAGCTTTGTGTTCTTCATTTTATTTCTGTTTCTGCATTCGGTTCTTGTTTGGCGAATTCCAATTTGTTTTTCCATTCTTTTCTGGTTTGAACTTATTTGTGTGTGTTGTAAGAGATTCATTTCTTAACAAGTGGCGCCGTCTGTCGGAAACTTGCACACACATTCAAAGAGGAAGAGAGAATGGCTGGAATGAAGATGGATGTGGAGAAGTTTTCAGGTAAAAATGACTTCTCACTTTGGAAAATCAAAATGAATGCTGTATTGATTCAGAATGGTCTAGACTCTGCACTTCTTCCTGTTGATCAATGGCCTGATGCTGACAAATCTAAGTTTCCAGAACTAGATAAGAAGGCTTTGAGTCTTATATTCCTCTATTTGGGTGATAAACCTTTGAGGGAAGTATCAAGGTGTAAGAATGCAGTGGAGGCATGGGGAAAACTGGAAGAACTCTATCAATCAAAGTCTATATCAAACAAACTATTTCTGAAGCAAAAATTGATGTCTTTCAAAATCACTAATGATAAGGTTATTTCTGATCAACTTGATGAGTTTGTCAAGATGATTGAAGAATTAGAAGATCTGGGGGTGAACTTGGAGGATGATGATAAGGCTCTGATGGTGTTAAATGTTCTTCCAAAGTCCATGGAAAGCTTCAAGGATGCATTAATGTTTGGAATGGATGGAAAAATCAGTTATGAATCTATCATATCTGCCTTAAAGACAAAGTGTTTCCAAAATCAGGGAGAAAAGGGGTCAACACAGGCTGGAGAAGGTTTGAACATTAAGATCAAAAAGAATTATCAAAAGAAGAAGTTCCAGGGATTCAAAGACAACAAATCTGGAACTCAGAATGCAAAGAAACAAGAAGATTGGGTTGAAACCAGAAAGTGTTTCAAATGCAAGCAAGCTGGACATTTAAAGAAGGATTGTCCACAAAAGAAGAAGAAGCAAGAAAATCAGAGGGCAGAAGTGGCTGTGACTGAGCATCAAGAAGATACCCCAGAAGTTCTAAACATCACAGACACAAAGATGGAAAAGGAATGGGTTCTTGATACTGGTTGCTCATTCCACATGTGTCCCAATGAATCCTGGTTCAAGGATTTACGGAAAGAAGATGGTGGATGTGTATTGCTGGGAAATGATCACTCCTGGAGAGTTAAAGGCACAGGATCAGTAAAGATAAAAATGTATGTTGGAGTCATCAGAACCATTTCTCAAGTAAGGTATGTCCCTGGACTGAAAAGAAACCTCCTATCCCTTGGATCTCTTGTGGCAAATGGTTGTCAGTTCAACTCCCTAGGTGGTTATCTTCATATCACTAAACACAACAAGCTGGTAATCAAAGGAAGTCAACACAATGGCCTGTTTATTTTGATTGGATCTCCTGTGCTAGGTTGTGCTGAATCTGTGATAAGTAGAGAAGATGTCATGAAGTGGCATAAAAGACTGGGTCATATTGGAGAGAACGGATTGAAGGAGCTATCAAAGAGGAGCATCATTGGTGAAATGGGAAATAGAACACTGGATTTCTGTGACAAATGTGCTCTGGGAAAGGCCAAGAAGTTGCCTTATGCTAAAGGGATACATTCCACTCAAGAGCCACTTGATTATGTACACTCTGATATATGGGGGCCTTCAAGAACAGAGACACATGGAGGAGGAAGGTATTTCATGTCCATCATTGATGATTACAGTAGAAAAATATGAGTATATGTCTTAAGGAATAAGAGTGATGCATTCCTTAAGTTTAAAACATGGTTGAGCCAGGTGGAGAATCTAAGAGGGAAGAAATTGAAACATCTCAGGACAGATAATGGCTAGGAATATCTATCAACTGAATTCACAAGTTTTTGTGAAGACAAGGGCATCACAAGGCACAGAACTGTCCCATTAAACCCTCAACAAAATGGGGTTGCTGAAAGGTTTAACAGGACTGTGCTGGAGAGAGTTAGATGTATGCTGATTGATGCTGGATTACCCAAATCCTTCTGGGGAGAAACACTAAATACTGCATGCTATTTGATAAACAGATCACCATCATCAACTCTGGGATTTAAGACTCCAGAAGAAGTGTGCAGTGGAAAGGTACCAAACTACTATGATTTGAGAGTGTTTGGGTGTCTGGCCTATGCTCACATTAGGTAAGACAAACTTGATGCAAACAGAGGTGTGTTTTCTTAGGATATCCTGAGGGCATAAAAGGCTACAGGTTATGGTGTTTGGAACAGGGAGACCAGAAGCTCTTGATAAGTAGAGATGTAAGATTCAATGAGGATGTGATGGGATATAACTCTACTGGAAGTCAAGAAGAAGCTGATGGTGCTGTGGAATCTGAAAGAATTTCTATTCAGGTGGAGCCTACTGAGGAGCAGATATCACCAGAGAAGGATGCTCAAGCTCAACAAGAAGATGACAGCTCATCAGAAGATGAAGAAGGTCAAACTGAGGTTGCAAATCTCAGAACTTATAGCATTGGTAGAGACAGACCAAGAAGACAAATCCACAGGCCTGATTTCTATGGACAAGCTGGAAGTGTCTATTATGCACTAAGTGTAGCAGAAGACTTGGAGTTTCAAGAGCCAAGCAGTTTCAAGGAAGCAATAAGTTGCAGTGAAAGTGAACACTGGATAGGGGCCATGATGGAGGAAATGGAATCTCTGGAGAGGAATCAAACCTGGAAGCTTGTAGACAGACCAAAGGGGCAGAAGTTAGTCAGCTCAAAATGGATCTACAAGAAGAAGGTGGAGGCTGGAAAGGCTGATAAAATCATATACAAGGCAAGGCTGGTGGCTAGGGGTTTTACACAAAGAGAAGGTATTGATTATAATGAGGTATTTTCTCCAGTAGTGAAGCATTGCTCCATTAGGTTACTCCTATCAAAGGTTACTCAAGAAAACATGGAACTACAACAGTTAGATGTTAAGACAACATTTCTGCATGGTGATCTAATTGAACAGATATACATGAAGCAACCTGAGGGCTTTGTGATTCCAGGAAATGAAGAGAAGGTTTGTTTTCTCTGGAAATCACTTTATGGATTGAAGCAGAGTCCAAGGCAGTGGAATAAGAAGTTCAATGAGTTCATGATTAATGCAGGATTCATAAGAAGCTTATATGACAGCTGTGTATACTTCAATAAAGGTTCAAGGGTTGAACAGGTATTTCTGTTGTTATATGTGGATGATATGCTCATTGCCAGTAAGAGTATGGATAAGATACAATAGCTAAAGGGGAGATTGAGTTCAGAATTTGACATGAAGGATCTTGGAGAAGCAAGGAAGATTCTGGGAATGGACATCATTAGAAGAAGAAAGACTGGAACACTATGGCTCTCATAGAAACATTATTTGCAGAAGGTTGTGGAGAGGTTTCACATGCATGAGTCAAGGCCAGTAAGTATTCCAGTTAATCTACAGACTAAGCTGTCCAAGGATCAGTGTCCAAAAACAGAAGCTGAGGAGATTCACATGAAGAATATTCCATATGCTAGTGGTGTTGGCAGTTTGATGTATGGAATGATATGCAGCAGGCCAGACTTGGCCTATAGTGTATCTCTGGTGAACAGGTACATGTCAAATCCTGGAGAATCACATTGGGAAGCTTTGAAGCAAGTCTTGAGGTATCTGAAAGGATCAGTTAATATGGGCTTAAAGTTTTAGAAACTAGAAGCTGGTGCAATACCTCTTGTTGGATATGCAGATGTAGATTTTGCTGGAAACTTGGATACTAGGAAATCTGTTACAGGATATGTCTTTACTTTGTATGGAACAGCTGTAAGCTGAAAAAGTGTGCAACAGTCTGTGGTTGCTCTATCCACAACTGAGGCAGAATACATTGCCTTAACTGAGGCAATGAAGGAAGCTTTGTGGCTCAAAGGGATTCTCAAAGACTTAGGGATCAGGCAATGATGTGTTACCATTTAGTGTGATAATCAGAGTGCTCTTCACTTGGTGAAACATCAAGCTTTTCATGATAGGTCTAAGCATATTGATGTTATTCATTTTTCCAGAGATGTGATTGAAGCAGGATCTGTAGAAGTGAAGAAGGTGCATACCATGGACAATGCAGCTGATTTCCTGACTAAGGCAGTTCCAGGGGGCAAGATGGTTCATTGCTCGAGCCTGATAAGGCTTGAACAATGTAGTTAAACCTGGAGCAAACAATGCAGGTTGAGGTGATGAAGTACACTTGAATTCATTGAGGTGGAGATTTGTAGATATCAGTTCAATTTCATCAAGTGGTCATGGTTTGTAGTAGAGGTTGTGAGGAATCAGGAACTCAGGTTGGGAAGAACCAGGCTGGAGAATCGGTTTTAAGGCAGATCAGTTTTGAAGGTTAGTGAAGAACCGGAGTCAAAGCGGTTATAACATAATTATGCAACAGTTTGGAATCGTTGCATGTAAAACCGTTGTGAAAGGCCCGTCTACCAGTTTTGAGCAGTTGAAACAGAATTGGTTACAACTCCTGATAGGCTTTGATTCGAGCTTAGACCCTTATATACATTTGTTCCACTAGTAGAGATGAGTTGATACACGTTATTTTCCCTCTGTAAACACTACACAATCATTAGAATTAGAAAGCTAGGGTTCTTAAGCTCAATTTGATTTGTGAATTGGGGCTTCTAGTTTTCTGGGTTGTTTCTTGTAATTGATTGTTCAGTGGAGTGAATTGAGGTGTATAGAACCTTCGTGGATGTAGATCACATTGATCAAACCACGTAAAAGCTTTGTGTTCTTCATTTTATTTCTATTTTTGCGTTCAGTTCTTGTTTGGCCGAATTCCAGTTTGTTTTTTCCATTCTTTTTTGGTTTGAACTTATTTGTGTGTGTTGTAAGAGATTCATTTCTTAACAAGAAGTGACAAAAGATTGTTCATAGGTTACTCAAATAAATTCATGCATATCATGCGTTTAACCTACGGACAAGAACCATCCAAGAAAGTGTCAACATTGTGTTTGATGATCTTACTGACACTGCAGGAAATAGAGTTGAAGATGATGTATTGGATCTTGTTGAAAAACAATCTCAAAACTCTGAAGGTGTTCCAGTAAGTGTTGAAACACCTCCTGGTGACAATGATCAGAATCCCACAAATCCAAACACTCCCTTTCATGAAGATCAAAGGGAAACTGAACCTACAATCAATGATGTAGGAAATGAAGTCATGGTAAGAAGGGATCCACTTAGTAGTGTTCGTAAGATTCATCTAGTCTCTCAAATCATAGGTATTGTTAATGATCGTGTCCGTACTTGTCATATGGAAAGAACTGACTACTCAAAAATGGTAAAACTTGCTTGCCTTTCTTCTACTTACATGCATATACATGGAACATGCTTTGAATCCCATTTGGAACCAAAGAATGTTGATGAAGCTCTAGGGAATGAAAATTGGATAAATGATATGCATGAAGAGCTTCATCAATTCACAAGAAATGATGTTTGGAATTTAGTTCCTAGACCTCATGATGTGAATGTCATTGGTACCAAATGGATATTAAAAAAAAAAAGACAGATGAGCATGGACAAGTGATTTGTAACAAGGCTCAACTTGTGGCACAAGGGTACACACAAGTTTAAGGCCTTGACTATGATGAAACATTTGCTCATGTTGCTAGATTAGAGTCCATCCGGATCTTAATTGGTATTTCATGTTATGTCAACATCAAGCTATATCAAATGGATGTTAAAAGTGCATTCTTGAATGTCTTTTTAAATGAAGAGGCTTATGTTGAACAACCCAAGGGGTTCGTTGATCCATATAAAATTGATCACGTGTTTAAGCTTAAAAAGGCATTATATGGAATAAAACAAGCACCTAGGGCTTGGTATGATAGGTTGACTGAATTTCTTATTTCAGTTTGTTTTCAAAGGGGCAATGTGGATAAAACTTCTGTCACTATTACCCAAATTTATGTGGATGGCATTGTTTTTGGATCTACTTGTGAAAAAGAGGATTTCACTGATTAAATGTCCATATCTTTTGAAATGAGTCTTATAGGTGAGTTAAGTTTTTTCCTTGGTTTGCAAATTAAACAACATGAAAATGGAACATTTTTAGCCAATCAAAATATTCCAAGAACCTGGTCAACATGTTTAATTTGATGAACTCTAAATCAATGAAAACTCCTTTGCGTTCTTGTACTAAAATTTGCAAAGACAGTGTTTCACAAGGTGTCCCACTTAAATGTTGTAAAAGATATCATAAAATATGTAAGTGGAACCACAGATTTAGGTATTTGGTATTCTAAGGACACTAACACTAATTGGTTGGTTTTTGTGATGCTGATTGGGCTGGAGATGTAGATGACAGAAAGAGTACCTCAGGAGGATGTTCTTACCTAGGAAACAACTTAGTGTCATGACATTGTAAGAAGCAAAATTGTGTTTCCTTGTCCACTTCCGAGTCAGAATATATAGCCTTAGGGAGTCGTTGTACTCAACTATTATGGATGCAACAAATGCTAGATGATTATGGCCTTAATAGTGATGGTCTTTTGGTGTACTATGATAATGCTAGTGCTATTGATATCACCAAAAACCCAGTACAACACTCTCGTACAAAACACATTGACATCGGTCATCATTTCATAAGGGATTTGGTTGAGAAGAAGGTTGTGAACATAAAGCATATACCTACTGAAAGACAACTTGCAGATATTTTTACTAAAGCATTAGATTTTGAGAGATTTTCCTTCCTAAAGAAATCTCTTGGTTTGTGCATTGTCTAAATACATAGTGTTTCATAGGGTGTTCTAACACCTTTTGTGTACATATGTGTTCTTTTATTTTTTGTGTTTTCTTCTTGTTACACTTTACAGAATTATTTTTGGAAGGACATATTCTAATAAACATGATTCTATTGAAGCTTAATCTCGATGGGTAATCTATACACTCCCTTGTTCATATGTTGTTTTTATCAAAATCATCATCCATTTCTGATTCTCATAACGTTCAGATTCTACTGATGATGACCAATAGGTAACTTACAATTTAATGACAAGTTCTCTCTGTCTTTGGAAAAAACACTTGAACTCAGGTATTGCCTCAAGTGTTGGATCACTGTGTAGAACACCATTTCTGGTTGGCTTTTATGAATCATCTTATGTCTTACTTCCACTTAAAAATTCTGTAATGTTTTAATGTTTATTTGTTATAAAAACAAGATCAAATTTGTGTATAAAAATTCAAAAATTAAAAATCCATCAAAATATATTTTTATTTTATTTTAAATTCGTATTTACAGTTTTTAATTTTTCTCAAAAATCTTTATTAAAAATATCTGCAGTTGTTAAATTAGTGGTATATCACTTAAACTTATCCTAATCCCTATTTTGATGGAAGAATGGAGGTGGTTAAAAAGAGTGGTGAAACACGTTTAGGGGGAGTTATTTCTAAGGGGAAGTCATTTTGTTTTTTCGAAATGTTTATAATTGTTTTTATGTATATAAAATCTGGGCTTGTGCATTATTTGTTTTCTGATTTATTGTTATCAATATGTCGGATTCAGAACAGGATATAGCCCATATTTTACCCTCAATTAAAGAGGGCTTACCAAAACAAACATCCACTTTACTCTCACACATTCTTACTTCACAATCTCACTCTTCGACTTCCATTCCTGTAGAAACTTCACAATATCAATCAATGGCAGACTTCACACAAAATCCACATGATATTAGGTTTGAATATGTTGCAGCCCAAAGAGATGATGTTCCCCCCAATGCTACAGCACCCACTCTTCGTGAACCGTCTGGAATTTCTGAAGAAAACCCTAATTTGGCGATTGAAGAATTCGTGCCTCCAGATGTGTGTTTGAACATGCAGTTGCCAGGGGATCATGAAAGTCCAGTGGATGGACGATGTACAAACTTTCGACTTGATCATGGACACCCTTGAAGTCGTTTCTGGGCCAATGGAACGGGCTTCTAAGAGACAAAGGGGGCACTCTCCAACATTGGGGGAGAATAAGCCTCCAGCCACGAAGAAATGACCTCCCAAGGTGCAATCTCCACCAGATTATAGGTTACCCTCTGACCTTGAGGACGATGATGAGGAGGATCCCAATTATAAAGTGGTCATTCATTCTAAAAGTGCCCAGAAATTGTTCACTGAAGAAGCAAGACAGAAGGGAAAGGCTGTAAAGGAAAGCAAGAGGGTCAGTCCAGTGCTGTAGAAAGTGGTCAGCACCACCAGAATCACTTTCTGAACTGGTCATGCGTGCTGTTCAGTAGCTTCAATAGGCAACTCAACGTCTACTTTAGCATCTGATTTTCCTTGAGTCTAATCTTCATCTCTAGGGCTTGCATCAGTACAAACTGCATCGGCTGACTCCTTTAACAAACCTTGTTCAACCTCTTTTGGCTGAGCCACTGCATCGTTTGTTGATCCTGCATCAGTACATGTAGCATCTTCTTACTCCGTAGCCAAACTTCCTTCTATTGCTTATGTTGCTGCTTCATTTGTTAAGCTTGCTTCAGTACAAGCTGCATCAGCCTTCTCCTTTGCCACAACCTCTTCCGTGTCTTGTTCATTGTGGCCTTTAATTTATCTATTATATCTTCCATTATAGTTGGTGCTTTAGCCTGAAATAAATATCATCAACAGGTGGGTCATTTTCATCATCATCCTCCAGCAGATAGGATGCCTTCTCATCTGCTTTGCTCTGGGTAGGAGTATCATTATAATCAAATAGTTGTTCATTTTCATGTTATTCAATTGTTTGTGAGTCTGGGGTATCTTCAAGTATGATTACCTCAGCATCAGTATGAATTGGGTCTTCAGTAGGAGGTGTTGCAATTTCAGCAAGGTTACTGGGTGTGTGAAATTGCTTCTTACTTGCTTCAGTTGCCTGTTGTTACTAGGTAGTTTCTACATCACCTACACTTTTAAGATCCCACCTTTTGTACTTCCTAGCACCTGTACACTTGGTGTTTGAGAGATGGACACAGCCTTATTTACCACGATCTCACGTACAGTAGGTTCATCGGCGAACTGTGAAGTGCTTGTTGCCTTGTCTGCTATAACTTCATCAATAACAGACTCATTGGTGATTGTAGTATCTGCCTCAGCTACTTGTCCAGCGCTCTTGGTTGCTTCATTCGTATTCTGAGAGGTTGTTGTTGTCGTGTCTACTATGTCCTCTCTTACAGCAGATTCATTGGCAATTCCCTGCCTAGCTCTGAAAATAGCAGATAGTGGAATTTGATTTTCCTCAAAGCTTTCTGCAGCAGTTGGTTGTGCTGCTGTAGAATCATCAGCATGTTGTTGTGATGACCTTCCTGTTCCCCTTACCACTTGAACCTCATGCCTTCGGTTGGTATCATGTATGTTTTTGCCTCAGTACGTGTTGAAGCACTTTATCATTAGTTTCATCTTCACCATCGGAGTCACTGCCATCAGCAGGGCATTTCAGGGCAGCTTTCTCCTTTAGAAAAAACCTTCTTGTTACCCGAATGCGATCATCGAAGTCCTTGGAGGTCAGCTTAGCAATATCTTGGCGTTGTGCCCAAGAGGTGACCCATTCTTCTTCTTCATCCCAATTATCCCAGTTTAAGATAGCGGGGCACATCCTTACCTTATTAAAGCGCCATCTATTGTATCTTTCCATGTCCTCCACTAGCAGCTCTCAATGAGCTTGTCTTCTTGTTGCTGGAGAGAGGTAACATTTTTTTTGGCAGCAAGTCTTAATTCATCTCCTGTCGCACATGATTCATCCCCTACTTCATGAGGTTCGACCTCTGCTAGTGAAGTATGCTAGGGACTGCCTATTAGGATTTCTGCTTGAATAGGCAACAATTCATTCTGATTCAAAGCATCTACCGCTTCTTCTTCTTGGTTTGCAGAAGTAGCAGAGGTGGGTTCTGACTAAGAGGTGGGATAACAAAAACAACATAAGGAGCAAGAATGGAGTCCCCTTGTTCCTGCATTACATGGACTGACTCACGATCAGGAGATGGTGATCATGATGATGTGGTTGTTGCTTCAGGCTCATCACGAGTTTCCTAACAATGCACAGACTTAAGGTGGGCTTTGATCAGCCTCCTTAGTTTCTTCGGTAAGGGCTCCTCCTCAACACTATTCTCTTCATCTTCCTCTTCTGTAACGGCACTAGAAGAAGCAGTTGATTCCTTTATAGGTTTCAACCGTAGAGATCTCTTCTTGGAAGGGGCTTTCAAAACCATTATCTTCTGTTTTCTAATGGGAGCGGTAGGGGCGTGGGTGACCTTTCCCTCTTCTTCCTCCATTCGCTTGGTACCTTTCCACTTATAACCTATCCACTTACCCTTTGCAAGTTACATACCATCGGCAATCTCTATACCAAGACGATACAAAATATAGTTGAGCACGATTCCATAAGCCTTACGACCCTTCGTCTTCTTGACCTCCTCTACTAGAAGAATGACGAGAAACATTAACCAGTTCACTAACTCATCTTTCTAGAGAGCAATCATCAATCAGAATTTGGGACTGGTGTACTTATCATAACTCCAGTCTTGCACTCTATACTGCGACTAAATATATCATGCAGAAACTCAAACTCAGGAATGAAAGTGAACTTGGTACATGATTCATGCACATTTACTATTTACTGGACATCTGTGAACACCTTCCAGTATCCAAGCAATAGATCTCCACCAAAGATCTTCATTTATGCCGGTGGTAGTCCTTCCTCTGACGTATAATAGATCTTAGCGATTGCAGAAGTAGTGATCGCAACAATACTCCTTCCAATGGTGCATGTGATTGTGGTAGGTTCACCCCTAGAATTGCTTGGAGCCCTGCAGTTATATAGAATTGCTACACCAAGTCTTCTGAATATCTTGGTGTGTGGGCACCAAAAAAGAAGGTCAGATGACTCGAAGACAACTTTCTCTAGATTGTCTTGATCAACTCCGATCCTCTATTTCTCTCAGCCATTCGTATCCGTAGATACTTAAAAGATATAAGTCTTCCTTCAATAAAGTCGGACTCTTAGGTTCGAGTAGATTTAGAAGATTCTATTTTTAGCTTTGTTGAAGAAGAAGAAGAAGAATCTTTTAAGATCTGAGTTTGTTTAGATCTTTTAGGGTTTCTTTTCAAAAAGTTGTGATCAAAATTAGTTTCTCACTTTCTAAGTTTAGGTATATATAACCTGTCACTTTAGATAATTAGGAATGACTCTGGGTTCACTTGACAGGAAATCCGTGTGATTTAAATGGTATAGATTCATTAATGGAAAAATGAATTTGAATTAGTGGCTGTGATTTTATGGGTGCATTTGTCAAATACAAACTATCATAATTACCTCTACAACAGGAAACAATTTTGGCGTAGTAAATGATATGCGCATCAAATACGGGGAAAGATTTGTTTGGATAAGAAAGGAATGTTTCTTGCTTTAAAAACTAAAAAAGTTTTTAAGGTTCAACAAACTAAATGCTACGAGATTTATAATGTTGTAGCAATTAGGGAAGTAAGCGTCAAATGTTGTAGACATTGAATACCTCCAGTTTGTGTGCCATAGTAAGGTTATTTGCAGTAAGCTTCAATGAATCACCGTATTTCAACTTACTGGGTTTATCCTTACTGCATTTCTTGCCGTAGGCATTTACGTGAATCACCACGTGCTGTCTACTACCATTTTACTTACAGCACATTTGCTTACATTAGGCAACATATCACCGTGCCATACTTACAACATTTTCCCTTACTCCAGTAGGGTTACAGTAACCTTTCACTTGACTGTTTTAAAGCTTGTTTTATGCTTCTCATAGAAACAAACTTTTCCTACAGGGATTCTCCTACATAAGTAGCATCCCTACTTTGACCTGAAGCATATTGAAATGTGATTCTAGTGTCAGCTAACTGCATGTCTGCGTGTATCTTTTGAAGCTTGACATCTTTTCTTTCAACATGGTCACGAATGGAATGATGTCTTACCTCTATATGCTTAGTACAGGGTTGTGTGTGATAGCAATCGCACTAGTGTTATCACACATGATAGGAGTTTCCCTTGCGAGTATCCCATCATCCTTTAGTTATTGTATCATCTATAGTATTTGGCACAACAGCTTCCAACAACGATGTATTCTACTTCTATAGTAGATGTTGTGGTGGATTGTTGTTTCTTGCTGAACCATGAAACAAGTCTATTTCCAAGAAATTTATGTTCCACTCGTGCTTTTGTGGTCAATCTTTGCAACCTGCAAAGTCAGAATTTGAGTATCCTTTGAGTTCAATTCTATGGTATCACAGCCCTACTCTAGTTATGCCCCTTGGATACCTCAGAATCCTCTTTACTGCTTGATGGTGAGATCCCTTGGGTGTTGCTTGGTATCGTGCACAAACTCCTATATCGAACAAGATGTCAGGTGTGCTTGATGTAAGATACATAAGTGAGGCAATAGGTATTCAGTATTGTGTAACATCAACATTCTTTCCATCTTAATCTTTATCAAGTCTGGTTGAAGTACTCATGGGAACTCCTACTGAAGTTGAGTCGTCTTTCCCAAACTTCTTGATCAGCTCCTTTGTTTACTTCACTTGAGTAACGAAGATGCCATCATCCAACTGTCTTACTTGAAGTCCAAGAACTAAGCTTAACTCTCCCGTCGTGGTCATCTCAAACTTGTTTTGCATCAGCTGGGAGAACTTCTTACATAGTTCTTTGTCAGTTGACCCAAAATAATATAATCATCATAAATTTGGTCTAACAATATACGCTTAGCATCTTGGATTTGAAAAAAAGTCTTGTCTACTACATCTTTCTGAAATTCGCTTTAGACTAGATACTTCGAGAGAGTATTATACCAAGCTCGAAGTGCTTACTTAAGGCCATATAGTACTTTTTTCAGCTTGTAGACTTTGTCTTTAGTTGGATTCTCAAAACCTGGTGGTTGTTCAACATAGACTTCTTCAACTAGAAATTCATTCAGGTATGCACTCTTCGCGTCCATCTGATATATAGTGAAGTTAATATGTGCATAGACCAGAAAGATTCTGATAGCTTCAAGACTGGCTACAGGGGCAAAGGTTTCATCAAAATCTATGCCTTCCTCTTGACAGTAGCCCTTGGCAACTAACCTAGCTTTGTTCCTGGTAACAAGCCCTGACTCATCTAGCTTGCTCTGGAACACCCATTTGGTCCTAATTACTCCTTGATGAGTATGCCTGGTTCCACACTTCATTTCTCTTAAATCCATTGAGCTCTCCCTGCATGGCTTGAACCCAATTAGGATCACCTAGAGCTTCCTCAATGGTACCAAGTGCTGTTTGAGATATGAAGCAGCAGAACATGACTTCGTAAGGTAAAAATCTCCTTGTCCTTACTCCATCATTTATTCTCCCTATGGCCACGGGTGGGTGGATGATCATTTAGCCATCTGATGTCCGGTTCCAAGCCTTGATGCACAACATCTTACTTAGATGTCAGCTGAGCTCCTTGTTGTGTTGTAGGTTTTGGTACAGTAACCTCTGTTGTAGGATTCACAATACCTTCAGCAGCTGCTTCCTCCTCTACAGTATGTTCTTCATCAGTCAAAGCTGGTTGCTGGATTTCCACATAAGGAACGGGTTTCATATTCTTTTCTAACTTGATCTTTTCTACCCTTGTTGTAATCCCTTCAATTCATTATGGGTTATAGTAGGGTTCATCAACGACCACATGTGGTGAGTCTTCCACCACAAGTGTTCTCTTGTTGAACACTCTAAATTATTTGCTTACTAAAGAGTATCCCAAAAATACTCCTTTATCATATTTAGCATTGAAAGCATTTAGATGCTCTTTCCCATTGTTCAGCACAAAACATCTACAACCAAAGATATGAAAGTATGATATGTTATGCGTTCTTCAGTCCACAACTCGTATGGTGTCTTATTTAGATCTTTGTTGATGAGACATCTATTCTGAGTATAGAATGTTGTGTTGGTTGGCTCTTCCCAGAAACTCTTAGGCAGTTGTGCTTCAGCAATCACGGTCCTAGCTGCTTCATTCAATGTTCTATTTATCCTTTCTACTACACCTTTCTGCTAAGGAGTTCTGGCGGCTGAATATTCATGTTGAATCCCATTGTTGCTGTAAAAACTCTCTATAAACTTGTTGGTGAATGCAGTACCTCAGTCTGATTTTATATTTACAATGTTGAGTCCTTTCTCATTCTGAATTTGCTTCATAAGGTCAGGAAGCCCTTTTTAGTGTCTAATTTATTGGCTAGAAACACAGTCCAAGTATATCTGGAGAAGTCATCCACTACTACAAGTGAGTACTTCATCCCACTTAGACTTACTTGTTCAGTTGGTCCGAAGAGGTCCATATGCAGCAGGTCTAGAAGCTTCTGAGATGACCTTACAAATTTATCTTTGAAGGACTTCCTGATCTGCTTTCCAATCAAGCATGCATCACACTACACTCTCCATCCTGTATGCTACATCTTGTAATCCTCTTACCAATCCTTTGTGTGCAAGTTTGTTGATAGTCTTGAAATTCAGATGACTCATTCTTTTGTGCTATAACCAGTGTTCTAAAAATCGCTAGTCGGTCAGTTTACTAGCGCCTAGAGTGCCTAGGCGGCACCACCTTATTCTAATAATTTAATTATTTGATAAATAAATAATAAATACAAAAAATATTGAAAATAATAAAATAAACACCATCAAATTTTAAAAGATTTTATAGTGGGTGAAAGGGGAATTATTAAATTAGGGGTGTGAAAAGAAATTAAAATTTTAAAAGAGCTCAACTAAAGTTAAACACGCTAACAAGGTAAAAAATATATATATATTAAGAAAAAACAAAAACAAAATTTGGGCAGTTAGGCGGCGCCAAACTCGGTGCTCACCTAAAATGGCCGATTATAAGAAAATCAGGTCGGCCTAGGGCCGCCTAGGGCTGATTTTTAGAACACTGGCCACAACCAGCTGAGTTCAGGAGTGCTTTAAGCTATAAAGTAAGAGACTTGTCCTCTAGTAGTTTCCCAGTCAGCTAGATAGATGTTACCCTTTCTAGTGCCTGTGAGTTTTATTTGGTTGGATTTAGCATCTCTTATTAAGCATTTTCCTTGAGTGAACTCCACAAAGTGTCCCTTATCACAAAATTGGCTTATGCTCAGTAGATTATACTAAGGCCCTTAACCAAGTAGACATCTGCTATGCTAACCTTCCCTATAGAGAAAGTTCCAACACCTTTGGTGATGCTTTCGGCATTGTCTCCCCTTGGGTCCTTTGCAGCCTTTGAAATACTATAAAGACTTCTTGTTTCTTGTCATATGCCTAGCACATCCGCTCTCGATGTACCAGATATCACTATGTCCAGTAGGCAACTTGACCTGCAATGCAATCAAGTAGACTTAGGTACTTATTCCTTATTGGGTCCTTGGGAATTAGTCTTTCTTGCAACCCATCTATAACTGAAACTCTAAGTAGCAAGTTGTTCTTCTGGGCCAACTTGCTTATCCATGTCATGTTAGATAGGGTTCTCTGCACATCCAGGATATTATCTAGATTCCTAGATTATTGATACACATAGTGTACGCAGGCATTTAGGCCAATTTATACAAGTATTTTTGCATATAAATTCGGTGGTTTTGTGTCACATTTGATTATCTTGTGCCGAATGATGTCTTTGCTCGTCCTGTAGCAAAAAGTATGAACTTAAGGTTAAAATTCCATTGGATAAAGTTTGGGAAATAAATGAGCAAGAAAATAGGTGAAATGGTGAAAAGAGTGGAACGTTGCGTCAAATCCTGTCCTGGCGCGTCTTCTGTATTTCTTTCCATATCTTGAGATCTACAAACCAATTGAGATTCAATTGATGGTATTGGAAAGATAATTCAAAGGGCTACAACTTTTTCAGAAAGAACCAAATCTCTATTAGGACCGGAAAACCTTCAAAACCCGCCTTGAAGTTGGAAAATCAATACAGATTCGACCCATTACTTGGCCCCCAACCCCAAGTCCATAAACGTGTTTTTGGCGAGATTTTCTACCCCACATCATATTTTCTTACTCTTTATCCTAGGGATGTACTCCTATAAATATCCCAAGGCTATAGACAAGTTAGAGGCATCAATTCATATACTCTCATCATTGGAGAATACCACGGAGGCAAGATCGAAGAGCAAGGAACAACGAGACGAAGATCAGAGATCAAGATTCGAGTTTTATTATTTTCTTTATTTGTAGTTAATTTCCAATACATTTGTCTATGAATCTATTTGGTTTTGAACTCTACTTATTAGTAGCTAAATACCCTTGTGTTCTAGGGTTAGAGAGTAGGTTATTTACCAAATATGTTTTGATTACTTTTATTTAATTCTAAACGTCATTCTTATTTGATTATCTATATGCTTTGTTCTTACTTTATGAATTATTTAATTTGGCTAATTGATTAATTCTAATCTCTTAATAATTTGGCTTCGAGAGAAGGGAGTTGTTAATAGGCATACGAACATATATTGTAGGAACCAATAATCATCCGAGAGAGGTGAGGACTTGCGTTGGCTCAAGAGGGTAACTATCCTTTATTGATCTACACATTAGCATTATCTAATAGGAGGGCTAATTAAGAGTACCGCCACTTAATAACAATAAGAATCTATTTAGAAGTCTAGATTAATAGAGCAATTACATGTAGGAGGTAATAACTGAAATCAAATTCCTAGAATACCTCTTAATCTATCTGATTTTTCCTTGTTATTTGATTCCTTGCATCTTAAGTACTTCTTAATTAATTAGTTAATTTATGCAAATTAGGTTTTAGAAATATTAATTCATCCACTTATTCCAGAGTTTAGATAGGGTAGAGATATTAAGATTAGAGTATTAAATTATACATAGAAACAACCCTTGTGGGATCAACCTTGTTGCCACTAATTACAGTACCACCATACACTTGCGGTTTACTAGGTTAGAAATTAAAGCATCAATTATCTACTGAAAGACATGATGGTTGACATCAGTTTTTTTTCCTTCTCAGCTTGAAGGGCGGTTGATATCTTTAGCTTACTTAATTTTTCTCGAAGAAAACTATAATCAATTACTTCAGCTTTAATTTTCTCAACTTCAATTGTAAGCACTGCATTTTCTCTAAGGAGTTACATGTTCTCAGCCTTCAACTCTTCATATGATTGATTGACCGTGTCGAAGTCAGCCATAATATCTCTGAATGAAATGATTAAGCTCTCTAATCTTGAAGAGGTACTGGGAAAATCTACCTCATCATAATCGTCAATCTCTTTTGTTATAAGACAAACGAGTGCTTTGCTGTCAAAGTATGAAGAGTCACTGTTGAAGTTTGAGTCTTCATATGTTGTTGGTTCCCTTGAAGATAGTGGAAAAGCTTTGATGGCTTCTGCTCCATTCAAGAGAGCCTTTAGCTGAGCTTTATACTGCATCCTTCTATCCCGTCTTTGATTGCGAACTTCCTCAGGATACTTGTGCACTTTGGGATACGGACATTCCCTTGTAAAGTGACCAGTCTTCCTACAGTTGTAGCAAAGATCTCCAGTTCCTTGCTCATCCTTGGAGGTTCCAAGAGCCTGGTCTAATGAGGCTTGTATGGGTTTCCTTTTGGATGTTTCTTCATAAAACGTGTGAAACGTTTCATGAGTAAAGCCTTCTCTTCAGGTGTTTTCTCCTTCTCAACAACAATATGAGGTTGCTGCTTCAGTACGATGGTGGTTACTGGAACTATTTGGAGTTATTATGGGGGGTTGCTTGGTACTAGGGCATTGGTGACAACAACATTCTCTTCTTTTTCTCTCCTTCTCCGATAAATGTCATATTCAAAGGATTTGAGATCAGAGAAGATTTTGTGAATGATCTTCTTACCTAAATTCTTTGAGCTTCTCATCGGAATGATCTTTCATCAGAGTCCGATGTGAGAGCTCGCAGCAACTTGGACTTTATCTCTTGATGAGTGTACCCTTTCCCAACAGACACCAACTCATTCAGGATTGCAGTGTATCTCGTGTATAAATCGTTAAGAGACTCTCCAAGGTTATCCTTGAAGAGCTCAAAGTTCAGGGTTGCAGTAGCCTCCATGTTCTCTTTCCGTAGAGCTGGGCCAACATAGATCTCCTTTAGCAAATCCAAAATGTCCTTGGCAGTTCCCTTTTCCAATGTGGTGAAAATAAAATTTTTAGATAGATTGTCCGAGTTTGATCTTTTCCTATCATAAGCATTCCATTCATTACGTGACTTTTCCACCATGGCAGGAGGTGCCTGTTCTCTATCAACTCGCGCAACATTGTTGATATGCACGATTACTAGTGGACCTTCAATGATGAATGTCCACATTTCAGCATGCATAGAGGCCAATTATGCTTGCATCCTTATAGCTCAGTCCTCATATTCATCAAAGGAAAACATGGGGCTTTAGTTGAAGAAGTTTCTATTATTGTTTACGTAAAAATCTTTTACTTTTAAAAACTGTGCTTTTTTACTAGAAATGGCTGGATCTGATAAGCTACCAAAGACGATTGGTGTGTGAACCAACCTCTCTAATGCCACTTGTTGATCCTAAGGTTTATAGGGGGTGAATAAACCTCTAACTCGATTTTCTCTATTTCCAATACTTTGAGCGCAAGATTGCTGCTTACTACAAGAAACTTGTTTTTGCAGCAAAGCTAATATAGTAAGCTTACTTAGGCAGTAGGCACAAAGTAGATTGGGCTTAAGTAACTTACAGTAAGTAATGCTCAAGAGAGTTTAACGTGGAGCAGAATATGCTTAAACGTTTTCTTATAAATCTATATAGTAGATAAGTAGTATTCTAGCAAATATCATAAAAGCAGTATAAAAATAGACACAATATTTATAGTGGTTAGAAGGTGGGGGTAATCCTTCTACGTCCACTCTTCCCTCACACAGTTCGGAAATACACTAAGAAGTTTACACACAGTACAACTTAGCTACTCTGAAGTCTTAAGTCCAACTTAGCTCCTTACAATAGTTTTTGCCTATCCTTGGAAGGCTACTCCTGTATTGTACACATGTTCCTCGGAACACAAATCAGCTTTGAATCCCTGATTAAAACGAAGACTCCCCGTTTCAGAAACCTTTTGTGAGATTGGTTTAATGAAAGTTTTTCTTTAACTTCTGGGAGCTGCCACTAAACTTGAATACAGTTGAGATGTGGGCAAGCTTCTTAGTTTGAGAAGGATTAGGACTGAAGTAAAGCTTGAGATCTAGCTTGACTTGAGAGTTATTGCAGCTTTGGATCTTCACTTGCATGCTTGCTACTTGCTATCTTACTCTTGTATACTTTGCATAAACACCGATATGATTATCAGAGTGTATGCTTTGAAACTTTGAATAAGAATGTTGAGTGCTTGATGCTAAGTAATTTTGAATGCTTGAGTTTCGGTAGCCTCTACTTCGTCCTCCATCTCCTTCTATTTATAGCAGTTCGGATGGCTTCTCATTGAAGAGAGGGAAATAATCCCGTTGACATTTAATGCTCCTTGTACGACAAAGAGTCGTTTGTCATTTCTCGCAGGGAGTTGGTCAGAGTGGTTGCGGTTTGGTGTCAATGTCCAGTGTTGGCTTTTACCTTTTGTTAGGTGACGTGTTTCCATGTTATTGGATAGTCAGTACAAGGATTTAAACTTGTCTCCACTGGCTATATATTTGAATTCGGATACCTTGACTTTGACACTCTGAAGACGACTCCTGTCTGCTTGCTGGTTGTACCTTCCTTATTGCAAGCAATGTTGTATGCTAGATGGGCATACACAATCGTGTTGCGTGCTCACTGCAGTCTTTGTTCCGTGCTACGATAGCGAACTTGTTGCTTCAAGTAACCTTGATGATCTTGCTGCTACTTCTGCCTAAGAACACTAGTCCTACCTATTACAAAAATTTACATAATTTCTAGGGGCAATAGTTCCTACCTTACAAGAGGTTTTTCCATCATCAAAACTAAACATAAATTTCCTAGCAATCAATTTCTTCAATAAAGATGGTACATATATAGTTTTACATAGACTAGGGGTGGCTCAGAGAGCGACAACTAAGACGATCGCCTTAGGCCCTCAACGACAGAGGCCTCCAAAAGATATATGTATTGTGTATATTTATTTATTTATTTACTTATATATACTATTTATTTTTTAGCTTAAAATTTAAAATAAAAACAAAGTATTACAACTAGTTTTGCATTTGATCCTAATAATAATAATCAAAGTTTAATTATATTAGTTTTTAATTTACATAAAAAAGAAGTATCACAGTCTTATATGTTATTCTCATAATTTACATACCTAATAAGTATTAACTACATTTTTAAAATTCTAGGAATCGATGGTAGCTCAGTCGTTTGAGCGTATTGTAACTCTGAGATGTAGCCAGGGATCAAATCCCATCAACTCCACCCTTGCTAAGATTTGTACTAATAAAAGAACTTTTTTAATTCTTATAAAACACACCAACAATAAATAAAAGAAAAAGACTTTTTATTCTTTCGATAATTCCTACTGCTTTTTAATTCTCAAAGATTAAAACGACAAAATATTTTATTGCTCTATTTCTCTTTCATCAATTCCCAAAATAAATACACTGCTCTGCTCATCTTCAATTCCTTATATCTTGAATAAATTCTACTTTTGAGGGGAACGCAAGCACTCAACTTCACTCGTTGGAATTTATGAAGGCTTTGGTGAGAGAGATATAAAGAACTTAACCCCCAATGATTCCTACTGCTTTTCAATTTTCAAAGATTAAAACGACAAAATATTTTATAGCTTCATTTCTCTTTCATCATTTACCAAAACAAATACATTGCTATGCTCATCCTCAATTCCTCATATCTTGAATAAATTCTTCTTTTGAAGGGAACTCAAACACTCAACTTCTCTGGTTGGGTTTTATCAAAGCTTTGGTGAGAGAGATATAAAGAAGGGATAATTACATATAACCGTACAACCTTTGGCCCTTTCTTCACCTAACTATAAAAATTATTTTGTGTTAACCTTCACAGATTTTATAAGTAGCCATATGAACTTTTTTCCGGCAGCATCTCCGGCCAAGAAGGCACGTGATGTGCACGGGGTCAGCTAAAACAGGGGTATTTGCGTCTTTTTGCACACTCCAACAACTCTATTTCCCCAGCCACCTCTATTTAAACACTCCCCACCACAACTTAAGACCCTAAAATCACAGAAGCAATAAAAGAAGGAAGAATAAGCTAGTTAATCAACAATCTCAAACGAGTTGAAGGGAGAAAATGGAAGGCATGGAGGTGGGGCTTTGTTTCTGCGGTAGACAGGTTTGAAGGAGAACCTCTTGGACTGACTTGAACCCGGGATGAAGGTTCTACTCGTTCGATAGGTTCCGGGTAATGTATTTCTTCACTTTTTTAATGTAATTGTTCAGTGAGTTATTTGCGAAAATTAGGAAGCGCAAGGGTGTAATTTATTTTAATGAATCGACCCGCCAATGGGTGCTAGGGATCGTGAAGTCATTTTGGGTTTGCTCTGAAGGGCTGAGGCTGCTAATGCTCATGCCCATCGAAGAAGACAGAGAGAGGTGGACGTAGGTGGTCTTGGAGAGATGAAGATTGAAGAATGGAAATGTAGGGTAGAATTGAAGAGATGAAGATTTGGGTTGCGTAAGAACCCTAGCATTTTACTTAGTGTAATTCGAAATAAGTGAATCCCAATTTGTTAATCGTGGTTGTAAAAATTGTGCAAAACGACATAAATACCCTTGTTTTAGCTAATCCCGTGCGCATCACGTGCCTTCTTGGCCAGAGATGCTGCCAGAAAAAAAGTTCATATGATTACTTATAAAACCCGTAAAGGTTATATGGGAATCTGTAACAAAAAATACATTTTGTAGTTAAGTGAAAAAAGGGCCAAAGGTTGTATGGTTATATGTAATTTCCTTATAAAGAACTTAACAAGGTTTTGATTTAATAAGTTATCAGGGATTTGCTTGTCCGCTACTTCAGAGTTCAGAAATCTTGGGTTCTCTAGTTTCTATTGTTTGAGAACTTATATTTTATTTATTTTAATTTTTACAGGGAGTGATTCCTTTTGTTTATTTGTGAACCCGGTTTGTTTTATAAAGTTTTCGTATCTATTTGTGTTGAAATGACTAATAGAATAAGTAAATACAATTCCGGATCAGAAAAATTGAAGCAAAATAATAGAAAAATTTGAGAAATTAGTGCATACAAATAGGGGCTCTTAAAAAAAATCTTATTGATAAAAATGAATCAGATTGAAATCAAGGGATAATAGGTGAAGAATCAAATATCAAAAAGAAGCTTTTCAAATTTGAAAATTATACGAATTATCTGAAACAACTATAACTTAAGATAAATTAAATAGTTTAGCAGATTTATCTATTAAAATTGATTTACTAGCTAAACTTGATTGTAAATGTTTAATAAAAAACTTTGCATCTAAAAATGCTACAAGTAAATTTATGATTTAAAAATAATTCATTCATTTCTTGTTTAATAGAAAGGCTCCATTTTCTTTTCTTGCTAGGACCCCCGAAATTGTTGAGCCATCCCTGACATGGAGTGCATCCATACTCTAGTACCTATTAACATATACCATCTACCTAGGTATACACTTCACCAATAAGAACGCCTAGCGACTAACTTTCATCGACTAGTCAGCTCTGATACAGCAAACCACCGATGGCTGAACCAGATCCCCGAGTTTACGACGATGGCCAAAAGAGGTCTCCAACCTCATCTCGGATCTTCTTTTCTCGTAGTTTAAATAGATTATATACTACTCTAGTACTTAATACATACCATTTACCAATAACATATGGCAATTAGATTTTCGTTGACTAGCAGCATTGACACGGAAAACCACCAACGGTCGAATGAGCTCCGTGCACTCGCCTTGACGGCTCTCTGAACTCGCCTAGAATCTTCTTCTTTCGTAGTTTTACATAGATAAAAATTACTATAATACCTAATATATACCATAACCTTTAGCATTTACTAACAACGTATGTCGATTGACCCCCCTCAACTTGTCGGCGCTGATACGATAAACCATTGCTTGTCGAACGAGATCTCTCACTAAAAGAAATTTTCATATCAGATATGGAAATTAGTAACAGATAATATCGGTTAAAAATAAAATAGAAATAGAATAGTGACGAAAAGTGGCAAGAAATCATTAGTATTCGATTAGTGACGAAATAGCAACTAAATATTAGAGATGGACATAATTTGTCTCTATTTTGTAGGTAATTTTGTCTATATATCGTAATAGAGATGGAAATTCCGTCAATAAAGTTAGATACAAAATGAATTGGTTTCTAAATTTTAGAGACAAGCATTATAGAGACCAACCATTTTGTCTCAAATATGTCACTATATTAGTTTAGAGACAGATATTATGTTATTAGAAATGGATTTTTTCGTCTCTCATTTTGTTTTCTTCTCCCATAGTTCTACAAAATACATCACACTCCAACACTTAATTTGTACTCTTTAACAATAATGCTTTATCAGACTCACATTGACTTGGTAGCCCTAACACGACAAACCAACAATGACGAACGAGCTTAAAACTCAATGACTCATGTCGACTAGCCGATGTTGACATGAGAAACTGACGCTGTCTAGACTAGTTCTCAAAATCTATTCGATGGCTAAATAAGCTCGAAGCTCATCTCGTAGCTCCTTCTTCCGAAGAACCTTAACCCATTTCGCCTTTCTCCCAGAGAACCTTAAGCCTCTTCTGGAATTTTTCCAAACATAAAGATCCTTATCCCTTCTCCTAAAGAACCTTAAGCTCTTTTTTTCCAAAGAACTTTTCCTGATTTTCCCTTTCTCGCGAAGAACCTTAAGCTTCTCCCGAAGAATTTCTCCCAAACCTTAAGCTCATTCTCTCGAAGAACTTCTCCCGGAACCTTAATCTCATTATCCCGAAGAACTTCTCCCAACCTTAACTCATTTCTCCCGAAGAAAGAACAATTTGTTGTATCACGAAATTATCGATACCACTCAAATATTATCGCATCATTGTCACTCAAGTATTCAGATTACATCTACCATAAAACATGTTATTTATATCAAAGTCCCTCCAAGGGCTTATGAATGTACCCAACTGAAAGTGCTCTAAACACCTATATTTCTGCACAAACACCACTCAAGTCGGTTACAAAATTATAATAGTTTGTCTATTGAATCATTCGACGTAATTTTAGGTTATTATTATTGTACAAATAAAAATTATTGCTCTAACTATATTCATAATCACATGGTAATTGGCATTATTTAAAGACAAATATAATATTGTTATTGTACAGATGGTATTGTCATCATTCTTTTGTTTACAATGTAAATCAACCACATGATATTTAGAACTAGTAAGAGTTCAAGCATGTTCTTGATATGTGCTAATTTTCGGGGCAAAGCAATTATTGTGTGCCCCAAATATTAAAAAGAAAAAGGCTAAAAAAGGAAAAGTGACATAAAAATACACAAAACTTGAAAAAACGTAAGAGAACAAGATAAATTATATGAAATTTCATGAAAATGGAAAATAAAAAATCATACAAAAACAAACAAACAAATCAACTGTATAATTTGATTTACGAAATAGATATATTAATAAATCAATTGCATAAAATCACAAAAAGAATAGCTCAATGTATTTAAAAATAATAGCTTAAACATTTGATATTAATAAATAAATATTAAATCAAAAGAAGCAAATTGAAAATTATAAAGTAATTGATAAAATGTTTAATTTTTTAAGGATTAATAAAACTACTATAGAAATCTTTGAATTATTTCACCATTTTTTAATATTAGGCATTGTTAGATAATTTGAAAGCAATTAATTTGTTTAACAATAAATACACTTGAAAGAAAGAACTACAAAAATAAAACAAAATAGAACAATTAAATAAGAAAAGATGATCCTTAAAATAATAAAGAAAAAAATAAATAAAGTAAAGTGTGAAGTAAATTAAAAAAATCGAAAAATCGAGTAAATGGAAAACCTTGATCCCCTATCAAAAAGGGAAAAAACCAAATCCTCTATTTTTTTAAATTTTAATTCTATTGATTTCATCTTATATCTATTTCTTCTTCAATTTTCTAGTGTTTTTATATCTCTACATTTTAAAAAATCTCAATGTATATCTTAATTCTTATGATTTTTTTTTAAAATTTCTTTTTCCATTTTCTGAATTGTTTTATGTAATTTATGATTTTGTTTTCCAAGTTTTATATAATCTATAAATTTAATATGATTTTGTATTTATTCTATTTATTTATTATGTGCGACAAAAAGAAAGAAGAAAACCAACAAATTAAATAAATAAATAAATAAAACTAAAAAAACATAACAAGATATCTTTAAAATGTTAAATTATTCTCCAAAAGATCCTCTCTAAGAATCCATATATGGCTCTAAACCTAACCGCTGACTTCTTCCCCCTCTCTCTCATGGGAGGATAGGGGAAGGTTTGGTCTTTGTTTTTTATTTTGATTTTCTCTTTTGTTTCTCTTCATGAGAGGTTTTCAGCCTCTCTTCATGGGAGTTTTCGTCTCCTCTCAATAAGTAGGGGTATCAGTCTCAGAACTAATGGAAAAGATCCATTGTTCGTGGTATCTTTTTTGAAGATTTAGACATCATTGGGCATTTCAACATTGATCTGCTCACTTTTTTAAAATTCCATCGGAAGATTAGTGATAAAAATCGGAGATCAATTTTTCGGTACGCGATTCATAAAATATTGATTTTTATGATTTACTGAGTTTAGATCTATATAGGTTTAGATATAGTAGTTTTGTGTTTCATATGTTTCGTATTTCTTTATTTTGTGTTGACTATTTTTCTTCAATTAGTGTTGATTGATTCCAGCAATTAGATGACATGTTATTGTTTAAAAATATAAAATTAAATATATAAAATTTCGCATATGTGAAAGATCGGAAAAGAAAAGAACCACAATCCCCAATTGAGAAAAAAAACATCATTTATGGTGTTAAAGCTATATTAATTTTGTAAAATACATTCGATACACAATTTATTTCTTATGATTTTTTCTTTGTTTTTTCATTTTTTAATTCTCTAAATTTTTAATTTTTTTTTTTCAATATTGTTCTAGTTTTATGTAATTTCTGAATTTTAATGTCAAATTCAATCTTACTGTATATATGAAGTTTTTTGGAAATAATAAGTTTTTTTTAGTTAGATAAGGAAGGGGAGAAATATTAATAGCTTCAATATACATGTCACTTCAAAAATAGAATCTTACTAGCTTCAATATTTACTTCAAATTCAATATCTTGGACATACACTTCTCGATCGTTGACGTCGAACCCACCTTCTGGTCTTTTGTCTGCGGCAGTGGAAGATTCTGCTTGTTCGACGCTCTAACAAAGGCCAAGGCTATACTTCCTGTTAGGAATTAGAGTGCAATCATTGACAATTTCATAACATAAAAACACAAAGAATGCTAATTTGTTAACCTAGTTCGTCAAGAATAACTGTGTCTGGGGGCACCACCAACCCTGGAGATTTACTAATATTTTGGTGATGTAAGATACAATAAATCAGAGGATTATTTATAACCAAAATTGGGTCGTAGCCCTAGAGGCCCATTCAACTCGAAAAAAGTTGGATCGCGGTGATTGTGGGACGTGAAGTAGTTGATCAGGCTCCATAACCCAACACTTCCACCGTAAAAATCCTATTAAAGAGAGATTGAAAAAAATCCCAAGGTAGAGGACGATATTTTACTGTTCGTGGTGCTTTTATAGTTGTAATCATTGTAGAACCATAAACCCGTTGATCAGTATCCTAACAATAAAAATAAAAGATTTTGTAATATGTTATTATTTCATAATTATTGGGAAGGTTCAATAATTTCTTTTTCAATACAATGTATAAACTTATGGAATGGGCATTATCATAAAAGAAAAACAAAAGTATAAAACGTAGTACATTCACCCTAACTCTCTAGAGTGGCAAAAAATCTACAAAGCACCCTAACAAGATAAGGGGAAATAAGAGAATACACGATAGCAGCACCTTTACAAGCAACGGGAATAAAAACGGATACATGAAAACCCACCTATACAAGGAAGGGGTAAAAACGAAAACTACCACATGCCAGAAGAGGGCCAGAAGCAGAGAGGGAGCATTGAAGGCGTAGCACTAAGTGTGTGCAGCAGGAGAGAAGGGGCTTGCTCAACGGGGACAATCATGTCTGTTGTTATGAACGGCAGAGCAAGGAGAGCAGAGACAATCAAGACTGTTGCTATGATAGAACTGTCGGGTATACAACACATGAAGACACGCCTGAGGAACCGAAGTCCCAATGCTTATAGAAATCATGATTGTATTTCCCCGAGTAGGAGAGATCTTGTTGGCCTCGTTAAAACCCACTATTGGAAAGACCCTGTGGGAAAAAAAAAAAAAAAAAAAAAGGTACCAATCATAAACCTTTAACGCATAAACCCATCAAATCCATAGAAGTACCACTAAGGGATAATGTCCAGAGGTCCTAACAAAGAAAACATAACGGAGGAGGGGAGGTAAGAAGAGATGCCGTGAAAACTATCCATGGTCGCACAACACCAACGACGAAAAGGATCCGTAAATGGTAAAAGCAGCCAACAAGAGCATCAAAATATTCTAAAGAATTCATCATAGAAGTCCCGATAAATAAGGTCAGACATAGTAGCAGGAGGAGTATCCCACCAGGTACAATTTATAAACATGTATTGTTTATGTTTTTCATTATTTGAAGGAAACATTTTTTGTTAACTAAAAGTTATGTAACAATCTTAAGGCTCTGCAATGTCTTATATGTTCCTACCATATGCACTCTAAATTGAAACAATAGAAAATGTTTAATTATTTTTCTCTAAAAATAAATTATGTTGTTGAAGCAAACATATATTCTTGTTTTCAAATAACGAAAAAATTATGTCCAGAAATGAAATTAAACACATTTTGATTTTCCCCAGTTCCACGTTGTAGGCTATTAATAGCTTTAACCCTAATTCTTTGTCTTGTTTCATGGTGCAACCAAACACATTTCAACAACAAAAAATCCAACCATGTAACTTTAATAACAATTGAGGCATATCCAGGCGAGAGCTAGACATAATTTTCAAAACACCGGTGGAGACTATAAGCTTTTATTTCTCTCTGATCTCTATTAGCTAACTGTACTTCCCATACCTTTAAGTTCCCCCTGGTCTGTGTGTTTCTGGGTGCAGCCAAACGTATTTCACCTTTCTTCAGTTCGTCTATTTGTGGTGTAGAAAACATATATAGCCTTTCTCCATTTCGTGGTTGTAAGTTACTGATTGCTTTACCCATATTCATTGTGTCTTTTTTTTTTTTTCTTTTTTGTATTATTAACAAGCGAAATATTTTCTCAATTAAAAAATAAATAAATCAAGTTCTCTTGTCCCAAGTCATAGGCTATTCATTGATTTTACTACATTTTTTGTATTTTTCTTCACACATTTTCGATGAAGTATTTCTCCTTAGAAAAAAAAAACAAGTTCACATTGAATGAAAAAATACAATTAGTGCTCCTTAATCAAAAGAAACTGATAAGGGGTGGTTTAGATTTGTTAGCACCTAGACCTCCAATATTTAACTAATATCCTTTGTGTCTTTTCATGTTGTAATTAACAAGTGAAATAATTCCCAAATAAAAAAGGAAAACGAAATAGAAAAAGTTATATTACCTCTCATGTTTCTTCATGATGCAATTATCACACGACATATTTCTCAGTTAAAAAATAAACAACAAACAAATCATGTTTAGAATTTGTGATCGCTCTAATTTCTACCAGTTATACAGCAAATGTACGGTGTAGTATCAGCTAGTGGCAAGCAAGGTCATATCCCACATAGACTAGTATAGATGACCTAACCAGATTACTACATTCATCATAATAATAAAATATCTGAGCTGATAGAATAATTGATTGGTTGGTTGTTACCCTACTTACTAATGTTTAGACCCTTAACAACAGCAAGAGAATAACTAATTAAATAAACTGATGTCACTTCACTAGCAATTTAATAAATAGCACTAAATAATATAAAATCTATGATATTCGATTTTAGAATCAATTACTGTGCGACCATGGCAACCACGTATGCAAACGCGTATATCTATCCATAATTCACAAGTTCCGATTGCCATGAGGCTTCACGAGTATGTATCTTAAAACCCTCTTCTAGAGCGCCTTAGGGTGTGAATTATAGATAACAGACCAACCTCCTGGAAGTCTATAACTCCAAAAAGTGCTTAGGAATTACCCCCAGAATATACTCTTCGTCTTCAAATTTCGAGAAAAATCATAACTCATCCCACAACTATTTGCTTCAACAAAATTGGTCCCATAAATTTAGCTTTTTTCAATTTAGTCCCTAAATCCAGAAATTGCTCAATTTAAGGTCAAATTTAGCAGCAAAATGCGTGTGACAATCACGAGCGGTGAAGCTTATTACGTGGCCTGGTTTATTTGGCGTGGTCATTCTTCCTAAACATTATTTTTTTAAAAAAAAAAAGACACCTCATTCTTCCTGAAATTTCCACCTTAAGACACACACACAAAACAATGCACTATTTACTCCTCCCAACACCATTTTCACACACCTCCTTCTCATCTCCACCGCCGCCTCCGCCACCATGAACCACCTCCCCCGCTGTCTCCTTCACCACCCCTTCTTCCCCCTCGACCAATCCTTCCCCCACCCCCATCTCCTCACCCCCTACCCCAATCCCAGCAACCTAAATACCGCTTCTCCTCCACATTACCCCCTCCCACCACCCCCCACCACCCCAAACCCTTCTTCCCATTCTTCCCTTTGCTGCCACCGCCACCATTATAAACCATAGCCTTCGCTATATTTTCTTCCAACATCTCCTCCCTCATCCTCCCGTCCACCACCCACTCCTTCCACCGATCCCTCATACGCCCCACCAACACCGTAGACATCACCAAAAAAACCACCTTCGTCACTGTTCCCCCACCTAACCACCAATTGAAGCAATTTTAACTAATCCTGTGAGCTGCTGCCGAAGTCGGACATGGATTTTGCGCGAATTTGGGGAGATAAAATTTAGGGTTCTAAATGAGTTCTTTTAACCTACATACATCGCGTGTTCAGGGAGGAAGACATGGATTTTGTATTCAATTTTTTTTTATTGTAAATAACTTAGGTGTCGTTTTTTGTTAATGTGTGTATAAAACATTTACAAAGATAGCCACATCACATATAATGCGCCACGTCATGCGCAGTGACTGGATTCCCTCAAATTAGAGTGGCACGTGCTACTCACGTGCCAATTTCTGGCGAATTAAGTATTTTCCTGCCAAATATGGCCTTAAACTGAGCAAATTCTGGATTTACGGGATTATATTGAAAAAGGTGAATTTTATGGGACCAATTTCGTTAAAGCAAATAGTTATGAGACGATTTATGATTTTTTTTCCCTCCGATTTCTCAGACATATTATGTTATGTGTTGTTTGGTCATCAATGCTCTCACCTTCCAGTATCTTGGGTATGTGATTCGTGAGTGTCAGACTAGGTGATCAGGCTAACCTAACAACAATCATAACTCAACACAACAAATAACAATAGAATCAAACAAATCATGGATAAAATATAAACATTCACATTGTAATTGAAACCTACTTTCTAAAATCTAAGATATAAACGAACTACTACATACTAGAATTAACAAAAATAATATATTATATTAAAGAAAACGTGTTAAAAATAATAAATGTAGAGTACTACAGTCACTAATTGAATACGACTGAATAATCTCCTTCTCTAGCTCTCTAGTTCTCTAACTCACTAAAAACTGATAAAACTGAATAAAGAACTATGAAAATCTTATTAAAGACTAACTAATATGTCTAGGTATTTATTAGAGTACACAACAATTAAATAAAGTAGGGATCAAATCGGATAAAAACCTATAACACGTGTCTACCATCAATTAAGACGACATTTTGTACGACCGAGCAAGGCTTCTACTCGGTTGAGCAAATGCTCTTCATGTATAACGTTTTTCACCCCTGTGAAGGTTGCATAATCGAGCACGCCAGTTGCTCGGTTCTCGAACCTTCACTTTTTAGCTCTTCTTCTGGACTTATCCAACTCCATCTTGGGCCTATCAAATACCTCTTTTGAGCCCAAATCTTTAGTTCCTTCCTTCTAATCCTTCATTTTATCCATTTGGCCTTGCGATATCAGATTAAAGTTATCAAAGACAAATTCAAGTCCAGAGAAGATATGAATGGAGATTCAACTCCAAATTCAAGAATAAAGTGAAGTCTCTTAGAGAAGAATCAGAGGAAGAAATAGTGATTGCAACACAAAGTCTCAAATCCATCAATAAATTATATTTGTATAAATTTCTCGTTACAAATTTTGGCACGTCCAATGGGACAATTTCTACCTTTCATATCTTCTATTTAAAGCCAATTTTTGAAGTCCCAAGGTAGAATTCTCCATCTTCCATCAATGACGGTGTTTCAACGAGCCATGCAAATGTCATTCCAAACCCAAAAGCATGTGGGGACAGCAGGAGGTAATACGCTCCATATCCCAATCATATTCAATTTCGAGGGGGAAAATCATTTGGAAAGCTAATAGCAACCAAAGGAAATCAAGTCCTCAAGTGCTCTTAAACATAAGCCTAAATTGCTTATAATACTCATTGGTACAAGTTTAAAATGTCTCCAGTGCTCCTGATACGAGCCTAAACTGTCTACAGTGCTATTAGATACGAGTCAAATCTATCTAAGTCCCTGAAATCATATTAAAATCAACACTTCTCGACACGAGTTTAAAAGATGTAAAAATTAAGTTCAAATTAAGGCTCATTGTCACGAGTTTAAAAGGTCTAAAAATCAAATCAATACTCCTTGATACGACTTTAAAAGGTCTACAAACCAAATCAATGCTCCTTGGTACGAGTTTAAAAGGTCTGCAAAGCAAGTTCAAATCAAGCTCATTGACTTGAGTTTAAAAAGTCTACAAATCAAATTCAAATCAAGACTCCTTGGCACGAGTTTAAAAGGTCTACAAATCAACTCCAATTTCAAGTGAAGACTCCTTAAGTCAGTATAAACTATCTACAATTCCAAATTCGAATGAAAAACTCCTTGATACGAGTATAAACTATCTACATATGTACACAAATCCAAGATGATATTAATTTGCATAGTGAAAGATTTCGAGATTTATTCACTCCAAGATATGTTGTCTATGAACAAGTCTCGAGGGGCATTTATAGGCACATAAAACTTGTACCCAATCAAATAGTCAATTAGATATTACCAAGTGCCCAAATTTTTTATTTCTTGGCAACCAAGATTGCAAGTCACATTCGACGCGGCCGTGTCATTTCTGCTCTGGTTTGTCCTCGGGACCAGTTCAGACCGGGCTGGGCCGGGTTTTGGCCGGTTCGGACCGATTTTGGTCGGTTTTGTCCGGTTTATATGTCCCTTTGACTTGTTCTTTTGTCCCGTAGTCGTAAATCACGAGTTTTAATCCTGAAAATGCTCAAAAATACCTTAAAATAAGTCAAACACGTTAAATGGTCCAATTTATAGCACTTTATCCAATTCTTTACCAAATATGCACATAATTCCTATAAAATACTATCATAAATCGACCTAATTACATGCATAATTAACGTGTATCAAAGATAAATCTTGCCAATAGGGAAAAGAAATGGTCAATGTTTGGTAATAAAATCAAATCAAATCAAATTGAATCTATCTTCCTATCAAAGGCAATAAGGATCACTAAATTAAATCATGTCTTTCTATCAAAGGCAAGGAGCGCGCATCATGAAATCAAGAATGACCAATCAACGATGTGTCATTCCATTAAGTGCATATGAAAAGAACTCATATCCTACAACTATTAAAAATGGGTCTCTTCATAACTCAAAACACACAAATCACGAAGTGAAGACACAATTGATGAAGAAGTGAAGAAGTTATAGAGAACTCCTAAAAATTCTTCTCTAGTAATAAAAAGCGTTCAAAGCGTTCATCAAGAAACGACGTTCTAAGATCAAGGTGGCAAGCCCATGCGATCGGCATTTTCAAAGTAACAAATCCATCAAATCTTAGTGTTCTTCATATATTTAATAACATTATTTCCATATCAAAGACGTTCATTTCTGAGGTCTCTAAAATTAACATTCAATTTGAAATCAAGCCATAAAGCTTCCAAATTAACGTTATCAAAGACAAATTTAAGTCCGGAGAAGATCTGAATGAAGATTCAACTCCAAATTCACAAATAAAGTGAAGTCTCCAAGAGAAGAATCAGAGGAAGAAATAAAAATTGTAACACAAATTCTCAAATCCAGTAACAAATTAAATTTGTGCAATTTCTTTTGTTACAATAAGCTAATCACAATCTCAAACAATCAAACTTTTTTTCACCTATATTATAAGTAGATGAAATGAAACACTAGCCCCCGACATTTAGACATACACATAAATTAATTTATCAATAAAAAGAAAATGAAAAAAATTAGGAAAGCAAAAATATAAATCAATTCAACTCCAATAAAAAGAAGAAATAGCTACTGACAATTATGAACTATCTAAATTTAAATAATAAATAAATATTAAATTAATTTATAAGTTTTATTGAATAAACTTCATATGTAATGTGAACAATAAGAACTTAATAAGAATAAAGTAAACTTACAATTCTCATCCAAAATTGTATTATTTTTTAGGATTGATTTAGCCTACCGTATTCGTCATAGCCACATTTGAACTTTTCACACTTTTATAATGATATAAAATAATATTTTCTCAAGATAAACTTTAATAAATTGGGAATTCTACTGTAAACTCATCCATGGGAAAACCAATTATAGGCTATTGAATTACACAAAAGAAAAAAAAAAAATCTAGTATAAGACTCATCCATAAAAGAGATGAGTAAGTCTTGTGTGTAGCGGTCACACGAATCTGTTTCATGTGGCAGAGCTTTGTTTATCCAAATAAAGGAGAAGAATGCGAAGCCCCATTTACCTATTTCTTGTTTACTATACTTAAGTTAACTCATCACACGAAATAAGATACGTGCGACCGCCACATGCAAGTTTTTGTCTAAAAAGATTTAATTATGGGCAACTCAATTAGACAAAAGGAAAAAAAAGAACAAAAGCAAAATGAAGTGGTTTCAAATACAAGGTATTTTAATAATATTTCGGGCCATTTAGACTGTCTAGTATTTTTGGGCGGAGTTTAGTCTACTAGAAAAAAACCTAATGGTAAGTACTAACGAAAAAATTGAGCAGGTAGCTCGCATGCAACCGATTGCAACAACATAAGACACTCCACTCGTTTGGGACTATCTAATGTCTAGATAGAGATTAGTGGATGAATTGTTTGGGATTGTCTAGAGTCTTTAGACGGAGATTAGTGGATCCCAATTAAAATGAGAACTACCTAGTCTCTGAAAAGAAATTGGTCGACTAAAAAATATCCTAAGAATAAGGATTAGTGAAAAACCCAGTAGCTCCAACCTTCTCCAATAACCATCCAAAAATGACTTAGTCGGTAGAACTAGATGAGACTTTTACGGTTCAAGGCTAAAGTTGTCAGTACGGGCTAGTAAGGCGGGCTATTAGACCCTCGACCCAACCCAATCCACCACAGGATCACGAATTGGGATGGGTCAACCCACACTTTCAATCACTTTTTTCTCTCTCTCTTTATATATATATATATATATATATATATATATATATATATATATATATATACACTAATATAAAAGTGCCTTAAGTTGCAGTCAATTTACGTTTGACCTATTTTACCCCTTCTAAGTTTAAATATGTTAAGGACAGTGTTGTAATTTCCTACCATACATATCCTAATTAATATGTTATAATCCTACGATTGGTCTATCTTACCCTCTTTTAATTTAAATACTCTAAGCATAATATTGTAATTTCCTACCATACATGTCCTAATTTTTATATTCTATCCTAATTCTAATCTTAATTGTATTATATTTACATATTATAATTATATACACAAGCATTGATTTACTTGAGAATTAATTAAGTTTAAATAGAATAATGAAAGTTCAAATTTAAGTAAATATTTTAAGGATAATATTGTAATTTTCTACCTTACATATCCTAATTATTATATTCCAACCCTAATTCTAATTCTAATTGTATTATAATCATGTATGCTCATTATATACACTAGCATCGACGTATTTGAGAATTAATTAAGTTTAAATAACTAAATGAAAGTTCAATAAGATTGAATACTTATGTGTTTATGACTTTCGTTTGACAAAATTTACACTTGCACACGTTAGCATATGTCTTTATTCTAATAATAGAATGAGTTTGTTTGGATATTAATGTGATTAATACGGATCCTAATTGTATTTCAAGTCTAATTCAATGCATCCTGAAATTTACCAACGTATCGGGCAGAGAGGTTCAACACAAAAGTATTCTGGACAAATGAAGAAACGAATCCAATCTCGATCCTTTATTGAACGATATTTCTTGAAGAGCAGTCTCGGTCTTTGGCTAATCACAGAGAATTAAGAAACAAATTGAATCGCTTATTTCGCTTCATATGTGTAGTGAGATTAGATTTGATCAATAATTTAATCTTATAATGTTCAAGATATGTTTTGTCTATTTTACCCTCTTAAAGTTTAAATATTCTAATATTGTAATTTTTTAATATATTCTAATCATTTTGTTTGGATCCTAATTCTTATTCTAATAGTATTCTAATATCCTAATTAAATACCAAGATTCAATAATATTTTAACCTCATGAAGTAATTTCACTTCATATGTGTAGCAGGCTAAGAAATCAATTAAGTTAACAGTGGTATGTTCATGATTGAACAGTTATATGTTAGTGACTTTCATTTGACAAAATTATTTACACTTGCACCGTTCACGATTTGTCTTTATTCTAATAATAGAATGGGTATGTTCAAATATTAATTTGATTAATACGAAATCCAATTTGTATTCCAAGCCTAATTCTACGCATCCTAATTATGTACCAAAGTATCGTGCAGAGAGGTTCAACACAAAAGTATTATGGACAAATCAAGAAACGAATCCAATCTTGAATTGCTTATTGAATGAGATTTCTTGGAGAACAGTCTTGATCTTCGGCTAATCACGGAGAATCAAGAAACGAATCAAATCTCTTATTGATAATATTATAAGATTATTGTCCTACTATATTATCTAACCAATGTAGTTAACTTATTATTTTACAAATATCAATTCATAATAGTAAAGTTATGGGAAAGTATGACAAAAAATGAAAGACAAAATATTAGAGGAAATAGTCAATCAAAAGTCAATGATTGCCTCGCAAAGATTGCAACAAATGAATTAAAAAGGTAATCGATTAAAGCAATTAAATATAAAAATATTAGGAAACCACAATTAAGCTGAAATATATTTTCATGTTAGGCGAGCTTCAATTGCAAACAACACCAACTTCAACTGTACAAATTAATCCACCTTCTAAAGAGCTTAAGGATATGAAACAATGATAAGATTTCTATATTTAATTTGAAAACAAAAATAGTATGAGTAAATTATTTTAAAAAATTCTATATGAATAGTTGATATATTAAATTTTGTATGCACCATTCATGATGCTTTAGATACGTGCAAACTATCAATGGTCCAAAGGATAAAAAGTGCAAAAGGAGAAAACACTTGAAAATTTAATAAACCAAAAGAAAAGTTTGACAAAGGTAAAAATAACAAAAAATATAAGTAGACGATAAAATATAACAAGAAAATAAAATCAAAGTATACATAACCATGTATTTTAAAGTTGGTTAAAAACATATGCTAAGAAATCTGCTAAAAACAATCATTCAACTAAAATAAAAAATCAATTAACTTAACAGTGGTATGTTCAACGAATACCTACTAGGCTATTACTATTATACCAGAATGGTTGAAGGTGTTGAAAATGAGTAAAAAATATGATATGACTCCTGCAAAATTTGAATTGGATCGGTGCGCAAAAGTGAGACTACTACAATATGCAACAAGTGCTAAGATGAGCCAACGGAAGCAATACCAAGATATAAATGTCTATAATATAATCTTCGTGATACTTTTATAATAGGTTGGGTCGTAGATCTCTTGGCCCGACAAACTTGACTCGATGGACTAAAAGACAGAAGAGCCGCGAGCCGGCCCGATAATCTTAATATCTATAGGGGGCTATGTTGGGTCGGGCTGACTAATTTTAAGTCTAATCAAAATTTGGCTCGGTCAGACCCGACCCGACCCGAGGAGCTAGGTCCGAACCGAGCTAGGTTGCCCCAATTGCCACCTCTACAGGTACATAATAAACCTAAACGTTCATCAATGAATTTACAACGCAACACTAACCATATATGATGAGATAACAACATTATATCTTGGATGCTCAGCACATGAGTGCATTGAGTCCATAGAAAAGGTAATAATTTACTTTGTAATAACCAACACTAATTCATACATTAAAAAATGTAATCTTACTAAGATAAATCTAATACAGGGAAAAAATGAATCCAAATACTACAAAAAATTAATCTTACTGAATGCAAATGATGTGTGGTTCTTTGTCGCACAAGATCAAAATACTAATTAAAGTTGTCGAAGGAAGATTGAACACAATAATAGAGGCAATCGCAATGATAGAACCCACAAATCAAAAAGAAGAACGAGAAATATACAACTATAGTAATACTTAAGATAAACTACAAAGTTGGAAGGGAAGAAAACGAGGCGAACAACAAAGAAAAATTACGAGGATGAAGAAACTAGAAGAATGGAAGAGAAGAATAAACGACGTAACACCAAAACAATAGTAGAAGACTACATTCAGATTGAAAGCGATGATAAGGTGATAGAAATCACAAATGAAATAACAACCGGATATTAGAGGTTGATTGGTCTCTATTCTATAAATAATTTGGTTTTTAATTTTATGATAGAGATTAAAATTCCGTCCCAAAATTTAGAGAGGAAACTAATCCGTCTCTAAATTTTAGAGAAAAGCATTATAGAAACCAAACATTTTATCTCAAGTCAATCACTACTTTAGTTTAGGATGGATACCATGTGATTAGAGACGGATTTTTCTGTCTCTAATTTAATTTGTTCTTATAATGTAAGTGTCGCACATGCAACGCACGTGCCAAAGTCTAGTATATATAAATAGATTATAATTAATGTAAATGTCTATTTATTAATTAAAATTAATAAGATCACTCTTAAACTTACATCATTTGCTAAAGTATGCAACTCTATGAAATGAAATACTCCAACCGTCTCGGCTTATTTTGCACAGGTGATCGGGCACGGATGTTAAGAAAAAACAGCTTTTGCTTTTTCTTTGACTTTTTTAAAGGTGGAATTGAGAGTTGAGATTTTGAGGGTGGAGATTGTGAGAGAAGTTTTTTTTTTGGGAGTGTGCAAAATAAATCGGGACGATCGAAAAGGGAAAGTGTGCAAAATAAGCCGGGACGGAGGTAGTATATAGTTGTGAGGTACCTATGGGACGGACCATTAAAATCTCAACCCAATTCACCTATTATGTACGGCGGGAGGGAACAATTGATAGGTTAAAATCCAATTTGACAGCTTAGTCGGGAGCAGACAAGTGAAAACGGGTCAGGACTAGACAAGCATTCCTCTCTCTTTGTTTGTCCCTCTCCTGTTTCTCTCTCATCAGTCATCACCAATAGCTAACTGTGCTTCCCATACCCTTTAAGCTCCCCATGCTTCAAGATATACTTACCATACTTGCATACACACAAAAAAGTACTCCACAAAAAAATCTCCAAAGATTTCTCCCAACTCTTCTATCATTTCTGTCCATGATTATGTCATCAAACGCGTAATTGTCCGAATTACAGCTATTTTTGCTTCTTTTCCGGGGAAATTTTTCTCGGATTTTGTTAATTTGCTGTGGGTTTGTGAGATGAGAGATCTGATTTATGATTAGTTTGTCTGAAGAAATGGACGTTCCGGAGGTGTTGGTCAAGGGTTATAACGACACCGACGCCTCTGATCCCCGGCCGGAAAACATGAACGCCGCCGCCGGAAAAGGTAATTTTGGCTGTAACTTAACAATCTTGTTGCTATTTTAACACTCCTTTTTCTTTCACCGTAGTTAACTCTAGATTTTTTTCCTTTTTCTCTCTCTAGTGGATGCAGAGAGAGCTTTATACACAGAGCTGTGGAAGGCTTGTGCTGGTCCGCTGGTGACTGTGCCTCGTGAGAATGAGCTTGTCTTCTATTTTCCTCAGGGTCACATAGAACAGGTATTTTTCCTCAATTTTTTCTGCAATTAATATTTTTCTCAATGGTGGATTTAACAACTCTGAGTGATCTAACTCATCATAATTCTTATTAATTGAACTTCCAATTCTGGGGTAACTGTGAAATTCAATTATTTTAAAGTGCTTCTAGAGTAAAATCTTATTCATGCCGATAATAATTTGGGGAAAATTGAAAACATTTTCTTAGGGGTTGATCAGAGAGGGGGTTTCTTATTTATTCATTTTAGTATTTTTTAAAATATTTTCGAATTGAAAAGGGCTTCCGGTTTAGGTTTGTTGCTCATAGCTTCGGGTTTTGCTGTGTAGGTGGAGGCATCAACTAATCAAAGTTCAGATCAGCAGATGCCGGTGTACAATCTTCCTCCTAAGATCCTTTGCCGAGTGGTCAATGTCCAATTGAAGGTACTTCAGGAATTTGGTCGAAATTTGGTGGGAATTTTTTAATTGTGCCACTGAATTTTCGGGTTAATACATAATTATTAATTTATTTTTTTTATTTTTTATTGTACATCTTTCGTGATTAGGCCGAACCTGACACCGACGAGGTTTATGCTCAAATTACTTTGATGCCAGAACCTAATGTAAGCTGATCTGTGGTGTTTATTGCACTTCTCTAAGTGTTGTATATGGGTTTTTTTGTTTCTTAACTTATTGTGTAATTATATCTTCTTTTGCAGCAAAATGAGAGTGCCGTAAAGAAGGAACCACTTCCTCCTCCACCACCACATTTTCACGTCCATTCTTTTTGTAAAACTCTTACTGCATCAGATACAAGCACTCATGGTGGGTTCTCGGTTCTTAGACGTCATGCCGATGAATGTCTGCCACCACTGGTTAGAACGAATCTGGCTTAAGCCTGTTTAGTTAACTGGAGCTAATTTATGATGTTTGTAATGCTGTTTTGTTCTCTATTATAGGACATGTCAAGGCTACCTCCCACCCAGGAGTTAGTGGCAAAAGATTTGCACGGAAATGAGTGGCGATTTCGGCACATATTTCGTGGTAAATTGTCAATCAGCTTTTCACATTTTAGGATCACAGACAGCCACACACAATTTGTAGGCTTGAATCTGTTCGTTGAAACAAAAAAAAAAAAAAAGGAAAGGAAATGAGTGTTTCTACCTCTATATTAAAGCTTCAAAATCTTTTGTCTCAGTATGTTCGCTTAGGTTGCCTTGATATGATGTTTGGTTTAGTTTCATAATTAAGGAAATAGTTCTATGTTAAACAAGTGAACATGGGTTTTAGAAAACCTAGTAAATTCAAAATACTGTGGAGTCTATGAAAAAAGATAGGAAAATTATCATGTTTGAACTACATAACATGGATGAAACAGATATATCACACAGAGTAAGTACTTTAGCTGAAACAAGTTCAATTATTTAAAAAAGCATGCTTTTGAAAGTGGCAGCATTATTATTGAACCATATTGGATACTTGAACCCAACCATACCTCATGTGGATGCTGATCTTTCTTAAATCCAGAATGCCTGTTTGTGAGTTTGTTTAATTCCCTGAATGCCAGGTCAACCACGGAGACACCTCCTCCAGAGTGGTTGGAGTGTCTTTGTTAGTTCGAAGAGGCTTGTTGCTGGGGATGCCTTTATCTTTTTGAGGTTTGGTTCTGTTCTACTTGTTGCTAGCAATATTTATAGTAGTATTCATGACGTTAGAAACGAGTGTTTTCAAACTTTCAGAGGTGAGAACGGGGAGCTGCGTGTTGGAGTCAGGCGTGCCATGAGACATCAGGGCAATGTCCCGTCATCAGTAATATCAAGCCACAGCATGCACCTGGGTGTCCTTGCCACAGCTTGGCATGCCATTCAGACCAAAACCATGTTCACTGTATATTACAAGCCCAGGTATGCGCCCCCTTCTCCCCCCCCCCCCCCCCCCCACCCCCCCACCACCTGCATATGCTAAAGACGTAAGAGGCTACCCTTAGATAATTTGAACAACCAGGGCTGTTGGATTGAGTGAATGTCAATTGAGAGTGGATTGGATGTGTGTGTTCATGCTGAGTTCTGACTATTGCCCTTATGGTGTTGTATTGGTTACAGAACAAGCCCGGCTGAATTCATCGTTCCTTATGATCAATACATGGAGTCTATTAAAGACAACTATACCATTGGAATGAGATTCAAAATGAGGTTCGAGGGTGAAGAAGCTCCCGAACAGAGGTAGACAGCACTTTAGCATGCTGAAGATTGATCTGTAATGTTATCTATGAATTACATCGACAATTGCAAATTTTGTAGGTTTACTGGAACTATTGTTGGTATTGAAGATGCTGACTCGAAAAGTTGGCCAGATTCTAAATGGAGATGCCTTAAGGTATCCCCTCCAAGTCCCAACTTCCATTCCCAGTCACTTCTTTAATAATTTTCTAAACCTTTCCGTTAGTAATGTTCTCTCTCATTATTCTACCTTAAGGTGCGATGGGACGAAAATTCAACGATTCCTCGACCAGAGAGGGTTTCCCCCTGGAAAATAGAGCATACTCTATCTCCTCCTGCATTGAATCCACTCCCAGTGTCTAGACCCAAAAGGCCTCGACCAAATGTCTTGCCCACATCATCTGAATCTTCTGTACTCACAAAGGAAGGTATGATTATTGCTTTGTTTGCTTGAGGAACTTTTATCAAAGATATTTTTTTAAACCCGATAATGCTGACAATCTATCTGTTTGATCAATCATCTCTTATGCAACTTAGGTCCATTAAAGATGCATGTAGACCCTTCACCTGCTAATGGGTTCCCAAGGGTCTTGCAAGGTCAAGAGTTATCGACCTTTAGAGGCACTTTTGCTGAGAGCAATGAGTCAGACTGTTCTGAGAAGCCATTTTTGTGGAAACCCCCCATGGATGATGAGAAGATAAACATTTCTACTTCCAAAAGATATGGGTCAGATAATTGGTTACCCTTGGGCTGCCCAGAGTCATCATTAACTGATCTATTATCAGGTTTTGGCTCAAATGTCAATTCACCCGGTGATTTCAGTATGCCTCTTGGCGATCAAGCAATGTCTAAGCGACAAACACAGGAGCATGAGGTGAAGTTTGGCTTAATGGGGAACATTTGGTCTCGAAACCCTTCTGGCCTCTCACTTAATTTGATGGAGTCCAGTTTGAAGAATTATCAGGCTCATGGAGATGTTAGATATGGCAGTTTTGGTGAATTTCCAATGATTAATAATCCTAGAGGTGACAATCAGCAAGGAAATTGGTCAATGCCTCCACCTCTGTCAACTTACGTTCAACCTTCTCAGACAAGAGATCTGATGCCGAAGTCTGTATTTGCGCAACAATTTGATACTGTGAAGCCAAAGGAAGTGAATTGCAAGCTCTTTGGTATTCCCCTCATAAGTAACTCTCCACCATCAGAACCAACATTCTCACACAGAAATATGATTAGTTCTCACCAATATCGTGCAATTGATTGTGACCAGTGGTCTGATCCATCGAAGGGATCAAAAGTGGTGGATCATGTAGTTGCTACTGAGCAAGAAAATCAATTTCAAACCTTCCCTTCTGTAATGACCGACAGAGAAAGCAAAGGTCATTCTGGTTCCACAAGGAGTTGCACGAAGGTTGTCATCTGGGACATTCCCATTTTCCCTCTTTAGTCACTCTCTCTCCCCCCCTTGATACAATCTCATGATTTCAGGTTCATAAGCAAGGGTCTGCGCTTGGTAGGTCCGTTGATCTTGCTAAGTTCGACAATTACGATCAATTGATCTCTGAGTTGGATGATCTCTTCGAATTTAATGGTGAACTCAAGGCTAGGAACAAGAATTGGCTGGTTGTATACACTGATGATGAGGATGACATGATGCTTGTTGGGGATGATCCTTGGGAGTAAGATACTTTTCAAGCTCTCTGGGATATGTCGTATAAAATTTTAATTTTATCCCGCTAATGCGAAATTCATTATACTGCACTCTAACGCTGTTGCATTTGTTGATTCCAATTGGGAAACAGGGAATTTGTTAGCATGGTTCGCAAGATCTTAATCCTTACGAAAGAGGAAGTGCAACGTATGAACCCAGGGACCATAAACTCGAAAGGCGAAGAAACTTCATCTGTTGCGGAAGGCGTGGATGCTAAAGATGAGAAGACTTCGCAACCATTGAGCCCTGACAATTGCTAATTGTCCTATCTATCCTGGTCAGTATCTATCTCCACTATGAGAACCTCTTGTCAGCCTCTTGATTATTGTGTCTGGATGCCTTATGGGACTCGATAGGGATACTCATAATTTCCTTCATATTGTGTCTCGTATTTTGGGCAAATAACAGAAACTGCCCTTTTGGTTTGACCTATTAAATGGATACCCTGTTATGTTTTCAAATCGTAAATACCCCTCTTGAGGTTTTACATTCGCCGTCTAGAGATTTGTATTTTCGTGCAAATAACCCCCCACAGGTGAAATCTGTTAAATAGAAAAAACAAAAAAAATCAACAAGTCTCAAAAGAGAGCCGAGTTCTATTTGTAATTAGGCTAAATCTGAGAGGTAGTTTTTGCGCTTATCCCTCTTCTTTTGCTTTCCCATGCGTAATGCAACTTGAATAGTGATCTAATGCAGCAACCACACAGGTATAGTAGCAGGCAAGGAAGAAGATGGTATAATTGAACTAACTATCTAGTTTTGAGGAAGTCAAGTAGTGACATGCAATGAAGTCTTCACCATGATGGTTGGATATTCTTGGATATATATATATAGATGTATAGTACATTAGTATTTGCAATTTTGAACTCCATTTCTCGGATGCCGCCGTACATCTCACCAATAATATACACGACTATGTATAAGCACGGTACCTGCCTCCGGCCGCTCAACCTCTGTAAATAGTCCGCAGATGTCTTAAAATTCCTGAGCATTGAAGTTATTGCCGAAACATGATTTATGGTATAGTATGTGTTGGGTTTTATGTGTCGATTAGTACATAGTGTATTTGCCGGAATTTGTATGGTATGAGTAGAAGATTGTATTTGTCCGGTTCAAGATTGTGCCCTTTGGGTTGGAATAGCTTGTGTAATAATCAATCAAGTATTTCCTGGTTTGTGCATATCACTCGATGCATTCCCTGTTTTTTCTTTGGAAAAAAATTAAAACTAGAACTGTTACTCTTTTACAAGTAAAGAATCTCTAGTGAAAATTGCATCCCTTCCCCCTTATAGTTTGGAACCGGGACATCTTCAATGAGCCATTGACAATGGTTCCGGTTCCAATGAGAACCATAACCAGTGGTTTCTCAGTTTCAATTCGGTTTCAGGGTGTCTGGCTGCAAGGAACCAATGGTTTGGAATCAGGCGTTTCTATTTATTTTTTCATTTTTTTAATATTTTAAAACTTGATGGTTGGAATCAGTTGACCATATGAGATGAGCGATTGAGATTACATGGCCGCTGAGATTGAACTGCCGCTTTAGAGCCGGGACTAGAATTCGAACTGCTGGTTCCTAGGAAACTTTTAAAATTCAAAGTAAATAATAAAAAAGAATAACAAAGGCTCCATTTGGATGGAGGGATTTGTGCTATGGATTTATAAATCCATTGTTAAATCCACTCCATGTATTTGGATAAAATACTAAATGAGTGGATTTGAAAATCCAGATTTTTAAATCCACCCATTTCGAAATCCAGGATTTGAAATTCTCCATTTTACACTATATTTGGGTGGATTTCAAATCCTTTGACAAAGGTAGTTATTTACAAATCCCTCCTGACTCACACTTCTCTCTCCTCTCTCCTCCCCCCTCTCTCTCTCTCTCTCTCTCTCTCCATCTCTCAATCTCTCTCCTCCCCCGCTCTCTCTTCTTCTCTTCTCCCTATCGCTATCTCTTCCTCTCGTTCTCCAATAAAATGTTCCTAATATTTTTTTAATTCTTTTTTTTTTCTTTTATCTCCAATTAAATGTTCCCAATAAATTTTGGGATATAAAATACATAATATGTATATATGTGTGTATATATATAATTAGAAAAAAAAAAAAATTATTCGGTTAATTTTGATGTAGATAAATATTATTTTATTTAATAAAAAATATAAATTGTTAGTTTAAACTTTAAAGAAAAAAATTGAATTTTACAAATATTGTATCAGTGTTTTGCCAAATAATGGATTTGAAAATTTTGGATTTCAAAATCCTTTCACAAATCCACCATAAATCCAAACAAGGGATTTCAAGTCCATGGATTTCAAATCTAAGGATTTTGAAATCTATTCATTTTAAATCCCTTGACAAATCAAATCCCTCCATCCAAATGGGGCCAAAGAGAATTGTGGAACTGTTGATTTGGATTGGAACCGGAACAAGTGGTTCTAGAACTATATCGTAAAATTGTATATATCACGGTTTGATTTTGGTTATCATCCTACTTTTCTTGGAACCAATAGTTTCGAAACTATTGTTTTAAGGGATCGCTTGGATATCTAGAAATAAGTTTTGTTGTGAATGCTACAAAAAAGTTCTTGTAAGAGTCATGATATTTTTTATTTTTTGAAATAATTATAAATATTATTAACTTCGATTGTTAATTTTAACTAGACAAAACAAGTAAACAGCTGCTAATGCAGCAGCTTATGTGTTAAATGCGTGCATATAAGACCTAGAAATAAAAGTAGACAATCCAGCAAAAAAATGAAAAAACTGTGCTCATGTGCAAAATCAATATCACATTTATAATAAGGAAAACATAAATAATTCAAAGTACGTATTGAAATATCATTCTCTTAGGCGAATCTGTGAGTTTGTTGGAATATCTTGAAACAAAATCAAAATGATGCACGTGTAGGTTGAAATATCAAATATTAGGTGTACCTACTTCGTAATTTCTTTTAATGTTTTGTCATCAAACTGAGGACTTTTAGTTAGCCTTACTCATGCAAGTATATAGTTGCATACAAAGAGTAGAGTTGATAGTACACCTAGTCGAGTACATTTTGTTTAACATCCATCATTATTTTAACACGCACTTAAGTATGCGTGTATGATGACTGTGCAAATCAACACTCATCTACAAGTAGCATCTAATGATGAGCCCGTAAAAAAATATTGTATTTTTTCTGTTAAAAAAATAGAACAAATGAAAACCATTTATGATATGCATAATCAGATTAATAGGTTAATATGATTTCAAGCTAAATATCCCATTTTAGTACCTCAACAAAGAAAATAATTGGATTCTTCCGATCATACATATTCTTTTATTTTTTTATTTTTTTATTTTAGGGAGTGACCTGCCTACTGTGTAGCTATTTCTAATGTTATAAATTTATTTAAGCAGTTTTATTGGTAGAGGTTTCTCCACTCTGATGATTTTCAAAGAACATATATACAAGGACTAATTAAGATGTGTTAACTCTTAAATTGAAGATCGATCAAACACACACACTAAACTCTAAGAATGAAGAACAAAATTTATGTGGTTCGGCTTTGAGCCTACATCCACGGGAGAAGCAGATAGTTTTCACTAACAGGAGAAAAAAAAAAAAAAAAAAAAAAAAGTGAATATAAACTGAGTGAACTCTCAACAGTTCACTCTCCTCTTTTCGAGTTACTCCTCTCAGCTTTCTACCAGCCACCACTCTTGGCTTTCTTCTCTTGTTTTTCTCTCTAGATGATTACATTGACAATGAATATATTCACATAGATACTAGAAAGAATGAGAGATAATTGTTATGGTTAGTTGTGACAGTAACTAACAGCTAAGGCTCCTAACCAACTGCTCAACCGGTCACCAAGAAACGGTCATAACCGTTTCTTTTGACTCATGCATGCAACTGCTATCATGTGGTTTCCACAAGTTGCAATTGAATTATCCAAGTAGCTAGTTTAGTCTGAGTTTGACAGCTACCAGTTGTCTCACAACAAATCTCCATCTTGGCTGCAAACGAAGCCAATGAAACAACTTCAATACACCCCCTTCTCCAACCTCTCCTCTCTAACAGATGCTCTTGCAATGAACAACAACATGTATCAAATCTAAACAATGTCTAAAGTTTTGTATTGGTAAGGTCTCTGTCAACATGTCTCCTACGTTTTCCTTAGTGTTAACCTTCACAATCTCAATTGTTCCCTTATCTACTGTATCTCTTCCAAAATGGTACCTCACATCTATATGCTTGGATCTCATAAAACACCTAGTGCTTAGCTAAGTGTAAAGCACTTTGTGAGTCACAAAAGATCTTCACAACACTCTGATTCACACAAAATTCAAACAAAATACCCTTTAACCATATGGCTTCTTTTACTGCCTCAGTGAGTGTCATGTACTCAGCTTCTATGGTGGATAAAGCACTGATTGGACTGTGGATCTCCAACTATAGCAGTCCCAAACAAAGTGAAACATATCCTATTTGTGACTTTTTGGTGTCTATGTTTGCTGCATAATCAGAATCCACATAACCTCTAAGAGAATCATGATCAACAAACTATGATCAGCAGCTCCCTCAAATATCGTAGTACCCATTTGAGTGCCTCCAATGCTGTCTTCCAGGGTCAACCATGCACGTACTAACAACACTAACATCATGTGAGATGTCTGTTCTGGTGCATATCACTGTGTACATGATGCTACCCACAACATTTGCATAAGGAACCCTTCTTATATATTCTATCTCATCTTATGTGGCAGGTCTTTGAGATTATGATAATTTGTAATGTTGAGACAATGGCACTGTTACTATCCTGGATTCATGCATATTGAACTTCTTGAGCACCTTCATAACATGTCCTTCTATAATAGCCACAAAATACCATTTATCCTGTCTCTAATTATGTCCATGCCCAAAATTCTCCTTTTATTTTCCTAGTACTTTCATCTAAAAAGCAGTTCCATTGACTTTCTGTATTTCTGTCATTGCTTGCCACAAGCATATCATCTACATACAATAGCAAATACATAATTGTCTCTTTTGCCAGTTTTTTTAGTGTAAACACAACTGTTATATTTGGATTCCTCAAAACCAATCATCCTCATGTGATCATCAAATTTAATATACCACTGCCTTGAACTCTGTTTAAGCCCAAATAGTGACTTATTCTGTGGACACACCTTACCTCTATTTCCTGGAACAATGTGACCGTCAGGCTGTGTCATATAGATAGTTTCTTTCAAATTGCCATGGAGAAAAACAGTCTTTATATCCAGTTGCTCCAAATCCAAATTCAACAGAGCTACTAAAGCTAAAGAATCTTGATGGAACAATGTTTAATAACAGGAGAAAAAACCTCATTGTAGCATATCCCTCTCTTTTGTATAAAGCCTCTAGCCACTAACCTGGCTTTAAACCTTACTTATTCAGTCTCAGATACTTCAATGTTTCTCTTGAAGATCCATTTACAACTCACAGGTTTCTGATATGTTGGCTTGTCAACCATCACCGAAATGTTGTCCCTCTCAAGAGATTCCAGCTCTTCTCTCATGGCCAGAATCCACTGGTCCTTTTCTCTACAATTCACAGCCTCAATGTAGTTTCTAGGCTCTTGAAACTCAGTTTCTTCGGCTATGCTCAAAGCATATAGCATGAGGTATTCATCACCATACCTTGTAGAGGGCTTAACAATCCTCCTTTCTCTATCCCTGAAGGTTCCTTTCATGTTTCAATTCTTTTTCATCATTGTTCAAATCATCCAAAATCACTTGAGTTTTGGCCTGAGCTATTATCACCCAGCTCCATCTCGACTTGTGACATCTTCATCTGTAGTGGCCACAAGTTTCTATGTAATTGCCTCTTAATCTATGAAAGGCATCTTGTCTTCACAAAACACAACATCCTGCTTATGATCACTTTTCCATATCCTGGTTCAAAACACCATAACTTGTATCCTTTCACACCCTTCTAATATCCCAGCATAATATATTTTAGTGCTCTAGCCTCAAGCTTATCTTGTTTGAAATGAGCATAGGCTTGGCATCCAAACACCCCCAACTCTGTGTATTTTGGTGGATAACCTGTCCATTTCTCATCTGGTGTGGAAAATTCACTGCTGCAGAGGGGCTCTTATTGATGAGATATGCTACAATAGAGACAACTTCTCCCCAAAATTTCTTTGGCATCCCAGAGCTCAACAACATACACCTGACTCTTTCTAAGATGGTTCTGTTCTTTGTCTCAGCAATTCCATTCTGTTACGGAGTTGCTGGTGTTGTTCTGTATCTCTGATGCCTTTGTCCTTGCAAAACTTCAGGAACTCATCAGATAGAAATTCCAACCTATTATCAGTTCTAAGACATTTCAATACAGTCCCTTTCTCCATTTCTACCTCTTTACACCATTCCTTGAATCTTGCAAAAGCATCTGACTTGTTCTTCAGAACATATACCCATAATTTCCTAGAGTGATTATCTATAATGGATAGAAAATACCTTCACCTCCCAGAGACTGTTCCTTTGATGGGCCCCCACAAATCAGAGTGTGCATAATCCAAGGGTGGGCTTGAGATGTGTTTTTCAACTGGAAAATGATTCCTCTTGCTCTTTCTCAAAATGTACTCCTCATAGGTGCCTACTTTGAGCTTCCTTCCTGCAGTAATGAGATCTTATTCGAACAATTTATTTAGAGCAGCTTCTCCAATATGGCCAAGCCTCCTGTGCCATATCACATATTCATTTGTTTCTATTGTCCGGATTCTCCCATAAGTGTCTTAGCAATGAGGTAATATAAACTTGATTTCCTAATGCCCTTCATAACCACACTAAGCCCTTTCAAGACATATAGTTGACCTCCTTGTTATCTGAAACTACAACCCTTAGGCTTAAGAGTTCCCAAGCTGATAAGGTTCCTCTTCAATTAAGGTATATATTTAACTTTGAGATAATGTTGATGGTCCCATCATGCATCTTGAGCTTGATATTTCTAATTCCTCTAAGAGGAACCACTTGATCATTTCCAAGCATTACAAATCCCATTTCCTGATCTTGGTAATTCACAAACCAGTCTTTATGTGGGCACATATGAAAGATGCAACTATAGTCAAGTACCGATGAGCTCTCTACCCTTTTATTAGTTACATTCAAGATCTCTGCATCCTCCTAAACTTAAACTGGATCATCAGTGTTCTTCTTATGATCTTTATTTGTCTGCTTTCTCTTCTATTCGAAACAGTCTTTCTTAAGGTGTCCAGATTACTTGCAGTGATGGTACTTCTTGGTCTCTTCTCCTTCTACAAACTTGGGCTTGGCAGTTGTCTTTTCTAAGTGTAATCTTAAGGAAATGATTTCTTACCCTTAGATAATTTCTCGTTCCTGATATTCAATCCTTTAGCAGATGGAACTTGTTTTCCCTCAACTACTCTTTGCAGTTCTTTGTCTTTCAATGCATTTTGTACCTCACTCAATGTGATGGAATTTTCCCTGCCATAAAGCATGCCATCCTTGAGATGCTCATAAGTTCTTGGTAGTGGATTTAGGAAGATGATTGTCTTGTCTTCATCCTCCATTTTCAGCCCATTGTTCTCTAGGTCATCTAATGTTTATTAAAATCATTGAACTGATCCTCAATACCTTATCCTCAAAAAAATGATAGGAATATAGTTTTTGTTTGATGTATAACCTGTTAGCCAAAGATTTGGTCATATAGAGGCTGTCTAACTTCGCTTAAACATCAACTGCAAATTTCTCCTTCGCAACCTCTCGCAACACCTTGTAAGTGAGGCATAGTATGATCACGTTGTGTGCCTTCTCTAACAGTTCTTCCTTCTGTAGAGCAGTGATTTTCTCAGGTAAACCATTCTCACCCTTTAATTCCCTTGCCTATTTATGTTGCACCAACAAAGCCGTCATCTTTATCTACCATAGCGCAAAATCATCCTTCCCCGAAAACTTCTCAGCATCAAACTTTGTCGAGGACATCTTGATCGTCTTCTTTCACCGTTTTCCCACAAACGGCGCCACTTGTTAACTCTTGAATTGAAGATCGATAAAAAACACACACTAAACTATAAGAATGAAGAATAAGATTTACGTGGTTCGGCTTTGAGCCTACATCCACGGGAGAAGAAGATGGTTTCCACTAATAGAAAATAAGTGATTACAAACTAAGTAAACTCTCAAGAACTCTCTCTCTCTCTCTCTCTCTCTCTCTCTCTCTCTCTCTCTCTTCGGGTTACTTCTCTCAATTCTGTACCAGCAACTAGGGTTGTAAACGGATTGAATCGAATCGAATATCAAGATTTTGAATTCAAATTCGTGAAAGTTGACGAATATTTGAGATTCGATTCGATAAGAGATCGAATTTCAAATGAGATTCAAAATTGATTCATTAGAGAAACTCGAAAATATTTGATTTGATTCGAGGTTCATTAATTCAGAAATTAAAAAATGTTATTAAATAATTACTTAATTCGATTCAAATTCGATTCGATCTTTTACTATATTCGATTTGAGATTTGAGATTCGAGATTTGTGATTCGAAACTCGAAATTAAAAAAAAAAAATCAAAATATGAAACAAACAGTCTAAACAATCTATAATGAAATTTTAGACAAGGTATAATTCATGAAAACTACAAAAAAAAACTATAATTCATGAAAGTTTAGAATATCAAAATCTACCTAATGACAATAACATTAGTAGCATCCAAATATCCACTTAACAAGCTAGAATATCAAAATCTACCTAATGACAATAACTTAATAACATCAGTAGCATCCACAAATCCACTTAACAAGCTATCATCAACTAAGAAACTCCAAAATACCAAACCATCACATCATGTACATAATCCACCTACCAAATACATAAAGGCAAAAGGAACAGTGTCGGACTTATCAATAAAACTACTGGAAAACAATTCAAACTTGCTCCTAAGCCATCAACATCGTAAGCGCAATTGGACTTCAATTGGAGCTTCCTCCACCTAATAGAAATAGATAAGATTTAAAGATTAGTTTATTATTATGAAAGTATGCAAATAATAACATGGAAACTAAGAAGAAACTTACATGTCATTAGGGGCTTCTTGATCCCGTGAAGTTGATGAACCCAATCTGCTCCACAAATTAGAACTTCCACCATACTAGAAGATAAGTTAGCACGGTAAGGATCTAAAACTCGAGTCCCGGCACTAAATGTGGCCTCTGATGCTACTATACTAATAGGGATAGCTAAAACATCACGAGCCAACCTAGATAAAACACTGAACTTCTACTCTTGAGATTTCTACCAATTCAATGCATAAAAGTCAGATGCTACATTTCCATCATGACATCTATAAACCCCTTCCTCAAAGAAAATGTCCAAGTCCGACTTTGAGGGCTCATGTTCATCCACAGTGTCCAAGTAATCATCATACATAGACAAATCAGAAGGTATTAGTTTTCCTTTGGACATTGAGCCACTAGTGGAAGTGGAAGAAACCTTATTCGACAAGGAGGAAGTACCTTTCCAGGTCCTCATTTGAGCAACATACTCAAAGAACAAGCTATGTAATGCTTCTCGAACCTTCATAACATGTGTTCTAGGATCAAGTGTTTCTCCAATAGCCATCAAAATATTACAACTTCCCTATTATTTGTCAAAGTTTTGCTTCATTTTTCTCACCATACTTTGGATAAACTCACTAAGATGGTTTCTTTCTCATCTAAATCATGTTTTTACTCTCCAAATGACAGCAAGGAAAACATTCGATGTTATCGCTACTTGATTGTTGAAGATACAAAGCCTGCCTGGCAGAGCTAAGGGGGCTTCAATCCTTACAATCAGTTATGGACATTACCTGGGTAGGTTTATAAAATAGCTCTAGAATGGCAACAACATCCTCAACTTTATGCCAATCTTCAAAGCTATGGCAACACTTGTACAAGTTCTCTCTTTGAGCAAATATCGGGAATGCGTCCTTAACTTTAATAACTTCAACTAACATTTCATATGTAGAATTCTAACAAGTAGGGCAATCAATGGTTAACCTTTTCACCGGGATTTCCAAATGATGCACAATATAAAAAAAATCATCAACCTAGCCTTTGACTGATTAATGAACCGCACACTATCTTTAACATCCTCAATAATAAATTTAATATCAGAAAGATCATCTTGAACAACAAGATTCAATATATGTGCAAAATACCTAACATCTTACCATCCAACGGTAACTTGCGATACTTGGAAAAAGTTTCTTCGGCGATACGAAGTGCAACATCATTATTTGGAACATTGTCAACTGAAATGGTGAAGATTTTGTGTTCAATCCCCCAATCTTTTTGTGCACTTCATAAGTCCATCAAAGATATCAACTCCTAACAAAGGATTTAGCAACATAATTTTGGTCAACGTATATGCTATAGAAAGTCAATGAATTCAATGCAATGAAATAACAATTTAAATTTTTTAAATTACCTATATGTGGAGAAGGAAGATGAATGAAGCTAAGATCTCGTTTTTAAAGTTGTCATTTTGAATCAACAATGTGTCCAGTGACACACATAAGAAACTTCGCACCTTTGACTAATGTCAGTAGTTAATGAAATCTTATTAATGTTTCTCAACATCAACTACAACTTCTTATTCTCCATGCCATAAACACTTTGGGCATTATTTTTTACAGAGGCACAAGAGATCTTCTCAAACCGTGGGAGATTAACTTTTCACATGAAAGTAAAACCATAGTTCCCCACAACATTAAATGGTTGCTAATTCATTAGAACCCAATGCGCGATAGCTTCTCTTTGCTGCAAATGATCGTATCTACCATCGAACAAAGGATGCATCTAAAATTTGGATTTTTCTGGTTGGAATTGCAACGTCTTTTGTTTCTTAGATGAAGTGACTTCTAAAGACATAGTTCAAATAATACTTCATATAAATTATTGTACCACTCGCATTCTTGGTGTATAGCCTCTTACAATAAATGCACTGATACCTCTCCACTCCATCTCTAGTCACTATAGTGAAATCAACATGAACTTTTGATTTCAATTTTCTCTTCTTTTGTACTACTGCGAGTTGACCAATTGTGAGTTTAGTCGTACTTATCTCATGAAAATCTTCCATAAAGGTATCATTTTCCTGATCGGTTGGTTGCTCCGCGATGTTTGAGGGATCCATATCTACAACTCACATGTAAACAAGAAGTTACTTTATGTACATCACATGGAAAAACTAAAAACAATAGCATTCTTTCCATTTGCATACACTATGATCCAATTTCATTTACAAGTTTACCAATTTCTATGACAGGTTGAATAAACTATGACCCAATTTCATTTATCTCAAATAAAGTTTTCCTACAATAAGTGATGTTTCGGCCTATCAATTTTATCTCTCCACATGAAATCTAGTTAGAGCCAAATTAGGTAGCAGTCTATATGCACACACAAATTTAGTTTGCCATTTTAAATTAATACTAGTATACCCCTCTATGCTTATTAATTATAACTAGAAATATTAATTGATGCTAATTGCAGAAGACAAATTTAAACTTTCTATAAAAATTATATATTTCAACAGGAAGCCGGGAACCACTCCAACCTTCATATTAAACTTGTCATATGAATTCAGCATGGAACTTGTAGAAAATGATGAAAATTGATGAATAAATTTATGTAAATATTACAACCTAATTACTTCGTGCCCTTGTGAAGTTGAACCGAGTGAAGATATCAAATGAAAAAATGAAATGAAATGTTACGACTTCAAATGACACAAAATATCAGAAACAAAGCTTGGAGTTGTGCAACTAAAGATCAAAACAAGATGCATTTTGATGAAAAGAACCCGCATCCTCTATTTTTAGTTTCTGAAATAATCTGGGGAAACCATCCCGACAAAAGAATGATGGCCAAAATTCTTTGATTTTATGTCGAGATACTTTTGACTTTTTTATTAAAATATTGAGGACATTTTTGTCAATAGAAGGTGTTAAATTCAGAAAATTTTCGTAACCAGATGAAAGGACTGACTTTTAACTTAGCACTGCTTAATTACGGTGAAAACAGTTTTTGTTGAACACTAATTTCAACTTACTTCAAGTTCAAATTAGAATCCCTAGACTTGCAAATAAATTTTGCAGGACTGTGTATAACTTGTTTTGCAGGAAGACGAGATAACAAAATCGAACAAAAAATCATACATCATAGAGACGATAATGAAACAGCGAGAGAACCTTTAGATGAAGTGTCTTTCGAGTTCTGACAGAGAGGTGTGTGCCATCGCCGTCGCCGGACTCGCCTCAGTGGTTGAGGGGTCAGAAATTTAGATTTTTCAAACAGTGCTCCTATGTCGCAGAGGGGTTGTGTTATTCTGCTGAGAAAGGAAGAAGTGAACCCTAATGAAACTCTCTCTCTCTCTCTCTCTCTCTCTCTCTCTCTCTCTCTCTCTCTCTATATATATATATATATATATATATATATACATATATATATATATATTCTGTTTTTAATTTAAAATATATATGTATTTTAAAAACATATTATATATTTAAATAAATAATATATTTATAATATATATATATAATTCGAATATTCGATTTTTTCGAATTGAATACATATTCGGATTCGGATTCGAATTCAAATCATCCTAAACGGATTCGAATCACGAAGTGAATCGAATCTATTTGATTATTTACAACCCTACTAACAACCACTCTAAGCTCTCTTCTTTGTTTACAACCCTACCAACAACCACTCTAGCTCTCTTCTCTTATTTTTCCCTCTAGATGATTACATCGATAATGAATGTCTTCAGATAGATACAAGCAGAATGAAGGATAACTGTTATAGCTAAGGCTCCTAACTAATTACTCAAACGGTAACCAAGAAACGATTATAACCATTTCTTTTGACTCATGCATGCAACTGCTATCATGTGATTGCCACAAGCTGCAATTGGATCATACAAGTAGCTAGTTTAGTCAGAGTTTGGCAGCTACCAGTTGTCTCACGACAAGATGAATATAATGTTCGTTCTCAATACAAATAGTATCAGATTCCTCATGTTTTATTAGTTGCATCAATCAATCAGAGAATATATTTATTGATCAAGTTCGAGAATAATATTCATTGATTAATTAAGTTCTCTATTACAAGGTGTGTTTTATCTACTAGATCGATCAATGAGGTGATTATATCTTGTTGATTAAGTCGTTTTAGTAATTTCAATTGAAAATAAAAGTGCAATTATGTTCTTTTAGTGGAACTAGTAAAAATCACATGCCACGCACGTGGATCAATATTTTTAGAGAAATGATTTTATTATCTACATTTTTTTTTTGAACTATCTATAGATAATTCTATTTTGAAAAAAAATAGTAATCAATTGTTCAATTAAATATATTAAGATGCGATTTATCATTCATTAAGAAATAAAGTTAATACAAATATTTATAAGTAAATAATAATATAATTACATAATATTTAGACATTTATAAATTTGAATCTTTATAATTTCTTATAAGATATTTTGATTATGTTCAACTCTAATTTTATGAGATACTTATATAATCCATGATCAAGCATGAAACTTTTGATTAAAGATAAACTCTGAATTACATAGAGCTATATTAGTAGAAAAATATTCAAATTAAACCATATTAGAACTCTATATTCTGTATACTACATTAAAAGGTAAAATAAACTTAATACAACTTTATACACTTGTAAATGTTTCCACTCATTTCCATATTATAACTATATAGATAATGATTGGACAATATACACAAAATTATTTCACTTATTTAAGAGTCTAACAAAGATATTTTAATTGAAGCGGTTGCAACTTAACGGATTATAATCATAACTATTTTTATGTGAATAGCTATTCAAGATTTTTAATTGCAATTTTAGTAAAGTATTTCCTTGGTCTTTTTATTTCAAATTACACGCACATACTCTTTAACACACACGTCTGTATATTTTTAAACATAAAGGTTAATTACAATTATCATTCATACTACGTTAGTTTCACAAAATTTATTACATTTTTTCGTCTTCATAGTTTAAATATCATGTTTTTTGCACTTTTCTACATAACTAATTATGAACGGAATGTTTTGTTTGCATTCTTTTATTTGCACAACAAGAGTACTTTAATGTGTTTAGTTTGTGATTCTTTGTCTCTTGATTGAACTTTACAATATTTGCAGTATTCTAATTCAGAGATGGTAAAGTGTGTAATCACATACTTCAAAAGACTAAGAGCTCGACGATTAAAGTATACAATTATGTATATTTGAATAGTAAAGTGTAATTATCCAAAACAAAACTTCTAGTGTTGCTTGTAAGTAACAACTCATCATTTCATAATAATATTTTAAAAAATATTAAATAAATAAGACTTGTTAAAAGTTATTAGTCACCCCCCGCCCTCTCCCTACCTACCTTTGTTTTGAACACTTTTTCCCATATAAAATATCTGATCTGTTGTTATTTTGAATAAGAAATTTGTTTTGAAGATTAATTCAAAATATATATGTGAATCTATTTTATTCCATTTAAAGTATTTTGATAAAACCTCAAAATATGACAGTTTTCCTGCTTTTAGAAGCTTATTACAAGATGGATTGATTTAAAAGAAATAAAAATGTTATCATGGGTTAATCTAGCCACACACAAAATGAAGAATTTCAAATAGAATTTAAATATTTTTCATATAAAATTTAATTCTTCTAAAAAACACAGTAGAATTATAAGTTGAAGTGAAGTGATAATTGATAATTTGTACAGGAGCGACCGCTTAGGGGGTGTTTAGAATTGATTGTACTTTTGAAAAAATAATTTAAATTATTTTTTGTAGCAAAATTGTAAGTATGTAGTGTTTAACAATTGAAGTGATTTTGACCAAAATTTCAGAAGTCAAGCGTTTGCAAAATAATCAATTCTTCATCAATTTGTTAACAAAATATCTGAGACTTTTTTAATCATTTTCGAGCAAGTATTTGACTACTTCTGAAAATCAGCTTAAAATCGATTCTGACAATCATCTTTAAGAGTTCACATATAATTCTATGTTTATGGAAAAACTGATTTTGGACATTTAAATGAGTTTGTGATCCCTTACTTTCAACAACTTAGTGTTTTTGTATGTATGATAAAATCAAAGTTAATATCATAAAGGAAGAATTGCAAAAGTTTCCCATTAACTAAGGGCTTGTGGCATTTTTTACCTAACCTGTTTGGACATCGCAATTTTGCCCAGCGTATCGCAATGTTGTTCAAGTTTTGCCCATTTATTGGAAAAGCACGTAATATTTTTTAAGTGATTTTGGAGAGATGAGTCTATGTGCATCTGACGTGGACTCAAATTTTTTTCTAAGGTGGAAATTTACTTCCAATACGGAATACTTTGGCGGAAATTAAAACAAATTAGAGAGGGCTAAACATATCAGTTGAAATCACTTAACACATTAAAGAAAAAAATATTAAGAACCCTAAGAACTTTCTGCAAGATACCCTAATTCATGGAACACAAGATTTGGCAAGAAAGTTGAAGAAATACCTTGACAAGATGGCTTTGAGAAGGAAGAAAAACTATTTGCGTCTCCACCTCCCCAATACCGTACGTTTCTGCCATCTTAATTTAGTTGCATGTTTATGTATATTTTATGCTAATCACTACTTTTGAATAAAATATTGCTTAATCTCTACCATAATCTTGGGTGGTTGGTGGGCATTCATTGATGTTGCAGGCCCCTAAAACTTGTCTGCTTTCCTTTTCACGTTCTGCAGACACTGATTCAAAGTCTATAACACTAGTCATGAATTATGATGTAAATTTTGAAGAAAATCCAACTGCTAAATATATGGTGGTAAGGTATTCATTTCGACTATGTAGAAGAAAAAAACTATGACTATGAAGTATTTGCATTTTTGGACTAGAGGGGTAGTTGGGGATGATGATGTTATTTTTTCTATGATGGTTGATAAAGAGTGGTGGTCATTGTAAGATGATGTAGTATTAAGTATTGGTATGAAAACACATCTTACAGAGAATTACATGTTTTTTGTTGAGAAATTGATTGAGCATGTAGAAAAGCCATCTCCAAACTTGAATGAGCTTGTGGAGATTTGTTTGAGAGATGAATCAAATTAGGACTAGGGAAGGTGGATGCTATTTTGGATGAATGGGTTTGCAATAAAGCAACTGAGGAGCTGCCTTCTAAGAAAGAAACTTTGTTGAAAAACAACTTGAATATTACTTTGCCTAAAAAATATAGCAGATAAAAAAAATGTGACGTGATATTAGATGAGAGACTAAATCATTATAAAAAAAGAAACTTATTTGACCAAAGTATTGTATTAATTAATATATAATAAATATATTAAGTATGGATAAAATAAACACTTCAAGAAATATATATACATGAATAACCCTTTGATATTATATTTAAATGGACAAAATAGACCAAACAAAAATTAGCTGAAATTTTAAGACACTTTAATATTAATTTATAACTTTATTTAATTAACATATAATACATTAAGTAGAGATAAAATAGATACTCCAAAAAAAACTATAAAATATAAATGATAACCCTTTAATATTATATATAATAGGGCCAACATAGGCCAAACGAAAATTGGCTGAAACTTAAAGCACTTTTATATTAGTGTAAATATAGAATATGATTAAAAAATTAATATGATAATTTCGATTAAAATAAGAGTGTAGTTATATCCTTTTAGTAGAACAAAACATGATTTATAAATTAATATGATAAGTCAAGAGTTGATCGAGTCATAATTGATTTATTGAAGCTTATTTTAATTGAATTCGATCAGGTCTCTTTCATGACTAAAAATTAATAAATTGGATTATAATATTATAATATTATGGAAGATGGAAATATTCAGTTCTCTAGTATATGTATCGGATATATATTCAGTTCTCTATTATATGTATCGGATATATGGGCACCGATATTTTATCGGTGCTCATATATCGTGTATTGTAGTACAATTCGTGAAATAGCAAAGAAGACTTAGAGGGTTTGAAGGGTACGGATGTTGATTTAAACGATTTGCAAGATATATGATAAACTAAACCAATCAGTTTTGTGATATTATGACATCAAACCAGACCAATATTGTTTTCAAACCAATATATTAACATTGATTTAATGTTAGATTGAATGATAACTTTTGTTAAATTGTATTTCTTCAAGAAAAAGTTAGATTGTTTAGAGTCAGCATCATGCTACTATCTCCTTTCAATTTCTTGTTTTTGCAGCTATCCACATTATCTGCACTACTTGGACTTTGGTGGTCCTACTTTCCTAATCGGCTTTGCTATAGATTCTTCGCACCTGCCCGCTAGTTTTGGGCTCTGGCCCACAAATTGTGTAAGGTGATTTCACTTTTCTTGTTGGACTGCGACCCAATGTCCACATTTCACATTTTCTCACTCGGATTTGGACGCCCAGATAAATGAAAATAATATGTATAATATTATATTGTACGAATGAAGTAACTAAGTTACAAGTATATCTTTTTGTGTGATCCCTCCGTTTCATATACTAGTTAATGCACCCGTGCACGAGCTATTTTTTTAAGATGAAATCAAAATTAACATTAATTGGACGTGTGCGGACATATTATCTTTTTGGGACTATTCTTTTTATTTTGTTGTATGGTAGTAAGAATTTGGAAAAAAAAAAAAAAAACGAAGAACTATATCTACTATATGTTTGCATTTTACTATATGGCCTTTTTTCTTTACAATTAATATCCAACTTTTGCTCGATTTACGACTAACCATCTGAATAGGTTTCTTGCAAAATTCTTCGGTTAAATAAAGCGCACAGCATACACGTGGGGTACACTGTATTCTAATTATCCATCAAAACTTTGTACAATTTATTGATAAGCAATTTAGTTTTGTTATCAATTCACTATGTTTTTTAAGATATAAAAAAAATTGCGTAATAATCGAATATAAGCTAAATAACCCCACATTAAGTACTATAACATTATATCATTTATTTATTTTTAAATAGATTTATTTAGGTTTGCAAGAGTAATATGGTGATGAAATTCTAAGAGGATTATAATATGATAACAACATATAACATAATTTATGATAGTTTAGCGCGGTATAAAATTGAACTTTCAATTTTTTTATACTTTATATATATATATATATATATATTTATATATATATTAGATATACTAATACAACATTGATTTAGCTTAGTGTCGATTTAACCTTTTTTCAAAAAATTGGACTACGCCATTTAGATTATTATAAACACCTGAAAATTGACTCCAATTTGAAATATAAGAAATATGAAACAATAATTACAAAGTTGCTTTATTTTCACAAATAACTGTCAATACGAAAAGCATCGCTTTACCAGCAAATCATCCTTCTATATTTTCTTCAATTTATCCATTGTTTGCACAGGGGGAGGGGAAGAGAAACTTAGAATATGATGCTAAATTAGATAGTAATTAAAACATAGATAGATACATGAGATTGAAGTTTTAGAAATTATATGTTCTTCGCCTTCTCGAATGCTTCATTGATATTCCCCCTAATTCCCCTAAAAAATATACTCCACCTAATGCACAAAAATATTGAGCAAATTAAAGTTTTTCAGGTCATTAGGAAAAGAAAAAGAAATAAAAAAATGAATAACATATATACTCGAATAATAATCCTCAACTACCTTTTGGACAAAAATCTTTCAGAATACTTTGAGATATCATAAAAGGTTTGAAATCGTCCATACCAAAATATTGCTAATATAACTACAGAAGATGATGAATGAAGACATCCCATGAAAATTCTCGTTATTATATAGAGAAAGAAAGTGAGTCAATTTACATAGAAGAAATCATGTTGATATGCGTTGATGGCATCATTTGCGTGAATTGTATACGAATATTAGATTTTTTAAAATCGCCACAATTTTCTACATATATTCACGTAAAATAAATGGTAAATTGTGGAAAAACATAAATAAATTTGAGTTCTTATTACCCTTTCATAAACTATGGATAATTAAATTTAGCAGCTTAGAGAAGGTTTTAAATATAACAAATCTCATTTAATTCACCGGTGTTTAAGAAAGATGTTTGAAATATAATCAGATATTATATATATATAATGAGATTGTCTAAAATTTTAAGAAACCACTTAAGTTAAAAGCACATAAATTAGCTAATAGGGATTTAAATTAAAAAATTTAAAAAACTTACCTATTGTAGTAACTACTACTACTACTACTTCTTCTTCTTCTTCTTCTTTCTATTATTATTATTATTATTATTATTATTATTATTATTATTATTATTATTATTATTATTATTATTATTATTATTATTATTATTATTATTATTATTATTATTATTATTATTATTATTATTATTATTATTATTATTATTATTATTATTATTATTATTATTATTATTATTATTATTATTATTATTATTATTATTATTATTATTATTATTATTATTATTATTATTATTATTATTATTATTATTATTATTATTATTATTATTATTATTATTATTATTATTATTATTATTATTATTATTATGCAAAAAATATTCACTTACTATAAGCAGTGTAATTATAGTAAGGAAAAAAATATTAACAACATTTTTCTGTCATACAAAGTGAATAAAGTTGCAAATTTCTCAAAACCAAAACATGGAATAATTTAAGCATGAATAACTAAATAATGAAGGAAAAAAGATAAATAGTAGGATCAAGTATCATAGAACTTAAACCTAAGCATATGTCCTATCACTGTAATTTTTTGAATGCAGAGGAGCTGAAGGTACAAATATTATCTGTTGAGAAAGAACTAAAACCAAAATGCATGTCAGAAACAGTAAGCCCTACAAAATCTATTAAATAACACAACCATTCGGCATTTTCTACCATTTCTATATATGTCTACAGTTTACTAAGGGATCACACATACAATATGTCGATCCAAAACACATACCCTTGGTGCTTCCATGGGATGACACTTCAGAAAGTTATCTTGGAGCCAATAGGTTTCTGCAACACAATGTGTAACCTGGTTCAACGATAATTTCATAAACCCGTCTTATTATGCAAAACATCGATCTTAAACTACCACAAATATAAGATTTTCAATTTATTTACCTAAGTAAAAAACTAAAAAAAGAAAAAGATAAATACTAATAATAGCTCAAAGGAAAATGCGAACTAAAGAAGAAGAACATTGTAGTTATGAAATCAGAGCGAAACAAAATCTAATAGAAATGCAATAACTAATCTATAGGCAGTACTCAAGCAATTTTTTTCGGAAAAAAAAAAAAAAAAAAAAAAAAAAAATACTCATAAAATTTGTCAGACTCTGAATATACAAATAACCTAAAAAAAAAATAGAATCAAAATCCAAATTAATATACCATAAGAAAAATTAAGGGAATCTTTCAAGATTGCTTGAGAGATTTATATGGATTCATAATTTTGAAACCTTATTGATAGCATCAAAGGATAAGTCCTGAAGTACCTTGTTTGTCTTTATATTATTTGGAAAATTTGGTCAAGGAAGAATAAAGAAACAAATTCTTCAAAGTTGAAGCCAAAACAACGACATAACCAAAATAGGGAAGAGACATTATTTTCAAATGATCATAGATTTTTCAATATAGTTAAATGATTTTTGTGTCAGACATCTGATAAGATCACGCTTTTTATTTCTTGCCTTATCTCAATAAGACGATAACAAAACATCCGCTACATAAATTTTCAAATTCAAATTTTTGTTTTTGTTTATATCTTAAATTTCATTAAAAGAAATATTTCCTCTTTTTGTAACTAATAGTTGTTTACGAATGATAGTGGTGAGGGTGGGTAATTCAAAAACATTAGGAAATTCAGTTATTAGCTACTTCATGGTCAATTCTTTAGTGAAGAACTTAAATAAATGAAACATTTAATGGCATATAAAATAATTAACAAATGATCTTTTTTTTTTTTTATTCTTATTTAGATCGGATACTTTTTTTAGGGATACTTTCAGTTATGAAAAATGTAGTTAACATTAGATAGATTTGTGATTTTAATTCAAATAGAATCCTGGATTTGATTTAAATTACATATTGGTATCGTTTAAATTAAAAGATATGAATTTAAATTTTCAAAATAATTTTTAGATTTTGAGATTTGAAATGATAGATCTCCAATGGGATAACCAAATATTTCGAGATTCTTCCAGATTAGTTAAATTTAAAATAAGAATCTGAACTTTGAAAGTAATTCTACTTTTAGTAACTACAATATTCTAGCGGGAAAATAATCACTTACTATAAGTAGTATACTTCGCTTATTATTATTATTATTATTATTATTATTATTATTATTATTATTATTATTATTATTATTATTATTATTATTATTATTATATTTTTCAAATAATTTATGTTAATTATCATACATATACTAAAAAGAAATCATTGTATCATAAGTATAGATATTGTATTAACGATTTCTATAACAAATGGACCAGAAAATATAAGTTCTCACATAAATGTTAAAAATAATTCAAATTTAAAATATAAAAATTACGGAAAAATTAATGCAAAGTTGCTTCTAACAATTTTTTTTTTAATTAAACGACTAACTTTGTTTTCATAATTCATAGTGTTTAAGTTTAGCTTGAATAAACTACTGAGATTTTTTTTGATTTGATGATCTCTTGAGTAAATTAATATATTTGACTTCACTCTGATACTTCCGCATAGTGCCCTCAATATTTTTACTAAGTGAATGTTACAATAATTAAGAATATACTATTACACTTAGCATAACTATATATTCATCTAAAGTAAATTTCTATCGTTAAATAATTTTAGTAACTAATTTGTTTAATTTTATTTGGTAACGTGCTCATTTCGATAACCAAACTTAAATAAATTTGATTTCGTGCATATACATACATGTTGAAAAAAAATAGAGAAAGAGGAAAACATAGCAATAGTATCACATTAAATATGGAAAGAAACACCATTGAATCACATAACATTAAAATGGCAGAACAAACTCATTTTAAGGCAAAATATAAGATTAAAAGCTTAAAGTTTAAATGCATACAAATTAGTTTAGAAAAAGTATGGCACTCAAATGCTAAGATGTCTTCAAACTACAATTATCATATGTGTTATGTAGAAGAAAATGATCTCTTTATGTTATATGTATAATAAATTACCTCAAAATTCTTTAAAATAGCTTCAACGTGATCCAAATTTATGACATCAAAATGCATATTATGATAAAAATACTTGGCCAACAAATTCATTTATTTACAATATTAAATGGTTTTTTAACATGTCACGAATAAAGAATGTATCTCACTCATTGGGTAAAAATATGTTTGATATAATGTTAAAATGAAGTGAAAGGATAATCTATGAATGAGAAACAAAAGCAAACTACCATTAAATAAAGGAGGCCAACGTCTGCGCAATCGTTGCACCCATACAACCTTCCTTTTTTTCACTGTTAGATTTATTCCATTTTGATCTGAACGTTCATTTAATTCGAATAATTTTAAAAAAGAAAAAATGTTGAAATGTCAAATCATTTTCTCCTCTTCCACATAAGTTATTACAAGTCCCCCAAAAACTTTTATGAAAACTAAGTTCAACACTCTATCTCCATGTGTTTCGAAAAAAATCCTCCATTGCCAAGTTTTTCAAACAAATTTTTCCCTTTGCTTCTGCGCAACATATTGCGATTTTACACCAATCCGTCTTCACCCCCTCACATAGACATACCATGTCAAATGAGAGCAAGGCTTCCTCCAACAGCGCCGTCGCCGTCGACCCCAACAACTATGTCCAACTCCGTAAGGACATTCCCTTTTTCAGAGGTCCTCGATTCGAATTATTAAAAAACTATATATAATGGGGTGGATTCAAATTATTAAAAACAATAATGGGTCCCAGTACAATACTTAAAATGACAAAAATACCCTACGGTTGCATAGGTACAACAGTTGCACAGAAGAATTACTCTAAAGAATAATTTATTAGAAAATAGTTTTATCCCATGTTGTGAAAATTACCTAGTCATCGTTACATAATTCACTGTCCATACGATTACTTCATATCTCCTGCTTAAAAACTAAACAAATACCTAGAAGAAAGCATATCAAGTGAAATTGAAACTAAAAAATTAGAGAAAATACGAATCATAAAAGGAAATTCAAAGCACCAAAATAATAAAAGTACCTAAAAATTTAGATCATGAAGGGGTAGAAATTGATGGTGAACGAATAATAGAGGAACCTTAACAAAAGTGAAACGAAAAATACGAAGCAGTAACTTGCATTACAAAAACTAATAGAATTAATTGGAATTAATCAATACATATATTATTTAATCTCAATCATTATCTTTCTTTCATCTTCTCCTTAGAGTCATTATTTTCTTCTATACAACTGCACTTGATGCTCCAGAAGAAATTGACAGATTTCTTGTATTCAAATAAAAATTGCGATTATATGAGAAAGGGTGGAAGTGACGATTGGGAAAAGGATGATGTATCTATATACAGATGTGAATACGAATGTGATTGTTCAATATTTTAATTTGAATTTCATTATGTAATCTTGATTATATTGCGATTTTATAGGTTGTTTAAATTTACGTTGCTCAACAGTATCTTAAATATCAGATTTCCGCGAGACATAACAACAGACCCGATAAGATTTATTTTTTCAAACTTTCAAAATTCACCATCATAATAGGAACTATATAAATTCAAACTTTTAAAATATAACAGGAAATTGGATAATAACAAATTCAAATTTTTGAATCTCTTATGAAAATAGTAACTTATAGAATGGGTGGGAAAAATAATAACTTACTAAAATTGGCTGACTTTTCTTATTATATTTATGGGGTTTTATCTGTCTAGGACCTGAAAGATTGACCAACTATCAATTCAGTTCCTGAAAGATAATTTCTGTCAATCTAGGATCTCAAAGGTTAGAAACTATGATCAATGGAAGACCCATAAATCTAATATCATTGTAGGGCCTGTTCGGAAAACTGTAAAACCAATAAAATAAAATTTTCTCGAAGTGATAAGCAAGAAAAGTATACGTCAAAAGTCTTCCACTACATTATTATTTTTAAAATCGTTACTTAAAAATGCAACTTTTTTAAAAAAAATTGTAGTTTCTTTTTGTAAAGTTGTTATTTTGTTCCTTTTTGAATCATATGCAGGGGAAATTGTTATTTTCTGGAAAAAAATCTGTACTTTCTTTTTTGAGTTCATAATTTTTTATTTCATGTATACATATTTCACTAAATTGTATTTTTTTCTTATTTAAATATTTTTTTGTTAATTTATATATTTTATAAAATAAATTGTAAATTATTTAATTATTTTAGATATATCAAATAACAATTCTAAAAATAATAATGTAGTGAAAGACTTTTGACGTATATTTCAACTGCTTATCATTTCGAAACAATTTTATTTTGTTGGTTGTGTAATTTTCCAAACATGCCCTATAATGATTTTAGATTTGTGGACCTTCCATTGATAGTTTCTAATCTTTTAGGCCCGAGATTGATAGAAATTATCTTTCAGGACCTGAATTGATAGTTAACTTATTTTTCGAGTCTTGATCGATAAAATCCATATATATATATATAAATATATATATATATATATATATATATATATCAATTTGATTTTCTACAACGTTGGATACAAAATCTTTCACAATATACTATCTTAATCATATCATGCAATCACTTACAAGGTATTTATAATGTTTGCATGTACACATAGAGCTATCAGAACGGGCTAGTAGGGAGGGGCGAGACGGGGCTATGCGGAGCACGCTACTAAAACCTCGGCCTAGCACAACCCACCACGGGCCACGAGTTGGGGCAAGTCAACCCATTCTCATAATGACTCTCTCTGTATATATGTATATATATCTTGAAAAAATAGACTATAATTAATATAAACTATCTATTTACTAATTAATTTAACAATTAGACCACTCCAATCTTATTAATCATTTGCTAATAATACAAATCGAAATAGCTTACATAGTTTCTCCATTTTTCAACTTTCATCAAACATATAAATACATAATATACAACTCTATAAGATGGTATATAGAGCTGTCAAGGGGCTGACGAAGAGGCCACTAAAGCCTCAACCCAACCACCTATTATGTGAGGCGGGAGAGATCAACTCACGGGTTATTGTCCATTTTGACAGCTCTATGTACACTTGTTACATGTAGATTAAATTGTAGTACAAGATAAATCATTATTTGAAGGAAGAGATCCAAAATGCATATATATAGGTAAGCACTCATTTTCGGATGTCTCAAATATGTAATTCTATTTTTTAATTTACTAACTTTAATAATATTTACATGTTCAATATAAACATTAAGCAATATGTTAGCTAATATAATATTCATTAAATATCAGCATGTTAAAAAAATTATTTTTATATTTTTCTCTTCTAAAAGCTTTCTTACTTACATGTTTAATATAAACCTTCAGCAATATGTTAGATAGTACAATATCTATATATATCTAATAACAAAATGAACTTTTGCTCGATTTGGAAATAACACATTTTTCCCGCCCATTTGAACTTTCTAATCCGGGTAATATTGTGGTGCTGTAAATGACGTGTTTCTGTTGCAATATTAATGGAAAAAGATTGTGATCCCGTTAATTAAGTCGGGAGTTTGTTATTTTAACATAAATTTAGCGAAAGTTCCAAAACTAATCAATTCATAATTTTTTTAATTGACATTTGTGCTTATCTTTACATATACAAAAGGTGAAGAAAATCTATAATTTAATGTTGTTTCCTGATTTTCTGGAATTCTACCCATAATCTAAACCCTAATTTTTAGTATTTATATAGCTTAAGTTCTCATTTGGTCAGGAATAATTTTTTTAGCACGAGAATAATTTCATAGAAACGAAATGCCTCCAGTTTTTGCAAAAATTAAGGATGTTCATGCTAAAAGGCATGACTGGGCTCTAAAACTACGGCTGGTGAGGGCTTATAACATACCCGTTTACCGAAATCCTGAACAGATTCAGAGTTTTGAGTGTGTTTTCAGGGATATTGAGGTAATTATTTTAAATATACATCCTATTTTATGGTTTCTTTCCTTTGTTTGCTGTGTCTGATTATATCATTATTTTCATTCGTTATATAGAAATACATATTATCTATCAACTCTTAAAAGTAAATACTTTTACAAATTTGCACTTCAGAAAATGATCTTCGTCTTCCGTGATTGTAGTACATGAACAAATTCTGGTCAGCGACACAAATATTGGAACTTTGCTTCTGTTTCACTGTTTACGGAAACATTGATAAAGTATTGATTAGACTAAAAATACAATGATCATTATTCGAAAATTTAAGCATATATATTTTTCAATAGAAATGTTAATTCATAATTGACAACTGTAAAATCGATTTGTTTTTACAGGGTTCGACTATCAGGGGTTCTGCTAGAGCTCCACATATTGACACTGTTCGTCAACAAGTTGAAGAGGGGAAATTGTATATAATCAGTGATTTTATGGTCTCTAAGGATGAGTTACGTTACAAAACTGCTACGCATCCACTAAAGTTTTCGTTCTATGCAAAAACAAAGATCAAGGCAATTCGTGATCTATCATTCCCAAACAACAGATTTATCTTTAAGCCTTTTGAATGGATATCAAGGCTGAAAGAATCTGATGAAACTCTATTGTTTGGTAAGATTTATGTTTATTTTTTTTTTATATTTAGGCTAATTTCCAGAAAGAGACTTTTGTTACTTATTAGTTAATATAATCAACATATGTCATACTATTCTCATTTGTATTTTCGGTGGGAGAAAAGATGTGATAGGTCGGTTGGTTGGAATGCATGCACCACAAACAATGCAAACTAAAGATTTTGGTTCGAAACTGTTAATGGAAATAGAGATCGAAGACTTGAGGTTAGTTTTAGTGTTTGATACCATGTAAAGGTACGTATTTTTATCTACTTAAATGACTATTGTTTGCAATGAAATCAATAAAATTTGTTTTTGTATAGTGAACGTAGGTTAACAATTACTTTGTGGGAGGAATATGTTCATCAGATATTACCTTTCTACAATTCACCCATATTGGATCCAGTTGTTGTGGTTATGCAATTTTGTCGACCAAAGATTTTCAACGGTTAGTTAGAAATAATTCAGCGAATCAGTTTTAATTTTGGTTTTTAAAAAATGCTAATAAAAAACTATTGTATTTGATGCAGACTCAGTTAAAGTGTCTAACACTTATAATTGTACTCAAATGTTTGTGAATGCTGACGTTTGGGAAATTTCTGAGTTCAAAAAGAAGTAAGCTACTTGCTTTGTACATTAGACATAAATATATCGCAGATAAATATGTTATTTAAGAAATACCTTCATTTTATATATTTTCAGGATTGCTGAATGTTCGAAGGTCTCGAGGCCTATGACGATATCTCAATCGTCTGGGTCTGGTGCATCACCGGCTAGCGAGTTTAGTTCCGGCCGTGCTGTTGTGAGGAACCTTCAAGAAATATGTGAAGGAGAGGTATTAGTTATAATTGCGCAAAAATACTGTAATAATATCAGTTTACTAACACTGAACAACTTGTGTTTTTTATATGTTTAGGATGGATCGTTTTGGGTTTATTGCACTATTGCTGAGATCGAAAACCCCAAAAATGTTTGGTATATGGGATGTTTGATTTGTCATCGTAAGTTGGCTCAAGATAATGGGAAGTGGATGTGTAGAAATTGTGGTGAAGTGGAAGAGAATCAGAATTTCAGGTTTGAGTATAAACAAATGATACAATTAATTCTTTTGTGTGTTCGTACAAAAAAATCAGATTGTCTTGACTGGTAATGCATTGTTTGGTCAATAGGTTTAAGCTCGAGGTTAGGGTAATTGATGAAACCTACAATGCATTATTCATAGTTTGGGATACCGAAGGTCAGGTCATATTTGGGAAAACTGCACAACAGCTTAAAAAGGAGGATGTAAGTAATATTAAAAGTTTTTTCATTTTGTTTGAACTTATATTTTGAAATCTAATTGTTTAAATTTCTATTAAGGATGCTGAGCCTGGTGTCCTGGATTATTTTGTTAACAAACTTGTGGATAGAACTGTCCTGTTCAAAGTTTCCAAAAAGACCGATAAGTCTCGGGGTGGTAGGGTGACATATTCTGTTACTAAGGTATCGGATGATCAAGAGTTAATAGCAAGGTTCTGTTCGGCTTATGTTGACCCTCAGGTTATTCATATGTATTTAGTTTCTACCAATTTACTCTGTTCAAGACAAATCTCTAAAAAACATAGAATTCTGATTACATTTTATACAATCAGGAGTCTGATTTGATATCAAAGCTTGGACGAAAGGATATGAAGGACTGATAATTCATCGGATGACGAGGTTACAACTCCCGAGAAAAAGGTTGAACCAGTTGAGCACAAAGGTGAAACGTCAGAAAAAGCTACTACTGTTGAGAGCAATCTAGCAAAAGGAAAGGGGAAGGTTGAAGAAATAGGTGTTGAGTCCGCCTTGAAGACAAAACGGAAGTTGCTTGATGAGCTTGATAAGAACTCAACAACCCGTAAAGTACCCAAGCAAGAAAAGGAATGATGTTTTGTATTTGTTGAGACAATAATGTTGGTTTCTGTTCTTTTCAAATGAATTTGTTTTTTTACTTAAGTTTAAATTTTGGATATTGATAACCTATGTTTCGTTTTGATGTTTTGAGTTTTATGAGAACTATTTGTTTTACATATTGAGTATCGTGGTGTTTGAATAGCTTTCTATGTTTCATCTAGGTATTTCCGTTTTGCTATCTTTCGAGATGGGAATTTAATTTTGATTTAACTCTTTTCTAAGTTTTCTGTTTACTTATTGTCTATATCATGATTTTTATTAAGTTCCCTATGTTCAATATTGGTTATTCCTGAATATAAATGTAATGGTTTTTTAGTTTAGTGTCTTTTAAATATTCCTACAGGCTAATTATATAATATCCAGGCTAGATTGAATATTCAATCATTGTGATATAAATCTCCTAATTGGCCACATACACATTTTTTAAACCAAAACTCCTACTATAATATGAATTCCAAACATGACCACACATACATACTATGTTCAAATATGACCACAAAACTGCATATGTATATGGTTTATATTAAAAAAAAAAAAAACATTTAATCATAAGTTATTAAGAACTAAAAATGCAAAAAATGGTTACAAAACGGTAAAACATTCGATTTAGATTCTTATAAATTATCTGGAGCAATATAAATTATTAAACCCGACATGTTTATTTACCTTAAACATCTATTTTGAATAAATAACACATTATTTGGTATTATATAAGCAATATATTATAAAATGTTAAGTTATTTATGAAGATAAAGAAACTTATAGTATTAATTTTGGTTTTGCAAAATGAGTAAGATTTGAAATAAAGTTTTGATTAGGCTTGGTATGCATTCTGTTTATACTTATCTAATATAAAGTTAGAAAAAACACACAATAATCAAACTATATAAAGAGGCGAATTTAGAACTTATCTGTGAGAGTTGTTTGGAACTTTATTCTGGATGCATTCCAAAATGCATGTATGGCTGCTTAGAATTATAAATTTTCCATACATTTAAACTTCACTCCCATTATTGAATCCGTTGCTGCATACATTAAGTAAATAAACAAACAGGGAGTATATTAGTTTAAATTAGAACATTGATTTAGAATCTTTATTTGATTTAATAATATTTATTTTAGGTATTATTCGCAATTTAATTTACCTTAAGATTTGATATCTATGTAAAGTACTGATTTTCATAGATAATGTGAATGTATTTTATTGCAATAAACAAGGGTTTTTAGACGATAATAGTTATCCATAATGTGTAAAATCTTATACTAATCTATAATGTGGCATGGTCTCATAATGTCTAACAGATAGTATATATAGATCACGAATGGTCTCATAATATGATACAGAAAAAAAAATCATATTGAAATCAAAAGGCAGTTTGTATAATACTATTCTCAGGAAAAAAATGGGAGTAGTGTGAGTTAACGATTTCAACTTATGGAGTATAGTCTACATTGTTTTCAGATTTTACTGTTTATTTGAATTGCAGGTCGGAAGATGTTGAAATTATAACTATAGATGATGTTGATAATCCTTCGTTTGATGTGGAAGTGGATGAAGAAATAGCGAAAAATAAAAAACTGGTACGTGTACAAATTAAAGTCTCAGGAAAACATGGTGAATTTGTTCGTAGCTTAAATTTTACTAACATAAAAACCAATTATGTTATAGGTTATTCCTGAAGAGTTCAGAATCAAGTTCATCAAGTGGGGACATCTTCTAAAAGGCGAAGCCATAATATTTCGTGGGATTCAATACTGGAAAGTCCCTATTGTTGGTGACGGCTGGGACAACGCACAATTGACTGACTTATACTGGTTTTTTAGAGATAATGAAATATGTGTTGGAAGGAAGTTTACACTCGAGTTGGAACCGGAAGAATTTCTAAGTTTTCGTGTCTACGTTTACTGATTGATTAGTATTACTAATGCGTATTATTCTGTTTCTACTTTTTTTTTTTCCTATGAATTCTATGTGTATGGCTTAGACCAGCATATTTTCACCTCTGCATGTGTTCTATTTTAATAATAAACCATGGTTATGATTATATTATGTGCAATTTATAATTTTCCGCATTCAACAAAGTTTTTCCTATTAAATACTAAGATCTGAAAATTTATTGGAATATAAGAGATGTGAAATAAACAAAAAAATGGAAAAAAAAAAAACAGAAAAACTATGATAAAAACAAACTATAAATATTTCCCTTATAATAATTGATTTACATATAATATAATTACACAACGTACTCATTAATATTATTAACTTAAAATTATAAAGTATTGTATAAAAATACTGATACATGTTTATTGATTTGATTAAATTCAAACTGGTAGTATATAGATAATAATTTTAAACCAAATAAAAAGAATTAAAAATATGTGAGTAAAAAAGGATAACATATCCTGCATATCTCAAAATATATTTTAGATTATTGAACATATCCATGGTATTGCTCTATATAAAGGCTCTTTAGCTTATCACTTCTTATTATCTGAGTTGAGTCCAAAATCATTTGATTAGAACGTATTATACGAGGTCAAAGTACGATGATGAGTTCAAATGTTTCTGTTCTGATCAACAACAATGTGCAGTATCCGAGCTTTACAATCGAAGTGAAACACAGAGATGTTCGACGTGAAAGATTGGTAGTTAATTTATGTTCTTCATATTTTTTCGATAAATCTTTTTTATTTCTCACTTTTTAATCTATTTTGAATTTCAGAAAGTTTCTGAACAGTTTAGGCACCATTTTCTTAAATGGGGCCACATTATCAACGGCAGAGTGACACTTATAAGGGGCAAGAAGGAGTGGAATGTGGGAATAGAACCAGATGAAGAAGAGAGAGAGGAAATCTGCTACATAACTGGGTGCAAGGATTTTATGGACGACTGTATGATTCGTCGTGGTGATGTTATAACATTGGATAAACAACCTCCTAGGGGTGATAACTTCATGGACCTTTCCTTTAGGGTTTTTATTCATTAGGGGTTTCCATTTTCTAATCTAATAGTGTGTTTCTGTTCTATGGTATTATAATTTCATATTTTTGTTTCAACTTTCTGTTTGTCATTAATAAAAACTAAGTTTGGGTTTTTTGTTAGTTGTTCCTTTATACTACAATTGTACGAAATTCGAGGATTTAATGAAAAAATTAAAAACATTAAAATGATAAACTAAAGTTAATATAAACATGTTTGATAAGCATAGTAATGTTTTGAAAAAATGTTTAAAATATAACTATATTGTATCGAATTTATATATATTTAGAACATAAATTTTACATGAAATGTTTTTATTATATTTTAAAAAATTGGTAACTTTATTTCGTCCATATGAAATTGCATGATATAATTAAGTTTATATAAGATGAGGTGATATTTATATATATCCATAAATTTTTAATTGAACTTTAATTATTTGGATAATATATATGCTTATATATTTCATGTATTGTGATGTATTACTATAACCGAACTGCTAAATAATCTTTATATTATTATACGTGACAACCAATATCTAAAAATTTTAAACTTTATGGACGTAGACTTTACTACTATACTTATAAATGATGTGATTTATTAAAGTGATATGTGATGGTTGTTTATTATATGAAAGATATTATAGTAATCAAAGAATTCAAGGATGTAATATTTTAATACTGATTCTTATGGAAGAATAAATTTTTTACTTATATCTTTAATTTTGTCGAATAGACTTACTGTGATAAAATAATGAATACTACAGGAAATATAATATTATCAGATTCTTATTAAATATGTAAAATATATATCCAAAGCTTTGCAAGTATATGATAATATACAATCAAAGATATATACACATATACAGGAAATATAATATTATCAGATTCTTATTAAATATGTAAAATATATATCCAAAGCTTTGCAAGTATATGATAATATACAATCAAAGATATATACACATATACAGGAAATATCTTATTTTCAAATTCTTATTAAATATGTAAAATATATATTCATATCTTTGCAAATATATGATAATATACTTGGAAAGATATGCGATGTATATACAGGAAATATCTTATTATTAAAATCTTATTAGATATGTGAAATATATATCCATATCTTTGCAAATATATGATAATATACTGGAAAATATACTGGAAAAGATATATTCATATATATTTCTGTAACCAATTTCCTAAAAAATCTTTGTATTATTATACGTGACAACTAATACCTATAAATTATGCAGTTTATGGTCCTGGAGTTTACTACTATCTATATAAAAATTTAGACGCACGCATATATGCTTGTGCAACCTGTAAACTCAATCTTCACCAGGTCAGGTAGCAGAAGGTATGTTATTATTGTTATTTATCAAAATAATGTTTTTAAATTGCAATAGAATCAGCATTTTTTGATAGCCAAAAAACAGAGTATGCATCTTATTTGAAAGTGTGCAATGGATTATGTCATTTTCATAAATGCATTGATGTTCAATATTTACAGTAAGGTATATATTTGAGTAAACCGTAAGCAAGTTTTTCATAATTTTTCATCTTTGAATGTAATTTCAATACAGTTTAAATATATGTTCTAATCAAATCGAACTTTCTTTTGTTCTTTTTGCAGATTCGTATATGTGTCAACACAAAATAAACAATTATACACAAAATCAGTCTGGTCTATACATATGGTGAAGATCAAGGTATCAACAACCATAGGAAAAAAACATGCTAGAAATGGTATGTTCGTTTTATTATGTTAATCCCATGAACATTCATGTTTTGTATGTGGATTCAGATGGGACAATGTTTTATTGTTAAATGCAATAGATTCAAGTTAGTAGTAATGGGGATATTAAGTTATATACTTATCTTTGTGTATAATTTGGATCTTTGTTCTTCATCCAACTCAACAATCTGCATTTAGATTTCTACTTAGAATTGATTGACTTCATATCTGCATAATTGGTTAAAACAATCAATAGAGTGAAATATATATGAAATGAATCAAAAAAGTATTACTGGAATACATATGAGAACACATGTCAAGTGATGATCAAACTCTGACTATTGAACATTAAAATAATTTGCATAAGTTGAATGTCTATCTAGATGGTTTAAATAATTCGAAAATACATTTTAACTTAAGTTTACTTAATTGCATGCCTCAAATTTGTTCAACTTAGGGATATAACTCATTTTGTCACATGTGTTGATTCTTTGTTCTGGTATAGTTATTACTTTAGAAGTAAAAAAAAAATCTATTTATTCTTGCATGTCTAAGTGTAGGGACTAAGTATATAGGCTGCTTGATTATTTAATAATTAAAGATCAATGTTTCAACAACAATAAAAAAAAAGCATTCTAGAAATGGTATGTTTGCTTTATTATGTTAATCACATGAACTTTTGCTTTGTTTGTATGTGGTTTCAGATGGGACAATGTTTTACTGTTGGATGCAATAGATTTAAATTAGTACTAATGAGGAAATTATGTTATAAACTTATCTTTGCGTGTAATTTGGAACTTTGTTCTTCATCCAACTCAACAAGCTGCATTTAGATTTGGTCTTAGAATGGATTGACTTCATATCTGCATAATTGGTTAAAACAATTAAAAGTATGGAATACATATGAGATGCATCAAAAAAGTATTAATGGAATATATATAAGAACAGGTGTCAACTGATGATCAAACTCTCACTATTGAAATTCAAAAGAGTTTGCATAAGTTGGAAGTCAATCTTAATGGTTTAAACAATCCGAAAATACATTTTGTGTTGCGTTTACTGCGATGAGAAAGTAGAGAATAATAATTGCACACCTCAAAATTGTGAATAAATCAGTAAAAAATCTATAGTATCTAATTGCATGTAAGGATCTATATAAAATATATATTCAGAACAATAAAATCTATATAAAACTATCATGAATAGTCAATGTGTAAATATATATATCATAATTCTGATGTAAAATATAGAATGACGCAAAACATTAGTCTCACCTTTAATTTGTCTTAGAGTACATCATATCTGCAAAAAAATAACTCAGAATAGATTTTAATCCATTCAAAAATAAATTATTAAGAAGACATGTCTTTCCTTCCCGATTATTTAACATGATATCGTATAAAATACATCACAAAGTTCTGCATGATACATTTCAGTAATTTGGACTGAGGGTGTTGTTAAAAATCTTTGAAATAATAGAGATGTATAATAGTAATATATTTTGAATGATAAAAATAGTAAGATTTCCTAATTCATCATTACAGAAAAGTGTATTTTTCATTAATTTTTGATATTTTGAAAAGAACTCCTTCATCATCTCATCCAAATTCTCCTGTAAATCTCAATTCTAAAACATACAAAGTAAAAAATCTTGATTCTAAGGGTAAACAAATAGTGTTAGCATTTGAAAAAATACAACACCAATACACTGCATGATACAAATCACTATAAAATAGAATTCGGATGTTGTTAAACTTTTCAGACTTTCAACTTTTTTTTCTTTTTAGGTTAGGCTTATTATACCAGAAAAAGAATATTAGAAAATGATGAAGGTTAAACATGGTCAGTTTTTCTCATTCAAATACTGACTATGTTTATTTTCCCTAATTCACGAAATTTTTTAATAAAAACCCTTCATCATCGTATCTTTTTTCTCTAATAGATGTCAAAGCCAAAATATACAGAATAGTAAAATCTTTTTCGAATGGTCAATATATTCAGATTTCCTCATTGTTTTGCAGTAAGAGTATCATTTTAGCAGATCTGTAAAAAATTAAGTATGCAAAGTTTTTAATCCTTAAGAAAAGGATATTTAAAGGAAAACTCACATCCTTCTTTAAAAAGAGTGTTTAAATCTGGAAAAATACACAACCAAAACACTGCATGGACCAGATTACTAAAAAATAGGGTACGGATGTTCTTAAAAATTCCAGATCTGTAAGTGATTTTTCATCTGGACCCTTGAATGACAGAAAGGAGAGCATTTGTCATTTAGAATGTTAAACAGGGTCAGATTTCCTCACTCAACAGAAAAAAGTGTAGTTTCTTTCATTTTTTCGAAATTTTTTATCAACCAAATCTGGAAAAAATGCAAAATCTGGGAAAATACACAACCAAAACACTGCATGGTCCAGATTACTAAAAAATAGGGTACGGATGTTCTTAAAAAATCCAGATCTGTAAATGATTTTTCATCTGGACCTTGAATGATAGAAAAGAGAGCATTTCTGTCATTTAGAATGTTAAACAGGGTCAGATTTCCTCACTCAACAGAAAAAAGTGTAGTTTCTTTCATTTTTTCGAATTTTTTTATCAAAATTCCTTCCTCATCGCATATTTGTTCGGACTTTGACTCAAATCCAAAACATAAAGAAAATTCCAGGGTTTGAATGGTGAACAGAGAAACATTTACTCATTTTGACCTCGGAAAAGAGCTTTTTTCATTTGTTCATCAAAAGAACAAGAAAACCCCTTCGTCATCGGTAATGTTCCCGGCTAAATCTCAAATCCAAAATCTAGATAAACAACGGTAAATACACTGCATGCTTCATTTGAATCAGAAGATGTTTCAGCATATAAGAAAAAATATGATGCACAGTTGAACTTTGTTTCCAAACCCAGGAAAATCAAATAAAAATAAGAAAAATCGTCATTTCAAACGATTTCAGCAGTGTTCACCAACCTGTTCTGAATCTAAGATTGGTAAGAATAAGAGATTTAGACGGGATATGGGGTTTGATCTTCCTGATTTACAGAAAGTAGAGAGGAATCTGGGTAGGGTTTCAGTTGAGTAGAGAGAGAAAGTAGAGAGGGGAAACTAAACGGTGAAAACGAAACGTTGGATGCAGACATAGTGGGAAAGAAGAGTGTGGAACACTCTAGATAGACTTCCACAATGGGGAGTGGATATATTTGCTGCACATTAAAAATAATGGCACAACGGCCCAAATCGTGGGCTGTTGTGATTTATTATTATAATGGGCTCAGCTTAATTGTCTGAGCCCAATTCATTTGTATATATATGATCTGCTATATAATCCAGCCCAAAATTTTGGGCTTCTCGATTTTTTGTTTTTTGTTTTCAAAAATTTGTTATTTGGGTTGCAAAATTCAGGATTGTTTTGTAGTTAAATTATAGTAATAATAATTTTTATAATTTATTCGTGGGCTAGCATTTGTGTAATACATTGGTATATATTTATTTGATATTTTTGTTTATATATATACATTTAAATTAATTATAGTTCTTTAGTTGGATTATTTTTAATCAAATTCTAATTTTTTAAAATTGTTAAGAATCTGTTTGTTTTAGTTTGAAGTTGAGAAAATAGTAAAATATTAATATATGTTGGGCTTTATAAATAATTTATTAATATTTAAGGACAATTATTATTTGACATACTAAAATTTTCATTTTTTTACGGCATAATATATCTATAAACATTTGTTCACGTAATAATTAAATAGTAATATTTGTTTAGCCGTGAATACATGTTGGATTAATTTTTTAGGAATATAATCGTTTATGTCTCTTTAACTTGTCTTTTATTTTTCTCGATTAATTGATAATTTGAATAATATTCCGATGATATTATTAGATAATTCAACTCCGTGCAACACGAATACTAGCGGACATTCTTCAAAATTCACCAAGGTTAATGTATCTGGCGAAGTTGTCGGTTCTAGCAATGTTACATATCCTTTCCAGAGAAGTCCACTTTCAAATATCACTAATGGTAATCGAGCAATTTTTTTTTTTTTAATGTAAATATACACATGTATATATAGATATGAGTATATATATGTACTATAATATAATATATTAATGTTTTTAGATATTTTCATTTGCGTGACATTGCGTTGTAATTGGATATGTATCTACATTTTGAAGTCACAGGGTGTATTCAACAAGGTGTAAAACGGTCATCCTCTATCGAAGACGAGAGTGTTTCGGATATTATTACGAATTGTACTGCAAATAATCAGGTCTATTTAAGAAGTTGCAATGAGTCGAATGAACGAGAGTCTCTCAATTCTCAAAATGCAACATCGTATTCGTCTACGGGTACATATCTATCTAAACACATCATTAGTTATATTTTTAAAAAACCATATAGATTAATATATATATTGACATATATCTATTTATAATCTTTTCTAAATTGATGAAATTAGGTATCATAAAGAATAATGATATCATTACAAGCATGAGGACTGGATCAACTGTCAATAATCCTACTGTTGTTTCATCTATTCCATCGTCGTCTAATAGTCATCCAGTCATAATCAGGAAACCACCACGGAGACGTAAGAATTTTGAATTTTTTATTATTGATTGTGTCGTTTGTTAAATATTATTGAAATGTACACAAAGGTCAATAAAAATAATTCATTATTTTTATTATTGATTTATTATAGAAGCGGCTGGAACAAGGAAGGCACATATCAATAATACTTCTGTTGTAGGTAATAATTTGAAATAACGATTTTTTTCATTTGTTAAACTATTTGTATTAAAATATTAAAAATATTATATGTGATACGTATTTTGGAGTTAATATAGATTTTTTATTCTATGTGATTAGACTACATGGACTTTGGCGACACTACTTATAGTTGTAGTCACTGCGGTGCAAGTTTTTGGTACGAAGAGCGTTTGGCGTCTTTCCCAAAGTCTGTTTATCCCGTCTATAGTCTTTGCTGTATGAAAGAAAAGATTCAACTTCCATTACTTCCACAACCTTCACAACTTTTAGTTGAACTTCTTGCTGGCGACAGTGCAAAAAGCAAGCAGTATTTAGAAAATGTAAGGACTTACAATAACATGTTCTCATTCACCTCAATGGGAGGAAGAATAGATTCAAGCATGAACACAGGCGGTGGACCACCTGTGTTTCAGTTACATGGTCAGAATTATCATCTAATTGGAAGTCTCCTTCCATCCGAGGGATCAAATCCCAAATTTGCGCAGCTGTATATTTACGATACTGATAACGAGATCACAAACAGACTAGATGCAGTGAGGTAATAATATAATGCATTACACTTTTTATATTTTTAATTAAATTTATATAACAATAATTTCTTTAATCAATGTTTATATTATGATTTTATCGTTCACTAAAGCCCATCGCATTTTTACTTTGATAGAAAAAATACGGGAAGGGAAGCTCTTCATACTGAGTTAGTTGCGGAATTGAAATCAATGCTTGACCAACATAATGTACTGGTAAAATCGTTTAGGATGGCCGCTCAGAAGATAGCAGCCGAAGGACGTGTTGATGTCAAAATTAAGCTGGTGAATGATAGGACAACCGATCGTAGGAGGTATAATTTGCCAGCTGTTTCAGAAGTAGCAGCTTTGGTAGTTGGTGATCTAGATCGTGCACTAGGAGACCGTGACATAATTGTCGAAACACGTAGTGGATCATTGAAACGCATTAATGAGATGCATTCTTCTTATCTTAGTTTGCAATATCCCCTTTTGTTCCCTTATGGTGAAGATGGATATAGTGATAACATACCATTCGCTTCTGGTCGTGAGTCAACCGGCGGTGGTCGAAAAAAGGTTAGCATGCGTGAGTTTGCTGCTTTTCGTTTGCAAGAGAGGCCGAACGAAAGGGCAACTGTTCTGTATAGCCGAAGACTAACGCAACAAATTGTGGTGGATCTTTATACAATAATTGAATCTATACGACTTTTGTTCATAAGGCTTAATCAAAAAGCCTTGAGGGTAGAGTTGTATAGTGGTCTCAGTGATGCTCTATTACGAGGAGAGACTGATATTACTTATATGGGTATGAGGATTGTCTTACCATCATCTTACACTGGTGGACCACGGTATATGATTCAGAGTTATCAGGACGCGATGGCTATTTGCAGATGGGCTGATTATCCGGATTTGTTTATTACATTCACGTGTAATCCAAAGTGGCCAGAAATTGTAAGATTTATGGCACCAAGAAATCTTAGACCGGAAGATCGGCCTGACATTGTTGTTAGGGTATTCAAGATTAAACTCGATGCTCTAATAAATGAGCTAAGGTGCAAGAAGATTTTTGGCAATGTTATTGCAGGTATTTTTCATATAATTGATGATTCTTATTGCAAATGTATTATTAACAAAAATTATTTAAGCTTAATTTTTTTACAAATTATTTGCAGTTGTATATACCATTGAATTTCAGAAACGAGGCCTTCCGCATGCTCATATCCTTCTGTTCCTTGCAAAAGAAGATAAGTATCCAAATGGGTCAGACATTGATCGAATAATATCTGCTGAAATACCAGAAGAAAAAGATGACCCGAAGTACTATTCAGCTGTCCAGGAGTTTATGCTTCATGGTCCTTGCGGATTAGCACGTCCCAATTCTCCGTGTATGGATGAGGATGGCAAATGTACGAAGCACTTTCCGAAGAGGTTTGTTGAAACGACTGTTATTGATGATGATGGTTATCCGGTTTATAGACGCAGAAATGATGGTAGGACAATTATGAAAAGTGGTGTCCCTTTGAATAATGGATATGTAGTGCCCCACAATAGATATCTTCTTCTAAAGTATGGAGCACATATAAATGTTGAGTGGTGTAATCAGTCTCGGAGTATAAAGTATTTATTTAAGTATATAAACAAAGGTCATGATCGTGTTACAGCTGGGTTTTATAAGGCGAGTGCTGACAATAATAATGGAGACAATGTAGACGAGATTCGTATGTACTACGATTGTCGTTACATATCCCCCTGTGAAGCTGCTTGGAGGATATTTGGTTTTGAAATTCAATATCGGTACCCCCCCTGTTGAGCGCCTGAGTTTTCATCTTGAAAATCAACAATCTGTGGTCTTTTCTGAAGGCGATCACTTGGAAAATATTCTAGATCGTCAAAGTGTTAGTCAAAGCATGTTTTTGGGATGGTTTAAGGCAAATAAGAAATATCCCGAGGCAAATAATCTTACGTACGCTGAGTTTCCTCAAAAATTTAGGTGGAAGCAGAAGGGTAGGGAGTGGGTCAAAAGAGAAAAGGGTAAAGCGATTGGTAGACTTCATTATGTACCACCTGGATGTGGTGACCCGTATTACGTTAGATGTCTTTTGAACATTGTGAAGGGTTGCAAATGTTACGCTGATATTAGAAAAGTTGGTGTTGTTCAGTATGAAACATATCGAGATGCTTGCTATGCTAGGGGGTTATTGGAGGATGATAGAGAATACATAGATGCTATTGAGGAGGCCAGCCATTGGGCCTCTGCACAGCACTTGAGAGTGTTGTTTGTCACACTTTTGTTTTCTAACTCAATTGGACGACCTGAGCATGTTTGGGAACAATGTTGGACGCATCTGTCTGATGACATTTTGTACAGACAGCGTATTCAGAGAAAGAATCAAGGTACAAATTGATTTTATTATTTTAATTAAATATATATTTCAATTATTAATTCCTAAAAAAAATTGTTTCTTTATTTGTAGCCTTGACGATGATCGATGAAGAAATAAAGAATTTTACTCTGGTGGAGATAGAGAAAATGTTACGGAGTCGTGGAAAGAGTCTTTCAGATTATGATCAGATGCCTGTTGCGGATTTCATGAACCAACCAGGATTTGGAAATCGGTTCGTTGCTGATGAACTTTTGTACGATCGCGAGGCTTTAGGTGTTGAACGCGATAAACTATTGGCAGATATGACCGATGAACAGGAGTTTGTGTATTCGTCAATCATGGACTCTTTGAACAATGGTAATGGTGGGGCTTTCTTTGTATATGGTTATGGTGGGACGGGTAAAACATTTGTTTGGAGGACATTGTCTGCTGCTTTGAGGAGTAGAGGTGATATAGTTCTAAATGTTGCATCGAGTGGCATAGCATCATTACTGTTGCCCGGTGGAAGGACTGCACACTCCCGATTTAAAATTCCACTCAATGTTCATGAGGATTCTTCGTCTAGCATAACATTAGGGAGTCCATTGGCTGAGATGATAGGGATGTCTAAGCTCATTATTTGGGACGAGGCTCCAATGATGCACAAGAATTGTTTTGAAACTCTTGATAAGTTGCTTCGTGATATCACTAAAAAAGATGCCCCATTCGGTGGAAAGAGTGTTGTGTTGGGAGGAGATTTTAGACAGATCCTACCTGTAGTACCTAAAGGAACTAGACAGGACATAGTGTACGCGACCATTAATTCTTCATATTTGTGGCGTCATTTTAAGGTATTACGTTTGACAAAGAACATGTGTTTGCAAAATCTTCCTGATGATGCTGAGCGTCAAGAGTTGAGAAAGTTTTCGGATTGGATAGCAAGTATTGGAGACGGTGTTATTGGTGGACCGAATGATGGAGAAGTGGAGATTGATATTCCTGAAGACATTTTTCTAGAAAGAGGTGAAAATCCAATTGCAACGATTGTTGAGAGTACGTATCCAAATCTTGGAAAAGTAGGTGATGACACCTCTTATCTACATGGCAGAGCCATACTAGCACCTACTCTAAGTGTTGTTGATTCTATTAACGAGTATATGACTTCTTTGAACACTTCGGAGGGTAGAACATACTTGAGCTCAGATACGCCGTGTAAATCCGATGCTAATGTTGACCTTTTGAATGATCTTCACACTCCGGAGTTTTTGAATTCGATAAAATGTTCTGGAGTACCTAATCACGAGCTAAAGATTAAAATTGGTACTCCAGTGATGTTGTTGCGAAATATAGATCACTCACAAGGATTGTGCAATGGTACTCGATTAGTGATTACAAAACTTGGTGATCACGTGGTCGAGGCAAAGGTCATATCAGGGGATAATGCTGGTGTAACTGTTCTAATCCCTCGGCTTTCTGTGACTCCTTCGGACAAGAGAATGCCTTTTCGATTTCAGAGGCGCCAGTTTCCATTTATTATTTCTTATGCGATGACAATAAATAAGAGTCAAGGACAATCACTTAACCATGTTGGTTTATTCTTGAAAAAACCTGTTTTCAGTCATGGTCAGTTATATGTTGCCGTATCTCGCGTGACGAATAGAAAAGGTTTGAAGATTTTGATTTGTGATGACGAAGATCCAGAAAGAAAAACTACCACCAATGTTGTGTATAAGGAAGTCTTTCAAAATTTGTAGATGCAAGCGTGATTTTGTTTATATATGTTACATTTTAATATTTTTTTAGGTTGATGAGTATTTCATTTGTTATTTTTAATATTTTGATATTTTGTCGGATCATCAATGTAGTTTACATTTAGTTATTTCATACTTTTATTAAATGCTTACATCACAATTAAGAACGATAAAAACATAAATCGTCGTACAAAATATATTAATGATACCATGTTAAAGATCTTCCCGTGCATCGCACGGGTACGATACTAGTTCATTAAATATCAGCATGTTAAAAAAATTATTTTTATATTTTTCTCCTCTAAAAGCTTTCTGAATTCTTGTGAAAAAGTCAACCGAACTCTATACATATAGGACAGAGAGTTTATATAACAAAATATTAGTCAACTAAAATAGGAAAAATATATTCTCACTTTAAATTGCATGAAGTTGTTTAATATATGTTGATATCTTTTTAGGTCTTTTATGAAACTAATTTTGGAAGCAAACGCCCATGTTGACGTCTTTATTGGTTGTAGGCAAAACTAATAAAGGTTTTGCAGCTTATACACGTACCTACATCCAAATGGCTTTCCCCATAATTTTGTCCCGACTTGAGTATAGTTGTAGAAGTGATTGTAATTTGAATGATAATATTTAATTGAAAAGGTGATTAATGTGTGTAAAAGATTGTTAGTAATAGTGATAATTGATTGTTTAATGATTAAAGTATTACTGATAATTATAATTGAATGATGATGTATATAATTATTAATGAGATAGAAGGAATTGATTGAAGGAGTTTGGGACAATAAGTTATGAAAAAGCATAAGACACAACCCTCAATGCGTTGTATTCAAACCCAATTAAACATACTCTAAGTATATGTATTTTATTGATCATGTACTAAGATTTATACTCACTTATTCATGTCCGACAACAATACTTTGCATGAGGAATTTAGTGTCATCATTTATCGCAATTTACCATTGATACCTAAAAGAATCTACAATATATTCACTAACTTTTCAAGTACTTTACCACTATGTCATGAATCATTTTCTTTATTTTTTATTTACAAATAGTGCAATGCAACTCTACAATTCATAAGGAAGGATAGAAAAGTTAAATGAAAGAAGGAAAAATGGTGGTGGCGTAGAAAAGTAGGATTTCTCGTATGTAGAAAACAAAATAAATTCGGCCCACAATTGGTTGATATTTTAAGTTGGCAACCCCCACCCCCCAGTTTCTTGGACCTTAACCCCTGGGTCGTGGCCCTACTTCCTCCACAACTCACTCTAACCGTCCACCATTTTCTCTAATTTTAAAAACATAAAAAATGTAACATATATAGATAATATATGAATCTGTAAATTCAATTAACAAAATTCAACTGTCATTTCGCTCTACTGAAATGACGATTCAAATTTGATCTTGCGATAAAAGTATATTATACAATAAAAATTCACATAGTATCAATATTCTAAAAAGTTATATGTAAGTTAGATGCCATCACTCTTGATCTTTTAGTCATACATGATTGAGTTTTTGGTAACAGTTCATATACTAGGACTCTCTGAAGACATATTTACCTAGCAATAAGGTTAATTTTTTCTCAAATTCACTTTTACACCCCCAATAGATTTTCCATTCGATAAAATAGAAAAAGAGAAAAAACTACCATATACCTTCCATCCTAAAATAAGAGTTATCCAAATTATTTATTTATTAATTTAATTTATTTAATTGCATGTAACTTATTTGTAAAATTATGTATTTATATTTCTTGACTAATAAAATCAACATCAACATTTAATACAAAAAAAAAGGGTTGCACAAAAATAGGGGAAAATACCAGGCGCTCCGACAAATTTTCGCCAATTTTTTGTTTTGCTTTAAGTTTTTTAAAATTGCTCTTAAATACGTAAAGAACCCCTAAAAGGGGAAAACATGTGTCTCATCCACCTTTTTTTGTGGGTTCTCCTCTAATCATTTTTTTTCTTTTCTTTTATCATTTCTTTTTTATATTTTGCCTTCAAAATTTCAAGGCCCTATAATTTTTTTGTCTGAACTCGATTTTTCATAAGAAATAAATTAAATTATTTTTCTTTTGATGATCTTCGATTTGACACCCATAATGCATATATTATAATTAAAATATAAATTTTTAAGTCTAAGATACATTTTGAGGATGTTAATGATATATTTTGATTTTCTAAAGAAAATGGCATATTTTCAAACGTTTGCATATAAAATTAAAATGTGATGAAATTCCAAAAATGATTTTGTTAACGGCTTAAAATGTTTAGAAGATTAAAATTATTTACTTTGTTTTGACCTTTTTTTTTTATCTTAATAATTTTTTATAGTTTAAATTCTTTGGTTTAAAAAATTTCATAAAAAAATAAAAATTTGTTACCTTTACACTTATAATAGGAAAAACCTTAGACATATTTGCTAAAATGATTTGTTGATTGAATTAGTTTGCTTATTATTTTTTCTATTTTTTGAAAAGAAAAATTAAGTTACCTACAAAAATAATAAGTTAATTTTGTTTTATTTGAATATGACATGATAATATAGTTTACCACTCATGTACTTAAGTAACTAATATGTTTATGGCTTGTTATACTAATATTATATTATTTATTTATATATGTGACTTTCAAACTATAATTATTCAAAATATTTGACATTGTTTTATCTTTATATGCATATTTATTATTACAACCTACGTAATGCACACTGAAACAATAGGGGAAGAAATAAATCAAATTTCAAGTTTTTATTTTACTTAAAATATTAGGCATCATCAGATCATGCATTCAAATAATTGAATTAACAAAATTTATGAAAGTAAAAATATAAAATATTGAATAGTCAAAATTTATGAAAATCTAACCTGAAGTTTCAATTTGTGATAATGAAATATATTAAATGTAACAAAACCCGCATGTAAGGAGGAAGAAAAATAATTGGACAAAAAAATATCAATTTCAATTTTATATTCTCAAGTAATATATAGATTGATAATTTCATTGTATATTAGGGCCCGCTTGGTTGGAGGGTTTAGGTAATGAGAATGAATGAGGGCTCATTCTCATTTATGGTGCTTGATACATTATAAATAAGTTAATCATTACCCCATTTTATTAACAATTCCTCTCATCTCATTCCATAATATGATTAACTCCTCATTCATACCCATTATCATTGTCATTGATGATTTGCAACCAAGCGGACCCTTGTTATTATTATGATTAAAAAAGTATTCATCTCGTGCATAGAACGGGTGGACATCTAGTTAGACTTTAAAAGAAGGTTTTATTTTGGGAAAATAGTACTTTTCAAACAGAAATGATATTAAAAATTGAAGGGAGACGAAGTTGGATATCTCAAGTGGGAAGAACATTCACTACCTAGATAATTAATTATGAGTTCGAGTTAGTTTTGGGAAGAGAGGGAAGTCTTTTCTTTGTGTTGTAGATTAGGTGAAGAGAATGTAGATGGAAGGAAGTAATTTATTAGGCATGAGTATTTTTATTTTTATTTATGCACAAGTTTTTGTCAAGTAAAAAATGTGTACAAGTATTCGGTTTAGCTCATTTTTTATTGTTAATTGATCATAGTGAGCACCAATTTATATGTCAACTGTTTATGTGGGATGCCACATAATCAAGGAAACCCACCATAACTTAAATGATTTTATTCAACTGGAAATGGTAAATAAATTTAGAAAACTAGAGAAATCATTGAAACATATTTATGTGCTATAAGAAGGAAATAAAATAAATAAATCAAATTATAGTGGCTTCCCTACTTATGTGGCATGCTACATAATCGGTAGACCTATAAATTGGTGTCTACCATTGGGTATATGACCAATGCGGCGTACATATTTTCTCCTTTAAAAACGAGTTGCTTTTTTTAAAAGAAATTCTAAAGACACATAATTATATGAATAAATGTATATAGTAAATATAGTAGTGGACACCAGTCGATCAGCTCTAAGTACAATATCTATGAGGAACTCGAACATTATGCTAAATAAGTCAAATGTACAACACTTAAAAGCATTGTACTATAGGAGGATGTATTGAATAACACATCTCCTATCCAAATCCCTACCGTCTTTCATAAATTTTAATTAACTTTTCATCTATTCCTTAGTCAATAAATTACGATATAATATACTAATATATAAATTTACCAACTCCAACAACCTTCTAATCACTATCTATCATTTCAAACAACACCCTTTTGTTCCTTCAAAGGAGTCATCTTTAAAAATATCATACATACCACCCTTGAATTTGTTAATTAAATTAATAAAACAAGATATTGATTTTTAAAGATGATTCTTATTTTAAAACAAATATTCTTTTTTTTAAACGGACTCTTTTTATGCGACGGAGAAAAGTAATTATTATTTATCATCATGCACTAGCCTATTTATTTTAATATCTACTATAAACAGTTTATTATACTCCATTTTAATACACACATATCTTTAAATAATCACATTTTTACCCTAAAGTGTCGATGCTTGTCGAAACATTGACCAACAGAAAGGAGTGATTCTAGAAGCTACACACACACTATGATTGCCTTTCCAAGGAACCAAGCAAACGTTTTTGACTCTCCATCCAGCGGTTAATATCCATGAGATATTTTACCCTGTATGACGGTGCACGGAAGTCAATGTAAGTAGCGTATAAGAAAACAGAAGCTAAAAATCGTGAAGATAAAAAGAAAGACAAAAAAGGAAATAAAAAAAATCGGCGAAGAGAGAGAAGAAGCGATTATCATCCACATCTATCTATTTATCACTTGTATTTCGGCTTTGCACTCTTGGAAATCCGGCCGACTACATTTAGGGTCTCTCCCTCCCCCTCTTTCTCTCTCTAGAAAACTAAAGGGACCCTTTCTTTTATCATTTTCTTCAATCCCTCCATCGGGGATATACCTCAATCATTCATTCAGGTGAAATTCTAGCTCGTGACCTCATTTCTGTACATCGCTTTCAATTTTCGAGTGTGTGTGTCTTCTTTGAGTAATTTGAGGTTGTGCTTGGAAAAAATCTGGTGTTTTGTTATTCTTTTTTGGGTAACCGGAGTGAGTTTGTAAATTGAAGTTATTATGTTTGTTGAATTGATTGTTTGTAATCCGAATTGTTTTGTGAATACTATTGCTTGCTTTTACGATGAATCTGTGTTTGGATTATCTATCTACTGTTTGTTGGTGATATTGTTGGCTGAAGTCAAACAAATTGAGGTTTTATGTCTTCAATTTGGATAAAATCTGTATGTTGATTTAGGTTATCAGCTGACTTTAGTATATATTCTTTACTTGTCCAAAGTTCACTCTTTTTGACTTATTACTTCTTTCTGGAATATGAATTGCATAGTACTAAAGGTTCAACTGGATTCTGTTGATCATACTAATACTTTTGGAATATAAATTGCATGTCATGATCAGGATTGGAAGATCGAAGCTTATTGTTTTGTCATAAAATATATTTCTTCTTCTAGATATCTAACTGCTTTTAATATAAGTGCAGACTTTAGGAGGAAGATATGGCACGCGCCTTAGTTCAATCAACCAATTTGCCGTCTTCAGTTGGTTTGACAAGCAATGGGCAGTTTGAGGGATCGAACAGAACCAAAAAAGCAGCTTCGATGCTCTGCTGTTCACAGTCAACTCCTGCAAGGATGAGGAGTTTTACAGGACTCCGTGGAGCTAATGCTTTAGATATGATGGTGCAGAGAAGTGGACTGACTCTCCAATCAAAGGTGGCAGCTTCCACCTTTAGAAAGAAAGGAAGAAAACAACGAATGGCACCACGAGCCATGTTTGAGCGCTTCACTGAAAAAGCTATAAAAGTGATTATGCTTGCACAAGAGGAGGCAAGACGGCTTGGCCATAATTTTGTTGGAACTGAACAGATACTTCTTGGACTTATTGGTGAGGGCACGGGAATTGCTGCTAAGGTGCTTAAGTCCATGGGAATAAATCTCAAAGATGCCCGTGTGGAGGTGGAGAAGATAATTGGGCGCGGCAGTGGGTTTGTGGCTGTGGAGATACCTTTTACTCCGCGTGCAAAACGTGTTTTGGAACTCTCTCTAGAGGAAGCCCGACAGCTTGGTAAGTTTTGAACTTTCCTAATATTGTGTTATAAAGCTTGCCTTGTTGATTATTGGTGCAAGTGCTTGTTATTTATTCATCTGTTCATTGCTGAGCCTGTAGCTTAAACTTGGTTTTGTGGTTGTCATCACTAAGCAAATTTTTTAGATGTGTGCTTTTTGATTGAGCTTTAGCTTGTGTTTTCAAAATCATCCATTTTACATGTTGGCACTTTCTGTTGATTCAGGCCACAATTACATTGGATCTGAGCATTTGCTGCTGGGATTGCTTCGTGAGGGTGAAGGTGTAGCAGCTCGTGTCCTTGAGAATTTAGGCGCTGACCCTAGTAACATTCGAACTCAGGCAAGTACTTCTACTTCTTTCTTTGCTCTCTGCTTTTGATTACTTAGCAACTGACCGAAGTGTTTTGAGCAAGCAGGTTATTAGAATGGTGGGTGAGAGTGCAGAGGCTGTTGGAGCTGGTGTTGGAGGTGGCAGCTCTGGCAACAAGATGCCTACATTGGAGGAGTATGGTACCAATTTGACCAAGCTTGCAGAGGAGGTAAATATTTGCATATTTCTATCTGATGTTAAATTATTAGCAAGGCCTAATTGAAGCTAAATTTGCTTGATTATTTTAGGGTAAGCTAGACCCAGTTGTTGGAAGACAGGACCAAATTGAACGGGTCACTCAAATTCTGGGAAGGCGAACGAAAAATAACCCTTGCCTCATTGGGGAGCCAGGAGTCGGGAAAACAGCCATTGCTGAGGGCCTTGCTCAGAGAATTGCCACTGGCGATGTTCCAGAGACGATCGAGGGGAAAAAGGTTAGCTAGTGGACAGCCTTTACTATAGGAAATGGTGAAAATGTTTTATCCAGCAGCTTATTTATTCCTCTGGAGTTTGTTGGTTGCTGAACAATGAACCTGGAACAATAAAAAGCATAATGTTCAGCACAAAATTCTGATGTCCGAGATTTTCTGTCTTGGTGGTCCACTTAACATGTTGAGTACTAAGGAGACAAAACTATCCTGATTCAACTGCATCTCTAATTTCCCGGTTCCATCTGAATGTCTGGTGTATATGGATATCTGAACATTTAAAATATTGATAGGGCGATGGATAGTATAGTCGGGCTGAAGTTAGTTTGGTTTTTTGATGCTGCTGTTAGATGAATTAAACTTTTGAGAAGAATGTTATTGTTATCGTTTTTTTCCTTGCTTGCTTGCTTGCTTGCTTGCTTGCTTGTTTGTTTGTTTGTTTGTTTGTTTGTTTGTTTGTTTGTTTGTTTGTTTTTTTTTTTTTTTTTTTGTTTTTTTCTCTCTCCAGTTTCAAGTGGTGCTGCTTTTTGTGGAAGTGTCTTTAAGAGTTCCACTGACTAATACATATGCTGATACCAATGTATGCTCAAATTACTCTCCCCCCAAACCCAACCCCCCCCCCCCCCCCCCACCACACACACACCCACCCCCCAAAACCTCTTTTTGTGTGGATGCATGATGATATAAATGATGGTGATTTGGAACATAACGGCATAGGTGCTCCAAAATTGGTTGATCTTTTAGTTTATATTTTTTGCCATGTTTCAGTTAATTGCTGCTGTTACATATTTGCTGTTCGTTCTTTTCCCATATTTTTATATAAGTAGTTGACCATTCTTTTTGGATTATTTCAGGTTATAACTCTAGATATGGGGCTTCTTGTTGCTGGAACAAAATATCGTGGTGAATTTGAAGAAAGATTAAAGAAGCTGATGGAGGAAATCAAGCAAAGTGACGAGATTATTCTCTTCATTGATGAGGTGCACACACTGATTGGAGCAGGAGCTGCAGAAGGGGCAATTGATGCTGCAAACATATTGAAGCCTGCTTTAGCTCGTGGTGAATTACAGGTTCGTTGAGAATGTATAAGCCATCAAATTTGAAAAAATAGATTTACATTATGGTTTGGCTCATCATAGTGGCACTAAGCACTGTTTTAAGATTTCCTTTAACGTTGTGGTATGACCTTTGTTTGGTATTTTCTTGTCTTCCAAACTTCTCTTATCTTTATTCTCTTTCTTCCCCTCCACATCCTTGTGGTACAACTAAGTTTTGTTTCAATTAAATCAGGATGGAGTTCAATATTCTTTAGTTCAATTGAAATGAAATTTCTGAGAATGATAGTAATTTTGATAAGAAATATTGTTTACTCAATGGTGGACGTACGTGATGTACTTGCAGTGTATTGGGGCCACTACACTAGATGAGTACCGGAAGCACATAGAAAAGGATCCAGCATTAGAAAGAAGGTTTCAACCTGTCAAGGTCCCAGAACCAACTGTTGATGAAACCATTCAGATTCTTAAAGGGCTTCGAGAACGCTATGAGATACACCACAAGCTTCGCTACACTGATGAGGCATTAGTTGCTGCAGCTCGGTTGTCCTATCAGTATATCAGGTATGAAGTTTCGTAGTGATATATTTATTATTGATCATTATGGTAATCTCTCCACTTGGTCATAAAGTGGATGTATTATTATAAGCTCGATTTGGTGTGTAACTTCTTGAAGTGCTAGTATTATAGCCATCTATTTAGGTAGTCTTCATCTATTTTCAATGTTAGATGTCCTTTTCCAATCCAGATACAGTTGTACTTAGCACTATATTTGCATGTTTCAGTGATCGCTTTTTGCCTGATAAAGCAATTGACCTGGTTGATGAAGCTGGCTCTCGTGTCCGACTCCGTCATGCTCAGGTAGGCCCCGTTTCTCATAACTACCTGAATCATACTTCCCGTTGTAATACATGATGACGATTTGTCCATTACAGCTACCTGAGGAAGCTAGAGAGCTTGAGAAAGAACTCAGGCAAATCACTAAGGAGAAGAATGAAGCTGTACGAGGTCAGGACTTTGAGAAGGTGAGTCACATCCTTGTGATGTAGCTAGTTATGTGAATATTAAATGCTGCTGCATATATTATATATTATATATTATATATGTATATCTGGTTTCTGAACTAAATAATTTCAATCACTCTGTTAGGCTGGGGAACTGCGTGACAGGGAAATGGACCTTAAGGCACAAATATCTGCTCTTGTAGACAAAAACAAGGAGATGACCAAGGCGGAAAGTGAAGCTGGGGATGGGGGTCCCCTTGTCACGGAAGTCGACATTCAACACATTGTTTCTTCTTGGACTGGAATCCCAGTTGAGAAGGTCTCGACCGATGAGTCCGATCGTCTCCTCAAGATGGAGGAGACCCTTCACACGAGGGTCATCGGGCAGGACGAAGCCGTGAAAGCCATTAGTCGGGCCATCCGTCGGGCCCGTGTTGGGCTCAAGAACCCCAACCGGCCCATTGCAAGCTTCATCTTCTCGGGGCCCACTGGTGTGGGGAAATCAGAGCTTGCGAAAGCATTGGCTGCTTACTACTTTGGATCTGAAGAGGCCATGATCCGACTCGACATGAGTGAATTCATGGAGAGGCACACCGTTTCAAAGCTCATCGGTTCGCCTCCTGGTTATGTCGGTTACACTGAAGGCGGGCAGCTGACCGAGGCCGTTAGGCGCCGCCCATATACCGTTGTGCTTTTTGACGAAATCGAGAAAGCTCATCCCGACGTCTTCAATATGATGCTTCAAATTCTTGAAGACGGGAGGTTGACAGACAGCAAGGGAAGAACGGTTGACTTCAAGAACACACTCCTGATCATGACTTCAAACGTTGGAAGCAGTGTGATCGAGAAGGGAGGTCGTCGTATAGGTTTTGACCTAGACTATGATGAGAAAGACAGCAGTTACAACCGGATCAAGAGCTTGGTTACAGAAGAGCTCAAACAGTACTTCAGGCCCGAGTTCTTGAACAGACTGGATGAGATGATCGTGTTCAGACAGCTCACCAAGCTTGAGGTGAAGGAGATTGCTGACATAATGCTGAAGGAGGTGTTTGAGAGGCTGAAATCAAAAGAAATTGAGCTTCAGGTGACAGAGAGGTTCAGGGATAGGGTGGTTGATGAAGGGTATAACCCTAGCTATGGGGCTAGGCCCCTCCGAAGGGCTATTATGAGGCTCTTGGAGGATAGCATGGCAGAGAAGATGCTCGCACGCGAAATTAAAGAAGGTGATTCGGTTATTGTTGATGTTGATTCCGATGGCAACGTGATTGTTCTCAACGGTAGCACGGGGGCACCTCCCGAACCGTCTCCTGAGCCGGTGGCGGTGTAGGTTTAGTCTTGCGTTTGGAGGTCTCAATCTATATGGGCGTTGTATTGTGGCACTAGGAAGGATTTTTAATTTACACTTGCATGTTAATTATGGTAATTCTTGTTCACATAGACATGTTAATTTGGTAGTTCTTGTATCAATAGACATATTTTCAAGTCGATTATAGTTTGTGTTTCGGTTGTTTACGATGAATAAAGTGGCAAAACGTTGCTTTAATTGCAAATGTGAGAAATACTTGCAAGGTTGATTGTGCAAGGGAATTCAATTGTTCCGGGAGGCAGAAGATGCTAATTAATTACTATTTATTTTATATGAGACTAATTGATTATTGAGGCTACTAGAATTTTCCATCGTGCTATGCATGATTTTGAAATATATTTATTTATAAAAAAAATCGAAGTTAAATAATTGAAAAAAAAATAATCGAATAATTTATTTTTGTTAAATAAATGAATATTATATTATCTAATAATTTTTATTTTTATTAATAAAATTGATCTAATTTATTTATATTTGAAACTCATATCTATTGCAGATAATTAAACTTACAATATATATCCAAATTTAAACACAGTAAGTAACCAACAAACATTTATTTATTTTATATTTAATATATTATATCAAAATATTCAACATCAGTGTCAACTTAAATGCTAAGAAAATATGGTTGCTTTCTATTTATTGTAAATAAAAGAAATTAGTTAAATAAAATTATTAGTGCCTTTATAATATTGGAAAAATCAACATATTTGAGGGAGTGAGAGTAGGGATGTCAATTTTCCCGGCAGGTAACCCTACCCAACGGGTAAACCGATAATAGGGTTGGATATCGCCTGAACTCGATATTTTTTCGACTGGGTAGGGTAGGGTACGGGTTTAGTATATTACTCGTTTACCCTACCCGATACCCTACCCGTGTACCCGATTACATAAATATGTATTATTATATATGTGATATATTATATAATTAACATTATATCTAATATATTATATTTATAATATATAATTTAATATATAAAATAACATATAATGTTACACTTACATATTATTATGTTATATTTGATTTATTGTATCACATTATATATGATATAGATGTATATATATATATTACGTACTATTTATATATTTTTTTGTATATCAACCGGGTAACCCGATTACCCAACGGGTTTTACCTGTATCCGTACCCGAATCAAATAGGATAGGGTATGGGGAAGCATACTCGTACCCTACCCGACCCATTTACATCCTTAAGTGAGAGGGAGCTACAAAAATAATTCTTTTTTTTTCTTTAAAGAAAAATCAAATGTTATATGTGAATCTAGAAATGGAAAAAGTTTTTTTTTTCACTATTTATGAACATTTGTAATATTATAGGAAAGATTTATATATTGGTTTGTTCATAAAATAAAAATAAAGTTTTAAAAATATACAAAAAATTAACTAATATTTCAAAAAGATTAATTAATAAATATTAAAAAAATATATTTTTAATATTTATTTAATATTTATTAGTATCCCAGAGCTAATCAGATATCTCATAAACGCGTCTAACCCTAAATCGAAAAATAATTGCTTTTTTATTTTTATTTTATTTTAAATTATGCAATATAAATGTTAAATTAAAGGTCATGAAAAAGATCAATTTGCTAATTTTACATTGAAAACGGAAAAAGAACCAAAATTAGTTATTATTGCGTGCACCCAACACACAATAGACTTATTGTACTCTCCCCTCCTTAATTTCGGAATTAAACATATATATAAGGACGACATTTGGATTCACAATAGCAGCATGTGACGCAACGGTTTGCTTGTGCCCTAAAGTACTTCAACCCGGAGGATGTCAATGGTTTGACTCTCGCTCACGCCAAGCCTGCTCTCTTGTTATTTTACCCCCTTTCTTTTTCTTCTTTTTTTTTTTTTTTTTTTTTTTTTTGCACAGATTGTATTATCCCTTTCCTTTATTACTTAATTTAATTTATATAATTAATTATTAATTTATTAAATAAGATATTTTGTTGTCTAATAGTATATATTATATTGTGTAATAATATATTTTATGTTGCGTCATTCTACTATGCAATTGTTGCATATGTACAACCAAGGACTAATTTTGTCATTTTAGTATTTTTAGCAGGATTCAGTTTTCTTTGTACTCCCCAAAATATTTTATGTTCAAATTCAAGCCTATTATTCATCATTTATGCTGACTTTTTTGTTGAACCTTCCATCTATGGAGGCATCCCACATATTAAAGCTCAGCAAACCATTAATTTACTATCTTACTCATCTGCAGCAAGCCAGCAACTAAAATCATGAAATTGATTTCGCCAACATCGGTTAATTCCTTGTTACTTGCTACTTCTATTTTATTTGATTGATTTATTTATCATCTTGATGGTTAATCTTGTATATTTAAGAGATTGTATGAAAAAAAAATCAGCTTCAATTTTCTGGTAAGGAGGTATTAGAATAAATGTATTGGAACTTTTTATTTAGTGGGAAGAGTAGTGAGTGAAATATCAATTCTACCTTTTCTAATACTCCTAAATGAATAGATGATCAAGATTGTATTTTTTAAAATTCAATGACTAAAAACTAATGGTTGCACCAATGCAACTGTTGCATAGAAGTAGGACTCTAAGTTTTATAGTTACAACTATATTATTTTTAATAATATATTATGTTGTCCAATAATATATGTTACGTGTCTAATAATATATATTATGTTGCCTAATAGTATAAGTTTATAGTTACGAATATATTTTTTTTAAAAATATATTATGTTGTCCAATAGTAGGCTTTTTCCTAATGCCGATAAGTGGAACCTGCGATTGCGCTACTATCAATAAGGAGAAAGGCCAACTTTTTCACTTATTAAGAGATGCTGGGCGGAACCGCTTCCAAGCGTTGTATATTATGTTTCCCAATAGTATAAGTTTATTAGTTACATGTATACATATTTTTTGAATAATATATTATGTTACCTACTAGTATATATTATATTGCATAATAGTATATATTATGTTGATTAAAGCAAATTACTGTAGAAAAACAGTAGGGTTTGAATTATCTAAAATAAACATTTATAAAATATAAAAATTTTAAAACTGCATTTGAATATAATCAAACTTGGGTTTTGAAGTCAATGGCGCAATCATGACCATTAAGTCACATCATATGTTTGTTATTTTGAATGCATAGTGTTATATATATATATATATACACATTTATATATATATATATATATATATATATATTAATATTAAAGAAAAAAATTCAAAAAATGCGTGACACTTGAACACGAGACCTCAACGCATGCAAGCAAGTTTCCAACCACCAGGCTATCACCTCTCATCTACAAACTAAATGCGGCCTTTAATATATATCCAATTCAAAAATTAAATTAGAGAGTTTACAATAAACTTATTGTATGCTGAATGCACCCAAAACCTACTCTTTTTTATAAAGAAAATTCCCAATAAAAATTAAATTTGGATCTAATTCTTAGAAGATTTTACCATATTATATATAAATTTTTTTACCATATATATACAAATATCTTCTTATATTAGTTATGAGACCTATTATATTTAGAAGATGAAATGAGCGGGAAAATATGTTTAATTTCCTTTTATAGAGTTTTCTCTTTTATTATATACTCCCCTCTCCGTCTCAAAATAAGTGTCATTTTAACATTATTTTGTAAAAATTAAGGATTGATAAAAATGATAAATATATTCATACAAAATTCATTTAATTTGGTATGTTTTTGTGGAATAAAGAAATAATCAACTAATTTAAGTAGACTGTTTAGGGTAAGATCGAAAAAATTATGATTTTTTTTTTTTTTTTTTTTTTTTTTTTTTTTTTTGTGGTTAAAACGATATTTATTTTGAAATTCTTTACCTTCTCTTAAATGACACTTATTTTAAAATGGAGAGAGTAGTAAGACATTGCCATTAAACTTTCTGAATTGATATTGTGGGACATGTTTAGCGTTACATAATCTTAGGATGTTTTTGCTTATGATTTCTTTTGGTGAATTTAGGGGACTAAACCTCAATAAGACACACTCATTAACTTTCCCAACCTTAAACGAACACACACTTAAATTTCATTGATAAGCTCAGAATCCAGTCGATGAAATTGGTCAGGAAAAAGCAGCGGTTAGACAAAAACAAACGTTGGACACCCATGTCTATACAGATTAAAGCTACGAGTCCAATTTAAATAATATGTTGCATTTATATTTAGGTCGTGAACCTGTAAGCCTCCGTATTATAATGTTGTTATTGTAACAAGAAGCATCAAGTCGTTGTAGTATAGTGGTAAGTATTCCCGCCTGTCACGCGGGTGACCCGGGTTCGATCCCCGGCAACGGCGTTTTCTTCTATTTTACCTGCGTTTTAAACTGTATATATGCTGACAAAGTATCTGTATGAATATTGAAGAAAGCTTATAATGAAATAATTTTCTAATTTTTGTTATTATTTCATGCCGACCGGAAAATCTATCCATCTCCTGTCTACTACTTCATATGGAAAGAGTAAAAACTGGTCCTGGACAGAGGCTAAAGAATTTGCAAACCTGGCATCAACTAAGTGTACAAGTTTGTTGCATGCCTGCGGGCGAAATGTCATCATATTCTCGTGGCTAAACATTCTATTGTGGGAAGGGCAAAACTATGAAATTTGAACATATAATTAATATTGAAAATTTGTGCGAGTATTATTGTAAGATTTCTTATTGAATATATACCAATATACCTATGTATATAAATAAATAAGTATAGATATATACATATATACTTACAAAACAGTTAATTAGTTCTTTATTGAGTAATTAGTTAGTTAGTTAATAGTATATCTATATATATGTAAACTAACACTGTTTTATTCAATTAATGAAGGAAGTTATAATTCTGTTTTTCATTTTCTCTCTCTGCTCGTTTTTCTCTCTCTGCTCATTTCCTTCTTCTCAGCTCATCTTCCATGAGCTCGTCTTGCATGAGCTACAATATGGTATCAGTTTGATTCTGCAATGCTAGGTTTCTGGTGATCCTCGTCGGAATTTATTCTCGCTTTCGTCAATTTTTCGTTTCTCTTCTCTGATTCTGAGAATTATAATTTTCTCGCAATTATCTTCTTCAAGATATGGCTCCTGATTTGGCATCGCTGAATCCGACTCTCAATCCGTTTTCTCCTCTTGCTCTTCATCCGCAAGATAATCCAGCGATTTCTCTAGTTCTTGAACCACTTAATGGTGTCAATTTTGTATCCTGGAGTCACTCTATTAAACGTGCGCTTAGTGTGAAGAACAAAATTCCGTTGATTGATGGAACTTTGGTTCTTCCTACTGAAGATGAAGATCCCGTGGTGTACGGTGCTTGGGTACGTGCAAATGATTTAGTCTTGAATTGGATTTTGAATTCAATCAGCCCAGATATTCAGAGGACAATTGGTTTTTTTACTTCTGCCTGTGAGGTATGGAATGAATTGCATGCCAGGTATTCCAAATCAGATGGTCCTCGTGTTTTTTATCTTGAGCATTCTTTGAGTGGTGTTTCAAAGGGGTCTGATTCTTTGATTTCATATTACAACCGTTTCAAAAGTTTATGGGATGAATATTTCAGTTATAGGCCCATTCTAAAGTGTACATGTGGTGCAAAGTGTAGTTGCAATCTGCCACAATTAGTAGCTACCACTCAAGAACGTGATGTTGTCATGAAGTTTCTTGTGGGATTAGATGAGTCTTATGCCGCTATGCGTAGTCAAATTTTGTTACAGACTCCTCTCCCCACCCTTTCCAAGGTTTACTCATTACTGTTACAAGAAGAAAGCCAAAGATCTTTACATAATCCTGTCTCTGTTTCTGATGAGTCTGTAGCAATGCTTGCTAGACAGAATCCTAAGTTTTACAAAGACAAGAAACGTTCCCTTAAATGTACTCATTGTGAGCTTCCTGGTCATACCATAGAACGTTGTTATCAGGTAATAGGTTACCCACCTGGCTGGAAAGGACCAAAAGTCCAAAAGGGAAGAGTTGGTTCTTTTGCGAACAATATTACTCATGATTCTTCAAATGATTCTGATTCTGCTGTGTCTACTAATCCCTTGTTCAACCAAGATCTTTTTGAGCAGTTCTTGGCCTTTACCAAGCTTCAGAAGTCTTCTGATCAGAATACTGTTGAACATGCTGTTGCTGGGGCGTTTGCACAACCTGCTGATTCAGGTACACACTCCTTATTTCATGTTAAAGCGGTGAATAGAGATTGGATATTAGATACTGGGGCAACGGATCATATGTGCTGTGATATGAGTTTATTTACTACCAATCCTGTTCCATCTCACATAAAGATAAATTTGCCTAATAATAATGTGGTTATTTCTTCTTTTATGGGAGATGTTAAGATAAATGATTTCATTACTCTGCATAATGTTCTTTTTGTTCCAGATTTTTCTCTCAATTTATTGTCTATCTCACATTTAGCCAATTATTCTAAAGTAACTGCTAAGTTTGTTAATTCATACTGTGAGTTACAGGACACCACAACCAAGAGGGTGATTGGTTTTGCTGAGCAACTAGGAGGATTATATTTGCTCAAAACCAATGTTTCTATTAATACTTCTTGTTCTGCTGTTGAAACTTCTATTGATTGTAATATTTGGCACACTAGGTTAGGCCATATTACTACCAAGAAACTTGCATACTTGAAAAATCTTAGTGTCAAGACTCATACTATGAATAAGATCTGTGATATTTGTCATATGGTAAAGCAAAGGAGACTTTCTTTTCCTTTAAGTACTTCTGTTTCTTCTGCCCCCTTTGAACTAATCCATTGTGATGTATGGGGTCCATTTTCTATTGAATCATATAGTGGTCACCGATATTTTTTAACTATTGTTGACGACTACAGTAGATGTACTTGGGTATATCAACTCAAGTCAAAATCTGATGTGAAAACTTCTCTTGAAAACTTTTATAATCTGGTTTTCACTCAGTTTGATGCCAAAATTAAAACCTTAAGAAGTGATAATGGAACTGAATTTATCCTTACTGATTTTTATCATAAGTTTGGTATTTTACATCAAACTTCATGTGTTGAGACACCTCAACAAAATGGGGTGGTGGAAAGGAAACATCAGCATTTGCTACAAGTTGCCAGAGCTTTACTTTTTCAATCTTCTCTCCCTTTAAAGTACTGGTCTACTTGTATATTAACAGCAGCTCATTTAATAAACATAACTCCTTCCACTGTTTTAAATAACAAGACACCTTTTGAAAGGTTATACAATAAAGAACCTGACTTATCTTACTTAAGGAATTTTGGTTGTTTGTGTTTTGCTAGCACAATTACTGCTCAAAGGAATAAATTTCAACCAAGAGCTGTGAAATGTGTTCTAATTGGATATCCTTTTGGAACTAAAGGTTATATTCTTCTTGATTTAACAAGCAAAAGAGTTTTTGTTTCAAGGGATGTTAGATTTCATGAAACTGTTTTTCCTTTGTCAAAATATTGTGATCCAACAGTTGTTGAGAAGCTTTTTAACATTGATACTATAGCTCAATCCTCAAAACAGCCAGTTGAGGAAATAGTTTTAGAAACTAATATTGTACAGCCAATTCTGTATTCAACTGGTGAAGATGCCATACTTCATCAAGACCTCCAAGAAGAGTTAACTGAACTCACAATGGATCAACAAACTTACAATGGTGAAGACATTGATAATTCTACAGGTGCTTCTATTAATTCTGATAATGAGGTGAGAAGGTCATCAAGACATAAACAGGTACCTGCTTATCTTGATGTTTACAGCACTAATTTGCCTCCATCATTGAATCACAAAGCCTCTAGTAACATGGTACAAAATAATACTAACAAGGTTAGATATCCCATTTCTGATTACTTACATGTTTCAAAGCTTTCTGATTCTCATAAGTGCTTCACTACAGCTATTACTAAAACTACTGAGCCCAAGTCTTATAAACAAGCTAAAGATGATCAAAATTGGATAAATGCTATGAAATCTGAAATTGATGCTTTAGAAAGAACTAATACCTGGTCTCTAGTTGATTTGCCTATAGGCAAACATTGTATAGGTTGTAAATGGGTTTATAAAATCAAACATAAATCAGATGGAACTATAGAAAGATATAAGGCAAGATTAGTGGCCAAGGGTTATACACAACAAGAGGGCATAGATTATTTTGATACTTTTTCTCCAGTAGCAAAGATTACTTCTGTTCGAATTTTGTTATCTGTTGCTGTTACAAGTAACTGGTTCATTCACCAATGTGATGTTAACAATGCTTTTTTACATGGTGATTTGCTTGAGGAGGTGTATATGATGCCTCCACCTGGCTATTGTAAAACAAATGACAAAAGAGTTTGCAAACTAAATAAAAGTATCTATGGTTTAAAGCAGGCATCCAGGCAGTGGTTTCACAAACTTTCTGATTCTCTTTACAGCATTGGTTATAAACAGTCCAAAGCTGATTCTTCGTTGTTTACTAAGAAAACCAATGGAACTATTACTATCATTTTGTGTTATGTAGATGATATGATCATCAATGGTAATAGTATGTCTGAAATCCAGATTGTAAAGTCTCATTTGCATAATCAGTTTACCATAAAGGATTTAGGTGTGTTAAAATACCTTCTTGGCATAGAAGTTGCTAGGAATAAAACTGGTATGCAATTGTGTCAGAGGAAATATGCATTAGATTTACTAGATACTGTAGGATATTTAGCAAGTAAACCTTGCTCCACACCAATTGGATGAAAAACAGATATTCAATCCAAAAGATAGTCCTCCCTTACAAAATCCAGCAGAATATAGGAAATTAGTAGGTAAAACGCTGTATTTAACCATTACAAGGCCTGACTTAGCTTTTTCAATCCAAACTCTAACACAATTCATGAGTAATCCTTTACAAATACATCTTTCTGCAGCACACAGAGTTTTAAGATACATTAAAGCCACACCAGGACTAGGACTCTTCTATTCTACTGACAATAATTTAAAGTTGCAGGGATTCTGTGATTCTGATTGGGCCCGATGTCCTCAAACCAGAAGAAGTGTTACCGGATATGCTATATACCTTGGAACATCCTTGATATCATGGAAGTCGAAGAAGCAAACAACGGTCAGCAAAAGTTCAGCAGAAGCTGAATATAGAGCAATGGGATACACTTCAGCTGAACTTCAATGGATCAAATACATACTTCAAGACCTTCAAGTGCATCATCCTCAGCCAGCCTTCCTCTACACTGACAGTAAAGCCGCTTTTTCGATAGCCCACAATCCTGTACTTCATGAGAAGACCAAACATATTCAGATTGATTATCATTACACTCGAGAAAAGATCAAGGAGGGCCTGCTCAAACTCATCCATGTTCCAACAGATGCTAATCTTGCGGACATAATGACCAAGCCCCTGAATCCTTCATTGTTTCAGAGTTTCAAAACCAAAATGGGAATGATTAACATACATTCACATTTTGAGGGGGGGTATTGAATATATACCAATATACCTATGTATATAAATAAATAAGTATAGATATATACATATATACTTACAAAACAGTTAATTAGTTCTTTATTGAGTAATTAGTTAGTTAGTTAATAGTATATCTATATATATGTAAACTAACACTGTTTTATTCAATTAATGAAGGAAGTTATAATTCTGTTTTTCATTTTCTCTCTCTGCTCGTTTTTCTCTCTCTGCTCATTTCCTTCTTCTCAGCTCATCTTCCATGAGCTCGTCTTGCATGAGCTATAATATTTCTTGATTACTTCTTTTATTTTTATGGTTTGGTTGTCTGTGCTGTTTCTAAATGAGTTTTACCAGCTGGTTTGTAGATGAGAGTAATTTCGAACCTTGTAGAAACTAGAGCAAGAGATGAAAATCATTGCAGTAAATGTTCAAATAAGTAATAAAAGCAGATCGAACAGATTCAGCTCAAGCATTTTTCACTAAATGATGGTCAAACAGTTGCGAATGCGGCGCATTACAGTACATTGCTCAAGCTATATATATGTTGACACAAAAGATAACCTAATAGAACCTTGGATAAGCCAAGCTAGAAACCAAAAACTAACAAATCTTTGCTTAATAAGTAGCAACACAAAGTTGCATCAGCTTTTCATGCAAACCAGCTTGCTGCTCCTGACTTAATAGTGCAGCAAACTATACAAAAGACCATGCTTAAGCCTCTATTACATGCTATAATCCAACAAACCTGGGCACAAGTGTTGATTTGAAGACTAAATACACATTTGGCCGAATAATTTGATACCAAAAAACAGTTCGAGTGGACCTACAATATTTATTGGTACATCGTGTTTAATGAAAATTAGTTTGATTTATTATTATTATTTTTCTGTGAACTCATCAAATGTTTTATATTTCTATTGAATTCCTCATCATATTATGTGCTTTGCTTACCGGCACTCTGTTAAATATATGGTGTTATTTTTATTGCTTCTATTTCTGAAGAACGTATTATGATGAATAATGACTTAAACACATTCAGAATTAAGCTTAATCACTCGGAGAATCAGGTTCTGGAATTGGTTTTAAGCTCAAACAGGAAAATGGAAAATTCTGTTAAAAACGGTTACAACAGTATTTCACAACGGTTTTAGCTAAAACCGTTGTCTTTCAGTTTGGCATCAGTTTTGACAGGTTTTCTGTTAAGGTTTTCTGGAGCTGTTTGGATCAGTTTATAAGGGATATCTTTCCCCGTTTCAAAGGTGATTAAGAGAGATCATTCTGGAGAGAACATTGCCTATCTAGAGAGAGAGAGAGAGGTGGATTGTAGTGAGAGAAACACGAGAGGAAATAGCTTGGTGTTAAGCTTGTTCTTGTGATTTGGTTTTTCCATTCAATCTTGTTCTTGAGTGATTGATCTTGTAATCTTGTACTGATTTTGATCATAGTGAAACATGGCATTCTCTTTTGCTCCGTGGATGTAGACTTCACAGTCGAACCACGTAAAAACATTGTGTGTTTGTTCACAATTTCTTATTTTCATTTCTTGTGATCATTTTATTATTTCATATGATTCAATTGTTTCCACAATAATTGGCGCCGTCTGTGGGAATTGAATCACGTTGATAGCTCCGGTACTGTTTTTTAGAAGAAACAATGGCAACCATGAGATTTGATGTAGAGAAGTTTGACGGCAGAAACGATTTTGGATTATGGCAAGTCAAGATGCGGGCATTGATGGTGCAGCAAAGGTTAGCTAGTGCTTTAAAGGGGATTAAAGGCTTCCCGGAGTCCATGGATGCGGATCAAAGAGCCGAGCGCATGGAAAAGGCTCATTCCACCATTATTTTGTCATTAGCAGACAAAGTGCTAAGAGAAGTGGCAAAGGAACAAACTGCTGAAGGAGTCTGGAATAAACTGGAGGAGTTGTATAAGAAGAAGACCATGGTTAACCGTCTGTACATCAAACAAAAACTGTACTCTTTCAAGATTCAAGAAGGAAAATCCATGGATGACCAGCTGGAGGAGTTTAGCAAACATCTAGATGATTTGGAAGGGATAGAAGCAAATGTGGAGGATGAAGACAAGGCCATCATCCTGTTGAATGCCCTACCAAAATGTTATGAACATCTCAAAGATGCCATGTTATATGGCAGAGAAACCAAAATTAGTCTTGCTGAGGTTCAAGCCGCATTAAGAGCAAAGAAGATGCAACATTCAAGTGGTTAAAAAGGGGATTTGCAGGCTGAAGGGTTGAGCATAAGGCCAGGAAATCATCCCAAGAAGAAGCAGTTTCCAGGAAATCAAAACAAGGGAAATCAGCAGTTGAAACCTAAGACAGCAGATGGAAAGGAAACAAGGAAATGTTTCCATTGCAAGAAACCGGGACATCTGAAGAAAAATTATTTTGAGTTCAAAAGAAAGCAAGCACAGAAAGGCCAAAGCACAAGCACTGCTGATTTGGCTCAAGCAGAAGAAAATTCTGATGTTTTGAACATAACAGATGTCAAGACTGATGATAAGTGGATTCTTGACTCTGGGCGTAGCTTTCATATGTGCCCAAATATTGAATGGTTTCATAATTCAAGCAATCAAGATCTGGAACTGTTATGCTGGGGAATGATCAAGCATGTCCTGTGGAAGGAATTGGCAGCATCAAGCTGAGGATGCATGATGGATCAGAAAAAAACCTAACAGAGGTAAGATACATCCCACTCCTCAAAAGAAACCTCATAAGTCTAGGCACTCTAGAAAACAAAGGTTGTGAGTTCAAATCTGAAAAAGGATCTCTGCATGTGTACAAAAACTCAAAACTAGTCATGAAAGGAATCAAGAAGTCTACTATTATTTGTTGGCAGAAACTGTGATAGGGGATACAAACAGTGTTATAAAGAATGATTCAGACATATGGCATAAAAGATTAGGTCATATGAGTGAAAAAGGTATGAATGCATTGCTAAAACAAAATCTTTTGCAAAGCAAGACCAGTTTTAAAATTGATTCATGTGAAGTGTGCATTCTAAGTAAATGTGTGAAGAAACCTTTTCCTGTTGGCAAGCATACTTCAAAGAAACCTTTGGACTATGCACACTCTGACTTGTGGGGACCCTCAAAGACTGAGACAATGGGAGGAGGAAGGTATTTTTTGAGTATAATTGATGATTATTCAAGGAAGGTTTGGATATACATACTCAAGAACAAATCAGATGCATTCACAAAATTCCAGGAATGGTGTGCTGAAGTAGAGACTGAGAAAGGGTCATCTTTGAAATGTCTCAGAACAGATAATGGGCTTGAGTTCCTCTCAGAAGAATTTTAGGAATTCTGAGAAGAAGGAATGAAGAGGCACAGGACTGTCCCTGGTCATCCTCAGCAAAATGGAGTTGCTGAGAGGATGAATAGAACAATCACAGAGAGGATCAGATGTCTGCTTCTGAGTTCAGGATTACAAAAGAAATTCTGGGGGGAAGCTGCAACAACAGCAGCATATCTAATAAATAGAAGTCCATCAACAACAAATGATTTTGTGACACCAGAAGAAAGGTGGAATGGAAACCCACCCAAGTATTCACACCTAAAGGTATTTGGATGTATGGCATATGCCCATATAAAGCAGGACAAGCTGGAGGCAAGATCCATAAAGTGCATAATGCTTGGATATCCCAAGGGGTTAAAGGTTATAGACTCTGGTGTATTGAGAATGAGATGAACAAAATCATTATCAGTAGAGATGTGACATTCGATGAATGCAAAATGCCAATGAAAAGGGAGCAACAGATTGAGCTCAACCATGAAGAGAATAGAATGCATACAGAAATGAAGCATGATGATGAAGAAGAAAACTATGACCAAGATGATTATAACACAGAAGATCCAAATAATGGATATGATGAGGAAGAAGATATCAGCCAATATCAACTTGTAAGGGATAGGCAGAGAAGGATAGTTAAACCATCTACTAGATATGGAAATGACTATCTTACTGCTTATGCCTTGACTGTAGCAGAAGAGACTGAATATTCTGAGCCCAGAACTTATAGAGAAGCCATAGAAAGCAAGGATAAAGAAAGCTGGATGGTTGCTATGAAGGAAGAGATGGATTCACTTGAGAAGAATGGAACTTGGATTCTGGTGAAAAGGCCAACAAATCAGAAACTAGTAAGCTGCAAATGGATTTATAAGAAAAAGGTGGAGTTTGTTGGAGTGGAGAAAATCAGATTCAAAGCCAGGTTGGTGGCCAGAGGCTTCACCCAGAAAGAAGGGATAGACTACAATGAGATTTTTTCTCCTGTAGTCAAACATTGCTCCATAAGAATACTGCTTGCTTTGGTTGCTCAAATGGATTTAAAGCTGGAGCAATTGAATGTAAATACATCTTTCCTACATGGAGAGCTTAAAGAGACTATCTTCATGACACAACCAGAAGGTTTCATACTTCCTGGAGATGAAGATAAGGCTTGTTTGTTGAAGAAATCTTTGTATGGTCTCAAACAAAGTTCAAGACAATGGTACATCAGATTTGACAGATGTATGAAGAAGATTGGCTATACCAAATCCAAGTATGATAATTGTGTATTCATGAAAAAGGCTGGACAGAAAATTGTTAGTTTCTTGTTGCTATATGTGGATGACATGCTTGTAGCAAGTCAAGATCAAGCTGAAATAGATATGCTGAAGGAAGATTTACAAAGTGAGTGACACATCGATTTCTAACCTAGTGTTCCACAAGTGTACGGATGCAGGTGTAGTAACGATTATCAAGGTCGATCCCACAAGGAATAGTTTTAGGTAGTTTGATACCTCAATACTCTAGGAATGTCCTAACTAGATACTAAATTGTAAAAGGTTGATTTAAACAAAAACTGAGGAATTTAACAAATAATTGGCAAACAAAAAGAACTAACAATCAATGAGAAAGGGTATCCTAGGGCTTCGATTTCAGGATATTATTTCAATGTTGAATATGATTAACCTATAGATTTACCAATTCTAGTGTTTATTAGACGGCACGACAATAATCTAATCCTTCTCTCGAAGCGATTAAACCGTTGATTAATTAAGCTAATTACCCTCTCGAGTCAATTAAACCTAATAACTCCCAAACGATCCTAAGCCACGGCCTACACAGTCATAGACAACTGCGCTCTATGTTCTAAGTCTGATAACGATTCCCTCCTCTCGAAGCGGAATTGCTAAACTAAATTATCAAATCTAGGTGATCAAGCTAAATTCAGTTATAAGCACAAACATAGAGATAAACACGTAAAGAACGGAATCAATAAATCAAACCATAAATCAAAATATTGTCATAATAATCCCTACTTTCTAACCCTAGGACACGAATAGCTTAGCTACTCATGCCTAGCAATAATCCAATACAAAATTCTACGAAAAACATTGTAAAAGAATAAAACTAAGAAAGAACGACTAAACCTGGATAAATCCGTCTCGATGATCTTTGTCTTCTTTGTCCTCCAAGACTCCTTCTAAGTTGAATGATGATGTAATTGATGTTCTTGATGTTCTCTCCCTGATTCCTAGAGCTTGGGGTCCTTTTTATAGAGTTGGGGACGAATCTTGGGGAAGATAGGATCAAAATCCTATTAAAATTAGGAAATTCTCGCAGAAAAGCCTTTCTGACACGGCCGTGTTGGCCTTACGACGCGGCCGCGTCCGCTTTTCCCGGGCAGATTTTTAGGTCTGACTTCCAAGCCATTTTTGAGGGTCTTCCGGTCGTTTTTGGGATTTGTCTATTTCAGGAAAAGTTGTAGCCCTTTGAATCAGATTTCTAACGCCACTAATTGAACCTCAATCGGAGTTGTAAATCTCAAGATATGGCCAAAATACTAGAGGTGTGTCAAGCTGACAGAAAACTTCACTTTCGGGACACATTCTGACGCGGCCGTGTTGTTTATTGATGCGGCCGTGTTGGTTGGCAGTGCGTTTTTACATGTTCTAGGCCACTTTTGACACGGCCGTGTCCATATTTGACGCGGCCGTGTTGGCCATTTGACTCCTTTAACTCCCTTTTCATCCGTTTTAACCCTATTTGACTTGTTTCCACTTCGAGCTTCATCCAAATGGAATAAAAATACCTAATTAACTTCAAAACAAGTCGAAACACGTCAAATGACCCAAATATTATTAATATAAATAAATGTCGATCAAATATGCACGTAAATGATATAAAATATGATCCTAAATCGACCTAAATACATGCATAAGTAACGTGTTATCAGTGAGTTTGAAATGAAACAGCTAGGAGAGGCTAGAAGAATACTTGGCAGGGATATTGTCAGAGATCAGCAGAAGGGATTATTATGCTTACAACAGAGGAGTTATATCTGCAAAGTGTTGAAGAAATTCAACATGGATGAGTCAAGACATGTGTCAACTCCTTTGGCTCAACATTTTAAGCTGTCTGAACAACATAAGCCAAGGGATGAGCAGGAGATTCATGAGATGAACAACATTCCATATTCCAATGCTGTTGGAAGTATTATGTATGTGATGGTGTGCACAAGACCAGACATATCACATGCTGTGAGTGTTGTCAGCAGGTATATGTCCAATCCAGGAAGGCAACACTGGGAAGCTCTAAAGTGGATAATGAGGTACTTGAGAGGTGCAGCAGCTTATGGGATAATGTTCAAAAGACGTGATGATTCATCAGAAGCTTTAAAGGGTTATGTGGATTCTGACTATGCAGCAAATTTGGATAATAGGAGATCACAATCAGGTTATGTTTTTACTTTGTTTGGTGCTGCAATCAGCTGGAGATCAATGTTACAGCCTGTAGTAGCATTGTCAACAACAGAAGCTGAATTTATGGCAATGACAGAGGCAGTGAAAGAAACAATCTGGTTGAGAGGGATTTTGTCTGAATTTGGAATTAAGCAGAAGTCAGTTAAGGTGTTGTGTGATTCTCAAGGTGCATTAAACTTAGTCAAGCATCAAGTTTTTTCATGACAAGTCTAAACACATAGATGTGAAGCTGCATTATGTGAGAGATATAATTGAAAGAGGAGATGTAGAAGTTCATAAGATATGCACAAAGGAGAATGCTGCAGATATGCTCACAAAAGCATTACCCTCTGAGAAGTTCAGATACTGCTTGGAATTGATCCAAGTAGTACAGTGTAGCTGATGTTTTGTCAAGGATTAAAACATGTCCAGAGTTTGGACATGAGTAGAGTGGGGAGAGTTCCATTTGAAGTTTTGGTTGAAAGAAGTATTGTATCTTCATGTGTAAAGTCAGGTGGAGATTTGTGATGAATAATGACTTAAACACATTCAGAATTAAGCTTAATCACTCGGAGAATCAGGTTCTGGAATTGGTTTTAAGCTCAAACAGGAAAATGGAAAATTCTGTTAAAAACGGTTACAACAGTATTTCACAACGGTTTTAGCTAAAACCGTTGTCTTTCAGTTTTGCATCCGTTTTGACAGTTTTTCTGTTAAGGTTTTCTGGAGCTGTTTGGATCAATTTATAAGGGATATCTTTCCCGGTTTCAAAGGTGATTAAGAGAGATCATTCTGGAGAGAACATTGCCTATCTAGAGAGAGAGAGAGAGGTGGATTGTAGTGAGAGAAACACGAGAGGAAATAGCTTGGTGTTAAGCTTGTTCTTGTGATTTGGTTTTTCCATTCAATCTTGTTCTTGAGTGATTGATCTTGTAATCTTGTACTGATTTTGATCATAGTGAAACATGGCATTCTCTTTTGCTCCGTGGATGTAGACTTCACATTCGAACCACGTAAAAACGTTGTGTGTTTGTTCACAATTTCTTATTTTCATTTCTTGTGATCATTTTATTATTTCATGTGATTCAATTGTTTCCACAACACGTATAATAAGTTATAATCAAGTGATTTCAAAAAGCAACAATATCTAGCTTCAAGTTTTGAGCCTAATCAACTTAATTTTAAGTAAAAGTTGGCAAACATCATTTAGCTTATATAATGTTAAAAGCTCAAAAGTACTTTTTTTTTTTAGATCATCAAAAGCACTTATTTTGTCCCCTCTAACCTCGATCATCTACTTTCTTTGCTATACACTTTCTCAAAATCCACGGGTTTATCCCTGAAGATGAAACCGTAACCTGATCATCTTCTTTTTGCGTAGTGCTTTTTTATCTATTTCTTTCAATTTCTCCTAATTGTAATTCGTTTTATTACTGCCCGCCTTAATTCCTCGTAATTATGTACGGTTTCCCACTACTCTCCATTTTTTTTTCATCTCACTACTAATCGTCCCAATTTCTTGTAATCGCATACTGTTTTTTATAATTTCTCTTGATTTCTCATAATTATTCAAACTTTCGCTACCTATCGTCCTCACTTCTTGTAATTGATTTTTTATTTCCACTATTTCTCTCGATTTCTCCCAATTTTTATCACTACTACCCACTCAACCTTTCGTAATTGGTCTGATGGGTATGGCCCATTAACTTCGGATCGGGTCGACACTCCGATCCGACCCAGCCCAGTAACTTAACCGGCCCAGAAGCATGCGTGGCCTAAAAGAGCGTGGCCCAACTGCGGCGTATCCCAAGATTCCAGGCCCACGATCTGCTCCCAACTTCCATGCAACGAAAAATAGGCGCAATTATAGGGAGTCAGTTAGGGTTTGGAATTGATGAGTATAAATAGGAGAATTGTTCTCAGGATTAGGGTTCGCATTTTGTATTCTGAAATTATTACGTGTAAACTCAAAGAGATAGTGAAAGAAACACCTCGGCAGGTGCTATTTTGAGCCCGTGGACGTAGATCTCCGGATCGAACCACGTACATCTTGTGTTTTTCCATATTTCTTGCATAGGTTTTCGTTGAGTTTCTTGGATACTGGATTGCGCTTTATCAATTGGCGCCGTCTGTGGGAACGTAAGTGATTGTGATATTGACATTGTATTTGATAAACTATGGTGACTACTCGCTTAAATCAGTCTCGCCAAGGTGATCAGATCAACCAAGATCCACCCGTGGATCAAATTTTGCCGCCGAGGCAATCGCCGATGCGGGATACATCTCATCAGCAGGGCAACCAAGGCCCGGTTGTGAATCCGGGCAACCAATTCTTACCTCTGCCCCCACAAGACATGCAAAACCCTAATCCCGCCGCCGCCCGGCCGCAGGTTAATATTCAGATAACTCCAGAATTACTCCAGGCTTTCCTACAAGAACATGCTCATGTTCTTCAAGACTGGGCGGCCAATCGCCTGAATCCTGAGGGACCTACCGAACATGCTACCAATCCCGCAGTGCATCCACATCGTCAGCACTCGAACGATCGACAAGACCCAGTGCACCGCGGGCGTCAGGATCGGCGACGGGAGCGACCCGGTTCTCCCGAGGACCATGGGAGTTCTAATGGGTCAAGACAGCGCAACGACGAACCTGCAGATGCCGATCGCCGCCGTCCACTTAACGCGGCTAAAAGAGTTCGTTATGCCAATCCTCATACCCTAGATCTTCAGGAGTATGAGCGAGTCCAACGCAATGTCGAGCTAGACAGAATCCTAGGCCTTGATGCCAATGGGGACATTATCACACCGTTCTCTCAAGAAATCATGGCCACCTCCCTTCCCGAAGGGTTCAAAAGGCCTGCCATACCACCTTACGATGGCACGGGAGATCCAGCAAATTTTCTTGGAGCTTTCAGGCACAACATGCTTAGCCGCGATCATACTACCTCTCTTCACTACTGTAAGATTTTCCCTGAGTATCTTCAGGACGAGGCTCGGGTTTGGTTTGATTCTCTCCCTCATAATAGCATATCCTCTTTTAGAGAACTTGCCGAACACTTTTGGGCGTGTTTCGAAGCACGTGCCAAGCCCATGGCCACTTTGGCCGATCTCATGAATATGGAACAACGGGACGGCGACACCGTTACCCAATTCCTTGACCGCTTTACAACGGAGAGTCTTAAGGTAGGAAGCTGTTCGGATGATGTTATCATCAATGCATTCATGAATGGTCTCCGTCCTGGACCACTCTACACCGAGTTGGTTCGTAATCCACCGGTCACAACCCGAGCACTGTTTAATACTGTGTGCAGATATGCTAAGGCCGAGGAGCAAACTCGTTGGAAGCGTGAGAAACATGCTAGTAAGCGGCAGTCCGATAGGGCACAGGTTGGGCCTAGCACACGACCTAGTGCCTTTTCTCGTCTGAATCAGGGGCGTTCAGAATCTCGAGGGGATATTCCACAATTCACCCCGCTGACAAAATCGCGAGCTGAAATTCTTTCTGTTCACAAGAATGATTTACGGCCCTGTCCGCGGATGACTGCCCCGCCTGAAAAGCGAAACCGCGGAAAGTGGTGTGCGTACCACCGTGATCATGGGCACGAGACGGAAGAGTGCCGAGAGCTCAGCAAGGAAATTGAGGATTGTTTAAGGAAAGGTCTCTTGCGATAATATATTGCGCGGACCGATGACAAGCCTCGGACAAATCAGAATGGGGGTTCGTCCCACAACCGCGGAGGTTATCATGACCGGGGTTCGCAACAAAATCGGCCGCCGTGGCAGAATAATCGGCCGGGGTCTAACAATTATGCACGGCAAGACCTTGGCAATCGTCAACAACCTCGTTTTTTGCCACCACCCCCTCCTCCGGGAGGACCCGGAGACAATGCACCTACTCACGTCATAAACGTGATATATGGGGCTCTCCCCACTGGGGCTTCGCGAAATGCCTTGAAGGCAGAGGCTCGCCGTCCTCCTCCCGAGGAGCCACGTCATAAGCGCCTCCATCAATCCGAAACTGTTAGTTTCACAGATAGAGACCCGGTTCCAGAGATTACACCCCATACTGACGCCATCGTCATCGACATGGCTGTAGCCAATGTTACAATAAAGCGAGTCTTCGTAGACAATGGAGCCGCAGTGAGTGTTATATTCGCCGACTGTTTCCAAAAAATGGGAATTCCTCGGGATCAACTTCGGTTGGCCCCCGGGCCATTGCAGACATTCACCCAGGGTGAAGTCCAGCCAGAAGGCGTCATCACTCTCCCGGTGTCTCTGGGAACTTATCCGGCTATAAAAACCATTTTTGTGGATTTTTACGTGGTTAATTCCCCGTCCCCGCATAATATGATTTTGGGTCGGGATTGGCTTACTCCCGCCAAAGCCATATGCTCCACATACCACCTCGCGCTAAAATTCCCCACGTCCCACGGTGAAGTGGCTATCCGCGGCAGTTAGCGGGTCTCTAAAGAGTGCATGTACGTCGCACTCAAAAAGGCAACCAAGGCTCCTCCCAAACAACAACTTCAGGTGGCTTCATCAGCTTTTGAACCCCATTTATGTACATCCTTAGGGGATACCACTGTCCAGGTGCTGCTCGATCCATCCAAGCCTGAACAAACAGTAACTGTCGGTGCCGTGGATGTGCCGTGGTTACATCATGCCATAATCCAGACCTTGCGAGAGTATTCCGATGTCTTTGCATGGTCCCCTTTGGATATGCCCGGGGTCTCTCCTGATGTAATAACCCCCAAACTGAACATCGATCCCAGCGTTAAACCTATACAGCAAAAACAAAGGAAATTCGCTCCGGAGCGAAATGCAGCCATTCGAATCGAGGTACAGCAACTTTTAGATGCAGATATCTTGTTCGAAGTGTATTACCCTTCTTGGTTGTCCAATCCAGTGATGGTATTAAAGTCCAGCGGGGCATGGCGGATGTGTGTCTATTTTTCCGATCTCAATAAGCATTGTCCGAAAGGACTGTTATCCTCTGCCCTCCATCGACCAAAAAGCCGAAGCCATTACTGGGCATGTGGCGCTTTGTTTCTTGGACTTGTATAAGGGATACCATCAAATCTTCATGGATCGTCAGGATGCCCTCAAAACGGCATTTATCACTGATTTTGGGTGTTTTGCTTTTAAGAAAATGCCCTTCGGGCTCAAGAACGCGGGGGCCACATATCAACGTCTCATGGACCGCGTGTTTCGCGATCAAATTGGCCGCAATGTTGAGGTTTACGTTGATGATCTAGTCATCAAAAGCGCCTCACATTCTTCATGTGTGCAAGACATTGTTGAAACGTTGCGTACTCTGCGGCGTTACAATTTGCGACTTAATCCGGCGAAATGTACCTTCGGCGTTGGTTCCGGAAAGTTCCTCGGGTATATGATTTCGCAGCATGGCCTTCAGGCCAATCCAGCCAAGCTTCGGGATCTGTTAGATCTGCAACCACCGAAGACGTTCAAAGACGTTCAACGCCTCACGGGTGGTTTGGCGGCCTTAAACCGTTTTTTGTCTAAAGCAGCAGAGCGACAACTCCCCTTCTTCAAAATTTTGAGACAGGCAAAGTCATTTGAGTGGACTCCGCAGTGCACCGAGGCTTTCGAGGCCTTAAAGCGTCATATACAGCAACTGCCCACTCTATCAGTTCCTCTCTCCGGAGAGCCGCTCTATATATATTTGGCTTCTACTGAGGAAGCCATTAGCGCCGCTCTTGTGCGAGAAGTCAATGGTGTTCAACATCCGGTGTATTTTGCAAGCCGAGTACTTCACGAGGCGGAGACACGGTACTCCATGTTGGAAAAAACAGTACTCGCACTTGTCATGGCAGCTCGGCGCTTGCGGCCATACTTCCAAGGGCGCGAAATACGGGTTCTGACCAATCATCCCATCCGTCAGATTCTTGTCAAGCCCGAGATGTCAGGGCGCCTCGCCAAGTGGGCTGTCGAATTAGGAGAGTATGACATTCATTTTCTTCCCCGCCGAGCTATCAAGGGTCAAGCACTTGCAGACTTTTTGGCTGAAACCCCAGGGGATAATCATGAATCTTCTGCAGACAATGGTACTCACCACCCTGCTACCCTTGAACCCGCACCTCGTAAGTGGCAATTATATGTGGATGGTGCATCCACAACTCGCGGAAGTGGTGCCGGGGTGCTTCTCATTGACCCCGAGGGAGTTGAAGTTAAGAATGTTGTTCGATTCAAGTTTAAGGTGACCAATAATGAGGCAGAATACGAGGCAGTTCTCGCTGGGCTCCGGCTCGCTCAATCCTTAGCTATCCATCATCTTGAGCTCTTCACGGACTCCGAGGTTGTGTCCAAGCAAATCCAGGGTACTTATGTCGCTAAGGATGAAACGATGATCAGGTATCGCGCTTTAACACTCAAACTTATGTTAACTTTTGATACGGTTGTTATCCAGAAAATACCACGCACTCAGAATGCCAAAGCCGACGCGCTCAGTAAATTAGCCTCCGCGGTTCGCACTAATGTATCTCCGGATATTATGGTCGAAGATATATTTCATCCGGCGATTCATGAGGCAACGGTCTCGGTATTGATAGATAGTGATCCGAGTTGGATGACTCCTATTGTTCAGTATCTCCGGGATGGAACTTTGCCTAATGACAGGCTGCGAGCTCGGCAGATAGTCCTTAAGGCACCCAAGTACTCATTCCATGATGGGATTTTGTATCGGCGGTCGTACTTACAACCGAATCTCCGGTGCCTTGCTCCGGCCCAGGCCGATCAGGTTCTTCGGGAAGTGCTCGAAGGGGCTTGCGCCAGTCACATCGGCTCACGGACGTTGGCCAAGAAAATTCTTTGATGGGGGTATTATTGGCCAACCTTATTTAACGATGCCCACGATTTGGTGACCAAGTGCAGCAAGTGTCAACTGCACTCTCGTGTGAAGCATCTGCCACAAACCGAGCTCACTGGAATTCAGAGTGCGTGGCCATTTATCCAATGGGGAATCGATATTGTCGGCCCGTTCCCAGTCGCTCCGGGGGGATTGAAATTTCTGGTTGTCGCAGTAGATTACTTCACTAAGTGGGTAGAAGCCGAACCTCTTACTGCCATCACTGGTCAAAACATATTGAAGTTCGTCTGGCGAAATATTATATGTCGCTTTGGCATACCGAGCACTATTATTTCGGATAACGGCAAACAGTTTGCCAATGATCCCTTTCGAACATGGTGCGAGGAGCTCCATATTAAACAAATTTTCACCTCGGTGGCTCACCCTCAAGCCAATGGTCAGGTGGAAGTCACTAACCGTACTCTCCTTGCAGGTATGAAGAAACGTCTGGATCGTGCTAAAGGTCTTTGGGCCGAAAATCTTCCGCATGTCCTATGGTCTTATCGCACAACGCCACATACCGCTACCGGGGAGACCCCCTACAGTCTGACCTATGGCTCCGAAGCTGTGATCCCAGCGGAAATCAGCATACCGAGCCCCCGACTCGTAACTTTGACTCCCGAGGATAATAACGAAGCTCTTCGTACAAATTTGGATGAGCTCGAATATCGTCGTGATCAATCGTTCATCCAGCAGGCCAAGTGTAAACAGCGTGCAGCTCAGTATCATCACCTCCGGGTTCGAGGCACTCAGTTCAATGTCGGGGACCTAGTACTCCGACTCAATTCAGCCAGCAAAGCCGCCCCCGAGGGGAAATTACATGTTTCTTGGGAAGGTCCCTATCGCATCGTTGCTGTACACGATTCCGGATCCTACCAGTTAGAGCATCTCGATGGAACCCCAATTCCCTGAAGCTGGCATGTTACCAACTTAAGACGCTTCTATCTGTGAACACCAAATGACAAGTATCATCCTCATCTTTATGCTTATTGTACACTTCTTTTACGTTGTTATCTCTCTTTGTATCCTTTAATTTGCTCCGGCACTCATCATTGAATAAATATTCTTTGTTTATGCATCTTGCTGTGTTTTCTTCTACGTTACGGGGACGCCCTAACGCAGTCGTATTATTATTATTCGTCTCCGGACAATTAAATCTCTCCCTCGGTCCGTCCAGGGAGATTCACGTTTCGTCCCCGGACTCGTATCACTCTCTCGCCCGTTTAACCGGAGAGGTGTTTACTCCCGCCCGATCCGTCCGGGGAGATTTAAATTGGCGCTGTCCATATCGTGTTCCCGAACACCCGTTAAAACAATTATTACTTCTGGTTAATAACTCGTTGTTTTCCTTAACACAACTATGCACACCAAAACGGTTTATTACATTTTTTCGATTAAATGCCAAAAGGTTCTTTACATAAGCCTTAAAAAAAAAGAAAACAAACAAACAAAAAAGTAGAGATTTTTCTTTACAATTATCTACGGCCTCCGAGCCAGTATTCGGCGCTCCGGCGTTGAGGTCTATTCCTGGACCTACGCCGTGTCCTCCGGGATCTTGTCGTTCCTCGGCCTTGGGCTCCAGCTCCTTCCCCTACGCGGGCCCCCCGACGTCGTGGACTCGTCCTTGCCGCTTGTCTGGGGGTTTCGTCTCTTGTGCGAGCCCGACTACTTGGCTGCGGGGTAGACCTCGGAGTTTGGGCCCATTGCACAGGATCCCATTCCTCGGGGGCCATTACTTCGATTTCTTTGGCCAGCTCTTCGACTACCTCTTCGGCGACAACAGTGGGCTCTTCTTCAATCGTAGTCACTGGAACTGGCTCTCGAATAATAATTCCTTTGCTCTTTCCCGCTGGCTTCTTTTTACCCTTCCGGGGGGTTTTCGAAGTACCTTGGCTCCGGCTAGAACTCGCAATGAATTCCTCGGCAGAGGGCCGCCATCTGCCACGGCCTTTCAATCCTTCATACATGCTGAGGAGTAACTCCAACACCTCTCGCTTTCTTACAAGCTCCGAGGACTCGGCTGGGCCCTTCGCCATAAGTGCTGAAATTTCATTCTGAATCTCTACGACCCGCGCCTCAACTTCCTCAAATGTCAGTAAGCCGAACTCGGTCAGTATCCGGTCATACTCCCTTTGATGGATGAGGACTCGGTCCAGTTCAGCAACTTTCGCCAGATACTTCAACTCCTGGTCCCAGGCTTTCTCCTCGGCCTCCTTCGCCCTTCTCTCCGCAGCGGCCACCTGCTTTTCTAGCTTCGGCACTACTTGCATTTGCAAGTTATTCTTCTCTCCGCGGAACCACTCTAATGATTGCATGAGCTTCTTTATGGTGTCGTGCAATTCCGCGGTATTCTGAACAGATAACGGAATTAACAAGAAAGATCAATCTCAAGCACACAATGAACGACAACTCAGTTAATCAACGCAATTTCTATTCAAAACAATCAGTTTACATAATCCATGGTCCGGTTCAGGGGATTTACATTTACTCCTACAATCTAATACATCAAATCTGAGGGGAACGACTGACCTCCTCCTCGGTCCCCTCGGCCTCTTCAGGTACCTCCTCCTGTCGACCTTCAGCCGCTCTTGCCTCCTCCTCTACGACAACTGCGTCGGCTTCTATGCGGGCGGGGGATTCCTTGTCTCGGGGCTCGGAGATAAGCTCACCCCGGCGGAATGCCAGGAATTCCTGGTCCTGGTCCACCTCACAGTTGGCAATCTCCTCGGCCTTCAGAATTTGTCTCTTCTCTGCTAAAGCCTTCAACAGAGGCCACTCCGGCAGATGCGCTAACGCTGTGTAGTAGGCCTTCTCCACCCCGGCCACGGCATCATAGTCGTACCCGAATTCTGGACGATATACATCCACATTCGGGTAGACTTCCTTGATCTGCTCCAGCAACACAGATCGCGTGGCCTTGTCCCCGATTGCAACGAAGTTAGTCTGAAAGTCAAGAAACGTGCTTGTTTGGAACAGTTTCTCGGCAAACGCTTTCAGCATCGCTTCTTGACCTTCGACTTTGCAGTTTCCCGAGCCTCCATTTCTGCCCGCAGTTGCATTATTTCCCCCCGAAGGACCCCGGTTTCCGCTTCCACTCCGCGCAGACGCGCCACTTCATTTTCCACCAAAGTTGCCCTCTTACGCGCTTCGGCCAGGTCTTCTGTCAGCCTGTCATTGCGCGTCCGCAGGTCTCTAGCCACATCGGCTAGCTCCTCCTTGGCTTTCTTCTCGCTCTTACGGCCGAGTTCCAAGATTCCTCGCGCCAAGCGCAGAAGCTCCTCAGCGTCAGCCCCCTCTAACCCCAGCAGACTGGAGGGCCCTTGCTCCTTCAACTGCTACAAAAAGCAGAACACAGAAATCAATACTGGTGAGCACACACTTCATTTGCGTAAACAGTAACTAACAGGACGTTTTAGATTTACCTCAACACTCCCCCCTGTTCGGAGTCTTTTTGTTGTTGCGGGCGGTGTCCCGGATGGCTCCGGCCTCTTCTTGGCTCCGGGGGTGGGCTCCGCCACCACTACCCGCTCCTCAGACCCAACGATGGGTCTCGCACTAGGTGACATCTTCCCCCGGGGAGACACCTCAGCAGCTTTCCCCTTCTTCTTGGCTGCTGCAGCCACTGTGGGACTTCCTGCTGGTTCCTTCCCGAAGCGTCCCACTGCATACAGAAATTCGGGTTAGTCCTGCACAAGACAACAATTTCTAAACAAGTATGAGAACTCCTACCCTCCTCGGCAACCCCGGCTCCCAACTCTGGACCCTGGGTGGACATCCCAACCGCATCACCCGAATAATATGGGCTTAGTCCAGCCTCCTCCAGCTCTTCCTCCGAACACAGGGTCTTGAAGGTCCCCACAGCCCGGAATATCTCCACAACCTCGGCGTCCGGGTCCCCCACCGGGGCAGTATCTAGCACCTCCTCCTGACTCCACCTCGGGAGGGCCACCCCAGTCTTCACAAAGATGAACTTCTCCTTCCACCCCTCAACCTTACTGGGGTTTTGTACCTTGAAGCCACCTCGTGCTCGGGGACTGAAGGAGTACCACCCCTTGGACTTCCCGAAGGCTTTTAGTTGATAAAAATACCTAAATAGCTCTACAGTTGGTTCCACTCCGGAGTTCTTGCACACTACGGTGAATCCGACTACTTGCCTAATCGCGTTCGGCGCTAATTGGCTCAAGGCGATGTTATAATATCTCAGTAGCCGGATAACTATGTCCCAAAGGGGAAATCTCCAACCTATTTTTAACGGATCTATATATACACCAATGAAACCCTGCGGGGGGCAACAGGCTCTATCACCGGAGTCCGGCACTATATACTCTAAATTAAATGAGAAATAGAAGGAGGGGATTAAGGCCTCTAGCTGCACTCGCGTCATCCGCGATGCTACATCGGACACTTCAAGGTCCTCCTCCGCACATTCATAAAAACCGACCATCCTAATGTTGGTTTCCATGCCGTCGGCCCTTTCTACTGTCCTAATCTCACTCCTCTCCGGAATAACGTATCGAATGGGTGGCACATCTAACGGAGCGCTCTGAGTCCCTACTTCTTGTACAGAAGAAGAAGATGAAGAAGAAGGCATACTTACTTGGTTTAAGTTTGAGAAGTTTTGATTTGAGATGAATCTCAGGCGCACAGAATTCTCCTTTTTTCCCGCTTTCTAAAACTGACAAATCGCAATGAAGAAGATGAAGTATACTGTGCCATTATCCCAAATATATACTCAGAGAACCAACGGCCCTGATACGGCCTATTCAAATTCAGCGATTGAGATTTGGACGTGCTAATCACGCGCCTTACGGTTCCCAAGGCGCGTGGGGAACAAGTTCATTGGAAATTGCAGAGCGTGTCACTTTACATCCCTCTCTCTCATGATGGCGCCGCCAATCACATCAACCTCATCCTTGCCCAGGAAGATTTGGGAAGCACCCCGGTGCCTCCTTCACCTCAGCCAGACTGTTGTTTTCTTTCGCCACACTTTGTTGCCTTCGGGGTGTTCGGGCCCTCGCTATCACCTCGGGGATGTTCAGCCTAGTTTGGTTCGGCCCCCGCGGACTATACCACGGATCAACTCCGGCTCCGGAAATTCTCGGCTTCCCAAAAATACTTCGGCTCACACGTAACCGCGGCTCATCTTGTTGGCGACTCCACCCCGGTCATAACCGAAGCTCCTTCCTCGCTCCGGCTGGGGGGGGGCATCTGATGGGTATGGCCCATTAACTTCGGATCGGGTCGACACTCCGATCCGACCCAGCCCAGTAACTTAACCGGCCCAGAAGCATGCGTGGCCTAAAAGAGCGTGGCCCAACTGCGGCGTATCCCAAGATTCCAGGCCCACGATCTGCTCCCAACTTCCATGCAACGGAAAATAGGCGCAATTATAGGGAGTCAGTTAGGGTTTGGAATTGATGAGTATAAATAGGAGAATTGTTCTCAGGATTAGGGTTCGCATTTTGTATTCAGAAATTATTACGTGTAAACTCAAAGAGATAGTGAAAGAAACACCTCGGCAGGTGCTATTTTGAGCCCGTGGACGTAGATCTCCGGATCGAACCACGTACATCTTGTGTTTTTCCGTATTTCTTGCATAGGTTTTCGTTGAGTTTCTTGGATACCGGATTGCGCTTTATCAGTGCCCTTTTTCACTATTTATTCTGATTTCTCCTAATTATTTTTTTTTGTTTCACTATTATTCGCCCTAATTTCTCGTATGCATATTATTTTTTCATTATTTCTCTCTATTTCTCCTAAGTGTACTTCGTATCATTACTAATTTTCACGATTTCTCGTAATTCCATTGTTTTCCATATTTTCCTCCATATTTCACCTAATTATTCTTCGTTTCACTACTAATCGTTCCGATCATTGAGAATTGTTTACCATTTTTGCTATTTTTCTTGAACTCTTCTAATTGTTCTTCGTTACACTACTAATTATCCCGAACTCTTGTATTGTATATCGTTTTTCACCACTCGTTCCAATTTCTCCTAGTTATTCGTTTCACTATTATTCCTCCAAATTTCTCGTAAGTATGTATTTTTTCCACTATTTCACCTGATTTTCCCTAATTGTTATCTGTTTCACTATAAATCGTCTCGATTTCTCGTAAGTGTATATCGTTTTCCACTATTCAGCCCAATTTTCCTCATTGTTCTTCATTTCACTACTATCCGTCCTGATTTATCGCAATTCCTTATTGTTTTCCATTATTTCTCATGATCTTTCCTAATTGTAATTCGTTTCACTTCTATACATTCCGATTTCTCGTAATTATGTACTATTTTTACTATGTCTCTCTATTTCTCCTAATTGTTATCCTTTTCACAACTAATAGTCTCAATTTTACGTAATTGTGTATGGTTTTTCACTATTCCCCCCGATTTCTCCTAGTTGTTTCGATTCATTACTAAATCTTTTTGATTTATTGTAACTGCTTACTATTTTTCTCTACTTATTATGATTTTTCCTAGTTGTTGTTCGTTTCACTATTATCCGTCTCGATCTTTCGTAATTACATGTAGTTTTCATTAATTCTCCTAATTGTTTTTTGTTTTACTACTAATCTTCTCGATTTTGATAATTATGTATTGTTTCCCACTATTTCTCTCTTTCTCCTAATCGTTCAAACTTTCATTTCCATCCCGATTTTCTGTAATTGCGTACCGTTTTCCACTATTTCTCCCAATCTCTCCTAATAATTATTCATTCCACTACTAATCCCCTCGATTCTCGTAATTGCATATCGTTTCCCATCCTTTCTCCTAATTTTGCTAATTGTTCTTTGATTTATTACATTAGTCTCAAGTCCTCATGCTCGCATACCTCTTTCCACTGATTCTTCCTATTTCTCCTAAGTGTTATTTGTTTCCCTACCATCATTCCCCATTTTTTGGTATTACATACCCTTTTCCACAATTTCTCGTAATTGTTCTTGTTAGAAACTGGTACTCACAAGGTGTTTTGTTGGAATTTTTTTTTCATATCATTTTGTTGTAATGAACCGGGAAACAGGCATACCACTAGCTCGAGGCCTCTCTAAAGATGTGTCTACCACATTCGAACTCCATCCTATTACCTCCAATCGCCATCGAAATTTGCTGCTCTTGTTGTCCACACGTCTACAGTCAATTGGCATGCTCATTTGGGCCACCCATCTATGAAGACGAGTTCTTTTTAATTTCTAAATATAAACTTCCAGTATCGAATAAGTCCACTATTTTGGACATGGATTGTGTTTCTTGCAATATTTGCAAGTCCATAAACTTCCATTCAATACTTTGTCATTTGTTGCTACTCATCCTTTGGAGTTTATTTATGCTGATATGGTTAATCATTTTAGTCGATATAGTTGGATTTTTCCTCTGCAGTCTAAGTCCTAGGTTGCACAGATTTTTTTTTCACAATTTCAGACTCTAGCGAGAAACAATTTAATAACTTGATCAAATTTTTTTACTCCTATAATGGTGGGGAGTTAATTGCCTTAAAGACGTTATCTTGTTGAAAACAGAATAAACTGGCTAAGCACAACACCACACGCCACAACAAAATGGCTTCGTTGAGCGCCAGAATCATCATATTCTCGAAGTTGGACGGGCTCTCCTTCATTATTACGGTCTCCTTTATAAACTTTAGTAATTTAGGATCCAAATTACAGTGTATCTCATCAATAGATTGCCTACACAAAAATCTTAAGGGAAAAGGTCCATTTGCCATTTTGTTCAAGAAGGATCCTAATTACTTAAAATTACGAGCGATTCGATGCATATGCTTTTCGTGGTTACGCCCATACTTTTCTCAGAAGTTATTCTTCCCGTCTGAACCGTGCATATTTGTCGCTTCACTTTGGCCTATTATTGTGTCTGTCTTCCACATTTTCGGTGCTTACTCTGATTCCAATTCTGGTGGAGATGCGCGTGATGGCTAACGAACCTCCACACACTCTTTTTTCCGTGGACCCGATCCAATTTTCTGGAGTTCTCGCAAATAGAGTGGTGTTACCTGCTCGTCCATAAAAGCAGAGTATTTAGCCCTAACTTTGCTTCATTTGAAGTCTGTTGTATTATCCATATGTTCCGAGATGTTGGCATCTCTACGACCTCCATTCCTCCGGTTCTTGGTGATAACATGGGTGCAACTCGCTTAGCGGTCCAGCCCGTTCACTACTCTCTCATTGTAACACCCCGAATTATTATTTTACGGGTATTATTAATATTATTAATATTTCTATTATTTATTAGGCCCAACATGCATCATACATATTTTATGCGGGTCAAGTCAAGTTATTTGGGTCCAGATTGAGCCCAAATCATAATTCATGTTTATCCATAAAAAGGTTGTCAGTTATTACGTATCTTGACCAGATACATATATATATATATATATATATATATATATATATATATATATATCTCCACTAGATACTCCCCTAACTGATATCTAAAAGAAAAGCACTTTTCCTATGGGGCTTTTGACTAATTCCCAATAGGAAAATAATCTGTAAAATACCACTTTCATAATACGCTCTCCGTAAAAAAAAAAAAAAAATGAAAACCATTCCCTTTCACAAACAGCCGCCACCCCAATTTCACCTTCACCAGTAGTAGACGATTGATTTTTCCGGAGGTAAATCAAAATTCTTCTTTTTCGTCGGTTGATTTAATAAATTCTCCTTCTTCGTTTTGATTTAATGAATCAATAGGAAACGTGAATCGAATTAATTTAATTGATTTGAGTTAGGATGATAAAGGGATTGACTTCTGTTCTTTTCGTGCGTGAACAGTCGTGTATTTGATTAAATAATGGAATTTGGGTCATGTATACATATGTGCTTGTGAAATGTGTACATATATATATATATATATATATATATATATATATATAAAGTGCAGTGTGTGTGTTATATATATTATGATATGAGTGTGTTGTATTTATTTGTGTGCGTTCGGTGGTGTGTTTGTGTGTGTGTGTTCTGTGATGAGTTGGTGTGCGTGTGTTAATAGAGGGGTGTTTGCGTGTGTTATGGGGTACCACATGTAGGGTAGTAAATGTAGAAAAAGAGATTTATTTTCCCTTGTCCAAATTCTCTTTTTAGCAGAATCTTTACATCATTTACCAAGCTTTGAAAGTTACCAATATACAAGCTTATACCCTTTCGTGCCAATACTTTATCCAATTTCGATTTTTCTAATTAGGATCTCTTTTCCTATATTAATTAAGATGTACTATGTATTAATTAGGTATGTCTGGTCAAGAGTACGTGACTAAGCCGTAATCGCACGACATTCAATCATTCAACTACTAAGGTGGGGTTTTCTTTTAATGTTTGCTTTAATTAAATATGACACTTGTTTTGTTTAATATGATACTATGGTGATTTTATGATATGTGATTCAAATTTATTTGATCCGTTTATGCAATGGCCTAAAGGCATATGGTGATATGATGTTATGGTGATACATGCTATGGTGACATTATGATGATACTTATGGTAATTTGCTCATATTTAAAAATGCTTGCTTGTATTTAATTTTAGCAAACTGAAACCCCACGAGCTGGATGTAGCTCACCCCCTTTATAAAAACCCCCTTTCAGGTTGATGGAGCTGTGTGTGAAGGCGGGAGAGGGATGTGAAGGCATATAAATAGGTACTATATATCTATTATAAATAGGTACTACATATCTATTATTATACACACGTGAAAACACTATTACAGTAGTTGAGGTTTTATTTAAAAAAAAATACTTATGATTAATTCAGAAGTAATATGTATAACAACTTACTTCCGCCAATATATATATTAAGATCTTATATATGAAGTTTTTTAAACAATTACCATGACATTATATACATGGTTTCTATTTAATGAGCGGTCATGATTTACCAAAGTAGTTGTTAGATGTTGCTAGTGAAAAATTATCTGGAATACTATATTGAATGTATTTCTAGTAAAAATATTTTATTTATAATTTATGTTAACTCTTAAGTTAAATTAGTTAAATTGATTCCGCACAATTATGAAAGTATTGTTTATATAAATTTTGAAAAGTTTTGGAAATAATATGACTTTATTCTTTGAAGCATATCAATAATTATATTTTTATCAAAATTATAACAGCCTTAGTTTTAAATTATGTGTTTCTAAAGATAAATGTTTTTATTATCCTTTTTTAAAAGTAAAGTTTTATTGTTATTTATAAAAAAGAAAAAAAAAAGGGACTTGCCTATGAAAATCCGGGCTGCTACACACATGAAGCACATTGCTATTAACCTACATTTTGTCCGTGATCTTTCCACCAAAGGCTTGTTGAATGTCTCATATGTTAACACCGTCGACCAACTTATTGTTTTGCTCACTACCTCAAATCCATTTTGAAGCCTTGAGATCTAAAATTTCTATCGCTGACGACACATTAATTTTGCGGGGACGTATCAAGGATCCTTCTAGGGGATTACTTTAGCAAGAGTTTTGGGATACGTTTTACTAAAATATTATCTTACCATATATTGTTAATCTCTATTGTAGTATACAAGCGATGTACAACATCAATGTAATTATAAAAATATCAATACAATACTTTCTATAAATTCTAGAAAGAAATTGTATTTTTGGAAGGATTAAATTTATTAACCTATTTTGTGAAGATAAATATTATTTACTTTAGTTTTGCTTTTTCCTTTTATCATAATAAGGCTAACAAAGTTTGTGTCAACAACTATTTTGCTATGAAACAAAACTTGTATTATACAAAGTTTCTCCAGCATATCTCCAAAAGAGAGTCCACATCATATGCAATTATCAACAAACTCTTTAACCATGCTACAATTAAATCTATCGACATAATGTAAATATTCACCCCAACTACGAATAATCAGTTTAACGTACATACTTGTGAATCCTAACCTCAACATTAATCTTCTCAGGAAGACCCACTCCACTCTATCATACGCCTTACTCATATCGAGTTTCAACACACAAAAAGTCGTCTTCGTATGCCGATTGCATCTCAACCAATGCATGCATTCAAACCCAATCAACACATTCTTAGTAATAGACATGCCTTGTATAAATGCACTCTGATGAGGGTCAACCACCTGGGCTAAGATTGGCTCTAATCCTTTCGAAATGACCCGAGAGACAATCTTAGCCAGTGTAATGCAAAGGCTAATAGGTCGATACTCCTTCAAAGTTTGTGGTTGCACGACCTTTGGTATCAGCGTAACCAGTATTTGATTCCAATCTAGCAGATCAGCTCCATCATTCAGATCCCAAGCACCAACGAAATGCCACGTTATTTTGGAACAAAATAGCAATAAAGCCATCTGGCCCAGGGGCTTTTGATGGATGCATGTCAAACAAATCCTTCTTCACCTCCACTCTCGAATATGGCACCATAAGTTTCCCCTTCAAGTCACTCGTAACTGCCGGTTTTACAAACTCCAAAGCCTCAGTGATAACCTCATCCGTTAGAGACGACGACGCAAAGAGATCCAAATAGTATTGGACAATAATTTTCCCCATAACACCTATTGATTCATGCCTCACGAATTCGATGTTTGGGATTCGAGAACCGCTCATTAACCCACATTTGCAAGAAACACTGCACCCTGCCCATACGGTCTAGGACAGTCGAATGAGTATCTCCTTGGACCAAGCCACCTCCATCTCCGGCAAACAATCATCCTCACACAACCACTTATGTTCAAATATAAAACGTCGGGATGACAGGATAACCACTCCACCTAAACTATCCCCTAACTACAAGCATATCGGCCTATGATCGGATCCCTAGGAGTTAAAATTCATCATAGTTGCAGTAGGAAACAAAAAATGCCATTTCTGATTAGCAACAACATGATCCAACCTTTCTAGAACAATACCACCTCCACAAAAACCTCTGCACCAAGTGAAAGAAATCACCTGAACAATTAAGGTCATGCACATCCACCTCATCCAGAACACCCTAAAAAACATCCATTCAGGAAATTGGATGAGAAACCCCCAGTCCCCGAATCATACAAAATCTCATTAAAGTCCCCACCAATCAACCACGATAAATCCAAAAGATCATCCAACAAAGCCAATCGTCTCAATAAGAACCAAGACTGTACACGTAAATGAGATATAGGATTCCCATAGAAACCTAGAAACCTCTAAGAATAAGATTTAGAATAAATCTTACAATCAATATGACATTTGGAAAAAAGACAAAATAGAAACATTGACACTCCTACTCCAAAATAAAATAAGACCACCACTATGACCCTCAGGGCCAACACAGAACAAACCTATTTAAAAAGAAATTTCCACATAACATATAGAGCTCTGCTACCCTTAGACTCAGAAATAAATAAAATAGTTGAGTCCTTGTCACCAATTAACTACTGCGAATTTCGGAATGCACGCTGGTTCCCAAGTCCCCGTGCATTCCACACTATTCAATTCATTGGGATAGACGGGTATGGGATTCACCAACCACTGCCTCTATAAGATGTCCATCATCAGCTAATACCACCATCTTTTTTTTTTATTTCCCAGCAACCACCTTCTCAACATCCTCCAATCTCTGCTTCAGTATTGGCAAAGCCGCAGTCGGCCCCACAACACCACCATCCTCTCGTCCTTTCTTGCGAATAATGCCCCGAGGACGGCCTCGAGGCTTCTTAACTTGAATCGGCGCACCACCATCACCCAAATCATGACTTAGGCAGTCTACAAATGTAGCCACCGTGACCGTATCTCCACCACGAATCGAATGCGTAGACTGCACACCACCCCGTAACTCCACCACCTTAAGGCTCTTATCAACTAGTTTTTTGCTAGGATGAACAACCTGGTTAACAACATCATAGTTTATACCCCACCCACCTGAAGACACAGTAGCAGCAGGAGCAATATTGCCCCACCCACATGAAGACGCAGCAGCAGTAGCAGTAGTGTCCCCCCGTGCACATACGACATCATCACACCCCTCACTCAACCTAGAACAACCGACTTTTTGACCCCCTTAGTCATATCCCCATACACCTTATGCAAATCGTCCTTCTCCGTCGCTGATGAAGAGCTACGTGACTTCTCCTTCACCTCCAACTCATGCACAAACAATTTCTCGATCAACTCAGTCGGCGAAATTCACTGCCCATCGGCCCCAAGCCACGACCCGTATTGTTTCGTCATTGAATGACCCACCTTTTTCGCCGTTAATAGAAAACCACAATTCGACTTCGTGTGATCCAAGTGACCACACACATAGCAAAAATCTGACAATTTTTTGTATCAACATATAACCACCGCCCCTACACCCCCCCTATGGATATCGTTGTTCCACGGTAAAGTGGTTTTGTAACATCAATAAGAACTTGCACACAAAGATATTTAGTCCACATTCCACCATTGCGTGGAGCCTCAATCTCCAAAACTTTGCCTATCTTATTGCCCAAGGCTCGAGCGACCACTTTCGTCGTCAACCGGAATTGAAGTCCATGGAATTGAACCCAAAATGGTATTGCCGTCACCGTTAGATTTTCAGGTTTCTCGTCTTCTTTCGGCCTTCGCAAAGGTTGATTTTGGAACAGCTTAGTGCACTCCACCGCATCACTGAATTGGAAAACGAACATACCTCGTCCTTCCGCTGAAACCTCCAACGTCTCCACCAGTTTCCAAATTCGACATAACGCCAAACAAAGATCCTGCTGCCCTATGATACGCGGTAGAATCAGGTGTCCATATAACGAGGAAGCCAACGGTGGTATCATCGGCACCTCAACCACTACCTCACCTCCCTCCGCCTCCGACAGGTTTAGGGAGTCCCACATCGCTGCTAGTCCCGCTACTTCCTCCTTCGCCATATTGATTTCAGTAGCACTCAATAAATACCACCACAGAAACCCTAATGCACCAAAACCTTAAGTCCCCCACTCTTCAATAAAACCAACCCCACGACAGTAACCACCTAACCAAACCAGAACGAGATCACACTAGAGTAACGAGCAGGAAGAAGTGAAAAAGGACAAAAAATTGGCCGGAAAAGACGCAACACGGCGCCAGTACAATCTCTCGCAAAGAAACTCTAGCGGAGAAGAGTTAATTTTTTTTTATAGTTACAATATTAATTTATTTGAAACAACTCACATTTACAAGAATTAGGGAAATATGAATGATTTAAATGTCATTGGCTGAAGATTACGTATAAATATTATATTGATGTATTGATGTAATATCACTATCCATATCATAAGAAATACCAACTATTTTCTTTAGTAGCGAAAAAATCAAATTTCATTTAATTAATTAAGAGAAGACGTCATGATTCAAGCATAATTTGAAATGCAAAAGTTATTGGTCATTAAAATTGCAATACTTGAAATATTTAGAAAAATGATATCGTAAAAATTGAAAGATGTTACTCCCTCCGTCCCGGCCTAATTAACCTACCTTGGCCGGACAAGGAGACTAAGAAAAAACAAATTTTATGGAATCTTTGACTTTTTCAAATGTGGAGATTAAGAGGGTGTTTGGCTAAGCTTATTTGAAACATCTTATAAGCTCCAACATCTTATAAGTTGTTTTAAGAGCTTATAAGATGTATTTTTTAAGGAGCTTATAAGTTAACAAAGTGTTTGGATAAAAGAACTTATAAGCTTGCAATTGAATAATAATATAGTGATTTAACTATAAATTTCGGGTCTAATTTAAAAATTAATATTAAACACACATTTTGATTAGTATGTGAAATGTATATAGTGTGTGAAATGTGTGTAGTTTGTGAAATGTATGAAGTGTGTGTAGTATGTGTAATGTGTGTAGTGTGTGAAGTGTGTGTAGTGTGTGAAGTGTGTGTAGTGTGCGTAGTGTGTGTAAGTGTGTGAATTGTGTGTGAACTTTGAGTGTAATAATTAAGATCTTAAAAAATAAGATGGGTCATAGCAACTTATTTTTTTTAGATCTTATAAGCTCTTAGAGCTTATTTTTGTATCTTATAAGCTCCTAAACATCTTTTTTTGCCAAACATTTTGCAGGAGCTTATAAGCTCCTAAGATGTTTTTAGGAGCTTATAAGCTTAGCCAAACACCCTCTAAGAGTGGAGATTTTGAGGGTGAAGATTGTGAGAGAATTTGTCATTTATGGGCTAGGCCAATTAAGTTGGGACAAACAAAAAAGGAAGATAGGCCAATTAGGTCTGGACGGAGGGAATACTTTATTAACTCAATCCAAAACACAATCAAATAAACTTAAATTAAATAAAGTTACACCAAATAAGTAAATCTCATGTATAAAACTCCAGCTAAAAAAATATAAATATATCAAATAAGCAAGTAACAAAAAAATAAATTTCAATGAGTGATTCGTTTTTTGTTTTTGGCTTTTTTTTTTTTTTTTTAATTCTTTAATGGAGTGAGTTTTCTTATAGTAATATATATATATATATATATATATATTATTTTTTTCATCATTATTTTATCGGAATTAATTAGCACAATTTAATTATATGACAATATACTTGTTTACTCTTAATGTCGATGTAGGATTATTTGTTCATGCATTATTTTGTAAGAAATCATCTATTCTCTTATAGGTAGGGCATAAAATTAAATTATAATTTTACCATCGATGAAATTAAGTACTTAAAATAGATTCACTCTTGTGAGTGGTGGTCACATGGATCTCATTCCGTGAAGTAGAGACCCATTTATCCAAGCCAAGGAGAAAAAGGCAAAACCCCATTTGCCAGTTCTCTTTTTCACTATACTTGAATTGATCCGTCACACGAAATGAGATTCGTGTGAACGCCACATACAAATTTTTGTCTATAAAAAATGGTGGTTAAATACAATCACAACGAAAACAGAAGTGAATCCATTACACAACATAAATTTAAATTTAAATAATCTGAAGCAATGATGGTAATCTCCCAAAATTTGGTTAAAATAAAAAAATCAAGAAGCCTTGCTAACAAGTTGGTCGATGAGATCAGCAGCTTCCTGGATACAGGTTATGTTGTCTTGGTTCTCCTCTTGCACAGTGATGTCGAACTCTTCTTCCAAGCCCATCACTATTTCCACCTGCATCCGTGAAAATGACCAAAATATCCTCACCTTAAAGGAATATAAAAAAATGGAAAATGGATGGAGGGTTGTTCTTACAGTGTCAAGAGAATCAGCTCCAAGATCAGAGAAAGTTGTCTGAGGGGTGATTTCTCTGTCAGGAGCTAAAGCCAACTGCTTCCTCACTATTGCACACACTTTGTCCACTGTTTCTTGCTTTGCCTGCACCCAATACACACTAACACTTTGTAATAAAATTATTTCATCAAAACATTCATTTATATTAGGACGCACCTTGCCAAGCAACGGCCTTTCTTCAGATATTTTTTATGCTAAACATTCAAATGTTCACTCAATTTTTTTCAGATGTATCATTATATTTATATTTCACTTAAATACCTAAGTTAGGTCACACAACTATCAATTCATTTAATATAATATAATATTTAGTAAAGTTCACCATTTACTTCTATTCTAACAACATATTTATATTTAATAGTGAATCTTATCTATTGAATTATCAACCACGTACATTGTTAATCATATGAAATAAAATCTTACCTACAAAAATGAAAATATTAAATTAAAATAGATATCATCTCTTACCGCACAAATTTGGAGGCGCGACGTTCGGTTACCAGGAAAACCACCTGTCCTTCCCCATCCCATTGACACCATTCCCAAACTCTTACTCATCACCATCTGTATGTTAAAACGTACAATATTGAATTACCAATCAACACATTCTATTAGACTATCTTGACTTTAATACAAACCACGCCACATGATTATTAGTGACATTATCGAATACAAGATAAAACACAATAATGTAACATACGATTCTTATATAAGCTACATGACCTACATTGTAGTTCCTTTTGTTTTTTGCTTTCTTACATATTTTAGCGTTGGTGAGAGAAGAAGAGCTCAAGATAACAGATCCCAGTTAAAAGTTTTGCAAGGAAACTACAGTGAGAAATAAAATGAAATGAATGGAGAAAGCATATATACCTGGTTATTAATGGCGAGAGGTGAACATATGAAAGTAGCAGAAAAGGATGCCATAGTGAAGAGAATGAATTTGTTTGTTGGCAAGAGACCTGAAAAATGTAGTTTATCTTCAAAATGAGTGGTGAAGATTCACTCTAACAACTGCAAATCCTATCCAAACCTTTTTGTTGTTTTCTTGGATTGGGCCACTTTTTCAAGTTGATCATGCATCAGACTTTTTTCCACAGCTAGGGTTGCTTGCTTTTTACTATCTTCCATTCATTTTTTTATTACATTTTCAATTTCTACCAATTTGACAAATGGAAATCTTTCTCCAAAAGTAAATAAATACATAGTCAACATATGGAAATCAGTGTCGGATTTGAATCCATAGCCTTTCTGATAGAGAGTCAGCAACCAAAGCCATTCATCTATAGAATAAGGGGATGTTTGCAAAATACTTTTCTAACTACTATCAACTTATAACTTAGAAATGTTATTTTAAAGTGTTTGGTAAAAAATAGTTTGAGTTTTAACAAAATTAACTTTGAACTAAAGGTTAAAAGTAAATAATATTTTTTTATGTTTTGATGTTTTGGGAAATAAGTAGAATTTGTCTTTTTTTACTCGTAAGCTAAAAATTCCTTAAATATTAAATTTTTCACTTTTATGCTTGATCAAAATTAATTTTATTTTCAAACATTACCTACTTTTGATTATAAGTGATTTTACTATAATCTATGATTTTAATCAAATTCGTCAAAAGTTCCTTTTTCCTTTTTTTTTTTTTTTTTTTTTTTTATTGGGAACTTAAAAGGAAAATGGAATCATACTTTCTACCTTAGGCTCTTGTAATCTTATAAAAAGAGTTATACTTTAAAATGTACATCTTCTTATATTTAACCAATTTGATGAAGACACAACTATGCAAAAATCATTAATTTTCACGATGACTTATTTTCTTTTTTATTTCGCATATTCAATCATATATATTAGTAATTCATGAAATAAAAACACTAAATTCTTGACTTGGATTAAGAAAACGAGATATTGATATTTTTTTTTCTTTTTTTTTTTCTTTTTTTTTTTTTTTTTTCTTTTAGATATTGATATTTGAAGTAAGGTTTTTTTTTTTTTTTTTTTTCTGAAACAATTTTATTTTTTTATTTTGAAACATGACTCCTTTTAATTAAACATATGTAAGTAATTGATGACGCGATGTAGGCGTGCCACTCGGCAAAGCCTGGGTAGAATGGTGTTTAGGGTTGAACACATTTTGATTTTACCAACTGAACTGAACTGAAACCGACAATTCAGTACGTACCGAACCAAACCGAACAAATTATGTTCGGTATTTGATTTTTTCATTTTTGGTATTCGGTTCGGTTCAATTCGATTTTTATCGAAAACCGAATGAAATGTATATATTATTTTTATATTAGACATTTATATTCTTGGACTTTAATAATGCGTGCCCGTTAAATTAAATAATTGACCCAAATTAAATTTAATTTAGTCATGCACTCACTCACATGAAGCCCGGAAGAAAATAAAGTCGGAAAAATTGGTAAAAATATCCTTTAAATTTGTCATATTTAAGAAAATATCCTCTAAATTTGACCATTTTTAATAATGCCCCGTAACTTACAAAAAATTGGCAAAAACGCCCTGCAACCGGGTATAGCAAGTGACACAACCGATGACAGCTGATGTGGCTTATTTGAGATGATTTGGCTATGTTACGTGGCATTTTTAATTTATGTGGCATTATGTTAAAAAAACATGTGTCATTGTAGTTATAACATTATTCTTATTTGGATAATAACAAAATGTGAAATTATTAAAAAATCAAATTTCAGAAAAAAAAAAAAAAAGAAATTCTAAAAAAAAAAGAAATAATAGAAACCCACCCATCCCAAACCCCACGCACCACCCACACCCCCACCCCCCACCCCCCACCCCCCACCTGAAATTTCAGAACCCCACACAAGAAGACCCCCCCTAAATTTCCAGATCTTCCTTTATCCCTCAGTGGCGCGGCGGTGGGAGAGAGGCAGTGGCTCCACCGCGGTGAGAGGAAGGCAGGCGGTGGTGGGAAGGAAGGGAAGAGCGCGGCGGCAGCGGCAGGAAGGCGGTGACGCGGCGGCGATGGTAGGAAGGCAGTGGGGCGGGGGCGGTGGGAAGGAAGGGAGTGGTGAAGCGGCGGTGGGAAGAAGGCGGTGGCGCGACGGCGGTGTTGGTGATACAATGAAGAAGGATGGCGACGGTGGAAGGAAGGCGGTGGCGCGGCGGCGATGGCAGGAAGGCAGTAGCGCGGCGACGGTGGGAAGAAAGGGAGTGTTGCGGCGGCGAGAAGAAGGCGGCGGCGGGAAGAAGGCGGTGGCGTGGCGGCGGCGCGGCGGCGGCGGTGCTGGTTATATATATACACATATACGTGTGTATATATGTTTATATATGTATCCTACAATGGTGGAGGTGGTGTGGGAGGTGGGTGGGTGGGGTTTGGGATGGGGTGGGTTTCTATTTTTTTTTTTTTTTAGAATTTCTCTTTTTTTTTTTTCCAGAAATTTTATTTTTTAATAATTTTTCAACATTATAAAATTACTTTTCATATATTTTATATATAGTTAGTTTAATTCTAAATTTTATGCATCAATATTTTATTTTTATCATCCTTATTTATAAATTTAAAGAAAAGTAATAACAAGACAAAAGAAAAATAAACAAATATGAATACCACATCATACAAAAAACCACATCAGCTTCTTAAATTAAAAAAATTAATGCCACATCAGCTGTCACCGGTTGTGTCACCTGCTATACCCGGTTGTAGGGCATTTTTGCCAATTTTTTGTAAGTTACGGGGCATTATTAAAAATGGCCAAATTTAATGGATATTTTCTTAAATATGGCAAACTTACGGGATATTTTTACCAATTTTCCCAATAAAGTCACACAAATTTAAGAGTCTCTAGGTTCAATAAATTTTTTAAAAAAAAAAAAAAAGGAAAAATTGAGCAAAATTTCGACTGAAAATTATAAACTTTTTCTTAAAAAAAATTCAGTTTTTTACCGAAATCGAAAACCTTCGATTTTTATCAAACCAAATATATTAATTCGGTTCGATATTTACTTTAGAGATTATACGAAATTTCAGTTCGATTTATCGAAATTTCGATCCAATTCGATTTTACTGGATGTCCACCCCTCTTGGTGTTTAAAAGAGCATTACTTTCTTTATTAGGGAGTTTCTCTTTTCCAAGACTATACACACTTTCAACTCTTTCAATGCAAGTTAATATCACAACATAAAATCTCTATTTACATTCAAATTACTTCAATATCGTGGAGAAAGAAAAAGAATAACTAGAAATTCACAGTTTACATTATCTATTATTTGGGCTTAACATCTAAAAAACTTACATAATTCAATTCCCATCCAACACAACAAACCTCAAATGAAGTAAATGTTTCATAGAAAATGCCCTGCTTTTAATTGCAAATTTATCATGCTACGCATCATATTTTGCAACTTCTTCAACTACAGAATTGACGAAGATTCCCGGCTAGTCTTGAAGCGCATCCTCCAATACTTAATACAAGTGAATTAAACACGAGGAGTCGCACACAATCTACTGTATCGAGCCACCCATTACAGAGGCCTTTCACATTATCAGTTTCCATCAGTAGAACCAAAACAGTCTCGATTTATGTCCAACCCAGAACAACCTTGTCTATCAACAGTTTTCTGCACTTATACCTGCAAATATGAACCATCAAGTATATTATGGATCATTTCCAGCAGATCAAGCTATTAGCTTTGAAAATCTAAAAATGATTTATCAAAAATTTCTTTTTGGGTCCGAAGAGAGTAGTAATAGGGAATACTAAACAACTTTTAAGACGAACACTAAAACTACGTAAATGCCTTTTATCAATGCTTACATTTTCACAAATAAGAAAGTGGGGGGCAATAGACTTACATGTTGTTCAGATAGATTAAATGCATCATGATTGAATCACGTGAAATGAATCGCGCGCTGTCAAAGGACAAAGAGAGGATGTGAGCTAAATACTTATTTACACACACATTTTCAGTACAAGCTAAAATGTAATCTTCATACAAATCAATTGAAGCTACTCACTTTTAGCTGCAGTCCAAAATAATATGGTAGTATATTACTACTTGACAACAAGAATAACAATTGCACAACATTAAACACTACAATAAAGTTAAACATAGATGAAATAAAGGTTGACCGAAAATTAGATTCGAGGAAGCTACCAAGCCTAACAAAAGATGCTGCATTAGATTGGATACATCTAGCAACTGAGAAAGGGATTGCATAACACTTACGCTGCCTCTGGCTGGAAATTCTCGAACATGAATGTGAAATCCATAACAGCAGATCTATTGTGTGGATCCAGAATCGCCTCTAATTTGGATAGGTTTGAAAATTATTTCAAATATGTCAATCCAGATGCAACAAGACGGACATCACAGGCAAAGAAAAAAAAATTAACTTGGACAACCCAATTATAAAGATTTAAAACATCATAGAGTCATCTGGCCTGTTCTTGGTTTGTTTTCAAGAACGACGAATGCACAAATTCTTCAGATAAATCAAGTTTTCATCAGCAAGTGATTGTTTGTTACATTGGACTCACTCATCCAATTAATTACACAAAGAGAACATTCAAAAGGCTACATACAAGTTTTGAACTTGATATCAAGTAAAACTGATGAGTAAAGAGGTCATTAAAAGAATGGAATTTTTAAAGGGAAACCTCATGTTCTAGTCGACCCAATTTGCAATCATCTGGTCCAACAAATCGACCACCTCCTTCGAACCAAAAGTACCACCACCACTGCCTGGGGTACCACGATCCAGAGCCCCATTCAGCTCCAGCGCTTCCCTAACCCTAGCCTCCCTCAACAAACCCCTATAAACCAACATTCTTACCGCACTCCCTATCACCAAATTCTCACTCGCCATTATCCTCAAAACACGAAGAGAATCACAAACCATCCCATTTTTGCAGAAGCCATCAATCAAAACAGCGTAAAACTCCAAATCCCTAACTACCCCACCTGGAAAATCGGGCCTCAAAACCCACTGGAAAATCTTAACGGCTCTTTTAGGGCAACCCTGACGGAAGAAAGAGGAGACAAACATTTTAGCGATGGGCAACAGGAAAGGGGGATTTCCTGTGTTGGGATTGTACTTGAGGATGTTGAGTAAGTGCATTGGGTGGACGAGGTCGGATTCGATTGCTAGCCTGTTGATGAGAGGGGAGAGAGAAAGTGAGGTAAGTGGTGGGTTTCCGGTGGAAATGGCTGCGGAGATGAGATTAATGGCCTCTTTGAGATGGTTGGAGGAGCATAGGCGTGGGATTACGGCGTTGATTTGGCTAACTTCTTCTTGGGTTAAGGCGGCGCCGCTATTTTCAGTTGTGCAGGTCGAGATTTCTCTCAGTGGAGGGAAGAAATTGAGGGGCGGGTTCCGACGGAACAAACATAGCTTCACCGCCACCGATTTCATGGCGGCTGCGTCCGGGGAGCAAGGCAAAATGTAATTATATCTACACTGCTTGTTTCGCAAAAAAGTTCAGGCCACCGCTATTTCCAGTGCAAAATATTCAACATACTGTGCTCCGTCGGTGTGTTTGCTTAACACCAAAAAGTGCTGAATCAAATTAGGAAGTTCATGAATGTATTTTATTGAAAGCAAACGCACCCTATCTGATAAAATAATCTCTGGCCAAATAATTAATTTGTCCTTTTTCTTTTTTAAAGGCTATGACTATTTACAACTCACTTAATTTCTCAATGGCGGCGGCTATTCGCATTCCACAAAATTTCTTAACGCAACTCACTTATCTTTTAAAAATAAGTAAAAAAATTCTTAATACAACCCACTCATAATCAATTATACTCTTTTTTATTAAATTATATCATTTAAAATCAATATTAAAAATATTAATTAAAATATGAAAAAGCAAAAAGAAAAGATTACTTGAATAAACACAGAACGTTCTGATCACCATCTCGCAAATAATTTTTCTGTGGAATTGATTATCGACACATCAATTTCGTTAAAAAAGAAAATTGTGAATGCAAAGTCGACTGAAAAGTCCATCATAAAAGTCGTAACTCGTATCTGTAATTTTGTTCGATTTTATTGGTTGAATATGTGCCGTGTCGTTAAAATCGAACACAATACACTGTATTTAATCCCGTGCAATCGAACGGTGACCACAATAAGTCCGTTTACTTTGTCCGTATTAACTGATTTTATCATTGTTAATTAGATCCTCCATTAAAGAAACCTTGAAAAAATTAGGGTTTATAGATTAGGATAGAATGCATCTGGTGATGATGACATGAAAGGAGATTTTTTTTTTCAATTTTATAAATTAAATATAGTTAATGTTTTAAATTATTTATATTTTGTTATCATTAAGGGTAATATAGTTAATTTATAATAATACTTTAATTAATAAAATTAGTGGGCTGCATTAAAAACTTTTATGGGCTGCGAATAGTCACCGCCTTTCTCAATACATTCCACTAATTTAATAAATTAAAATTTTAGTATAAAATAACTTGAACACCAGTAGTTATAATAAAACAAAAGTAATTAAAAAATAACAAGTACATAAATTCAGAAAATAAAAATTAAAAGGTCTAATTGTTCTTCTTCGTGTCATATTCCAAGTCGTGTCTCTCTTCTTCAAGCTTTTATCAAGGGGACTTATATAAATTCCACTATAATTTAGTCAATGAACAACTTATTCAAGGTTTCATCAATCGAAAATTTCAATCATTAATAGGATAAAGTAAACAGTTAAGGTGGACAAATTCTCTCGGAAAAACGAAATAATCTTGGAAAAGTCTTACAATCTTTCAACCACACGCATAACGGCACTGGCACTCGATCTTTTTTAACCAGTGTTATTCATCGTAGTAATTTCCTTTGCGTTAATTTCACCGGACACAACTCTGAACGTATTTTTCTTCTCTCATCTTCTCAAATTAAATATCTTTACCTGCAATATTAATGTCCTTATATGACCAATCCAAATATCTACACACATCCTTTAACTATTAAGAACCACTAGTGGAAGAGCGCGGCGGCGTTGCCTTGTCAGCCACCAACATTTCGTATCTTCATGAAAGCTCGAACGATGATTTCGTGGTGGTCACTTTCATTATTTTTATGGTCCATTCTAATTTTTATCTAATTAATATTGTAACTATTTTATTTATATCGTTTTATTTTTAAAAGAAAATTAAGGACGAAGGGTAAAATTGGTATTAGATGGGTTGTATTAAAAAATTATACTTATTTTCTAAATATAAGTGGGTTGTATAGAGAACTGAGTTGTATCAGGTAATTTAGTGGGCTAAGAATAGTCGTCGCCAAAATTTTATTTTCAGTTGATCAAGTGAATGTACAACTCTATAAAAACAAAATAAGACATTAAAGGTTGGAAGAAGATTCATCATTTCTTCAACTGGATACTCAACAATGTGGTAGAAACCTAAAATACGACAAAAATAGGTTGTCCAAATTATTTTATGAATAGAACTTACGAAATAAAATTTGAAAGAAAAAAAAAATGATTGTTTGCTTATTTGAATGATTTTTAATTTTTTAATACATAAATTTATCCATAAAATATTTATTTGTCCTATTTTATATCTCTTTATTTTTTTAGGCAGAATATTTATTTTATTCCAACAATTTCCTATTTTATTAATGACTTTTAACAAAGTTAAACACATTTTTGAAATCTAGGATAGAAATGTAAAAATATGAAAAATCGTGGTTAAATTGTATTTCTAAAAGGTTAGAAGGTGAAACTAACAGAAAAAAATGGAAGATATAAAAATATTTTGATATGTTATTTTTAAATCAATAATAATATTTTTAATGTTTGTCTAAATTAAAAATCATATTACCTGTGAGAACATGAGGCCCAGCAATTCCAATCAAGCAGGAGTGGAGTCAGAATTTATCATTGAGGGGGTCAACTTATACAGAGTAAATGGTCCGACGTTAATACATATATGGCAACAAAATTTGATAGGCCATGTTTGCGTAAAAACATGAATGTTTACCATTAAATATCTCAAAATGCATCGCTAAATTCTTAAACTATTAAAATTTAGAACGTCTATTTTGCTTATCATAAAAGTCATCTACAAGTCCAAAATGGAAAAAATATTTTTTCAATCCTTTTTGTTTGGCCTAGTTACATTTTTAGGACCCTTCATTTGCCGTTCTATAATTTTAGTCTTCTAACAATAAAATTTATCACGATTTTAGGACTTTTGTCCCCAGAACCCGTCCAAATACGTGTCCCGGACATGCACATCTTCAGCGAGGCCAACAAATTCTGGCGATAAAAGTGAAGTTGCGATAAATTTTATTATTAGAGGTCTGAAATCACAAAACGGCAAACAAACAGTCCAAAAAATATAACTAGATCAAATATATAAAGAACTATTTATTTTCATTCTTTGGGTTTGATTCGAGGTTGTCTCGAATTTGGCAGACATGAGGGGTTTGCTCCACTTGTCGGAGACGAAGTCTGATGAAGTGGTGGTCGAGGCTAATGAGGGTTCCGTTGCAGCGGCCTGCCTATATAGTTGTTTCATCCTTAAACGATTAATTTTACTGTGCAATCTTTGTTTGACATTGTGACGGATATGGAGGTTGGATTTTCAACTGGAGATTATGACTATTGGCAACGGTGTGATGGCATTTAAGTTTGGAGATGCTAGAGAATGTTCTAGGGTTTTACGAAACCAGCGATGGCACTTAAACGAAGCTTTATTGGGTTTGGCACGCTTGTCTGGTGATCTTAAACCAGACATGTTGGAGATACGGTACGTGCCATTTTGGGTACAAATTCATGGATTGAAATTCTGTCATATTACGTCTGCGTTAGGAAAAGCTATTGGACAGAAGATGGGCTAGGTTCTTAACGTGGATACCCCATGTGTAGCCAGGAAATATCTTCGTGGGCGGTTGATGTTGGATGTGTCAAAATCCCTTTGTCGTGGCACGACTGTTTCATTTCAGGGGGAGTGTGACGTGGTGTTATGTCGCTATGAGAAATTGCCCAACTTTTGCTACGTTTGTGGCAGGTTGGACCATATTGACGGTGATTGCTCTTTTGCTGCTAACTTAAGGGAGAAGGATTTGTTGGTTGCTCGCCAGTTTCGCCCATGGCTGCGGGCAGATGGCTAAGGTCTCTCGACCTTTGGAACGGTGGAGGGATTGGTGGGTGAAAGTGTCAGGACTGGTGCAACTTGTCAGAGACATCCTGTTACGGAGCTGCTTACTAATCGGAAACATTATGTGGTTGTTGGTTCTAGAGTGTCGGAAATGGGTCGGCAGGAGGCTGGGGATGGTGACTCATTGGGGAAGATGAACAATGGCCAGTCTGCTGCTCTGGCCTTTTCCACCAGTTCGACGATAGTGTTGAGGGAAGCTATACCGACGACTAGAGGTGATGGAGGAAATGGTCTAGTACATGAGGGTGCTATGGACGATTTGGGTGATGTTGGTAGTTGGTCTAAGAAGGACATGGAAGTGTATCGTCCACAACTGCTTCCTGGTTTTGATAGGGGCTCACACAAATTATGTCCGTGCAGGTGGGTGTGTTTCATCCCGTATGAGTGGGGAAGGGTGCATTCCTGTGGGTGGTGTTTTTGACAGGTTGAAGCGTGTGTTGATACACAAATTTTTTGTCCGATTAAAATGCGCCATGTAAAAAATATGTTGAGAATCAATTTTATATTGATTATTTTAATGTTAGGAATTAATTAAATAAATTCCTATATTAAATAGTCAATTTTTTAATTGATAATTTAGTACATATTTTATTGGTCTATTGAAAGCCGCCACATGTTGAAGTGAAGCAGATATTACTAAATTAAATTAATTTAGTAATTATCCAAAGAAATATTGGTAGACATCAAATTATGATGGACCAATCAAAAGACACCACATGTCAAAATGGTGTGATCTACCATCGAAATAAAATAAACGTGGTAATAATCCAAGTGAATGCCGCACTTGAAAAAAGGGTAGTCATATTGGACGGATTTGGAATAATCGTCAAAATCATGATGAAGTATTATGGAGTTTGATATTCAAGATATCACACATGACCTCTTTTTGATGTTATTAAATTAACTAAATAATTTAATAATTATCTCGAAAATATTTGATAGAATTGATATTTTAGAGGACCAATCAAATTGCTCCGTTTGAATCCTAGGCACATTAGGGTTCTCCATCCTACAACTATAAACGGTGCCTCATTGTTCCACCAACAAGAACAACAACACAAGCTCAAGAAATGTGGTACAAACCCAATCTTGAGATTAAGACGGTACAAAGCCAAAATTCGATGTTACAAAGCCAAAATTCGGTGTTACAAAGTCAATCCGGCGTTACAAAGCCAAAATTCGGCGTTACGAATCCAAGATCCGGCGGTACAAAGCCAATTCGGCGTTACAAAGCCAATTCATAAAAACGTTTAATTCAGGATTTTACTCAATCCTTGAATTTAATGTTAAAATTGAAGAACTCATATTCGGTGCGGATCAAAACCCAAAGTTCATTAAATAGTTGAGAATCAAGTGAAGAATTCCGGTACAAAGGAATTTCGTCGTTCTTCAACGTTCTTCGAGAAACCCGAGAAAAAATTACGTTTAATCCAAAATCAAGCTTACAAGCTTTGGATTAGCGTTATTCAAACTTGAAGAAATATACAATTGAAGAGAAGATTCAGAGGAAAAATATAGATAGGATCCACAAAGTTGCAAACTCTACTCTTTGATCCGAATAGTCGATTTTGTACATCTTTTTCATGTTTTTACATTTAATATACGAAATTTGTTGTTACAGCTTGATGTGGGGGCTAGTTTCCAGAAAACGGGCTGGTAGAAGACGAGGCCGGCCGAAGGGATCTGGGGGTAGGAAAGGTGATTTGGTAGGTGTAATTGGAAACTTTGCATGTAAGATTGGTAAGAAGAGACTGCCCTAAGAGGTGGGTGATGACTGTAGTGTGGAGAAACGTCTTCGGTTGGTTCCAGTGGAGGAGGTTGATCATTCTGTTGTGGCGGTGTCTAGCGAGTCCCGGCACCGTCAGTCGCCATGAGTTGTATTGTTTGGAATGCGCGTGGGCTTGGGAACCAACGCGTATTCCGAAATCTTCAGCAGATTATTTTTGCCAAAGATCCCGTGGTTCTTTTCATTTGTGAGTTTAAGATTTCGTCTAATTTTTGTTCTAGACTACGATCATTGTTGCATTTCTCTGGTATGTTCTGTGTGAACCTTGTGGGTCGCAATGGTGGACTGATTGTGTTTTGGAAAAGTGATATTAATGTTGTTGTTTTGTCGTATTCGAAGGGGCATATTGATTGTCGTATTTTCTTTTTGTCTTTTTGTTGGCGTTTTACGGGTTTCTATGGACACCCTATTTCGCATCTACCTTATCAATCATGCTTATTGTTGAAACGTCTGGATGATATTTCTGAATTGAAGCATTTACCTTGGCTTATTGGTGGTGACTTCAATGAGATTTTATATGACTCAGAGAAATATGGCGGTGCCACCCGGTCTATTTCGCAAATGTATTTATTTCATAATATTTTATGACATTGTTGTGCAAGATTTACGTTGTTCTAGTGAGTTTTTTACTTGATTTACTCGGGGTAGAGATGGTCATGTTATTTTGGAGAGATTAGATTGATTTGTGGCATCTTTTGGGTGGCGGTCTAGGTTTTCAAGGGCTTCGGTGTCTAATTTGGATTATTTTAGGTCTGATCATAGATCAGTTTGTATTATGCTTAATTATTCACAAGGGGTTTCTCTGATCAGCCGGCAACCGCAGTTTTTCTTTGAACATGCATGGCTTTTAGAACATGATTTTATGTCTATTACGGAGGACTTTTGGCTTGAGACTAGTGGCATGTCTTATTTTTCCGACCGCACTATGCCGGTTCAAGTTTTCCTTCAGAAGTGGTCTTGGGACCGGTTTGGGAGTCGATGGTGCTCCATAAACCGTTTGAGGAAGACACTCGACGTTTTTATTTGGCCCTCTTAGAATGGGTTTGTTCAGCAGTGTGTTAAGGAGTTACAGGGTGGTTTTGAATTACTCCTATCTAAGGAAGATAGTTATTGGCACCAAAGAACACAAGTTAATTGGTTGACTCAAGGGGATCGCAACACTCAGTTTTTCCATGCACCTGCTTCTGATTGGCACCGGCGTAATACTATTGGGGTCTGTTGAACAATCACGGCGACTGATGTACGTCTGTCTTGGCTTGCAAGAGATTATTGTGGGCTTTTATTCAGACCTTTTTTCTACCACACATCCTTCACAGAGAGACATGATGGATATTATGCATTGCATTCAGCCTAGTGTTACAGAGGAGATGGGATGTTTTTTTGGTAATACCTTATTCGGCGGAGGAGGTTTGGTGGGCACTGTTTGAGATGCATCCATCAAAGGCGAATTGATGGATTTACTCTGTTATTCTTCCAACAAACATGGGCTTTTACTGGTAAGTATTTGACCAAAGAAGTTTTGGATATTTTGAATAATGGGGGTGACTTGAGTAAATGGAATCGTACCTTGGTGACTCTTATTCCGAAGGTGGAGGAGCCTCGGACTGTGAAACACTATCGGCCTATTAGTCTTTGTAATACGATGGCCAAGGTTGCATCGAAGGTGTTGTCTAATCGGCTTGGTCGTATTCTTGATAAGGTGATTGACCAACAGCAAAGTGCTTTCATTCCTAGTCGTCTGATTACCGATAATATTCTCATCGGATTCGAATGTATGCACTGGATTCGCAGTAGTAAGCAGAAGAGATCAGGGTATTGTGCTCTGAAACTTGATATGATCAAGCATATGATAAAGTGGAATGGGGATTTTTATGCTCGTTGATGTTGAAGCTTGGTTTCCTGCCATATTTGATTGCTCTTATTTGTAGATGTCTTTCCTCTGTTTCGTATGCGTTTAATTTGAATTATCCGGTGGTTGGTGATGTTCGACCTTCTCAAGGCCTGAGGCAGGGCGATCCTCTCTCCCCTCTTCTGTTTGCCCTATGGTCCCAAGGTTTGTCGGTCTTATTACGCTATGCTCAGGACCGTGGTTTGTTTCGGGGGTTCGTATTCCTCCTACATGTCCGACTATATCTCACTTATTTTTTGTCGATAATAGCCTTTTGTTTTTTCGGGCCGCTAATGAATGATGCATCTCAGGTGAAATTATGTCTTTAGCAGTATGAAAATGCATTTGGTCAACTCATCAATTATGATAAATCTACAATTACTTTTAGTTCGGCTGTACAGTCGAAGCTTGTCTTTGGGATTAAAAGTTTAGTCTCGATTTCGGTGGTTAAAAGCCATGATCTCTATTTGGGGCTCCCCACTTTCTTTTTTCGGGACAAGAAGATGCAATTCCAATTTCTTTGGGAGCGTTTACTAAGGCGGATAGACAATTGGGGTAATCAGATGTTTTCTAGAGGTGGGAAGGAGGTGATGATTAAATTGATGCTACAATCTATTCCCACCTACGTCATGTCTTGTTTCAGAATTCCTACCTCGATCTGTCAACAGTTGGAGCAACATTGTGCTAATTATTAGTGGGGCTCGCAATCGGATTCACGAGGTCTTCACTGGGCATCCCGGGAGAAGTTGTGCCAGCCTAAGGAGGAGGGTGGTTTGGATTTTAGGAATTTTATCTCGTTTAATAAAATCCCTTCTGGCTAAACAGGTGTGGAGAATTATTCAAAATCCTTCATCCTCGGTGGCCAACTATTGAAAGGGAGATATTTTAAGCATTGTGACTTTATGCAGGCTATGTTGGCTCTAACCCATCTTATATATGGCGGTCTCTTTGTTGGAGCTGTGATATTTTAGATGATGGGTTGATGTGGAGGTTGGGGAACAGAATGTCCATAGCTCCTTTTCGTGATAGATGGATACATAGCTCGCTTATGGCAGATTTCGTCTCGAGTTGTAGTATCGGGTGCTAGTGTAGCTCACTTTATGAAGCAAAGGGGTTTGTGGGATGAACAATTGAGAATGGTATTTCTACCTTATGAGGTGCATGCTATACTATCTATTCCTTTGCCTAATAGTGACAGGACTGATACGAGGTAATGGTCTTTCGAGAATAGTGGGAAATACACGGTAAGGACAGGGTATCAGTTAGAGGTTGGTGACTTTGTACCTCCTTCGCCAGCTGTCACTCTCTCTTCGGGTTGGTGGAAGTTTATGTGGGCGCTATCTCTCCCTCCGAAGGTAAAGATTTTCTTGTGGCAAGCATCTTCTGATTTTCTTACGTTGTCGTTTAGTCTTAATAAGCATCATACTCCTTGTTGATACGCAAATTTCGTATCCAATTAAAATGCGTCACGTAATAAAATATATGTTGAATATCAATTTTATATTGATTATTTTTAATATTAGGAATTGGGTAAATAAAATTCCTAAGTTAAATAGTCAATTTAATTGGTGATTTACTATATATTTTATTGACCAATGAGAAGCCGCCACGTGTCAAGATGATGCAGATATTACTAAATTAAATTAAATTAATATAGTAATTATCCAAGAAGATGAGGATAAACATCAAGTCATGGTGGACCAATCAGAATGCTTCATGTGTCAAGTTGTTGCAGTAATTATTAAATTAAATACAATGAATTTAATAATTATCTTATGGATAATGATATTGTGAATGACAATCATATCGCTCCATTCAGAGTCAAGCCCATTAGGGTTTTCTCATCCTACAACTATAAATAGGGCCTCATTCTCCACAAAAAAAAAAAAAAAAAAAAAAAAAAATCACAACAAGACAAGCTCAAGAAAGGTGGTACAAAACCAATCTTGAGATTAAGGCGGTACAAAGCCAAAATCCAGCGTTAAGAAGCTAAAATTCGGCGATACAAAGCCAATACGGTATTACAATCCGGCGTTACGAAGCCAAACTTGAGATTTTTTTCAAGGCGTTACAAAGCCAATCTCAAGATTTTCAACGTTTGATCCGAGATCAAGGTGTTAAGCCCCTTCGATCGGCATTTTCACAAAACTTCGAAGGTGTCTTCGTCGTTCGTCAAGATCTTCGAAGACGTTCTTCGCATATTGAATCAAAAGTATCGTTTAGTTCAGAATCAAGCTCACAAGCCTTTGAATTAACGTTACTCAAGTCAAAGTCCAAAATCGGGAAAAATCAAAGCTAATACCGACATCAATCAATTGAAGAGAAGAACCAGAGGAGAACTAGAGATAGGAACTCACAAGTTGTAAACATTATTTATTTGATCCGAGAAATTCGATTTTGTAATTCTTTTTTGTGTTTATTTATTTATGCACGAAATTTGTTATTACACTCTTATTTCTCCTTTATGTAAATTTTGTCCTGGGTTGATGGTACTACTTTGCATGGCTTTGTGTTTTTGCTATTTAGTGAAACCTTTTTGGAAAGGGAGCTGTTTTTTTTATCGTTTATTAAGGTTGTGTGATATTCTTCTTTTATGAATTGTGGGGGAGGTGATTAGAAGGTTGTTTGGTGTGGATTTATTTCGTTTTGTTTGTTGTGGGTTTGTGGAATACAGGGAAGGCCATTTGTGCGTTCACGCATGATCATAGCGCGAAATGGCAGCCCCCAAGTTGGTTGGAGGTGGAGGCCTTTTTGAGCATGTTTGATTAGGCATCTGAGGCGCTTCGGCTAGATGTTGATGCTGCCTTTGATGATAATCGGGGGTTGTATAATGTGGGATTCATTTTACGTGATCACGAGGGAGCAGTGGTTACAGCGACAACTCATAGAATTGTGCGGCCTCTATCAATGAAGGCTACGGAGTTGGTGGCTATTCTCAGTGGTATTTGTTTCTATCTAGAGTGTGGCTTTGCGCAGATTATGGTTTTTCGAATTATTTATTCGTTGTGCAAACAGTCATGGAGCAACATAGTCATTTGGATTATTGTGGACCTGTGGTAGACATGATTCAACTTCTTCTGCAGGGGGGTCCTATTGTTATGTTTTGCATATGAACAGGAGATGTAATGTTGTGACACATAATCTAGCTCGTTTTTTCTCATACCCTAATTCATCTGTTTGAATGGGGTCTGATGTTCCTTTTGGACTTGAGGATCTTGTTTCAGTAATAAGATCATGTTTTGTTTCAAAAAAAAAGGTTGAGGTAACTGCAAACTAGCAACCTATCCGAGAATAGTATCACAAGCTTCTCAACATTGAACAAATAAAGGGTAAATAAAAAAAAGTATACCACGAAAATTAAGTACGAAATTGTTTTACAAAGCACACATCTTCAGATAAAACCTATCATCATGAATGGGGAATTCGAGGGCGCGGTCAAACCCCTAATATTCACCGTAGAATGCTGAAGCGATGCTATTAAATTATCAATACCTGGAACTATCATTTTATTTATGTTACAAATAAAAGCAAAAATGCTAATTTCCTAGTGAATACAATGGCAAAATCATATCTCAAACAAGAAAAGAAGATTTTGGGCTAATTTCATTGAACTATATGAGTTACATAGAGAACTTGTAAGAATCACTGTGGTTGCTTACATTATTTACAACCTTAACAACCCTAAACATTACAATCCTCACTCAAATCAAAAGTCATATGTGGGAACTAATTTTCCCCTCAAGAATTTTACTAAAAAATACAAGTACAACAACTATTGAGTAAATTCATCATGTTATGAGTGAGCTTTATAATGTTGAGTTTTATTTCAATCGATGAAAAAATAATCCAAAGATTGAAGAGGCGCTCCAGGCATCTTGACGATTTTATGATGCTCTTAGCCGCTGCTACAAGCTATTTCCCCAATTGTTCTTCAGGTTTCGTATCAGAAGTCTACGACCTCCGACAGTTGGAGCAACTTCTCCAAGGAAGTATGTTCTACCTGTAGAGTGAAATTGAGTCTTCCGTAATGAAGTTCTCCTCAAAATAATAGTAATAATCTTACCATTGGCAAGATTATTATCTGAAACTATTGGTCAACACATTGGAAATACTTTTCTCGTCCAATACTTTTCTCTATCATGGCATAGGTTATTATATCGTCACGCTAAAGTTGTACAGATCATCATCGTAACTATCCACTTCAACTTAATTTGGTTATTGTTTTCCAAGGTATGTATACATGCAAAATAGCACAACTTATCCACTAGATGTGGAAGAGATACCTTATAATTTCAACCTATGCAATGCGCTCGTTTACAAACTTCATGTTGTTGGGCGTGTCATCGTGGACGAGCCTCGGCCCACCGGAATAACATTGTGGAAGCCCTCGTCCAATTCTTCCTCTACCACTGAATCTATTAAAGAACATATATCATATTAATTATCCAACGAAATAGTTTCCTCTAAAATAGCCACAAAATTATTATCCAATATTTCAGAAAAGGGAACTATAAGATTAATTTTGAACACATATTAAGAGCTTTGGGCTTCACCTGTGACGACTTCTCCAGCATGAGACCCAGCAATTCCAATGCAAGAAAACAATGAGTTCTCGTCTGTCTTCAATTGCTCATATGCAACATATACATCTTCGACAGTGGCAGCTTCGTATAGTGAAATCAGATCTTTGATGCAAGAAATATCCTGATGGAAAGTACAAGAAGATAGTGTCATCCTCACATCTGAAATGAGATGCAAAAAATTTGAAGTGCTAAAAGGAAATGGAAAATAATCATATTCTTTGGTCATCCAGGCAAAAAGTAAACTGACTATCTTTTTTATAATTAAAAAGAGGATTAAAATCCCACCTTTCTCGGCACGGATGTTGCTTGCAAGTGAGCCATTAAACCTAGCCAATAAGCATTTGATTTGATTTCAGCTTCATGACGCATAAGCAGTGTTCTTCTTGCCTGTATACGCAGGCACATAGTTATTCAACAGAAACAAGTTTCTAGCAAGGACAGAACAAGTGAAAAATCACATCAATTACAATCGCTATAGATTAATGTGCCATCCATAGTAAGTACATGGGTGAGGTTTTGAGGTTTCATACCACTCTATAATTTTTTGGTTTTACTTTCTGTCTTTTCCCCCATTTGTGACAGAATCTGGGTGAGATATAAAAAATACCTATAAATGTTAACACTTGTAAAGGAAGGAGTGTACAACGTGGAGTTAGTCAGCTTGAGAAATTTTCTCCAAGCAGTTGGGAGGTAGGTTTTTTAATGCTTCAAACATGGACAGAATAACACCTGTTTAACTGTAAAAATGATTTTACAGGGGAGTAATTTATATGTTACATATGAACTAGCACGTAAAAGGTAGTGTTTTAGTAAATTGTCTATACTTTCAATACAAGCACAATGTTTGTGCATAATTTCTATTTCTTTTTAACAAATTAAATTGTGCTTATTCAAGTATTCCAGTACCAATTACTACCTCCGTCCCAGTTAAATTTACCTACTTGCCTTATCAGTCTGTCCCACTTAACTTTGCAACCCCATAAATAGAAACTAATTCCCACAATCTTCACCCTGAAAATCTCAACCCTCAATCTCCACCTTTAAGAAAGCCAAAGGAAAAGCAAAATCTATTTTTTCTTAACATCCGTGCCCGGTTGCAAATTTAACCAGGACGGAGGGAGTATATGTTAAGAACTCATCTTCTCACGCTATAAAGATCATGGTAATACTGCTCGTCTGCTTTCAAATTAATTCTTCACACGTTTCTCGAGATGTCTAATGGGTCTAGCAGGTCCAAAATGGCGGGCTCGGTTGAATATGACAGCACGATTCTAGCAAGTGAAGACATGTTTCAGCTTTTACAAACTCCACCCTGATGCATCTTATTAAAAATTTAGAACATGTTTCATCAAGCAACAAAATGCGATCCATACATTGTTTATTTTTATAACAAGGCATCATGAAGATGTTAATCATAGGAATAACTGATAGGATTCGGCGTACATAGTTTGTATAGGCCATATACCATTTGAGAGTCAAGATTCATTAAGTACCTTACTAGAACAAATAAATACTAATGGTCAAACATGCCTGTCTAAATCTCAGGTGTACCCAACTGTAGCATTCGCATAAAATTTAGAAGCTTATAAAGTGTCAGTGATTTTGAAAAAGAAGCGACTTTAATGGCACTGTTGTAAAAAAGTTACTGTCTTTTCATTGCCAAAAGAAGCAAATAAGCATTAAACAAAATCCAGGAAATTGCAAGACTTCAACTCTCAAGGCACGCTATATAATAACCTCTGTTGCAAAGTCAACTAGTCCCCCGCATATGCGCTAAGCCCCCATAGGGGGCCTATATTTTTTTCCTGATTCCTCCCCATCTAGGCCCCACTCAGTGACGCCTAGTCCTTGACTAAGCGCTAGGCCCTAGTTTGATGCCCGATCATTGCCTAGTGATTCTGCAACATTGATAATACCCACTGATAAAATGGGGAATGGGTTCTCAACAATGGTCGACAGGCCAATTATACTGTTTGGTCTATCATGGCCCACAAACAAGGAAAAAGAAAATGGATTAAAAAAAATCACCAGCAAATATTCCATCTAAAATTGGAAGAGGAAAAAGAAAATCTGAATAAGCAACTAACCCTGTCCAGCTCCCTTGGGGCAATCCGGTTGCTGTGTAGACCTCGGAGGACATTTTTGCAAGCATCAACAGCTTTGTGCACCTGTATATTTCATATCAGATTAAAATAGTCAGACAATCACCATAGACGTGCAACAACATAGGTGACATATTCAAAGAAAAACACATACCTTTTCAGGTGTTGATGTTACTGAAACTACATACCACCCAAGATTCAACCGATCAAAAAGGTTTAGCTCAAATGATACATCATATGTCAAACCAAGAGAATCCCTCACTGTTGTAAAAAGCCTATAGACAAGAAAGAATTAGGTAAATAGACAAGAATTGCACAATAGACTACACAACCACGTCCAACACATAAGTCATACCCCCAACCCCCAAAAGAAGGGGAAAGAAAGAACCAACACAAAACAAAGCAACATACTGCCAGCAACGCTTTTGTGGTTGCTACTGAGAATGTGAGACATGCGTGACATTCTATAGAAATTGAGTACCAAAGGAGATAGTAACAAAATATGTGCTTCCCAACAAAATGCTGGTACCATATGACATCAAAAACCAATGATATCTAAATCGACTCCCCTCTCCACCAAAAACACACCCTCGCACACAGTTTTGGAAACTGAAAATTGAAATCTGAAAGTTACCGCACAATTTATCTATAAGCAAGAGAAATGCTATCGTAACATAAGGAATTTCTGATTTATTGGAAAGGAACAGGAGGATTTTGTAAGATTCCTTTCAAACTGAGGGCGTGTAGGAGAAGATTAAATTTAGAGTAGCACTCTAGATGTGCAGCCATAAGAAGTTTAGATGTTTTCATGTTTCAGACCTAATTAGGAATTGGTGCTATACTGTAACTTACTAAATTCCTCTGCCTTGAGGTGTACTCTGTTTTTTGTTTTGGGATTCCTCATCCCTATTTCGTTTCTCATTTCTTATCCAGAAAAAAATATAATAAATATGAGCATCAAGAAAAAAAATTATGCTTCCGAGAGCATGTAAAAGCTTCCTACCGAAAATCTATAAAAGTGAATCAGATTCTAGACCAGACTGTAGAACATATTTTTAGGAGCAATAAAATTTTCTGTTTCTTATTAAAATAGGAAACATATTAAAGAATATATCAAGAAGAAAGTGTACAACTCAAAGTTCCTATTTGGCTCCATTTACTTTGGTAGATAACCTAGGATAGTGACATTTATCTACCTTCATTTTTCGTGGAAATAAAAAGCCGGGTTATCCTTCCAACCGGGGATAAAATGCTTAGCTGACCAATACTTGGGATAACATTAGGCAAATTACAATTCTATCCCTTACTACTTTCTTTTGCAAACTTAATTATTAAAAGGGACATTTTGGTAATCTCACCCTAATCCAAACCTCCTATCACATAGTAAAAGGTGGATAAGGATAGTTAATATCCTTGTCCATATATTATATGTTACAGTAAACATTGGAAGTGGATAACAATTTATATCTTATCCTGTGAATTTATCTCATGGAGCCTAGATAATTGATCTATCTCTGTTTGTCAAGGTGAACGGAGCCTTCTAGGAGAAGTGCATAACCGAACAAGTACAATTGCACTATCCATCCATATTTTTATTAGAAACAAGAGCACTACCCATCCATAGCAGGCAACCATTTTTACTATAGTTGTTAAAAGATGAAGCAAACTGTATTATACAACTAAGAGTAAAAATAGTATACATACATTGATCACACCCACAATCTATGCTCATAGCACGATAAACTACCTGGAATTTATGATCTCTTGCAAAAGGCCCATAGTGATGGCAAAAAATAGTGGGTGAGCACGCAATTTCCCTGGAATGTCCTTTTGAGCATCTCCCAAATCTCTGGGCTGTTCTTCAAGTTTCTGATGTTCACCTGGAGACAAGTATCATAAATCTTGAGAAATATATTTAGCAATTGCATAAGTACGTTTCAAATATAAGGTGAGGATGTAGTAGGAAACTTTAAAACATGCTTTTAAGGCACAATAAATAGCCCCACAATACCAAAAGTAACCAGCCCAAGGCCATTGATTTTAGATACAGGACATAATTAGAGTTTTGTGACATTGCACTAAACTACGGTTTAGTTTTCAGATTGCTTGCTTTGAATTCATAATGTCAAAATAACCCATTACTCTAGTTCACTAACCATATTTAAAAGCGACCTCCTCAAGCAATAGAGGACAGTGGGATGATTAGCCTCTACTGAGGTATTCACACTTTCGTAACCTTAGAGAGAAGGCAGCAAATACAAACATAAAAAAACAATGACTAGCATTTGTGCCTCAAGATCAAAGCCTCAATGGGCAATTGATAATATGATTACGGAACTCTTTGTTAAAACATTGAAAATAAAGACACTTATAGATGTTATTACTGGAAATACCACCTGAAGTTTATGTTAAAACAAAATCTAGATGCACAACTAACTAACTATAATATATATGTGCTTGTTATTGTCTACAAAGCCAGAACGACTAGGCTATAATAACTTTATTGGGGATGTTTCATAGACAATTAGTAAGGACAGAACTTACCAAATGCAGAGACATTGATTACTGACTCAAGAAGGTTCTTTCCGTCAAAAGTAAATCCCCAACGATTTGGTGCAGGACCTGCAACATATGCACATGCTCGCTCATCTGTGTCCTTTAGGAATACCTGGAAAGCAGCCAATGAATAAGACACCAGGGATAAACACAAACAGTGATAAAGAGAAGAAAAGCACATCCAGAACAAAGCATTAGACCGAAGTTACTGATTACCCTAGCAAACCTAAGTAACAACAGTGAACTTTCACCAGAGAAAACACATTCACTATCACAAAAGGTAATATCTTACTTGTTGATGCTGCAAATCAGCAGTATATGGTCGAAATATGATTGGGCTGTAGTTCTGTGCTCTCTCAGAACCTCTTCTTTCTCCAACTGTTCCTAAGTACTCCAAAATACAAGTCTCAATATCCTCTTCTGAGAAGTCTCCAACAATACTCACCTGTAAAACAGATGAACTTCTTAGTACTGAAATCTTGGGACGTTTCATATGTTAATGATACAATATAAAAGCATCCACTGATTATCTTAAACAAAACAATGGATAGACAGGAAAAGATGCAAACCTCCATGTTGTCACTAACAAATTGATTCATGACTGCATCTTTGACTTGTTCTAGTGTTAACTGTTGTAATGAATTAGGAGTCGGCTCAACAAACCGCTCATCTCCACCCAGCATAGCAATCATGAGCTTGTGAGCTGTAGAACGCTCCAAACTTTTGGGAATAGAGCGGTAATAAGACAGGTACAACTGCTTCGCTCTTTCAAATGCATCATCTAACCAAACACTTTGCTGAAAGAATAACCAGACAATCAGAGAAAGACCTCAAATGTTTCTAAAAGTGTAGACACTCAGTCTAATCAAAATTGGCCAGCGAGCAAACTAGTGGACAATGCTCATACTAACACCCTCTTTCTAGCTAATGAAGCTACAGAAACATGTTTAAGGTCCCTGAAATGACCACGCGGAGAAACTCCTAATATCCATTAAAACTAATAATAAAAAATTATAAATTTCAGCATGACTAACAGAACTTTGTCCCTAAATGGGCCAAATACATCTCTGCTCTAACTTCACCAAGGGTAACGGAAAAGGCAGCATAGAAATGACAACTAGAAATCCACTCAATGTAATCATTTCCACTAATTAATAATATAATAAATTTCCTGCTAATATATATATATATATATAAAAACAATGACAAATAGATCACTTTAGAATAAATATCTGGCCACTTATTGAGACACACAAGGACTAACCAGGTATGGATATGAAACTTCAATAATAAGTTACTCATTACAGAGGCTTCTTTTACCTCAAGTACCATATGAAGCAACTGGAAAGCAGCACGCATTCCAGCATCTCTTAAAGTAAAGCGGAACTCCATGCTTATAAATTCCTCGGTTGACTCTAGGGAGCAATTTATCAGATGATTCACACAGAACAGCTCTACCTGGGAACAGATATTATCATAAAAATAGTAAGAACCCTAACTATGTGGGAAAAAATTGCACATTTTACAGGAAAAAAATCGGCAGTACAAGATTATGCACCATAAGAGAGGTCAAACAGCAATAGAAGCAGAATAATTGGTAAAGGGAATAAAAGAAAAAAATGAAGAAACAGTGAATGGAAGACAATATTCCCATTGTGCTTATCATCTTCCAGATATAGACAGAAATCAATGAGATGATGTATAAACAAAGGATGAGTCGACAAAGGATGGGGTGTTTAGTTTTAGATTCACTTGAACTCAACAATATTATCATGCTAAACTGCAGTGATAACGAATTGCACAGAGCAAGGGAATCGACATAAAATTGGAGAGCTAAAAGAGGTAAGTTAAAACACCAGCTGATTGCACATGCATGAAGGTACCTTATAAACACCAGCAGATCGTATATGGAAAAAACAATGAAATAAATAGAAAATAAAACTCCATCACCTGCTCACGAGAGAAGTTCCCCACACGGCCTCCTTCACTCAGAGTTCGAACACCCACAATAACAGCTCCCTTGGCTTCAGCACTTTCAGCTGCTCGCCCACCACCAACTATGAGGCGCATGACGCCACAATTAGCTTCACTTTTTGATATCTGTTGGTATAATAACAAGAATAGCAATATAAGGTCGTCTTACAAATTATGAAACATAACAGAAACAGAAATACTGAAATATCATCCTTTATTTGGCAAACAAGAACTCTTGTGTGTTGCTATATACACCAGCACAAGACCAGAATCGCAACTACAGACAAAAGATAATGTAAATTTCCGTGATACAGCTCTGAATATGAAAATATTTTCTATACTTATCTGAGACAAACCTATGAAGGTAAAAGCAGCCTACTGCAACATATAAAACTTAACACCACCCAAAGTTCTCACACATTTTAACTGCACCGCTTTCTATCACCTTCAATTTGAATTGAAAAAAAGATGGCTGTTCCATATCACCTAATTTACGTGATCATAAAACGAAACTTTTCATTAATATACGTACAAATTGTGGTTTGGAGTTCCAAGAAAGGACGATATAGCAAAGTTATCCAGTCTGTGTGTTTATAATTCACCCTCTACATTTGGGTAAGTTGTTTTACTAGATGTTTCAAACATCACGTAAATGTACAAGCATAGATAGAAACAGTTCCACCTGCAATTAACTGAGGAAGATCTTCAACTAACTGTTTGAAGATAAATATTTAATTTGAAACATCCTAGATCAGAACCAATCAATTATATATTCTGAACAAAGAGTCATAAAGAACTTCAAGACACTGCAAGTATTGAACTATGAATAAACAAATTACCTTGTAATTTACAGGGATCCCATTTGAAAGACGTCTCTGAATTATTCCTGTATCATTATCATATACCTTTGCCATTTTCTTTTCTTGGTCAACAGGAATGAATGATGGGCGTCGCTGCAGCAGCAGTTCCTGAAGCTGTTCTGAGGATATCAACTCTTTTGGTATCTCAAGCTGCAGAGAGAAAACAGATTGACATTAAAAGTATAATCTCTGAACAGAAGTTGGTTGATTGATGAACTCCGTTTTTGCTTGCACTCCCACTCTTCTATGAAATAGAAATGCATGAGCATGGGGAATGAAAACAAAAAAAATGAGGAAATTACACAAACTTCAAAACACAGCTTTCTTGACACAAACATAAGAAAATCTTCTCTAAAGGGATGGCAACCCGGCACCATAACAATGGTTACTAAAACATATACATTTGTTCAAGTTAAATACCTCGGGCTCAGCCTCTATTGGTTCCTTCAAGCCATCTTCTATAGCAGCCAAAATTTCTACTGGTTCTATCTTGAATTCAGTTTCACCAATTCCATCGATGTGCACTTTCTTAGGAACACATGCAACAATTGCAGCTGGGGGAGGTGCAGATGGTTTACCATAATCAGATATGAACTCCAGGACCTCTGCACCAACTGCATTGACCTGTGGCACATCAAGAAAGTTCCAAGTAAACATCCATTGAAAATCTCATGTAGTGATAGTCCACGATTTTGTTACTCACGAGTTTTCTGTAGATTGTAGAAGTTTCACATTATATTTTCTTTATGTGGACCATGGTCTTTTTCCGGTTTTGGAGTTTTCCACGTAAAATTCATGTGTTGTGGATTGTGCTTAATTTGGCTTATTTCTCAGTTATTTTCTACTTGCCCTTATAGATGAATGTGGGTCAATGGGTCCCAACATCTATTTGTCCACCAAATCTAATGTGACACACATAGAGCCACCTCTCAGAAAGAAATGACTGCTTCAAGGATAAGGTGAGAATTACCTCTTCAAGGGTAATTGTGCCAGCAATAGCAATCAAACACTCATGCCCTTGTCTTTGATCCATTACGGTATGGCCGAGTGCATCACTTTCCATAATGAAATCCAGGTTATCCACTGACGACACATTATCAATCATAGCGGCCAACTGTTCACTGTCTTTTAACAGGGCATCTAAATAACGGGCTAGTTCACCATTTGTGACCCCAAATTCTTTAAGCCTTCTAACCTGATGCATAAAAAGGTAACATAACTGAGAAGCAGAAACTGAAATCACTACAAACCAAACAGAACTGTTCGAAGAAAATAAATAGCGCCTGAAAACCAAAGGCAACTAATAACATACCATACTTTTCACGAAATTAAACATCTATGAGGTTCTCGGAAGTTAGAACAAGGGCATCAAATATATAAAAATAAAAAAATAAACAAAAATACAAGGGGATAGTGGAGGGAGCATAAAGTATGAGACACTGGAAAAGCAAACCTCCTGCACAGCGACTTTAATTGCATTGCGCCAATTTTGAGGTTCTGCAGTCACTGTAAGAGTGGTAACAGTGCAGCCTTCTCTTCCTGAGTCACTATGGTCCAATTCGACTGAGGTAAACGGGGGATTTGAACTCTGGAAAATTCTTAGAATTAGCATCAAATGCAACTAATAAAGACGCAAACTAAAACATCTACTATTATGAGAATAGGATATCAAAAAACACCCCAAAGAAACTCATACAGCGCACATTAAGACTTTAAGAAGTTCGCATTTGGATTGAAGGATTTGAAATGAAGGAATTGGAAATGAAGTATTTCAAATCAATCCTCTGGACTGGACATCAGTTCCACTCAAATCCCTTCAATGTTGGTTCAAAATGAAATTGATGGATCTCAAATCCATGTCAACCAAAATAACTACCACAGATTCTATTATGGATTTAAAATTCATCCTCAAATCCTTCCATCTAAATGGAGCCTAATATAATTGCCACCACATATGAGTACAACTATGCAATTGGTATATAGCGATCTTGCCCAAACTTAAAGTGGAACCGATAAAAGCAATTTGTTGTTCAAAGTTGGACAAACAAGAAGTCATTTCATTAGTAAAGTTCGTCCCACCTCATTACTATCACCAGAATATCTTTGAAGACGCTTGTGGCTTATATTACCAGCTTACAGCAAGAAAATTCAACAATGCATAAAAAGATTCAAAAAAAAAGAAGCTGATGTTTGACTAACCAACTTTTAGCACTGAATAAGGCAAAACGTAAATGTGGAATTTCACTCAACAGATTGTCTTTATTTTCACACATTTTATTTTGAAATTTTACTTTGCTCAGATTTTGAGGAAAGACCACGTAAAAGATAATGTGGTCTCTCGGTTTACTTCCCTTTTTCTCTCAGTTTAATTCCCTTTCTTTAAAAATCTTAAAACAAAGCTCACCTCATAATTAAAAGCATATAAATTGGTTTAATTTAACCAAGGTACCATAATCGTACACAATATCAAGCAGACCTATCTACTGACAAGTGACTCTGAAGCACATTAAAGAGGGAAGTAAATGCACCTGGTATCTTGTATTAATGCGAAAATGCAAGGCAGATAGAAATATCCTCTTCATAAGAACATTCCGCAGATCACCAAATGTATGGACCTTGTTGACTGGGATCTGATAGGAAATAGCAATAAACGTCACCATGAGCAAAAGCAATAATAATATAAAAACAAATAGTTTGAAACATCATCTAAGGAATAGAGCACCACCGAACAAACTCAAAATGATGTCTACAACCATAAGCACTGGCAGGGCATGACAACTAGATAAAGGAGAATCTCAAGATGCAATTGGAGAAGTTCTGGAAAGAATGAACTAAACTAGCTATTTATTAGCTATATGATTCCCTCGATCTCACCAACAAGGTGTAATTGAAATGTCCAGAAATCGCGCAAGGAGATTGATCATTCTCAGCTCCATGTCCGTCATGAGTACTAAACCAGAAAACTCATGTGAACCAGAAATACTAAACAATAAAAAGGCTGAAATATTGCTATACTGGCACTTGCTATACCATGGCATTCCAACACTAAACTATATTTTGATCAAATCAATTTTTTCTCAGCATATCAGATACTTCGAAAATATATGGTCCAAAAGCAATAAAGTAGGAAGAATTACAAATGAGAATTAGTAGTGAATAGCAATCAGTGGTTTGAAATTTAAACTTATAGTTCAATACCCAGCCTAATCATCAAATGTTTGTCTTAAGTGAACAAGCTCTAAAATACTCTCCTTACTAACTAATACAATACATTGGAAGTAAATAACACCTTCTCCCCCCCCCCCCTTCTTTTACTTATCTCTTTTTTTGCTTTTGCTTCTCGACAACCTTGTTAACCAGTCACCGTTCAAGAAGTACTACTTCATCTAATGCCATAAAGCTAAAGAAAAGATATAGTGGGTTACAAAAACACTCAAAAGTAATAATACCTTGCAGAACATATTGATTGAGAAATTTTGAAGCAATTCATGCTGAAATATCTGGGGAGGCTTTGCCTCTGTGCTGCTTCCTGGAATGGACCAATTATGCTGAACAGGAGGGCGAACAGCATGCCTCTCCTTTCTAGATTTTTTCGATTGCTCCAGTGAAACAAGTGACTTTTCCTGAGATAACCCACCAGACAGTCCTACTGCCAACTTAGGAACAAGGAAACTAGCCATTGCACCAAAAGCACTTGGTGTCGGCACGACAGGTGCCTCAGTCTCCATGCCATTCTGTCCAAAAACTGCCTGCAGAAGTTTTGAAAATTAGTTACAACTTCAAACACAACACATAAATTATGAACTGAATTCCTATGTCAATATCAACTGCATATAACTAAATATTAGCAGTTAAGTCACATACTTCAATGTGTTTAACCGTCTTTGGAATGTCATCAATGTCCCCAACAATGTACAATGTGGCATTTGCTGGGAAGTACCAACGCTCATGGAATTTCCTGATTTTGTCAGCATCCCATTTCTTGATCTGCTCCTCCAATCCGATAGGAAACCTTTTGCTCAACTTGTTCTCATAATGCAAATATTGCAACAACTAAACCAACAAAAGAGAAGATATAGGTAAAATGCGTACCACAAAACGAAAGGAATTTTGTTAGAAGATGATACAAGGAAACAGCAGCAGTCGTCAATGTCAGTCTCATATCGTGAATACCTGGCAATCAACGCGATACTCTATGGTATTCATCATTTGCAGTTCGGACAAGATGGCCCGTCTTTCTTTCTCAACTCGAGAAGCCAGAAACTTGGGGTGAAATGCAATCTATTGCCATTAAAAAAAAATCTTTCAAGCATCATATAATGCCAACAAAATAAAATCACAAACAGGGCAAAATAACTCAAAGCAATAGTACCATTAACCTAGCCAGGAAAACTCAAAGTGTAACATCTGGAAAACATTTAGAAAATAGATGCTAACCTCGTTGAGAGCATCTAGCACCACGGGCAGCAAATCACCTTCAGAGTCCTAGAGATCAAAATTTACAATATCAAGTATTTAAGAGTCTATAAATGTTGAACACACACCCAAGAAGAAAAACTCAGAAATAACAGAGGAAAGTTCAAGTAAACTACCACGGTAAAATATGAGATGGAATGAAACAAACAGTAATAGTTATATTAGACACCATATTGTCAAATATATATTTCTAGTGTTCCTACTGTGCATATATTGTCTACGCATGCACACAAAGTTCTTTTCTTTCGATTTATGATAGGGGCAACGAAGTTTATTCTGTTCCTTACTTTCCCCTGAGTTATTATGGCAGGGCCGTACTTCGTAAAGTTTGACCATCTTTTGCCAAAAGAGAAGGCATGAAATGTGAACTAAACAGATATTACCACAGTTTATGGAGGCAACGAGCATGCCTTTCAGAGGTTCTCAAAACCAAAGGATGAAAACAGTACAAACCTTTGTACTAGTTGGTGAATGAATATGAAAGACAGTGTGATGGAAGTCTGTGTAAGCATTAGATCTCGCCCCAGTTCCAAGAAGCTTCTCACGTTTCTTACTTCCAAGGAATGCAACATGTTCAATCATATGAGCAATTCCTTGCTCATCATCTTCCTCATCGATGGATCCCACATGAACTTCCATGTGAGCTTCAAACCTACAATTCAAAGATATGACAGTATTACAAAATCAGAGGAAAGATGAACAAAAAGAAGGTGCTTTTTCTTACAGCTCATAGTAGTATGTGGTCACTAGAGATGACAAATAATTGGTCAATAATAACCAGGATCAATTGCTAGCGTAGAATATAAGATGCAAATAAGATTTATGATTCTATGTTTTATGACCTTGTGAGTAGATTTCTACTTTGAATTCATGAAATTCCACGGCATAAACCATATTTAAGATATTTAATATTTTGTGTTGTCTATAACTCTATCTTTTATGTTCCTGTGGTAAAATGATGTGTGATAAAACACAAATAAATCAAGATTGATCTAACCATTGTTAACCAACTCAAAGACAATAATAATAAAGATTCATTAAATGGCAGCACCATATGCAGAACCCATCAAAGGTCTGTTATCTGTCTCGGGCTCTATAAACTGCAGAGATGAGAGATCTAGTCCTACATTTCACAAACGGAAAAAGCACGGGAAAAAATCTATCAAGAGAAGCATATATATTTCGAGCACTTCATCCATGATCATCATATGTTTCATTAAATGGTACCATATTAATTAATTAGGTGCTCGTTGTAGTTATATGCAAAATTTGAACGGAAGGCATATAAAACCCAAAACCCGAACTGAACACAATCAGTGGTCGATTAGACGGAAACGAACTCAATGGGGCTTCTTTCAGTTTTTCTTTATGTATAATGTTCTCATTTTCAACATATGAAGGATCAATTTCATCGATGTTATGATAATGTGCCAAGATAAACTAATATTGGTTAGTCAATAGAATAGCAGAGTTGTATTCATTATTATAACATTTTCAATCAGTTGTAATGGCAGGTTACTAGAGAGCCTAATGGTTTGTTCCCTTTTGTTTCATCGCATGAATGTACTAGTACCGGTTGCCCAACAATTAATAGCCTAACTGGCAGGTTTATGTATTTCTTCATGACAGTTCCTCAATCTGGTTCAAGTGTTGTCTTGAACAGGTTTGGTCAAGCCCTCCAAAGTGATCATTTTATTCTCCCAATATGATTTAAATTCTCAGACTTCTTGTAAGATGCTGCATTCTGCAGCTATTAATAAATCAAACGGTGTCTCTCCCACTTCGTGCAGCATCACTACCAGCAAGTATTGAATCTCACTAACATTCTATTGATACTTATACTGGTCTGGCAGTTTAATAACATCAGATCATTGGCATCCAATTCTTCTGTGGTTATTTAGAGTGCACATTCATATGTCCTTATATCTTGCTGATAAGTGCTCATATGGATGATATAGCTTGCTTAATTTGATGAGATCTAGATGTACTAGCCGAATTAGATATGTCTTTCCACCAAATTTTTTTGTGGTTTCTTGTCCCAGCTTGCGATCTTAATTCACTAAAGTAGGATACGGATCCTACAGCCAAAAAAACCAAACAACTGATGGTGCATACACATTAACAAATCAATTGAATAAAATATAAGCAACACTTATGAGAAGAAGAAAATCAAAGAATTTCTTTATTCTCAAATTTATGTCGTTAAAGAAGAGATGAAACAGTCAGCCCCTTGTATGAGCAAAAGAAATAAGCGAAGTGGCAAGACCCACATTCCTATATTACTAACAAGACGTAGGAAGAATCAATATAATGTAGAAAAATTATTTACATATTCAATTGCAAAACTATCAAATTTTATGCTGAGTTTGAAAAACATTCTACGGTGTGACAAAATACTCTAACCACCTAAATGATGCATTTATCATATCCAAGGCCTAGAATAATGCTAAAGAAGAGTACCTATTAGGAGGGACTTTATTCGGCAAAATTAGATAGCGAAGCCCATTTTTCAGTTGTCCTCTGTGCAATTTTGGGTGAGAAGGAATCTCAGACCTCAAAAAATTCTCGAATTCTATTCTCTCTGCTTCTGTGTCTAATAAATCCGAATTTGATCTCTCCGTGACACCATCAGGCCAGGTTATACTTGCTGCATGTGGCTCTTCAGGGCCTACAGCAGCTCGTGGAACCTGAACTTTTCTAATCTGTAAATCAGATTGATATGACAAATCAGATCGAAACGAATTCGAGATTATTAAAAATACAGTTGAACTTCTTAACTAATGTATAAATAAATTTATGTATGACTTCTTATAGAACATATTAAAGTCTTCAAAAAGTATCACATATGTTCGACACAAGTATATGTAAAAAAAATGTCTAATGAAAATAACAAAAGCAGAAGAAAGTAACCAAAGGTAACCCTTTGATGACCCAAATTTTCCTTAAACGGAAATGATATGAAATAAAAGTCAACAACTATCGAATATGGGTGCCTAAAGAGAAACAGTATTGGTTTTTCTTCCTTTTCTTTCTTCTCTAAAGAGAAAACTAAGCCTTTATCAATGGAAATTATGGAAGTACAGTGAGACGAGGAACCACAAACGAAATTACAATCTAAAGTACAGTGCTCCAATCTCTGGGCTATCAGCTGCAAAACACCTCTTGCACTCTTTACGGATGGAAACCCACCACCCTCCACTATACTTAATCAGTTAATCCTATCCCAAACCACATCTAATGACTCCTCTGTTTCTTCAAACACTCTCTAATTCCTTTCTCACCATAGAGACCAACATAAGGCTTGGACAAATGGCTCATTGGCTCCCCATATCACTTTCCCCTTTTGCTTGTAGAACTTTCGAAATTTGAACAGGGCTCAGTATTGGTATTATATCATTACAATGACACATTTATCCCACTAAATTGGATATTCCTTCCCTCAAATGGCACAGTTAAAGAAAGATAACATGCAACCATAAAATAGTGCTGGATAAAGTAATATTTGACTTGCATTATTCCTTGGTATGCAAGATGATCTGCAAGTTAGTCTAAAGGAGCTAAAAAGGCAGAAAAACAATTCTGGTCTTACAAGTACAATGGAAGGGAACGTATAATACCATTATTTAGAAATAATTGAAATTCAGACATCGCCACAGCATAACTAACAAGAAGAAAATGATGTAGAAATGATATATCACAATGTGCATATGAATTATATGGTAAGGATCAGAGGCTAAACCATGAAAGCATATTGACATTGTCCACAGAAAGCACCTGCAAAAGAGTACTTTGATTGACACTTTACCTTAGCATTATCAGGCAGGTACTTCGATAGACGGAAGGATGACTTGTCAGCAAAGAATCTAGAAGTGAAACTCTTCACACCGGTTTGCCTTCTTTTGGAAGAACGGAAGCAGGATACTTGTTGAGAGTTATCTAGCAACCGAGATTGAACTCTTGGTCCATTGAACTCAGAAGAGAATCTTCTACGTGTATTCTGCAACGGGGAACATCAGTGAACAATATGTATAATTGGTAAAAAGATGACGATGGAAAATGAGTTATGCAAGTGAAAGAAAGCAAAAGTATCTTTGAAATGATTTAGATTGTGACACAACCCAGAAACAACTCAATCCTAGTAGCTTCAAAAATTAAACTACAAACCATACATGTAAGCACACAGCATCAACCTCTTTCAAGCCTGAATTTGGCTTTAGGACTTATTTATAGGTAATCCTACACTGAGAATTTTCATTGATCGACAATAATAAATCTCTAATAGAAAGGGTTCACCCAATGCAAAGACTTCCACTGCTTCAAACTTATGCAGCCTTATTCTACAATGTTCCTATAACTTGAGCCGGTGCCCTCAAGGTTTGAACAAAGCAGCGTTTACAGAGTGCCAAGGTTTGTCCTTTTACAGCAGTAACCACCACTAAAACAACAACTGTATTTCATTCATTTCAGCCATTTTAAATCCTTTACGCAAATCACAAACAATGCATCAAAGTCTACAGAAAGTCCATAAGCTTTGCACATACAGATTTATAAGGCACGTTCTAGCTTAACAATAGTAAGACTACAGGAGACTGAGATAACTTAAGCATTTCAATTCCTATCTATCTGTTCATAATCTGGATTTGATATTCACCAAATTAAATTCCAGGGGAAATGAATCCAACTCTATAACCAAAATTTCCAGCACTTCCACAAAACTTTATAAAGAAACGACACGAGAAAGCCTTTTTTAGTGGTTGCTATTTTCTAGAAAGCTGATAAAGCAATTATGTCTTTTGTTACAAAGATAACAACTACCTTTAAAACTGTGCATAATACTTCACCGCAGACAAACTATCCAAAATATTGAACTTCTCATTACAAGTGCAAAACCCATAAATACACCAATGTTTACCGCCGAGAAACAAAATTAAGCATCCTATAAGGAACACAAACCTTACTGCTAACAAGACACGCGCGGCAGCCCCTAGCCCTCTGCGGGTGCAAAGCGATAATCTTCTTTGATTCTAATCTATTAAACTTAGCGGAAAATAGAGTACAATTAGAGTTTTCTTTACTATGAGCATGACTACTATTAGCATGAATCGATGCTAAAATAGGTTTTGTGTTGAAAACAACGGATGAGCTCTGCATATTTGGGATAATCGGCGTTAATCAGAGATTTCCAATTAATGGAGTCTTTGGAGAAGATAGTGAGAGAGAAGATGAAGAAGAAGACGGAAAATTGCGAAGACTGGTAAATTAGCTGAGTTTGATGGTTGAATATGGGGTTGGGTGGTGTTTTGGCTCGGGCGGAGTCGGCGGTGTAAGTGGTTGTGGTGGCCGTTTGGCCAGCTTGGCTTAGATTTTTTTGTTTTTCTAACAAAATATCAAGTACTACGGTGTCTAAATTTCTCGAATAGTTAGTTGCCTAATAAAAAATAGGAATGGGGTAATTCTATTCACACCACTAAATCCTCACTCTATACTGCTATTTTTTTTATACTATATCACATATTTATTTTTTATACTTTTTACTTTCTATACCATATTTTTAGATATTTGTACCCTTAGTAATTAAAAAATAAAATACAATAAAATAAAAACATATTGGAAGATAAAAGCAGTAAAGCTAACGTTTCCTCTCATTTTCAGTCTTCTTGTGAGCTAACGTTTCTTCTCCTATTTTCAATCTTCAAAAGTTCCTTTCTCTAAATAAAAATCTGATAGAAGAATCGAGGAAAAACAACCAAGAGACATTTTTTATAAACACCAAACATCATCTTCCAATTTTTTATAAACACCAAACATCATCTTCCAAACTTTGAAGAGGGTATTGGAATAACTAGGGATTTTTCATTAAACCACCAAAAACAAGAGAAGAAATTGACGCAAACAATGATTATAACCAAATTTTTTATAATAGTTCGGCCAGCAATGGCCGAACAAACTAATTAAGTTCGGCAAGTAACGGCAAAAATTCTTACAATCGTTCGGTCATAAGCCGTCGTGTTAGTTTATAAACTATGATCACTATTGACCGATGTTATGATGGTTCGACGTGTATCCACCAAAATTGTTATGACTCACGTTTAATATACGATGCTACTAAATTTTTTACAACAGTTCGGTCAGTAATGACCGAACAAGCTAATATAGTTTGGCAACTAGTGGTCAGAATTCATACAGCTATTCAGCCATAACCCGCCGTATAAGTTTATACAACATGATCACGCAGGTCAAAATTGTGAATTTTCGAAGCAACAATGTGTTTTGCAAGCAATCGTGAACTTAACCAGAAAAAAGTGTAGTTAGGATATTTAGCCTTTCCTTCATCCATGATATTTATTTAAATTGTGAAGAGGGGATTTCTTTTTTTTTTTTTTGCAAAAATTATTTATTTAAGAAAATAAAAGTGTAGTTAAGAATTTAAATTGTGAAGAGGGGTTTTTTTTTGCAAAAATTATTTTTAAAAAATAAAAGGAGATAAAGAAAAGGACATTTTAGTCTATTTACTAATGTCTGTTTTTGTCAACAAAAAATGGTGGTGTGAAGAGAGGATTTGGTGGTGTGAATAGAATTGCTCTTACGAATAACTTACTATAAAAAGATTATTTAAAGTGGTCTACTATTTTAAGTTACGAATTCAAAATCGGGCTTATTTTAGACAAAAACAATATTCTAAAGGAGAAAATTATAAAGATTTGATCATTATTTGTCTAGTATAATATCATTCAATTTAAAACTCGGGCTTATTTGATCATTTTAAAGCAATTTGGTTAAACAAATAAATTCTACAAAGATTTGTTCTTTTATTATTATTGGGGCATGATAATTATATGTATAAATATGTAAAGTGGTCTAATTAAGTATGAACTATAATTATCGAGTATATATTTTTTTTAAATTGATAATCTCATTAATCAATTTCGAATACATGACTCTCAACCTAATCAGGAAAATACTCATCCACACAATCGGATCGCCTGAAGAAAAGAAAAAACGCACAAGCCTATGAGCAACTACATTAAATAATCTGTCAAAAGCATGCGCTAAATATCATCCACAAGAAGCCTAATAGCAGTAAGACTTGACTCTTGCAACTGCATGCACATCAAACAATGAATCGGAAAAAAACACGAACAACTATATTTGACTCTGAATCAAGATCGTCAGTTCAATAAAACTTCGTATTGTACGCTTGTCAACCATAAAAATATTCAAAGTCGAAAGATTCATAGGAGACCGAAAATCGGAGGCCGCACAAGGGGTGGAAAGATATACAAAGGCGTGGAGAAATCTCACAAAGGCAAACATGAGCAGAGGAAAAAACAAATTAAAAAAAAAGACGAAACAGAACAAAATCAAAACAAATTACCAATAACATGTTAGAAGTATTCCCCCATCTTCCTATAATTAGATCGAGGATGAGGGAAGAAGGAGAAAGAGATTTGAACTGTCACGAGATTGAAAGGATGGAGGAAGAAGGCTAAGGGGTTTTTTCTCCCCTCCTATAGAAGATAAAAAAAAAAAAAAAAAAAAAAAATCCATACAGACATGTATGAACAAAGCATGTTCATAATAACTCTAAAATAAGTAAAAAAAAAAAAAAAAACATTGTAATTTACAGATTTCAGAATACTTATCTAAACGCAGCATTAATAAGTGAATTTATATGTTTCTTCCTCATCACAAATCATGAGTTTCTATCCATTTTCATTTGTTACTCTAGAGAAAATAGATTATTTAAAGTGGTCTACTATTTACCAATAACATGTTAGAAGTATTCTCCCATCCTCCTATAATTAGATCGAGGATGAGGGAAGAATGAGAAGGAGATCTGAACTGTCAAGAGATTGAAAGGATGGAGGAAGGAGGCTAGGTTTTTTTTTTTTTCCCCTCCTATAGAAGATAAAAAAAAAAAAAAAAAAAATACATACTGACATGTATGAACAAAGCATGTTCATTATAAATCTGAAATGAGTAAAAAAAAAAACATTGTAATTTACAGATTTCGGAATACTTATCTAAATGCAGCATTAATAAGTGAATTTATATGTTTCTTCCTCATCACAAATCATGAGTTTCTATCCATTTTCATTTGTTTCTATAAAATAGATTATTTAAAGTGGTCTACTATTTTAAGTTACGACTTTAAAAATCGGGCTTATTTTAGATAAAAACAATATTCTAAAGGAGAAAATTACAAAGATTTGATCATTTTTTGTCTAGTATAATTTCATTCAGTTTAAAACTTGGGTTTATTTGATCATTTTAAAGCAATTTGGTTAAACAAATAAATTCTACAAAGATTTGTTCTTTTATTATTATTGGGCCATGATAATTATATGTATAGATATGTAAAGTGGTCTAATTAAGTATGAACTATAATTATCGAGTATATATATATTTTTTTAAATTGAGAATCTCATTAATCAATTTCAGATACATGACTCTCAACCAAATCAGGAAAATAGGACCCATCCACACAATCAGATCACCTGAAGAAATGAAAAAACGCACAAGCCTATGAGCAACTACATTAAATAATCTGTCAAAAGCATGCGCTAAATATCATCCACAAGAAGTCTAATAGCAGTAAGACTTGACTCTTGCAACTGCATGCACATCAAACAATGAATCGGAAAAAAGCACGAACAACTACATTCGACTCTGAATCAAGATCATCAATTCCATAAAATTTTCGTATTGTACGCTTGTCAACCATAACAACATTCGAAGTCAAAAGATTCATAGGAGACCGAAGACCGGAGCCGCACAAGGGGTGGAAAGATACACAAAGGCGTGGAGAAATCTCACAAAGGCAAACATGAGCAGAGGAAAAAACAAATAAAAAAAGACAAAACAAAACAAAATCCAAACAAATTACCAATAACATGTTAGAAGTATTCTCCCATCCTCCTATAATTAGATCGAGGATGAGGGAAGAATGAGAAGGAGATCTGAACTGTTAAGAGATTGAAAGGATGGAGGAAGGAGGCTAGGTTTTTTTTTTTTTCTCCTATAGAAGACAAAAAAAATCCATACAGACATGTATGAACAAAGCACGTTCATTATAACTCTGAAATGAATCAAAAAAACATTGTAATTTACAGATTTCAGAATACTTATCTAAACACAATATTAATAAGTGAATTTATATGTTTCTTCCTCATCACAAATCATGAGTTTCTATCCATTTTCATTTGTTACTCTAGAGAAAACAACATATCGTTATAAATGTCTAGAAACTGACTACAAAAGAAAAAGAAAAAAACATATCTAACATGTGATAGTGATTGCCCCTGAGAAAGCAACATATAATTTTCCACAGTTCTACCACATATCATTTGTGCCTTGGATGGTATATATTATATTTTCGATCATTTGTTTCGATATACTAATGTATTAGACGAATCTATCTTCATGTATTGTTTTTTATTATTTTATTATATATTTTTATTTATCTATGGATCAGTGAAATTTTTGTTGCCTTTTGTTTTTCTCATATTTGTCTATTGTAAAATTGTAGGAATCGGCAAATTAAGGTAAAAAATGGTAAAAAAAAGTTTACCTTGGAAAAAAACATATTTCGAAGTTTTTACTTTTTCGAAAGAAGAAGCCAACTTAAAATTAAAACTTCATGCATGTAATTGTATGAAAAACCTCATAAACAATCATGTTGAAGTACCTGGATATTTATTTCCTCTTCTGTCAGCATTTCAGTAAAATAGCAGTCTCCTAAGGTACCTAAATGTAAACTGAATATTGATGGATGATGGATAGAGTCGACTTCAGAACTAAGCTTGGGATTTGTTGTGAGAAATGAGAAAGGAGAAGTACTTATGTTAGGTGGACGTCGAGTTATTCACGTTTGCAATGCCGAATGTGCTAAATTTATGGTTGTGCATTGCAGCGTTTGTTTTTTATGCAAGTTGGTTTTGCAAACATTGAAGTGGAATTAGATGCCCATAATGTAGTGTGCAAAATTATTAATGCTAATTTCACTGTTGGCCCTACAAGGGTTCTTGCTGAAGATGCTGCAATTCTTGCTCCATGGTGCTCTTTAATCTCTTTCTCCTATGTGAATAGAGTTGCCAATACCATTATTAGTGGGCTAGATCTTTGGATGATGAATGTATCTTAATGGAGGAAGTTCCTGGTCATATTGATGTTCTTATACATGAGGATTCCCTCAAAACTCTATGTGCATATATATGTTACACATGATATTCAAGCAAATATTTCGGTAGAATAGTAGCCTTGTAAGGTACCTAAACCTAAACTGAATATTGATGCATCATGGATTAAGTCGACTTTAGAACTGGAATTGGGATTTGTTGTGAGAAAGGATAAGTACTTATGTTAGGTGGACGTTGAGTTATTCAAGTTTGCAATGCCGAATGTGCTGAATTTATGGTTGTGTATTGGAGCCTCTCTTTTGTTATGCAAGTTGGTTTTGCAAACATTGAAGTGGAATTAGATGCCCGGAATGTAGTGTTCAAAATTATTAATCCTAATTCCACTCTTGCCCATACAAGGGTTCTTGCTGCATGGTGCTCTTTAATCTCCTTCTCCTATGCGAATAGAGTTGCCAATACCATTGCCACTGCAGTGGCGGAGTGGGCTAGATCTTCGGATGATGAATGTTTCTTAATAGAGGAAGTTCCTAGTCATATTGATGTTCTTGTACATGAGGATCCTCAAAACTCTACATGAATATATATGTTTTTCCCTAAAAAAATGTTTTTTATTCTCATGAACAAAAGTAAGATTTTGGAGCTTCTCCAATCTTATCCACAAATTTTTAGGTTATTGTAAGCTATTGACAACATGTTATATGTTATCCTATACTATGTTATGTATTGTGTTAGGCTATGCTCAACATGTAAGATGTTTTCTATGTAAGCCAACATTTATTTTTACAGTGTATTGTATGCAATCGTTACATAAAATCTATTTAGATTTTAGGGTCGACAAACATATACCCGTTGAGCATGTGACTTGCTCACCCTTCTATAGTTCAGTTCTGCATGTCATTTGGAGCTTCGTCGTGGTACGAGGTGTGGATGCAAGCAGAATCAAGTAGTCAGTTTACTTATTTTCTAGAAGTTAGTTATTTCTCGGACTTCTGTTAAGAAAAATAAGTTTTGCAAATTGGAGTGTGACACGTGTTACAAAATATATATGATATTTTTTTCTGCATATTTATTATTTTGTCATTCTATCAAAAATAATCTTGGAAATAATCTTGATAATAATACAATATTAATTTCAAGACTAATGTATTTGATTCATAATATTGTATTATATTGTATATTGATTAAACCTAAGTTGATGTAGATTTAGTTAGATTTTATTTGCTTAATCAATGTTTATTTTAATGACATTAACTGACAAAATCTTTTCTAGATGGGGCAAATTCCTTTTTTAGTTCTATAACTTAGGGCGAGTCCGAAAAAGGTCATGTATCCTGCATAATCTCAATTTTAGTCCTATAAGTCTTAAAAAATGTCCAATTTTATGACAAATCCCCTCAAAGGACTGACATCGCTGGAGTTGTTGATGTAGCCTAAATTAGTGGTTTCCAGCGATATTGCAGACGTGGAAATTATTTGTCCAACTAGACATTGCCATGCCATTAATAATTAAAAAAAAAAAAAGAAAAAACTGAACATAAATCTTAATTTATTTTATTTTATTTTTACTTTCTCTAATTTTTCGTTTTCATTTTCCTTTTCTTTCTTCTTCCCCAATACAACACTACCACCGCTGGCAGTCGGCAAATACCGGCCACCACCAATGCCTCTAGTATTCTATCAAAATGCTAAAAAGATCTTTGTCCTCGTTAACAATTTTGAGCTTTAATGGACAAATGAACATAAACTAATAGAAATTTAGAACTGAAAGTATCTCGTAAAGATATGTACGCATACAACATGATTTATTGGATTGAAAATTTTAAGATTTTTTCTTGTGGAAAAGAAAAAAAAGGGACAAAATTGTGTTAAAAAACACAAAATAATATCGTAAAAGGTGAATTTTGAGTGAAGATCTATGATAAGAAGCTAAAAACAAGTTCCTTTATGTAGAAGAGGTGTTTGATAAAGTGCATTAACAAATAAAAACAGTCAAGGCTAAAAGTTGGGTTTCCTTGGAATGTTGGGGAGGAATTCTGATGAGAAACTTATACATCATTGACAATATTTTATAAGATTTGTATCCATAATTAGTTTCAGAAACATAAATTTTGCAAAATTAGAAGAACATTTGGAACTGTGCCCAAATACATGGATAGAAAATTGGTGGTGGTGGCTGCTTGCTGGCGGTGGTGGTCTGTCTTGCCGCCTGCTGGTGGTGGTAGCAGGTATTGCCGTCTGTCGGCTGTGGTGGTGCTTGATAAACGTAAAACTTTACCCTTTTTCTTGCACTTTTCACGTTCATATTTTGTAGAGAATTACGTGTAATTGCTATGTTCACGTGCCATTTTGTGTTTTATTGAATTTTTAGGTCGATTTTTCTTTTTAATATGATTTGATGCGCTTTTGAGTGTTTTTTAGTCTAATTTGAAGGTTAGGAAACTCTGAAGAATTTAGAACATCATTCGAGTCTATTTTCACACTTCGGCCCATATCTTGAGGACTAAATGGACCTAAAATGGGTCGAGGTTAGGCCCAAACTGAAGATCATCAAGCCACAAGAAAAGTTCGTGAAGAAATCTGGTCGAGAAGATGGATAGAAAAGCCCCAAATTAAAGAAGGAAGAATACAAGGGCGATCGCACATGCTTCATGTTCTAGCCCACAAACCGAGGCCTAAACAGACTACAAATCAGACCCGATAAGAGTCCTAATCAAAGTTCGTCGAGTCAGGAACAAAAGCCATGAAGGGGTCGGGTTGAAAAAATGAGAGAAAGGGCTCCGAAACGGCGACGAAAGATGGAGGTGCGAAGCAGGGGCTGAACCGGACAAATAGTCGCAGCACTTGCCGGACCGGTAGGACTACCGGCAGTTTGTCCAGAACCGATCTAGGAAGTCAGCCGGCCATACTACCGGCCCGGAGGCGGTTCCGGCGGTTCGCAGGCCGGTATGCCTGTTGTGTACGCATGTTCATTTTTTGGCTGTAACTTCTTCGTCCGAGTTTCAATTTGAGCGATTCAAGCGGCAACGTGTAGCCAAGATGAAGACCTACAACTTTCATGTTGAAGTCAAAGGCTGATTCTGGATAGATTTTTACTAGAAATCACGAGAAGAACGAGTCGAGCGTGCACAAGGGGTTCGACTCAACAACTTAAAGGACCAAGCATCCGTTTTGTATTTTTACACTTTTACCCTTACTCGGGCTTATTTTTTAGCAGATCTTGAGGGTTGGGGAGACCTATATATTATCCCTTCCCTCTCATTTGTAGCAATCCAACTTTGTCTTGCCGATTTTTATAAAAATCTTCTCCTACACTCTTCTTCTCTCTTCTCTTTACATTTTCAGATTTTAGCTTAGAAAAGTTAGGGTTTATTCCTCCTCTTCAAGGAGGAAGCCATCTTTGGTAGAGAATATGAACGCTAGTCACGGGCTTGTGACACCCGTTAAGATTGTTTGAGTATTTCAAGGATTCGTAAAATTATTGAGCATTTCTATCTCTTTCTCTTTATTTTAAGTTTTTATTGCTTGATATTGATGATTCCTGTTTATGCCTTGATGATTTGTGAGTAGTTTTCGTGTTTCCTGAAGCCCCAGGATAGCTCAAGCTTTGGGGTTGATGATTAGTTGATTGATTAGGGGATTTGTTGTGGGTGTGGTAACCTAGGGTTTGGATTTGGTTGATTTATTTTGATTATCATATGAAATTGGGGCTTGATTATAGGCTTGACGGGTGGCTTAAGCTTTTGATAACTTAGCCCTATTTTGTATGATTATGTATTTGAGAAAGGATAATCGGAACCAAGGCTAGGGTTTGCGACCCTTTTAAGGAAATTCGATTTGATATTAAATGAGCTTAGAATTTAATTTATGTGCCTTAGATTGTTAGGGAAGGGAAATTTAATCCAAGAATGTGAATCAATCAAAACTCAATTTGTAGGAGGTAGACCTATGGAGGAGAACACCTATCGAAAGGAGAAGTAGAGTCTAGGGGGTCTTGGCTAGTATGGACGAAATTAGGTTTAGTCGTGTGTGTAGAAACTACACCCCTACGCCGGTCTTTAGCGTAGGAGAAGTCGGGCTAACGTCTTCTAATCTTACGTAGTTGGTAACCCAGGGCCCGGGGTTGAGTTTATAAATCTCATTCATGTAGGTAGTCTACATCGAACCCCGATTAGTTACCTATCTTAGGGGAATACGACACCTCAACTGTATTTCGGAATTATCACCCAATTAGGATATCGATTAGGATGAGAATTCAACCACATAGAACTCACATTAGTTTTCTTTAATCGCCTTCGAATTGTTAATTCCATTTTGCTTGTGTGAAACCGAGCTTGGGGAATATCTCCCCATCGATCGGTTCCTTCCTTGCTTTATGATATTAGATTAGTCCAACTTTTCAATTTGCATTTGACCTAACTTGCTCGAACGTGCATAAGCCGATTCTCACGGAAAATCCTCCCTGTAGATTCAATATCTTATATACTACCTCTGCCACAAACCGTACGCTTGCGGTTTGAGAAGGTCATTCTAATCACACCGATTCAGAGCGACTTTCGCGACAAATTCATGGCGCCGTTGCCGGGGAGGATTTCTTTCTCTTGGATTTAGCCTAAGCGCGATTAGAGTTAGATTAGATCATTTTTCTTATTGAAAAAAATCTAATACAATGAACCCCGATCACTATCAATATTTGCTTGAGAGTTATGCTCTTAATCCTTTCGAAGTGAATGCATTGCCCTTTGTGCATAATGATGGTTCTTATTTTTCTCCCAATTTTGAAAATATGGAAGTAGTGCATTCTGAAGTTTGTGGGGGAGAAAGGTCACATATCTATGGATTGTGACTCTTTTTTCCATCATTTTTCTTCACACATGCAATATCCTCCCATGCACCTCTTTCTATTCATGGATTACAATTCTTTTTCAAACAATTATGAATTGGGATGGGAGGTCGATCAAAATATTCCCTCCTCAAGCCATCAACCCTTTGAATCATCCGAGTCTTACCAAATTTCTTCAATCAATGCATTGAAAGAAGAAATGAAGAAAGACAAGGATGACTTTAATCGAAAGTTTGATGAACTTTTGACACACACTAAGATTATGAAAGCTCATCTCTCTAAATATATTTTGGAGAGAAATAGAGACGAAAGTGTGCACTTGAGGGAAGAGGAGAGTGAAAACCTCCTCTCTCATGAGCCATCTTCGGAAAATAGTGACAATCCTTTTAAACAAGACAATGCATTGCCTTTGGAAGAGCAATCTTAGTGTCTCAACAAAGTCTGCGACTATGAGCGCATTCTTATTAATGATCCATTTGTTAGGACATCATTTAGTGGTCGGGATGCAAGTTTTGATTCGTCATTTCTTTCAAATTTTGAAAAACTTGCATCAATTATGGACATTAAGCGTATTTTCTTTCATAAATCATATGTCCATAATCTTATCCGTGATTCATCGTGCCGTGTTTATGTTGGTGGATCAATTCTCTATCTTGAGAAAATAAAATCATGGCACAATCGACACTTGTTCTTGGATCCCGGATAACACTTGTGAAAGTCGGTCCGTCGACTTTAAACCAAGCGCTTCTTGGAAGGCAACCCAAGCATAAAATTTTATTACTTTCTTAAGATTTTATTTCTAGTTGTTTAGTTTTCTTGTTTTAAGATCTGATGATTTCTTGAGTTGTATGAATAACTACTTGACTCTTGGGGACATGAACGAGGTGAAAGAGCCTAAATCTTGAAGGAAAATCCTCCAAGTATTGATGATGGAAAATCAAGACGACTAATCCTCAGAGTAACGCAAAAAGGAAAATTTAGAGAGTCGATACCTCAAATGACTGAGCTTTGTTGTATCTCTATAATTATTCCTTTTACATGTGCATAATTCGTAATTATGTGATTTGTGTCATCTTTGCTTGTCCTTGATTTTCATGATTGGATTTTTTGTGAATTTGAGTATATGTTGACTTGTCTTTTCGTGCACTTAATTCATATGCTTACTTAAATGACATGTTTGCATTCAAGTTTGTGGGGAGGAGATATATTGTTTGCACTAATTGAGGTTCTCCTCATATTTGCATAATCAATCGTGGAATCTTGTACCTACACGACTCTTGAATTGTTGAGTCTTTGTATGAATAAATGGTTGGTTTAAAATGTGAGTATTATGAGCTTTTTGATTGATGATCATTAGGAAATACATGAATTTCATCTCCTTTGCTACTTGGGCTTGAGAATTTCGCCCAAGTTTGTGGGGAGGATGGAAGGATTGTTATTTTTATGCGTTTGAAGAGGATGTTCCTCATTTTCGATTGAATTGCTCATAGTTATAATCTATGCAATCCTACCATATTTTGTTTCTAGGTTTTTATTACTTCCGTGAATAATGTGTTTGGTTGAATAATTGTTGAGTTGACTTGTTCTGTGATTGATGAGGAAGAAGTACTGGAAGTGTCCCGTTTTTTTTTTTTTTTTTTTTTTAATTTTCAAAATTGAAATCTCTAAAAATTGAGCATAAAACACTAGAGGATTCCTTGCCTAAAAATCAATGAGATAAATAGGTTGATGCGATTTAAGGGTAGATGACTGTTTGAGCATAGTAAGAAGGATTGCATGTGCAAGTGAAATAACTTCGCCCGAAATTGTGATGCTTGTGAGCATTACTGTGACTCCAAAACACACACGACACGATTAAGGATGAACTTGTGAAAAATAGAATGAATTAGCTTTAGGTGGTTAAAAAAATGAGATGTAAGATGAGCAATAAGGTGGATTAGGTCGCCGGGTAAAGTCATTGTTTTTCATTGATTTATTCTAGTAACATTTGTATACTCTAAGTATTGAGATGATCATAAAAAGAAAATATGTTGTATGAAATGTAGAAAAAAGAGAACTCAATAAAGAATCAAGTGTGAAATAGTTGAAAATCTTGTGTAACTCGAAAAGAGGATTGTAGTATAAAAGAACAAAAACTAGAATATCAATTTTATTTCTTTCAACTAAGCCCGGTGGAAAAAGAAGTGATTGAAAGAAAATAAAAAGAATACATATATTGAAAATCAGTTGGCTGGAGGGAGAAAAGAGCCGCATCACCCACACTAGGTGAGTGCGTGGCATCTTCCTAAAAAAGAACCGAGGCGAACCACCTAGTGTCGATGATTTTGAAAAATAATGAGTCGTCCAAGGTCACTTCACATATGAACATTTTGGGGTTGGAGTGAGAGCTCTTAGCGCGTGGCCTAGGGTACTAAGCGAAATAAAAAGACTATGTGCCTTTCTGAATTCCTATGCCTTTATATTCCTCTACTCGTCCATCAAATTACTTGAAAGAAAATGATTAAGTCAAGTGCGGTGAATCAAAAAGTGGAAAATGCTCAATAAAAAGAGAAATTCATTTCTAAAGGGTTTTCAATAACTTTCCAACCTCATTTTCTTATGTGCTTAAATGTTTAATTTGCTCGAGGACGAACAAAGCTTAAGTTTGTTGGGATGATGAACGTAAAAATTGCCCTTTTTCTTGCACTTTTCACATTCGTGTTTTGTAGGGACTTACGTGTAATTGCTATGTTCACGTGCGATTTCGTGTTTTATTGTATTTTTGGTTGATTTTTCTTTTTAATATGATTTAATGCATTTTTGGGCATCAAACCATATTTTGAAGGTTAGGAAACTCGGAAGAATTTAGAAGATCATTCAAGTCCATTTTCACACTCCGGTCCGCATCTTGAGGCACAAAATGGGTCGAGGTTAGGTCCAAACTGAAGATCATCATGCCACGAGAAAATTTGTGAAGAAATCGGGTCGAGAAGATGGATAGAAAAGCCCCAAATTGAAGAAAGAAGAAGATAATGGCGATCACACATGCTTCATGTTCCAGCTCGCAAACCTAGGCCCAAACAAACCCAAATCAGACACGGCAAGAGTCCAAATCGAAGTTCGTTGAGTCACGAACAAAAACCATGAAGGGTCGGGTCGAGAAAACGAGAGGAAGGGCTCCGAAATGGCGATGGAAGACGGAGGTGCGAAGTAGGGGCTGAATCGGACAAACAGCCGCAGCACCTGCCGGACCGGCTGCTGGATTGGCAGGACCGCCGACAGTTTGTCCAGAATCGATCCAGGAAGTCAGCCGGCATACTACTAGCCCTCGGTGGCCGGCCTGGCGGTTCCGGCGGTTCGTGGGGCGGTCTGCCTATTTTGTACACCTATTCATTTTTTGTCATAACTTCTTTGTCCGAGTTCCGATTCAAGTGATTCAAACAGCCACATGTAGCCAAGATGGAGACCTACAACTGTCATGTTGAAGTTAAAGGCTGATTTCGGACGGATTTTTCCCAAAAATTATGAGAAGGACGAGTCGAGAGCGCACAAAGGGTTCGACTCAACAACTTAAAGGACCAAGCACTCCGTTTTGTATTTTTACACTTTTGCCCTTACTAGGGCTTATTTTTCAGTAGATTTTGAGGGTTGGGGGGACTTATATATATCCCTTCCTCTCTCATTTGTAGGAATCCAACTTTGTCTTGCCTCTTTTTATAAAAATCTTTTCCTATACTCTTCTTCTCTCTTCTCTTTACATTTTTAGATTTTAGCTTAGAAAAGTTAGGGTTTCTTCCTCCTCTTCAAGGAGGAAGCCATCTTTCGTGGCGAACTCGAAGGCTAGTCACGGGCTTGTGACACCTGTTAAGATTGTCGGAGTATTTCAAGGATTTGTCAAATTATTAAGCATTTCTCTCCCTTTCTCTTTATTTATTGCTTGATATTGATGATTCATGTTTATGCCTTGATGATTTGTGAGTAGTTTTCATGTTTCCGGAAGCCCGGAAGTAATTCAAGCTTCGGGGTCGACGATTAGTTGATTGATTAGGGGATTTGTTGTGGGTGTGGTAACCTAGGGTTTGGATTTGGTTGATTTGTTTTGATTATCATATGAAATTAGGGCTTGATTATAGGCTTGACTCGGTGGCTTGAGCTTTCAATAACTTAGCCCTATTTTGTATGATTGTGCATTTGAGAAAGGACAATCGAAACCTAGGCTAGGGTTTGCCACCCTTTCGAGGAAATTCGATTTGATCTTAAATAAGCTTAGGATTTAATTTATGTGCCTTAGATTGTTAGGGAAGGGAAATTTATTCCGAGAATGTGAATCAATCAAAACCCAATTTGTAGGAGGGAGACCTATGGAGGAGAACACCTACCGAAAGGGAAAGTAGAGCCTAGGGGGTCTTGGCTAGTATGGACGAAATTAGGTTTTAGTCGCGTGTGTAGAAACTACACCCCTACGTCGGTCTTTCGCGTAGGAAAAGTCGGGCTATACTCTTCTAGTCTTACGTAGTTGGTAACCCGGGGCCCGGGGTTGAGTTTGTAAATCTCATTCAAGTAGGTAGTCTACATCGAACCTCGATTACTTACCTATCTTATGGGAATACAACACCTCAACCGTATTCTAGAATTATCACCCAATTAGGATATCGATTGGGATGAGAATTCAACTACATAGAACTCAGACTAAATTCCTTTAATCTCCTTCGAATTGTTAATTCCATTTTGCTTGTGTGAAACGGAGCTTCGGGAAGATCTCCCCATCGATTGGTTCCCTCCTTGCTTTATTTATTTGTTTTATGATATTAGGTTAGTCCAATCTCTCAATTTGCATTTGACCTAACTTGCTCGACGTGCGTAAGCCGATTCTCACGGAAAATTCTCCATGTGGATTCAATATCTTATATACTACCTCTGTCACAAACCGTACACTTGCGGTTTGAGAAGATCGTTCTAATCATATCGATTTAGAGCGACTTTCGCTACAAGTTCAATACTGTATTAGGGAAGAAGAAAGAAAAAGAAAATGATAAAGAAAAAGGGAGAAAGTAAATTATTATTTTTTTATTAAAAATTGCTTAAAATCTTTCATTTTTGTATTTTAATGATGTTGCATCTCCGGATGGGCAACCAATTGCAACGCCTGCAGCTTCTCTGAAAACCCCCAAATTTCTAGGCCGCGTCTGGGCAAATGTCAGCAACTGCGGCAAAATTAGTGACCTCTGGCTGGATTAGTCCTCAAATTTAACAATTTTCAAAACTTACAGGACTAAATTTGGAATTACGCAAGATACATGATTTTTTGGACTCGTCCTAATTAACAGGACTAAAAAATTAAATTTTCCCTTCTAGGTATATCTGAATTTATTTTCATATTTTTAGGGATACAAATAAGGAAAGTCAAAGTCAAGCGTGGAGCTTGAACCAGGAAACGAGATTTTAGAGTTAAAGCTCATAAATTAGCGATGAAACTTGAAGAAGAAGGTATCAACACAAACCTTAAATAAAGATCTTACCGAATGAAGAAGATTTTGCAATAGAATCTAAGATTCTCAAAGATCCTACAAAGATACAATTTCCATATCAGGATGCTTGAATGTCCAATAGTACGTGCACGTGAATCGTAGAGACCTGAAGAATGAAGAAGGAAGGAGTATCTAATCCAGCTTTATTTTAGATTAAGTTTAAATTTAAACACACCTGGCACACAAGTATTGAGAGTCTATATATGCCTGAGTGCTTCATTATGCTCGAACACTTTGAGAGAACATTAAGTGTTAGAGCCAAAACACTCAGAGTTTTCATTTAGTTTATTCACTTGTACGTTGTTGTAATTATTCTTCTACGAGGTACGAACTGTCATGAGTCGAGAGACTTGGTATGCACAAGGAGAGATTCCAAGTGCAAAATCCATTCAAGAGATTGAGTGGTCGGATTAGTTATTAGAATGGTGTGACAGAGTTTGGTCATTAGAACAGGAGGGAGTCCTAGTTCTAAGTAATTCGAGGGCTCAAGTCCAAACTTGTATCTTTGCCAGGGATTGCAACACTTGTTCTGATAATGAATATGAGAGGGAGAAGGGATTCCCATCCGTATACTTTAAACAAGTTTGTATCCACTGTTTTCTGTTTATTTCAATACCTTCATATTGTTATATGATCACTCCATATTATACGTGATTTAAGCACTAATTCATAGAAAAAAAAAGTGCAAAAATATGTAAAATGATGCTTGCTAACCCTTGTTTTTATTTATTTGGCGAAATCCACTTCTTTGTCAATTTTAGCATTTTTGGTATAAAACGGGGCATATTTGGAGCATTTATGGAATCTCGGTAAAAATTAAGTAAAAGAAGGGCCTAGCAAGAAGAATTAAAGCGGTTGGGCCTAAAAAAGAACTTGGACCAGTCCATAGTGATGAAGGCTAAAATGAAAAGATTTACTCAGCAGAGTAAATGCCCCTCTTTTACAACTTGCTCGGCCGAGAAAAAATCCGTTGATGAACGTTGAAATGGTCATTTTTCTTGTATATTCTACGTTCGTATTTGTTTGAGCATTATGACTTTTTGTTACATTTGAGTGAAAATATATTTTCAGGTTAGTTTTCCTTTTTGATATGATTTGATGCATTTTTGGTGTGTTTGAGTTCTATTTTGAAAGTTAGGAAAACCTGGGGGCTCAAGGAAGTCATTTGCACCCAATTCCCTACTCTGGCCTGCAAACTGAAGCCCAAATGAGCCCTAATAGGGCCTGGTCAGGCCCAACTCAAAGATCGTTGAGTCGCGAGCAAATTTCGTGAAGAAGTTGATCCGAGAAAGTGGGTGGAAAGGCTTCAGAATGGCGAAGGACAGAAGACTGGAGGCGGGAATGCCCAACGATCAAACACTGGGCAAAATCTTCAATATTGGTGTGGTACCTATTAGGTACCCCTAAGGTACTGGTGGCGACATTCAGTTCTGCGACTCAATACTCGTTGCGGGTATTGGTGTGGCACCTGCGATCTTTCGTGCCCTATTTTCCGGTTGGCACGTCGCATGTTCGTATTTTGGCCATAATTTCTTCATACAACGTCAGGTTGAGGCAATGCAAAGTTCCACCCCTATTCAAGATAAAGCTCTACAAGCTTATAGTTGGAGTAGAAGGCTAGTTTCGAGAAGTCCCAGAATTGCCAAGAAGTTCGAGTCAAGCGCGGTCAAGTGGTTCGACCCAATTCAAAAAGAAGTCAAACATGCTACATAGTTCTTTTAGCTATTTACCCATACTAAAAGAGCATTTCCTGTAGATTTTTAGTCATTCCACTTGTGTAGGGTGTGGGTATTATAAATACCCCTTCCTCCTCTCATTGTACAACTTTAACTTAGCTCATTTTAATTTCTAGTCTTGCATTTTCAGATTTTCTAAGGTTTTTCATTTTTAATGGGGGAACTGTTCTTTTGGTGAAGATCTTGCAGAATATTCCAAGGCTTGCGACATCCTTGAAGATTATTGAAGTTTATCGAGATTTCTTCCATTATGGAGTATCTTTTATCCCTCTCTTCTCCATTTTGCTTTATTTAATTTCTTGCTTGATAATGTTGATTCTTGGTTATACATTTGATAATTTATGATTAGTTAACTTTGTTTCTCGAAGCAACAGAGTAGCCCAAACTTCGGGGTTGATGAATTTTTGATTGATTATTGGATTTATTGTGGGTTATGATAACATAGGGTTAGAATTCACTTAAGATGTAATGATTTCCAAGAGTTTATGTATTAGGTTTACATGCTTGACATTAGCTCGTCTTTTGATAGCTACATCGCTATTTGATGCTGATAATGGAGATTGATTTTTACATTCTGAAGAGGAGTTAGAAGATTGGTTGCTAATGAAAGGAGGTAGGAAGAATAAGTAGTCATGGAAAAACCGAGAACCAAATCACCAACCTCAAGATGAGGTAGAGGAAGTCATTCCAAGGTGAATGCGGAGAGATTATGTGGCCCCCAAAAATCATGGCACATATTCTAGTATATTTCGACTAAGATTGCATGCCAACTCATTGGAACTCAAGCCGGGCTGTCAACCAAGTGAATGCCCCCACATACATGTGTCATGTTCCTCCAAATATGTGAGACACCTAAGATGAATGGGGTATCACCAAAAGCCATAAGGTTGAGACTCTTCCTATTCTCACTCTGGGACCAGGCAGCTGTTTGGTTGAATTCACTTCCATCCAACTCCATTACCTCATGGGACGAGCTATGGGCGAAGTTCATACAAAATTTCTTTCTACCGAGTAAAATCGTTCAACTTCGACATAGGAGCACCACCTTCTCCCAAGAACCCGATGAGTCATTTTTTTAAGCTTGGGAAAGATTAAAAGAGAATTTGAGGAGTTTCCTCCATCACGGCTTGGAACGTTGGATGCTATTGGATACTTTGTACAACGATCTCACTTATCATGATGGAAGAGCCTTTCAAGCTCATAGAGACGATGGCTACAAATCGTAATCAATGGAACAAGCCATGAGGCACTCTAAGCTCGTCTTCGAACACTCAAAGAAAGGTATAATATATGCACCAAGTTGATACCCTCGATTTAATATCATCAGAGCTTGAGGTGTTAACCAAAACATTTAATACTATGAAATCGGTGAGTACCACTTTCACCCCACCCCCATCCCTTAATTCTATATTTTTTGGTATTTGTGGAGGAGACGTGCATCGAGTAAGTGAGTGTAACATAGTGACCATTTTCGAAAATGTGAGTTTTCTTGGGAGGGCAATGAAAGGTGAGTAGAATCCAAATTCCAATACTTACAATCCCGGGTGGAGACATAATCCGGCATTCTCTTATGCTAATACCTAGAACACCCAAACCCTCCCCCCCCCCCTCTTCAAAAGCAATACTATCAAGATCAAACCTATTGATCCACTCAAATTCCTTTGGTCTTTCCACCTAGTATGAGGAGTGAAGCCGATGTTGTTATTGAGGAGATAAAAGCCCAAGCCAGAAATGATAGGGGTGATATGAACGCCAAGTTTGAAACTCTCATGAGCCATAATAAAATGATAGAACAATACCTCCTCAACCAACTCGGGTCTTCGTCTAGAAAAATGGGTAGCCTCCTCGGATAACCCGAATACAAACCTAATTGATGAACGTGAAAAATACCATTTTTCTTACATATTTAACGTCCATATTTCTTTGTGAATTACGAGTGTTTATCATGTTTACATGCAATTTCTTGTTTTATTGTATTCCTGGGTAGATTTTCCTTTTTAATATGATTTGATGCACTTTTGGGTGTTTTTGAGTCGTGTGTTGAAGGTTAGAAAAATTCTGGAGATCAAGAAGATCGATTACACTCATTTTTTCACTTTAACCCGCATCCCGAGGCCTAAACTGGCCCAAATTGGCCGAGGTCAGGCCTAAATTAAATTTTAACAAGTCACGAATAAAAGACGTGAAAGAGTCAAGTCGAGAAAATGGGTGGAAAGACTTCAGAAAGACAAGAAATGGTAAAAGAGGTCAATTGCACGCATATCCCCATTTTGGCCAGCATAACAAGGCCCAAAAGGGCTCAAATCAGAATCTAAAAAATCCTGACTTAAATTTCATCGAGTCGCGAACAAAATTCATGAAGAGGTCGGATGAGAAGGAAAGAAAAAAGGTCCAAAACGACGATGGAAAAAGATGGGACATAATAAGAGAAAAGGGCCAAGTGAGTACCGGACCCGTACCGGACATGGTACTGGTCCGGCACTCACTTGATATGGATTCCAGTGGGTTCGGGGCTCACTGCCGGACCCAGTACCAGACCAGCTACCGGTCCTCGCACATGCCCAGTTGACCAGTTTTTCAGCACGCTATCTCCGTATTTTGGCCATAACTTTCCCATACGAACTCAGAATAAAATGATTTAAGAGGCTATGCAATCATGAGACAAAGATCTGTAACTTTCATGTTTTAGTCAAGATCTGATTCCGCACCGATGTTTCCCAAAATTAACGAGAAGGCCAAGTTTTGCACATTCAGGGGTACCAACTCAACATTTAAGGAGCCCAAACTATTTAATTGTGTTTTTACAATCCCACCCTTACTTTCTAGTTTATTTTCAGCAGATTTTCAAGTGAGGAGTGTGGGAGAAGTCCCCTATATTAATACCCCCTCACCCATTTGTTCAATATCTAATTTTATTCGTAAGAATTCTAGTTCTAATTACTCTCTCTCTACAACCCTCCTCTCTCATTTTCTCTCTAGTAAGAACTAGGGTTCTTGAGTGTTTTTCAAGAACCCAACTAGGATTCTTGAGATTTTCTGAAGAAATTTTGGGGATTTTACTAGAATTCGATTAGGGAATATTACAAGCAATGATTAAAGACTACTTCTCCGATTTATCAATTCAAGACTAAGTTTTTCTTATCTCTGTCTTCATTTATTTTGTTGTGCATTTATTGCTACTTCTTTCTTCTCATTTAATGCTTATGTCTTGTATTAATGATGTTGGATTGGTGGTATTTATGATTTTTGAGTAGTTAATTGTGGTTTCTAGGGTTGGGAGTAGCCCAACCCTAGGGTTCGACTTTTGGTGATTATGTGATTGAATTTTGGGAATGGTTGTGATTGGAATCGATATTGTGAGTTTGTATGGATTATATCTTAGGCATAGCTAACCTAGGGTATATAAGCTCTCCTCGAGGGCCCATGGGGGATGACGAGAGAACCCGAATCATAATTATCGATCTAGATGGATGTCCTAGGGCCTCATTCCCAAGGCAATATCCACTTCGGGTGGGGATTTTAGGGTTAATTAGATCATATTCTTGATTTTCTTGCCTTTGGCCTTGTAATTCCGTCATCGATCTTTTAGTAATTGGAATTGGGGTAAATTAAGGTTTAATCAGTTAATTTGATGAATCCCTCTTGTTTGCCCAATTGGATTTCTAATGTGGAACATGACCTTCCATCACACTCCTTAATTAATTCCAGTATTCACTAGGAATGAATCCTAGGTTTAGGGTGAAACCATACTTTAGAAACCCCTTGTAGTAGAGAGTAACCCATTTTAATTGTTTAATTGCTAGTTTTATGTTTTCATAGTGATAATCAACTTTCAAACTTCCATCGTGCCTGATTTAATATTGCGAAGGCCTTTGGTGTGCTTCATGGGATATCCTCCTTGTGGTTCGACTTATACTACCTCTGTCTTAATCCATACGCTTGCGGACTAAGGAAACCTTTTCTAAATTGATAGTCTTAGAGGGGTTTCCGAGACAAGTTCACTAAAGAAGGTCTTAAGTTTGTGAGGAATAAGGGTGAGCAAGAGAAGAGTTTGACTAGAAAAGAGGAGGATAAGCTTGAATTGGTAGAAGAATGGAAGGATAACTCCAGGGGAAAGGAAACTCTTGTTGAAAGTGAGGAAGAGGAGAAAAAAGGGAGTGAATTCTTGAGGAAAATAGGGAAAATTCTTTACCACCTCCCATTTCAACCCCTCAAACGAAACCCTTAGGAGACGTTGTAATCTTAAGCTACATGGTTGAAAAAGAAGAAGTAGATGAAAGTAAAGTGACGTTGAATTGTGAGAGTTTTTTTCTTTTTTTTTTTTGGTTTGTTTCTTAAAGATAAGACACTCTTTCATGGAGATAATTTTCAAAATACCCCATCCCTTTCGAAGTACTTGCAAGAAGCTTCTTCGAAAGGTGAAGGCCTACAAGTTTTTGGAGCCCATTTAAATTTAAAGCGAAATAAAATCATAACAGATGATGGGTTAGCTCCAAAACTTGAAGACCTGGGATGTTACTCCATTTCTTGCCAAGTCGGGGAAATTATTTTCAAACATGCTTTGTGTGCAAGCGTAAATGTGATGAGTCTTGAGGAATTTAAGAATCTTGGTTTAGCAAATTTGACTCCTATTACTATGTCTTTGAAATTTGCCAATTCTCGAGAGGCCAAGCCTACCAGAATTGCCAATTATGTGATTGTTCAAGTGGGAAAGTCAAGATTACCGACTGATTTCATAATCTTGAACATTGAGGGAGCTTGCATTCCTCCCATTCTTAGCTAGGGCAGGAGAACTAATGATGTAAGGAGGTCGAATGATCCTCAATACTTAGGATGAAGTTCTTAATTTTTAAAATAAAAAAACTCAAGCATTCTAGTATTGATGATGATAAAAAAATATGTCACTTACCCAAGGTATTATCGGAATTGAATGATGAATTCAAAAAAATTAAGATTCATAAACCCAATACCGTTTGAATGAGTGATGATGGAAAGTGTGGCAAGAACATGAAAATGTTTTTGAGAAAAGAGAAACCGGAAAGGGTGAAGAACCCATCTATGAACCCCAATAATTACTCAATTATTTAGGACAAGGTAGTGACCTTCAAGAAGCGCACTTGGGAGACATCACAAGCATTTACTTGTTATTTTCAAGTTTCTTTAGGTGTGTGTTCTTGCTTGAGATGATGTGTAGAAAATGAAGGCAATTTGTGAGAAAAAGGTGAAATAATGCAATTATTGAAGAAAAAATACGTGTTCGGGCCCGAAATTTTTGAAAAATCAATTTCTAATTTTTTTCTCTAAGTCGAACTTGGCATTAAACGAAAAGTCAAGGAATTAGTTTTGGAAAATTTGGCCGAGGGTGCTTGTACAGCCTCCCCTCCCCCTTCTTTTCCCTCCCCACAAATCATTTTCCCTCTTTTCTCCTCTCTCAAAAATACAATTTCTCCCATTTCTCTCTAGAAACCCAAAATTTTGCAAACTTTTATTTCAAATTACTCATATCTCACTTAGAACTAGCTCATTTCCTTCAGAGGGATTGCTACTTAGAGAAAGGGGAACATTTTGCATCGATCACTTTCTGGCGAAACTCACCGGAAATCTGGTGCCAGAATTTCAAGTAAGCAAACCGACCTCCTGTTGAATTTTAGTATTCTTTGTCTTTTTCTTGCTTAATTATCTCCCCTATATCCCTTATTGTGTACACTTTCTCACACACATGCTATATTTCTCCCATCTCGGAATTGTATTCTGGGCATATTTGTTGTCGCTTTTGAAAGTGTAGGAATTGTTTAGAATGAAAGGAAAGAAGGGTGAAAATAGGAAAGGGAAGTCAAAAAAATATCCTACTAAGTGAGAATCAAGTAAGAAAAAAAAATAAGAGGGTTGTTTTACCAGACTCGTAGTAGGAATGGGATGAGTATGATGAAGTTGCACTTGACCCTTCGATTTGTGCTTCTGAGTGAAGAAGACAAAGCCAATTTCAGTGGTTGTGAGCAAGGTCATTGAGTGTTCAAAGTTTATATGATTTTATAGCATTACCTTTTGGGGGTGAAGTGGAGGAGTGGCTTAGGCATTTGGATTTGTTTGGTCTCTTAATGGAGAAGATGCCGACCTATAGGGACGTGACAATCCAGTTCTTTAGCACTCTTTGATTGTATGAGCTAAAGGGAGGCATCGCAAATGGAGATATGCACTTTGTGGTAATTAGAAAAAGTTTCATAAACAAAGTTTGGAAGAAGGCTAGGATTTCAAAATTGACAAAGAGGGTACCACGAAGTCGGACTTTGAATTTGATGTCGATACCTTTTGGAAAAGCCTAATTAGAGAGAAGAAATTTGTGGGAGGCTGTTCAAGCTCGATACTCGTCAAGGATAAGGCCATCCGTTGCTTGCACAAGATTTTAGTCCACACATTTTTAGCAAAGAAAGATGTCTTTAGGGTGGTGACGATGAGCTTTATTTCATTTGGGTTGCAATGAACAAACCAAAGATAAAATTGGCATCCTACGTGATTTACTTGACAATCGTTCTCTCAAATTCGCCAAATGTTGTGCTTAAGTGCAACGATGTTGTGGAAGAAGATAAAGTTCTACATCTAGATGAAGCATCGGGGCCACACAAAGACAAGCTAGGGGATATGAAAGAGTTGAAGAGAGTGAAATGTAATCAATGGGAGAAGGTTTGAGATCTAAGAGCTTCTGGAGGGAATGCATTCCTTGAAGAGTCAAATCTACTCTTTGAGGAAGAAAAATGACGAAGTTCTTAGAATTTTGAAGAAGATGGATGAGAAGGTCAAAGTGGTAGATAAGAGAGTTAAAATAATTGAAAGACAAGGGTGTGAGAATCACTTCATACTCCATTGGTTTCTCAAAAACGGGGGAAGAACTTTTGGGTATCTTAAGAACATGTTCAAGAAAAGTTTGGATCAAGAGGGTAATGCAAGGATGGAAAAAGAGCTCCACGATGTGACAAACGTTATCGCACCACCTTTAGCCTCCATTTTCAACATGAGATACACTTTTCTGCTACGTCCTCACATGCATGGCCCCAAGGCATTGAAGGTACCTTACTTGCCCCCATTGACCACATTACATTGTCTGGAGAGCTTGAGCTAAGGGGGGAATCTACTTTGTTGAAAACCTATTATGGGAACATAACAAAGGACCGATTAGGGGTTGAGGATCCTCCCCCTATGGGTTAGTCTCTATTTCCTTAAACTCTTCTATTGATTTAATTATGTAGGATTAGGATTTATGTTTTTGAAATAAGTGGTTGGTGTGAAAATGTGATGGCTTGTGAGCATTCTTGTTTGTTGGGCATTCTTACATGCACCGGGCTTTAATTTCTTAATTATGAACTTGTTGATTGGAATTTGACGTGCATGTGTTTTGCCCCGTCATGATTTCGATTGTTTGTTCACTTGGGGGATGAATTGTTGTTTCATGTGATTGAGAGAATGCTCCTCACATATTTGATTTGCTCATGATCACAATCTATGCCATGTGACCATTTTAAATTTTTAGTTTATATATTTTATTGTTAGAATAATGTATGCTTGATTGATTTTCGATGGGGTTGATTGTTGAAAGATAAAGGAAAATAATTGGAAGTGTCCCATGTTTTGAAAAACAAAAATGAGTTCTCTAGAAGTTGAACGCAATAAAAACTATAGGATTCCTTGCCTAGTTAATGCGATTTACAAGTGAGGAAACACTTCAACATAATAAATATGATTGGAAGTGTAAATAAAATAGCTTACCCTGAACTTTTTTAACTTGTAACTAATATTGTGATATCAAAACGCACACGACACGATTGAGGACAATCTTGTGCAAAAGAAAATGAATTGGCTATGGGTGGTAAAAATATGGAGGAGTTGTAGAAAGGAGCCATAAGGTGGTTAAGGTTGCTGGGTGAAGTCATTGAATTCATTGCTTTTATGTTGTGTTCTAGTTGATAATAACAGATTCTAATCATTGAGTCAAGCTTGTAAAGAAAAATGTGTTTTGTATGAAATATAGAGAAAAAAACTCAAGAAGACATCGAGTCTTGTAATAATTGAAGATCTTGCATGTAACTCGAAAAAGAGTAGTGAGGTATTAAGAGCAAAAACTAGAATAATTCATTCATTTCTTTTTGGACCTAGCCCAGTGGAAAAAGGAGAAAGTAGGAGATAAAATTGAAAACCGTTGGCTTGAGGGAGAAAATAGATGTATCACCTGCACTGGGTGAGTGCATGACATCTTCCCAAAAAAGAACCAAGCCGAAACCACCTATATTCGACGATTGGTACACGTGTCCTGTGCACGCACTTTAAGGCACTTTTAGTGTCAATAATGTGCATAATCACGTTTATTTAGTGCTTTTGTATTCTCATGGGCAAAATAATGCATTTTTATTATTTTTGTGTTAAGACAGGTGAAAAAGGATCGAAAAAGAACATCAAACGATCGCGGAGTCGAGGGATCGGTCGAAGAAATAGGGCTGAGGGGTCGATCTCGGCCGAGACAGGGCACAATCTCGGCCGAGATACTTCTCCGAAGAAATATTTGTGTTTTGAGAAATTATAGATCTCGGCCGAGATAGCTCTCCAGGAAAAACCAGAGATTCAAGGAGATGAAGATCTCGGCCAAGATGATGAAACCCAATCTCGGCCGAGATGGCCCAAACCCTAAAAATCCCCTTTTCACGTCTCGACCGAGATGCAACTCAATCTCGGCCGAGATTATCCCTCGGTTTACCAATTGAAAATCCCTTTTTCACGTCTCGGCCGAGACACACTTGCATCTCGGCTCAGATTCCTTGCCCTGTTTTAAATTCCTGAACGCGATTTTGCCTTAAATTGAAATAACAACTCTTCCTCTATATATATCCTCCCTTTCAAAATTAACCTACTTTGGGACTTTGAAATACACACTTTCCAACCATTTTTGAGCCACCAAAGCCACCAAGGAAGGAAGATTGGACAAGAGATTGAAGGATCATCTTCTCCAATTGACATCTTTGGATTCATCCATCTCAGTATCATGTTTCTTTATTTTTCTACATATTTTCTATTTGTTTTAGTTTCCATGGGTGTGTAGCACCCTTTTTTCTACCCTTGATCAAAGGTAAAACTTTGAGTGACAATGTTTACATGATTATTGCTAGTTGATGTTACCATTTGATTGCAATTTCAAGTGTTCTATACTATTTACTGTTATTGAATCATATTTGTATGCTTTTTCTTGGCTTGATCAACCTCTAGGGAGTGTATGAATGTGTTGCTAGAATTGGAAATCACTATCCGTTGTTGTAGAATTTCCGATTCCCTAGTAGCAAACAATGAGTGGTTTCGTTGGTGATAGTGTAGAGTTCGACCTCTAAACCCGAGCTTTCGAGGTTTATGTCAAATCTGTTTCATTATCTTAGAGCTTTTATCATTGATTGCCAAATTGAAGAGAGCTTGTTCGACATTTTGGTTTGATTGGCTAGGGTTAGTCAAAGAGCTTATTTTGATTAGCCATAATTACGAGATAATACGGTTGCTAGAGCTTGTTAGTAGTCGTGAAATAGGGACTTGAAATGCTTTCCATTGGGCATCAACAATAGTTGTGTAATTCGTTGGAACCAAAGGGATACTTGATCATGGGTAGATACTTAAATCATATATAAAAAATCCAAAAATCGGTTTATCTATCTTGCTATCTTTTGTTAATTGAATCTTAGCTTAGTTGATCATAGATAAATAGTGGTTTCTAGCTTGACAAACAAACCCCCCCCCCCCAACCTTTATTGTTTTCTTTATTCGAGTTTATTCGTGTTTGTAATACATAATCGCTTGGCAAGACAATATTGTTCAACCGCTCCTCGTGGGTTCGACTCCTACTTACCACTCTACTAGTTAGAGTAGTGGGATAGGGATAAGTGTATTTTTATATACACTAATTAATTTGGTAGCGACACACGACGATCTTATTGCGTGTACCAAATTTTGGCGCCGTTGCTGGGGAACGATGATGAGAATAGTGTTGTTTATTTGTTCAAGCATTATGTTTAGTTTATTAGTTTTTTATCTACTTCTTGTTTATCTAGTAGTTTGATATTCTCTTGTTTTCTCGTTTTTGGATAGGTAGTTAATGTTCTTGCGTTCTCAAGGGGAGAAAGAACTTCTTTTTGAGCTAGAGATAGTTGAATGAGAAAGATTATTGAGAAGAAGAGCTAGGTTACTTGAAGAGGTCCGAGAATCATTTGAAACCTTGAATATAGAGAGTGAGGAGATTGAGTTGGAAGAGATGGCTGGTGAGCAAGATCAGGAAAGAACCATGAAGGAACTTGCCAACACAAGGGTTGCACAAGAACCCTTGTGTATTACGTTCTCGGAGATAAGGAATGACACCACTTTCGAGCTCAAATCGGGGCTCATTCACCTTTTGCCATCATTCCATGGGCTAACCGGGGAAGACCCACACAAACACTTCAAGGAATTTCATGTGGTCTGCTCGAGCATGAAGCCGACCAGGGTGACTGAAGAACAAATTAAGCTCAGAGCATTTCCTTTCTCATTAAAAGATCTTGCTAGAGATTGGTTGTACTACTTGCCATTGGGTTCCATTACTACTTGGGAGCAGATGGAAACACAGTTTCTAGAAAAGTATTTTCCTGCATCTTGAGCCACCACCATCCGAAAAGAAATTAGTGGAGTGAGGCAAATGCAGGGGGAAACATTGTATGAGTATTGGGAAAGATTCAAGAAGCTTGTAGAGAGCTGCCCACCACATCAAATCACTCCACAATTGTTGATCCAGTATCGGTACGAGGGACTAAGTATAACTGAACGGAACATGATTGATTCAGCCAGTGGAGGGGCTCTGGCCGACAAGACCCCAACCGAGGCTCGGGTATTGATATCCAAGATGGCCGCCAACACCCAACAGTTCGGTTGTAGAGAACCTGTGAGGCGTGTCAAAGATGTTATCGATTCAACTGTTGAAGAAAGATTGGACCAGCTGACCAACCTAGTGAAGAAAGTGATTTCGGGAAGCATTCCTATCCTAAAACCCTACAGAATCTGTTAGATAACCGAGCACTCCACTGATACCTGTCCTATTCTTGGAGAATAAATGGATGCTCATGCCAATGCAGTTCATAATTTTAATCCTTACCAGGCTGGCCGGAAGTATGATCCCTATCCGCAGTCGTACAATCCTGGGTGGAGATATCACCCCAATTTCAAATATGGGAATCAAGGTCCAAATGTGCATCAACAAGGTGATCAAGGTGGACACAATCGACCCCCCTACCCTGGGGGGATGTTCCAGCAAGGGCAACCCACTGAGCCAGTACCCTCTAATCCATCCCTTTCTGACATAGTTAAGAGCCTAGCAACAAGTACGCTTCAACTGCAGAAGGAATCAAGTTCGAGGTTCCAGAGTATTGAAAATTAAGTTAGTCAAATAGCATCAGCGGTATCCCGTCTGGAGAGTGGTCAAAGTGGAAAGCTACCGGCACAACCTGAAATCAACCCTAAAAATTTGACTAATGTGAGTGCAATTGGCATCATTAGTAGGGTAATGCCTGGAGAGCTTGAGAAGCCCGGGCAGCCTTCACGTGCACAGACAGACAACCCACATGACATTTTGGATGAAGAGAAGACCTCAACTCCTCAAGTTGCTGAAGTTCAAGTCCGTGTACCAAAGTGGAAACTTGCAAAGGAGTCGAGGAAACAAAAGGGAGCAGTGGCGGCGTGTTTCTCCGACCATTTATTTCCATTCTCCATTAAGAAGTACTTCTCATCCAAGAAAATGAGAAGTTGAAAGACAAGGGAGAAACAGAGGCCCTTCAAGAGGTAGAGAGTAAAGTTGAGAATGCTAGTGTAAGTACCTTGAGGAGCGGAAAAGTGCTCTAGAAGCCACCCAAGAGCCTCCCTCACTTGGAGGATGAAGAAGAAAAGGGAAGAGAAAGAGAATCTATCGAAGGAAGAATCATACCAATCCCCCTTGAGGATCCAAAGCTCAACACTCCAACACTGACCGTGACCCCACCACTTCCTCCCCGTGCCTAATCAAGAAAGTTGTAGATAAAGACAGAGAACGGGAAATGCTTGAAATATTTCAGAAAGTGGAGATCAAAATTCCACGATTGAAGCTATGAAACAAATCCCACGAAATGCAAATTTTTTGAAGGGTCTATGCACAAACAAAAGAAGGCCTCAAGGAAATAACAAGGTACTCAGGAGGGAAAGTGTGTCTGCCATATTCTAAAAGAAACTCCCTTAAAAGTTCAAGGACCCGAGAATGTTCGTCATCCCGTGTAAGATTGGTAATTGTCTAATTGAGAAAGCTATGCTTGATTTAGGGGCATCAATCAATGTGATGCCCCATTCGATGTTTCAGAGCCTAAACTTAGGGCCATTGAAAGAAACTAAGGTTGTTATCAAACTCGCCAATAGAAGTACCTCATTTCCGGATGGGGTGGTTGAAAATGTGCTTGTTGAGGTAAACAATCTTATTTTCCCGGCCGACTTCTATATATTAGATATGCAAGGAGATACAACAAACTCAACACCTATTTTTTTGGAAAGGCCGTTCATGAACACCTCCCAAACAAAAATAGATGTGCGTGAGGGGACTCTCACCATGGAGTTTGAAGGTCAAATTGTGAAGTTTAATATATTCAAGTCCAAGAAACACTCTGAAGATGTACATGATGTTTTCTCTATTGATTTCATTGACTTTCTTGGGAAAGATAGTGTTGCTTTAAACAGCAAGAAAGTTAGGAAGAGATTGCGTGAAAGGAAGGCAAAGGATGTGGAAAGAATAAGTTTGGGGTATCCAAGAGGATCCGGGTGAAATTGACCCGGAAATTAAGTTGCCAGAAGATGGTAAGGAAGAGTGGGAGACCCGTAAGGACCTGCGGGGATTGAATGAAGCACGGAAGGAAGGGACCGAGGAACCCTTCCCGGTAAATTGAAGTAAAAAGAACATCCGTCGAGCCAACGACGTTAAACAACAGTGCTTGTCGGGAGGCACCCCGACGGTATCTTTCAATTTTTGCGTTTTTCAAATTCCTAGTTAGCTGCTTAATAAATGCCTAGTGGCATATTTTATGTTTTCGTTGAGAATTGTGCAGATATCAATTAAAATGATAAAAAGATAGCATAATGGGGGTGAAGGAGACCAAAATGGAGGAAAAATTGGCTGGATACCATCTCGGCCGAGATTGAACAGAGCTCAAATTGGCCCAAAAACGCTGAAAGCCAATCTTGGCCGAGATCAATTTGTCCAGTAAATTAGCCAAAATTGCTGGAAACTTATCTCGATCGAGACATTAAGTCATCTCGGCCGAGATCAATTGTCCAGAATGAGGGTAATTTTGCTGGAAACTTATCTCGGCCGAGATACCATATCATCTCGGCCAAGATCAATTATCCAGAATGGGGGCAATTCTTAAGAAAAGAAATCTCGGCCGAGACACATACGCATCTCGGCCGAGATCCTCTGCTGAGCCAACTAAACCTGAGACCCAAGAACAGATCTCGGCCAAGATAAAAATGTCAAAAATGCATCTCGGCCGAGATTCTGCGCGGGTATAAATACCCCTGCGCGAAATAGCAGGTCATTTTCTTCCCCCCCCCTCCCCCTTCGCGATTTTGAGCGCACAAACGCACACACACCCTCAAAAACTCCATTTTTACTCAACTTCCTCCCCTCAAATTCACACCACACCTCACCCACATCATCACATACACTTCTATCCGAAAAATTTCGGATTTGGAGAAAAGTTGAGGTCGGGTTGAAAAGGGCACGAAAAAGTTCAATTCAAAATCCTTTGATTAAATCCGACCGGTAAGTACGGCTATCTCTTTTCCTTAATATTTATTTGTTTTTTATGAACTTTGTTGTTAAGATTAGGGGCAAATTTGGTGTTAGACTAGTTGATGAACTGATATTGGTTGTGCATAAGTTGTTTTGTGAATTTTTGCCAATGTTAACTGGTTTTAAGTATTTTAACACTAAATCTGTAGTGATGGTGTTTGTATTTGCATAATTTGTTGATGATGGATGAGGATTAGTTTGAGAATCATTGAAATTGAAGATTGAAGTTGATTTTGCTATATCACCGACCATTTGACATGCATTCCCTCTTTTTACTCTTTTGTTGTTTGATTCTATTATTATGCTCGATTATTAGGTTAATTAGTGAACCTATGTGCCGAGTAGCTTTGATTGATTATCTTTGGTAGCCTTTTTGAATTTGCTGTGTTAATTGTAATTGAATTGGTGGGCCTGTGTGCCTTTGTTTACCTTCTGTTTGCTTTATGAGCTTTACTGTAGTATTTTGATTGATATCTTGCACATTTAGAAAAAATGTTTTTGTTTACTTTGTTTTTAGTAGAATGAGGTTGGTTAGTTAGTTGGTTAATAATTGGTTGATTTCGACGAGCAGCGACTTGTACTCTTCTTTTTCCACACACTTAGTTTGCAACTAAGTTTGGGGAGGGGGTGGGATTCGTACAAGTTGGCAGCTCGAGAAAGCAATTGGATTAGTTTAGGAAGGAAAAATGTGGTGTTGATTAATGATGAAAAATTATTTTTTACAAATATTTTTTAAAGAAGCACATGGTAGAGCATGATAGTCTTTTTGAAACAAAATTGAACATACACTCAAAACTTTTGATCAAAATCGCAATCAAGTGAGTCTTTGAGCCTAATGCGTACTCCCATTTTCGGAGTGAAATTAAATTTCCTTTCGGTGCAAAAATTCATTGAATGCATGCATTTTCTTCTAGAACTTGCCCCAATTCTCTACTTTTGAATAAGTCAATACATGTTGTGGCTTTGAAAATGATATTAGGCAATTCTTGATCAAAACCTATTTCAAAAGCTTGAAAATATTTCTTTTTTACCAAATTTGACATTGTCTCTAGTTGAGCCCCTTGAGCTTAAGCCCTTTTTTTTGTTTGATACCCAACACTACAAGAAAATTTACCTTTCATTTAGCCTTTGATACCCAAACAGACTGTTGAGTATGAGGGAAGCGAGGTAGTTAGTTTCGAAATTGGGATGTTGGGTAAACTAGTGGAAAACGAAGAAGGGTGAAAAGAAAAACGCGAAATAGGCTATAATTGAGAATATTAACCTTTCAAAAAAAAAATCGGAAAACCAGAAAAACGAAAGAAAAAGGAAGTGTATATACCATTCTTTTGGAGAGGTTAATGAAAATCACATCATTTTGTGATTACAATCCATTGTCTAGGAAATTCTTAAGAAGCATAATTATTGAAAGGATTGATAAATATGGGAAATGTAGGTAGGAATAAGGTGAAGAAGTAGAATCTTAAGTTCGACTTGATTGAGAATTAAAAGAGTGAGGTTGAGTGACCATTGTTTGAGGGGTAGATGGGTAGTGCACGACTCATTTAGTCCGTTTTATAGTTACTTTTACCTAAATTTTATCTCACCTTACCCCTAGCCAACATTACAACCCACATAAAGACCTAATTGATTCATTGTCATACATGTCAAGTACCATTTCAGGTTTAGATGACTGGCAAGCTTATGGTAGGCATTGTGTGCATTTCAATGTGAGTGTAAACACTACCCTTTTTAATGCACTCGAGAGAGAGAGAGATACACTCACCCGGTGAGGATCTTAAGTTGAGAGTGTTATATCTCGAGGGTAGTGGATCTAGTCTACCACATATGCTCACTTTTATCATGATCGCTTATTCTTTTTCATGAAAATTCTCTGAAATCAAATGCCACTAAACTCTGCCCTAAACATGTGTCCTTTTGATTTTCTATTTATTGTTCGGGACGAACAAGTTCTAAGTTTTGGGAGATTTGATACACGTGTCCCGTGCACGCACTTTAGGGCACTTTTAGTGTCATTTTAGTGTCAATAATGTGCATAATCACGTGTATTTAGTGCTTTTGTATTCTCATGGGCAAAAGAATGCGTTTGTGTTGTTTTTGTGTTAAGACAGGTGAAAAAGGATCGAAAAAGAACATCAAACGATCGCGGAGTCAAGGGATCGGTCGAAGAAACAAGGAACAGGACTGAGGGGTCAATCTCGGCCAAGACAGGGCACAATCTCGGCCGAGATACTTCTCTAGGGAAATCCTGGTGTTTTGAGAAATTGTAGATCTCGGCCGAGACGGGTACGGCATCTCGGCCGAGATAGCTCTCTAGGGAAAACTAGAGATTCAAAGAGATGAAGATCTCGGCCGAGATGGCCCAAACCCTAAAAATCCCCTTTTCATGTCTCGGCCGAGAGTATCCCTCGGTTTACCAATTGAAAATCCCTTTTCCACGTCTCGGCCGAGACACACTTGCATCTCGGCTGAGATTCCTTGCCCTGTTTTAAATTCCTGAATGCGATTTTGCCTTAAATTGAAGTAACAACTCTTCCCCTATATATATATATATATCCTCCCTTTCGAAATTAACCTACTTTGGGACTTTGAAATACACACTTTCCAGCCATTTTTGAGCCACCAAAGCCACCAGGGAAGGAAGATTGGACAAGAGATTGAAGGATTATCTTCTCCAATTGACATCTTTGGATTCATCCATCTCAGCATCATGTTTCTTTATTTTTCTACTTATTTTCTGTTTGTTTTAGTTTCCATGGGTGATTAGCACCCTTATTTCTACCCTTGATCAAATGTAAAACTTTGAGTGACAATGTTTACATGATTATTGCTAGTTGATGTTACCATTTGATTGCAATTTCAAGTGTTCTATACTATTTACTGTTATTGAATCATATTTGTATGCTTTTTCTTGGCTTGATCAACCTCTGGGGAGTGTATGAATGTGTTGCTAGAATTGGAAATCACTATCAGTAATTATAGGATTTTCGATTCCCTAGTAGAAAACAACGAGTGATTTCATTGGTGATAGAGTAGAGTTCGACCTCTAAACCCGAGCTTTCGAGGTTTATGTCAACTCTGTTTCATTATCTTAGAGCTTTTATCATTCGATTGCCAAATTGAAGAGAGCTTGTTCGACATTTTGGTTTAATTGGATGGGGTTAGTCAAAGAGGTTATTTTGATTAGCCATAATTACGAGATAATACGGTTTCTAGAGCTTGTTAGTAGTCGTGAAATAGGGACTTGAAATGCTTTCCATTGGGCATCAACAATAGTTGTGTAATTCGTTGGAACCAAACCGATACTTGATCAAGGGTAGATACTTATATCATATATTAAAAATCCAAAAATCAGTTTATCTATCTTGCTATCTTTTGTTAATTGAATCTTAGCTTAGTTGATCATAGCTAAATAGTGGTTTCTAGCTTGACAAACAACACCCCCCCCCCCCCCCCTTAACCGTTATTGCTTTCTTTATTCGAGTTTATTCGTGTTTGTATTACATAATCGCTTGGCATTTCAAGACAATATTGTTTAACCGTTCCTCGTGGGTTCGACTCCTACTTACCACTCTACTAGTTAGAGTAGTGGGATAGGGATAAGTGTATTTTTATATACACTAATTAATTTGGTAGCGACACACGACGATCTCATCGCGCGTACCAACGATTTTAAAAAATAATGAGTCATCTAAAAATCATTCGCATTGAGCATGTTTTGGGATTGAATTGAGAGCTTAGTGTGCATAGCCTAGGGCACTAAGTGAAATAAATGTTACTGGTTTTCATAAGTTTTATTCCTCTTTATTTCCTTTCTGGTATATCAAATGCATTGAGATAAAATGATTAAGGGTCAAGCACTGCCTTTTGTAATTTTACCCTTTTACCCTTACTAAAGGGTATTTTCTGTAGCTTTTTAGGTCTTTCTAATTTTGTAGGGTTGGGGTATCATAAATACCCCTTCCCCATTTCATTTTAGGAAGATGCCTCCATTGTAAAAACTTCTCACATACACTTCTTCCTCTCTAGAATAGATTTTCAGATTTCTTAGTCTTTAGCTAGGGTTGAGAACCTACACACGAGACTAAACTTAATTTTGTTTATCCCAACCGACGCCTCCTAGAATCTATTTCCCCTCTCGGTAAAGCTTCTCCTCCATAGGTCTCTCTTCTAAGGTAGCAATACCTTTACCTAAGGTAAAAATTGGACTTAAAGTCGTTGATATGTATGTATTGGATATGCACATAAAATAATGCTTATCAGTTTCTTGTGCATGAATCTAAGCTTGGAGACTTATACAAAAACACGATAAACACATCGTTCTTCAAACATGCATTTCCTTTTAATACTCAAGTGGAAGTAGCTTCCACCAATATGGTTGTGGAAATAGTGGACGAAGAGCAAAATGAAGAGATTGAGGTTAAGCCTAGACGAAGCAAAAGAGCAAGGGTTGAAAAGACTTTTGGTCCGGATTTCCTTACTTATTTGCCTGAAAGCGAACCTCAAAGTTTCTCAAAAGCCATAAATTTGTTAGAAGGACGTGTTTGGAAAAAGAAAAATCGAAGTGGGATATACTCTATTCTGTAAAATCATACTTGGGAGCTAGTGGATCTTCCCTCAGGAAGCAAATCGCTAAGTTATAAATGGACTTTCATAATAAAAATAAAAGCATAGGGGTCAATCAATAAGTACAAAGCGAGACTTGTGATTACTTACTCTCCCATGACTATAGTAACCTTCACAAGAATGTTTTTGGCCATTGCAGCCTTAAGAAATTTTGAAGTGCAGGAAATGGAAGTCAACACTGCTTTTCTTAATGGATATTTGGAGGAAGAGATTTATGTGGAACAACCTGAGGGTTTCTCTGCTCCCGGGCAAGAGAATAAAGTTTGTTTAATTGGTGAAGTCATTATATGGCTTGAAACAAGCACAAAAAATAATAGCATGAAATGTTCGATAATGTCATGATGAGTTATGGGTTCAAGATCAATGAATATGATAAATGTGTTTACGTGAAAAACACTCAAAATTGGTATGTTATCCTATATCTTTTGTGTAGATGACATGCTTATCATTAGTAGCAATACCAAGATGATCAAACCACAAAACATATGGTGAACTCAAGATTCAACATGGAAGATATGGGTCTAGCCGATGTGATTCTTGGAATCAAAATCCATAGATCACCTAAAGGAATAGTTTTGAGCCAGCCCCATTACATTGGGAGTCTAATGTACTTAATGAGTTGTACGAGACCAGACATAGCATTCGATGTGAGCAAGTTTCGTAAATACACGAGTAATCCAAGAGATGATCACTGGAAAGTAATCGTGAGACTATGTAGATACTTGAGATATACTCGTGATTTCGGACTGCACTACACTAGGTATCATGATGTAGTTGAAGGCTACATTAATACAAACTAGATATCGAACATGAAACACTCAAAGTCAACAAGTGGAGACATGTTCACTTTAGGTGGTGCAACAATTTTATGAAAGTCTTCTAAGCAAACTATAATTTTAGGGTCCATAATGGAGTTAGAGTTTATTGCTCTAGACAACTCTGGAGAAAAAGCCAAAGGACTTCGATAGTCTTAGAAGATATTCCAATATGGCCTAAGCATGTGCTTGCAATATGTATACATTGCGATAGTCAATCGGCTACGTGGAGAGCACATAGCAACATGTACAATGGTAAGTCTAGGCATATACGCCATAGACATAATACCATTAGGTAAGTACTCTCAACTGGCGCAACCTCTATTGATTATGTAAAGCCCAAAGACAATATAGCAGATCCATTAACTAAATGGCTAAATAGAGAACTAGTTACAAAATCATCAAGGGGAATGAGACTAAAGCCTTTGGAAGGAAGGGTTGAGGCAATGGAAACCCAACCTAATTGATTGGAGATCCTAAGGTATAGGTTCAATGGGACAACCTAATTGTTAAACTTCGAGATCACTGTGGGGTCAATCCCAAGCTCATTCCTAGGATGAAAAAGTGATGCCCTTGTGGATTAGGTTAAGCTTGAGGCTTTTAATGATTATTACGCCGTTAGTTTTAGCGAGGTAATCCGGGTCACTGTTTTTTAAGAATCACATGTGAGAGAGAAGTGGGGCTACTTTATAGAGGATTGTGAAATACTCAATTCCTAGAAACTCTCGTAGAACTAGGAAGATTTTCATGTACAAAATGAACATAACCACGAGAACTGAAATGCTGATTTATATCACCGCGCAATTTACGTATGTGTCAATTTCCACTCATGCGGGGGATTATTGGTAAATAACTCATTTTGAGCGAATATTTGGGTCGGAACTGATTACGAAACGTGGAATCTTAAGGCGGTATTGTGCTTTGCTCCGGAAGAGGTTCGAGAAGATATATCAATTGTCTAAATCGGAGTTTGGGCGAATGCGAAATTGAAGTACGAAGTGGGGGTATGAGAAGTTGAATTGAGAAATGTATCCCACATTAAAAATGTGAGGAAAATTGGCAAGTGTGTGTATATATGTATGGTTTGCCTTCTAGGGATGTATGAATGAATAGCAAAGAGGCTCTCTCATGCACCCAGACGCAGGGGGGTACAAACCAAGGGCCGTTTCGAGCCTCGGATCAAGGGACTTGTGTTTTGCGACCTGCGTACACGAACGTAGTGCTGGTCAAGGGGCCATTGTAAGCCAATTTTTGCTATGTTTTTTTTCCCAACCAACATGTCTTTTCAACTTCCTAAATACTTCATTTGCTTTTCTCCATGTTTTTGTAAATTCAAATGTAACAGATGGGGATTAAAACTCCATAACTTCTGACGTAAAGAAGCAAGTTCACGGGTGCTTCAAACAGTCCGTTAGAGCTTATATACATTAGCTCTATCATATTTTTTTTTAACACAAAGAATTCAAAAGAGATACATAATTCACTCCAGTATTTTACTAATTTTCTTGTTCCAGCTTTCTTATAATCTTTCGTTGACCCTCTATGTTGGTGATACATATCGAGCACTACCTTCAGTTCGCAGTACAGTAGAGGTTTTGTGCTAAATCTCCACATCCAACCGTCGTATCCTTGGAAACTAACATCCATCGATCCTTATAGCACCGTGCATGTGTGAGGGGCAAATTAGTTGCAAGGAAATTGTGACTCGCATTGGCCTCGGATCTTGATTTTATTTTCTACAGTCTTCAACCTCCGGTCTTTTAACAAGCTTAAAACAAATTCATTCTGATGGCTTCGAACAACACTCTGGATGATGCTACCAACACTGCCCTCGCTGCTGCCAATGCCATCAACCTCCAGTCTTCCAACACAAACAACCATAGAATAGAAATCACCACCTTTAAAATGGATGAAACTCGGTATGTAGATGCAAAATGTCATATTATCTATAGCATTAGCTAGCCTCATTCAACTTTCCACTCAGGCATGTATGAACATATCTTGGTCTTCAATATATAAATGGGATTTGGAAATTAGGATTTTATGGCTTGATAGAGACTCTAAATTTTTTTGAAAATAAATTGGAAAGAAAGAGAAAACTTGTATGTATTGCATCACTGTGTAGTAGTCAATAAATTATTTTTATTTCATAAGCGGTAAAGAATAAAACTTAAAAAAATTATTTGTATCTAATAGACTCACATAAAAGGGTCATATTTAATTTTAGAAATTTTCAAGATATAGAACTATGGATTTTGAATTATGAAATCAAATTTGTTGAAACTAAAATTTTGCGTAGCAGTAGAACAACCGAATAACTCGAACTATACTAGATGGATCTATTTGAAATTTTAATATAGTATAAAGAGCATGTAGACGAATAACATATTTAAAACTAATAATTTTTTAACATTGTAAAATATATATCGTATTTTGCGAATTTGAATAGAGAAAAATTCAGATGTTGCACCGAAGATCATAAAATAAAGTATAATTTCAATGGATTTGAAATTATAACAGAACACAATAGGTATAGAGCTACATACCATAGTAAAATTTCATAATTTTTGGAGTTTTCTAGACAGGAGAACAAAATTTTAAAACAGAATACCTACCTATTGGAAGAGTTGAGATTGAGAGACAATTGACACAAGAAAATATTTGGGATGATATAAAATTTTATTTTTTAGAAAATCAGTTTATTTGGTGGTGATATTTTATGTAATGAATCTCATACTTATAGCTTATATTCATAGAATTTTAGTACTCCTAATTAGAATAGGAAAATGTCTTCTTTTTCCCTAAAAAAAGTCATGGATATGGACTTTCATTCTAAAATATGGACTCCTATAATAAACTATAAAATAATTAAAAAAATATTAATTAGACCCTAAAATAATGAAGAGCTCAATTTAAGAAGCCCGTTCTAAATGGTGTTCCAAGCTCTAAACATGTGCATGAAATAAAGTTAACTTGAAAAAAAAAAGAGAAAGGAAGCAAAACTGGCGTTTCATCTGCTTGGAATAATGGTGCCCCATACACTTCGAAAATAATAGGGTTTATTACCAAATGCAACCTGAGGTATACCTATTTTTTCCACTTACAACCCATTTTAAAAAATGTCTCCGATTGTAACCCGAGGTAGTCGGGTTTTACCGGTTACAACCTAAACACATTTTTTTACTAAAATCCAGCGACTTATTGAGTGAGTTAATAGCACACACATGTTAATCCATGACTAGGCCATTCTCACCTTCTCATTTTCCAAACCATTACACAAGGCAACAATAATTTTTTTATTTTCTTAGATAATTGGGGGGTTAGGGCAAAATAAAACTCATTCCATAGTTGTCTGTAGATAAAAAAACAAGATAGGTGTTCTGGTGAAGGAGAATTCATGAGGGAAAGAGTTTCTCGGTTGCGGGCGTTCATAAGGGTAAGAGCTACTCGGTTGTGGGTCATCACCATTGCACCATTTCTCGGCCTTCAACATTTTAGTGTAGGAAGAAAGTTCGCCTTTAGTTTTCCTCAGCTCTTGGGAGAAAACCAAAGCCATATGATCACTTATAAATCAATGTGATGTATGAGATTTGATTAGATCTTCAAGTTCATGGGCTAAATTTCTAATTTACACATCAACTCTCTCGTTGTTTTGCATAGAACTAGATGTTATCACAATTGATAGCAAGGAAGAAAGGTCTTCGTTGATAGATTCCATTTCCAGATTAGGAAGAAGAATCTTGAGTTTGGACTAGGATATCCAAGGTATTTTATTGTTCTCTGCTTCATACCGTAGGCTGGGAACTCCCCTGAAGCTTCATTTAGCCTGATTTTCCAGCCCATCTTCACTCTTTGGCCCTCAATTTGAAGTCCTAAATCTAAGTTTGTTTGATTTTTTTGAAGTATTGTAAGTGTGGATTTTGGGTGTTTCTTCTCTCTCAGCTTGGCCGCCGAATTGATTTAGGGAAAATTCTTGAATTGGTTGCTAAGATATGGCATATGGAAATCACTTGACTTGATTTGAGCATTAAAATGCGCGTGCTATTAACGCACTCAATAAGTCGCCAAAATTTAGTAAAAAACATGTTTAGGTTTTAACCGGTAAAATAAGACTTCCTCGGGTTGCAATCGGAGACCTTTTTTTTATAATGGGTTGTAAGTGGAAAAAAGGGGCATACCTCAGGTTGCATTTAGTAGTAAACCCAAAAAAATATAATTTTTTTCTAAAAAACAAAAGATAAAAGGATGATAAATTGATGTTTTGGACATCAATAACGTCCCAGTTGAGGGAAATGTTTATCGTTTATGGTCAATGTGATAATGTTGCCATTATGATTTCCATATTTGAGCCTTAAAAGCTACAGTAACCTAGTGGCTTATGCTTGGAGGAAAAGTTTAATGTCATCTATGCTGAAGTCAAGAGTGCAGTAAAAGGTTGGCTCAAGAGTCATCAAGTTAAGTTTCTAACCATGTGTCCAAGGTGATGTTACCCCAATATCATTATATTTTGCAAGCTATGCAAATAGTTGTCGAGGGTGTCCATAGGACTCCTCTAATTTGATATTGTCCAAGGACTATTCAAAGGTCTCCAAGATTTTATAAGATGTGCTCAAATTTTTTAAAGGCAATCCTAGGGTCTCCAAAATTTCTAAGGACTAGCATAATGCACGTGCATTGCACGTGGAGGCTTGTTTTGAAATGGAGTTTTAGGATATTTGTGGCGTAGTTTGTTTGGGTTATCTATGGTTGATTTTTTTAGATGTTTATTTCAATATTGTTTAAAATTTGTTTTAAATATAAAGTAGAATAGAAAGTTTTATGAATTTTAAGGTTTATGTTTTTTAATGTGATGTGGATTAAATTTAACACAAAGTAGACTGAAAATGTATCAATTGGTAGATGGGTTTATTTTAGAAGTACTTTTACCAATACATATACATAATGAAAAAAAAAAGTTGGTAAAATTTCTGTTTTTAAATATTTAGCTTTTCGTGAAACATTCTATGTACGTAGCAAAAAATGAGATGATCATGGCGTTGAAACAGTTTTAAGTCCGTCAAATAGATGAAAATGAGAAATTGTTTAAAAGACAAATAAAATGCTTGTTTATATGTTCTAGTTAGATCATTCATTCTCTTTCTTGATCTTCTTGGTTTGCACTCCCTTCTTATTTCTTATTTTCTTCACGGCCTTATTCAGTGTGCCTTCATCACCACTTGCTATTTCAATGTAGTCTTGAGGCTCTTTCTTGGTGGTCCGCCTCTTTCTCTTTCCTTCTACTTCTATATTAAATAATTCTGGGGCATTCTTCTTTCTACTCTACTTCTATCTCTTTTCTTCCACCTTTTTTGTTCTTCCCTATTGTATTATTGATGATGGTGCCTACTGTTTTTTCATATTCTTTCTTCACAGGTTTAATATTTCGATTGCTTCAGCTATTGCATTCAATCCATTAGTGATTATTGTATTTCGGAGTGTCGACTATCTGAAGGATCGAATGCCGGAGCCTGAGTAGTAACTTGAATGGCATCCTCCTCAATCACGGGCTGCTTGCGCTTACCCTTTCCCTTACTCATTCATGCGGGCATTGTCTATGACCTGCACAAAAATCACACACTTTGCAAAGTTTAGAACCAAGAACACCCAATTTGATCGTAAAATACCTATACCAAGAAAATTTCACCCAATCAAACATGCACAGTTAGAGCAATTAATAGGAAATCATAAACCAGCAGGTTCATATTGCTATGAAACTAAGTATTACTACTAACATTACCTACTGTACTGAAAAATTGGATTAAGAATTGAAAATAAGCTAGTCTGGGCTATTTAATTTAATGCACATAAGATGTTTGCTATATTGCCTCAATGACACAAAGATCCTAAACTCACAATTCATGCTCAAATTAACTAACCTATATCAAAGACAAATCAAATTCACGACTAAGCCTATCAAATTTGCAAGTAGAACGCATCAATTATAACAATTCTAGAAAAAAAAATTAACACTTCCAGTGTTCATACAACTATAAATCGTCATCAAGCATTCCAATGCAAAATTATCCCCCTAACCCACACAATCAACCGAAATTAACAATAATAAACTAAGGGGAAGGGTTAGCTTCACCAACCGGAAGAGTTTAGACGGGAAAAATTCAAATTGAGCGATTCGCGCCTTGTCCAAAATTGGTTAGAAATCCAAATTAATTGAGTACTTAGTGTGTGTGGATGTGTCTGTGATATTTGTTGCTTGTATTTGGGTGTTTAGTGATGAAAATCAGAGGTTTGTGTGTTTTGTGTGTGCGCTCGTGAGTTTAGGAAGAGGAGAGTGAAAAGGATACTTATTGCATGGCCAGGGTTATATTCTGAATTCTCGATGGCCGCGGCCGTGCAGATACACCACGGTCGCGCTCGAACTAAGTTCCATGGCCGCGCTCGACCTAAGTTCCACGGCCGCGGAAAGTGTACCGTGCAAAACAGTATTTTCTGGGCCACTTTTGTCATGGTCGCGATCGATTTTACGTGGTTTTTTTCAGTTTCTCGACTTCTCGACCCCTGTTTCACGCTATATCTTTCCCACTTTTGGCTTCTTGATCCCTGGTCATGTTAGTTTCTAAAAACTAAAAAAAACTAAGAGAAATATATGAAATAACAAAACAATGCAAAAATTAAAAAGATTACGATAAACGCTGGGTTGCCTCCCGACAAGCGCCTTTGTTTTACGTCGTTGGCTTGACCAATCAGTGCTCCACTAATTTTAGGGTCCTCTACAAGTGTATATTCCTCAGGAGCTTGCTGGAAGTTCTCGAAGTATGGCTTGAGAAGGTGACCATTTACCTTAAATATTTTCCCCGTGTTTTTGCTTTTTATCTCGACTGCACCATGAGGAAAGACACTAATCAGAATGCGACTTACTAGGAAATAACTTGAGGTGGGAATGGTATAGTAGCACTTTTTCACCAATCGCAAATTTTTTCCGAATGATTCGTGAGTCGTGGAAGGCTTTTGTCTTTTCTTTGTAGATCAGGGCATTCTCGAATGCTTCATTCCTTATTTCCTCAAGTTCTTGGAGTTGCAATTTTCGGTGTGTGCTGGTCGTATCAAAATCCATGTTGCACCATTTGATTGCTCAATAGGCACGGTGCTCAAGCTTGAAGTGTAGATGACACGGTTTCTCGTAGACTAGTCTGTACGGCGACATGCCGATAGGTGTCTTGTATGCAGTTCGGTATGCCCATAGTGCATCTTCGAGCCTTAAACTCCAGTCCTTCCTGTTAGACTGAACAGTCTTCTCGAGAATGGACTTGATTTCTCGGTCGGAAGTCTTAGCTTGGTCACTCGTCTGGGGATGATATTGTTAAGTTTTGAATCACTTACAACACACACAAATGAATTCAATCCAAAAAAGAATGAAAAACAAACTGAAAATCGGCCAACCAAGAACCGAACGCAAAACCAGAAACCAAATGAAGAACTCAAAGCTTTTACGTGGTTCGATCAATGTGATCTACATCCACGGAGGCTCTATACACCTCAATCCACTCCACTGAACAATCAATTACAAGAAATATCCCAGAAAACCAGAAGCCCCAATTCACAATCCGAATTGAGCTTAAGAACCCTAGCTTTCTAATTCTATTGATTGTGTAGTGTTTACAGAGGGAAACTACGTGTATCAACTCCTCTCTACAAGTGGAACAAATGTATATAAAGAACTAAGCTCGAATCAAGAAGCTCCAGAAGCTAGAAGCAATTCTGTTTCAACTGCTCTAAAACTGGTTCACGCGCCTTTGACAATGGTTTCACATGCAACGGATCAAAATCGTTGCATAATTCTGTTATAACCGTCAAGACTCCGGTTCTTCAACAACTCCAAAACTGAACTGCTTTAAACCCGACTCTCTGGCCCGGTTCTTCCCAACCTAAACCTGGTTCCTGATTCTTCTCAATCTCTACTACAAGACATGTCCACTTGATGAAATTGAATTGACATCTATAGATATGTTGTGGAAACCTTGTGTATAACATAATATTTCCTTAGCAAAGCTTCAACAGTCCTGTTGCAAAAGTGTGTCCCCCTATCGCTGATCATGGCCTTCGGAATCCCGATCCTAGAAAAAATGTTAGATTTCACAAAATTTGCAACAACTTTAGAATTGTTAGTCCAAGTGGCCTTAGCCTCCACCCATTTAGAAACATAATCAACATCAAGTAGAATGAAGATTTTTCCAAAAGACGAAGGAAAAGGTCCCATGAAATCCATGCCCCAAGTGTAAAAAACTTCACAAATCATTATCGGATTTTGAGGCATTTCATTACTTTGGGAATTATTACAGGTTTTTTAACAATTATCACATGTTTTGAAAAACATATGTGCATCTCTAAATATAGTGGGCCAGTAAAATCTACTCTGTAAAACCTTATGTGCAGTTCTTTTCGAACCAAAATGCCCCCCACATGTATATGAATGACAAAACAATAATATAGAATGAAATTCGGATTCCATAACACATCTTCTAATTACCTGATCTATGCAATGTTTCCATCAGTAGGGGTCGTCCCACACGTAATATTTAGCCTCGCTTTTTAGTTTATCTCTTTTTTCTTTAAACATCCCGGAATGGAAAACGAGGGCTACAAGAAAATTAACTAAATCAGCATACCATGGTACGTCGGGAGATGGCATTGGATTCTATTTTTGTGAAATACTCGACCAGTTGCTCGTCAGGGAACTCCTCCAAAAGCGGTGCGTCACTTTCCTCCTGGGTCAACTGGCGCAAGTGGTCGGCAATTGAGTTTTTAGCTCCTTTCTTATCTTTTATCTCCAAATCAAATTCTTGAAGTAGGAGTATCCACCGTATCAGCCTTGGTTTCACCTCTCCTTCTTTGACAATAAGAATCTAAGAACTGCATGATCAGAGTAGACAATTATTTTAGTACCCAGTAAATAAGAGCGAAAATTTTCTAATGCAAATACAATCGCTAGCAGCTCTTTCTCAGTCGTGGTGTAGTTAGCTTGAGCTGGGTTCAAGGTCCTTGAGGCATAATAAATGACATGTGTTGTTTTTCCCGTTCTTTGTCCCAATACTGCCCCCACTGCATAATCACTTGCATCGCATATGAGTTCGAACAACAAGTCCTAATTCGACGATTGGATGATGGACGATGTTGTGTGTGCTTCTTTCAGCTTATCAAATGCAACCTTGCATTCGGTGGTCATCCCAAACTCCACATTCTTTTGCAACAACTTGCATAAGGGAGCTTATATCTTAGAGAAACCTTTGATGAACATCCTGTAAAAACTTGCATAACGAAGAAAAGAACGAACCTCCCGCACACTTGCGGGGTAAGGCAAAGCAGTAATATATCGACCTTTGACGTATCCACCTCTATTCCTTTAGACGAGACAATATGTCCTAAAACTATCCTTTGTACTACCATAAAGTGGCATTTTTCCCAATTAAGCACAAGATTTGTTTCGACACACCTTTTTAATATATGGACAAGATTTTCAAGGCATTTAACAAAAGACTCTCCATAAACACTAAAGTCATCCATCAACACTTCTATGATATGACCCACATATTTGGAGAATATACTTAACCATACATCGTTTAAAGGTCACTGGGGCATTGCACAAGCCAAATGGAATTCTCCTCCAAGCGAATGTCCAAAAAGGACATGTGAATGTTGTCTTCTCTTGGTCCTCCGGTGCTGTGGCAATTTGAAAATAACGTGAAAATCCATCTAAAAAACAGCAGAAGAAATGTCCTGCTAAACGCTCAAGCATTTGATCAATAAAAGGTAAAGGAAAATGGTCATTTCGAGTCATTGCATTCAACTTGCGATATTCGATGCAAACTCGCCACCCAGTTTGTATGTGGGTGGGGACCAACTCACCCTCTTTGTTTTCCACAACTATGGCCCCTGATTTCTTTGGCACAACCTGTGTGGGGCTCACATACTTATTATCAGAGATTGGGTAGATGATGCAAACATCGAGCAATTTGATTACCTCCTTTTTTACTACCTCCATCATTGGCGGGTTCAATCGTCTTTGCGGTTCTCTAGTCGGTTTAGAGTCTTCTTCAAGGAGTATCCAATGCATACAAAGTGAAGGGCTGATTCCCTTTATGTTGGCAATCGTCCATCTGATTACTTTCTTGTATTCTTTGAATACCTCAATCAGTGAGAACTCTTGGCATGGGAAAAACTCCGCTGAAATTATCATAGGTAATGTTTCACCTGTCCCCAAGTTCACATACTTCAAATGGTCCGGCAAGGACTTTAGTTCTAGAGTTGGTGTCTGGACTGTGGATGGAAGGAACTTTTGGTCAAAATTAGGTAATTGGATAAATTTATGCTCATACCTGGGTCTAGCGGGCTTTGAAAGCTATAGAGTCTCCACTAGCTCAACCAATTCCTTATTAGTCTCCTCAAGTCTCATGTCGTCCCTTCTCAAGATTCGTTGTGAGCACTATTTCCAACGGATCCCTGTAATTCAGCTGAAACAATTCCTCTACAAGAGGGTCAATGACACTAATAGAAAATACATAATGTACGTTCTCAGGGAATCTCATAGCGTCATATATATTAAATCTCACAATACGTTCATCAGACTCCATTGTGAGAGTGCCCTCACTGACATCAATCTTTGTTTAGGTGGTATTCAAGAATGGCCACCCTAACAAGATTGGTGGAGAAGTGGATGAATCACCATGCATATCTAACACATAAAAATCAGCAGGAAATACCAGTTCATCTACCTCAACTAGGACATCTTCTATTAACCCATCAGGATATGTATTACTACAGTCAGCTAACTGTATAACTAACCCTAGATTTAGAGAATGAAAGATAAATCATGGCATGACATTAATAGATGCACCCAAATCTAACATCGCCCTATCAATATTTGAATTACCTATCTTACAAGGGATGACGAACATACCTGGGTCCTTGCATTTCGGAGAGATCTTCTTTTGGAAGATAGCTGAGACATTTTCACCCATTATCACTTTCTTGTCTCCTCTCAGCTTGCGTTTGTTGGGGCATATTTCTTTAAGGAACTTGGCATACCTTGGAATCTATTTGATTGTGTGAATCAGTCGTATATTTATCTCGACTTTTCGAAATACCTCTAAGATTTTCTTTTCCTTATTTTCCTTCACCGTCTTTGTAATTCAACTTGGAAAGGGGCAGACACCTACTTTTTGGTCGAAGTAGGGATCGGGTCGTGCAGTCAGGCCGCGGCCGCGCAGAGTCTTCAGCGTTATTTAGATTTTCTGCAGGGCTTTAGTCCCGGCAGCGCGTAGTGATCGCGGTCGCGCCTTGTCTACCGAGCTCTTCTTCAATTTTCTCTTTCGTACCATCCTCCAAAATTTTGTCGGGTTTTTTAGGCTCTCCAAGCTGAGCTCCACTCCTCAATGTGATGGAACTAACATTCCTCGGATTAATTTTCGTCTTAGCTGGTAATTTTTTGCTATTAATTTTCTCCAGTCGGTTCACGGCAGTAGCTAACTGGCTCACTTGAGTCTCAAGATTCTTGATGCTTGACTGTGTATCCTTTTGAAATTAGACAGTGTTTATTGCCAAAGTTTTGACAATATCTTCCAAGGATGGATTGGGTTCTTGCTCGGTCCATTGCTTTGTGTAGTACATAACACTTTGTGGTGGAGGTATGTTTGTTCTCCTGACTGTCTCTGCTGATTCCCATATCTAATGTTGGGATGGTCCCTCCACCCCGGATTGTATGATTGGGAGTAGGGATCAAACCTTATACCTTGGGAGTTCCTTGTGTCAACTGCATTAGCATGTGCGTTGATCTCATTCCCCAGAATCTCACAATTACCTGTCGTATGATCAGTAGTATCACAAATGCAGCATGGCCTGACAAACTGATTACCCCCTATAGCAACCTTTGTGACTAAGGTTGTTAACTTCTCTAGATTCTCTTCAAAGGATGAATCACTTCCCTCTTTCACTGTTCTCAAAGATCTTTCCCGAGACCCAAAGTTGCGAGTTCGCTGCCATCTTCGATATAAGTGTCTTAGCTGCAGTTGGGGTCTTATCCACTAATGCTCCCCCGCTAGCTGAATCAATCATGTTTAGATCCGACATTGATAGTCCTTTGTAAAAGTACTAGATTAATAGTTGTTCAGTTATCTGATGCTTCAGACAACTTACCACTAGTTTCTTGAATCGTTCCCAGCATTCATACAAAGTTTCATCAGGCAGTTGTACAACCCCACTTATCTCTTTCCGTATATTCGTTGCTCTAGATGCTGGAAAGTACTTCTCTAGAAATCGAGTCTCCATTTCCTCCCGGGTATTGATGGATGTCGGAGGCAGATAGTATAGCCAATCTTTGGCCAAATCCTTCAAGGAAAGGCCCGCAACTTGATTTGCTCTTCCATGAATCGGGTCGGTTTCATGCTCGAACATACAATGTGAAATTCTTTCTTATGAGGGTCTTCACCTGAGAGTCCGTGGAATGAAGGCAAAAGATGAATCAGTCGGAATCTGAGCTCGAAAGTAGTATTCTCTCCCAGTTCCAGAAAGGTGATGCAAAGAGGCTGATGTGTGACGCCAGTATTGGTCAGCTTCTTCATAGTTCGTTCTGCTGCCATGGCTTCTGGTTCAAGTTTTGATTCAAACAGGTTTTCAGTAGCGAATGGTAATGCTTCAAACTTCTCTCGAGTTTTCCACACTTGCTTTCTCAGAATATGGTCCCTTCGGGTTATCTCAGGGTTGAACAATAGATCTTTATTTCCGCGTGAATGGTTGATCATTCACAATTGAAATAAAATTGGAGAAAACCACAAGTGAGTTTCAGGAATTAAAACGAAAAGAATTCGCAAATATAATAAAAAATAACTATGATTAAAACTAGAACACAACATATCTAACACCGCTCCCTGGTAACGACGCCAAAATTTGACCGCATTGTCGAGCTGCAGTAAAGTTAACTATTCCTAGCTTTCCTCTTCCAATTTGTAGAAGTGGCAAGACAGGGTCGAACTCACATAGAGCAGGTAGATTTAAGGTATTTTATATAATAACCTAAGAATAATAACTATATATATATATATATATATATATATATAATGGGGGTTTAATTGATTTGATCTAATTAACTAATTAAACTAAACGCAAGAAATAACCAAGTAGCAATAAAAAGTACTTAAAACTCAAATATGATAAAGAAATCCCAGCCCTTAATCTAGTCTCCCCCTAGTTGAATTACCCTAATCATTAATGCAATTGTTATCCAGTTTTAGTTTTGAAACTCCTATCCGAAGATTAGCAACAAGCTCTGCTAACCTTGTTAACCCTTTTGTTTAACTAACCAAAACAAGCTCTTTAGTTAGTCTATTCAATTGAATGATCTTAGAAGAAGCTTGATAGATCTTATTAACTAAACGCATAAAGTACTAAGGTAACGGAATAGATACGGTGTTGGACTCGCAAGCTCGGTACAAGGGACCACGACTTATGTTATCCAAGTGAATCACTTTTTGCTACTAATGGCATACGTTCGTAACGATTAGGTATTACGATAATTGTCTAGTGATAAATATGTGATTAACTACCCAGGTGATCAATCTAAGCAACAACGTACATAAGAATGTAAATACGCCCGAATAACATAAAATGTTTCAATACTAAAACCTTCAAACAATTACTGTAAGAATTACAAGGTATTCGAACTAGGGTTCAACATCGATTAAGGACTGAAATAACGACTAGCCGCTCATGGCAGCGACAAAAGCCATAGTCTAATTAACAAACAAAAATATAAACAAACTAGAAAGAAAAACCCGAATAATGTCGATCTTCATTTGCTCGTCTTCTCTGAAAATCCTCCCAAAGTTCAGTTCAAGTCTCTATTTTCGGACTTAGGGACCTATTTATAATCGGGACCAAGTTGGGGTTGAATAGGGCTCGAAATCGAAATCCTTGTGGAAAAAAGCTTTAAAACCCGTCTTTAACTGTCGTGGCCGCGGAGAGTTTCTAGAGCTTTTTAGCTCATTCTGGCACACTTTTTCGCAGCTGCATAAACAGGTCACGGCTGCAACTGGCTTTTTCGTATTTGGCTCGATTTTCGTCTATTTTGGACTTCCCCGAACTCGTTCCTTCGTCTATCCTTAGCCAAATATACAATTTTGGCTTTAAATAACCTGAATAATCTCAAAAGCAAGTCCACAACATCAAATAGTCCAATAATATGAAACTAAGTCAATCATAGTCAATTATGCATGCAAATGCCATTAAATAGACACTTAACTCGACCTAATATGCATGCATAAACACGTGTACCACATATTCTCTTTTAGTTTACCTCGAACCAACAAAAAGGAATGATTAATCAATAATTTTTAAAGGCCGAAAGAACAATAGGCAACAAGGCAATCATCTGTATAACCAATGGAAAAAAGAAAAAGAAACAATCGGCAATGAAAGAATTAATTTTTTGCATGGTATTAGATGTTGTCTTGCAATTATACCCTTATAAAAGCTTTATTTTTAAGTCTATTATGGACAAATCTAATTTTGTAAGGAACCACTGAGACTTTATAATAGAAGTAGATTTACACGTTGATATGACAGATGTACTTGGACAAGAGATAAGCATTATAAGGTACTACCCTTTGATTATCTGAGTTTGCACTGTGAACATGAACAACGACCCAATCTTTTCGTCTTCAGTAGATTGGATACCCATCTTTACCTTGTATGGTTGCTTCACAAAAAGCTCGTGGATAATGACACTTACATTTTTCTTTCACCATGCATGCGTTATGTAGGTTCTTATCTTCACATGGCCCATGAATCATATGCTTTTTAACCAAATCATATAACTCGGGATGGTTTTCTTGATTAGGAAGATCGATACAGAGTCACAGACAAGCTTATCATATTGATCAGGGGTGGTAATTTTGTACTGGGATTTTAAAATTATCAGCATATAGGCATGTGGTAATCATCTTTTCTCAAATTCGATAACATGAACATGTGCCGCCCCACCAAATATTTCTTGAGTGAATAATTGGTTTTTCAAATCTTGTAATTTTGCACGAAACACTATTGATGTTAAATCAGGTCAATCTTGAGCTATTTGGCCCACGTATAGCTTATCTTGTATTTCTTTCCATTCACGAGTGCAAGTCATTGTGATGAAAATATGTGGTTTTGCGAATCGTTGCACTAATGCTAGTACATCAAGATACCTAATACGCCATATCTCACGGACCACCGATAAATGTTGAAGGAAGGACAATCCTTCTACCTACTTCACTGTCTCTGGTTTCTCCTTTGAAGACACTATCAAGAATTCCTTGATATAATTCAGCTTGTATGTTTGATTGTTTCTTTAGTAATAATCTAATCTCATCGATTCTAGCTTAATATACATATCTATCGCATACTGTTGTAGAAGTCTTCCAGCCATTAACAAAACTGATTACCTTGGACTTCTCATTTGAAGCTTGTAGCAATAATATTCTCTACAAGAAACCTTCTTCGAATTATTTTTTTTGCACACCTGTTAGTATTAGAAGATTTTTTAAATAATAATACGTGGCCCATACTTACTAAAAAAAACCACAAAACCTCTTATTACATACTTATGTAAAAGAATTTACACATAACGAAGAATAAATCGATTCATCAAATGTAATGAATATTTGCAAATTGTTCATTCTTACCTTGTTGTTCTTGAGATAAAATTTCTTCAGGTGTGCAAGATGTTGGTAATGTAGAAGTATCGTCCATGTTTGGAATATTCGCTGAAATAAAATATATCTTATATAAATTATATGCACATAGAAAAGAAATGAAAAAAAATAGTTTTTGGGCAATAACTTTAACGTTTCATATATGTAGATATAGTTACCGATATTCTTTAGCAACTTTAAGAGTTAATCGACAATCTTGTCAAAAATAGAGGGTGTAACGTGGAGCATTCAGAATATGTATTCCTCCTAATGTTATGTATTTCTTCAATACCTATTTCTTCCATTTATGTACAAGCAATCAGAATATTCCCATTCTATAGTGTATATGGATAACAATGGGTCGGGTATGAGACGAGTTTGGCTAGATTAGAGACCCGCCCCATAATAGAGTCCTAAACCCATAACCCACTTCGTTCCACCTGGTTTACCCGTCAGGTTACCCATCACGCCCGAAGTACAATTAAATTAAATAAAATATTAAATATTTTAAAGAAACTATTCAATCAAACATCAAATAAACAAGTTAACATATAAATGAAGACAATGACTGGTGAATAACTAAAAAAAATCAATCAATTGCACATTCAACAAAAAAATAAGCATATATAAAAATGTTAATACCATATAAATAATACAAAAATATCCTTTAAAATTTTAATATTAAATGAAGCATCATCATCGAGGTGGGAGGTGGTGTGGACTATTTTAGAATAACTTATTTCGTGTTATGTGGTTATAAAATTATAAAATATTTATATATTTAATATATTCGGGTCGGGATGGGGACGGGATTAGCAAAATTCCTTACCCGCTTCAAACCCACTAAAACCCTTTTGACCCGGGTTTTAACGGGTTTGACCGAGCGAATTTCATACGGGTTCGGGTTTAAACCCACCCATTGCACTTACTTATATACGATTAAATCAAATTGAAAATAAAAGAAGTTGTATAAGACCGAATTAATGTTTTTAGTGAGTTCTACCACCAAAACTAAAAAGTATTACCTTTTAAAACAAGACTTTCATTATGGGACGGGGGAGGATCAAGGAAGAATGTACAAGTCTATATTAAACACACATCACCGTCCAACCAAAATAATGGAAGATTGAATCATTCTTAATGAATAATGTGATCATGTGATGCTTATATTTATGTGTGTGTATATATTACAACATATCTCAACTTCGGCGTTAGGACTTAGTAGTAATGTCAAATTTCTAATAATTGTTGAAGCGAGCTTAAAATTAGCTTTGCTTTGTATTAATATCAATAGTAAAATTACGCAAGGCTGTAAAATGCAGGATGGGATCATTAATAGTAAACCATGTAATCATATGATAGTTTCATGATTTTTATCTATCTAGCCCGATATATTTTATTTCGTATCATATGCATGTACTAATTGCAAAAAAAGTGTATGATATAGGTTGCAAAATGTAATTTATCCTATTTTAGCAAAAGTAATTATATAATATCTTTTGCAAGAGTTTCTGTGATGTCATATTCGTACCTTAATCATCATTACGAATATTGTCACTTGGATTAGAAATTTCAGGCACCTTAGAAGCTTCATGGGCAATCGGGATAAACATTGTTGTTGAATTTATAACATATAAATAATAACATTAATATGTATACTCAACATTCTTAAAAGTGATCCATGAACCTATTATAAAAGTATTATAATAAGAATATACAAATTTATTTCTAATAACTTTTCTAAAAGAAATTATTTTCTTAATTCAAAGTGAGCAAAATGTAAAATGGATCTTGCTCTGGTGCAATATTGTAGTCTGGAACAACATCTCTATCACATCTACTTTTCCAATATTTTGATGCTAATTTATTTCACCTCTTGGTAAGAGAAGCAGATATTGAAACGGGTCGTAGCATCCATAATAGTGCATAATTCTATGTTGCTTGCTTGAGTGTGCATGAACAATGACGTAACGTTCAATAGGCATATTTTCATTGTCTCCCTTAACCCATACTGCTGCAACTTGATCTGATGTCAGACAATTATACAATCTTTGATCTAGTTTGACATCTTTTGAGATATGAAGTTGAACATTATCCATTGAAGGATATTCCTTCAATCTTCGCAAGAGTTTTGCATATGGATTTATTTTCATTATATGCATAAGTCTCTGGACAACATCTCCTGATATTGTTGGGTGTTTCATCAAACTCATCCGATTTTCAACCTCTTTCTCAGTTTCATAAAAATACCTGGATTATTTTCATTTGGTAACAATCCTGGTAGATTACAGTAAACTATTCATTGTGCTCGAAAAGTATAAACCCCTTCTCTAGCTGACGCGAGTTCTTTATTCAATTTAACACCAAATGAAGTGAAGAACATTCCGTTGTATGCACGGATATTTCGCCAAAAATCGAGAGTCTCTTGTGATTGAGAAGTGAACATCTTATATAATTTCTTTGGAACATCAATAGTTAGAAGCTTAATTTTTCCATTGTTGTAGCAAAATATAGGAGACTCGTACTCAAATTTTAGAGCACCACAATGAGCGCAATTCGGTACTATCTTAAGTTCATGCCTTTCTTAGCACAGAGATTGAAAGACAAGGGTGCCTACGTAAAGAAGAAATAGTATTACTTTTTATTCAAGAGATTCTTATTGCACTTTTTTTAAAATGAAACATAATTTTATTTAGAGTTTCAGAAGATAAAAAATAATAATAAATTAAAAATCTCACCATTTGTATCGCAAGGAATCGTTGAGCTTTCATAATTTGATCATCATGTTACTTTTGCTTAATTTCCTTGCGTTTTTGTCTGTTTTGCTTTACATTTTCGACATACTCTTGTCTCTGGGTAGAAATTAATTTGGAATATTTTCTTTTCAATCCAGCAAGACATCTTTCTCGATATACATCTGTAACAAAGAAATAAATTGTTTATAACCCAATCAGTGTGCCTTTTCTATAAATATAAAAAATAATTGAAATATCAGAAGTAGAACATTACCATTCAAATATTGAAAGTGAAATAATAGTAGTACATAGTAGTAGTTTTAGTAATAATAATAATTAATTTCTGCAACATTAATATGAACAAAATAGTTGATATTTACCTGAAGCTGGTGAGCTCTATGATGCGGACTTCCATTGAACCATTTCTAAGCTTTGAATCAAATATGTTCAACAACAAATAGTATACGTTAATATATATCAATTTCTATAATAACCAAATGTTGAGTAGAAATGTACTGTCACAAAACAAACTGTTTTACATTTTGGTAAAAACTGGTTTACTGTCATTATAGATAATCTGTATACAAGAAACCATTCTATCCCCACGCATATAGACCAAAATTTTACCAACAAAATAATTTAATTCTAAGGGTTTTTGGTAGAAAATGGGACTGGCGATGGAGCAGAGGTCATGATGAAGGAGATGGTTGCCGACTGAGGTTGCGAGCTTAATTATAAGATTTTAAATACCCTTATATGTGGTTGGTATAAGAGTGAGCTTGTGGATTTTGGTACAAGGTGGTTCATGATGATGCTAGATTATGAGGTTTAGCCCAAATACATCAATTTCTATTATAACCATAACATAAGGAATACATTATACATCAATTTCTATAATAACCAGAACATAAGGAATACATATCTTTATAACCTAGCTATATATCTTTTCAGATGATATCGTCGTCGATATTGCTTTTCAATCAGCTCAAGATCTCATCTCTCTCACTCTCAATTTTCTGCATTTGTTTGTCCTCTCAGAAGAATCGAATTAGCTACTGACACGATTCATAATCAGACAGCGAAGCCATTTTCTTACTTACAGGATCCAATGTCGTCGAATAGCAGAAACACGTTCTCTGCATGGCCAAACATATCAAAGACATCGCTTCTAGGTACTGCAGATTCTCTTAATATTCCTCTGTTTAAATTGAAATATTGTTGCGATTAACTACGTGTAATTCAACTCTAGCTTCGATAAAGCTAATCGGATTTCTTCCAAGTTGTTTCGCGGTCCTGGTTTGGCCGAGGGCTTGAAGGTAATGTAGTTGGTTGTAGTTGATTTCAGAGGGATCATATTTTAGTTGGAAATTCATATTGAGAATTGCTCCAGTTGTAAAGAACAATATCTATTCCACACATATGAATCAAAATTTCACAAACAAAAAACTCTTAATCCAATCTAGGTATCCTGAAAATATGGTCCTTCCCACTATTTTTATCGACTTTACAACAAATACATGTACGGGAAAGAATCATAAGAAGATATCTACTTGATTTTTGGCATCACTGATCAAAACTGCGTGGTATAGTAGAAGTTGCTGCACTGTTGTGATCGGTATTAAAAAAACAGCCACCGCCTCCACCCTCACTCTTTATATTTGCTTCTCAGCTTCAACTTCTATAGGATTAATTTTATTTCTATATTTCCTCTGATATTCTACTATGTCGAAGAAGGTGAGGAAGGAAATAAATTACTTCTCCTTTTCAAAATAAGCGTCATTTTAAACAAAACGAAAATTTACAAAATAAGTGTCCTTAGCAAAAAAAACTATAATTATTTCAATTTTACTCTAACAACCTACTTAATTTAATTTACTATTTTTTTATTCCACAAAATATTTCTAATTAGATGGATTTTGTATAGATATATTTGTCATTTTTACTCACTCTTAATTTCTCTAAAAATAGCTAAAACGACATTTTTTTTGAGAGGGAGTATTAATTTATTTTCACACTTCAAAATCTACAAAAATCTTGGCTTTGAATGGAAAGTGTAACAGCAGCAATAACAGGAAATAAATGGTTAATTCGAGAGTACCACTCTCCAGCAAAAAGAAAGACAAGATGATAACAGATATTCCACACTCCTCTCTTCCCCGTTTCTCCTTACTCAAATGCAGCGTAATCTTCCAAATACTTGGGCCTAACCCTAGCTCTGTGTCCACGACCCAATGTTGGCCCAACAAATTGATTTTCATCACTTGGGCCTTCTTTCTCTTTCTCCCTATTAGCAGCCCACTCAACCTTTCCCTGCCCACTGCATGTGACATTACCCTCCGCATCAAGACGAACCTTGTCCTCAAAGTTCAAATGTGGGTACTGACGAGACAAAGTAGCAAGATCCTCCCAAGTAGCTTCATCCTCCGACATAGTTTCCTATTGCACCAATAATTGAAGAACACGATTGCCCAACCTTGTAAGCACTCGAGCCTTGAGGAATTGGGCGGGGCGCACTAACACTCCCATTAAATCCATAAGAGGTGGCAGCGGCGCCGAGTTTAATTCATGAGCTCCTTTGCATTCCTTCAAGCACGAAATATGAAAAACAGGATAAATTCGGGCCGTTGGTGGAAGGTCCAGCTTGTATGCCACGGAACCAACCTTAGAAAAAATACGATAAGGGCCGTAGTAACGACGATTGAGCTTGTTGTAAGACGATGAGCGTAAAGTCAGCTGCCGGTATGGTTGAAGTTTCACAAAAACTAGTTGCCCAATAGCAAAATTCGAATCAGAGCGATGGCGGTCAGCCTGTATCTTCATTCGGTTCTGTGCTCGAGTCATGTTAAGTTTGAGATTTTGCAAAACCAAATCTCGTTGTTGTAAAGATTGCGCAAGTCAGCATCAGTAGTTGAAGAATGCAAATACCGCATTACAGTTGGCGGAGGTCGCCCATAAACAGCGTGGAATGGCGTAAGCCCGACAGAATTATGATAAGATGTGTTGTACCAAAATTCAGCCCACAGAAGAAAGGAAACCCACCTTTTGGGTTCATCAGCAACAAAGCAGCAAAGATACATTTATAAGCACTTGTTCACCGCTTCGGTCTGACCGTCCGATTGGGGGTGGTACGCGCTGCTTTTGGTAAGAGAAGTGCCTTCCAAGCGGAATAACTTGTTCCAGAATGCTCTTAGAAACACTCTATCACGGTTCGACACAATGGTGCATAGGAACCCATGTAAACGTACAATTTCCTTGACAAATATTGCAGCCACCTGTTGGCTTGTAAAACTTGCATGCAGTGCAATGAAATGAGCATATTTACTCAAACGATCAACCACTACTAAAATCACCGATTTAATTTGGCTTGAGGGCAGGCCTGTAATAAAATCAAGGGATATATCCTCCCAAATTTGATCTGGTATGGGTAGTAGTTGCAATAATCCCGTCGGGGCCGTGTTAAGTGGCTTTGATTGCTGATAGATAAGACATTATTCGACGTGTTGCTTGACATCACGTCGTAATCCCTTCCAAAAAAAATTAGCAGCAAGTCGGTGGTATGTACGGAGTGCACCAGCATGTCCTCCCGTGACCGAGTCATGAAATTCATGGAGAAGAGCACCGTGCAAGGGGCCTGTAGGTATGACGACGCGACCCTGATACATTAGCAAGCCAGCATGTTCAGAATATCCCTCCGGAAATGCCTCCCCATTACGAATACAAGCCAACAAGGCATGTGTTTCAGGATCTTGAGTCAAGAGTTGCCGAAGTTGATCTAGCCATGGAAATACGGGTGTGACACTGCTGCAAAATGTGAGTCGGTCGGCCGACGAGACAAGACATCCGCTATCGTATTAGCGCGGCCTGGGCGATATACTATAGTGAAGTCAAATCCCAATAGTTTAGTGAGCCATTTTTGTTGTTCTGGAGTTCGGATTGTCTGCTCTGTGAGACTCTTTAAACTTTGGTGGTCAGTTTTGATAACAAATGGCCTGCCTAGTAGGTACTGACGCCATTTTTGAACAGCTCGAGTAATAGCATACATCTCTCGGCTATAAGTGGAAGCATGTTGCATTCGTGGAAGAAGTTTCTAACTGTAGTAAGCAATTGAGTGGCCCTCTTGCGTTAAAATAGCCCCGATGCCCATGCCCGAGGCATCCGTCTCTATAGTGAAAGTTTCCGTGAAGTCCGGCAATTATAGAATGGAGCCGAAGCTAGGGCCTATTGCAAGTTGTGGAAGGCTGATGTGGCAGACTGAGGCCATGAGAATGAATCCTTCTTCAATAAATCAGTCAATGGTGAAGCAATAGTAGCATAATCCTTAATGAAACGTCGGTAATAGCCTGTTAACCTAAGAAAACCCCGCAATTGCGATATTGTTGCCAGAATAGGCCAAGAAAGAACCGCCCGAACTTTTGTAGGATCCATGGCCACGCCAACTCTTGAAATTACATGGCCCAGATAATCGACCTGTGTGTTGCCAAAAACACATTTGGGTAATTTTGCATAGAAGCAGTGGGAACGCAATAGATTTAGAACAATTTCCAAATGCTCCAAATGTGTCTTCCAGGATGGGCTATAAACTAAAATATCATCAAAGAACACCAATATGAAACAACATAAAAATGTCGAAAAACATCGTTCATGGCACTCTGGAAGGTCGATGGTGCACTTGTTAATCCGAAGGGCATCACTAAGTACTCATAGTGTCCGTCGTGAGTCTGGAACGCAGTTTTGGTAGGTGTCTTCGGCTCGTAAACGAATATGATGATAGCCAGAGCGAAATCCAATTTGGAGAAATACTCGACGCTAAAAAGTTCATCCAAAAGTTCATCTACTGTGGGAATAGGGAATTTATTGGGAATAGTGACGGCGTTCAATGCTCTATAGTCTGTGCAAAAGCGCCACGAATTATCCTTCTTCTTGACCAAGAGAGCTGGAGATGAGAAAGGACTCGTGCTGGGCTTGATGATGCCATCAACCAATATCTCCTTAACTATCTTCTCAATTTCAGATTTCTGAAAATGAGGATAGCAGTATGGTTTTACTGAAATCGGACCCGAATTTGGCTGTAACGGGATAGAGTATTCGCACGACCGCGCCGGAGGTAATCTTGTTGGTTTCTGAAATACATCATTATATTGATCCAAAATCTGCTGTAAATCCGAAGGATGAGAAGCCGGATGTTCCCCGGATACATCCTGAACTTGAATCAGGAACATAAGTGAAATTGCTTATGCTCCAAGTAGATGGCGTAAGGAACTAAGACGGATATTGGCAGCTGATGGTGACGCATTCCCTTGGAGCTCAATGGTATGCCCATTTGCAGAAAATTGCATAGTCAAACGTTTATAATCTTGTACCACCGGACCCAGAGTCGACAACCATGACATACCCAATACGACATCAGCACCCTCAATCGGTAACAGGAACAAGTCGGTGACAATATGAAAGCCTTGTACCAGAATAGAGGCATTGCGAATACAACCCTCGGTCTCTAATTTTTGCCCATTACCAACCGCAACTGAAAAATGCTTCACTGACTCCACCGACAGATGAAGATGTTTTGCAATGCGAGATTGAACAAAATTAAGGGAACTACCGCTGTCAATCAGAACCTGAATGGGGGCACCTGCGAGCTGACCATGAAAGCGAAATTGAGACGGCGATGGAATACTAGAAAGAGCATGAAGAGATAATTCTGGTGTCAATTGAACTTCATCCGGAGGATGATGTTCCTCAAATGCTTCTACCTCAGCAGTTGTGTCGTCTGTAGGGCTTTCCGGTTCGAGAATAAATATTTGTGGTTCTGAGGCACATCGATGGTTATAAGAGTATTTGGCGTCACAGTAATAACATAGTCCTTTCTCCCGACGGCTCTGCATTTATGCGTGAGAAATCTTACGAACAGAGAATTGTGGGGTGTTACTAGTTGCAGCCACAATTCGTTTTTCCGAAGGACTTGGTGGCGGTGAAGTCCACTGTAGAGGAGGTGTTATAGGGGAAGGTGACGGTCGAAAGGAAGTCCGTACCAGTGGAGACCTTGCTGCAATTTTTGCCTCTTGTAAACGGGCTAAGGATATAGCCTGGGGTAATGAATGTGGTCGCAACGCAAGAACCTCAGCTCGCAGCTCTGGTGTCAGGCCTGCGATGAAACAACTCGTGAGGAATGATGATGATAGGCCTGTAGTCCGATCCTGGAGTAACTCCAACTCCGATTGATAAGCCTCAACTGTAGATTTCTGAACTAACTTCGCAAGGGCACCTTGCGGGTCATCGAATTCAGACGGACCGAATCGACGTTCAATAGCTTTCATGAATTTTGCCCATGAAAGAAATTGGGCACTTTGAGATGCCCACTGATACCATTGGAGAGCCCGTCCTTCCATGTGGATGGCAACAATTAAGAGACGTTGGTCATCAGAACTTGGAAAGAACAGGAAATACTGATTTGTAGGAAAAAGCCAACCGATTACATCCTCGCTGTTAAAATGTGGAAAATCCATACGGTGTGGACGACTTTGAAAGAACGGTGCCGGTGCCAACGGAAAAGATGGGAGTACTGGTTAGGGTAGGGATGAAAATTTTGCAGATAACGGTGGTTGGGTGGACGACAGACCCATAGTTGACTGTGGGGGTTGGTGTGACCACTACCGGTGAAGGCGGTGGTGGAGAATCCAGCCGCTCTTTAAGAGATCCCACTTGTAAGAGGATTTCCCGGAGTGTTATCTGTTGTAGATCCATCGTGGACTGAAACTGATCTTGGCGATCGCAAGGGATGAAGTGACATCCGAGAGCTTCTTGATTTGGTCATCCATGGTCTTCAATCGAGTTCCATCGGCCATGGCTGTAAGCAATGAAAGCACCAATGTAACAACTCACAAGAAATAACTTGAAAGAGAGTTCAACAGCCTTGACCCACAACTACTAAGTGATGTATTGAAAGAAAAGTTCGAATTTACCAGTAGCAAAATGAACATTAACAGTATTCTAACCAGCTACAACCATAAACAAACACAACCTATAATTGAAAGAAAGTAGTTAAAAAAAATAAGAATTAAAAAACGAAAAGGAACTTTTTATTATTATTATTTATTTAAATTTTTTAGAACATTAGCGAGAAATGGTGACAAATTTATGTTCAGTTAAACTTATGTTTCTCTGAAAGCCCAACATGATCCTTGGGGCATTTTTTTGTTTGATCCAGCCGCGTGGAGGCCCATATAAGTGGAGATCAATTTAGGGGTCTTTTGTCTGGAATACGGCGGGCCATTGTTTTGCAGGCATTTCATTGTACTTAGGCCCGTTTTTCGTCCTTTTCCATCACATTGACACGTACACACGCATGAAACTTCAACCGAAAACGGGAAAAAGGAAAAAAAAGGGGAAATCAAAATAAATAAAAAAGGGAAAAAAGAAAAGATACCGACAACACAATTAATTCTTACTACTGGTATTGGCCTGACAAGAAAAAAGGAAACACTCAACTTTTTGGTATTGGATGTATTTTACTATTATATCCATATAAAAGCTTATTTTTAAGGATATTATATGCAAAACAAATTTTGCAAGAAACAACTCAGACAAATCAACTTTATCACCTTTTATATTATAATCACCCTCCAATCCAATCTGTAACAAACATAAACAAACACTCAAACTATTTACCCAACCTACTAATTTCACTTTATTCACAACAGCTACAGTACTCCAACCACCTACAACCATAAACAAACACAACCTATAATTGAAAGAAAGTAGTTAAAGAAAAATAAGAAATAAAAACGTAGTGGAAGTTGTTGTTGTTGTTGTTGTTGTTATTATTATTATTATTTATTTAATTTTTTTTAGAACATCAACGAGGAATGGTGACAAATTTATATTCTGTTAAACTTATGTTTCTCCGAAATGGAGTAATGTAATAAGCCCAACATGATCCTTGGGCCCCCTTTTATTTGATCCAGCCGTGTAGAGACCCATATAAGTGTAGATCAGTTTAGTAGCTTTTTGTCTGGAATATGGTGGGCTATTGTTAAGTAGACATTTTATGGTACTTAGGCCCATTTTTCGTCCTTTTTCCATCACATTGACACGTACACACGAATGAAACTTTAGCCAAAAATGGGAAAAAGAAAAAAATGGAAACTAAAAATAAATAAAAAAGGGAAAAAAGAAAAGATACCAATAACACAATTAATTCTTACTATTGGTATTAGCCTAACAAAAAAAAGGAAACAGTCAACTTTTTGGCATTGGATGTATTTTACTGTTACATCAATATAGAACTCATTTTTAAGGATATTATAGGCAAAACAAATTTTGTAAGAAACAACTTAGACAAATCAACTTTATTACCTTTTATATTATAATCACCCTCCAATCCAATCTCCAACCAACATAAACAAATTACTCAATTATTTACCCCAACCTACTAATTTCACTTTATTCTCCACAGCCTGCAGTACTCCAATCACCTATAACCATAAACAAACGCAACCTATAATTGAAAGAAAGTAGTTAAAGAAAAATAAGAAATAAAAAAGGGAAAGGAATTAAATTATTATTATTATTATTGTTGTTGTTGTTGTTGTTGTTGTTGTCGTCGTCGTCGTCGTCATCGTTGTTGTTATTTATTTGTTTAATTTTTTTAGAACATCAGTAAGGAATGGTGATAAATTTATGTTATGTTAAACTTATGTTTCTCCGAAATGGAGTAATAGAATAAGCCTAACATGATGATTGGGGACCCTTTTGTTTTCTAACGAGCCGCGTGGAGTTCCATATAAGTGGAGATCAGTTTAGTGATTTTTTGTCTGAAATATGGTGGGCCATTGTTAAGCAAACATTTTATTGTACTTAGGCCCATTTTTCGTCCTTTTTCCATCACATTGACACATACACACGCATAAAACTTTAACCGAATATGGGAAAAAGGATAAAACGGAAACTAAAAATAAATAAAAGGGGGCAAAAAAAAAAGATACCAACGACAAAATTCATTATTACTATTGGTATTTGCCTGACAAGAAAAAGGAAACAATCAACTTTTTTGGTCTTGGATGTATTACTATTATATCCATATAAAAACTTATTTTTAAGGATACTATAGGCGAAACAAATTTTGTAAGTAACAACTTAGACTTTTATAATAGAAGTAGATTATCTTAGGACTACTATGATATGCTCAAAATTCCAAAGAATTTTTCCAATGACTCCTAAAGTTAGCTAAAGCTTTCCAATAACGCACAAGGTGTTTTTCAAGGACCCCTAAAGTTTACTAAAGATTTCCAAGGACTCTCAATATGTGCTAATAATTCCTAACAACTACATTAAGGGTTCCTAAGGTCTCATGAGGTTTGTCAATTAAGTACTATCTAAGGCATTTTCCAAGGACATGATAATAGGATTACCATTCCATAGATACCAAGGTTTGTTGAGGATTATCCAAGATCTTATTAAGGAGAAAGCATCAAAGAGAGGCCTTGCAAAATTACTATTGCACATATGTAATAAAATCTTATCTCTACAATGGAGTAAAGAGAATTGCCTTAGGTCCAGGATGTTGAGAACTCACTTCCATAGAGGGCCAAGGAGCACATGTGTCTCAAACTCTTTCTAAGAATTACACTCTCAGGTGATTAAATCTCTAGTTCTTCTACCTAGAGATGGAGCCAGCAACGACCGCTCCTCTCAACTTTTACAACGAAACTATTGTGTATATACATATACAATATAATTGATGATAAATAATTGATTTCGCTCCCCTCAAATTCTTATTTTTTTAATAAATATCTAAAAAAATATTTCGCCTCCATCATTATGATATCCTGACTCCGTCCTTTCTTATACCTCTCTACTATTTAATATGTAGGATGGTGAAATTTTTTGTACCATGCAAGCTAATTTATAAGGGGACAAAAAATTGCTATAGCAGTATGGTACGGGATGTTGTACTATAACAATTTCTTCCTGGCCTATATATAATACTTCTTAAGTACGTCATGGCTTCTGCAGTCAAGAAGTGAGGGACAAGTGAGAAGGGATAATTCCTTCAATATATATGTGGACGCATAACATAAGATTGTGACACATGTATTACATGCGAACATTATCAGGAGATATCATACGACCTGTTAGGCCAGGGCCAGGGTCCAAGGTCTCCTATAAATGACATCGGCCAAGGTAAGGTTATGGTAAATAACAAATCACATACAACAAACACTTCTTTACCCCACCCTCATAAAACGCCGTCAAATGCTAACTTAAGCATAAGAGGATCTACCCCTTGGGACAAGCTCGGGATTCTGTTTTGCAGGTTAACACCAATGCTCGACTAGCACCGGAGATCTTAAGCATCGCCAGACATTGGTCTGGCATTTTCGGTTCTTGACATCACAAAATATTGTCACATATCTTACAAATATGGGTAAGAATAGGCTGAGTTAGACTGATATTTACATTGGACGGCCTGAGCCTGTTTTACAATTGTTGGGCCCAAGCCAGACCTTATTCACAATCAAGTCTAACCTGGACCCAATGTTGTCAAAATCTCGAGTTGACTCTTACGATTCTACGAGTTTACGAGTTATTTCTCCCTAAACGAGTTAACTTGTGATAAAATCGAGATCTGATGAAATTGGAGTAAACTCTCGAGTTTGCTCATGCTATTTTACGAGTTTACGCTTTTGTATACGAGTTTAAGAGTTTTCTAACATATTACTTTTTATTATATTTTACCAATTAAAAAAACATACAATACGAATTGCAGAATTTATACCAACTTAAAATTGTGATTTTAAGACTTTTCGAGAACAAACTGTATACAAAGAGAGCCACTTTTGCTGAAAATCTTTTTTTTTTTTCTTAACAATCAAGTCCTAAATTAAAATATAAGCTTCATAAAAAAATATATCTATTTTTTTATGTAATACTTAGTTTCACTGAGGTTATTTTTTGATTTTGTCTTAAAATTAAAGTATTCAGAATTATAATTTAGGAATGCGGTACTAAATGTATATATGAATCATGATGCCTAAAACATTTCTTCATATCATATATTTTTTTTCCTTTTCGATAAATTGTGTAAATAATATATGTATTTTTTTATATAGGATATCGATTCAAAACTTGTTGTAATTAAAATATATATAGAATAATTTATATAGATATATATATATATATATATATATGGTTATTTTGTATAATTAGTAGAATCTTACGATTTTACTATTCGATTTTACGATCCGATTTTACAGACACTCCACCAATTTTACTTAAAATCTCGAGTTTGACAACTTTGCATGGACCTATTTAAAAATCTATTAATATCTTATGAAAGATATCTATGTCTAACCCCAATCCTTCATAAGTTTTATGTGGCCTATTATGGGGCTACTAAGCTGGCCAGTTCACTTCGTGGTGCTATGGTGATGTCGTAAGTTTCATAGAATATCTTCTCAATGAACAAATAGTTTGTCCATTTTATAGTTTTTTATTGATATTGTCACCTATTTGTTGTAGGCACAGTCTTTTTCTCCATTTAGCTCTAGTGTTTTCGAGGAAAATCCCACAATCTGTCAATGGTATCAAAGTAATATTTTCATTTGACACAGTGACAACAAACTTATGGGCTGTGTTTGTTTGGGGTTTCCCCCAGCCCATTGAGGTGACCCAACCAGAAAAAAACACACTAATTAACTCCTCCAGCAAAACAAATAATCACTCAACACTCCCCAATCTTAAACAAATACACCCACAGTTTATTTTATGATATAGTGATAGAGATTTGTTTGTTATTATCTCATGCAAGTAGTTATAATAATCAATTCTCATGTAATGGATATCAACCTCGAAAATATTCCTGATATAATGTGTATATTAAGTTAATATAATATATTTTGTAATTTTCTAGTTTCGGACTATACTAGTTAGGCTCCACCGTACCAACAAGTTTTTTTATTTTTTTTTAAGGACAACAAGAGGGAATGCAAGATTAAGAATATAATTTTTGTCATTTATTTTGAAAGTTATATGTTAAATGCTACTCCCTCCGTCCCAACTTAACTTGCCTACTTGCCCCTCCTTCCCAACTTAACCTGCCTACTTGCCATTTTGGTTCGTCCCACCTTAACCTGCCAGCCCATAAATGACAAATTTCTCACACAATCTCCACCCTCAATCTCCACCTTTGAAAAAGTAAAAAATTCCACAAAAATCTGGTTTTTCTTAACCTCCGTGCCCGGTCAACCGAGACAGGTTAAGCCGGGACGGAGGGAGTATTATTTTGCCGTTGCTGGAGCTTTTATGTTAAAAACTGACCCCCGAATTTCTTAGAAAATCAAGAATTTGGAAGAAGCTTCTTCCTAGTAACCGTCTTGATATTAGGTAATTAGAGAAAATGAACTTTCTTTATAGCTTCTCTATTTTAACACTCTAAAAGTCTTATATTTTTAATTGTATGACAAAACACGGTCTTGAATGAAAAATTCCATGGACATCTCATTATTCTGAAGGTGCGTTTGGTATATGAAAAAGTTCATATTTCATGAGTCTTTAAGTTTGTCAATTTATAATACGAAAAGGTATTTGAATTTATGTTGCTTTACCTCGTACTAGGAAAAACAAATAGAAACTATTACATTCTTCATTGCTCATCTGCTCTTGTGGATAAACATCAACTAGTGGAATAAGCTCAAGTTTGCGGTATTCGTATCCTTTTCCATTTCATAAGTTTAACATCTGGAAATGAAATATCGAGTTTAAAAGCAACATTTTCCCTTTTCATTTTCAACTTTTTTCTTTTCTTCTTTAAGTTTGATAAGTATATTTTAAATTTTTTGGTCTATTTGGTATACTGAAATTTGACATGTGTATTAGTTTTTGAACAAATTCCTTTTCTAAAAATTTGTTTCTTAGTTAACTTCTTACATATAACATAAATAGTAGTGTTCACCATTTGAAGGCATATATCGATTTATTTTCGTTATAGGAGGCCTACAGATTTTATATGATAGAAAGGTGGGTTGGCTTTTAATGGCTGCTTTCTTCATCAATATATAAGTTATCTAATTAAGTGGTGCTGTTTGTAATTCATTAAATTTGGATCCAAATGACCTAAAGAACTGCAAAAACTTGGACTTAAATGAAGTCTCATTTTTACTAAAAGTACGCCATCAACATTTTCTAACTGAACGTGTCGTACAAATTAATTTGAATTTCTCATGCTGATATGAGATTGTACACGATTTCGTTCACAGAATGTCTTAGGCAATTGGAGTTCAAAGCTTTTCACACTTGCTTTGCTAGCATCAGGCAAGAGTTCAACAAGCACTGAAACATATGCTGGATAATATGTTATGCAGGTCATATTCCACGGACTTTTGTCACCCTCCCCCCTTTCTTGCAAGACTAAGATGGAGATATATCCTAACTCAGGTTAGGTACGAACATGTTATCTATCATCAAGTATCAACCATTGATAAGGCCACATGGGACTAGGGTGGGGCCAATTTAGGAAAAAAGACAAGTGGTAGAATACTAGAGCCTAACATCTTGGCAGGGTTTTTATGTCAATGCTGACGCTGTTCTTTTTATGACAAATTTCGGCCACCACATGGATCATGGGCATAAACGTCTACTACCTTGTAGAAAATTTGGTGACTACTCTTCTTTTAGCAATCTAAACATTGTAGGCATCACATTTTGTGGGTTGTTAGGAGTTTAGGCTATGCTAATTTATCAAGCTAGCATCGCATATTTGGTTATCTGTAAGAACAAGGAGGGTTCACCCTTCTTGCATTGTCTGAAAGATCAAACAACGCCCATGGTAAAGTGCCTAGAGAATACATAGTAAGCATGCAATTAACTCGGAGAAGAATTACTCATGATCTTGATTGATCTCGATTTGTTTGTGTCTCGTAAAGAATCGAGTAATAAAAGTTGAAGAGATTGATGCTTATAATTTGTACTTTATAGGAAACTAGTAATCAACATGTGCATTGCACATGGCTCGTAATCTTTTTGAAATATAAAATTAAAATGGCATAGGTATTTCATTTAAGACAAATTTAATAAAGTATATAATTTAGATTATTTTATTCTAATACATTGATTTTTTAATATTCTTTATACTTTAATAATAGTGTGATATATATACACACAAAAATTATATTAGTGTAAAATTTATCTCTGATTTTTTTTTTAAGTTATATGATTTCTTATTATTTGTAATAGAATACACAGTTATTTTTCTTTCAACTTTTAACTGTATCATATCATATGAAACTATGAACTTTTAATTTGTATGTATAAGCATATATAAATAAAGATGATGGTGTATTTAATGATTAAAGCATGAAATCATACAAAATGAAGTTAGTATGTATTGCTTTTTATCTTATCAATGGTTCCAAGTGGTAGATGTTTTAGGTGTGTGAATAAACTCTAGACTTTTCTTCTACGAAAAAGAAGTCCTGTATTTGTTGTTGGCAGTATTACAGCAGAACTTACAACAATATTTTTTCTTAAACAGTAATCTTGCAGCAAGCAATGCCTTATTAGTTGTGCAACGGAAATGTTTTAAGAAAACTTTTCATTTCTATTAATCTTGTTTGTACTCTTTTTAAAAGATTTCGTTTTTTTTTTTTTTTTTTTTTTTTTTGTAAAAAATAGCTTTAAAATATACTAGTATTGTACCCGTGCGATGCACGATTTAAAGAGAATTAAAAAAATTGAGTAGATTTGAGTCATTGTTAGATTATAATATTAGTAAGATAATAATTAATATATTGTAAAAATTAAGTGTAACAAATTTAACCTCTTCTGATCAATATAAAACGCAATTTAACATAAATAATAATAAAAAAGCATGTCATATAACACATCATCAAAGTTATCCTTAATGTATTGGACATCTAGATAATATGGGAACACATAAAAGTTGAAAAAATTAAATTGTTCTTTATGCCCTGTAGTCTTTGGACTGTAATTAAATTATTTGCATAAAAAATTAATTAATTTTATTTACTAAAACAATACAAACATTTCTCCCATGATAAATGGTCCACGTCTAATACAACTAATCAATAAAAAAATAACATTTTTATAATATAATATTTAATTAGGTGTCAATTTTAATATATTGACAAAATATTAATTTAAGATATTGTAATTAAATTGGATTATAATTAAAAAATAATTATGTCATAAGAAATTCCAAAATGTTTTCAAATAAATAAACTAATTAACAGGTGCTACATATCAACTCATAAAAGCTGCCGAGAATTATTTCACCACATATAAGACAATTTGTTGGAAATGCACCAGACTATGGTATTATTGAAATTCGCTGAAAAAAGTACTTCCAATATGAGATGATTGAAGAATAATTTATAATATATACTTATTTAAGCAAAAAAAATAAAAAAAAATAATCTAACCAATCGAAATTTACAATTTTTCAGATGTTTATAATAGTTTAACAAATAAATAGAGAATCAACGACTTAAATATAAGACAAATAATCAATCAAATTTATTTTGCATTTTTTAGAAATAATTTTTAGATTTTTAATAATAGTAATAATTGTTGGTTGGAAAATTATCAAACAAAAAAATTAATTAACAACTCACAGTGGTTAATATACTTCTTATTTTTTACTGGCATTATTGTAAACCAAAGACGTGAATGTATCAACAAATATGTTGAATATACTAATCGATTTACATCAACATCAATTAGTATACTTAAATTATGCTTAAATATATTGATTTCGGAAAAATTGTGGAAAGTTGCGTGAAATTATTTATAGACTCGGACAATTTATACTGAATGTGGGAGAGTTAATATTGAATGGGATAATGGTGACTTATTATATTTTAGGTAAATATATGGCGAACTATCTCCAATTAGAACGTACTTAATTTTTGTCAAGATTTATCTACCAAAAATAATTTTTTAAAATTTTAATATTTCTATTTTGGGACTTAATTATTGTTATATATATATAGATTACTCCCTCCGTCCCGGCCCAATTTGCCTACCTTGGCCGGGCACGGAGCTTAAGAAAAAACAGATTTTATGGAAGCTTTGACTTTTTCAAAGGTAGAGATTGAGGGTGGAGATTGTGAGATAAATTTGTCATTTATGGGCTGACAAATTAGATTGGGACAAACCGAAAAGGAAAGTAGGCAAATTAGAGCGGGACGGAGGGATTATATAATCTAACGCAATACATTTTTATAACACGTCTTCACATTTATTATCCTAAGAATTAATTTTCAATACAATCTCGATGATTATAGATATAAGTTATTATATTCTTCTAGCATGATTTTAGTATTATCTTTACAACTATATTATAATAATGTTAAGTTGGTTATTCAATAAATTAAAATCTTATTATATTTAATATTTCATTGTTTTCTAACATTTGAATTTAATATTTTTTTTGCTTTAAGATATTTGAATTTAATACTTTATACATTGCCCAAATATCTTATATTCATACTCTATATTTCATTTATATGTTTTATATAAATCATGTTTTTTTTCTTCAAAGTTGCATATAGATAATTCAATCATTTAAAAAATAAGGAGATCACTGTAAATAGCGACTCTTCTTATAATATAAAAACTCAGACAATAAAGTTTCTTATATTGAAGTGCTACATTGTTTAATAAGATTTTAAATTAATCTCATCCTTTATTTCCGATAAAGAAGTTTATATAGCGTTCGGTGACCAATTATTATTATTATTTTTCCTTATATAAACTAATATGTCTCTTTTTTTAGGAAAAATGATATATTTATCATTTTTCTGCAATCATTTTATATTATTAAAAATGCATTTGATCTTACGTTAAACATAGGACCTACTAAAGCTTACTGTATATATCGTCACAAATCAACTAATATTAAGTAATAAAACTAATGTATACGTTTTTCGTTTTGTAATGAACCTATACTAAAAGTTGGATTAACAAATAAATAAAAATTCCACTAAAGTAAAAATAAAAATATCAAATGAAAATTCTTGTAAATTATCATAGATATGAGTTCTTATATTGTGTTTATTTTACTCTTCGTACTACATTTTATTTTGATATTTTTAAATTGTATCATAATGATATGTCAAGTATTGAATTTTATATATTTTAGTTTATTTTAATGCTTGATAGAATTTAAATCGAGTGATAATTTAAGACTTTGATCTCCATGATAATAGTGTTAAATACTAAAAGTTGGAATAAGAAATATTTAAATTAATGTAAATCAATCATAATAAAATTAAAACTCCATATATATTTCAGATTATACCAATTAATAATTTGACATTAATCCTTATAATTCATTTATAATTTCCTTGTATTATTTTTAAAACTAACAATAATACAAACTTAAATATTTGAAAACTTTTTTTAGGAAATAATATTTTGGACACTCCCCAACTTTTTCTCCTTTGTTATCATTCAATTTCCTAATAATCCTAAAAATAATCAAATTTTATATTTTAATATTACCAATATTTATAATCATTTACTTTTATTTATCTTTAATTTTTTTTTGAAGAACTCTTAAAAATTTGGAAAAAGAAATCTTCACTTTCTTCTTCTTAGATTTGATAATTTAGCCTTTTATTTTTCCCTCGCTATTATAGAAATATAGTTATTTTATTTTGAAAATTAAATAAAAAAAATTATTATAATATCATGTATTATATTACAAATAAAAGAAAAAACACTTATATTGTTCACCCTTATATGTCTTTTTTATATAATGTAATATTCTATTTTTATTTTTCATAATATTTATAGTACAAATATTTCAGTTCTAGTTAATTTTTTTTTTTATTCTTAATTTCCTAGTTTAAAAGTTCTAATCTTTTCTTATATATTTTCTAAAATATTATATATATATGACTTGATTTATTTTTATATTAAATGTATTCAAAAGTTTATAGACTTAATATTAGTAATTATAATATAATATTTAAGATTAAAAATATTTACTAATCTTTGATTTGATAATTTAATCTTTCTTTTCTATTGTATTTACGAAAATATAATTCACTTATTGATAAGAAAATATTTAAAGAATCATAATTGTGTATTTTATTTCAAATGTAAAAACTCATTTGACTTAAGTTTTCATTTTCTATATTTGATAATAATGATAATAATAATATAAATTTTTCTTCTACATAATTAATATTTATAATGCAAATATTGTAGTTACATGTAAGATAAACTGAAAATACAATTTTGTATAAGTCCTTACTTTACATAATCAAAAGTATCCGATATATTTTTCACTATATATGTTTCTGACATATTTTTGAACATGTCTTTTATCATATTTTAGTTTGAAGGTAATGTTATTTCATAATTCAAAGACTTCAAAACTTGATAAGATGTGAATATAAATATGTAGATTTTTAGAAAGTGTTAGAACTAGGAGTAAGGTACCTAATAGATTAAATTGTGTCCCTATGTTTATTCCTTTTGTCCGATCATACATTTTAATTTCTAAAGTTGAGTAATCAAATAAATGAACACTTAAATTTTTTGAATTACATGTTCCCTGGAATTTTAATGCTAAAGACATATTAGGCATAACATAAAATGAGCGAAATAAAATATTCATACTTTTATATATAGGGTATAGATAGATGTTCATGGATGTGGAACATAGTGTTTGGTGTTTCATCTAAACTCAATGTTCCAAATAATAAAATCTCATAATTTCGATTTTCCTTTCCCGTACATATGTAGTATGACATGGAAATAAAAACTCAAAGGTTTGCTATGATGAGCTAATTACACTTTGCCTCCTGTATATTTGCACATTTCTTATGGACTTTTATTTGTTTTGTTTTTTTCTTTTCAATTTACCACCTAAACTTCATATTTCACCGTCACGCGACTATACATGAGATATACAGGATACTTCTGGTGACGTTTTATCTTTTAAAGTTCATAATTTTACATAATACCATCATAAATTAAAATAATAATTGAAATCTTGCACACAAAATGTTTGGTAAATTTGACATTTTCTCTAAAACAACAATCAGCATTCCAAATTTCAATAATTATCTTAAACTATGCTTTTAGCGGAAGAACAATGTTCTGTTGAAGATGGTAATGTATAGTTTACGTGATGGTGACTGGTGATAAGAAGCCATGGTCACCAAGTACAACTATACATAAACATGAAATTAAAGTTGTGAAGTCCCAAAAGAAAGTCCATAAGAATTGTGCAAAATGTACAGAGAGGCAACTGCAATTAGCTTATCGTAGCGACCTTTAAGTTTGTTTGTTTTCATTTCATACTGCATATGCATGGTAAAGAAAAAGAAAAGAAATTTGAAATATGAGATTTTATAACTTGGAACATCGAGTTAAGATGAAACATCTAACACTATGTTCCATACTTTCCATGAACATATAGTTTCTAAAAAGTACCAACTATAAAAAAATTGAAATCAATCGAGATCGTGACTACTTCTTGTTTGAGGTAATTGCATGCTTACAGTATCTTATCTAGGTAAGTTACTATGTACGTTGTCAGACAACGCAAGAAGGTGGGACCTCTCCTTGTTCGTACCGACTACCAAAGACACCATGCTAGCTAGATAAATTAGAATAGCCAAACTCCTAACAATCCACAAAATATGATGCCTACAATTAATGTTTAGATTGCTATGACAAAGAATAGTCACCAAATTTTGTGCTAGGTAATAGACATATGCCCATAATTAGGGAGCCAATGATCCATGTGGTGTCATAAAAAGAATGGCGTCAGCATTGACATAAAAAACTACAAAGACCAGTACTTATGTATATTGTGTTTCAAATTGGCGCACTAGACTCCCATGTGACCCTATCTATGCTTCATACACGGTAATAGATAAATATATTCTTATCTAACTTGAGTTGCGATATAACCCCATCTTGGTCTTCCAGTTATGGTTGAACTCTGGTCTGATGCCAATAAGGCAACTGCCAAAAGCTTGGACATTCAATGGATGAAATCATGTACATTCTCACATCTGCATCACAGTTTCAAAACAAAAATGTTGATAGTAAAAATGAATCCAAGTAGTTGCAGCTCTTCAAGTCATACATATCCAAATTTGATGAGATAATTGGTATGTTGATGAAGAAAGCCAAAACCACTTTCTATCTTATAAAATCCTCACGCGTCCTATACGAAACAGAAATTAATAGATGCCTTCAAATGGTGAACACTACCCTATATGTTCTATATAAGAGTTAAATTGTTAGAAACATAATTTGTTCAACAAACTAATACACAGGAGAGATTTTTGCACTTTTCATCTCATAGGACATCTGATTTTTTATTTTGGTCCCAAAAAAGTTGCAAAATGACCTCATTCGACTGCTCAGTTGCAAGAATAGTCCTTTTATGCAAATATAGTCCCAAAAAAATGTAAAAATAGTCCCAAACCGTTTCCACCTAACGTTTAAGCTACGTGTGTGACACGTGCTTGTTTGCTGACGTCATCATCATTTTAAAAATATTAAAAATGACGTCATAATTTCAAAAAGTTTGCAGTTTTGGTCTCATTGGACATGCTTTATCGTTTTGGTCCCATTAGCTCAAAAAAAAATTAAAAATCAAAAAAAAAATCCCCAATTAATGTAAAAATAAAAATAAATTTATTCAAAAATTTATTTAAAATATCAAAATAGTAACCGAAAATATTAAATCTAGAAAAAATAGGTTTCGAAAAATTGAAATTTTTATAAAATTTTAAAAAATGAAAATTTTAAGTTGTCTTAAAAGGATTTTAAAATATTAAATTTTCTGATTTAAAAAAAATTCAACTTATTTTATAAAATTATATTTTCTTAAAACTTTATTTTCTAAATTTTAAATAATTTTATATGTTTCATAAATTACTTTAAGCTCTTTTAAGAAAATTAATTACTTCCTAAAAATACTTCCAACATTTCACAGATACTTTTACATATCTTAAATGAAAATTTTAAGATTTCAAACTATTTTTTTTTAAATTATTTATCAAGCAATTGTTCGAATAGGGAGAAAAATCTCAGGTTGACGATAGGTGAAATATTTACAAATGCTATTAATTGTTTGTGACATACACACGTTAATAAGCAACTACTCCTGGGGTACAACTTTAACCCGTTTTATTTGAATTATTATTATGTAAATTTTCCAAAATCAAGAACAGTGCATAACATTTTAGGGACTTATGATAAGATTATCCAAATAGGGTTGACAAATATGTAAATTATTTTGAAATCTAAAATAAATATATTTAAAATATGTAAAAATATCTATGTAATGTCGGAAGTATTTTTTTTTAAAAAAAAAGTGAATTATCTTAAAATAACTTAGAATAATTTATGAAATATATATATATATATATATTATTTAGCACTTAGAAAATATTTTTTTAAGAAAATCTAATTTTGATTGATCCAACACGTTATTTCCAACCAATCACATATTCCGAAATTCGAAGCCATGATGATACTAATAATAAAATGACAACAAGATTAACACGTGAAAGAGATCAAAATGCAGACCATTGATTTTAATTCATATAAAATCAAAAAGCAGATCATTGATTTTAGTTCATATAAAATAAAAAAATGCAGATTTTTAATCCCACCTACCGAGTTGAAATCTTGGGATTTTGATGTATGAATCTCAACAGTTAAATCGTAATGTCATTTTTCTTATAGATAAAGTTATATTTATTGGGAAAATAAAGAAATCCATTCAGGTAATTTAGTATAATTTTTAGTAATTTTGTAATTTTACTATAATTTTAACATTTTTTTTTTTATTTTATAACTATAAGCCTTTTTCACTTATTTGTTTTTTCCACAGTTGTGATAGTTGTGGCACATCCGTAGCAGGTGAGGAGGGTTTGGGGCTTCGGTGGTTGGGAGGGGGTTGTATAAGTAAAATAATTTTTTTTTAGTTTTTACATAATTTTCAGATTTTTTGAAATTCATTTATGAATTTTAAATATTTTTTTAATTTGTTCTCAGGAATTTTTCGTCAGAGTAAAGTATTAGATATTACACACAGTATAATTCAAATTAAATATTACATAATTTAAAATACTTATGTTTTCTGATATTTTAAATGAATTTTAGAATTTAAATATTTTTCTAGTTTTTATATAATTTTCAGATTTGGTACCAAAAAGTGCTAATTTTTTGGGAATATATTTGCAAATAATTGTGGGATTAACGTTGCTAAAACGACTGGGACCACTTCTGCCAAGAATTTAACGGAAACCATAACAGAAGGACCAGTTGCAACCTTTGAGTCTAATGAGGTCAAAAGTGCAACTGTAGGGACCAAAATGAAAAAATCAGATGTCCTATGGGAAAAGTGCAAAAATCTCACTATCAAACTTAAAAAAGAAAAGAAAAAAAAAAAACAAAAATGAGAGGGAAAAGGTCGCTATTACACTCAATATTTAATTTCGAAATGTTAAACTCAATATTACAAGCTTGCTTGAGCTCTATCCATTAATATTTGATGTAGTATGTTTTTTCTTTTTTTTTTTCTCTTAAACATGATCACAGTTACCCAAGATCATAGTACTAGCTTCATGTGTTGCAGCTTACTTTTCTCTTTATTCTTTCAAATTGGGATTAAACTCACTTTTTTCTTATCATATTTAAGGATGTCCTTCGGTCGACTCTTTCTGCAGGAAACCATTAGCTGTTCACCTCTTGGAATACCCAAAGCTTCCAAATTTTATGTGGAAATGTTCTAATTTTCCTCTTCTTTAATCTTGTTCATATAGCTCAATTAATTTATGAATATTAATATCTAAATATCATACAACTTATCGAAATGTGCTAAATAAGAGGATTTATATCATTTTGCAACATGTATTATGCGCGTTTTTTAATTTCTTACCTAAAGTTTATTTTTTTTCCTGAACTACGAGTATTTTTCACTTTGCAACCTCCGGCAGCAATTTCTGGCAATAAAAATAAAAAATTAATATGAAATTATTTTTAAATTCTAAAATTTATTTAAAATAGAAAAAAATTAACTAAAAATACTGTAATTATTGAAAAGATTATTTTTTCTAAAAAGTTCAAGAAAATAAAATAATTTCTGGCGAAAAAAAGTAAAAAATATTTTTTTTTCAAAATTATTAATTTATTAAGAAATCTAAATATTATTTTTAAAATATAAAAATTCGTTTAAACTATTTGAAAATTATCTAGGAAATATTAGATTATTTAGAAAATATTCACTTTTTCTTAAGAGAGTTTAAAATAATTTAGAACAAAGTATAAAATTACTTAAAATTCCGAAAATGAAATTTCCAAATTGTTTTTAAATTTTTTTTTAGAAGATTTCAAAATTTTATTACCAATTATTCAGATAAAATTCAAATAATTTAAGATTTCCAAAATTATTATTTTGTAAATAATATTTTTCTTGAAGTATTGATGTTTTTAGAATGAAAACTGGAACTACTTCACAGAACCATTATCCACCTTGTATAATTAGAGAGTGTCATCATCAAGGAGGCGAAGTAGTATCTTAAATGAATTTAGGGATTATACTGATGTTATTTCTTAAAAATATCTTCAAAAATATTTCCGAAACTTTATAGATACTTTCACATATCTTAAATGAATTTTAGAGGTTTTCAATATTTTTTTTTAAATAATTTAAGGATTTCCAGAAATATTATTTACAAATTTTTTATTTTCTTATTTAAGGAAAAAACTGATTATTTCATGAAATTAAATTTTTTTAAATTTATTTTCTAACATTTAAATATTTTATATTTTCTATAAATTATTTAAAATCATTTAAAAAAATTAATATTTTCTAAAATAATTCTTTCAACTTTTTTACGAAGGTAATTTTTTACACTTTAAATAAATTGTGGAATTTAAAAAATAATTTTCTTATTTTTTAAATAATTTTATAAATTTTAAACATTTTTTAATATATATATATTTTTTTTGTTTCTCTTGGCCGAATTGTAAAGTGAAAAAATCCTATAGTTCAGGTTGAGATCGGAAAAAAATAAAGGTTAGGTAAGAAATGGAAAAAACCTGCATAGTACATGTTGCAAAATGATATTAACCCTAAATAAAATGAATTGAATAACGTAAAAATATTAGCTTTATTTTATTTTTATCTTCTTATTTTAAATATTTTATTTTATCTAACTAATTTTCCAAATTCAGCCTATAACTATTCAATTTTAAAAAAATAAATATCATTTGCAAGTTTTAATATTTTACTTGGTGATTTCAGAGGTACTCAAATATTTTATAGGTTTTAAATAAATCTTTATATTGACATATTAAAATTCAAAAGTTATTCAATAGTTGAAAATAACAAAATAAAACATATGAGTTCTCCACTTTTTCATATATATGTCGAAATTTTATTCAAACAAATCCTATATTTTTTATAAATAGGATATTTTTATACAAATTAATGGAGTAATGTAAAAAAAATTGTTGAGGTTGTAAAATGTGAAAAACAGACGTAGTTGAGATTGGTCGATGAGACAAAGTATTGTTTATGCTATAAAGTCTCAAAAAATCATTTAGTTCCGGTGAGTTATTTTTTTTTAAGAAGAAGTTTATATTGCAATACGTCTAAAATTTAATAGTTTAGGTTGTAAATTGTAGTTCTTATAAAAAATAATACTCCCTCCGTTTCAAAATAAGTGTCATTTTAGACAGAATAATTTTTTTCAAACTAAGTGTCACTTTAGAAACAAAAAAACCTATAATTTTCCAAGTTTACAGAGTATTAATAAATATAGCATATGAAAAGAATATGAATGAATAATATGGAAAGTTCAAGATTAATTATCATATATAAATGTACATATGCAAAAAAATTGTAGTCTTGTGATTGATCAAACGAAATTTATTATTATAACAAATAAATATTAGTAAATTTAATAAAATAACCAAGTAAAATAGTATTAATAAATATACATTATATAGAGATATGAATAAGTAATAAAATCTGGCTAAGCAAAGGAAATTTTTCAAAAAGTAAATTTTAAAAAATTTAATAATTTAATAAACTGATCATAAAAGTGCATATTAAATTTTTATTTTTATTTAATAAAGTAAGAGTTCAAATATTGAGATAATAATTTTCTCCTGCGTGTACTTAAACAAATAAAATTTATAAACTTCATGTCAAATGTGTACACACATACATATATATATATATATATATATTAATTTTTTCATATTTTATTTGGTATTGTATTTTATTTATATAAATATTTTATTTTTGTTCTAAATAATTTATTTATTTAAAGATAAAAATTGATTAATGCAAAAACAGTTAGTTAGCTTGTTAAAAGTAAAAAATATATAGTTGCGGTTAGTGCGAAATATTGTTTGGATTACAAATTGTTAAAAAAACATACTTAAGCTTTAGTTAACGTAAAAAGTAAAAAGACTGCAAAGTGTAACAAATGTCATAATTTTAGTTCCAATGAGTATAATTTCCTAAAAAAAGTTATTTTAATAAAATATACATTATAAATAAGTAATTAAAAATAATTTCAATAACAATTTAGTACATAATTATACATATTCTCAGAACTCCCATACTCTCGTCATTAAAAGTATTACCTAGTTTGATGATTTAGTAAACTGATTATTAAATAGATGTTAATTTTTGCCTTTGATTTAATAAGGTAGAATTTCATGATTTAAACAATGATTTTTCTCCATATATAACTTAAATAACAAAAATATTTGAAAATTCATGTCAAATAAAATAAATGGATTAGTTGTATTTTTATAAAAAATAAATACTCAATTAATAATTTTTATTAGGGAATTATTTACTATTTTTTTAGTTACATTTAATTTATAAATAAATACTCAAATTTAACATAAATAATTAACCAACAAACAATCTATTTTTTAAAATCAAATATCTAATTATAATGATATGTGATATGGGTGTCAAAATGAAGATCGTGAAAAGATGAATATTTGATATATTATGCATAAAAAGGGATTAAAATATAAAAGTTATTTGAATTTTTTTTTTTTTTTAAAGTTAATCAACTTACCATAAGTAACAAAAAATAACCAATTGGCAATTATGGTGTGAATATTTAGGTGATAAAATTAAAATTACACCAATACCCTCAATTTGGCTTATATATATAGATATCCAATTTTGATTAATGTATGTTTTCAAAATGAGAACTTTATTACTTAATTATTATGGAAACTAAGTACAATGTCCTTTAGTTAAAAAGGAAAGTTCTCATCAACTCACACATATGGATTAGTAGATCTAAAAGAAAAACGAGCAATATTATACGCCACATAATTGCATTTTCATGACACATGATCAAGGCTTAAAAGCCAATATGAATTGTATGTTTTATAAATTTTAGAGCCAATTTTGAATAAGAGCCCAACGCAAGATAGATACATGATATAAGCGGCCAAACACACTATATAAAATGCAGGTTTTGAAATTATGACATCTTTTATGGTTAAGGCAATCAATTGTATGTGAAGCTTAATTAGTATTTCCAATTGGTAGATAATGGACAAGAATTTGATGCCAGAAGAGTAGCCATCATCATTTTCATTTTATGCCACGGCCTCCACTAAAAAAGCACAACCCCTACCCCTACCCCTAACAACCAAAATAAAAAATAATGCATAAGATTTTTTTAAGGTCCCATTACCAGCTACAATCCGACATTGGAGACATATCGACTGACAAAAGGTTGAAATTGTGTCTGTACTTTTCTATTACTAACATGTTTAAAGGTCTTATTCATAGTCATTTCATAAACGTTATGCATACGTGGCCCATCAGCTTATCAATATAAATTTATATCTTTATAATAAAAAAATAAAAAAATTTCAATTCATCCAAATCTTCTTTGTCATTTATGAAAGGCAAAAACTTGGGTGCATAAGATGCATCATAATATTATTGTACACCTTACGGGCCCTACTGATTCAGCCCAAATAAACCGCGCGGTTTAAACCGGTCTGAACCGACTAATTATTATTATATTAATATTTTTGCACGCACATTTTATATAATTAAGGGCCTGTTTGTTGAACACTAAAAACATGTGGTTTGGTGGTATTTGATATAGTCTTAAATATCTCAACCTTCAGGTCAAGGGTTCAATTCTATTTTGCATCTTTTTTTCTTCTTCCTTCATTTTTTTTTCCTTGTCCTTCTTTTTTTTTTTTTTTTTTGCCCTTTAATTTTTTTATCTTTTAGCCTGTGAGTCTGGAAAAAATTATAAAGTGTATTATTAATTTTTTGTATAATGCAACAATAATTGTATTGTAAGTTCGAAACATAAATATTGTACAATATACAAGAAAAATTAATCTAACTAAACCTATACTGTCATACATCATAATATACACCGTATCGAAATATTAAATATACTGTGAGTATTGTAAGTTGGAAAAAATAAATATTTCACAGTATGAAACAAAAATTAACTAAAACAACATATACTGTCAGGCATCACAACGTATACTATATCGAAATATTAAATATACTGTGAGTATTGTAAGTTGGAAAAAAAAAATCGCAGTATAAAACAAAAATTAACTAAAACAATGTATACTGTCAGGCATCATAACGTATACTATATCAAAATATTAAATATACTATGAGTATAACTAGTTGGAAAAAATAAATATTTCGCAGTATAAAACAAAACTTAACTAAAACAACGTATGCTGTCAAACAACATAATGTATACTACATCGAAATATTAAATATGCTGTTAGGCATCATAACATATACTATGCTCGAAATTTGAATATACTGCTGGTGAAAAATAAAAAGGTGTTGTTCATATACTAGGCTTTATAACATATACTATGCTCGGAATTTGAATATACTGTTAAAATAAAAAGGTGTTGTTAAGATTCGAACCCGCGCACTGAAGAGTAAAATGCCGTGCCTTTATCAACTAAACTAGCGCCTATTTCGTGATTCCAAACACACCTTAAAATATATAGATGGCGCGCGCAAAAATTATAAGTGGGGCCCACAGGGTGTACATTAACACTAATGTGCATCTTATGCACATGAGTGTCACTCTTTATGAAAAACATTATTTATTTATATAAAGCATTTTATTTGTGGATAAATCTGCATATATTTGCCTAAAATATATTTAGGCGTCATTATCTCTAATGATGTCAGGAATCGAAACGATCGGAGTCGAGCTCTGGCAATGCTTGAGATTTTCGAGGTTGACCGAACTTCAGTATCAAGCTGCAAAACAGAGCTCTGATGAGGTTGTCCCCAGGGATAGATCCTCCGATGCTTAAATTAGTCTCTGACGGCGGTTTAGTGAGGATAAGGTAAAAAGTATATCATGACTGCTAATTATTACTTACCTTTACCTTACCTTGACCGAGGTCTATATATGAGAGATCTTAGACCTTGGCTCTGGGCCAACACGGCCTCAGGGTCTGGACTGGGAGACCTTGGACCTTGGCTCTGACCCACACCTCAGATGGTATTCCATATTATGTCCACTTGTAGTCCATGTGTCACAATCTTATGTTTGCCACGTGTCAACATGTATGATTACGGAATTATCCCTCATCAATCTCAAATTGATAGTAAGTCCCCCACAATTAACTTAATTTGTCCAAGTTTATAAAAGAAGACACTCGGGCAACATTCCAAAAAAGGTCCGAACACATCTATTCCGCACAATCAATTTATTTTTTAATTGAAATCGACATTAATTTTATTCTTCTTTAAATAATTTTATTTTTTGTGAAGATAAAGAGATCCAGAGTAGTTGAGGGAGAAGTGGGGCGACATCACCACCCACTAGTATAACAAAGAGAGACCGACATTGTGAAAGAGTGTGTGAGAGAGAGAGAGAGTGTGTGTGTGTGTGTGACCGAAATTGTGTGAGTGAAATCAACATAATTATCTTGAATCTAAAATGGGGGAGGGGGCTAAAATATGGGGATGACAGTAAGTTTGTCGATAAAAACAAAATTAATATTCTTTTTGCTTCGAAAATCATATGTATTATGTTTATTGTACCCATTCTTCTTTTATTTAATTTTATTTTTACTTAATGTGGGGATGACAGTAAGTTTGTCGATTAAATATATAATATATATATATATATATATATATATATATATCATTTCTAATGTAATTTTTCTGTATAAGAAATTAAATTAGTCATCTATTATTGATTTATAGTTTGACACCTTATTATATAAATAAATTAAAGAAGTTTTAGAAATAGTACTCTAACTTCTAATTTTATTAACTAAGTATATTTTCTTAAAACCACTCCCTAGCTATGGGTGTTACAAGTTAATTTCCATGATATCTAATTTCAATATTTATTTTTTTCAAAAGCATAAATAGCAAGTACCCCATGATTTCTAAGAAAAAAAGGTTCTTACTGTACAGTCTTGTACGGTTGTCCTAATTAACTGTGATCTAAATCAAAATTTTGTGGATTGTTTCTTGTACTCAACTTGGTTCGAGTATGCTGCTACGTACAATCATTTAATGTTAGTAGCATCCATACATTACCATTATCAACATTACCTACAAGCATATGCTACAATTAAGCGATTTGGTACTACAGTAGGCTCAGTGGATTCCATAAGCGTGGAACGAATTACACTCTAAAATATATATATTAAAATTGATTGTTCGCAGCAGATAATATCGTTACTAAATTAAAATGAAATAGTGTTAAACAAATTTATATTATCAGTATCCTACTAGCAACCGAATATTAATTTGGAGACGGATCTGTTTCATCTGTAGGTAATTTGGTCTCTAATTTCATTAAATGGAATTAGGGACAACCATCATTTTAGAGACCAACTATTTCGTCTCAAGCATGTTACTACTTTAATTTAGAACGAATTTTTTAATCTCTAATGATTTTTTCTTGTAGCTTTAGTGGATACCATATTGCATAAACGCAAAAATTAGGGCTAGGTCCGTCTCTTTCCAACATGTCATGTATTAATTAATGACATCCTTATATTGAATATATGTAACTTATGGTGGTTATCTAAAATACCAAGTACAATTTAATACAGAGGATTACATATACATGTATCTTTCGTCCATAGTACTGCAACACATAAATACGTACAAAAACATATAGGAATAGTAACGTATCATCTTTCATTTAAGTGAATAGTTTCTGGAACCATATTGAGTCAATGGTGTATGATAAACTTGCACATTAATTTAATTTTTTTTCCTTGTTTTTGGTGAATCAAGATGAGGTTTCTTATGATTAGGGTTTGGAGGATAAGGTTAAATATGTTGATCTAGTGGTGTGATTGAGAAAGTTAGATGAAATATAGATAGAAAACATGGACTTTGTTGACAGAAAATGATAAAATTAATGTCCACATATATGCTAACAGAGACACGAGAGAAGTGGACAAAAATTACATAATTATTGAACTTATAAGGGAAAAAATAACAAATGGTCCCATAACTTTTTACTTTTTCGGATTTAGTCCCATAAGTTATTGCTTTTTCGATTTAGTCCCACAATTCTAGTAATTGCTCAATTTTAGTTCAATTTTGACCCAATATTGACCAACTGACCGGAAAAGGTCACGTGACTTTCACGTGCCGGCGCGGTTTTGGAAATTCCGGCTAAAATGGTCCCATAACTTTTTACTTTTTCGAATTTAGTCCCATAAGTTATTGCTTTTTCGATTTAGTCCCTGCTCAAATTTTGTCCAATTTTGACCTAATGTTGACCAGCTAACCGGAAAAGGTCACGTGATCTTCACGTGCCGGCGCGATTTTGGGAATTCTGACGACTTATGACACGTGTCGCCGGACTTCCGAGGTGGAATTTTAATTTTTTTTATTAGGAGACCACATCAACAAATTATTTACCTTGTCAGCTTATAATTTTCTTTTACCTGAATTGAATTAAACTCCAAAAAATACAAATGCAAAATAAGAAAATGTAATATTTTATCGATTTAACCCTTAAATCAGAATTAGCGTCCCTTCTTCTTCTTCTTCTTCTTCTTCTTCTTCTTCTTCTTCTTCTTCTTCTTCAGTTCGCGTCCTTCTACAAGAAAAAGCTCTAACTTTTCTCTTCCAATCTTTTCTATTAGAAAGTCGCGGCTTCAACTCCCCCAAAATTGGAGAACACACGAAGACAAAGAACCATGTCCCAATCTAGGAATAGCTTGCGAAATAGTATTGTGTGTGCGAATTCGTAGCCCTAGCTCTTTTAGTTCAACACAATTGATTACAGCAACAATCAAACAATCAAAACAAGCAATCAACTTGTTTCAAGAACACACTTGTATGCAAGAAAGTTTAACAAAGAAGAAAATATAAAATCAACAAAGAGAGTTACGTGGTTCTCCCTTCAATACACTTGTTGCCCCCTCTATATGGAATGACAAGAAATATATATGTATCAGAGATGGGAAAAAAAAATCGCCTTAGAGAACAACGGATGAGATTAAATCAAGAAACCGGATCACAACTCCTCAAGTAACAAACTAACTGCTTTCTGCAAACAACAACAGTTGAAAGACCACGGTTTGAATAAAAATCGTTGTAGAAGCTGAATAACAGAAATAACAGAATTAGTTTCCTGAAACATAATTTAGTTGTTATGAAATCCTCTTCAATCAATTTACACTTAATCCTGAGTTGATAAGCCATATCTTTAACAGTGTGCGACTAAGGTTTGAATTCCCCCATTAAAACCTCTTGGAAAGAAGAAAATGTTGGGCGTAGGTTCTACGACTGCTCTCACGATACCCGATATGGTTTTTAGTTCTTGCTTCAATTTTATTAGTTTATTCAAGGTTGAATTGAATTAATTGAAACATACTGGATATAATTTTGGCAGAATGAAGGTCATTGTACGAGTTCTTGCTCTCACGATACCCGATATGGTTTTTAGTTCTTGCTTCAATAACTTATGGGACTAAATTCGAAAAGGTAAAAAGTTATGGGACCATTTTAGCTGAAATTTTCAAAACCGCGCCGGCACGTGAAGGTCACGTGACCTTTTCCGGTCAGTTGGTCAACATTTGGTCAAAATTGGACCAAAATTGAGCAATTACCAGAGATGTAGGACTAAATCGAAAAAGCAATAACTTATGGGACTAAATCCGAAAAAGTAAAAAGTTATGAGATTATTTTGGTTTTTTTCCCAACTAATGTTAACGTCTGTGCTCGATTTACAAGTGGAATAAACAATGTCACGTGAATTAACAACTTATAACTTGTAGAGAATATGACGAAATTGCAATTGGGTAACTGGATCTAATAAAATATTGTGAAGTATTTAATTTGGTCTCCATTGCTCAATTTTATATGATCTTTTGTTTCTACTTTTCTATTGTTGTTAATGTTAATGTTAATAATAATCCCTCATTGGAAGTGACGTTTATGAAAATAAATGTTAATTGCTGTGTTTTTCAAAGAAGAGGGATAAATGAGTATTGGTGTGGTGACTAGAGATTATGTTGGGTGATCGTCTCGGTCCGTCCCGCTAATTTCATTGAGCTTCGTTTGAGTATCAGATCAGATTTTTCTGTCACTTAGCTCCCCCGAACGATCCCCATAAACTTCGGTGAAGACCCTAAAGGGGCACCGTAGCCACAACCTACAAAACCCGAAACCCTAACCCGAAACCCACCTAAGACCGAAAGCCCTCACTTTGATTTTGCACACTAAGTGATAAGGAAGCTATCTCTCGTATCTCTCTCATGCTCACAAATGGCACAAAAATGGCGAAGACCCATACTTCTTACAAAATAAGGAGCTACTGACTAACATCTCATTTTTGCTCTCTTAAAGAAAATGAGAGGCTACTGCCCTTCTTAATTCCAAAACAAATTAGCAGCAACTACAATTTGGGTATGGGCTTTATTATGGAGAATGGGCTTTGGGTTAGTGGGCTACTAGGAAAGAAATTGTTGGACCCAAAACCTCAACAATCTCCACCTTTGGCCCAACACCAGTTCACCACCAGTTCACAATAAATGGGACAACCACAGGAATTTCATCATCGCCTTATGGTACCTGCAAAAACACAAAGTTAATACAAGCGGATTTATAGTAAACACAAATTAAGTTATATTATGGAGATCACAACCAAACAGTCTAATCACATGAATCAAAATTCAAAGTGTTTAGACATGACCTAAATTTTTCAAGAGGCAAACACTTAGTCCCCATATCTGCAAGATTAAACTCAGATGCTATCTTATCCAGATTAACTAAGCCCTTAGCAACAACATCACGAATGTAATTAAATCTAACATCAATATGCTTAGCTCTATCATGGAACACAAGATCTTTACACAACTGTGTGCCAGACTGACTATCAGAATAAACAACAATATTACCATCAAGATGACCAATTTCAGATGTAAGACCTTTTAGCCAAATCGCCTCTTTCAAGGCTTCAGTTATCACATACTCAGATTCAGTCATTGATAAAGCAACAATAGGCTGTAATTGAGATTTCCAACTAATACAAGAGCCACACAAAGTGAACACATATGAAGTTGTGGATTTTCTATTGTCCCTGTCATTAGCATAGTTTGAATCCACATAGCCAACTAATTTAACACCTTGAGCAGATTTTGAAAATTTAAGGGCAACATTCAACGAACCCTTCAAATATCTAAGAAGTCATTTCAATGCTTCCCAATGAGGCATACCAGGTTTCGACATGTATCTACTTAAGCAACTAACAACATAAGCAATACCAGGTCTAGTGCTTACCATAAGATACATCACAGAACCAATTGGATTAGAATAAGGAACAGTTTTCATAGAATCCATTTCAGTTTTAGACTTGGGAGACTGATCCCTACTTAATACAAAATGAGCAGCAAGAGGCACATTCACGGACTTGGCAGCAGACATAGAGAATTTACTCAAAATCTTTTCTACATAAGAAATCTGATTGAGGAAAATTGTAGAATTTTTCCTATCCCTCACAATGTTCATTCATCCCCAAAATCTTCTTTGCATCTCCTAGATACTTCATATCAAAATTTTCACTTAGACAATTTTGAACATGCTCAATAGACTTTATGCAAGGACTAACCAACAACATATCATCCACATAAATGAGCAAGAAAACAGAAATAGAGGCACTTTCTTTAACGTAAAGGCAATGATCATACCAACTCCTCTTAAACTTCAAAGAAAGCATACATATATCAAATTTCTTGTTCCACTGTCTAGAAGACTGTTTCAAACCATACAAAGATTTTTTGAGCAAACATACATGATCGAGTTTCTTGCTGTCAATAAAGCCTTCCGGCTATCTCATAAAGATTTTCTTATGTAATTCACCATGCAGAAAGGCAGTTTTAACATCCATTTGTTTCAAATCCCAATCAAAATGAGCAACTAATGCAAGCATAATACGAACAATGGTGAATTTGACAACAGGAGCAAAGATTTTTGTGTAATCTATCCCCTCTTTTTGAGTAAAACCCTTAGCCACAAGTCTAGCCTTAAATCTAACAGTCTCATTTTCATTCTTGACCTTATACAACCACTTCCAATCCACAATAGAACAATTTTCAGGTTTAGGCACAAGAATCCAAGTTTGGTTAACATGCAAAGATTTCATCTCATCATTCATAGCATTTAACCAAGCAACATACTCATCGGATTTTAAGGCTTCTTGATATGACTTAGGTTCACTTCCATAAATGGACTCGAAAACACTAAAAGCATGTGAGGTCATGTGAAAATCATCAAACTTAGAAGGTTGTCTTATGTTTCTTCTAGTTCTGTCCCTAGCAAGTTGATAATCATCTAAAACAACATCTTCAGGCACCTTTTCAACATACTCATCATGCACATCAGCATTCTCAACATTATGAGCAGGCATATTTTCAAACACAACAGGTGGATTTTCAATTTCAGCATGTAAATTTTCAAATTCATCGAAGTGACTCAAACCAGGCAATTTCTCCACCTTATTTGGAGTAGGGTCAGACTCAGCAACAGGCAAAGAGGTATTTAAACAAGGAAATTCAAATTCATTGTAAATCACATCTCTACAAGTTAACACTTCAGGTTCACCCCTAAGCCATAATCTATATCCTTTCACGCCTTCAAGATAGCCTAAGAAAACACATTTATGGACCTTGGTTCAAGTTTATCATGTTTTTTATGAACAAATGCAGCACAACCAAATACACACAAGTTTGAAAAATCAATCTTCTTTCTTGACCAAACAAACTCAGGACACTTACCATTCAAAGGCACAGAGGAGGACCTGTTAATCAAGTAAGCAAAATTGATAACAGCTTCACCCCAAAACCGTATTGAAAGACCTGAAGATGCAAGCATACACCTCACCTTTCAAGTAAAGTTCGGTTTATACGCTCAGCAACTCCATTTTATTGTGGAGTATACGAAACAATCTTATGCCTTTGAATACCAAATTCAGCACATAAGTTATCAAATAAATTATTGTAGAATTCTAGGCCATCATCAGTCCTAAGAATTTTGATCTTTTTCCCAGTTTGGTTCTCAATTAAAACATTCCAAGTTTTAAACTTTTCAAACACATCAGATTTTTTTTTCAGCAGGAACACAAAGACCTTACGTGGAAAATTATCAATCACAGAGAGAAAGTGGCGGTTTCCATCATGAGTAGGCACACTCGCAAGACACCACACATCAGCATGCAAATATTCAAGTATATTAGTACTAACAGATTGATTGGGAAAGGGAGAGACAGGAAATTTCACCTTATGTTGTTTGCCTAACACACATGAGTCACAAATGGCATGCAAGACAGTTTATCATCACCAAAAAAGCCATCTATGTGCAAGATTTCCAAACCTTTACTACTCATATGACCAAGTCTTTTATGCCACAAATCAGTTTTATCCTCTTGGACAACATTCATAGAATTTTCAACAAAAGACACAGGCACACCAATGCAAACAAACAAATTATTCCTTCTAAAAGCTTTAAAATCCTTTCAAGATCTTCATCAAACCCTTCCCCCACCTACCTTCTAGCCCATTATCTTCCAAAGCAGCACATGATATCAAATTATTGCACAAATCAGATACATGTCTAACATTCTTCAAAGTCAAAGCATAACCAAAATCAAATTTCAAACAAATATCACACAATAACTGCAACATGACACTTTTTCTCATTTGTCATGGACACAGTACCATGCTCCACCTCTTTGTAACAAGAAAACAGATTTTTAAATGGGGACATATGGAAAGTGCATGCAGAATCAACAAGCCATTCATTTTCACACACAAAGTTAGAATGCACATAATTCGCGACAGGCAAATCAGATGTTTCAGTCACCATATAAATATCACCAATGTTTCCACTATAGAAGCCATATTAGCATGATCATTATATTGATTCTTGGTATTTTGGTTTTGACTTTGCTTAGGCCTAGGACAATCTTTAACTAAGTGAGCACTATCACCACAATTATAGCATTTCCTGTTTTTAGACCTAGACTTAGACCTACCTTTTCCTTTCCCTTTAGACTGATCAGTGGGTTGGTTATTTTTGTTAGGAGCCTTTTGGTTTTGAAATCTATTTTGAGGCCTTCCTCTAACAAACACAACCACACCCGAACTTTTACTACTCCTCTCATTCTTTAACTCCATCTCTTTACTTTTTAAGTCATTTACAACAGTATCGAGATTAACCTGATCTCTACCATACTTAATAGCATATTTCACATCACTATATGAATCAGGTATAGCATTTAAAAGAACAATGGGAGTGTAATCATCATGTTTATCACTGGTTTGGGTAATGTCTTGCACAAGTTTAGTAAACACATCAAGGTTCTCACCAATGTCCCTATTTAAATCAAGCTTGAACCGAAAAAAATTCAAGCAAAAATAATTTACTAGGCAAAGATGTCTCAATATAAAGTTCTTCCAATTTTTCCCAAAGTTCTTTAGCCGATTCTAGTTTACCAACTTTTCTCAACACGGAATCAGACAAGTTAAGAATAATAGACGAATAAGCAAACTCATACATCTCAGTCTTTTTCTCGGCAGTTTCAGTGGCAGAAAATGATTGATCTACTGCTTTATACGCTTTTTGTTGAATCAATATACCCTTCATTTTCTGCTGCCAGATTGAAAAATCAGATTTGCCATTAAAGAACTCGAGATTGTAACAGGTCATAGACATTTTGAAAAAACAAAACAATTTTACAAAAAATGACTAAGTCGAATTTTCACACAGAAAAAATGCAATTCACACAGAATATGCAACGGAAGCATAAAGCCATAAATAACCCAAATAACCTTAAAACATAATAATTTAAAAAAAGAGGACGGGTAAGGTGGCCAAACACAAATAATCACCACAATACATAATAGTAAAGTAGTAATTTCAACAATGCATAAGGAATCACAAAGAAACTGAGTAAGCGCATAAACCTAGGGTTCTAGCAGCACGTAAATCCCAACCTATGTCCGCTACAAGCGGTGCTAGGAAAGCAATAAATATCATAATTCCGCTACAACTGGTGCTACAAAAGCAATAAAAGTAGGGATTAAGCCGCTTTACTAGAGCAAAACTCTACGTAAGAGTTTCAAAACCTGATACCCGGAGGAGACGGGGCTGCTATCCTGACGAAAAGGACGGGGCTGTCCGACGACGACGACGACGGCGGCGGCAGTAACGGACTACCACCGCTCCGATACCACTCTTGGGTGTTCGTCCCAGTTCGTCCTGCTAACTCCATTGAGCTTCATTTGTGTTCCGGCTTAGATTTTCCTGTTACTTGGCTCCCCCGAACGGTCTGGGTGAACTTCGGTGAAGACCCTAAAGGCGGCCCGTAGCCACTACAAAGCCTGAAACCCACCTAAGATCGAAAGCCCTCACTCTGATTTTGCACACTAAGTGAAAAGGAAGTTATCTCTCGTATCTCTCTCATGCTCACAAATGGCACAAAAATGGTGAAGACCCATACTTCTTACAAAATGAGGAGCTACTGACTAACGTCTCATTTTTGCTCTTTTAAAAAAAAAATGAGAGGTACTGCCCTTCTTAATTCAAAAACAAACTAGCAGCAACTACAATTTGGGTATGGGCTTTATTAGGGAGAATGGGCTTTGGGTTAGTGGGCTACTAGGAGAGAAATTGTTGGGCCCAAAACCTCAACAATGGTATTTGGTGAATTTTGTTACCCAGTTTAGTTGTTGTGTTGGTATGCTTGGTTATTTTGGTGTGGAGGAAGGAGAAGCTCTTGGTCTTTTTGCATTGTCGTGTGCGATTTCTTTGAACTTTATCAAAGTGGTGTTTGTGATTAGTGCTAAGCTAGTATATGATGCTTTGAAGTCTTTTTATATAGATGATTCTGAATTTGGAGCTATTATTGTGAGCTACAAACACGCTTTCGATAATCATGTCAACTTCTCTTTATTGTTGGTCTCGACAAATATCAATATTATTGTGCATAACTCGCTTTCTTTTCCTAGCCCTTGTGTATAGATTGAGCCTCATCTGTTTTGGATGGCCTATTAAATATGCCTGTAATTGTTTACCTTGATTTATTGAAGTTAGTTTTCCTTTAAAAGAAATTAATCGATTTACTTATTACAAAAAGCTATATAATTGCCTATAATTTATTAATACAAATTAACAAGTAATAAATATGAAGTTTCTTGATTATATTAATATGTAAGCATTACATCTCTTGCTTTTTAAATGTATTTATGCATGTGGGCAAATGAGTATTTTTTTTCCTTTGAAAGAAAAGGAAAAAAATTATTTTTTAGAGCAAATATACCACTAACATTTTTTTTTTTTTTTTTTTTTTTTTTGTGTACTTGTGTGTAAAATTAATGGCTTCTAATATTCTTTTTGGTGCAAGTATATATATAAATTGATTAAGGTATAAATTAGCATTAGCGTCCCTGTCTTCACTTTACAGATAAATAACATGGCTCTGTTACTGGTTGGGAGGTCGCATAAGTTTGTAGTTCATGTTAGTCTTTACTATGTTAATTATTATTGGACAATTCTAACATGATTAGTGCATGAAAAACGCTCTGCCTTCTCTCTAGTTTCTCTCTCTAGAAACCCTAATTCTCAGCCATTTCTGCAACTGCTCCGCCGCTTCTCTCATGGCGGCGACGTCAAGCTTCTCTCTCGTCTGCCGTTGAAGGGGGACTTTTCGATCCTTCCGAATAAAGAAGTTATCATTGAAAAATCTTAACCCTAGTATTAATCCTTCGTTGCTCAAGCTAAATCGGCGGCGGAGAAGTTGGAAGGCAGACTATGAAGATATTATTCGATATCAAATACGAAAATTGTATTAAACAATTTAATGGGTAATTACAATCAATTGGTAGGGTTTTTTTACATTTTTAAAACTAATAAGATAGACTAAAGAACAAATTATAGGGATTAACGATTACTAAGGATAATCTATGATTAGATTTCAATTAAAGGTATTAGCAGTTATTATCCTGATTAATTCAACCTTTAAACTGAATGCTACGTATTAGAAAACGATCACAATTGTATGGAGACCCCCTCTCAAAGCGAATTGCGTGTTAATTGGATAGGGTTAATCGTCATCTTTGATCGATTAATTAAATACAACTCCTGATCGATCCTAAGACCCAAGTTCCCACAATCAGCTCAAACCTCTCGATTCTATTGTCTAATCATGTTAGATAATGTGATCTCGGATTAAATCTCCCCTCCCGGTTCCACTTCAACCCACAATTAATTGTTAAACAATTGGTCAAATAATTTAAAAAGCATTAAAAATAAATAATCAACTAATAACATAACACGATATTTAATTAATCGGGTAAAAAATATTAATCACCTATAATCTACTTTATAAACCTAGATTAAGGAAATTTAGCTAACCATGATCATAATAAAAGATAAAAGCAAATATATAGACATAATCATGTTTATACAAACATTAAATGGAAATGAAAGGTAAACTTATTTTAATGTTGATCTTGATCTTCAAGTTGAATTCCTACGTCGCTCTCTAATTTCTCTCACTAAAAAGCTATAAAAATGATGAACGATGTGAAAACTGAAAAAGGTAGGGTTTTTAAACATAATTGGGGGAGGGGGGTTTACAACTTTAGGCTAAAAATGGGAAGTTTTGAGCCTAAGCCCCAAATTTCGCTGGCTTGGTCGTGTGTGATTGTGCTTTGGCGCACAGCCAGGTCGTACATCCTTTAAATTGGCCATGCGTGATTATTCTAGGGTGCACGGGCAGGCCATGCGTGGCTTGAAATTAGGATTTTACTCTGGACTGGCGTACGGTTGTGCGCCGTGTAACTAGGTTGTGCGCCGCCTATTTTCTTCCCTTTTTTCTTCGCTCTTCTCCCCGGCGTTCTAATTTTGACCTATTTTACCTAAAAAACACTCAAAATAAGGTTTTTTTTTTTTATACAAGAGAGAAAATACGATAAAGTATGATAAACGAGAGTTTAGAACATATTATTATGCAATAAAAGCCCGATTCTAAGCATATTTTTCTATGAAAACCCCCATTTGTCAAAAGGGAAGGGTGTTGCCACCATTCCTGATGCCCTGTTAAAGATGCTTATAATTCTTATGTTGTTGTTTTTAGTGCTGGATCTTTTAGAATTAATGAAAATGTGATCAATGAAATTGTTGAGGGGGCTAGAGAGGTTAGATTTGACCCTTTGGAAGATATACAAGTGCATGAAAATTCATTTCCTGAACTATCTCTTCATCCTCATGATGATGCTTGTGTTTTTTAGGATAAAGATTTACATAATGAGTTTGAAACTAATTATGTTGTTGATATGTCTCATTTACATGAATTACTGGATGAGGAAGTGGAGAATGAAAGGGCTTCAGCTTCTTGGGATGAAGGCCTTGATGCTGAGCAAAGGAAAAAGGTAGGTAAGAAGAAGTACAAAAAGGAAGAAAAAAAATAGAGAAGGCTAATACCACCTTGTCATGCAAACAAGGAGGGGGTACGGTCTTCACACAAGGTAATTCTTCTAATTTGCAATGATCGTGTTGACCTAGAATGTGAGGGGTCGTGGAAATAATAAACTAGACCTTACCTTAAGAATCTGGTTAAGAAGAAACATCCTGGTAGTTGTGCTATTTTGGGGACTAAGTTTGTTGTGATTGATCATTTTCTTGTTCATATCGTAGGATTTAAAATGTAGTGGCTAATAAGAATGGTAAAATCTGGTTATATGGAGTGATCTCGTTAAGGTTAATGTGTTTTTTTCTTCTAATCAGCTGGTTGATGTTGTTGATTAAATTTGGTACCTGGTTGCAATTTTTTCTACTTATTTGTATGTGCTTCATATTCCAGAAAAAATAGTTTGTATCTTTGGGATGATATTAGGAATTGTGCTCATAGTAATGAACCTTGGTTGGTTAGTGGTGGTTTTAATGTCATCCTTTCTGTTGATGAAATGGGGGAAGGGTGCTCTTAAAACGAACACATGGATGACTATAATAAAGTTATGTGTGATAGTGTTTTGGAAGATGCTAGCAACACTGGTCTCCCATATACATGGCATGCAAATCATGTATTTGAGAATCTAGATTGAGCCTTGATATCCTCCAAATGGGTTGAATTGTTCAATAAGTTTGAAGTGAAACATCTTTCTAAAGGTCCTTCACACCATTGTCCTCTTCTCATTCTTTGTATTATGTGCATCATATCACTAAATACTCCTTTAGATTCCTTAATGCTTGGACTAAACACCATAACTTTATGAAAACAGTTGAAGATTCTTGGAATCTCCCAATGGAACATAAAGGTATGGTCAAGGTCCAGCAGAAACACTTTAGACTTAAAATGTGTCTAAAGAGTTGGAATGAGGATATCTTTGGGAATATGTTTGACAGGGTAGCAGAATCTAGTTGTTCAAGAGTCTATTTACTTGAGTGATCCTTCAGACACCCAGCTGATTGCTCTAAAGCAAAAGCAAGTTGAGTTGTCTCATGCTCTTGCTTTGGAGGAATCCTTTTGGAGACAAAAATCAACCTGCAAATGGCTGAAGGAATGAGAGAAAAACAAAGCATATTTTCATACTTTATCAATGGCTCTCTAACTGGATTTTCTAAATCTAGTAGAGGAATCAGGCAAGGTGATCCTTTTTCTCCTAGTCTTTTTACCTTAGTTACTAATGTTCTTACTTGTAGTTTGGTTTGAATTATATCCTGAAGTGAAGTATAATAAGAGTGGTATGTCTATTCTTTCTCTTTCTTTTGCTGATGACATTGTGGTATTCTCTTCTGTCAAAATTTCTGCTTTCAAAAATATTATGAATTTCATGTCTCTCTTTGAAAAGGTCTTGGGTCAAAGATAATTATTCCAAAAACACTGTTATTTTTGGAAAGCATACTTCTAGCTATAATAAGAACATAATTCTTGAATTGTCTCAATTTGTTGAGGAAAATTGTCTTTCAAATATTTGGGTGTGCCCTTATTTAACGGTAGGGTTAAGAATTCCATATTTCAAAAGCTTTTTTAAAAAATAATAATGATACACTTAGGGGTTGGGATAAAAAAAAATTGATCATGGAGGTAGATTAGAATTCAGTAAGAGTGTTCTGAACTATATTCCTATGTACACTTTAAGAGTGGTTGGTGCTACTAAGTCCGTTATTGATAGATTTCATAAGGTTTTTAACAGTCTTTTACGGGGCTCCACTAATGAATATAAATAGATTAACTGCTAAAGTTTTGCTTGAAATTGATTCATTAGTCATTTATTACATGCTTCGAAATAATGCCATTGGACATGGTCCTATCAAACTCTCCTTGCATATTTTCAGAAACTTTCAAAGGTGATGAAATTGAAAGTTTCCCACATATATAGAGAAGGGAATTCTGTTGCTAATCATTTGGCTAATATGGTTGTGAAAAGGAAATCTTCTTTAGAGTTTTGTAATATTTCCGAATGTAAGTCTTAGTGGCTTTTTGTATATAGGGTATAGGTTATCCTAACTTTAGATTCCTAAATAGGTTTTATTTTGTTGTTGTCTATATTCCCTTTGTAATCTTAAGACTCTCTTGAGTTTTTAGAGCATAACTTAGGTGCATATGGTGTACAATAGCCCTTATTGTACACCACATTAATTTTACCTCATTAAGTTAAATTAGGCCCATTAGGTTAAATTAAGTACAGTAAATATTTTCAGCTACTTTTTCTCACCTCTCTCTTTCACCTCCGTCTGATACGTGAAGTCTCTCACCTCCGTCTTCAAATCAGTTGCGGTCTTCTTCATCCATTCTTTCACATCATCTGCACATCTTCTTCGTCGATCTCCCTGTCTCAGCACTACAAGAAATATGGTATATAATGAGAGGAAATTTCGTCATTAAATGTCTAAAAACTGTCATTAAAGACTTTTAATGACGGAATTTTCCCGTCATCGGACCATCATTACAGGCCTCCTAGTTAAAAGTCAACAATGAGGGGAAAAGGATCCCGTCATTATTCTTGTAATACTTTTAATGACGAGATTATACCATCATTAAAAATGAATTCAAAAAATACCAAATTTATCATTATTAATTATCAACCCCTCACTAATATCAAGCTAACACTATATAATTTTCCTCATTAACAAATAAATACCCTCATTAAATATTAAAAATAAATATATTGGAACAAATAGAACAAAATTCTATTCTATAAACAATTTCATTGACATGTACATACCAATTTTATTTGGTCCAAAATATGATTTCTATCTATATGTAAAAGTACTTCTCTATATCTACTTTACATAAGTATTGGAAAAATATAGTAGATGACTTGGTTGTTGCTTCAAAATATCATGTACTCGTTTACAATATATGCTTGGTTTCTTCTTTGAGGTAGCCTACACAAAAACTCGAAAAAGACAAGTATAAACATTAATAGCAACAGAAGGGTGTTTAGAGACAAAAAGTTACATACCTATAATTTGCAATGACTTAATCTCAGAATTAAGTAAAACATAATAGGCATGGCACATTTATACAAGCACGATGAAGCACAGGTGCATGGCTACTGTTACAAACCAGATTCAAAAACCTCCACAGAATAATCACTCAGACAATATACCAAACACCTTTCAAGCAATTCAAAGATTTAACTCATGCAAGCTAAAAACGAATCAAGAACACAAAGTTTACGTGGTTCAGCATAAATGCCTACATCCACGGGCAAGACCAGAAGCCAATTCACTAATTTGGACGTAAAGATTACAAGGAAACACTCAAGAAATGATGTTCACAGCTTGAACTCATTCTTCCCTCTCAAGCTTTCCATTTCCTCTCTCTAGATCCTCAATTGTGTGTTACAAGTTGTGTATCTTCACTCTTAATATATGGAGATACAAATAGAATGAAAATGTGGAATAACCGCTGCTGAAAAACTGAAAGAAACTGATCAAAACTGGAGCTGAAAAAACAGACTTGAAACTGCAAAAGACAACGGTTATTCGGGCAGTTATTCTGTTAAAAACCGTTGTCTTTTATCCTGCAAACAAACTGAATCTGCCTAATTTTCTCCTGCTTTTCTTAAGCACTTTTCACCAGCTTTCTTCAGCTTATTGATCTTCTTTTCTTCAGTACACCAAACCAGCTATTAGGTCATACCATCAACAACATTTTTAACACCCATATTTCACATTCTCCACATTGTCAAAAATGTTACAAATACAAAGATCAACCCTTCATCCCCAAAAATAGTGAATATTTCTGTCCTCACCAGCCAGCTCCTATCTTGGAGCTAAATCATTTCATCTGAATTACCTGCACCAGCTGCAGACACAGATAAAACTTGTCTGCAGTCAAGGCCTTTGTAAGCATGTCTGATGGATTTTCTTCAGACTTGATTTTCAATAATGCAATTGTTCCTTTTTCAGTGATATCTCTGACAAAATGAAACTTTACATCTACTGCGATCATGAAACATCTGATGTTTAGATAGGTGCAATGCACTTGGTGAATCACTAAACACCTTAATTGACCTCTGACTTAAACCAAACTCTCCTAAAATCCCTTTCAACCAGCAAGCTTCTTTGATTGCTTCTGTAATGGCCATGAATTCAGCTTCTGTGGTTGACAAAGCAACTACTGGCTGTAACATAGACTTCAGCAGCACCAAATAAAGTAAAAATGTACCCTGATTGAGATTTCCCAGAATCCAAATTAGCAGCAAAGTCAGAATCACAATAACCATTTAACATATCAGCATCAATTCTATCATGTCTTCTGAATAATACTCCAAAACCACTTGTACCCTTCAGATATCTGAGTAACCACTTCAAAGCACTCCAATGTGCTCCACCTGGATCAGCCATGTATCTGCTAACTACTGATATGGCATGAGCCACATCAGGCCTTATACATATCATGGTATACAGGACACTTCCCACTGCATTAGCATATGGAATCTTCTTCATCTCAATTATCTCTTCTTTTGTCTGTGGTTTCTGCATTTCACTCAGCTTAAACTTTTGTCCCAGTGGCACTGACATAGGTTTTGAATCTTGCATATTAAATCTAGATAGCACCTTTAGTATATAACTCTGTTGATTCAACCATAATACTCCAGCAGCTCTGTTTCTTACAATGTCCATACCCAAGATTCTTCTTGCATTTCCTAGCACCTTCATATCAAATACAGCTCGAAGCTCTTTCTTCAAACTCTTGATTTCTTCTTTGCTTTTGCTAGCCACTAGCATATCATCAACATACAGTAACAAAAACACCATAATATCCTTGCCTTTGAACTTCAAACAAACACAACTATCATATTTTGATCTTTCAAAACCAATATTTTTCACGTGACTGTAGAACTTTAAGTACCACTGCCTAGGACTTTGTTTAAGCCCATATAAGGATTTCTGTAAGAGACACACCTTATTTTCAGTCCCTGGAATAGTAAAGCCTTCTTGTTGTGCCATATAAATCTTCTCCTTTAAATCACCATGAAGAAATGTTGTCTTCACATCTAGCTGTTCCAATTCAAAGTCATATTGAGTGACAATGGCTAACAGAATCCTTATTGAAGAATGCTTGACTACAGGAGAGAAAATCTCATTGTAATCTATCCCTTCCTTTTGAGTGAAACCCCTTGCAACAAGTCTAGCTTTGGACCTTACTATTTCTGTTTGTGCTACTTCAAATTTCTTTTTGAAAATCCACTTGCAACTGACCAACCTTTGATTTCTTGGTCTTTCTACTAGAATCCAGGTTTGATTCTTCTCCAAAGAATCAAGCTCCTCTCTCATTGCAAGCATCCACTGAACCCTCTCATCAGTTTCAATGGCTTCTTTGTAGTTTCTAGGATTAAAACACTCAATATCTTCTGCAGTAACTAATGCATATGATGTGAGATATTCATCAGCATATCTTGTGGAGGATTTTGGGATTCTCCTTTCTCTGTCTCTTATTGGTAGTCTTGTAAGTCTTGCTGATCACTGTATCCTAGATCATCATCACCTTCAAAGTCATCATATTCTTCTGTAACCGGCTCCACCTTGACTGATGATCTCTTGTTTGTATCATCAGTCTGAATTTTTAGCTTCTGACTTTCTTTCAAAGGCATGTCTTCTTCTGAAAACACTACATCTCTGCTTATAATGATTTTCCCAGCTCCAGGCTCAGTATTCCAAAGCCTATACCCTTTTACTCCATCAGGATACCCAAGCATTAAGCATTTTATAGCTCTAGCTTCCAACTTATCTTGTTTCAGATGTACATAGGCCTGCATCCAAAAATCCTTAAGTGATTGTAATTTGGAGGCTTTCCAGACCATTTCTCCTCAGGAGTAAGATTTTCAATAGCAGCAGATGGGCATCTGTTAATCAGATATGCAGCAGTAGATACAGCTTCCCCCCAGAACCTTGTGTCTAACCCTGAACTGGATAACATACATCTGAGCTTTTCCAATATAGTTATGTTCATCCTCTCAATGACACCATTCTGTTGGGGATTAGATGACACTGTTTTGTGTCTCTTGATTCCTTTACTGCTGCAGAAAATATTGAATTCCTCAGACACAAATTCAAGACCATTGTCAGTCCTTAGACACTTAACTGTTGAATTTCTTTCATTTTCCACCTGCTTGCACCAGATCTTAAATCTGTCTAGAGCTTCTGATTTTGATTTCATGACATATACCCACAGTTTTCTGGAAAAATCATCCATGATACTGAGGAAATATCTTCCTCCACCTAAGGTCTGTGTTCTGGATGGACCCCAGAGATCAGCATGTATGTATTCCAGTGGAGCATTTGAACATTTCTTGCCTTCAGGATATGGAAGCTTCTTACTCTTACTAAGAACACAGCCTTCATACAATCTTTGCTGATTCTCATCTTTAAAACTTATTAACTGCTGCTTTGATAATTGTCTCAAACTAGCTTCATTGACATGCCCCATCTTGCATGCCATATATCTAAACTATCCTTCTCAATGACTTCAGCTTCTCCAAGAACAACTGTTCCCAACAGATAATATAGGCTGGCTCTTCTTACACCTCTTAACACTACTGTTTGATTTTTAATAACATCTAGGAAACCATTTTCTGATTTGAACCAACAATCCTTTTTCTCCAATGTTCCAAGACTTATTAGATTCCTCTTCAATTGGGGTACATATCTTACATCTGTCAAAATAATTGTCTTATTTTCATGTGTTCTAAGTTTCAAGTCACATATCCTTTTTTCACTACACATTTGATCATTTCCAAGCAAAACAATTCCAGCATTTTGTTCTTTAAAGTTTTCAAAACAGTCCAAATGGGGTGTCATATGGAAACTGCAGCCTGAATCTAGTATCCATTCATTCATAGACTTAGAATCAGTAATGTTTAGTACCTGGGGATCTTCATTTGAGGCTTCTGCAATTTCTGCAGCATGTTAACCAAATGCACTCTTCTGATTTTGCTTCTTTTTCCACTCATAGCAGTTCTTCTTCAAATGGCCTGGTTTCTTACAGAATAAACACTTTCTTGACTCCTTCTGATCAGTGGATTTTGGTTTTGGGTTTGGAGTTTTCTTGAAATTTTCCCCAGACTGGAACTGCCTTTGATTATTGAATCTCCCTTTCTTTATGTTGAGGCCTTCAGAGATGACTTCTTGCTTATTTTGCTTCATCTTCTATAATTCCTTTCCCTTCAATGCTGACTGAACTTCTGCCAAGGTAATCTTGGAATCTCTGCCATAGAGCATAGCATCCCTCAAGTGATCAAAGGACTGAGGTAGTGAAGTTAGAAGCAACACAGTCTTGTCCTCATCCTCCATCTTGACTTCTATGGCTTCAAGAACATCCAATGTCTTGTTGTACTCATCCAATTGGTCCTCTACCCTGTTATCTTCCAAAAACTTGAAAGAAAACAGCTTCTGTTTTAAGAACATTCTGTTTGCCATAGACTTGGTGAGATATATCTTGTCAAGTCTGCCAATCACCCCTTCTACATTCGTTTCTTTTGATACCTCATGCAAAACCTTGTCTGAGAGGCAGAGAATTACTAGACTGTGAGCCTTTTCCTGAATCTCCAGTTTCAGCTCAGGCGTGGTTGATGCAGAAAAACCTTTTTCACTCTTGAGAGCAGCTCCCAGTCCTTGTTGGATCAATAGGGCTTTTATCTTCAGTTTCCAAAGGCCGTAGTCATTTTTCCCGTTAAATTTCTCCGCTTCAAATTTAGAGATCGACATTCTGATGAGTTAGAATCCCCCCAATCTTGAACTTCCCACAGACGGCACCACTTGTTACAAACCAGATTCAAAAACCTCCACAGAATAATCACTCAGACAAAATACCAAACACCTTTCAAGCAATTCAAAGATTTAACTCATGCAAGCTAAAAACGAATCAAGAACACAAAGTTTACGTGGTTCAGCATAAATGCCTACATCCACGGGCAAGACTAGAAACCAATTCACTAATTTGGACGTAAATATTACAAGGAAACTATTGGGTAATCAACTCTTATCACACACAAACAATACTCAAACCAAGAGAGAATGAAAACAATCAAAGAATTCGGCCAAATGAAACCGAACACAGAACAGGAACATAAAATGAAGAACACACGGATTTTACGTGGTTCGATCAATGTGATCTACATCCACGGAGGCTCTATACACCTCAATTCACTCCACTGAACAATCAATTACAAGAATTATTCCAGAAAACTAGAAACCCCCAATTCACATACCGAATTGAGGTCAAGAACCCTAGCTAACTAATTCTAATGATTGAGCAGTGTTTTCAGAGGGAAAATAACGTGTATCAACTCGCATCTTCAAGTGGTTTTACTGTATATAACGGATGGAGCTCGAATCAGGAAGTAACAGCAGTTGTAACCAATTCTGTTTCCTACTGCACAAAACTGTTAGACGGGCTTTCAACAACGGTTTTACTCGCAACGGTTCTAATCCGTTGCACATGACAGTTATAACCGCTTTGACTCCGGTTCCTTTTTAACCCTTATAACTGATCCGGCTAAAACCCGGTTTTCTAGCCCGGTTTTCCACATACTGAACCCGGTTCCTGACTCCTCAAATCCTCTACTACAAACTATGATCACTTGATGATATTGAACTGACATCTACAAATCTCCACCTCAATGAACTCAAGTGTACTTCATCACCTCATTTTGCCTTGTCTTCCAGATCTAATCACACTGTTCAAGCCTTATCAGGCTTGAGCAATGAACCATCTTGCTTCCAGGAACTGCCTTGGTTAGAAAAACAACTGCATTGTCCATAGTATGAACCTTCTTCACCTCAACGGATCCTGCTTCAATTACATCTCTTGCAAAGTGAAGTCTAACATCAATATGCTTAGACCTCTCATGAAATGCTTGGTGTTTTACCAAGTGAAGAGCACTCTGATTATCACATTGAATGGTAACACACCCTTGTCTGATCCCTAAGTCTTTAAGAATCCCCTTGAGCCACAGAGCTTCCTTGATTGCCTCAGTTAAGGCAATGTATTCTACCTCAGTTGTTGATAAAGCAACTACAGGTTGTTGCACACTTTTCCAGCTTACAGCCGTCCCATACAAGGTAAAAACATATCCTGTAACAGATTTCCTTGTATCTAGGTTCCCAGCAAAATCTGCATCAGCATATCCAACAAGAGGTATAGCACCAGCTTCTTGTTTCTTAAACTTCAGACCTACACTGACTGAGCCTTTCAAATATCTCAAGACTTGCTTCAAAGCTTCCCAATGTGCCTCTCCAGGATTTGACATATACCTGCTTACCAGAGAAACACTATAGGCCAAATCTGGCCTGCTGCATATCATTCCATACATCAAACTGCCAACACCACTGGCATATGGAACATTCTTCATGTGAATCTCCTCTGCTTCTGTCTTTGGACATTGTTCTTTGGATAGCTTGGTTTGTTGGTTAACTGGAACACTTATTGGCCTTGACTCATGCATGTGAAATCTCTCCACAACCTTCTGCAAATACTGCTTCTGTGAGAGCCAAAGTATTCCAGACTTCTTTCTTCTGATAATATCCATCCCCAGAATCTTCCTTGCTTCTCCAAGATCTTTCATGTCAATTTCTGAGCTCAATCTTCCCTTTAACTGTTGTATTTTGTCCATACTCTTGCTAGCAATGAGCATATCATCCACATATAATAACAGAAATACTTGTTCAAGCCTTGAACCCTTGTTAAAATATACACAACTGTCATACAAGCTTCTTATGAAACCTGCATTGATCATGAACTCATTGAACTTCTTGTTCCACTGCCTTGGACTCTGCTTCAATCCATAAAGTGATTTCCTGAGAAGACAGACCTTCTCTTCATTTCCTGGAATCACAAAGCCCCAGGTTGCTTCATATATATTCTTTCAATGAGATCACCATGCAGGAAAGCCGTCTTCACATCTAACTGTTGTAGTTCCATGTCTTCTTGTGTAACTTTTGATAAAAGTGGCCTAATAGAGCAATGCTTCACAACAGGAGAGAATACCACATTATAATCAATGCCTTCCCTTTGTGTAAAGCCCCTTGCCACAAGCCTTGCCTTGTATCTGATTTTATCAGCCTTTCTAGCCTCCACCTTCTTCTTGTAGATCCACTTTGAGCTGACTAACTTTTGCCCTTTTGGTTTGACTACAAGTTTCCAGGTTTGGTTTCTCTCCAGAGATTCCATTTCTTCCATCATGGCCCCTATCCAATGTTCACTTTCATTGCAATTGATTGCTTCCTTGAAACTGCTTGGCTCTTGAAACTCCAGGTCTTCTGCTACACTCAATGCATAGTAGACACTCCCAGCTTGTCCATAGAAATCAGGCCTGTGGATTTTCCTTCTTGGTCTATCTCTACCAATGCTATAAGTTCTGAGATTTGAAATCTCAGGTTGATCTTCATCCTCTTCTGATGAACTGTCATTTCCTGGTTGAGCTTGAGCATCTCTCACTGGTGGTTTTTTTTCACCAGTAGGCTCCACCTGAATGGAAATTCTTTCAGACTCTACAGCACCATCAGCTTCTTCTTGACTTCCAGTAGAGTTGTATCCCATCACTGCCTCATTGAATCTTACATCTCTACTTATCAAGAGTTTCTAGTTTCCTTGTTCCAAACACCATAACCTGTAGCCTTTTATGCCCTCGGGATATCCTAGGAATACACACCTCTGTGCCCTTGCATCAAGTTTGTCTTGCCTTATGTGAGCATATGCCAGACAACCAAATACTCTCAAGTCATTATAGTTTGGTACCTTTCCACTCCAAACTTCTTCGGGAGTCTTAAATCCTAGAGTTGATGATGGTGATCTATTTATCAAATAACATGCAGTGTTCAGTGTTTCTCCCAAGAAGGATTTGGGTAATCCAGCATCAATCAGCATACATCCAATTCTCTCAAGCACAGTCCTGTTAAACCTTTCAGCAACACCATTTTGTTGAGGGTTCATTGGGACAGTTCTGTGCCTTGTGATGCCCTTATCTTCACAAAACCTTGTCAACTTAGTAGATAGATATTCCAAGCCATTATCAGTCCTAAGATGTTTCAATTTCTTCCCTCTTAGATTCTCCACCTGGCTCAACCATGTTTTAAACTTAAGGAATGCATCACTCTTGTTCCTTACGACATATACCCATATTTTTGTACTGTAATCATCAATGATGGACATGAAATACCTTCCTCCTCCATGTGTCTCTGTCCTTGAAGGCCCCCATATGTCAGAGTGTACATAATCAAGTGGTTCTTGAGTAGAATGTATCCCTTTAGTATAAGGCAGCTTCTTGGCCTTTCCTAAAGCACATTTGTCACAGAACTCAAGTGTTTGATTTCCTATTTCACCAAGTATACCCCTCTTGGACAGCTCCTTCAATCCTTTCTCTCCAATATGACCCAGTCTTTTATGCCACTTCATGAAATCCTCTCTACTTATCACAGATTCAACACAAGCTATCACAGGAGATCCAATCAAAATAAACAGGCCATTGTGTTGCCTTCCCTTGATTACCAGCTTGTTGTGTTTAGTGATATGAAGATAACCATCTGTGGAGTTGAAATGACAGCCATTTGCCACAAGAGATCCAAGAGATAGGAGGTTTCTTTTCAGACCAGGAACATACCTCACTTGTGAAATGGTCCTGATGACTCCATCATACATCTTGATCTGAACTGATCCTGTGCCTTTAACTCTGCAGGAGTGGTCATTTCCCAGTAGTACACATCCACCATCTTCTTTCTTTAAGTTCTTGAACCAAGATTCATTAGGGCACATGTGGAATGAACAACCTGTATCAAGAACCCATTCCTTTTCCATCTTTGTGTCTATGATGTTTAAAACTTCAGGGGTGTCATCTCGATGCTCAGTCACAGCCACTTCTGCCCTCTGATTTTCCTGTTTCTTTTTCTTCTGTGGGTAATCCTTTTTCAAATGTCCAGTTTGCTTGCACTTGAAATACTTTCTATTTTCAACCCAGTCTCCATTCTTTTTTGAATTTTGAGTTCCAGCTTTGTTGTCTTTGGATCCCTGGAACTTCTTCTTTTGGTAGTTCTTTTTGAACTTTATGTTCAAGCCTTCTCCAGCCTATGTAGAGCCCTTATCTCCCTGATTTTGAAAACACTTTGTCTTCAAAGCTGAGAGGATAGACTCATAACTGACCTTTCCATCCCTTCCAAACATTAATGCATCCTTGAAGCTTTCCATAAACTTTGGAAGAACATTCAACACCATCAAAGCCTTATCATCATCCTCCAAGTTCACACCCAGGTCTTCTAGTTCTTCAATCATCTTGACAAATTCATCAAGTTGATCAGAAATGGCCTTATCATCAGTAATCTTGAAAGACATCAATTTCTGCTTCAGAAATAGTTTGTTTGATATTGACTTTGACTGATAAAGTTCTTCCAATTTCCCCATGCCTCTACTGCATTCTTGCACCTTGATATCTCCCTCAGGGGTTTATCACCCAAACACAGAAATATCAGGCTCAAAGCCTTCTTATCCACTTCTGGAAACTTTGGTTTCTCAGCATCAGACCATTGATCAACGGGAAGAAGTGCAGAGTCTAAACCATTTTGAACCAATACAGCAATCGTCTTGATTTTCCAAAGTGAGAAGTCATTTTTACCTGAAAACTTCTCCACATCCATCTTCACTCCAGCCATTCTCCTTTCCTCTTCGAGTGTATGCACAAGCTTCCCACAGACGGCCACACTTGTTGGGTAATCAACTCTTATCACACACAAACAATACTCAAACCAAGAGAGAATGAAAACAATCAAAGAATTCAGCCAAATGAAACCGAACACAGAACAGGAACATAAAATGAAGAACACACGGATTTTACGTGGTTCGATCAATGTGATCTACATCCACGGAGGCTCTATACACCTCAATTCACTCCAATGAACAATCAATTACAAGAATTATTCCAGAAGACTAGAAACCCCCAATTCACAGACCGGATTGAGCTCAAGAACCCTAGCTAACTAATTCTAATGATTGAGCAGTGTTTTCAGAGGGAAAATAACGTGTATCAACTCGCATCTTCAAGTGGTTTTACTGTATATAACGGATGGAGCTCAAATCAGGAAGTAACAGCAGTTGTAACCAATTCTGTTTCCAACTGCACAAAACTGTTAGACGGGCTTTCAACAACGGTTTTACTCGCAACGGTTCTAATCCGTTGCACATGACAGTTATAACCACTTTGACTCCGGTTCCTTTTTAACCCTTATAACTGATCCGGCTAAAACCCAGTTTTATAGCCCGATTTTCCACATACTGAACCCGGTTCCTGACTCCTCAAATCCTCTACTACAAACTATGATCACTTGATGATATTGAACTGACATCTACAGAAACACTTAAGAAATGATGTTCACAGCTTGAACTCATTCTTCCCTCTCAAGCTTTCCATTTCCTCTCTCTAGATCCTCAATTGTGTGTTACAAGTTGTGTATCTTCACTCTTAATATATGGAGATACAAATAGAACGAAAATGTGGAATAACCGCTGCTGAAAAACTGAAAGAAACTGATCAAAACTGGAGCTGAAAAAACAGACTTGAAGCTGCAAAAGACAACGGTTATTTTGGCAGTTATTCTATTAAAAACTATTGTCTTTTATCCTGCAAACAAACTGAATCTGCCTAATTTTCTCCCGCTTTTCTTAAGAACTTTTCACCAGCTTTCTTCAGCTTATTGATCTTCTTTTCTTTAGTACACCAAACCAGCTATCAGTTCATACCATCAACAACATTTTTGACACCCACATTTCACAGCTACAAAATTGAAAAATAAAAAATAAATGTATCACAAAAATAAATAAAAACAACATTCATTCATTAAAGTGTAGAGTTATGAATATCTTGCTACTTAAAAATTCCCGAACTAGGTGTTAGGCTCTAATTATTCGCCTAAGATTTTTCTAGATTCCTCCCCACCTAACAACACCTAATAATTGAGTAACAAGAAATCTATATGCCAAAAAGTAAAATAAAGGTGGAAAACATAACAAACTCAATATAGCATGACAGAGTTAAAGAATAACTTTCATTTGTAAACATAGTTACTTGCTTCATAATATCTTCTATTCTAGGTGGAGGTAGACATATTGAGCAAGAAGGTGTGGTAACTGGTGATCCCAATAAAACAATTCAATTATGTAATAACCTTCAAATGAACCGTTGATCTAATCAAATAAACAAAAAAGTTAGCCATCAACAAAATATAAGCAAAAGACAGGAAGTGGAAATAATTATATACAAGAACAAATTATCACCTATAAGAAAGGTCATTCAATCATATATAGAAGTACATCATTTGAAAAAGATAATCACTCTAGACATTAAACCATACAAAATTACAGAATGAGAACTAAAATATCAATTTACCTGAGCTAGAATTTTATAAGATACAAGTCGGAACCTGAAACCTATTAAGCACAAGGTAAATCAGGGATTATAAGGACAAGAATAAGTAATACACATACCATCATGTTCTCTACTTGTGGTAACGTCTTAATGCTCAACTAGAATCAAGTGTTGAATTATTGCAAATTGAAGCTTAGTCTGCCATCTAATGCTGTCATGGCAAAAAAAGAGATTTACATAAAGAAAATTAGTCCTTAATTAGAACAACAACAAAAAATAAAGTACATAATTATACAAATTTAAGAAAGTACAAAGTTAAGATTATGCATCAGCTTGCCTCTTCTACCACACAACTCAACAAACTGAATAAAAAAGAAATAAATAGAAGTATAGCAATTTATATACGTTGTTCAACCATACACAATGTAGTTGTATTATAAGGCCAAATGTATAGCCTCTTAGACGCCCCTCATCGATAGTAAATGTAACCAAAACCTTTAGATTTATAGGGACCCCTTGCCAGTTTCATAGTATAGTGAAATGAGATAGATTATTACCACCAGCTGGAAAGATCAACCAATAGACAACACCACGTGTTTGAGTCATGCCACCTTCGTTGGCATGAAATTGCATGCCTTCAACCTACATGTAATTCGGAGAAAAATTAATGTTGCATCTCAGACTTCAATAGCTCTATATTAGTTCATAACATTAATTGGCAAATATTATCCACCCTAACTATCACATAACAATACCACCCTTAACATACCCACCCACACACAAAAAAGACAAGAAATTGAAATATGGCAATGGAGATAAACTCATGGGACAAAGCTTCATAATGATTAAGAATTAACACAACACATCTCCATCAATAACAAAAGCTTAATGAATTCAATAAGTTAACAAATTTGTTCAGTTAGCATTCTATTCCAGTTCTTATGCTAAAAGCATCATAGAATCTGTCAATATTTAAAATTCTAGTCAATAAATCTTCTCACCCGTACCTTCCACCTTCCACAAAAAATTACGGATTAGAGGAAGATATGAGATCGCCTCATGCATCAAAGTCGATTCTTGTCGTCTAATAAGAAAGAGAAAAATATCAATGATGTGGTCTGATGCTAGGTTTCTTAGAGAGTATGTGATAAAAGGAATAAGGGACAACGATTACTTTTCTCATGTCTGCATGATATAAGGGATTTTAAAAATCTATCACTACTAGAAATGAGGCTTTTTGCAACTACAAAAAGTAGTTGCAAAAGTTGGATTCTCTTCACAAAACAATTAGACAATAACTTAAATATTAAAAATAGAAAATATAGTGAAGTTATCAAATTGATAGTGAAAAACAGTGGAGGACTTCCATTTTGATAAAGTATCAAGTGATTGTAGTGAACTAATTGCTGGAACAACAATAGTTGGTACTCAATATATCAATTATATGAAACAAGTAGTAGTAAATTTTTGGCAACACCAAATGGGAAATTCATTTACTTAGCATACATGCATCAATTGTCAATAGTTTGTCAATAAAAACTAGCGCATAACGTCCATTAGAACATCGCGAATAAATCACAGCTAGACCAAAGGGCAATATAAGAACAATAAGCTGCAATTTAACCAATTAGCTGAAGAAGCAACTTTTACTTTACAAAATTATAAATGAAATTCAACATGTAAAGAAAAGGAAAAAAATTGAACAAAATTCAACTTCTGTGAAATTATAGCTTCCAAAAGAATTTTTAGTAACCATGCCTACAAGCAAGCCTATGTAGATGTAATATAAATGTAAACTCATCCCATCACATACATGAAGGTCCACAAGAGGACCCTGAAAACCAATAGCCAACTATGGAAAAAGTTTCTTGCTCACCTATACAAAGAGAGAAGCACTATTCACCAACAAAGAAGCACATAGAATCAGTGAAGTACAACACAAGATAAATCACCCAATTCTATAACCATTTGATTTATTTCACATATATCAATCAACTTCATTGAGCTGTGATGGGCAATTTTTCCAACAATGCTGTCGTCGCCACCACCTACCACCAAAACCTGCATTCTCAATATTGAAAAGATAGAAACACATGTGTTTAGACTTGATATGCTTGATTAATTTAAAAAATAGTCATCTTCCAGAGTGACAGCTTCAGAACCTTTGTGCCTCATCTGTTCAGTGCTAATGAGATGGTGTCGATTGACACCAAATTAAGTTAAGTATATTACACAACACATTGAACTCACATTCCTAATAACAATTGCTATGAACAAAAGCAGGGACTGCAAATTTGACTAGAAAAGAGAAAAAATGAAATTGGCAACATAACACAAAATAGTAAGGCCATTTTCTCATACAACATTACAGCTGTCAAATGCAGAGAACAGTGGCTTATCTATAAAAGACAACGCTTTTATATTCAGGATTGAAATATTAGAGCATAGATAAGTAATTGACCTGATTACAATTTAACAGCATAAATGAAATTGATGGCGTCAACACTAACGAGCTTTACAATGTCGTCCAGCTCTATCTCAGTTCCTCCGCCTCCATAAGTGGCATCCGCCTCAACCTCACCTACATCCTCAATTCCTCATTCATCACCTTCGGCCTCTTCAACAATGACAGCCTCACCGATTCCTTCAAAGGGTGTCACCTTTGAGTGGGAACACGTTGTCACTCAGCGCTAAGCCCAGACATTCTCGTGGCGGCCGAGGCTCCACTTTATGAGTCAGGAAAAATAACAAACAGTTGGTGCTCGACTTTTATCTCGATTACGACATTGAAAGGGCCAATGAGTTGCGGAGGAAGAATTAAGATACGTTGCTTTATACCAATTTCGCGAGGTGGATCATTCGATTAAAGGGGGCATCCATTAGAATTTGTACTGCTATTTAAGCATCCGAGCACTTTTGACACTCTAGCCATGGATGCTGCCATGAAGGCGGAGATTATGGCTGATGTATTGGGTTTTGCAAATGGGAAGTCGTTCTATTAGAAAGCTCGAAGGTAAATCTAGTATGATAACAGAAACTAAATAATCTCAGTTGTTCCCCAAAAATTGAAGGTAATATAGCAAATGAATTAAGTGGAGCAGTAAGAAATATGCAAAAAAGCATAATTGAATTGAGCACTATAAATCGAGAACATTTACCTAATACTTACAAAGAGGAATGCAAGACTAAGAAGAAAATCAATCAAAAATAACATAATCTGATTTTCAGTAATCAGTTTGATAGAATCATTTGAAATTTGAGATAACAATCACTTATCCATTTTCACGTGGCTACGTTTTTGCTGAATCCCTTTATAAGCGGAAACTGATTTAATTTCAGCAACACTACGAATTGAAGATCCAAAGGACGAGCAAAAATCGAGGTTGTTGTTTGAAGGTAGGGTTTGAGAGGAAAAGGGATCGGTGGAATTAGGGAGAGAGTAATTTTATTCTTTTGGAAAGAGAAGGGGGATTGGATATTACTTTAAAATGATGCGTAGTAATTAATGAGGGGAAAATATTTTGATACAAATAATGACAAGAATTATGTCCATTAATGATGAAATAAATTGTTCCTCACTATTAGTCGAACCTTTAATGACGCATTTTTTGGTATTGTCATTTATTCTTCAAAAAGTAAGCTTTCAATGACCAAATTTTGATACCCTCGTTAAATTTTGGTCATTAAAAAAGGATTTTCTTGTAGTGCAGCTCCGTTCTTCACGGCGAATGCATCAAACCGTTGACTTCTCAGATTCGTCCATCATCTTCTGCGAAAATATGCGAAAATCAGGAAAGTGAACTTCCAAAATCAAGAAAATCAGTTATCTCTCTTCTCAGTTAGCTTAAAAAAATCAGGAAATTGAACTTATCATTCAATATTTTGCATAATTTACAGATAGCTACTCAACTTAGTGATGAAGAACGTATCTAATTTTTCTGGTTTTAAAACTTCACAAGAAGTAATTGTTGTACATGCATCACAATTTTCTGATTTTTTTAACAGATATGGATATTGAAGAGTATAATGACAAAGTGGCAGAAGAAAATTATAAAGGAAAATGTACATGCATCACAATTTTCTGTTGGAATGATAAGTGGTTATGAGCATGAAAGTAAATAATCAGGTTCTGTAGATATACATAATAGAATGATCTTGGATAATGGTTTAAACAACAGTACACTTTATTGTATTAAACAATATAAATTTAATTGCATGATAGTATACATTACCTGTTGTCCTTTACTTACATGTGACAGAACTTCCAAATGATTAATGGATGTTCAAAAGTATACTGATAAACAGCATCAAGAAAATCATCAAGGTAAAATTAGAAAAATAATTTTCAATATGTGAATATAAATTGTAAGTATATAACTATAGGTTGTTTTAATGTGTTTAGTTTCCAATGCAATCCAAATAGAAAATGAGCATGAAGCTGAAGTTCGTGTTCAGTATGAATATGCATCAAATCAAGCTTGGATGGGTGCAATAACAACAATGAAGGTAAAAAAGAAAAGCTACATATTATTCATTATTTGGCATATATAATCTAGTTTATTCTATATAACAGTACAATCTTATTCTCTTGGTAGTACAGTGTATTTGCTTCCTTTTATATTAGTTTTGCCAAAACTTCCACAAAGAATCAATGTATATTGATGTTTATAATGTAAATTATAAATATGTAACTATATTTTTTTTAATGTGTTCAGTTTCCGTTGAAATGATAATTGGTAATGAGAATGAAAGTAAAAAATCTGGTTATGTAGGTATACAGAACAAAATGATCTTGGATTATGGTTTAAACAACAACAAAGATAAAAATAAAAAATAAAAAAAAAAATAGTAAAATTATTGTATTTAACAGTACAAATTTAATTTCATGATAGTATACTTTACTTGTTGCTTTGTACTTACATTTAACAGAACTTCCAAATGATTCAGTCGATATTGTGAAGTTTACTGATAAACAGCAGCAAGAAAATCATCAAGGTTTAATATGTTCAATTTCCGGTGCAATTCTAATTGAAGATGAGCTTGAATCTGAAAGATCGAGCTCAGTAGAAATATGCACCAGATCAAGCTTTGATGGGTTGAACGACAACAATGAAGGTAAAAAACAAAAAGAGAGATAAAATTTATTATTTAACATATACAATATACTTTTATTCTATATAACCGTACACTTTGATTTGCTTGACAGTATACTTTATCTGTTGCATTTTTTCTGAACTTTTACAGAACTTCCAGATGAATCAATAGATATATCTGGTTCACTATTTGGATTTAAAAGAAGGACAATCACTTAAATGTATGATTTGTACTGCAAACATGCTCGTAACAAAGGTTTCAGCGTTCCAAAGTCAATGAATAGATTCTCAACAAAAAGGAGAAGTTGTGGAGAAATTATTTGTGTGTTCTAAGGCTGGAAAAATAAAAGAAAATCAGAGGGAAGGAGGAAAAGGAAACCAACTATAAGGACAAATTGTGAGGCAGAAATGAAAGTTTCAAAGAATGTAGAGGGGCAGTTTGAAGTTGTGAAACATAACATGTTTCATAAGCATGAATTACTTAGGCCAGATTTGAACCACTTGCATCAATCAGAGAGGAAAATAACAGATTACAATGCAAAACTAATAGCAAATATGGTTGATGCTGGAATAACACCAATGGACTCTTACAGAGACATGGTTTATGAAGTTGGTGGTGAAGAGAGTATTGGCACACCAAGAAAGATCACTTAAATTTCATAAATCGTATGAAAATGCAAGCAATTGAAAGAGGAGATGCAGAAACTGTCTTAGACATGATACAAGAAGAACTTGAAGAAGACAACGAGTTTTTCTACAAAGTTAAGATGAAAGACGGAAGATTATGCAATATCTTTTGGAGGGATGCATTAATGATGGAGGATTTTGATATCTACGGTGATGTCCTTGTATTCGACAGAACATATAGGACAAACAAGTACAATTTAATTTGTTCTCCAGTTATCGAAATAAACAACCATTGGATGAATGTGATGTTTGGTTGTGCTTTTCTATCGGATGAAAAACTGGAATCATTTGAGTGGCTTTTCACAGCATTCAAGAAATCTATGAGAAGGAAATCACCAGTCACAATATTCACAGATCAAGATTTTGCAATTGTAAAAGCAATTGAAAAGGTACTTAAATACATTGCTGAAGCTAATACAAATACTACATGACATACATATTCGTACCGTATTGTTTACAAAATATATACTGTGATCTCCTTTATGAAACTATAAAACAGATTCATATACATAGCATCCATATACAATATCATATAAGTATATATATTGTGCATATGCTATCATATTGACAGAATGCGTTTTATCACACTATGTATAGTATAATGTAAAATCATATACTATATAAAAAATATTTAACTGCCACATACTGTAAAACACATATACTGTATATATTACAATGTTTTCATTCCCATGTTTATAAATATACTGTAACTTAAACATATTTTTACTCTATCATCAGTTTACTTATACGTTTTTTATTTTTAATTTAATACAGGTATTCCCTGATTCAAGGCATTGTCTTTGCCAATGGCATCTTTACCAAAATGCAATAACAAGATTTACAAGTTTAAAAGGTAACAACACATTCAAAGACACAGTCACCAAGTGCTTGTCAGGATGTGTTGATGAAACTAAATTCGAAATTTATTGGAATAATATGATATCAACATATTGCCTTGAAAAGAACGAGTGGTTTACAAGATTGTACAGCCTGAAGGACAAATGGTGCACTGCATTGAGCAAGGACTTATTTTCTGCTGGAATATAGTCGTCCCAAAGAAGTGAAAGCACAAACAGAGTGATCTCATTCAATGCCAAGAAGAAAACAAGTTTGACTGATTTCTATAGTATTTTTCAAAGAAACAGTGAAATGTTGGCGAAACACAGAAAAATATGATGAGTTCACGTGTTCAACATCAAAGCCTAATTCAAATATACCAATGACAGGTATGATAAAACAAGCTTCAGAGGTATATATTACAAAAAAATTCAAGGATTTTGAGGAGGAATTTCATAAATGCATTTCAAGTTATTCATTTCTACTCGGATGTGAAGACAGTATATTGATCTATCAAGTTTCATCAAGTATGATTGATAATAAAAGAAGCACAGTACTATATGACAGAAGCATGAATTTAATTTTATGCAATTCCAAGTAACTTAAAGATTGTGGAATTCTTTATTACCATTGCTTGAGAGTATTACACATAAATTTTGTCCAAAGCATTCCAGAAACTTACATCAAGAAGAGATGGACAAAAATGGCAAAATCAAATGTTTGGGAGAAAAGTAGCAAGTCAAATCAAGAGATAGAAAGCCATCAAGTTAACATTCAATGGAGGCATCAACTGGTACGCAACTACTACAATTTGATATTGAAAAGCCAATAACATGAAGAAACACGAAGAATCATGGAAGAAGGATATGTGAGAGATAAAGAAGCAATTGATGCTTTCTGCAAAACATCGGAACCAATCATTCCCATTGAGTCATATAACGTCATTCTTGATCCAGTTCAATCAACAACAAAAGGGAGGAAGGCACAAAGGGCAAAGAGTCAACTTGAAAAACGATGGAAAAAGGAAGCAAGAGAACCAATCCAAATCAATAACAATGAATTTGGTTCAAAAATATCAAATGTTCGTATTATTTAGTTACATGCAATCAATCTTTAATAATGTTGTTCAGTTTTGAAAAGTATTCTTCTGTATAGTATATTTTTTATACAACTTATAGTATATTTAATTTCCACATATAGTATATGTTATGTTGACTGATAGTATACGTTCGCAGAATTCTTTTCTCTTGTGCAGTTCTTCAATTCAAATTTAAAAAACATTCTTCTGTATAGTATATTTTTTATACAGCTTACAGTATATTTAATTCTGCACATAGTATGTATTGTGTTTGGTGGTAATATATGTTTTGACATATACTATCTGCAAATATTAAATATACTGTGAGTCTTGAAAAATAATTAATGAGTAACAAATAAAGAATGCAGACTTCCTTAATATGTTAACTTATTTTTTAAGTAATATTATATACTCCATAATTTTATTGTTTACAAAGTTTACAGTATATTTAATCATCGCTTACAGTACGTTTTATATTTGCTGAGAGTATACGTTTATTATAACTCTGATTTCTTGATTCATTTATTAAAAACGTTTAGCTTATAGTATATATAATGTTGGCTTATAGTACGTGTTATGTTGCTTCATAGTACAAGTTTTGTATAACTCTGATTTCTCTATACTACTGTATTTGTATCATTAAATGAACTCATTCTTGGGCATATACTTTATGCAAGAGTAATTATAATAAAAGTACACTATCAGGCAAAATGATATATACTTCAAACAAAATGATATGTTCAATTCCCTGTGGCCGCGACTCCAAGTCGCGCCCGCGGCCATCTTGCCGAAGAACGAGTGGAAAAGGTTAAAAAATGGTTCGCGGCTACAACCACCGTTCGCGGCCATGACAAAGTTTATTGTTTACAAAGTTTACAATATATTTCATCATCACTTATAGTAAGTTTTATGTTTCCTGATAGTATACGTTTATATTTAATCATTCTTGGGTATACACTTTATGCAAGAGTAATTATAATAAAAGTACACTATCAGGCAAAATGATATGTACTATCAGGCAAAATGGTATATATTATCAGACAAAATGATATGTTCAATTCCCGCGGGCGCGACTTGGCTATCTTCCCGAAGATCGAGTGGAAAAGGTTAAAAAAGGGTTTGTGGCCGCGACAAAGTTTATTGTTTACAAAGTTTACAGTATAATTGATCATCGCTTATAGTACGTTTTATGTTTCCTGATAGTATAAGTTTATATTTAATCATTCTTGGGCATATATTTTATGCAAGAGTAATTAGAATAAAAGTACACTGTCAGGCAAAATGATATATACTATCAGACAAAATGTTATGTTCAATTTCCCGCGGGCGCGACTTGGCCATCTTGCCGAATAACGAGTGGAAAAGGTTCAAAAATGGTTTGCTGCCGCGACCAAGTTTATTGTTTACAAAGTTTACAGTATATTTAATCATCGATTATAGTACGTTTTATGTTTCATGATAGTATACGTTTATTATAACTCTGATTTCTTGTATTCATTTTATATTCATTTATTAGAAACGTTTAGCTTACAATATATGTAATGTTGGCTTATAGTACGTCTTATGTTGCTTCATAGTATAAGTTTTTTATAAATCTGATTTCTCCTATACTACTTATATTCTTTGTAATGTACTCGGTAATTGTATTTCCAATGTTATAGTATATTTCATATTTGCTTATAATATGTGCTATGTGCCTCATAGTATGACGCACTGATTACTTTTCGAGGGTTATAGTATAAATAATACTTGTTTATAGTGTGCGTTATATGACCTGACAATATATATTTTGAATAACATAACAAATATATATATATATATATATATATATATATATATATATATATATATATATATATGTAACATCATGATATATATGCAAAGTTTTGTACCCCTGAACATTAACATAAGAACACAAATTCAATCTTTCCAACACAAAATATATATATATATATATATATATATATATATATATATATATATATCCAACATTAACATAATGTTTTTCACATTAACCCAAAATTCTTTCACTTTGAAGTCTTCTTCTGTTGATTTCGACGATTATATTTCTTCCCAACAGCTTTACCCCTTTCAACGGCATCTTTTTTCTTCTTTTCAGCAATCCTTGCTATTAATGTTGGCTTTTCCTTGTTGAACATTCTTACAACTTGAAAAACTTCTTGATTTGCTATATTAAGTCTTGAACGAACAATTTGAATACAAATTTCAGCGCGTAAAGCACGCCGAACATCAGCCTAAAATAATAAAATAAAAAATTATTAGAAAAAGATAAATGAAAACTAAGACCAAATAAAAAACACAAAACATGTAACAAATTTAAAAAAAAAAATAACTTGAGCAAATTAAGGTTCCGAATAAACGATGTCATCAAAATACATCATATGGTTCATCAAATAAATAACGCAATCTTGTTCGTGCTTTCTAGTTTGCCAATTAAATGGCACATTATCGAAATCATACATCAAGAATTCCTTACCTTTAGGGCGTCCAATCTGATCAAGAAAAACAGACAAAAGAACCTAAAACAAAAACAAACAAAAAAAAATAAATAAATAAAATAAAGAATATGTTACCAAAAAGTGTGTAGTATTATACAATAAAAAATTAACATACTATTACTTTCTAAAATATGTACTAGTAAACTCAATAAACAATACTATAAGAAATAAAAAACTGTCGCTTACCAAAAGCACACCAGTTTCAATAAAATCAATTTCATTAGTCCCATACTTGCGATTATCTAAATAATGGAACTTCGAATCAACCAAATTTAACGCAAGCGAAATGAGAGGAGAGAAGAAAAGGCACAAAAATCTACAAGGAAAAAGAAGAAGACATATGTTAATAAAGACAACTAAAACATCAATAAAAAATACTTAAAACAAATAAAAATAAAAAACTAACCATATCAACAGATTTTAAGGAATCTATGTTTCTACAGGACTGCAACTCCCAAGCACCTATAGTTTCCTTCTTATTTTCTTCTTCAACTCCAATGCACATCACTAACCTCCTTAAAGAATCCTACAACAACCAAAAACAATAAAAAAAAAATATAAAAAAAAAAAACAAAAATTTAAATAAAAATTTGCAAACTTACAGCATGCCCAGTGTTTTTAACATAACGGGAGCGTCGATTCGAGGCAACTTCTTCCCCATTGATGATGCAATTCCACGTGTCAACAATAGAATTAAAAACTTGTTTAGCTGGATTCAAAGAGATCATATCCTGTCTAGGTTCAATATAAACATTCCCCATCTTGAAACAAACAGCACTGAAACATATACTATGTCAATACTAAGCTAATACTGCAAAGCAAAACAAAGTATATTGTAAAGCAAAAACAAATACTTACATATCATTTTTTGGGTCTTCACTAAATAATCTATGATTTCTCTTTCCCTTGAATCCATGGAACACAACAAGTGTTTGTATGCAATTAATAAAGGAGACATATATTCAGATTCCCATCAATAGTCAAAGACTCAAACTCTACATCAGGGACTGGATTCTCCTTTTCTATAACTAACTGACTTCAACGCCTCGCATAACTCTTCCATTGATGCGGGTTCATCATTGATGTCACGACCTTCACCAGATTTGTTAACATCAGGGGATGGTGTTAGAATATTGAATGTGGGACCATTAAAGTCCATTTTCTTGTACCTCATAAAATTATTGACCACATCATCAATTATTTTATGAACTCTTTCATCTGAAAAGAATTTATGAGAATTCGAAGTTTCAGGGGTTGAAGCCCCAACATCCTCTGTTGTCATACAATGATTAGACACAATTGAGATATCCCTCTTGAAGAAAAGAAGAATCTCATGAAGACACTGCAACAATAAAATACAAATTTTTAATTCATAAACAATATTAAACATGTATTGTATCAACATTAAAATAAAAGAACAAAACCAGAAGATGTACTGCATCAACATTAAAATAGTACTACTGGAGAACAAAGCATATACTATTAGAATAAGCTATAACATAACAGAAATACAAAACTACTAAATAAATGACAAACCTACATAGTTTTACTTGCATATGTGGCAGCATTATGTCATTCAGAATTCTTCAGCTCAGAATTTGGGATAGAAAATTTAATGAATCCCAATTGTTCATCCTTTTCATTCTCATTTCTAGATCCACCATCCATTGAAAATTTAATGAATCCTAATTGTTCATCCTTCTTATTCTCATTTCTAGATCCACCATCCATTGAACTACCTAGCACCTTCCCATTCCTAGAAATTAGATACTTATCCACGTTCAATCTCCATCCCCGTATACTCTTGCTCTAGCTTCCTCCGAACATCTCTTACCAAATTTCTGGTCCAACCAATGGCTTATGAGTGGCAAAACAGACGGCTCAGCAATACCATGTCGTTTGACCCTATGGAAGTAAACAATTTGTAACAAAACTATACAACCACCCACATATGAACCGCTCTGATTCACATAATTGTCAATAGACAGACATAATCTCTCAAGCACAAAAGTACACCAATCAATCTTAGATATAAGACTAACATCCTCAGTGGCTTTCAAGGCACCAATCTTCAACAACCGGTTTGGTGCGAGGGCCGAGAAAGAGCATAGGACATACAACGAAAAAATCCTTTTAACGTCATCCCCCTCCCCCTGGGTCTCTCAACCGACAAACAAACAAGCTATCTAGAATACTTAATCGGACACCAGACACTATATCGTACTCAGCTTCCAACCTACTCAAGAGTTCATAATTATCTTTTGACCAAACATAACTTGGAGCAGTAGCACCCTCATTCCTAGGGATCATAAAAAAACATCATAAATATTGTCAGCACTCACAAGGAATCTACGAAAGTTATCCAATTTTAGCATCCTACTACTAGGATCAAAATTGGATACCAACCAATTAAGCAACCCAAGATGACGATTCCTACTAATTTGTAAATGCAATAACCCCCCAAACCCAATACTTTATACATCTTTCCTTTGAGCATCATTCAAATTTTGTATGATATTATATAAACTTGATGCTCTGCACTGGAAACTAATACCCCTGCAAATTTAAAAAACATAAAACTATTAATAACAAATAAAAAATACTGAAATAAACACATACATATTGTACAGTTTACAAACATGTACTATAAAGCAACTTCAAAATACTATCAGCAAACATTAAGTGTACTGTAATAACAAAAAAAATTACTAAATCATAAACATATCTACACTGTACAATTTATAACACATGTACTATAAACCAAATTCAATATACTATCAGCAAAACATTAAGTATATTGTACAGTTTATAACACATGTACTATAAACAAAAAACATACATACACTGTACAGTTTATAACACATGTACTATAAACAAAAAACATGCATACACTGTACAGTTTACAGACATTTATTATAAACGAAATGAAAAATACTATAAACAAACATTAAGTATACTGTAATAACAAAAAATATACTACAGCATAAAAATACACTATACATTTTACAAACATGTAAATAAAGCAAATTCAATATACTATCAGCAAAACATTAAGTATATTGTAATAACAAATATTTACACTACAACATTGTTAGTGAACTCAACTCTTAAACACACAACTATACAGAATCTGGAATTCGCACAAAGATCAATTTGAAAACACACATGCAGTTCGGCCAAAGATGTAGCCGAATTGAACTCACGCAGACCAGGAACTGAAAATGAATCACACACAGCTTTTACGTGGTTCGTTCAAGATGAACTACATCCACGGAGGCAAGACACACCCCAATCCACTAAGAAAACCAATCAACTACAGAGAATACACACAAGAAACGAAATGCCCAATTCTGTTGACAAATTAGGGCAGAAACGTTCAATCTCAAAATACTCTCTCTAATCTAAGAAACAAGGAAATTGCTCGACGTAGTGATCTTCTCCTTGATGAGAGCTTTACAATGATATAAGTATTGGAGCTCGAATGTAACTGTACAGAAAGTTCTAACTGAATGAAGTTGAGCTCAGCTACCGGACAAAAACGACGGTTTTCTTCGTCACAATTCTGAAACTGCTTCGTCACAAATGACGGTTATCCTCAACTACCTCGAACCCGGTTTATTCTGAACATCTTGTCTTCTTGATGCTCAAACCCGGTTCAAACCTCCGGTTCTTCACTTCCTGATTCCGGTTCCACATTCCCAACACACCATATTACAAAGTATAGCTCACTTGATGAGATTGAACACCACCTCACAAACATAGACACACACACACTGTACAGTTTATAAAACACGTACTATAAAAAAATTCAATATACTATCACAAACACATTAAGTATACTGTAATAACAAACATTTATAATAAAACAAAAACATACACACACTGAACAGTTTACAAATATGTACTATAAAGCAAAATAAAAATACTATAAGAAAACATTAACTATGTTGTAATAACAAAAATTATACTAAAGCATAAACATAAATAAAATTAATATACTATCAGCAATGCACAATATATTACAAAACTGTAAATAAAATTACCTTGGTTTCTTATCTGCATCTTCATCTTCGTCAATATTCATAAATTTCTCTTCATCTTTGTTTTTCTTTCCAACTTTGCCTTCAACAGATTTGCCTCTTCCTTTATTTGTCTTCTTAATTTGTTCATCAACAACTGCCCTGCTTCCAACATCACCTTCAACATATTTCTCTGTCCCTCTACTTTTCTTGTTCATTTGTTCATCAACAACTCCCCTAGTTTGAACACCAACTTCAACAGATTTCTCTTTCCCTTTATTTATCTTCTTCATTCGTTCATCAGCAATTCTCCTACTTTCAACATCACCTTCAACAGATTTCTCTTTTCGTTTACTTCTCTTTTCTGTGAGGGGACTAATTAGGAAGTCTTTGAATGAGAAAGAAGTTGGGAAGAAAAATGGTAGTAGTGATTTTGATGAAAGTCCTGAAAAGTAGAAAAAAAAAGAAAGAAAGAAAGGCCTGATGAAAATCACTACTACCATTTTTCTTTCTTTTTTTTCTACTTTTCAGGACTTTCATCAAAATCACTACTACCATTTTTCTTCCCAACTTCTTTCTCATTCAAAGACTTCCTAATTAGTTCCCTCACAGAATCATCAGTACCATTTTTCTCAGCAACTAATTGTTTCGCAATCCTTTCAAGACTTTTCTGAATAGTAGATCTAAGAACCTTTTTCTCAATTCTAGGAAGCTTACGATTCATTTATATGAACCTTTTTTAAAATTGATTAGATTTATCTTCCATTTGAATTTGTTACTTTAAAACACAATAGAATTAAAAACCAAAAACTCATATTGAACATTGTAAAAGACAAATGCAATTACGAAAGACAATGTAAAAGAAATTCACCATTTAACTCAAATTTAACCATTTTTCATTCACTAGAAATGAAATTATACCACATAAATTACAAAAGACAAACGCAATTACAAAAGACATTGTGAAGATAGGATTTCACCGCAAGTTGCCACTTTACAAACACCTCAATATACCACATATAGTCACTTACATATTCTTCGTGTAGCAAAGCTTCAATGCCTTAACATATTATAAATAGCCTAATTTTTATCAAGTGATAGTATATCCTTACTGTGCCCATGATGCTACTATAAACTTTAGGTGGTCTACTAACAAATCACAATGGCATAACTAAGAAACAGTGCACTACATTGTGAGGAATAATAGCTAGATGATAAATGAACAAGTAGCAATGTCTACAAACTACCAATATTTTCTAATTCAAGACGTTAGTATCCCTTCACGGCAGTAACTATCATTTTGTTTGACATGATGAAACTCCATATTTTTTTATCAACATGTCATGGTCTCTTCACGTTTATCTCAAGCGAAGCTTCCAATATTAAATTTCAAGCATCATTCCCTTCAGTTTCAGCAATCTGTGTCCATTGATTAAACCGAAAATAGAGCATCGTTATACTATGCTTTATTCAATAGCCTACCCGCAATCAAGTGAAATATGTGACAAAGTTCATATGATAAAACAATGGCATGGCATGGATGCCATTGAATTCTTCTAACATTAGGGAATAAACTAATCAAAGCAGTGGTATTGGGAGTTTAGTCAACTATCAATACCAATTATTATTTCAGATTGAAAAAGAAAAAACCCTCAGGATCTAACCAAATACAGATTGTTGAAAGCAAGTCAAATGAATAAATGAATCATAATGGTAACACATGTTATAACTGAACTATCATGCAGCTAATGTTACCTAATTAACTTACAAGATCCTTATTTTCGTCCATTCAAACATAAAAACTAGAGATCAATAACCAATCAAACAAAAATTACTTGGAATATCAAATTGTGCCCTTGCCAGTTTCAAAGTTATGAGGATGATGATGCTAAGGCCAAATGATTCATTGGCACGATGACTCAATTTTACAACATTCCATAACCTTTGATCAGGTAATCTTACAAAAAGGCGGGATCGTCAAACTAGTGCAAATTCCATGAGCAATTTTCTAAAAACTCAAGAACTCGGCCAAAATTAAGAAAACACTTTTATTTTCTTTTCTTTTGGACACAACCAATAAAGGTTTTACACAATCTTCTATCGTCCCATACAATATTGTTAATACCACTTAATACGAATACCATGTTTCCAATAAACATAAATCTTTTGATGTATTATATCATCTAAGAAGCTTTCTAGTGTTACAAATATACAAGTGATCAGACACACACATAAAACATAAACATAAACAGTTGAACACAAGAAACCTAAAGCACATGAGAATCTTATTGCAACATCAAACTACATAAACAGAGAGGCAAAAATTAAAACATACATTTCCATTTTTCATCCTTGAAAAATACAGCAATATGAAACTCAATAATACTTCAAAAAACATCACTGTAGAAAAGTTAATAAAATCGCAAAAGTCGACAGAAAATCGTACATGCATAAACAACTGTAGAACGAAAATCTATATATATATATATAATAAGCCAATTCATCCGGAAATAGTAAGTATAATTTTTTCCCGCCCATTTTTTAGTTACTTTAAATAGACCATCTAATTTGAATTTTGAATTTGAATGTTCCGTTTTTATTAGTGTGATTACAATTTCGAATTAATTTTTAGATGTGAAATTCAGTAATAATAAATCTGTAGATATACTTATAACAGAATTTGTTAGACATTTTTTAAAATTTTGAAATTTGAATTTTGAAATAAAACTTATCAAATTACATAAATTATCCTATAAATTCACTGAGTGTTCAGCAAATGAAAATCACGTTTGCAGCCAGGTATTTTATATTTCATATTCATTTTGCAATAGCTTTATTTCGCAATTATTTCCATTGTCTTTATTCACATATTCATCTCATGAGCATTTTGCAATAGCTTTGTTTCGCCAAGATTTCCATTGTCATGACCAATGCATGCATTTGTTTATTCGAATTTCTATTATTCCTATTCCTTCATCCATCTTTCATTCAGTTTCAACTTTAGTAGGTACTTCACAATGGATGCTCCAAAAGGTGAACCTGCAAATCAGAATAAGAAAAAATCAGCAGAAATGGATCTTAACTCTGCCGAAAAGAACTTTGATGATTGTAGAATTCAAATATATCTACCATCATCGTTTTCTACGGTAATATTTAATCATCAAAACAAATTTGATTTTGTTAATTTTCTATTATGTGGATTATCTAATATTATTATCCATATATCGTGCTAAACGTTTCATTTTGTTTATAACAAGAATACAACCAATCCGTTTACAATATTGGAAAAAGATTAGAGATAATCAACTCATTCGAGGTTCAGCTGAGATCGAAGAATAATTCCAATTTTATTGTAGTTGAATGCAATTTTTTTTTAAATACATTGTATCAACTTCAATTGAAAGAATTTAATTTTGTTTCATTTTTTTTTTCTGTTATTACAATATATGTTTACAATAAAATGATAAAATGACGTTGACAAAGCTCAGGCCACAATATTACAATATATGTTTACAATATATGTTAAATTGATTATTAAATAGATTGCAGAAATAAATAACAACTGATAAGGTTAAAGTGATTATTAAATACTATATTGCAGAAATAAATAGCAATGTTTAATTTCACCGTGTATCAACATATCTATACCAAAAAATAGATCTGTTTTATCAATCTTTTAATATACAATAATATATGTTTAAAATATATGTTAAATTGATTATTAAAACTTATCCGAGATCATTGATGCACATTCATGAATTCAAAACTAATTTTTTCCGTAAAACATGGAAAACCAAATATTGAATATAATATTCACCAACAAAATACGTTCAAATATGTTTGAATTTTGAATTTCAAATTTCAAATTTTTAGATAATCTTATCTGATTACATAATTTAATCTATAAATACACATTTATTTATCTTTAGTTTCTGTAATTCAGCTGCCTAATTCTCTCATTTCTTCATTTCATTGTTGTTCCGTTTCAGGTTTGATAGATGCGTTACAATGGATGCTCCAAAAGGAATAAAATTTATCTGATTTAATAATTTTAATCTATATGATACACACATTTATTTATCTTTAGTTTCTATGATTAACAATCACAGCTGCCTATTTATCTCATTTCTTCATTTCATTATTCTTCTGTTTCAGGTTTGATAGGCGTGTTACAATGGATGCTCCAAAAGAACTAGCTGAGAATGACGACAAGAATAAATCAGCGTTAAAGACGGTTAATTCCATAATAATCAATAATGATGGCGGCAGAATTCAAATTTATCTACCATCAAAATTGTGCACGGTAATTGTTAATCTTTACATTGAATAATTTATTCAATTTATTTTATGTGATTGTTTTATATTATTTCCACCACATTGTGCTAATATGAAAAATTGGTTACAAAATCTTTAAACAGCCAATCCAGACAAAATATTGACAAAAGATTAGAGAAAATCAAGTCGATCGAGATTCAGCTGATTTTGAAGGCTAATGTCAACAAATTGTAATTTCAAACATTTTTGGATATTATCAGTTAATGTATTTATGTTAAATTCAAATTGTTAATTGAAGTTAATTTTATTTTGCTATTACAAATTAAGATCGAAATTTAATATTGATAACATTACGTGTTTTGCAATCTTCAGTATATTTGGATATTTGAGATTGAAGTTCAAATTACATTAATAACAATTTGATAATAATTTGAGATTCGTACTTAATAATTGCATTAATATTTATTGATTAACAATTACTGTGGAAATTGATCAATTTATGGAAGTTCATTATTGAAATTGAATAATTTTATGATCAATGCAATTATTTGAGATTGAAGTTCATTATTAATATTCAGTATATTTCAGAAAAAAATTCGCATCGAATGAATATTATGAAATATATAATGATTGTAAAAAATACGGTAAACCAAATAAGAAATCTTCAATTTAAGATATCTGATAATAAAATAGTCAAATCATATTGAATCTTTCAGATATAATTCATGATGAATTCTAAACTCCTATATTCAAGTTCCCTATCTTAATCAATGAATTATAAGATTAATTGATCAAATATTCGATATGAATATTGTGATGCAAATTATTTTCGAAAAATATCGCGTCTTTACAGTTTCCCTAAATTATAATCAAAATATTCTATTTTAGATATCTGATATATAGACTGCCAAATCATACTGAATCTTTCAGATATAATTCATGATGTGTTTTTTCTACCTATATAAACCGAATATGCCTAACCTAAATAGATTAATTACAAGTGGTTGTTTTTATTGTGTTAAAGAGACAGACCTACATTCTTTTTTTTTGCTAATCAAAACAATATCTGCAAATACAAGTACGAGGATTACACCTTCATTCAAAGAAATGTTGCATTTTTAATAAAAAATATTATTCATGGTAATGTTGATTTATTCTTTTAACAAAAAACAATAGTCCGTGCATCGCACGGGAGCATTTACTAGTAGCTACAAAAACCCTAACACGCAAAAACAATAACTACAAATCGCTAAAAAAAAATCGACACCAAAATTAAAAAAAATAAAAAAATAAACAAGGATATACACATTACCTTTTCTTTGCAACAAAACACTAACACGCTGAAACGAAACCCTTACACGCAAAAAAAGGCCGCCAATACACTAACAGCAACACCCTAATGAATCGCAAACAACAGCAGCAAAGATGATGGAAAATCGTGAAGATATGGGAGAAAAAGAGGGAGAAAAATCGCGACTGGAGAGAGAGAAAGAGAGAAGAGAGAGAAACCGCGAAGAGAGAGAGAGAGTAATTTTAAAAACAAAAACAAAAACAAAACAGTAAAATAGTAATGAATTTTCAAGGTTAAAAATGACCGGTAGGAAGCGGTCAAAATCGATCCGAACCGGTCAAACCGCGAGAAATTGAAGTCTGGACCGGTTGGGTGTACAATTAGGGTATGGTGTATATGATGCACACAAATTTGTTCCGAGTTTTTATATACAGGTTGGAGATCAACGCCTTAATTCCTCCATCATTTTGATGGTTTTTTTCCCAAAAAATATCATTAGTAAATGTATATGCAGTGACTTTATATCTCAATAGATATGGGACATTTCCGATAATAACTTGTAATATATTATTAAAAAAAATAAGGGGCAATTTGCATTTCTATTGAGACATTATTGGTGTATCTGCAAATTGATGGAGGAATCACAAATACATTTGGCAAAAGAAAAAAGAGCAGAATATCTTTTATTATTGGCATTTCATAAGAGGGCAGTGACCGAGTATAAGCTAGGTGGGCTAGTGGGCCCGGGAATGAGGTTCTTTTGTGGATGTGCGGGCCTGGGTTGACTCGGTTTAAGTCAAGATCCGAATACGAACTTGATGCCAATCCAGTGGTTACTATTACATTACTTACGTGCCTCAATTATTACAACCTTTCCATATTCGATGTCATCGTCACTCGAATGGAATGCATTCGTGTGATCAAAACAATGCGTCAGTTCTTGTGTGTCACGGTCTCATTTTTACGGAATATATTTTCAAAGATAGAAGTGATACTTTTACATATTAAAGTAATATTTTTTTATTTTATAATTAAAATTTTTTTTTGATCTTATTTGAATTGTTAATATTTTTCTAGTTTTATTTATACGGTTGTTATACTCATGAATATATTTTTATAATGTAAATTTAGAGCCAAATATATTAAAAAAAAAAAAAAATTGAGGTCTAGTGTACTCAGAATTTTACTGTTTTTTTTTTTTTTTGCTACAAAATTACCACATAATCCTAGAGTATAGTTAAAAAAAAAAAAAAAATTACCTTGAGACGAACTCCTACATTCATCTATAAATGGATCACCGTCAACTAAGTTCCTGTGTCCGTCATTATTTTTATAAATAAAAGTAAATTTTTTTCCCATCATACAGTGACGATCTCATGCAATTTTTTGTCAACAAGACATATTCTATCCATCTGCGAATAAGTATATTATATCTTATTTGGGGCGGGACAAAACTTGTAATTTGCAATAACATATTGTGGACTATGAGCACTGAAAGTTACAATTCACGTATAAAAGGGTAAAAAAGAAAAAGTTACCATTCCCGTTTATTTATTGGGTAAAATATATTCATACATGGAGAATCATAATTCACAAAATTAAGGACGTTGTTTAAGATCATCACTCTCCGTATAAATAAGAAATCACGGGTTCTACACCTAATCCTCACCCTCTATATTCCATTTATACTTAAAATAGAAAATTCATACTCCCTCCGTTCAGGTCTAATTGTCCAACCTTGACCGGGTACGAAAACTTAAAAAAACAGATTTTGTGAAATTTTTGACTTTTTTAAAGGTGAAGATTAAAAGTAGAGATTTTGAGGGTGGAGATTGTGAGATAATTTCCCATTTATGGGCTTGGACAATTAGCTTGGGACAAATAAATATGACAAGTTGGATAATTAGGCGTGGACGGAGGGATTATTTCACAAGGATAATTTTTTATTTTATTAATTAGATTAAATTATAACTATTCAAACACAATTAATATACACATGCACCATTTTCTCCTCCTCTTATTATTATTATTATTATTATTATTATTATTATTATTATTATTATTATTATTATTATTATTATTATTATTATTATTATTATTATTATTATTATTATTATTATTATTATTATTATTATTATTATTATTATTATTATTATTATTATTATTATTATTATTATTATTATTATTATTATTATTATTATTTTTTGTGCGTCTGTGTGTTTTAAACTTGTTTGATAGGACAAAGATCTTTTTATAGAATAGGTTGATAAAACAATCAAATAAAATAAATTTGATTAATGGTATATCCAAAATTAGAATATGTAGTTATTTTTTTATGAAAACATTTTTTAAGTAATCTTTTATATGCATCTCAAATAAATACAAAAGTTCCAACTCACAATAAATACTAAAACCTAATCCAAATAATCAACCAACAAATAATTAGGTGTAATATCCTATTTTAATATATATAATTGTGATATATATATATATATATATATATATGTATCTTTAATTTATCTTTAATACTAAAAGAGAGTTGCAAGAAAATAGGGAAAAACACATGTCTCATCCACCTTATTTTGTGGTTCTTTCTCCAATCAATTTTATTTCCCTTTTTTATCAATTCTTTTTTTTTTTCCTTTTCTTTAATGAAATATTAAGGTCTTATATCGTTTTAACTCGGTTTTCTATACGAAATATATCAAATTATTCATCTTTTAATGTTATTCAATTTAACATCCATAATGCATATACTATAATTAAAAATTTATACTTTAAGTGTAAAATACCTTTTTAGGATGATAATAATATATTTTGATTTCTCGAATTTTTTATATAAAATTAAAATATGATATAATTCCAAAAATAATATTATTTTAACATATCAATTTTTTTAGAAGATTAAAATTGTTTAATTTTGCCTTTTTTATCTTTATAATTTTTGGATAGTTTAAAGTATTTGGTTTTAAAAAAAATCATAAAAAAATCCAAATTTATTAAGTTTACACTTTACAATAGAAAAATACTTAAATATATATTTTTTAAAGTGATTTGTTAATTGAATTAGTTTGCTTATTATTATTTTTTTTATATTTTGTGAAAAGAAAAATTACGTTACGTACGAAAATAATAAGTCAATTATTTTTATTTGAATATGACATGATAATATAGCTTACCGCTCATATATTTAAGTAACTAATATTTTTGTGACGTCTTATACTAATATTATGTTATTTAATATATGTGGCTTTCAAACAATAATTATTCAAAATAATTGACATTGTTTAGTCCTTATATGCATATGTAATTATTACAACACGTGCAATTCACTACTGAAATAATAGGGAGAGAAATGAATCAAATTTCAAGTTTACATTTAAAAATTTACTTAAAATACTCAGCATCATCAGATCATGCATTTAAATAATTGAATTCACAAAATTTATGAAAAATATAATTGGTAGTTTCAATTTGTGATAATAAAATGTATTAAAAATAAAAATATAGAGAATTGAATAGTCAAAATTAATAAAAATTTAAGCAGTAGTTATAATTTGTGATCATAATGGAAGATATTGGATATTAAAAAGAATCACATGTTGAAAAAAATATATAAGGAGGAGGAAAAATAATAATATTACAGAAAAAGTATTTATCCCGTGCATCGCACGGGTCGACATATAGTATACTAAAAGAAGGATCGCTAAAGCCACGTGGCTAATCAACAGTGATTCTCGGAAGTTTCAATAAATCACATACAAAATATCTTTTTTTTTTTTTTTTTTTTCTCAACTAATAAAACTAACGGATAATTTTCAATTATGCAGAAACCGATCTTGAAGAAACCGGTATTCCACTAGGACGCCAAATGCGCAAGCGGGTAGCTACAACTCAACCTTTGTCACCCCCACCTTATGGTTTCAAACTTCAACCTGCTTACAAATGTTGTAAACCACATGCAATTAGATACCGTATTTCGTTTCTTCGTTTACCATATTCACCTACTTTTTATTTTTTGCAGAATCATGAATTCAAAATAGTTTATGTATTAATAATTTCAGAATCAGTCTATGTGTTATTAATTACTTCATAAAATAATCATATATATGATTACAGATTTTTATGGAATAAATTACCTACTCATCCTCCAGTGCACAAGTTGATACTCTTTCTACTTAAATGAAATTAGATTTTCACGTGATAATAAAGAGGAAATTTCTTTTAAGTATTTTTTTAAATTCCACCAAAATATCAAATCTAATCACTATATGAAATATCACTTGATATCAAAATTCAATTATAACTATTATAATCTATAAAAAAAATTATATTACTAATTATTTTATTTAATTAATTAACAAATTAAATTTTTTATTCTATAAAATCCATGTATTACACGGATTCTATACTAGTACGTACATATATGTGATTGTCAAATAAAAAATGGTGGAATATATGATATAATAAACCTATTTTTTGTGTTTTAAGATATTGGAAAAAATATTCTGTAAAAAGAAAGAAAAAAGTAATAAAAAATGGCACATGCATTTCCTAAAAGGTTGTACCAGAAATTGGGTGCGTGTGGATATTCTTTCCTTACAAAGATGTTTACAGATTTGAAAATTGAGTTGTGACAAAATGAATTTTAGTAGCATGAGATCACCTGATCCGAATTAAATTTTATACTCCCTCCGTCCCGTCCTAATTTGCACAATTTCCTTTTTCGGTCGTTCCATCCCTAAAATGAAAGAAATCTTACAATTTCAACCCTTAAAATCAGTATCATCAATCTTCACCTTTAAAAAAATCAAAGATTGCACAAAATCTATTTTTTCTTAATATACGCACCGAAATAGGTGTGCAAATTAAGGCGGGATGAAGAGAGTAGTATTTATTATTTCAAATTTGCATGATTTATTCAAAATGGGCACAACTTGTAGAGTGGCATACATCATTCAGTGCACGACTATTACCACATAACTGCAAGTGGATATTAATATTCTAGAACATATTTTCTCGAACTCAGCTCAACCCAACTCCAAATTTGAGCTATTGTTAAGAAAAAGCAGCAGGTAGCCAACACGACTTAACCACACACCCACAGGATCAATTAAAAAAAACGTGTTGAGGCACCGAGTCCCAGGCGCGTCCTGCGCGTGGCCTGACTTTGAATTAATTTAATCCCAAGGTTTCTTTGAATATTATTTAACCACAATACTATATTGCAGATTTAGTCCCTTTCCTATTCAAATCTTACAATTTTTCCTCAACTTTACTATCTATTTATTTGTTCATCAAATTCTTCTCCACCTGAAGATAAGATGTAACTTTATTCAAGTATTGGAGGATATGCTAGATACTCAGATAAGTGTGCTACTTCACCTCATTTCTATGACGCTAACGGAGCCTTGGAACATCAACTTTAAACATATACTTATTATATTAAATTAATATAAATTAAATGATGTTACTAAGTTCAATTAGTAAATAATCAATGGTGGATATAAAAAAATTAAGATGAAAAATTGTTTCCAATACCTTTTAGCTAAAAGTAAGAGATATATCAAATTATGTCGAACAAGCTATAAAAATCAATATAAGATATATGTTTGTTTGTTTTATTTCTCAACGTTGGTTTTGGTCACAACAAGAAATGTGAGACTGGCTAAGAGATAGCCTTAATTAGCTAAGATTTTTTCACGATTAATAACTAGTGATAAGTAGGGTTGAGCCTTCTGTTCAATAAGAATTATTTTTGTAAAACTTAGTCAATAGAGTATTATGTACGTATTTTAGAATATCCTATGTCAGCATTATACTAATAGTATATAGTAGTATATTTTATAAACAAAATTTAAAGCAGCTAATATCCCTATAATAACAAATATTATAAGACAAAGTAATCTAGTCCACTTTAACCTAGGCTGACACATATGTCATACACACAACTGGGTCGATATTTAATTCTAATAAGAGTGCAAACATGTAATTTAATAAAAGCTCACTCTCTTATCATTTTCCAATAATTGTTCATCTCTAGTTACCAATAAAGAAAAAAAAATAGTTGTTCAATTGTTGATCAACATAATCATTGTTCTTGATTCAATATAAGATTGACTACACATGGTAAGGGAGATCAATAACTAACATGAGAAAATCTGATGAGTTAAACACAAAGAATGCAGTCATCATATAATATCATTTGTTTATGCCTCTTGGAGCAAGTTTGCCACTTGCCATCCATGTTATTGGTGAACTTTCTTCTATAAGCCTCTATGCATGTACATGATATTGAATTTCGGGAAGGCCCAACTCATCTAGACATATAATGATGGTCCAATGAACAGAGTCGGACCGCCGCCAAAGATGTTAATATAGACATAGTCATCAACTTCATAGTTTTCAAATACAGTACACACTGACATGCATGTTTAATCAAGTACAAGAAGAAAGTTGATAGATATAAATATATATGGAAGGAATTAAAAGCAAGATTGTGAAAGTTAATTTAGGGGCAAAAAATAATATGTGGATTGGGGCATGTGGTTTGTTGAAGTTTTTAGTAAACGAGGCACATGGCATGGCTTCCTTTTTCTTAATCATTATTATATAGTATTTGATTTGATTGTTACCAAACTTTTGGAGTTCATCAATCTCTCTTTGCACTTTGTAACAAGTATAGAATTTCTGTGTATTGTGCTTCCTCCAATTATCATTTTAATCCACTTTCTTTTGATTCTGGACTAACCGCATTTTTCTTTTCTACTTTTAAAAAACAAATTACAAAAATTATACTGAACTATCGTATCCAATTAATTTGCAAATTCTGAATTTCAAGTCCCATTGATGTTATCAACTCTTATCAAATACTTTTAATAAATGTCAAATAGTTTGCTATATATACTTTTCTGTATTCAACTTTCTTTCTTTCTAGCCTAACTTTATCATCAAGTCCTGGATCTAACATTGTATGTACTCCAGGCGGTCATCTAAATATTAGTTTCAATTTAAGATTTATGCACTATGAAGTGTTAAAATTATATATTGATGGTACAACATTATGAAAAATATTGAATAGAGGATATGAGCACAAAAAAAGTTAAAGAAATAAACCAGCCGTCGGCCTAAGCTCTAGGCAGCCAGCCACCAAACACCAAACTTAGATTTTATAACCTACGCTCATTTAATAATATTTACTAATTGGCAACATTTGCTATTGAAGGTATGCAGGTTTACAGTGACCCAGACTTCAGTGCAAGTAACAGATAAAATGAAGCATATAGATCGATCCCATCTTTAATTAAATTCTTATGTCACAAACATAGATTTTAAGTTAACAATTAGGAAATTTTTTCTTACTTATAGACACAATCAGTTTCTTTTTTCTTTTTTTAGTAGGTCTCGTATACATTATTTGTACAGATCTTAAATTCACTTTCGAGTCGCGGGTAGATTTACGGGTTGTGTGAATTTCTCAAGGTATTATTGTTTATAGTACTACAGATATTACGTGTTTTGAAGAAAGATATTATGTTGAAAAGATCTCAGGGGTTATGCTAAAGATATATTACTTGTTTTAAAGAAATGCATTATACTGAAAGGTAACACCTTTCTTCAAACAAATTAATTACTACATTTCTATATAAACAGTAGTACATTTTATTTAAAAAACTCCACACAACCCCCCATATCCGCCAGTGAGATCTGGATTGCACGAACTAATTTCTGTACACCTATAATGTACATGAGAATTTGTATGTGTCTTTGTGTATGTGTTTTGTTTTTTGGGGTTTTTTTTTTTCTCCTTCTTCTGTTAAGAGTACTGAGCTCTTCATCAATTATTCGATAATTATTGTTTGTTGAATACGTGAAGTAAGAAATTTGGCAATTAAAATAATAGACACATATCATTTGCATCGAAACCAACTACTATTATTAAGAAGAAAATATTAAATTTCAGTGTTAAAAAATAGTGTTTAGTGGTGCAGAGGTGGTTCCTATATCTCCATTTTTGGGGTCAAATTATGCTTTGATTCCCTATTTTACAAAATATTGCAATCTGAAAGTTGACTTGAACATTTATTTATGTATTTGTAGTAGCGCAAAATAATAGATTGGCATGTTACACGAATTCTTTCAATCATAAATTATTTGGCTTCTAACTAACTATTAGGTTTGGCTTTAACTAAAAACAAAGAATCTTGATAAAATTTTCCAAATTAGTGTCTTGGTTGGTGTTGTCATGAAGGTTCCCAAAAGTATTTGTCTTTTTTCTTTTTAATTGGAAAAAGGAAAGAAGAAACAAGTATGTTATTAGGTACATTTTAAAATTCGAGAGTGACATGTTCAAATATTGTTTGATAAACATTAACATAATTTGCAACGGCCTACAATCCAGACCAGTAAATAAATATCATCAATTCTCCCAACCTCTCTCTTATAGCAACACTCGTACTACCAACTCGAGTATTGTGTTTCTTGTGTTAACTCACATTAGATGTGCTCCATACCTATCTTCTATCAAAAACGTGTTAATTAGGAGTTCGAGTTTATCCCTACTCCTAATACAAAATTCATTACATTAAGAAGATCAAGTTTTGAGAAAAAAAAACACATAGGGTATGTTTGTTTATGGTTTAGGTCAGTGGATTTAGGAGACCAAATTCCAATAAATCACACTAATTAACTCCCTCAGTCAAGTTTGGTCCACCACTCTCCCAACCTTAAACAAACATATCCATATAGATCTACTAATTTTTTGTTTGGATTCTCTTTAACATAATCAGTTTCATTTTTTTATACTATTTTTAATACATGATATACATTAATTGGTGTCATAATCAAATACATATGACACTATTAACATCATGAAACACAAGATGAAGCGCTCTAATATAATAGGTGATCATATTTGACTAATTTCGAATTATTATTTGATATATGTACTTTTTCGACAAAATTAATGTAATTGCAAAATTCAAGGAATTTAGAAAGGGTACGTAGTTTCAATAGTTGCTTTTATAAAACCAAAAAGGTAAAAACAAAAGAAAGTAAAGTCCCTATCACTTAATCCAAACTAATGAATTCAACAAAAAAGTCGATAGGCCGGCTTTGAGATAACAAAGTGACAAAGAGATATACAACTCGATCCATAAATAATAAAATCACAATAAAGTAAAAGTGATGGAGGAGGGGCATCCAACACCAATTTTGTCGTCCAGGTTAAGACATGTGAACCAAAATTCGGTTAGAGCAGCCGGATGACAGTAAAGGTCGATCATAACCCCGTGATGTTGGTGAGAGGATGCAAAAAAAATATTGAAATGCATCCGAGATCAAGAAGTGCAGCTCATATCTTGTGGCTAAGCGAAACCACTGTGACAAAGGGGACTGTAATGAAATAGTTGTTGGGCGTTCATCAAAAGTAATACGCCAAGGGCACACAAATGCCCTTTTGATGAAAGATGCATCAATGGACTGTCTCAGAGTAGGAGGAGTCCGGTTGGCTTCATTAAAAAAACCTCTTGGAAAAACCCTATAGGAAAAATCCAAAAGGGGGAAAAAGAGTGTCAACCCAATGCAGTCAATACAAATAACCGCCAATACCAAGCATCCTTAGTATAAGAAAATCTGCAAAAAGTGAGCAAACGAGGAGGGAGTGGTTAAAACGTCCGGACCCTTGGAAGCTCGGGACATGGTGAACGCCGAACGTACTTGCAGCAAAAGAAGGCAAAGAAGAGCATTAAACCGTTCTAAAGTACTAAGCATAAAAATCACGACAAATAATATCAAAAAACCTCAGATGGGGGATTATTCCACCAAGTGTAGAGTGTATGCATTTTCGAGAGTGCATCAGCTAGTTGATTGCCTTCCCAAAAAATTTGAGTAGCCTGGAAGTTAACTGAATTGGTAAGATGGAGTAGCCGAAGCCATCTGGCTCGATAACGCCAAGGGACCTCGGTAGATCTGGTGCGAAAGAGCTCAACAACGTATGAAGAATCGCATTCTAGCCTAATGTTGGACCATCCTATAGCATAGACCAATTCCACTGTTAAGATAGTCATAGCAAGTTCAGCTTCAAAAGCAAATCCTCGTCCGAATGAAGTAGAAAGGCAGCCCTGAGGGAAGCCACGAGAGTTCAAAGCGCTACCATCTGAGTTGATCTTAACCCAACTTGGGGGTGGGGGTTTCCATCTAACTGAAATCGTGCGTAAAGGGACAACATGCCTAGATTGAAGGCCAAGATGCCAAAGGCGGAGAAAGTCCAGAGGTGTATAATGCATTGCACATCAGGGGAAAGGTGTCTGCCTCACGTACAGATGCCCAAATGCATGAGGTAGCCTGATTAACAGACAGTTGGATGTCCTTGAACATGACATGATTGCGCATAAACCAAATAGCCCAGATCAAAGTAACAAAAGTAACTCGTCAGAGGGCACGCATGCGCGGGTTAAAGTGCAAAGACATAGCATGAAGCAAAAGATCATGAAATCCTGCATTCAACTCCAAAGCAACATCAAAAGTCCAACAAAACGAAAAATACGCAAAGTAAAGGTGCCATTAAAAAAAAAAAATATGATCAACAGATGGAGGGGCCTTGAGTGCCCAGAGATGGAGCATCATTCAAAATAGTTTTTTTCGAAGCTACATACTTAGGTATCATGATGCAAAATCAAGAAAATTTTAATTTTAATCAACAGTACACGTAGCAGAAATTAAAGATATGTCGGGTTAGGAGGATAGAAGCATTTCATGTGCCTAGTTATATTAAAACACATCTACTTCTATCAAGACTGGGGCCTATATAAGAGAATGGATTTCAAATAGCATGACCTGGACAATTTAAAATTGTTTTATTCTGATATCAAATTGCCGACAAGTGGATTTTTTGCAATGATAAAATCATATAGCTATCTCATCGACAAATTAATCATATCAACTTGGTAATTAGACAAATTTCTCTAGCTAATGGAAAACGATTTTAATACTTAAATATAACTTAACTGTCTTATACATTTCCAAAACTATTATCTCAACTTACATCTAAATACCTTTTTGTATTTGGATTGAGGGATTTGAAATTCATTCAAATCCTTAAAGAAATTAGTAGTTCAAAATGAGATTTTGAATTTAGAAATCCATGGTAATCCAAACAACAATAATGAATTTAAGACTAAGAATTGTAAATCCATCCTTAAATCCTTCCATCTGAATACAACCTATGATTTTTTGAAAAAGAATATAGGTAATAGAATTAGATTATGTTTGGTTGAGTTCAGTGTACCTTTTCTATTTGATGGAATTAAAGATTTTCCAGCCATTATGCACACCTGGTACAATAGGGATGAAAACGCAAATATTTTCTCCATACAAATCCTTTCTCTCAGTTAAAACATAGATCGGAGACAAATTCTTAATTCATTACTATAGTACACTCAAATAAAACCCCAAAAAAGGAAATTTAAGTGTTTTCACGAATTACCAAATATTTATAGAATCAATTTTTACACACATACGAATTATGACTATGTCACCTCATACAAATAGACTCGACTCACAGATGAGGAAATGAGTCAAATGACTACCATCCTACAAGATTATTGTAATAACAAAATTTGTGTTCGAATAAACAAAAAAAATTACACAAAATCAATTTTATTAATTGAAATCAATAGTGTTCACGATCTTCCTCCGATTCTTATCATTAGGTTTTGACTTGATTTGCAATAACAGTAATTCAAGTGACTTAACATCTTATTCCCGAATTCAATACTATTATTGCCGGACTTGATGGAAACGCTTTTAGATTGACCTTGACACTCACCTCGAATGGTTGAGAAGATCACTTTTGAATAAGCCTTAATATCAGTCTTGAATGGTTGAAAAGATCACATCTTGAATTCATTCTCAACTTACTAACTTACTCGTATTTGTAGATGTACCCTGGAATGAAGAAGAGACTCATTTATATAGGTAGCTAATAAATCCCTTGCTACAATTATATTTGACATGTTTTGAATAGTCATTCATGATTTGATAACACCCCACTCATTCATTAGAAATATATGATATGATTTTATTTTAGTGTTAGTTACAAAAAAAATCATGAGCGTTGGTCTAATTTTCAATTGCAACACGATATTTAAAACTTATTAATGTTGGTCACCAACTATGAAGTTTATCCCATTACAACATCGACTATATTTTTACACATCTGCTTTTGTCGCTACCACCATCGTTAGATGCACCTGTAGGCATATAAATTTGTGTATAATCAAATACTCAATTAAATATTGTCAACTGTCAAAATCGTTATTTTCTTGTGAATTGGTAGCGTCGTTTCTCACTACCAAATTAAATGTGTATAAATAATACACTATACCTTATCTTACTACTCTAACTAGTAGAGTGGCAAGTAAGGGTCGATCCCACGAGGAACGGTCGAACAATTTTACTTTTATGTATTGTAGATGAGCTAGAAAACAATAAAGAAGTGGGGGGGGGGGGGGGGGGAGGGAATTTTAATGAAATAACAACTAACACCTAAATAAACAAAGACAAATAAAGAGATTTTTATAGGTTTTTGGTTTTTTAAATAACAAAACGATTCACCCTTGATCATGTTTCACCGAGGTCTTGGACGATTTATGCAACTATTGTTAATGCCCTATTCAATTGTGATTCTAGCCCTTATCTCAAGACTATTAACAAGCTCTAATAGCCTTGTTATCCCTTAATCTTAGTTAATCAAAACAAGCTCTTCGACTAACCCTATTCAGTTTAATCGAATCCTCAAACAAGCTCTCTTAGATTCAATAACCAAATGCATTAAACACTAGGACAACGAGATAAATTCAACATAAAACTCGCAAGCTCGGTTTTAGTGGTTGAACTTTGTGTTATCACCAATAAATAAATCTATTGTTTGCTACACGGGAATTGGAAATCCTACAATTACGGATAGTAATTTCCTATGCTAGCAACACATTCACAAATCCCTTAAAGGGTGATCAATCCAATAATTAATTCGTAAATGTGACTCAATAACAGCAAATAGCACAAAACACTTGAATACACAATATTTTCGGTAACATTAACCGTAATAATCACATAAATATCTTGAACTCAAGGTTCCACAATAATCAAGAGTGAACTAAGGGTGCTAGCCACCCATTTTACCTAATACAAAGATAAAATAACAGAAAATTAAAGAAAACATGAAAATAGGATAGAAAGAACCAAAAGTTAGGGTTAAAGATCAAGATCTTCAACCCCCTTCCATTCCTTTGCTTCCAATGGAGAAAAGTGGCTGATTATGTGTGGGGGATGGGTTCTAGGTTATTTTCTAGGTTAAATTCGAATGGGATGATATATATATAAGGAGAGAAAGTGTTAGTCCAAAAATAGGCAAAATCGCATTCAGGATTTTAAAACCGGGTAAGGAATCTCGGCCGAGATGCAAGTGTGTCTCGGCCGAGACGTGAAAAAGAGATTTTCAGCTGGTGGGTCGAAGGCTGATCTCGGCCGAGATTGGGTTGCATCTCGGCCGAGACGTGAAAAGAGGAAATTAGGATTTTTCAGGATTTGACTCATCTCGGCCGAGATTGGATTGTATCTCGGCCGAGATCTTCATCCCTTGAATTTCTGAAATCCCCTGCAGACTCATCTCGGCCTAGACGCATTATCTATCTCGACCTAGATTTTCCATCTCGGCCTAGACGCATTTTCTGTCTCGGCCTAGATTTTCAATTTTGCAATTCTTCATGAAATTCCCTGGAGACTCACCTCGGCCGAGATTTGCATCCTGTCTCGGCCGAGATCTTCAATTAGCGCTTCCTTTTGTTGCCTCGATCGATCCCTAGACTCCGCGGTCGTCTGATGTTCTTTTCGATCCTTTTTCACCTGTCTTAACACAAAAACAGCACAAACGCATTATTTTGCCCATGTGAGTATAAAAGCACTAAATACACGTGATTATGCACATTATTGACACTAAAATGACACTAAAAATGCCCTAAAGTGCGTGCACGAAACACGTGTACCATGAATCAAGATAAAATCTTGTCCAATATAGAAGTGAATTACCAATATTATGATAATAAGATCAAACAAAATCATTTTCTTTATAAAATGTACGGATCACCAAATCAAATCATATCTTCCGACTGAAGGGAGGATGTGTCATAAATGATCTATCAAATCGCGTCACATTATGGCAAGATATTTCATCATAGACCTATGTAAATAGTGTTCTTCTTCATTCCAAGACACTCCAAAACAGAAGTTTGAGAATCCAGAGTAAAGACGAAATTCTCTCCAGCATTCAAGATCTGCTTTGAAGACATTCAAAGTCTTCTTCGTAGAAGTCCTCCAAAAACAGCATTCGATTGCCTCCCATCGGTGTTTATCCAAGTCACCGGTCCACCAACTCAAGAAGTAAAGAGACCAAAAAATATCATAAGTGAAGAAGTTGAGAATAAATTCAAGATTCTCAACAGTTCAAGATCGGCATCAAGGCAGATAACAATGCATGGCGTTCTTCCTGGAGAAGATCAATGTATTAAGTTAGCAGAGAAGATCAAGATATCAAGTCTTCATTAAATCTCGAATTCAACCAAAGAGAAGAATCATAGGGTTCAAGAATAGAGATTGTAATCACATAATTTGTTGATTCAACATATAATATTCAAGTTGTGTAAAAATTTTTCTTGTTTGTTGTTTCTGACGCATAATTTGTTGTTAAAACCCCTTGACGACACTTTCACTTGACCTCCACTAATTTCATAATATGTTCATTCCGCTGTCGTTAGTTGGAACTGGAAGGCGTGACATAATGACTTCAATCACCGATACACTATAATTCTAGCAACGAATGACAAAATAGGTTATAGGCGTAGGACAGTGTTATAAAATACGGCCGATGTTGTAGTTGAATTTTCTATATACTCCCTCCGTTTCAATTTAATTGATCTTTTAGAAAAAAAAATGGAAGAATTAAGGATTCAATTTTTTTCCAAATGTACCCCCATGTAATAAGATTTGATGAAATCTAGGTTGAAAAGTAAAAGATAATATAGATTGACACAGAGGCAAAATTAAGAGAAATGGTGAAAAATAGCTAAAAGATCAATTAATACGAAAAAACGTTGAGAAGCTAGAAAATCAATTAAAAAAAAACAGAGGAACTAGTTTATAATTAATATTGTTAAGTTTCAAATGTCATATTGAAATTGTATAAACTAGTATTACTCCCGTATGATGCATAGAAGTATGTTAACATTATAGTATATTTTAACAAAATTAAATACTATATGACGTTATTTTTTAAAATGTTAACCTTGTACACTCGATAAAATAAATAATTCAAAATCTAGAATTATCATATAGTAAAATTTTAAATAGCGTAGATATTTGTTTCTCCCATGAAATTTATGAATTGAATATACACTTATTATTTAGTAAAAAAATTATTATTACAAAATAAAATTAAAATAAATATTAAATATGACAACTAAAATACATATATTAAAAAATAAATTTAACCCAAATGTTACTGTAAGCAGTTTGTATCCTTCTTAACCTATGCGAATAACCACAAATAATCTCATTAATTACATATGTTAAAATAAACATAAATATAATAACATGTCAACTCATTAAAATAATAATTATAACATAACAAAAAATTAAATTGAATAATTTATGAGAAAATTATATTTTCTTTTAAATAAAATCTTATTTGTTATTGTTAAAAATAGTCAATTGATTCATTTTTTATTATTTAATTTTCATTATAAATAGTCTAATCCATAATTAAAAAACAAAACTTACTTCAACGTAAAGTAGGTGAAAAAATTATTAAGTTCATAGACTATATGTAAAAATAGATTAGAAACAAAAAACTTGTTATTTTAAAAAAAAAAAAAAAAAAATTGTTGAGAAAGAAACAAACTGATAGAATGGTGATAGTACAACAACAACTCTTTAGGGACAAATACATGAATAATACACTTGAAAATGCCCAACTTGCAATTGGAGGGGAAAATAATTTTCTTTATTACATATTTGGCTCAATTTTATTTAATTAGACAAAAATAAATATGTATATAAGTATATAGATTGATTTACCGAATAAAACCAGAATAGAAAGAAACATACAATAAATAAATAAATAAAGAAAAGTATATATAAAAAATAGATTTTTTTTAATAAAAATATTTAACTAATTCTTACAGTCTAAATTTGATACCAATAAACATGCACAAAACGTACTGAGATATAACCAAATAACCAATCAATATAAAATTGTCTTTATTTTATTAAATATCACCCTTTTATATATATGGTATGTATGTTAAATGAAAGATCATGAAAATATAATTAATTTTATATATAATATGTTAAAATTGGTTACGATACAAAATACTATTTATATTTAAAATTTGAAAAAAGTACTTCTTTAGAAAGAAGGGAAAAAAAATAAATCAAAAGCTCGCATTTGTACAAATAATTGTAAATAACATAATGATTGGGATTTGCAATTAACAATCTTAACTTTCTTATAATTTTTATATATGTGTAGATTTTATAATATGTCTACATAAACTTTCAAGTTCTAACTATAAATATTTACTTGTTTCTTTCTAAAATTAGATTCTCATTTGCAACTTATAATATTTTACTTGATGATATCAAATATACCAAAAATATTTCTAAATAAATCCTAACATTAACAAAATAAAATTCAAAAGTTATTCATAATTAAAATAACAATTTAAAGTGTGTGAATTCTAAAAAATACTTGAATATGTTTATATTTTATTTGGTATTGTAATTTATTCAAATAAATTTTATATTTATAATACAAATATTATATCTATCTAAATATAAAATTGATTAGTGAAAAAACTATTGCTTAGGTTGCAAAAAGTTAAAAAAAAAAAAAGAAGAAGTTGAATTTAGTTAGTGCGACAAAGTATTTTATAGATTAAAAAGTGTAAAAAAAATATAGTTGAAGTTAGTCACGTAAAAAAATAAAAAAAATCAACTAAAAAAAGATTGAAAGATGTAACAAATGTCATAATTTAGGTTGCAAAGGGCATCTTACTTCACAAAATAATTTTAACAAAAGAAATATTATGAATAATAATTATGTTATAAATATGCATTTTCTCTAAGTACCCATATTTTCGTGACTAATCAAACAAACATTGTTATTATAAAAAATATACTCTTTTCGTTTCTTTTTATTTGATATTTTAGCTTCTTAATAATTTTTCGAATTAATTGATCTTTTAGCTATTTTTTACAATTTCTCTCAGTTTTGTCATCTGTCAATTCTAAAATATTTCTTACTTTTCAACCTAGATTTGAGATACATGTGAGAAAGAAAGGAGATTACCGGGATATATTTGAAAAAAAATAAAATGAATTCTTAATTCTTCCACTTTTTTCTAAAAAAAATCAATTAAAAGGAAACGAAGGGAGTATATTAGTAGATGTACGTAATTATTTAATACATTATTTGTAAAATATTATTTTTTTCTTTAACTTAATAAAATGAGAGTTTCATTATTTAAACAATGATTTTTATCTCAGGCGTAATTTAGGTAAAGAAAATATATGAATGTCATATAAAATAAATAAATTTCTTGTAGTTTAAAAGAACTAAAATATCCAGAATCTAACCAAAATAATTAACCAATAAATAATTTATTTTTAAATCTAATATATGTGATATAAATGTCAAATTGAAGATCGTGAAAAGTTGAACAATTTGATATATTATGTATAAAAAAATATTTTTTAAAAAAAAGTTATTTGCATTTTACAAAATAAAAAAAAATTACTTACCAAAATTGACAAAATCTTACTAAATTAATGTTAAACTTTTAGGCGGGAAAAGTAAATTGGCATAAAAGCCCTCCACTCTACTTTTATATATATATAATAGATATCGTGAATTTTTTAATAATTAATCCTTGATTTTACTACCAAATTGTTTGGTAATCACTTTCATGTTGCATATTAAATATGAAATGTCAAGAAGTGAAGATTTTGACATTATCCGATCAATTATTCAGCCCCCGAGATCTCAGATTATCCAGAGCGAGATTTCGAATTAAAATTAAAAAAAAAAAAAACAAATATTTAATACTCCCTGCGTTCCATATTAATTGACATTTTATGATGTTCTTCTCTTTTACTATTAGTTGACGTTTTACATATTTTTCACCAATTCTACCAGTTTTCACCCTGTACTCAATCCTAAAAAATCTCCATTTTTCAATCTATCATAGATATTTTTATTTGGTTAAATCTTTATCCTATAAATTAGGTGAGGGTATATCTGTCAAAAAATTCCATTCTTAATTCTTCCTTTTCATCCTAAAAAATCAATTAATATGGAACGGAGAGAGTATAATATGTTCTACGTGTCACTATTTGCTTTGGATTGAATTTTATGTGTCTATAATTACAGAATTTCTAAGGGTGTGTTTACTTATCACTTGACTCAATTCATTGTTGATTGAGCTAACCGAGCTGTGGTTTCTCTGGAGTTGCTGGCAATATATCTATACACATCACATCACATTTTTCTCACCTTTTACACTAAAAACAAATATCAATTCAATCTCCAACCAACAAAATCAAATACCCATTAATTTAACTCAATCTTCTCTTTCCACTTTATTTTCCCCAGCCTATAGTACTCCAACTCTCTCCAGCCAGGGGCAGAGGGAGGCTTGACCTCTCTTGGGCTTCAACCCAACCCTCTCCCTCTAATGGTCCACTAGTATTAGTACTCCTAATTAATATTAAGTCCACCTCCAAAATAAAATTAAGTCACCCCCATTAAAAATAAGTCCACTTCTCTTTAAAATAAGGTTAATTACATAAAAAATCACGACCTTTGATTCAATTTTCAATTGCATCATAACTTAAACTTTATCAGGATTGGTCATCGGCTATATATTTTTTTTTTCAATTTCAATGTTGAATATATTCTTTGACATCTTATTGTGTCGCCATCACTATCGTTAAATGAGCTTAGACAAGACCTTTATTTACCTTCGACCAATTTCTCAATCTATCATTTCACTGTCGTTAATCGGTGATTGAGTTATTATGTCACGTCTTTCACTCACAATTAACGACAATGAAAATGATAGATTGTAAAATTGGTTGATGGTAAATGAAGGCCTTGTCAAGGTACATTTAACAATGGTGATGATGACACAATTATATAGTGAAAAATATAGTCGATGTTGTAAATGAAAAAAAAATATAGTTGACAAACATTGTTAAGTTTTAAAAATCATTTTCTAATTGAAAATTTGACCAAATGTCATAATTTTCTTGTAATTAACCCTTAGAAATAAATTCACCTCACTATGATTCATCTTGTTTTAACTCTGTATGTTTCTACTGCAATAATTGAACGGACATTTTCAGCAATGAAGCATGTAAAAGATGACACTTCGAAACAAAATGAGAAATGATTTCATGGCAGATTGTTTAATGCTCTATATTGAAAATGATTTTGTGAACAAAATATATATAGATTGAATTATAGATGTGTTCTATAGTTTAAAGACTTGTTGGATGCAACTTATTTGAACAATAAGAAAAATACGTCTGTATAAATTTTTAAATCAAACATTTATTATATTTCATCCCACCTCAGTATTAATTTCTAAATTCGTCCCTGCTTCCAGCCATAAGTAAATACAGCAAAGTGATGAATCTCGTTCCATTCCGGCGAACGGTCGGATATCTCGTACCGGTAGTGAAAACGTAACAACAAGCCATCAAATTCCATCTCGCCCAAAATTCCGTTCATTTCGGGAAACTCCGATCGAAATTGGCCGAAATGGCCATTTCGACCGAACATGCAAGATCCGGAATGCCCTATTTTAATTCTATTTTCTTAGTCTATTTTTATTATTAGATTCCTCAAACAAAAATGCAAACCCATTTCTATTTTTCAAACTTCAAATTTCTGAACTCTAGATCTAAATATTTCCAACTTTGAATCTGGTAGGTATGGCCCAGTATCCTAAAGTTACAACACCAATACCCGGCCCAAGTTGTCTAGGGTTGCAGGCCCAGTAATTGGCCCAAATACAGATTTGATAATTAAGTTGCGGTAGCAGCGCAAGGGGGATTGAAAGATTTCGCCCACGATCTTCTCTCAATCACAAAGGCAGGTTTTACGGCCTTAATTATAGGAATATAGTTAGGGTTGTGATTTGTATGATATAAATAGTAGAATTAGAGAGAGGAGAGGGGTTGGAACTTTGATCAGAGAAAAACCACTTGTAAACTAAACGAAAAAGAAGAGAAGAAAAAGATCCCGGTAGGGACATTATTTTCTTGTGGACGTAGATCTCCGGATCGAACCACGTATACCTTGTGTCTTATTATCTGGTTACCTTTCAATTTGTTATTTTTGGTTGGTACTCTTTCGATAACGGATTGCGCTTTATCAATTGGCGCCGTCTGTGGGAGAGACGACTGGATTTTAATATTGATACTGCACTTGTTATACCATGGTAACCACTCGCTTAACTCAATCTCGCTAAGGTGATCAAATCAATCAAGATCCACCCGTGGATCAAACTTTGCCGCCGAGGCAATCGCTGATGCGGGATACATCTCATCATCAGGGCAACCAAGGCCCGGCTGTGAATCCGGACGACCAATTCTTACCTCTACCTCCACAAGATATACAAAATCCTAATCCTGCTGCTACACAACCACAGGTTAATATTCAGATGACTCCGGAACTACTCCAGGCTTTCCTACAAGAACATGCTCATGTTCTCCAAGACTGGGCAGCCAATCGCCTAAACCCTGATGGACCTGCTGGACACACTACCAACCCCGTAGCGCATCCACCTCGTCGGAACCCGCCCAACCAACAAGATCCAGTGCACCATGGGCGTCAGGACCGACGACGAGAACGACCCGGTTCTCCTGAGGACCATGGGAGTTCTAATGGGTCAAGACAGCGCAATGACGAACTTGCCGACGCTGATCGTCGCCGTCCACTTAACGCGACTAAGAAAGCTCGTTATGCCAATCCCCATACTCTAGATCTTCAGGAGTATGAGCGAGTACAACGCAATGTTGAACTAGATAGAATTCTAGGCCTTGACGCCAATGGAGACATTATCACCCCATTCTCCCAAGAAATTCTGGCTACGCCCCTTCCCGAAGGGTTCAAGAGACCTGCCATACCACCTTATGACGGTACTGGAGATCCGGCCAATTTTCTTGGAGCTTTTAGGCACAACATGCTCAGTCGAGATCATACCGCATCTCTCCACTATTGTAAGATTTTCCCCGAGTATCTTCAGGATGAGGCTCGAGTTTGGTTTGACTCTCTCCCCCGTAATAGTATATCCTCTTTTAGAGAACTTGCTGAACACTTTTGGGCACGTTTCAAAGCACGTGCAAAGCCCATGTCCATTTTGGCCGATCTGATGAATGTGGAACAAAAAGAAGGAGAAACCATCTTTCAGTTCCTGGAACGTTTTACGACTGAAAGTTTGAAGGTAGGCAATCAGCCAGATAGCATCATTGTCATAGCCTTCATGAACGGATTACGAGCCGGACCACTGTACACCGAGCTAGTCCGTAATACTCCTGTTACTACCCGAGCTCTCTATCATGTGGTTGGGCGGTTCGCTAAGGCAGATGAGCAAACCCGACGTAAGAGGGAAAAATCTATTGCTAAGAGACAATCAGATAAAGGACAATCCGGGTCTAATGCTCGTACCAGCGCCTTCAACCGACTGGGCAGAGGGCGACCCAACACCGCCACGATCTACCTCAACTAACACCTTTGAATCGGTCCCGAACCGAAATACATGCCATCCACAAGGCTGATCTAAAATCTTATCCTCGCATGACTGCACCGGCTGACAAACGAAACCGCACCAAGTGGTGTGAATACCACTATGACCACGGGCACGATACTGAAGAATACCGAGAACTCAGCAAAGAAATCGAAGAGTGCATAAAGCAGGGATATTTTCGCCAGTATATTGCTCAATCAGACAATAGACAACAGCACCGAAGTGGAAACCAACAACAGAGTCGAGCTGGCTATAATAATCGTAGCTTCCAACAAGGTCGGTCACAATGGCCGAATAATCGATCCGGGAATAGCCACTACCCAAAACAAGATCAGGGAAGTAGACACAGTACTCAACAGCAACAACCTCGCTTATTACCAGCTCCCCCTCCTCAAGAAGAAGGGACTAAACCCTCAGCTCGTGTTGTTAATAGCGTTATTCATATGATCTATGGTACGCAGCCAGCGGGAGTATCCTGCAAAGCTCTTATTGCAGAAGCTCGCAGACCTCCTCCCGAGGAACCCCGTCACAAGCGTTTCCACAATACTGAAACAGTAAGTTTTATCGAGGACGACCCTGTACCCGAGCGCACACCCCACACTGATGCTATAATCATTGATATGACCGTGGTAAATATTATAATCAAACGGGTGTACGTTGATAATGGTGCGGCCGTGAGTGTTATCTTCTCAGATTGTTTCCAAAAAATGGGCATATCTCGGGATCTGCTTCGGCCTGCTCCAGGACCTCTGCAGACATTTACACAGGGGGAAGTTCGCGCAGAAGGGATTATTAATCTACCAGCCTCGGTAGGTACTCATCCTGCCATCAAAACAGTTTTTGTTGATTTTTACGTGGTGTCATCTACATCTCCGTATAATATGATTCTTGGACGAGACTGGCTTACTCCTGCCCAAGCCATATGTTCCACGTTTCATCTGACGATGAAGTGCCCCTCACCCTACGGAACAATAGCCATCCGTGGCGATCAGAAGATGGCTAAGCAGTGTATGCTTGTTGCACTCAAACCGCGAACTACACAGACGGTTCAACCCCAGTTTCAATTAGATACCCCCGGACTTGCATCAATCCCGATTCAACCCCTTGGCGATGAGGTAGTAGAAGTCCCTCTCGATCCAAACATACCCGAGCGAACTGTTAAGGTCGGTGCTATACATTTACCTTTACTTCACAGCGCCATTGTTCAGATACTGCGAGAATATTCCGAGGTCTTTGCCTGGTCACCCTTGGACATGCCCGGTGTCTCACCGGACTTGATTACCCACAAATTGAACACTGACCCAACAGTCAAACCGGTACAGCAGAAGCGCAGACAATTTGCTGCCGACAGAAAAGTTGTTATTCGCACAGAGGTTGAAGCATTGGTGAAGGCAGATATCCTTTTCGAAGTCCATTATCCGACCTGGTTGGCGAATCCTGTTTTAGTTCAGAAGGTTGATAATACGTGGAGAATGTGTGTGGATTTTACTGATCTGAATAAATACTGCCCGAAGGACTGCTATCCACTACCTTCTATCGATCAAAAGGCCGAAGCTATTACCGGACATCCCGCACTCTGTTTCTTGGACCTATATAAGGGATACCACCAAATTCACATGGATAGGAAGGATGCTATCAAGACAGCATTTATAACGGACTTCGGCATCTTTGCGTACAAAAAGATGCCCTTCGGGCTTAAGAATGCCGGAGCCACTTATCAACGGTTGATGGACCATGTCTTTCAGGACCAAGTTGGTCGAAATGTAGAGGTCTATGTCGATGACCTAGTCATCAAAAGTCGAACTTTCGATGCATGTGTTCGGGACATTGCTGAAACATTGGATATACTTCGACGCCATAATCTCCGCTTAAATCCAGCAAAATGCACCTTCGGGGTCGGTTCAGGAAAATTTTTAGGATACATGGTCTCCCCTCAGGGACTACAAGCTAATCCCTCCAAAATTCGGGATATACTCAACCTCAAGACACCCCAGAAAGAAAAAGATGTTCAGCGCCTTACCGGACGATTGGCTGCATTAAACAGGTTCCTATCTAAAGCGGCTGAACGACAACTTCCTTTCTTTAAGATTTTAAGGCAGGCTAAGAAATTTGAGTGGACTCCCCAATGTGAAGAGGCTTTGACAGCCTTAAAACAGCACATCAGCCAACTTCCCATTATTTCCGCCCCGATCGCTGGAGAACCCCTATACATATATCTGTCCACCTCTGATGAAGCCATCAGTGCAGCTCTTGTCCGCGACGACCACGGGACCCAGAAGGTTGTGTATTTTGCTAGCCGGGCCTTGCAAGGAGCAGAAACCCGATACTCAGTCATCGAAAAGACCATATTGGCACTAGTTATGGCGGCCCGCCGCCTCCGTCCCTATTTTCAAGTACATGTTATAAACGTCCTCACAAACCAACCAATCCATCAAATCCTGAGTAAGCCAGACCACTCTGGTCGACTCGTTAAATGGGCAATAGAGCTGGGAGAGCATGACATTCAATTTCTTCCCCGTCGCGCTATTAAGGGCCAAGCCCCGGCTGATTTTCTAGCCGAAGCTACCTTTGAGGGTCCGGACACCAACTCGCGTCCTGAAAACATTTCCCCTACTGACCTCAGTATCGAAACCAAACGATGGCATATCCATGTAGATGGTGCATCCGCTACCCGGGGAAGTGGTGTCGGGGTCATCATCAATGGGCCCGACAACGTCGAAGTCAAGTATGTTTTGCGCTTTAACTTCAAAGTCACGAATAATGAAGCTGAATATGAGGCGATTCTTGCGGGTCTTCGCCTTGCAAAGACTTTAGGAGCTTTACACATTCGAGTGTATACTGACTCCGAGGTGGTTTCTAGTCAAATCAATGGCTCATATACAACAAAGGAGGAAACCATGAAACGGTACTTGGCTTTAGCTAAAAGTCTCCTGCACACATTTGCCTCTGCCGACATTCACAAGATTCCTCGAGAAGAGAACACAAAAGCTGACACTCTCAGCAAACTGGCCTCCGCGGTCCCCTCGAGCATACCTTCCGATGTACTTGTAGAAGAGGTGTCTCATCAGTCAATCTATGAACAGTCTGTCTTGGTAATCACTGACTCCAAAACTACTTGGATGACACCCATTGTCCAATACCTACAGGACAGCACCCTACCCGATGACAAGTTACAAGCTCGCCAGGTAATCTTGAAAGCACCAAAATACACTTTACATGACGGGGTCTTGTATAGACAATCTTACCTCCAGCCCAGTCTTCGGTGTCTCGACCCGGTTTAGGGTAATTACATCCTCAAGGAATTACACGAAGGCTCATGCGCAAACCATATTGGTTCCCGGACTCTCCCTAAAAAGGCACTCCGGTGGGGGTATTATTGGCCTACTCTTTTTAATGATGCACATGACCTAGTGGCAAAATGCGAAAATTGTCAGCGGCACTCACGGATTAAACACTTACCTCAAACAGAGCTGACAGGCATACAGAGTGCATGACCTTTTATTCAATGGGGCATAGACATCGTGGGTCCTTTCCCTTTAGCTCCAGGTGGTTTTAAATTCTTAGTGGTCGTTGTGGACTACTTTACCAAGTGGGTTGAGGCCGAACCACTCACTACCATCACTGGAAGGAAAATCCTTAATTTTGTTTGGAATAACATTGTTTACCGATTCGGTATCCCTAGCACCATCGTTTCTGACAATGGGAAACAGTTCGCGAATGACCCTTTCCGCTCTTGGTGCGAGGAGTTACACATTAAACAGGCATTCACTTCGGTGGCTCATCCCCAGGCTAATGGCCAGATCGAGGTGACAAACCGAACACTTGTTGAAGGCATCAAAAAACGCCTAGGCGAATCTAAAGGACTTTGGGCTGATGTCCTCCCTCAGGTATTATGGGCTTATCGCACTACGCCACATTCTACTACAGGCGAAACTCCTTTTAGCCTAACCTATGGCTCCGAAGTAGGGATGCAAACGAACCGAATCGAAGCGAATATTAAGAGATTCGATTCGAATTCGTGAAATTTGGCTTCGATTCGAATTCGATTCGATTCGTTGATCGAATTTTAAATCTGATTCGAATTCGATTCGAATTTCTTTTCCGAATATATTCGATTCGATTCGTGATTCGTAAATTTAAAATTTTCAACAAAAAAAATATTGTTATTTAGAAAATATTCGATTCGAATTCGATTCGAAATCAAATTTGTCTAGATTCGAATATTAGAAACCATATGTACTAAGGGAATTTGTATATATTTACTATTAAATATATTTTAATTTATTATAATTATATTTTATATATATATATATATATATATATATATATATATATATATCGAATCGAATCGAATCATCGAATTTGACGAATCGAATACATATATATTCGAATTCGATTCGAAATGTAAACGAATAAAAAATATGATTTGAATTCGAATTCGAATTCGAATTTTACCGAATCGAATCATCCTAAACGAATTCGAATCACGAATCGAATCAGTATAATTTGATTTGACTTGCATCCCTACTCCGAAGCCGTCATCCCAGCAGAAATCGGAGTAGCCAGTCCTAGGGTGTTGACTTTCAACCCGGAACAGAACGAGGACGCTCTCCGTACCAAACTTGACGAAGTAGAATATCGCCGGGAACAAGCCCTTATTCGACAAGCCAAATATAAACAGCAAACATCGAAGTACTACAATGCTCGAGTTCGGTGCACACAGTTTAAGGTCGGTGATCTTGTGCTCCGGCGCAATTCTGCCAGTAAGGCCAATCCTGAAGGCAAGCTCCATGCAGCATGGGAAGGACCCTATCGTGTGGTTACTGTCCATCCCCTCGGGAGTTATCAGCTTGCACGCGTCGATGGCACCCCAGTGCCTCGGACTTGGCATGTGACTAACCTTCGAAAGTTTTTTCTCTAAACATTGTTAGTTTTACTTCTGCTTTCTATCTCTTGCATAATTTGTTTTTATTCTGACATGGTTCTGACAAGTTTTGCTCAGTAAACAATACTATTCTCGTCTATCTATTGTTTGTTTATGATACCGTGGGAACGCCCCGATATCTTTATATTACATGTTTCCGAACATTTGTTTTCGATCCGTCGGGTATATAAAACATGTCTCCGGACTCCATTACTCACTTCCTTGACTCAGTCAAGTTACATGATCAAACCTCAGGGTTTTGTTCAAATTCCATCCCACTCGATCAAAGAGTACAAGGTGTTATTAATCTGTCTCCGGACTTCAGCTTGTTTCCTTTACACGTCCTTGGTAATATGTTTAAGTGTTTTTATTTTCAAACATAATAAGATAATAGTAAAAAAAAAAAAAAAAACAAAAAACAAACAACGTTTTTTTTTTTTTTCAACTCCGTAATATGTATATATTCCGTATGGCTGTTACAACAGACTAATTATTTTGTCACTACATTATTTTGATTGGTTTCTGGCTTCCCTATTCCCTACTGACGTTGTTCGGAGTCCTCTCCGAACCAAAACGCAAAACCTCGTCGCCTTGTCTCTGATCGACTACTTCTAGTCCTTCGGGAAGTCTCTTGCGCGTTCCGACGTCGCTCTACTTTGCCTCGGTCAAGGACCCCGGTCCCATGCCTATAACCTGTCCCTTGAGGACCCCGGTCTGTTGCAGGATGTCCGGACCTTCTACTTGGGCCCGACATATTGATCCATTCCGCATGGCCCCATTCTAGTGGTGCCAAGGGATCCATCTCCTCGGGGGTTTGAGTTATGTATTCCTCGGTCTTATGATGAGGGGGGCTCTGGTGTTTTCCGAAACACTGGGTTTGCTCTCCGTCTCCTCCCTGGAGTGTTTGCCCATTCTACAGCATCCCACTCTTCAACAGGCATCTCATCAATTTCCTTTGCCAAGGCTATAACTGTTGATCCACTGGCCTCCGGCTCAACCACACGTGTTTCTCTCGGTTCTTGGTGGAAACCCGACATCACCTCGGGCATGTTCTTGGCTTTCCCTGCACCCACGGTGTGGTCCTCAGACAACATCTTCTCTCGAGTACCAGCCTTTGTTTTCTTGCCCCGATGCTTCCCCCCGTGGTTGTGTTCATGTTCCTCCTGATCTGCAATGTTTAAAGCTTCGTTCCGGGCCTCTACTTTCTTTTGCAGCTCTACCAGAAATCCTAACACCAATCGGTTCCTTATGACTTCAGGATTATTGGCATCACCTTGCTTGCTCCGCTGCTGGACGTCTTCCCGGACTTCTGCTCTCCGAGCACGAATCTCTTGGATTGATAGTCTCCCGCCATCAATAAGCAAGTGTTCACACTCTTGTTGGTTTATGCGGAGTTGCTCCAACTCCATATCTTTCAACACGCACTCTGCTTTATACTGCCGCATTTGTTGTGCAGTTTCTGTCCACGAGCTTTCTGCTTCTGCGCACCTCTTTTCTACTGATACTAACTTCTTCGATAACCGCGGGACTTCTTGCAACATCCAGATATCCCGGTCTTTCTGTAACCAGGCTATTGATGATTGAAGCTGCTTTATTACCTCATATGGGTTTTCAATGTTTTCCTGGCAAAGGAGACACCTCGGTATTTAGACCGTACAGATACATGTACATTGTTACGAATAAGAAATACTGCGACATTTGATATCCATAAAACTGATTCAACATTGTTTATTTCTCTGGAAATACAAAGTTGTTCATTACAGAGCAAAAAAGTACCACGGAATTCTTTTTTACAGATCATCTACTCTACATTCTGCTCATGAGTCGGAAGGTCACTGACCTCTCTAGGGGTAGAGGTGGTCCTTCTTACACCCGAGAGCTCTGCAACGACCCCGGCTACCTCTATTGCCTTGCCAGAGCCTTCAACCACGTCGGTAGGCATTACGGCTCCTTTACGGGGAATGGGAGCTCGGCTCCTTAACTCCCGCACATAAAAACCGTTACGAAAATCCAAGAAGTCTTTATCCTGGTCTTCATTACACCGTTTGATAACTTCGGGAGTTAAGAGAGTGTTCTTCTTAGCTAAGGCCTCGATCAGTGGCCACCTCGGAGCTTTCGTCAACGCCTCGAAATATGCCCCGTCTTCATTCCCCACTGCATCATAGTTATACCCGAAGTCTTTGTCATAAACATTGACCTCTGGGTATTTATCATATATGGCCTCCAACAGCTCGCTTTTTGTAGCTGTGTCACCTACAGCCACGAATGTGCTTAGGAACTTCAAGAAGGTCTCTGTTTGCATCAATTTTTCGGCGAAGGCTTCTAACACAGCTCCCTGGCCCACGACCGCCTTGTTCAGCTCTTCCCGCGCCGCAGTTAAGTCACCCCGGATCACGGCAACCTCAACAGCCTGTTCGCGTAGTCTCGCTGTCTCTCTCTCAGCAAGTACTGCCCTGTCTCGGGCCACTCTGGCACTCTTCTGGGCCTCCGCGAATCCGGCCCGTAATTTGGTGACCTCGGCCTCCAATTCGGCTATTCTGTCTCGGGAAGATTCTTTCTCCAACCTTCCCACCAGCCCGCGGATTGGCTCCAGCAGTTGTTCTAGCTCGGCCCCGGCCGCAGTTATTTCCGTCCTTTGTTCCTGCATTATCTCACTATCATGATGGGCTTGCGCGATACGTAATAGCACACTATTCACGAAGATACCTCGTGAGTCGGGGTCATGTGCGCCTTTTTGGGAGGCGGTGGTGTTGTTGGAGAGGTGATCCTCCTCTTGGCGCTCGGAGTCAACCCCGAGAGTGGAATGTTGTCCTCGTGGTCATCTCCGTGACCACTCCCCCGCTGTCGTTTTCTGTAGCTCCGGGGTCTTAGATCTATCATCTCGCCCACCGGAGCTGGCTTCTGTACCCTTCTTCGCGGCACTCTTGAACTTACCCACTGCACACGACATGTCATATGTTCAGAGAATTTACAATTTTATCTTACACAATTTGTACAGAAATAAAAGCCCTACCCTCTAATTCTACCCCGGCTCTCGACCTCTCTCTCTCAGCTACGCTTGGCGTCTTGTCAGAGTCAGTCTCGGTTGGGGTATCTTTCTCTTGGGAATCCGAAGTCCCAGCAGCCCATCTAGAATAATAGGGGCTCAACCCAGCTCCGTCCAGGACTTCTTCTGAGAATTTGGACCCCAGAACACCGGCTTTTTTCAATATATCCACACCTCTAGGTTCCCCTGCCGGGGCACTATCTACTACCTCTAACATTTGCCACTTCGGCAGAACTGTCGCCTACCTAACATAAATAAATTTGCTTCTCCATCCTTCAATCTTGCTCGGATTCTTTACTTTGAATTTCTTGCCTGGTCTAGGGCTAAGGTAATATCAACCTTTATTTCTCCCCATCGTTTTCAGCTGAAAGAAATGCCTAAATAGACTAACACTAGGCACTAATCCCCCCTTACTACACTCCACTAAAAATTCTACCACCTGCCTTATGGCATTGGGCCCTAACTGCCCCGAAGCTAGTCCATAATACTCCAACAACTTTACTAAAAAGTCCCACAAAGGAAACCTCAATCCTACAGCCAGTTGATCTATGTATACGGATATGAATCCTTTGGGAGGGCAACAGGCTTTATCCTTATCTTCGGGAATAATAAATTCCAGGTCAAAGGGTAAGTAAAAATTTGGAATCCATCGCCTAATTTGAGTCTCGGTTACAGTGGGTCTTACCCCTGCCACTTCGAACCCTTCTACTTCCTCCTCACAGTGGGGAAAACTTACTGCCTCCACTCTGATTTCACTAAGATCACCCCGGTGAATTTGCCTACTTTCGCTATTCAAGGGGAATATGACCCGTATAGGAGGTGCTCAAAAAGGCTCCCCCTCTTTGCCTACCTCCTCCACCCTAGATGAAGACGAAGATGAGATAGACATACTTACTTGTTTTCTTTGGTTGGTTGATGTGGTGTTTTATCTTCACAGTTGGCACAATGGTGGATTTCTCTGATGCGTGATTCAGTTAACTACAAGAGAAGAAGGTGAAGGGTTTCGATTTCCCTCCTTTTCTTATACATTCAGCAACGGTGCAGATTCGATGGTTTAAAATCAACGATCCTGATCTTCACGTGCCATACACGCGCCTCGAAACCCACAATATGCGCCGTTTCACACGCGCTTACTCGAATACTGTGTACATCTGTCAGTCACGCGCCTCAGTTTTGTTCACCACTCGTGTTGAAGAAGCTTCTCAACTTCGGGTGAGGGACCTCGGGGTTTACCTTTTCTCAACTCCGGTTGAGGGACCTCGGGGTTTACTTTTCTCGACTCCGGTTGCGGGACCTCGGGTTTGTCATTTCTCCTCAATTCCAGCTCAGGGAAACTGGTGTTTTTGCCTTCTCTCTAATTCCAATCCCATGACTCCGGGAATCAGATCTTCTATTTCACATCACTTCTGGTCTACTTTATCTACTTTACAAGCCGAATCCTTCTGCTCCGGCTTCTTTGGGGGAGGGGCATCTGGTAGGTATGGCCCAGTATCCTAAAGTTACAACACCAATACCCGGCCCAAGTTGTCTAGGGCTGCAGGTAGGGGTGGCAAACAGGTCGGGTTGCAGGTTCGCGGGTCGGGTTGAGACCTGCTTATTACAAAAAATTTACCAACCCGAACCCGACCTGTTTTCATATTCGGGTCGAGACCTGCAACCCGAACTCGACCTGTTCGGGTTGCGGGTCAACCCGTCAACCTGTTTTTCAACCTTTTTTTTTTTTCTTTTTTTTTTTAAAATCATTTCTAATTTTCTACTTCTCTCACAATAACAATATTCTAAAATAACAACATTCTCACACAATAACAATACAACACAAAATTATCATATTAAAACTCTAAAAGCCAAAATTACGCAGTTTCCAAAATATTCTAAAAACTCTCACTATCTCACTCTCCCATTGTCCCACTCTTATTTTTTAAGATTCTGTTGAACATATCTAATATCTTGTTAATTGGATAATTCATCTTTATAAGTTCATCCAGTGAATTTCTTTTACTAGTAAAATTTATCATACTCTTACAAATACCAAATGTAATTGTTGCATGCTCTTTTCTAAGCATATTTTGTTTACTGATCAATGTTTTATACTCGCATCTCTTATATAAAAAATAACATTAGTTGTAGAAGAATATATAGACCATTATGCTTAGATTTGTAAGAATTTGTTATCTAAGAGCTATAAGAAAAACAGAATGAAAGAACACTTTATGACAAAACAATATTGATTTCTGTAGGTTCTAGACGATACATTCACATGATTATTAGTTACCACAACAAATATTCAGCAATGTGATTAATATGTTTTATAGGGTTTATGCATTTATTATGATTATTTATTAAATATGTTGTTTAATTTTAATTTCTTTTTAATTTGCCCTTTTTAAAAACGGGTTGCGGGTCAACCCACGGGTTGACCCGACCCGACCCACATTTTTTTTCGGGTCAGACGGGTTCGACCTGTTTCTTATTCGTTCGGGTTCGGGTTGACCCTAACCCTCAAAATACAGGTTCGATCGTGTCGGGTTGTTCGAGTCATGTCGGAAATTGCCACCCCTAGCTGCAGGCCCAGTAATTGGCCCAAATACAGATTTGGTAATTAAGTTGCGGTAGCAGCGCAAGGGGGATTGGAAGATTTCGCCCACGATCTTCTCTCAATCACAAAGGCAGGTTTTACGGCCTTAATTGTAGGAATATAGTTAGGGTTGTGATTTGTATGATATAAATAGTAGAATTAGAGAGAGGAGAGGGGTTGGAACTTTGATCAGAGAAAAACCACTTGTAAACTAAACGAAAAAGAAGAGAAGAAAAAGATCCCGGTAGGGATATTATTTTCCCGTGGACGTAGATCTCCGGATCGAACCACGTATACCTTGTGTCTTATTATCTGGTTACCTTTCAATTTGTTATTTTTGGTTGGTACTCTTTTGATAACGGATTGCGCTTTATCAGAATCCTAGAATCATAAGGTTGTAATTCTGAAACTTAAAGGTCCATAATCATCATCTTCCCTAAAACTCTGAGATTCTATTTTGGGAGGTTGGAACAAATTTGAAATGATGTCCAGAACGGAATTCATAACTTTGAAACACAGCCTAAGACAAGAATATCATATAAAAACTGAAAACTCACCTGAATATAATTACTTCAAAACTGGAGGGCCAAGAAATAAAAATAAATATGGAAACGGTGACGTGTCAGAAGCTCATTGGAGGCTCACATAACGACACGGCATTTCTTGCAAGCTTCGAAAACGACCTTAAACGCGTCCGCACAACGCCTACCATTTAATCATGCTGTAATCTTACACGCCTAGGACCCACCATGAAACAAAGTGTGCTGCTCCTTTTCTATAAAACCAGTGAACACCATAACACCATTTCAGTTATCCACAACATCTTACCTTCTTTAATAATTGCCTCTCATTTCTCATCTCTTATTAATCATCTAAAACAAATACTTCACCAAAACCGCAGGAATACATACGTTTCTGCATATTAATATTCTCGCCATTGCGATTTTTGTGGACGAACCACAACTGTTTTAACACAAATTCGCCTTCTTTAAATCCCGGGTTTCTTCTTCCTTGCAGAAAGATTTTCCCCTCGCACTTTTGCGTTCGTGATTTCCTATAATTGAAAAGAAAAAAAATCCAATATTCTGAAAAAAAGGGGTTCATTTATTCATCACCATGCAAGTCAAGAAGCTGGTTTCGTTGCCTTCTCGTACAGGGAGGCATTTGCAGCGCTATAATCAGGGGGTTCGTCAAGTTGTTGGGTACGTATTTGATTTTTCTCCTCAATTTCGGTATTGTGAAAAAATTAGGGAATTCTGTTGTTTAAGTTAAAGAATTGGTTTCATATTATGTTATATGAAATTTCTGGTTTGGGGTTTTTGTATGCTTCCAATCTGTTTGATGAATTTCCCAAATGGGATTTCTATCAGTTTTCGGCCAAAAAAAAAAAAGAGAGAGAAGAGGAAAAGGACATTTCCTGGAAATTCTTGTGCTTCTGTTTCATTTACTTTAAATATGATCCTATTTGTATTTACTTTTTAAATAATTATATGTTAAATCGTGCCTAACTTTTCCTCTCCTTTTGGATTGTGCAGATGTATACCATATAGAATCAGAAAATCCAACATATCTCCTTTACTCCTTGGGCCTTCACTTGATGATTTAGAGGTCCTTTTGATCAGCTCTCAAAAGAGTACAAGATTGATGTTCCCTAAGGTAAATCCTTGATGCACCTTATTATTACCATTTAAACTTCAAAGAATTAATTTGTACTATATCCAATATTCTTCCTTTATTTGACATTTTGTTCTATATCATCAGGGTGGATGGGAACTTGATGAGGATATCGAATTGGCAGCTTCTCGTGAAACCTTGGAGGAAGCAGGTGTGGTCGGCTTGCTCGGGGTTAGTCCCTTGTTATATGTCTCTGTAACTCTAGATTTAATCTTCTTTTATACCATTTTCTAAATCTGTTTTTCGTTTATTTACAGGAAAAATTAGGTGAATGGATTTTCAAGAGCAAGAGCCAAGAAAAGTATCATGAGGGATCTATGTTCCCTATGTTGGTCACTGAGGAATTAGATGTTTGGCCAGAGAAAAATGTCCGTCAACGAGTTTGGGTGCGTCCCAGTTCTTCACTCTCTCTGTATATTCCGAAAACATTTCAAGATTTATCCAATACTACATTGATCTATGGGAAAGAAAAACTGAAAACGAATATGAATGGTGAAATATGAATGAGACCATGTGCCTGAACTGAACTATGTAAATAATTAAAAACACTTTTTTCACGAACTCTGATATACAAGTGTTTGCATACTCTGAAAATGATTGTTAGGGACTCCGTATCAATTTTAAGCTGATTTACAGAAGCAGTAAAATGTCTGCTTTAAAATGATTAAAAGTGATTCTTTTTCTTTTTAAAAATTGATGGAAACGCGACTTCTAATACCCTAATGTTGATTTATTGGAAAACTAGAAGTACGTATGAGATAAAAGGCTATCTTTGTTTGTGTTTTTATTGTACTTTGTTATTTATGGAACTACTTCTGATGTGAGATTTTGTATATTTAACAGATGACGGTGAAAGATGCTAGGGAAGCATGTGCAGCTTCATGGATGAAAGAAGCATTGGATGAATTTGTTTGTCAATTCAGTTGTACACAAACAATGGTCATCGAAGAAGAACCCATAACTTCTTGCCTATTCGCGTTGTGCAGAAGCGAAGAGTTTATTGGAGTTCAAACAGCAGACGAAGATGTCGAATGCTATTTGATTAGCTGATAATTTACGCGCTCGACTTATTGGTGGATTAACAGCTCTCAAGCAAACTGCAACTGTTTGAAGATGAGGAGTTTAACAAAATAGAGAGGGACAGTGAAATGGTAGAGTGTACAAAATGCCTCAGATTTATTCTTTTATTCATGGAAGTCCAATGACCCTTCAAGCCGTTGTGGTTTCGAATTAATTTTATTTTCTTTTTAGTTTTGTGCTGAAAATGTTTTAGGGCCATCTTCAATCAACTATTGGAATAAGACATATACATGGTATCATGGATATAATCCTTGTATTGATAAATGTTGAATGTATGTACATGTTTTAAATCTGTTTGTTATATACCTAATGCATACTTGGATTGTCAGAAGATGTATATATTAAAATATGATAGTAGTTGTTTTCTAAAAAAGAAATTAACCTTTTCTATTTGTATAAGGAAAAGATTGCTTACATATATGTACATTATATGTGTTGAGATTATTTACATGTTACATAAGTGGTTCTTGACCCCACCCCCATCCCCTCTCGTGCTTTCATTTCTTTGTGGTTTCTATGGATAAGAATAAGTATTCTTCAAAAAAAAAAGCTTCAGACAACATGTGGTGTGTGCCCTAAAGAATTTGTATTGGAAAATGTTTTATTTCATATTCTAGTATTATCACTACAAAATAAATAAATAAAAATAAAAATTCTCCATGGACAGATTTTGTCCATTTAACACTTTCCTATAACGGTATCCTAAATATTATCATTCACTCGTTAGTACAGCAATAATACAACATACCAATTTTTTCTGAGGAACTTCTATGCTACCTCATGAGATAGTGCAATAATCCGTTTGATGTATGTCACATGATAAAAATTCAATGGTCATATTTTTTCTGATTTTAACTACTTTATCACATGTCTCACATTCAACGGAGTTACTACACTACCTCGTGGGATAACATACAATTTTCCTTTTTCAGATTATACTAATACAACCACTGTCAATCATCCAGAAATTGTTTTGACATTTATGTAAAGTTTTACAACAAACACAGTTGCTCTTATTCAAAACTCCCAACAAAATTTGTGCGAGTAAAATTATAATCCAGAAAGGAAAATGTAACCACCAATATTGAAAAAATGATTATGTTTGTAGGGTTTAGTCAATGAATTAATAATGCAGTGAGAGTCTTTCTTTGTAGCTTCATGATTCATGTAAATGGTCCAAGATTACAGTGCACTGCACTGCACTGCACATCAACATTGAAGAACTCATCCCCAAACCAGTGTGAACGCCCACGACTTTGTCCAAATTGTCTGGCTCTGTCTGTGCAGTAAACATTTGCAACACCGACTTAGCATACAATTTGCATTTTGATAGCAATATTAAAATACGTAATCAACAAATTCAAATTTGTTGAGCTTGTAAATTACTTGGCAGAACAACTTCCATGTGTCTTGTATTCATCCATATCCATAATCTCAAGTTCAAAACTATGGGACTCATTCTCTACATATATAATCATGAGGCTTCAATTTATTCTCACTAACAAATAGATTGCTTACCTTAAGCGGTTGGATTATTGCGAGGACTACCTATATAGAAGGGGTCACGCTTGTATATGTACACATGTCGTGAATTAATTGGATAATTATTTTGTTGATCATTACTCTCTTTTTCAATTTAAATTTAGATGATCGGTCTAACTGCAATTGTGGTGTTCCAATTATCCCTTATATCCAGTGACGGACCCAGAAACTTAATCAAGATATAATGTTTTCATATACATTATATTTTCTAACATATTTATATCTTTATTGCTTATACACAACAATACATCCATTTTTGTTCAAGTTAAACAATATAAATATTTATTTTATTTTATTAATTATACTAAAATCGACTAAACTAAACATATATAATAGCATATTATGACGAGGACCAATGAGACATTGATATATAATAACACATTATGATGGGATCAAGGGAGACCAACGCTACCCTTGACCCCAACGTAGGTCCATCACTGCTTACACGTGATGATATATTGGCAATTTATTTTTGAATTTTAAATATTGAATTAAAACTACGTATTATTAGGTATAGAATACTACAGTTAGGATAAAGAATTTGAACATCTTTAAAAGGATGTAATGAACCCCCCCCCGTCTCCACCAAAATTTATTATTATACAAGGTATTCTTAAGTACACTAGTACAGTCCGCATGTGATGTACGATTTGCGAATAATCAAATTGAAAGTTTCATTTTAGAGAAAATAATCCCATTTTAGGAAGGAAAAAAAAGACACAACAAGAAATTAGCAAAATAGCGACACATTTAGCTCCGAAAATATTATGTTGTTAATGTTGGAATATTAAATTGAATGATAAATGTTCACATGTAAGTTATTGGATTGATGAAGGACTCACATATGAGGGGGCGTACTGAAATATTAACTTGTCAATGATAAATGTACACATGTGAGTTGTCCCACATTGTTAAAATGCTAGAAGAGAAATGTCCTTATAAGCCCAGTGAGTCATTCCACCTATTACCAATTGGTTTTAGGATGGATGTTCACTAGGTGGCTAAGGCTCTTTCGGTAAATTGTCATGCTTGGAGGTTCTTCGGTCTGTCTCCTGGCGAACTAAGAAGCAATCAGTAGTCTCTCGCTCCTCTGCTGAAGCCGAATATCGAGCAATGGCGACCACTGTTGGTGAAATACTGTGGTTACATTGACTTCTTTGTGATTTGGAGGCAAACCAAATTGCACTACTATTTTGCGATAACCAAGTTGCTAGCCACATAGCTGTCAATCCTGTTTTTCATGAACGCACTAAACATGTCGAGATGGATTGTTACTTCTACGTGTAGGAATGTCAATTTTACCCGCGGGTAACCCTACCCGACAGGTAAACGGGTAATAGGATCGGGTATCGCCCGAACCCGATATTTTTGCCATCGGGTAGGGTAGGGTACGGGTTTAGCATATTACCCGTTTACCCTACCCGATTACCCTACCCGCCTACCCGATTACATACTTATGTATTATTTTACATGTTATATATTATATAATTATCATTATATTTAATATATTATGTTTATAATATATGATTTAATATATAAATTAACATATAATGTAACATTTACATATTATATATGTTATATTTGATTTATTGTATCACATTATATATGGTATATATACATATTACATATTATTTATAATATTTTTATATATCAATCGGGTAACCCGATTACCCGCGGGTAGCCCGATTACCCGACGGGTACTACCCGTACACGTACCCGAATCAAATAGGGTAGGGTATGGGGGAAGCATACTCGTACCCTACCCGACCCATTTACATCCCTATCTACGTGAGTGTGTTGAAAGTAGTGATATCAAGCCATGCAAGATATTTACGGATCTTCAGGTGGCGGATATTTTTACCAAGGCCTTTGGTTCAGATCGATTTAAATTCTTATGAGGCAAGTTGAGTGTTTGAAATCTACATACGCCACCTTGAGGGGGAGTCTTGATATCCTTTTCGTGATTCTCTCCTTGACTATTTACATCACTCCCGCAAATTATGGGAAGATTAGCAGCATATTCTTTTGTAAATATCTTTTCCTATTTTGTAGGCTTTAGACTTGATCACTCTCTGTATATATCCTGCAACTTTGTACCTTGTATGAAAAATGAAAATACACGACATATAAAATTCTCAGTTAAGCATCGATAAAATTACGATCATATATCAACAAAAATAAATAAAATTTGCCGACAAATTATTGACAGACTAACGACGTTAGCTACAAAGTTTTATGTCGTTGATTAGTAGCAAACAATAAGCTAATTTTTATACGACAAAATAAAGCCCGATCTAGTGACAGATAAAATTCCATTGTAAATTATTTATTAAAATATGCCAACGGATAAAGTAGTCGCTAAGTAGTGGCAGAAGTTTGGTCAGTAATCTAAATTAAAGGAGTACTAAATAAAATAACATTATTAAACATTTTAAATAGTTTATTTCTCATTTAAATTTTATTTTGATCCTTCTCCCCTCTTCTTTCCACTCTCTATTAGAGATAAGGACCAAATGTGCAGCTGAATGAGAGCAATGCTTCCATGATTCGTCTTAGTTTTTGGTCCCCAAATCGACGATCATTTGTTCTCCGTGCTTAATCAACTAATTTGTATACCCTATCTTTTTACCCAAATAATCTGTCAGTGAATCGTATTATAGGGAATCAACCGCTTTCATATCCTTCTCCGAATGACTCTGCAAAGCTTAGGCCACGTCAATTGTCGAGCAATCATGAAGTATTTCTTGCGTCAAGTCTGTGAGAAATTACAGGTCGATTGGGAATAAGTTATATTGGCAATTGTATTGTTTGAAGCAGCGATGAGGACTGTATTATCCATAGCATCACATGTGAAGAATTGATAAATGAAGACATTAAAATGATCATAAAGAAATAGAAAAGAAGAGCACAATTCTGGTGAATAGTAGTTCCATTGATAATAGAAAATGCGGCTTCATACAATTTACAATCCAAAGGAATCCTTTTCACTATATATATGATTCAAAGTAAAACATAATGTTGCCCTAAAAGTTCCGAGAACAAGAAAAAAAATATTAAATGTTTGTTGTAAAAGCAGCACTGCACATAGACGTGCATGCATGGACAAAAGAGAACTTGTAACACTTATTAAGCTTAATACTATAAAGTTAAAGTTAATATATGTAGCATATATATGCTTGATTTCAACACCCCCTTCTTAAGATGGATTTGTGGAGACTCGTAGACCAAGCTTGGACAGGATGAGCTGGAAGGGACGTAGTGACATTTGCTTAGTCAGGATATCAGCAAGTTGATTTTTGGAGGACACTTGCTTGAAACATAGAAAACCATCTTTGAACTTGTTTCTTACTACATGACAATCAATGTCAAGATGCTCTGTTCTCTCGTGGAACACTAGATTCTCTGCTATGTGCACAATAACCTGATTATCACATGCTAAAGGCAAAGGTTTTGGAATGATGACTCCCAAATCTGCAGAAATATAGTTGAGCCACATAAGCTCACAAGTCACTGAAGCCATTGCTCTATAATCTGCCTAAGCAGAACTTCTAGAAACAGTTGATTGCTTCTTAGATTTTCAAGAAATGAGACAATCTCCTAGAAAAACACCATAACCAGTAATAGATTTGAAAGTATCCTGACATGCTCCTCAATCTGAATCATAGAATCCTCTGATAGAAAAATCACTTGAGTTGGAATAGAAGAGTCCCAAGTGAGTGGTCCCCTTTAGATATTTAAGTAGATGAATGGCTACATTCTAGTGAGATGTCCTTGGGGAGCGCACAAATTGGCTTAATTGTTGAGTAGCATAGGTAAAATCAGGCCTTGTGAGATTGAGATAAAGGAGTTTCCCAATCAATCTTCTATAAGCCTCTAGATCTGTCAAGAGTGAACCATTTGAAGCACTTAGTTTCTCACCATATGGTAGAGGAGTTGAAGTTGGTTTGGAATTATCCAAACCAACATCATTAACTATATCCAGCGTGTACTTCTTTTGACCGAGAAACATACCTGAATCATTTCTACTCAACTCCATTCCAAGAAAGTAGGTAGCTTCCCCTAGATCTTCTATGGTGAAGGTTTTATCCAAAAATTGTTTCAAAGCATCAATGAGGCCAGTGCTACTTCTCATTATAAGAACATCATCAACATAAACTAGGATAGCCATAAACTCATTTCCTCTAGATAGTGTGAATAAACAGTGATCATGAGGAGACTGTTTAAAGTTAAATTGACTGAATTTTGCACAGAGTTCAGTGTTCCACTGCTTTGATGCTAGCTTCAGTCCATATAAGTTTTTCTTAAGTTTACATGCCTGATTAGCTGCAGCTTTAATATATATATCAGGTGGGATTAGATACACTTTCTTATCCAGATATCCATGCAGAAATGCATTGTTGATATCTATGTAATGTAAAGCCCAGTTTTTCATGGTGGCCAAGGCCATCAAGTATCTCACAGTAACTGGCTTTGGTACAGGTGAAAATTTGTCCTCATAATCTTCTGCAAAAATCTGGTTGTACCCTTTGGCAACTCATTTTATATACCCATTTACTGCCTATTGCTCTCTTGTGTGGTGGCAGATTGGTAATTTCCCATGTTTCATTCTCCTCTAGTGCCTACAATTCTTGATTCATTGCATGTATCCATTCTAGATATTATTTTGCTTCTTTGAAAGACTTTGATTCTGGTATTGTGATGTGATTAGTATGAAAGGCGGCATGTGAGGGTGGAAGCTAAAGGACATGATTCAGTACAATCAGAAGTGCTACTTATGGTATTGAACAAATCTTGTAAGTGAGCTGGTTTGTGACTGGTTCTGGTACTTCTTCTAAGTTGCGTGGGATTAAGATCTACAGAAGCATCATTTGGTTCATAACCATGGTCTTCTTGTGGTGGTGCAATTTGTCTAGGTGCAGATAATGAACCAAGATTTGATTATGTAGCATTTGGACTTGGAATTGGTGGAGAATTAGACTCTTCCTCACTGAAGAAAAGGAACGGTAAATGGATTAGCAAAAGGGTAAATGGATTCAAGAAAGATAATATCCCTTGAGGTTATGATTTGATGATTGGCAATGTCATATAATCTGTAACCTTTCTAGTGAGGCACATACCCAACAAAGATGCATTTTCTGCTCTCTCCTAAAATTTTGTTTTATGAGGGTTGGTGTCTGTAGCATAAGCTAAGCATCCAAAGGGCTTCATCCTATCATAAGGTGCTACATCTTAAAAGATGTTTTTTAAGGGAACTTGCCAGTTCAAGATTCTAGTGCGCAACCTGGTGATGACGTCGGCTGCTGTAAGAATAGAGTAAGGCCATAGAAAATGAGGGGCAGATGACTCTTGCATGAGTGCTCTTGCCATTTCAAGCAGATGCCTGTGTTTTCTCTTTGCCACTCCATTTTGATGTGGAGTATAAGCATAGGTCTTTTGATGTAAGATTCCTTGGCTGGAGAGAAATTGCTGACATTCCTTACTCATGAATTCTGCTCCATTGTCAGTCCTGATGGCTTTGACTAAAGATTCCAGCTGCTTGGTAATCATCTAGATGAATTGTTGAAGTGAAGTCAGAGCTTGTTTCTTACTGGCCATCAAGTTAACCCAAGTCATTCTACTGAAGTCGTAAAAAATGGTGAGAAAATATGAAGTTTCTGTGATGCTTGGTTGTGAGTAGGGTCCCTATACATCAACATGTAGCAGTTCCAACACTCTTGAGATGCTAATTAAACTAATTGGAAAGCAGTCTGGTTTGCTTTGAAAGATGACATATTTCACAGTTTCTGTTTGCTGCAATGACATGGGGAGTACACATATGTTTCAAAAAGTATAGATGTTGCATTGAGGTTGGTGAGGCATGTCCAAGCCTTCTGTGCCAGGTTTTGAAGATTTTCTTGTAGTAGGATGCATTTAGTGCATAAGTAGCCATAGCTTCAGCTGGGAAGGCTAGTTGAACAATGTAAAGTTTCCCAACCAGTTGTCCAATTAGAAGTATATCACCATCTTCAGTATTTCTAAAGTGCAAGAGTCCTGGTTGAAAACAGCTTGTGCTCCATTGGCAAGTGTCAGCTGAGAACTGGACAGTAGATTGCATGTGAAGCTAGGGACCAAAAACACTTCCTTCAGTATCAATTTGTCTGATAAGATTACATCTCCAAAGTGTGTCACTTGCTTTTGTCCACCATCAGGTAAAGTGATCATGGCAGAATGCTAGATTAGGGTTAAGTTGTTCATCAAAGTTAGATCATTGCACATATGTCTGCTTGCACCTGTATCAATGATCCATGCTCCATCATCTAATCCCTCTATGAGAGTGAAAGCAAAACGTGAGACTAGCAAGATGAGACATGTCAGGTGATCTCCCATTGGAAGCATCAGGACCATGTTTTATAGTAGATTGTGTAGCAAGAATATTGGCTACTTCTTTCTGAATAAGTGTTGATATGTCTAATGAGTTGTTACCAACACTTTATTTGTTTTCAGTATTAGCATCAGCTCCCTGACTGAATTCAACTACGTTGGCATGATTCCTCTGCTCCTTTGGTACATAGTACAAATCTGGATGCCCCTTCAGATTGAAGCAGTCAGTTATTACATGTCCATGATTACCACAATGTTCATAGAGCAGTTTTGCTTTCTCTTCTCTAGATAATCTAGAGTTTCCTCTACCTCTGCTTGAAGAATATCCTCCTCTAGAATTTGATGTCGGAGGAGACCCCCTTCCTAGAAATCCTCTTCTAGAGTTAATAGATTTCACATACATGGAAGTGTTATCAGAAATATTTGTTCCTCCAATATTAACTTTTCTATCCTAAGAACCATAGAATAAGCTTTATCAACATTAGGTAAAGGGTTCATCATCAGTATTTGACTCGTTATTGGATCATAGGATTCATTCAGTCCCATCAGAAATTGAATAAGTTTTCCAGACCTATCAAATTCTTCCCAGCTTTTTGATGCATCACAAGTATAAACTGGCATAGTTCTGAGCAGAGATAGTTCATTCCATAGTTTATGCAGATTATTATAGTACATAGCCATGGATTGGTTTCCCTGAGACATATTGCATATTTCCCTTTTGAACTTGAAAAAGATGTGGTCCATTGCTATCTCCAAATCTGCTAGCTACTGTTTCTCATAAACTTTTTGCAGTCTTGGCATACAAGAATGATTTAGAAATTTCTTTAGCTAGAGAGTTAATCAACCAAGCTCTCACCATTCCATCAACTTTCTCCCATTGTTCTTTAAGTTTCACATCAGAGGGCATTTCAACATTTCCGGTGATAAATTCTAACTTATTTTTGGCAAGTAAGGCCATTTGAACAGATCTACTCCACGGAAGATAGTTATCCAATAAGTTTGCTAGAGATGAGGCTCATACCTAGGTGATCCGAGCCGTGAAGGCTCAAGGGATCATGCTCAGAATGATTTAGAGTGGAGTTAGTAGATGTGACTTCAATAGTCATCAGGGCTTCGTGTGTAGATCTAGATCTGATCAATGGCCAGTCTTTTGTGCTCAATTTCTAAGGATTTGTGCCAGAAGTCATGCTCCCATCTTATGGCTCTAAAACCATGAAGAATTGATAAATGAAGACATTAAACTGATCATGAAGAAACAAAAAAGAAGAGCACAATTCTGGTGATAGTAGTTCCATTGATAATAGAGCATGTGGCTTCATACAGCTTACATTCCAAAGGAATCCTTCTTACTATATATATGATTCAAAGTAAAACCTAATGTTGCCCTAAAGGTTCTAAGAACAAGACAAAAAATATTAAATGTTTGCTGTAAAAGCAGCAATGCACATAGACGTGCATGCATGGACAAAAGAGTACTTGTAACACTAGTTAAGCTTAAAACTATAAAGTTAAAGTTAATATATGTAGATGTGTTTCAGTGGACAAAAGAAGCATGTATATGCTTGCTTTCAACAGCCTGCAGCTGAAATTATATCTAGATAATATGGTTTGTGAGTGATATCATTTGAAATGTAGTGTGGCATTTTGTGTATTCAGAGTAGCGATATCTAGGTTGCACCATCATTTATTTTCTCTTTTTTGCATTCGGTATAGAGATGTCTAGGTTGCACCATTTAGGTTCTCTTTTGTCCTTCAGATTAAGCTTTTTTCTATTCTTGGTTATAATTCATGCAACACTGATGAGAGCATAGGTGAGCAAAAATCGCCTAAAATGAGAATATATATGTGTTCTATATATATATATATATATATATATATATATATTCTCTTGTAGTTAGGCATATTTACTTGATTTATGTATGCACCCTGTATTGTTGATTTGCAGTTGGTAGCATCAGATGAGAGTTTGGGGAAGGCTACTCTTAAACTGCAATTTAGAAAATGGACTAAAGAAGATGATTGGCGGTCATATGTCTATCTCTCATTCAATGGTCCTTGGTGCTGTTACGAATGGATATTCTATTTGAAAGGGATGAAGGCGAATCTTTTTAAAGGTTACTCGTCTTCTTTTTCTTTTCTTTTTTCTTTTTACTTTTTTTAGACCATTTATATGAGTACTCATTTTATTTATATGAGTTTTTTTTATTGAACTTCTGAATTGAGATGTTATCAGTCAAAAAATATTTTTCATGATGTGAGTCTTGTGATAACCATCGATAGGAATCTTGTGCGACATAAATATAAGCGTGGATATCTTGACCACCTCAGTCCGCTGACAAGTGTTGGAGTACTAGGACACATCACATAGAGGAGGACATGGAACACACACGACGTGCTGACAAAGTTTGGATGACGTCACGACCTATCATCAAGCGACTTTGTCATCAGGCCGGTAAAGCAGAACGGGTCATAGTAGCAAGGCAGGTCGCCCCGTAACGACCTCGGTTGTTTTTTCCGTCACGAGCTAAATTTTAAGTGGCAAACAAAAATGAGTGCCCCTGTAATATGCCTTGCATGAATGACACATGGTGCACATGCCCTCCTACACGACCTTGATAGGACATCTTTGATTTGAAAGCTTCATGATGGTGTTTTCCACCAATTTTAGCTCTATAAATAGAGAAATTTGTATTGAAATCGGGGAGGCAAAAATCTAGTGAAAGAAAAGGCTTAAGAAACTTGATAAAAGATAAAGAGCAAGGTTGTATATGTGAATCTCGTTCTCAAGCAAATATAAAAGAAGGGCTTTAACATGCATATCTTCACTCTTCACATTTTTCTCTTATCTTCTTATGTATAATAATCTTGATTATGGGTTGGTTGTGGTCATCGTGTGAGACTTGTTGCAAACAGCCACGTCAGATAAAAAATCCACATAATTCTCACACATCTGCAATAAGAAAGGTTGAAATCTTTCATAATTTTGCTTCAACTAGGGATGCTTGTCAAGGGACTATAAGAGAGGTAAAATCTGTTTGAATTCAAGAAAACCTATTGAGTGATATCCGATAATTACTATTAATTAGGGTGGAAATGCTAATTGCAGTTTCCGGTGTTCGTGGGATGATATTATGCATACTTGTTGGCTGGATCATGGGAAAAGGTGTGGAAATGAAAATCTTTCTCAATTTTGCTTTTTGGTTGAGTATGATATGCAAGAAGCAGCATGTTCAAGATGGAACCACTATCGACATCGGAAGAACTTGAGGACAAGTCGAGACCTTATACTTGCTCCGACATTCTAACATGTCGTTGCTGCTGATAATAGGGGCTATTTTGCAACCAGTCGTCATTGGAAAGGTCATGTATTTATAGTGAATGGAGGGCTATATTGTTTTTATCCACTTGGAGGTGTAAAATCAGGTTTTGGTGCACTTGTTGAATTATTTTTGGTACATATCGTGGGTATACATTTCCATTTTAAATCTACTAGTAATGCATCATATTAGAGCATCACATTATGGTTAAATATATTTAAGTAAAGAAATAAAAGAAAAAGGGTAGATACATGTTTTGAGTTTCATCCTCCCTACTTACTGTGGACACGGGTTAGTGATCATATGCTTAATTTTTTATAAGTTAACTTACTTATCTAAGAGTTTTTGACACATCAACTGGCGGCACATTAACATGTGTCTATGTTGAATAAGGGAACGGTACTTAAGTATATTATTTTTGTTAGATCACATAATAACTAGTGGATCTACGTGAAATAAAAAATCAAATTTGTTAAATTAAGAAATATATTCTAACAGAATTCTTGCATTCTCACATTGCAAACATTTAGAGGGTGTTTCAAACTCAATTGCAACACCAAAATCACTTTTGAAAAGTAATTTTAATTTAAAAGTTGTTTGCAATCTTATATTTGGGGTCTTAAATCACTTCCTAGAAGTGCTTTTGAGAATCCCCATAACCATAGATTTTGGAAGCTTTTAATTTTTTTCAACTAAACAGAACTATTATTTATTTTATTTATTGTTTTTTGTTTGTTTAGAATCATTTTTTCCCAAACACTACCAGATCACAAAATCAATTTAAATCACTTCTCTAAAATCACTATTATTTGCAAACACCCTCTTGATGTAAAGAGTATCACATTTACAAATCTTTAAACATTTTCTTGTATACAACATTAGTTATTTTTTGTCACTTTCATTTTCTTTATCACAAATCAATACCTACCTTCAACCACTTCCGATTCGTGACTCTCAAAATTGCACCATAAATTTGTCCATAACTGAGTACCGATTTTCTCAAGAAAATACCAACACAAAAACAATATCGAAAACTTACCAATATAATATAGGAGATATGTATATAATAATATAGTAAAACCATGCAAAAAATTAGTTCCAATATTAGATTTTTTTTGGCAAGTTGCTTTATCAATAAAATTATAGGTGGCTGCATTTGATTAATTTAATTTATAAAAAAAAATTAAAAAAAACACAAATATCATTTCTGTTTCTTTTCCTTATTATGTATAATATTTTCAAAATTAGTTTTTTTTCATGGTCTTTAGTTTTATTTTTTTATAATTATATTGCACATCGACATCCCTCTATAAGAGGGAATCAAGAGTATTTTCCAACTAATTTACCTGCTAAAGTATGTAATCTTAATCATTACAAATATAACACAATATATATGTATATATATTGTAAAAGCATGCCAAAAACATCTCTGAATTTGGATCCTTTGGCGAATAATTATATCAGAAAAATTATAGGTGGCAACTTACGATTGATTAATATTACAATAAATTATTTTTTTTCAAAAAATAAATGGACATATTCTTTTGTTCCTTTTCCATATCTTATGTCTAATAACCTCAAATTTATTTTTTTCTTTTTCGTGGTCTTTAATTTGATATTTATATTGCACATCTCAAGAGAAGTTACATTGAAATAAATATAATTTGTATGATTATTGATTTTCTAAGTTAGAGTTACATGGAGATTTATCTTTGTGAGATATCCGAAAAGAAAAATGGGACTATTATTGTGAAACGGATAAAGTATAAAATATTAAATTTGAAATAAACCATTATTCGTTTGTCGATTATTGAGTTTAGATTTGAATATCTATTGTGAACTGAAATATATGCAATGAATATGAGTTGCAAATAAAATAAATAAAATAATTTTTTAATCATCTATAAGAGGAAATCAAGAGTATTTTCCCGCTCACTTAATCGGCTAAAAATAGGTAAGTTATCCTATAGTTTATCCGAGGAATCTTGTTAGAAGTACCTTTCAACAATTCTAGAAAAGAATGTAAAAAAAATCAGTAATAATCTTTAAAAAAAATGGAATAATACTCAACAAATTTAAAATAAATTAAAAAAATCAAAATCAAAATATATACACAGACTTTATATGACTAATATTCAATATCTAATTTTTAATCTTTAATAATATAATAATCAACTGATGCAGGAAGATAAGAAACTTTGTTGCCTAAATATACACATAAGAGAGAATGTAAATATTTTTTTTTTTTTATCAAAAAATTGTCACATCTTATGACAATGCTAAACTTATCGAAAATAAATAGTAAGGGATTTTGATTTTGTGTATTAACAAATTTCACCAAATAAAGAAATCCAGGCTTTTATTTTGAACAAATTCAAAATAATTTTTTTTTTTAATTACATCGATATAAATTTGAGAATTTTATGTAGATCAAATTATAAAAAATAAATTTTGAATATAAATTAGAAATATAATAAATAATAAATACTTCATAGAGAAAAAAATTATGGTATATATTCAATAGAGAGAGAAGTGTGTGGAGATGGTTCCCCACAAATATATAATAAACCTCTGTAAAATATATGTATCAGCTATTTAATTTTTTCTTTGATGTTATCCACAAATGTTTAAAAAAAGCAGTAAATGTTAAGTCTCTGGATTGTAGAGACAGAAGTTGACACGCCAAATTTTCCCTACCCGCCTCTCACTTTCTATTCTGAATCAAGAAGCTTCTTTCTCATCGTACAAAAAATAGTTAGAAAAGAAAATATAGGACATAAAATCTTTGTTATTACTCGTAGATCATAAACCAGATCTGAAAGGCCACAAAACTATCCAAAACAAACATCCCCAATTTGATTTTAGTGAGAACAACAATCGAAGGATTCTGGAATTCATCGTCTGAGAAAGTATGCAAGTCTGGAGCGAAGATTTTAAGCGAATTCGAGGAGAATAAAAGATAAGTTTATACATTTACACATCTAATACATCTCTTTTTCATCTTGCAATATGTCTTAAAATTAAAATCTAAACCCAATTGGATTTACGGCTTAATAAACTATAGAGATGGAGAAATGATAAAGTAGCTCGAAGATCTACTGCCGGAAGAAATCACCCTCTTCGAGATTTGAATCATGCATCAAGATTCAAGAACATCTACATAACATGCTCATAATTATTAAAAAAAAAATAAAAAAATCCTCCAATTATTATTTATCAAATGTAATCTTTCAATGGTGTAACACCACCCTTATATAGTGTTCCAAAAATATTTTAAATAATTAAATTAAATTTTCAAATTTTTGTTTACACTATAAACGAATATTTAGGCGTCAAATACTTACAGGTGTCATATATACTTTGTTTACTTCATGCATTTTTATTTCAAAAGCAGCCCCTAATGGTATCTCATATTTGTTTGGTAACAATATTGTAGAATGATTAGATTGAGAAATGGCGGAAGATAGTAATAATGAATGAATGAGAGATCCAGTCTTTCTTCAATTATGTTGTGTACTTTATTAAAAAATATCACGTTAAAAGAGACACAAAGTCAAGAGAAGAGTTCCTAGAAATCAGGGTATTAAGAGTGTGAAATCAATGATCTAATTAGAAGAGATTTACACGGTCGCCTAAATAAAGTTTGAAATGTGACAAAATTTACAACAGTCATGTAGTTGAATTGTCCAATCAAATATCCTTTCCCATTATTTTATTTATTGCGTATGCTTCTATTTTAGGTAAATACACGAACTTGGAGTAATTGCTATGACAATAATAAGGGCATGCGTTGGATATCCGAGAAAGTAGGGTATTAATTAGTGAAGATAAAAGTAAAAAGGTATTTAGGCAGGAAACGCTATAATTGCTAATTATAGACGATTGTATTTTTATACCAAGTAAGATTTATGTTGGCTTTGCAGAAATGAGGTACTTTTGTGAAAGTTTTAAGATGCTGAACATTAAATTTGGTTCTTGGAGTTGGAACAACTATAGAAGAAAAAGCAATGTAGTGGAGTATTTATGTTTTTGGCAAGATTAAAGAAAATAACAAATGAGTTGTGAGCACTTTTAAGGATGGTTGAGTTAGTACTAACCCTCTTCTTTTTCTCCATGAAAGTACTGAGCCGTCTTCACGCCCCTAATTAATGAATAATAATGAATCTTCATCTTGTAATAAATGTCGTACATGGTTGGTTGTGGGCATAATGCTGTCTTTAGATAATGTTGTCATATGTACTTGCAGGTTTGAGGATATTTCATGGGACTCTAATCAAACATTCATAGCTTATAGCTCCACGTTTTCTTAAGAATGACTAGGTTATGTTGATATTCAGTATTATATAATCTGATTAATTTCAATACAGATGAAGGTTTATTTATGGAAAGGGTTCTAGTCGTTCTGCGGTTGATAGTATATTTCTGATGAGAATATGGTTTGTGAATAGAAAATTCTGTACAGATTTATTTTCTTGTGTTGTTTTGCATATTAATTGGATTGTATGCACTATCTAACCATGCATTGTGCCTGTTATGCAGATCGCAATTGCTTGTGGCCTAGGTACTCGGTAATTGTTAGTTAATTAGTGTGGAAGGGTTTCAAAATTCAATATTAAATCAGATTCTACTGCTCTCCTTTTTCTTGTATAGGCTTTTCTATAACTTTTTCCTATACCCATGTAGATTGTGTTGATTTGTCCATTTTGTAAACATATTTAGACTTCAATTTGAAATTCTCATAATAAATAATTGTTCATTTTGGATTGTGTTGGAGTATATCTAAATAGTTTTGTAGATCAATATTTTTTATTAAGAAAGGGAGGGAACCAAAATTAAAAAGATTTAGAATTGAATATTTACAAACGAAACAGCAATTATTATGATTAAAATAGTAAAAATATGTCGGTATTTGCCGATCGAATAACAACAATTAGCGATAGAATAACGACTAAAGCTTTCAACAATTATTGACGGAATGACGATGGAAAAAGTTACCGACGTATAATGCCGTCGGCAACTCCCAATAAATTAACGGCAGAATGTAGTTGCGAAATACCAACGGATAGTTGTACCGACAATACTTCCGTTCGCAAATTGTCACACATATGTAAGATTTTTAGTGTAATATTTTGTCGGAAACTTGTCGCCAATCCGTCGTAATTTTTACTGACAGACTAATAGTCTGTGGTATTTATAATAACTAGCCATATTACTACCGAATTTTCATGTCGTTAATCTGTCGTATCCCCTCTTAACAAAAGATTAGTGACCTAAGGTCAACTCCTATAATGAAACTAAAGTAGTACAGATTCTGCAATACTTTAGCATAAAATCAACACTCATTCTCCAACAGCTTGCACTATTTTTTGCACTAAAAAACATGTAAACAAGAATAAGATTAATGCGAAATTAAAATTAAAATTCATAATAATAGTGCATACAACACATTGAATTAAAATGTGGAAGCACTGTATTTGACCACAAATCAATTTGTTTTTTATGTTCTATTTGTATTTCCGTTTTTGTAATGTTGTTTGTTGTTTAGTAATTTTCTTCTGTTGTTATTTACATGTTTCGTACTGTTGTAATTTTATATTTCATGCCCTTTTGTAATTTTAAATATTTATAATGTCTTGTGTAGTAATTCCAATCATATGGTGTTTTTTCTTGTTATTGTTGAATTTTATTTTTCAAAATTTTATTTATAAACTTATTTTTTATAAAAATAATTGTGATACATAAACACAGTATCTAATACTTAAAAATATATATAACAATTAAATACAATATAAAAGAAGTAATAAAAAAAATAAGAAAATAAGTAGTGCAATAAAATAGTGTTCACCAAATTAATAATTTCAATAATTTTTTTTTCAAAAAATAATCTAATTTTTTAAATAAAAATATTTTTTTATTATTTTTAATGTGATTTTTCTGTATAATAAATTAAATTAGTCATCTATTGTCGATCTACAGTTTGACACCATATTGTATATATATTAATATAAAATGTTAGATTAATTAAACACAAATAATTGTTTGTTGGTTGATTATGTGGGTTGATTTTTAGTGCGTTTGTGCTACAAATAAAAAATATTAAAATTAGAATGTAATTAGATACTTTGGATAAATATAAATGTTTATCGTTAAATTATAAATATACATACATACACTCATCATTTGTACAAGATGATTAACATGACCTCCATACAATGATGCTAGAGATATTCATACATAATAAAAACAAATATGAATATTTTATAACTTACTCAAATTTATATATTTTTTTATTTTTAAGCCTTTTCATTGACTATTCTTTCATTAATATATAGCTTTTCATCTATTATTATATATTAATTGTAATTGTAATATTTTATTATGTTAGATATATAAACATATAAAATTCTTATTAGTCATTCATTAACATTTATAAACCGTGTATCGCATGTGGATACTAGTTAAAAATAAGTTTCTAAGATTTTGACTTGTGACTTATCGGATATAGCCAACTTAGTTGGGGGGAATAACTTAATTTACAATTTTGATATTACTTAATATATCAAAAAGAAATTGATCTATTTTAAAATGCAGGCCAACTTAGGTCGGTCCTTCCTAAACCGTACATGGTTAGGTAAATTATATTGTTGGCATGTTAAAATAACTTTATTAACCTGAAGTCCTATAGAACTAGCCCTATAAATCACGTATGAAAAAGTATCTAACACCATGATTCGCAAGAGTTTCCTGAAAATGAAATAAGTCCATCAAATATGTAAACAATATATCTCTAGCCAGAGTACCGTTCATTAATATTATAACGATTTGTTGTAAAAATGCGGTATTCATTAAGATGTTATGTTGTTATATATTACTTCCGTCTCACTCTAATTTTTCCTACTTTTTTTTTTTTTATTTGTCCCAACTTAATTTATCAACTCATAAATGATAAGTTTCTCTCAAAATCTCCATTCTCAATTCCCATCTTTAAAAAGTCAATATTGTAAAAAGTTGTTAGATGTTAGTCAAATGGTAAATTGGGTCTAGCTATTAGTCAAGGCTGAGCGAAGTATAGACGTAGTTGGATGGGCAAGAATTGTGAAAAAAATACAGACATCCAATATGAGTCTGACGCCTAGATGAAAACTAGTCAGAGCTAGTTCGAGATTTTTGCAACAGAAGTTCTTGTAGGTGATGACAAGTGAATTAATGTTATGTTGTAATAATCTCCATGAATTGATGTTTTGTTGTTTTCATGTATTTTGGGGATGTTTAGACTGAGATGTAGAGAGATGTTGCACACTCGAATATTAAAATTCGTAGAATATTTGGATCCGAAAATAGATAATTTGGATGGACTGATATTTGAAATATATTTATTTGTAAGACAAATAAAAGTTAAACTATTAAACAAAATAATTGAATAACTTGATTTTTGTTAAAGAAATGAATATTAAATTATCTAATAATTTTTTATTTCATAACAAACTTATTATATACTCCCTCCGTCCCGGCCTAAATGTCCTACCTTGGCCGGGCACGGAGACTAAGAAATGGTGTTGTTTTGTTGACTTTTTTGAATTTCAGTAATTTTTTGGAGGAAGGATTAGAGTTTTAATCTTTCCCTCCATTTTTGTAATTTTTTTTTTAACCTGTTTTTTTTTTTTTTGAACACTGAATAAAATAAAATTAAAAATACTGAATTGATCAAAATTGAAAATGCAGTAAAGTAATTTGTGCGAAGCAGGCCAAAAATTGAAAATTTCTATTGCCAAGTTTTTGGGGGAGTAATCCCTCCAAAAACTTAAATTTACAGCAGTTAAAATTTCTCAAACTGCTGGGAATTACATTTGAATCTTTTCCCTCTAAAATTCAAATTAAATTCAACCTACCACATAGATTAGTCTATAAATATGCCAACAATTGCATTCAATGCAGTTTTTTCTAACTATTACAGCAAAGAAATACTCAGATTACAAATTACAGCTCATGACTAAAAAAAGGGGTAAAGATGTTGCTCCATCAGACCGACTTCGTATAGCGCAGTGCCTTCTTAACAACAACAAAGACGGCGTTTTAACAAACGGAATCGCTATCGAAATGGCTGCATCATATGGAGTTTCAAGTCGGACGATCCGGCGCATTTGGAAGGCTGCAAGGAAACAAACTTCAGAAGATGTTCCCATCTCGTTTCCAGCAGTAAGGCTCCGGCAACCTCCGTCCATTATACAGAAATTAGACGAAGTCGCCATGAAGGCAATACCGTTTGAAAAGAGGGGTACAATCAGGCGTTTAGCAAAAGAGTTAGAGGTCAGCAAGTCACAAATAGGCAGATGGATCATGGCAGGTAAGATTAAAGCTCATACCAACTCAATAAAACCAACATTGACTGATGCAAACAAAATTCAAAGGCTGAAGTACAGCCTTAGTTATTTGCATCAGGACAGCGTAAACATGAAATGCAAATACGAAAGCATGCATAATGTCATACACATAGACGAGAAATGGTTTTATATGCAAAGAGTAACGGATCGAGCATATAAGCTAGTGGGTGAGGAAGACCCTTATCGAGCCTGTAAAAGCAAACGATTCATCTCGAAGGTAATGTTTATGTGTGCAGTGGCTCGGCCACAGTATTCAGACAGCGGGGCACTAGTTTTCGATGGGAAAATCGGAATTTTCCCATTAACTAAACAGGAACCTGCCATCAGAAACAGCGTAAACAGAGTACGCGGGACAATGGTTACAAAACCAATCGATTCGGTAAACAGTGCCGTAATAAAAAGCTGTCTTTTGGAACAGGTAACTTTTTATTCTCTATCAGAATAAATTCATCATTTAGAGATTTTAATGTGAGTATGTCTCCAAATTAAAACACATTTTTTAGATTTAGTAAAAAATGGGTTGAAATTGATGACAATACAAAACATTAAGTGTGTAATAAATTGCTTTATGTTTCTTCATATGGCTTCACAAACTAGGTTATTCCGGCGATCAAAGCAAAATGGCCAAGCAATGCAAACAAAACAATCATAATTCAGCAGGATAACGCAAGGCCACACCTAATTGACAGCGATATAGAGTTCAGAAATGCTGCAACAGCTGATGGTTTTGACATCAAGCTGATGTTCCAGCCTCCGAATTCACCAGATACCAATGTTCTCGACTTAGGTTATTTCAGAGCACTTCAATCGCTACAAATTGAGACTCGTAGCTATAATGTGGATGACTTGGTGGCCAATGTCCTTAAATCATTTGAGGACCTTGAACCAGCGAAGCTAGACAATATATTTCTTAGTTTGCAGGGCTGTATGGTGGAGATAATGAAAGACAAAGGTGGGAATAATTATAAGGTTCCACATATGGGAAAGGCAAGACTAGCAAGAGCTGATGCCCTACCCGAAGCCCTAGAAGTTGAAGAGGAGCTTGTCCAATTGGCCCTGTTCTCTCAAATGCTCGATGCTCTGCCTAACAAGCTCCTCTTCAACTTCTAGGACTTCGGGTAGGGCATCAGCTCTTGCTAGTCTTGCCTTTCCCATATGTGGAACCTTATAATTATTCCCACCTTTGTCTTTCATTATCTCCACCATACAGCCCTGCAAACTAAGAAATATATTGTCTAGCTTCGCTGGTTCAAGGTCCTCAAATGATTTAAGGACATTGGCCACCAAGTCATCCACATTATAGCTACGAGTCTCAATTTGTAGCGATTGAAGTGCTCTGAAATAACCTAAGTCGAGAACATTGGTATCTGGTGAATTCGGAGGCTGGAACATCAGCTTGATGTCAAAACCATCAGCTGTTGCAGCATTTCTGAACTCTATATCGCTGTCAATTAGGTGTGGCCTTGCGTTATCCTGCTGAATTATGATTGTTTTGTTTGCATTGCTTGGCCATTTTGCTTTGATCGCCGGAATAACCTAGTTTGTGAAGCCATATGAAGAAACATAAAGCAATTTATTACACACTTAATGTTTTGTATTGTCATCAATTTCAACCCATTTTTTACTAAATCTAAAAAATGTGTTTTAATTTGGAGACATACTCACATTAAAATCTCTAAATGATGAATTTATTCTGATAGAGAATAAAAAAGTTACCTGTTCCAAAAGGCAGCTTTTTATTACGGCACTGTTTACCGAATCGATTGGTTTTGTAACCATTGTCCCGCGTACTCTGTTTACGCTGTTTCTGATGGCAGGTTCCTGTTTAGTTAATGGGAAAATTCCGATTTTCCCATCGAAAACTAGTGCCCCGCTGTCTGAATACTGTGGCCGAGCCACTGCACACATAAACATTACCTTCGAGATGAATCGTTTGCTTTTACAGGCTCGATAAGGGTCTTCCTCACCCACTAGCTTATATGCTCGATCCGTTACTCTTTGCATATAAAACCATTTCTCGTCTATGTGTATGACATTATGCATGCTTTCGTATTTGCATTTCATGTTTACGCTGTCCTGATGCAAATAACTAAGGCTGTACTTCAGCCTTTGAATTTTGTTTGCATCAGTCAATGTTGGTTTTATTGAGTTGGTATGAGCTTTAATCTTACCTGCCATGATCCATCTGCCTATTTGTGACTTGCTGACCTCTAACTCTTTTGCTAAACGCCTGATTGTACCCCTCTTTTCAAACGGTATTGCCTTCATGGCGACTTCGTCTAATTTCTGTATAATGGACGGAGGTTGCCGGAGCCTTACTGCTGGAAACGAGATGGGAACATCTTCTGAAGTTTGTTTCCTTGCAGCCTTCCAAATGCGCCGGATCGTCCGACTTGAAACTCCATATGATGCAGCCATTTCGATAGCGATTCCGTTTGTTAAAACGCCGTCTTTGTTGTTGTTAAGAAGGCACTGCGCTATACGAAGTCGGTCTGATGGAGCAACATCTTTACCCTTTTTTTTAGTCATGAGCTGTAATTTGTAATCTGAGTATTTCTTTGCTGTAATAGTTAGAAAAAACTGCATTGAATGCAATTGTTGGCATATTTATAGACTAATCTATGTGGTAGGTTGAATTTAATTTGAATTTTAGAGGGAAAAGATTCAAATGTAATTCCCAGCAGTTTGAGAAATTTTAACTGCTGTAAATTTAAGTTTTTGGAGGGATTACTCCCCCAAAAACTTGGCAATAGAAATTTTCAATTTTTGGCCTGCTTCGCACAAATTACTTTACTGCATTTTCAATTTTGATCAATTCAGTATTTTTAATTTTATTTTATTCAGTGTTCAAAAAAAAAAACAGGTTAAAAAAAAATTACAAAAATGGAGGGAAAGATTAAAACTCTAATCCTTCCTCCCAAAAATTACTGAAATTCAAAAAAGTCAACAAAACAACACCATTTCTTAGTCTCCGTGCCCGGCCAAGGTAGGACATTTAGGCCGGGACGGAGGGAGTAGTTAATAAATATTTTTTTAAAAAAATATTTTTAACATTTATTTAATTTTTATTTGTATCTCAAACTCAATCAAATGATTCAACTCATATTACATAGACAAATCTAACCTAAATAATAAACAGACAATTGTAATTTTGTTAATATAACTTAAAATATGCAATGTTGATGACAAATTAATTGTCATGAAAATGATTAATTTACAATATTTTACATTATAAAAGGAAAAAGAACCAAAAACTATTTGCTCTTTAATTTATTTTATTTTTATTATAAAATGAATCGATCAAAAGTTGTCATATTTGTATACATTAAATTTAAATTTGTAACTATGATAATAGATATGAATGAGGGGTCAATCATACTATGAAATGAACGGGAGATTGTTAATAAAAGGAGGTAATGATTAACTTATTTATTATGTATCAAACACCATAAATGGAAATGAGTTATCATTCATTCTCATTCTCTACCCTCTAAACTTCTCAACCAAACTGGTCCTAAGTATATTTGAGAAGAAATTAATTTAAATATATAGTTTAATCAATTAGAAATAACGCAAAAATGGTAGTATAAAGATTAGGATTATTCTCATAGTATTATTGGTTTGTACATAACCGATAAAGCTAATTAGGAAAGAGGAGTTGTGGGGGAGAAAATTAGGGTTGTGCACGGAGCTTGAAGATTATCGAAATCGAACCGAAATTCGGACCGAATAAGTTCCGAACCGAAAAAATTCGTAGACCATTTGACTTTTTCTGAACCGAATTGAACCGATTATTTTTTCTGGTATGAATTTGGATATTTTTCAATTTTCCGAACCGAAATCCGTATTGAACCGTACCGAAGCATACCGAACTGTATTGAACCGAATAACCGAATAACCGAATAAAATAACAAATTATAGATTTAAAAATATATTATCCCTAAAAGATTAATTTACATAAGAATTAAAAGTTAAATTATTTATAATTTTGTAGTTAGTTATATGTAACATAAATAATTAAAAAAATATTATATTTAATTATTATATAATTTTCAAAACACAAGTTAGTAAGTTGGAACAAATTTAATGTAATAAAATTATTTATATTAGTTAGATGTCAATATATCATGTTCAAATTGAATCTATTATTTAAAAGATAAAAAAAAAAATCTCCAATTAAAACTAAACTAAACTAAACTAAACTAAACTAAAACTAAAACTAAATTAAACTAAACTAAACTGAACTGAACCGAATTGAACCGTTCCGTTAGATCCGAAACTCTGAACCGAACTGTCCCCAAAAAAATAAATAACCGTTCTATACCGTCCCGATTTTTTGGATCGGTAATGGATACTCATTTTTCAAATAATCGAACTTTAGTATGAATTTGGATATTTTCAAATATCCGATTCATACCGTACCGTGCACACCCCTAGAGAAAATAAGACAGCATTAAAATATTTCTGATGCAAAGGGCTTTCCAGTAATTTCCGAAACATTCAAATTCCAAAGATCCGTTACAAATTAAACCCCAAGAAGTTTGGCACCCCTTCTCTTTTATTCGTAAAATCAGAAACCCACAAAATAAATATTTTTCTGAAGAAAAGCTTCTCAACTTTTAAAACAGAGCATTGGCGGTCACATAATTCACCCTAGATAAACAACTGTAAAAATGGGAAGATTCAAAGCGAAATCTGATTATGAGGAACTCAGAAATGCTCGTATTGTCGAAAACCAGGTTTGCTCTTCGATTTAGGATGAAAATTGTGAGTGTGTGTGTGTTTTTAATCCGCACATATGTATAATTTTACCTTTATGTGTTCATGACTGAGAAAATCAGGTACGATTTGCTTCTATCGGGCTTCAGAAAACGTTATCGGAGCTGTGTTCCTTGACTTCACCGCCAAAATCAATCAGGAAATACTGCAAAGTAGATTACAGCGCCGGTACTTTACGCTGTTCGGCACGGCTGAGAGGGAAATCACCGGAAATAATGGAAAAACTCAACGCAAAATCTGATTATGAAGAACTAAGAAAAGCGCGTATTATTGAAAACCAGGTTTTTCTTCAATTTTGAATGAGAATGTGTGTGTGTTTTCGGCGGACTTGCAACAATTTTACCTATCTGTGTTCATGGATGTGAAAATAGGCCCGATTGGCTTCTCTGGGGCTTCAGAAAACTTTATCCGAGTTGCGTTCCTTGACTTCAACGCCGAAATCAGTAAAGAAACACTGCAAACTAGATTACAGCGCCACTACTTTACGCCGTTCGACCCGACTGAGAGGGAAATCACCGGTATCACAAGGTGAACCTTGATATTCTTGATAATTGTTGTTATGTGGGATCTTTTTTAACCTTTTCATTTTTGGATTTAATATAATGTTGCCTTAATTATGGTTATGTGATATAGGAAAATTGGACAATTCTGAAGGTGGTAGAAATAACAGCGAAAATTTCAGTGGGGATATACAGAATGCTAAAAGAGGTCTAAGACTGTGGAAGATTTCACAAGAAGCAATGAACCGGCGCTGTGATAGCAAGGGCAGAGGAAGTGTGTATGATCCCGTTTATGGGATTTGCTGCCATTTTTGCAGGTTCCTTGCTCTACTCTTTTGCCTGTTTGTTTTGAGTTTTCCACTTTTGCGATCAAATTCTCTTTGTTATTGCCAGTTCTTGTTCTGACATTGTTGGAACACCCCCAGGATTTCTACAATTGGCATGATAAGTAGTCTTTGGAGAAGGAAATATATCAATACTTTGTAATTTATATGATCTAGCAAAGAGTGAGAGAATAAAGCCCTTTTCTCGGTTTAAGGAGTATTGTTGTGCTTTGATCGGTCTTAAATGACATTCCGATTGTGCACTTGACTAGTTTAGTGGTATGTTTTGGAAATTTTGTTCTGCTGCTTATATGAAGTTATAGATTAGCCGAAATAAGCAAATTATATCTATTGCGTTGGTTGAATATTTTTTTGTTTTTGTATATCATGTTGATCAGAAACATCGAAAAATCCTTTTTCTCATGATAATTCAATTATAAGATGGAGAGGGACTAAAGAGAGAAGTGTATGGTTTCACTTGATCAGTTGTGTTATGGCTGAAGAGCTATCTCGTCTTCTTTTGTTTTTCAAACACTTTGTAAACAATTCTGTGATTCTGTCCGTAGGAAGTATATACTGAAGTCCTATACAGAAATCTTTTATTTATCTACTCAACCACAAAACAGTTTGAAGGATAAAAGATACAAAAATTGCTGTAGAACGCCATATGGTTCTAAGCCCATATTTTATATGATTGTTGATATGGTTCTGAACCATATTGATATGTTTGTTGATAACAAGATTTATCTATATGCACGAAATTTGTTCATAATATGTGGTCTAGATATATTCCTCTTCTGTATTAATGAAGAGAAAGTGTTGAATTTGTGTGAAAGAAAGAAAAAAAGGAGAGAAAGAACAAAACTAGTCTCAAACTATTGGATTATGAAGAAAGCATTCTTCATCTTGATCGAATCTTGACCATTTATAGAAAGTATAACGAAATTAATTTTTTATTGTGTGCTGTTGATTCACCCAGCTTGTGCTTTAAATGCTATCTTGAGTCTGTTTAGATTTATATTCACAATCATTTTATGCAAGACCTCTTTTAGCTACCTAACATGAAGAAGCATTCTCTCACTATCTTTGATTTTGGTTACTTTACTTATGATTATACAGGCAAAAGAAACTGTGCGGTGAAGAAGGTTGTAAACGTTGTGGCGAGCTAGACATAAATGAATCGTGTATAGGTCAGTCGATAATCCAGAATTATCTTTTGTTACTATCATCACTCAAAGTCTTCGAACAATGATCATGATATTCCCAAAACACCCTTGTCACAGGCAAGACAGATTGCTCTAACTGTCACTCTACCAATGGCGTTCTTTGTCGAGCCTGTTTAAAGGTCAGGTATGGTGAAGGTAAGTCGGATACCTGGAGACATGATATACAGATAAAGAATGCCTTCTACGAGATTACGAAGTAAAGTTATGTATATATGCTAGATATGGAGGAAGTGAGGTCGAATAAAGAATGGATGTGCCCTCATTGTATTGAGGACAAAGGAATCAAACCTTACTGGATATGTAACAGGTACTTTCTGTCCCTTTACCAGACCTCAAATTCAAGTTCTTTTGAATATATTCGTTCGATTCTACAATCTTGCGTGAGTTTTTAATGTTCGGACAACAATTCTGAAAATGAACAGTTCGTTGTGTCTAAAGAAGCGAAAGATGGTCCCCACTGGGATAGCCATATTCAGAGGTTCGTTTTCCAGTTCTTCTAGTAGTTAAGAATGCCATTTTGGCATAACAATAATTGCTCTATACCACTTCTTAATGAAACATGTATATTACTCGCTTGTCGAAGCGAATGCCATACTGTCAAGCTTGGCAGTATGTCTCCGAACACTTTAAGATATCTCGAAGCTGTTGGGATTGGGACCCAAGACCCAAATCCATTAAATAGGTGTAAGTAGAGAACAAACTGAGAAAGAAAAATAACCATAATTCACAACACAAATATTTAACTTGAAAACTCCAAAGCTAGAGAAAATCAGCGAGAAATAAGATGAAAAATATAACCACAATTCATAACACAAGAGAACACTAAATCTGAAGAAAATCACGAGAAATAAGATGAAAAATAACAACAGTCCACAACACAAGAAAACTCCTTTACTTTCTATCTCCCGCCTCCCGGCACCAATACTCTGACACCAATACCCATCACTATTACAAATCTTTCATTACTCACCCCCTTCTCCCCTATTGAGTCACCCTTCTCTCCAATTCTCCAACACCAATACACCCACATTATTACAAATCTTCCATTACTGACACACCCTTCTCCCAGTTGAGTCACCCTTCTCTCCAATTCTCCATGCCGAAGTATAAAAAAAGAATTCAAGAAGAATTAAATACAAAAATCATAATGCATTTGAGATTATTACACTTGAAATCAAAATTAATGAATTTCTTAAATCGCCATAAGAAGCCACCAAGCTTTGATTCCAAATTGATGTAGGATAAGCATCTATTTTGTTTTAACAAAATAAAAGATCCATTGTGTACGCCGACAATTATCAGTATCCAATCAGAGAATAATCATACTCCACCATATGAGTATACAACTTAAAATCACCAATTCTAAATCACAGGCATATGTCGAGAACACCTCTAAAAATTTGTTGGTGCTACTTTCAGCTCCTGGCTCCCCTAGTATTTTTAACAATTGACATAACTTCCACCACATACCTTACATTGCTTCCATGCCAAGCCAAAGCCTTGTGTGTAACTATGTGGACGTGCTAGCGCCATCCTTTTAATGGCATATACTGAATGGCATAAGAATACAAATTTCCTTTTTGGAGAAAATCTTCTTCAATCATGATGATACTCCACCTTGATCTTCATAAATCAAATAGTATGCTTAGTTTTTTTGCACTTCTAGCACTACTCGAATTCGACATACTTCCAGTGCCTTGTATTACCCAAATTGTATCAACATTTTTTACTTGCACTTTTATACATCTATAGTTGTTAATTAAATTAACATAGAAACAAGTACGTTTATTATAATTATTGTAAAAAAAAAAAATTAGAACAAAGTAATACTTTGAGAACTGAAACATGATATAATGTAATAATAGTTGGTCGTATAAATTATCGAGTAAAAAAAATATATTTGCAATATGCTAGAATTTAAAAAGAAATATCAAATAGTCAAAATCAGAATGATAATACATTTTCGGAGAAAAAATAGGAAAGATAATTAAGGCTTTTCTCTTGTTTGTTATTCAATATCGAATTATTCTGTAGATCTTTGATGTGTTGAGAATATCGTAATAAATTATCTAAAACTAGCTAAATTATTTTATCATTTTTTATGTATTTTCACTATTATATATTATCCTGTGGCTATTACTAATAAAGAGTAGTAGGGAATAAAATAAAAAATAAGATGAAAAATAATCATAATTCATAGTACAAGAATTTACATGGGTTACCCATCCCAGGCTACAACCTTTCCCAACCTTTGATATCCATTGCAGGGACCCAAGACTCATATCGAAGTAGAAGATACGCCAATAAATAAGATGATAAACAACTACAATCTAACAAATTCAACAAAAAAAATTACGTGGAGAACTCCAAAATCAAAGAAAAACCATGACCCGCATAAACAACAATCTGTCATGTGAAATATTTTGAATAACAAATACTCTGCAAATCTTTCATAACCCACAACTTTCCCCTCAATTGAGTCATCCTTCCCACACTTTTTTCCTTGCTTGGGTCATCCTTCTCCACTCCTCACGTGGCTCATCCTTCTCCCCAATTCTCCATGCCGAGAATACAAGAATTGAACTTATAGAATCAAATATAAAGATTATATTTCATCTGATTAGTACATTTAAAATCAAAATTAATGAATCTTTTAAATAGCTATAAGAAGCATCCAATTTTTAATTTCAAACTGATAGGATAAACATCTCTTTTATTTGGACGCTCAAGTATCAAGTGGGCCACGATATATGTCGAAGCTTATGAGCTGTGAGATTAGTCGCGAAGCTTTAAGATATGTTTGTGATGTGATTTGAGAAATGAATAAAAAACAAGTTTATTCGAACTGTATGTACAAGATATTTTTAACTTCATTGATATAACTTGTTCTGCCTCACTCTTTCTCTGTCTCTCTATATAGCTAGAGGGATGGGATACAAATCTGTGGCACACCTATTGATGGATGAGCTTCAAAAAAGGAGGTAAAAGAAGATTGGGAAGACGTTCCTACTTCCTACAGACGTAGAGCAGCAACTAATTCTGCTAACTTGTGATATTAAGGAGTTTAGGTTGGTTCATTTGTGCAATAGTAGAGCTAATTTGAGCACTTTATAATTAATTAAGAGGGTGTATGTTTGGCTAAGTTTATTTTAAACATTTTATAAATTATTTTAAAAGTTTATAAGATGTAATTTACTAAGAGCTTATAAATTAGTATAAATTTAGGGATTAATTTAAAAATTACTATCATACACAGACTAGTGTGAAGTGTGTGTAATGTGTGAAGTATGTGTATTGTATGTGTAATGTGTGCAGTGTGCGTAGTATGTGCACTTTGCGTAGTATAGTGTGAAATGTACACACCACACAGTAGACACAGTACACACACCACACGCCACACACAACACACTACACACGCTACTCTACACATTACACATTCACATTACACATACTATACACACACTAAACACATACTACACAATACACACACTTCACACACTAAACACATACTATACAATACATACACTTCACACACTACATACACTTCACACACACTATACACACTACAATCTACACATATTTCAAACTAGCCACATTTTACACTATACACAATGCACACATTTCACACTATACATACATTACACACACTACACACACATTTCACATACTAAACACACTACACACACTTCACATATTACACACACACATTTCACATACTAAACACACTACACACTTCACACACTTTACACACACTACACACACATTTCACATACTAAACACACTACACACACTTCACATATTACACACACACATTTCACATACTAAACACACTACACACTTCACACACTTTACACACACTACACACACATTTCACATGCTAAACACACTACACACACTTCACATATTACACACACACATTTCACATACTAAACACACTACACACTTCACACACTTCGCACATTCCACACACTACACACACTAAACACATTTCACACACTACACACATTTTACACACTACTCACATTTCACACACTAAACACATTTCACACACTACACAAATCTCGCACATATCACGCACTACACGCAGTTCACATAGTACGTACACTACACACTACACAAACTTCACACACGTCACACACTTACTCATACTATACACACTTCACACACATTTCACACACTACACAATATATGCACGTCACACACTATACACATATTACACATTTCACGCTTCACATGCCACACACGTTACACACACTACACACATTTCGCATTTCACATACCACACACACTACACCACACATTTCACTCTACACACACTACACGCATCACACAGTACTCACACTACACACATTTCACTTTACACACACTACACACATCACACAATACTCACACTACACACATTTCACACACTTCATATACTACACACACTTTACATGTTACACACTTTCACACACTTCACGCTATTAACATTTTTCACACACTACATACACTATACACATTATACACATACTACATACACTTCACACTTTATACATACTATACATGCACTACACATACTTCACACATACTATACGTACATTACACATCACATACTATACGTACATTACACATCACATACTATACACACTTCACACTCTACAAAAATCAAACACTACACACATTTCACATAATACACACTAAACACTTTTCACATACTACACACATTTCACACGCTACACACATTTCATACTCTACACACATTTCATACACTACACGCACTTCACACTTTTCACACACACACACTATACTACACATACTATAGACACACTTCACACACACTTCACACACACTATACACACACTTCACACACTACACACATTTCACATACTAAACACATTTCACGCTATACACATCACACATCACACACTACACACACTACAGACACTTCACACACTACACACACTTCATGCACTTCAAACCTTTCACACACTACAAACACTTCACATGCTACACACACTACACATATTTCACACACTTCACACATTTCACACATTTCACACACTAAACACATTTCACACACTAAACACATTTCACACACTAAACACATTTCACACACTACACACATTTCACACACTAAACACATTTCACACACTAAACACATTTCACACACTAAACACATTTCACACACTACACACATTTCACACACAAAACAAATTTAACACATATCATGCACTTCACTCTTTTCACACACTACACAAACTTCACACACTACACAAACTTCACACACGTCATACCCACTACACATACTATACACACTCAACACACATTTCACACACTACCCACACTACACACACTATACACACTTCACATTTCACACACCATACACACTACACACTTCACATTTCACACACTTCACGCACTTCACAATTTTCACACACTTCACGCACTTTACAATTTTCACACACTACACACGGTACACACACTTCACATACTACACGCATTTCGCACACTACACACACCACACACATTTCACACACTTCACATACTTCACAAATTTCACACACTTCATGCACTTCACACTTTTCACACACTACAGACATTTCGCACACTTCACATACTACACACACTTCATACACTTCACACACTACACGTATTTTACGCTCTTCACGCTTTTCACACACTTCACACACTATAAACAAATTTCACACAATAAACACATTTCACGCTATACACACTACGAACATCACAAACTACACACACTACACACGTTTCACACACTTCACGCACTTCAAATTTTTCACACACTTCACACACTACACATAGTTCACATACTGCACACACTACACAGAGTTCACATACTACACAAATTTCATAGAATTTACATACTACACACTTCACACATTTCACATTACACACACTTCACACACTTCACATACACTATACACATTAAACACACTTCACATACACTATACACACTAAACATATTTCACGCACTACACACACTTCACACACTATACACATTAAACACATTTCACACACTACACACATTTTACACACTACTCACATTTCACACACTTAACACAAATTTCACACATATCACGCACTTCACACTTTTCACACACTACACACAGTTCACACAGTACATACACTACATACACTACACAAACTTCACACATGTCACACTCTCCACACACTACACACACTATACACACGTCACACACTATACACACATTACACATTTCACGCTTCACATACCACACACATTACAAACACTACACACATGTCACATTTCACATAACACACACACTACACTACACACATTTCAAGTACTTCAAACTTTTCACACACTACACACATTACGCATAGTTCACATACTACACACATTTCCCTTTACACACTACACACATTTCACACACTACACACACTTCACACACTTCACACAGTACGCACACTACACACACTTCATATATTACATAGATTTTACACATTACACACATTCCACACACTTCACGCTATTCACACTTTTCACACACTATACACTCTATACACATTATACACATACTAAATACACTTCACACTCTATACATACTATACACAAACTACACATACTTCACACATACTATACATACATTACACATCACATATCTTTTTCTCTAAACACATTTCACACATTTCATACACTTCAGATACTTCACACACTTCAGATACTACACACACACACTTCACACTCAACACAAGTCAAACACGACACACATTTCACATTATACACACTAAACAACTTTCACACACTACACACATTTACACACTACACACATTTCACAGTACATGCACTTCACACTTTTCACACACACACACTTCACACACACTATACGCATTTCACGCATTACACACACTATAGACACACTTCACACACACTATACACACATTTCATATACTAAACACATTTTACGCTATACACACTACATATTAAACACATTTCACACTTCACACTATACACATTTCACGCACTTCAATTTTTTCACACACTACAAACACTTCACACGCTACACACTCTACACATAGTTCGCATACTACACACATTTCACACACTACACACACTTCATACATTTCACACTATATACACACTAAACACATTTTACACACTACACAGACTTCACACACTATACCACTAAACACAATTCACACACAACACACATTTGACACACTACTCACTTTTCACACACTAAACACATTAAACACACTGCACACACTTTACACACAACACAAATTTAACACATATCTTCACTCTTTTCACACACTACACATAGTTCACAGTACACACACTACACAAACTTCACACACGTCACTCACACTACACATACTATACACACTCAACACACATTTCACACACTAAACGCACTACACACACTACACACATTTCACACTCCACACACACTACACACTTTTCACATTCCACATACCACACACACTACACACTACAAACATTTCACACACTTCACGTACAACACACTTTTCACACACTACACATAGTACACACGGTACACACACTTCACACACACAATACACACTACACACCACACACATTTCACACACTTCACAAATTTCACACACTTCATGCACTTCACATTTTTCACACACTACACACATTTCACACACTTCACATACTACAGACTCTTCATACACTTCACACACTATACATATTTCACTCATTTCATGCACTTCACACTTTTCACACACTACATACACTACACACACTATACACACATTTCACGCTATACACACTACGAAGATCACAAACTACACACACTACACACTTTCACACACTTCACGCACTTCAAACTTTTCACACACTACACACACTTCACACACTACACGCACTATACATAGTTCACATACTACACACACTACACACAGTTCACAGACTACACACATTTCACACACTACACATATTTCATAGAATTTACATACTACACACACTTCACACATTTCACACAACACACTACACACGCTTCACATATACTATATACACACTATACACACTACACACATTATACACACACTTCACACACTTCACAAACACATTTCACACACTACACACATATTACTCACTACTCACATTTCACACACTAAACATAATTCACACACTACGCATACTTTACACACAACACAAATTTCATACATATCACGCACTTCACACTTTTCACACACTACACACAGTTCACACAGTACATACACTACACACACTACACACACGTCACACACATTACACATACTATACACACTCCACACACATTTAACACACTAAACACACTACACACACTATACACACGTCATGCACTATACACACATTACTCATTTCACATATCACACACATTACACACACTATACACATTTCATATTTCACATACCACACACACTACACTACACACATTTCACACACTTCATGTACTTCAAATTTTTCACAAGCAACACATAGTTCACATACTACAATAACTACACACACTACACTCTCTACACACACTACACACATTTCACACACTACACACACTTCACACAGTACTCACACTACACATATTTCACACACTTCATATACTACATACATTTTACACATTACACACATTTCACACACTTCACGCTATTCACACTTATCACACACTATACACATACTACATACACTTCACACTCTATACATACTATACACACACTACACATACTATACATACATTACACATCACATATCTTTTTCTCTACACACATTTCACATACTTCACACACTACACACACTTCACACACTTCACATACTACACACACTTCACACACTTCACACTCTACACAAATTAAACACTACACACATTTCACACCCTATAACACTACGCAAATTTTACACACTGCACCATTTCACACTCTACACACACTACACACACTACACGCATTTCACACTTTTCACACACAATACACACAATACACACACTTCACACACACTGTACACACACTACATGCATTTCACACACTACACACACTATAGACACACTTCACACACACTATACACACACTTCACACACGATACACACTTCACGCTATACACACTACATACACTTCACACACTACACACATTTCACACACTTTGTGCACTTCAAACTTTTCACACACTACAAACACTTCATATGCTACACATAGTTCGCTAACTACAAACACTACACACATTTCACACACTTCACATACTACACACATTTCACACTTTTCACACACTATACACGCACTACACACACTATACACACACACGTCACACACTATACACACTAAACACATTTCACACACTACACACACTTCACACTCTATACACACTAAACACATTTCACACACTACACACATTTTACACACTACTCATATTTCACACACTAAACACATTTCACACACTACACACACTTTATACACAACACAATATCACGCACTTAACTCTTTTCTCACACTACACATTGGTCACAGTACACACACTAATGGCACTACATAAACTTCACACACATCACACACACTACACATACTATACACACTCGACACATATTTCGCACACTAAACACGCTTCACACACCTCACAAACTGTACAAACACTACACACATTTCACACTTCACATACCACACACACTACACATCTTTTACATTCCACATGCCACACACACTACACACTACACACATTTCACACACTTCACACACTTCACACTTTTCACACACTACACATAGTACACACGGTACACACACTTCACACACTTCAAACTTTTCACACACACAAATACATACTACACACACCACACACATTTCACACACTTCACATACTTCACAAATTTCACACACTTCACGCACTTCACACTTTTCACACACTACACATTTCACACACTTCACATACTACACACTTCATACACTCCACACACTACACATATTTCACTCATTTCACGCACTTCACACTTTTCACACACTACACACACTTCACACACTACATACATTTCACATATTGCACACTTCACACACTACACACATTTTATGCACTCCACAGTTTTCACACTCTACAAACACTTCACACATTATACACATTACACACATACTTCACACACTTCATACATTTCACACACTACACAAACTTCATAATTTTCACACATTACACACGGTACACACTATACACACACTACAGACACTATACCACTACACACATTTTAAACTACACATTTTAACACATTACAAACATTTCACAATCTATACACACTTCACGCGGTACTCACACTACACACATTTCACACACTCCATATACTACACATGCTTTACACATTACACACATTTCACACACTTCACATTATTCACACTTTTCACACACTATACACATACTACATACACTTCACGCACACTACACATACTGTACAGACACTACAAATAATACACATAGTTAACACTACTATACACACACTACACATATTTTTTCTCTACACACATTTCACACATTTCCCATACTACACATATTTCACACACTTCACATACTACACACACTTCACACACTTCACACTCTACGCAATTCAAACAGTACACACATTTCACAATACACACTAAACACCTTTCACACACTACGCACACTATACACATTTTACACACACTACACACATTTCATAACACACACTATACACGTTACACACACTTCACACTTTTCACACACTACACATAGTACACATGGTACACACACTTCACACACACTATACACACATTTCACGCTATACACATTACACACATCGCAAACTACTCACACTTCACACACTACACACATTTCACACACTTCATGCACTTAAAACTTTTCACACACTACACATTTCTCACACTACACACACTACACACATTTCACACACGACACACATTTCACATACTACACATATTTTACTCACTTCACACATTTCACAATTTTCACAAACTACACACACTTTACACACACTATACACATATTACACACACTACACATACTATACACTTCATACACTATACACACTAAACACATTTCACACACTACACACATTTCACACACTAAACACATTTTACACACTACTCACATTTCACACACTAAACATGTTTCATACACTACACTCATTTTACACACAACATAAATTTCACACATATCACGCACTTCACATTTTTCACACACTACACATAGTTCACACAATACACACACTACACAAACTTCACACACGTCACACACACTATACACACATTTTACACTTCACTACGACACACTACACACTACACATAATTCACACACTTCACGCACTTCAAACTTTTCACACACTACACACACCTCGCACGCTACGCATATTTCAGACACTACACACACTAAATACACTACACACACTTCACGCATTTCACACTTCACATACTTCACACACTACTTACACTTTAAGTACTTCACACTTTTTACATACTTCACGCACTACACACACTTCACACAATTCACACACACTATACACATACTACATACACTAAAGACACTTGATACACACTATACACACACATCACATACTATGCACACATTACACATATTTTACACAATACACTGTAACAACAAATTTTGTGTATATAATTAACAAACACCAAAAACTGTACAAATTAATTCTAATTGGACTGAAATGAGTAACTTTATGGGCAACAATCTCTATTCTTCAATCCTCTGATTCTTCTCTTCGCATGTTTTCTTTGAATTTGGAATTTTGGAGTAAAATCTGCTTCTTGATTTCCTCCGTCGCTTGTGCTATTTTTGAATAACGTTTATCCGAAGACCGAACGGCTTGATTCCGAATCGAATGCTGTTTCTTGATGATTTTGACGAAGAACGTCTTCGAATCTTGAAGAATGTCTTCGAATCTTCAAGTGCTTTTGAGTCTTCTAGATTTCTTGGAATTCTTCCAACTTCTTGAAGCTCTCAACTTGTATTTTTTTTTTTTTTTTGAATAAATGAAGAGAGGCTCTTATTTATAGGTGTAGGGGAGAGCTCTTTCCATATTTCATTTGCCATGTGGTGCTATTTGATTGGCCACCTTTGATTTGATGGGCTTGGCCTGATTTGATTGGGCTAAGCCTGATTTAGTTGGGCTAGGCCTGATTTTGGTTGGGCTAGGCCTGATTTGATTATGCCTTCTTGTTGGATCCGGCCATTTTGACTTGATTGGGCCTTTCTTGATTTGATTGGGCCATCTTACCAAAGTGTTGGTAGATAATTTATTTTGGCCCAAATTAAATATCAATTATACTATAACTTAGGAATTAATTTAATTAAATTTCCAAGACATGGATAGTATATTTTTTATTGATATTTAATTAATTTCCACATGTCCTCATTTGTTTGGACACAAAATTTATTTATCTACAAATTCCCCCTCGCGATTTGTTCACGGACATCGAGTCTTGAGGGAATGAATCGCGAAATAAACTTGAACTCTTAAATTCGAATTTGTAGAATTGAGTGTGTATTCATGGGCTTGAATTTAGGAGAAACCCATATTACCGTCCCTTTTATTTTGAACGGTCGGGCCGCAAAATATATGGTCCAATAGAGGTTCCAATTTAATTAGTGTAACAATCAAGAAGAATGGCCCAAATGAAATATTTTAGGCCCAATTTCCATCACCATTTCCCCTTTCTGTTAAAACAAACTCCATCACATTTAATTGAGGCCCACTAAACATCATTAGTTCAGTCCCCCATGTGGATATAAGCAGGAACCCTCATATCTGTTTTCAAACTTAATACAATTCACATGGGCCTACCACTTCAATAAAGAAACATTATAATCCTGCTTCTTCTCCAAATCGCGCGCAGAAGATGGAGATAAATCTTAAAAAATTAGAAAACTTTCTGTTCTTCAATAGACCTCGACTAATTACGCTGGCACGGAATCTTCTTAACTTTGACACATATTTTATCTCTTCTCCAAGCAACACACTTAAGGAAAGTGTATAATTATCTTCCTTTTTTTTACCATAATAGTTCCATTGATGAAGGTAAGGTGGCACTATAAAATAGGGGTGCTTAGGCTCAGTTTTTCTCCACCATTGGAACAAGCTCAGAATTCATTCTTCTCTCTGCACTTTTCTGCTGAGTTAGGTGATGTCATAGTCCCGTTCTCGCAATAAGAATTTCTGAATTATTATTCAAGATGCCCAACGTATTATTCTCACCCCCTCCTGGTGTTATCCTTTTGCAGAATCGATGTCTAACAATTTGCGGACAACGGCTTGAGCTTCTCCAGTCCTATAGCTTCTTCATTGGAGTTGCATCATTCTTATTCAGGTATACTTTCAATCTTGTATGTGTGTACATCATCATATGTTATCTGTTCCCTTTGAATTTCTTGCTCCCTTTTTTTTATGTATTTCTCTCATTCTTACTATCTTTTGCAGATTCTACGTCTACCGATTAGCCGAATACCACGATCTTCTCTCCGTGATTTGAGGCCTTGTTCTGATCTCCCTAAATTCTGTAGAATTCTCCTTACTCAGCGGAATCCGGATCTTCCAGATATCATCGTTAACTACTTTGCTTTTTGACCAGTCATCCCTCTTAGCTTTCTTCACGTTCACGATGATAAAGTCCAAGTCGCCCTTCTTTCTCTCTCTCTCTTTTTTTTTTTTTAGGCTGAGATTACGCATTAGTTTATAATGGTGTATTTCAAAGATACCACTTTTTCGAATGGAGAACAATACTTGGTGATCCTTGACGAAAAACATCATCCTTTAGAGGGAGGAACCCACTTAGTGGTAGGCGACCCTGTTACTGGCAGTCACTCGAAGCTATGGCCAAAACTGACCAACTCTCTCTACATAAGTGAATGGTCCCAAAGCATCACGTTTGGCAAATCAAAGGCGTGGAGTCTACAAGCGACTCATCATTATCCTACGAAGGTAGTGGATCCGTTGTCAACCTTGGGACGACAGATTATTGATGACAAGTCAAAATGGGGAGATGCCATAGAATTTTTTGGAGAAATCTGCTACACAAAGTTATATTGGGAGTGGACTGAAGACGTCCTTAGTAGATGCAAGTGTCTGCTCAACGATGCAGAAATTTATAACCCTGTGTATGCGTCTCTTTTCATGTATGATTGTAACTTTGAAATCATGAAGGCTTTTTGTGAGGCTTGGTGCCCATCGACCAACACGCTGCTTACATCATTCGGGGAATTATCAATTTCTCTATGAGAATTGCATACATTATCAGGCCTTTCGATGACCGGATTTCCTTATGACGAGGTTGTACCAACATCAACGGAGCTTATTGGGACTGATAGAGCTGGAAACCTCTGCCTTCCTCGTAGCTGCAAATACCTATTTCACGCATACCATCTTCTTTGTAGAGATGCAAATGGAAGCCAAGTGTCGATCCAGAAGTGGGTGAAGTTTTGGTTCAAGAAAGCTACGAAGCACGGGGAACCTCCCTCGCGCAAAATTTCAGAGAAGAAGAGATCGACGCGTCCCAAGCTAACCCATAATCCGCACGGCGACCTAGGAGAATCCGAGCAGTGGACTTCGATGGAGGAGTCTTTGTTCAAGAAGCTCAACATTGAACGAAAGCAGCGGGAAGAGACATATTTGGCCGCCTACCTTGCCTGTTGGCTTTGCAAGTTTGTCTTTCCAGGTGATGATATTAGCTTGATACGACCAAGCACTTTTAAGATGGCGAGCATGATGGCAGCGAGAAACACAATAGGTCTTGCAGTCCCTGTTCTAACAAGCATCTATCGAGGCCTGAACAAGATTTTGAATCTCGCAAGACCCTCGAGAAATCGATCAACTTTCCCCGTTCATTTTGTTTATGCTTGGTTGGCGCAATACTTCAAGACTCACTTTTCAATTGGTCCCGGAGTGCAAACGCCTGCAATGGTTACTTATTCCGGTGAAGGTGGTGCAAGACATTTTAACCCCGACGAGGCACGCAAAAGGATCTTTAAAGGAGATTCGACTTTATGGACATGCAACATGCTAATCAAAAGAGAAGACTTCTTGTATATTGATGATACCCGATCAAGGGGGCGTGAGTGGAGATACTTCATAGCTATTAGCTCCAATTACCTTACGTGGCGGCAAGGCGATCGATTCTTTATTGAGCCTTATAGTCCTCATCGTTTTAGTCGTCAATTTGGATACCACCAAGATATTCCCGGAACACTTAAGCATGATATTCGAGAAGCTTCTCTTGATAAAGGAATTTATTATTGGCGGCTTTGTGTCCTCAACACATCGATGTCTAAGGTATATCTACCATGGGCACCTCAAAGGACCAAGATTTTCTGTACATCTGATTATAAGAAATGGTGGAACCAACTGCATGGAGTTTTCTTGAAGACAACATCGAGCAGCTTATCGAGTAGAAGCCAAGTGAAGTACTTTCGAAGGGTAAATAGCACGTTCATGTAGATGCCCCCACTGCCGAGAATGATCGAGATGCCACGCCTACAATTGTCATCCATCCTAAGCTAGATGATACACATTCGGTCGAGCTTATTGAGCTGAGTAAAAGAAAAAATAATCCCAACTCCTTAGAAGAAAGTGATAGCAAGAACGCCGGCCGTCATTGGAAGAGGCCAAAGAAGGACCTTCATCTTTTGAAGCCCGATGAAGGATGCACAAGCAATCAACAAGATGCTAAGGATCTTACGGCTAAGGTTCCCTATCTCTTATTTCTTTCGTTTTCTGTTGTGCCATTCTCTTTATTAAGTTTTTTACTCAAACTTACTACTTGTCAGGCGATTAGAGATGTCTTCGGTTCCGACAGAGTGGAAAGTCAAGGGTCTTCAATGGCCAAGTCATCGACTAGGACTCCTTCTCAAAAGGCAACACAAACAAGGCCTGTTGCAATATCAACACTTGAAGGTGACAAATTCGTCCGCGACCGTCGGAGGAAATACCTTCAAGAGATGTGGGATGATCTTCGCGAGAAGGTTTTATTGACTCCCGTTGACTCAATGTCTTCTATGAAGGAAGGAGTTTTCTATGTGCTTAATGAGATGAAGTGCTTCAAGAAATTTGATTTCTCCAGCATAGAGAAACTGTTGAGAGGGTTGTTTGACAAGGCCGCCACTTACGACAAGATTCGATCAAAGTCTTTTAAGAGGGTGACGAAGGTACTTCTCGAGCGGCAACTCTCCAAAGCCAAAGATCGTCTTAATGATGCCAAGACAAAGGAACTCAAGAAAGATGATGAGATCAAATCCACCAAATTCGAGTTGGAGAAAGTTGAAAAAGAGCTCGATCATCTCAAAGAAAGGCAGAAAAGCTTGTCGGAGGCCCTCTATGAGCAAAAGCAGTCCCTCTCAGGTACTAGAGCCGAAGTCCATGATATTCAAGAAGAGATTCTTGCGATCAACAACACTCCTCCTTTAGATGACGAGATTGTTGAAGATTTGAAGGCATCGAAGCTCGACTTGGAGGCAACGCGAGAAGAAATGAAGAATCTTATACCATTTCCTTAGTTTGTTTGAGCTTTCTTTATTCCTTTGTTTTTTTTTATGTAATGAATATTCAAAACTTTATGATAATAAGAAGGTTGTTTTTGCTTTTCTGTTTGCAATCTCTTTTAGTTTCTTTGCTCTTATTGGCTTTGCACTTCAATCATTCATTTTACTTGTGCTTGAGTTAACCAACTTAGAAAAGAGGAAACACAATTTATGTCTGAACTTAGAAAATATCTAAGCTGCCTACGTACCTCTTTTGAGGAGGATCAAGTCAAAACGTAGTTCAATTTGCCACTTTTGTGTTTGATTTTTTTGGGGGGGGAGGGGTGTCGTACACAGTTTATACTCATGCGGGCCAGCAGTGACTATTCTTTAACCACTTTAGCCAAAGTGGGGTAACTTAGAATTTTAACCACATACTTTACCTTTGGTGGTCGCCGTGCACAATTTATCCTCATGCGGGCCAGGAGGTCTCTTTTTTTTTTTTGGGGGGGGGGTTGGGAGGGGGGGGGTGTTTGTTTGCATCAGGTTCAAGCGTAGTAGCGTTTCAAGAACTTCCCATTTATGGGACCAACTCGTACGCTGTCTTCAGAGATCAATTTGTAGGCGCCATTTGTGTAGACTTTCTTCACCACATATAGGGGTGTTAATCGGTCTGAAACCGAACCGAACCGAACCGAACCGAATTAACAAAGCCGAAAACTGAAATCCTTAAAAATTGATAACCGAAACCGAACCGAAAATTATCAAAAACCGAAATCAACCGAACCGAAATATTTCGGTTCGGTTGCGGTCAAAACCGAAAACCGAATTTTTACACTAATTTTTAAGTTTTTTACTAAAATAAAACTTTGAATATTAACTGCATTTAAATAAAAATTCTTGATATAAAAATGAGTTGGTTGAAGAGTCAACTTTTCTTGTTATCCAAAAGAGTACAGGAGGCTAATCAAAATGGGCTAATCAAAATGGACGTGAGAAAACAACAAACTACGGTGCTACAGATTATGTTTTATTTGTCCATTAGTTGTTACTTGGTAGATAGAAAATGAAATTTAAATGAAATGAAATTAAAATGCATATGAAAGACAAATGAGGAGGGGGGTTTTAATTTAAGGGGTACTTAATTCGATTTTTCGGTTTCTAATGCGGTTGTTATTGGAAAAAACCAAACCGAACCGAAAACCGAAATACTGTTATATATAAAACCGAAACCGAACTGATTAAAAGAAAAACCGAACCGAATTTTACATTTCGGTTCGGTTCGGGCGGTTTTTTCGGTTTCAACCGAATAGTGAACACCCCTAACCACATATGGTCCATCCCACCTCGACACGAACTTATTTCCAACCTGATGTGTAGTAACAATGGGTCTTCTTACAGCAATCACCAAATCACCTACTTGGAAAGAATGTGATCGTACTTTCTTGTTGAATGCTCTAGAAAGACGAGCTTGGTAGCATTCAAGTCTTTGTTGCGCTTCCAACCTTTTCTCATCGAGGGCCTCTAACTCATCAAGGCGTATGCGCGCATTCTCCTCCTCGGTCAACCCTTCTTGCATAGCTACCCGAAGAGAAGGAATTTGTTTCTCCAAAGGGATCACTGCTTCCACACCATACACCAAAGAGTACTGGGTAGCTTGAGTTGGCGTTCTGTAAGTTGTTCGGTAAGCCAAAAGTGCTTCTCCGATCCTCTCGTGCCAATCTCGCTTTGACTTCCCAACGACCTTCTTTAGTAGATTGCACAGTGTCTTGTTAAATGCTTCGGCGAGTCCATTGGTAGCCGTGTTATACATTGATGACTTCCTTTATTTAAAATCAAACTTCTCACAAAGTTTATCAATCAGGCTATTGCTAAAGGCTTTTCCGTTGTCAGTGATCACGTAGCGAGGAACTCCAGATCGATAGATGATGTTGATGTGGATGAAGTCTGCTACATTTTCTTTCTTCACTTCCTTCAAAGGCACTGCCTCCGCCCATTTGGAAAAGTAATTCGTTGCAGCCAAAATGTACAAGTGACCTATAGAAGACTTCGTCAAAGGCCCAACTACATCCAAGCCCCAAGCATCAAATGGCCACGAAGCAACGGTGGGATGCAAAGGTTCAGGCGGCTGGTGAATGAGGTTTGCGTGGAACTGGCATGCTTGACATTTCTGGGCATAGTCCATGCAGTCTTTTACCATTGTTGGCCAATAGTAACCCATCCTCTTTATTCGAAAATGTAGCTTTGGGCCCGATTGATGGGCGCCACAGATGCCGGAATGAGCTTCCTCCATGGCTTGAATGGCTTCATCATCACCTAAACACCTCAAGAAAACTCCATTAAAAGAACGCCTATAAAGTGTGCCCTTAAAATAAATGAAGCGAGGAGCATGGCGTCGGCTATCAACTTTTTGCTTTGGATCACTTGGTAACTTCTCATACTTAAGGTATTCAACAAGTGGTTGTCGCCAATCCTCTTTCTCAATCTCAAATACTTCCACAATATGGCTTCCTTCCTCTTCGTGTCCTTCATCTTTAAAAATTGGCGGTATCACCCATCTTTAGCATATTGGCACGCGAACTTCACCTTCCGGTATGGCTATTGCGGCTGCAAGTTTTGCTAAAGCATCGGCTTGTTTGTTTTCTTTTCTCGGCACATGCAACATTTCCACATCATCAAGCCAAGCTACAAGCTTTCGGGCATAATTGAAATATGGAAATAACTCTGGCTTCTTAACCTCGTAATCACCAAGCACTTGATTGATCACCAACTTAGAGTCCCCATACAATTTGAGATGCAAATGCTTTGCATCAACTGCCATTTCTAGTCCCAGGATGAGCGCTTGGTATTCAGCGATATTGTTGGAGCAATTTTCGGTTAGCGTAAAAGAGTATGGCAACACGTCTCCGTCGGGTGTCACGAACACAACCCCGGCACCAGCCCCTTCTCTGTGGGATGCTCCGTCAAAATACATGCTCCATGGAGGGGAGATTTCAATTTTCAACACATCTTCATCTGGTAGATCATCAGATAATTCCCACTCGGCAAGGATGGGGTGATCAACCAAGAAGTCTGCCAAGACTTGTCCTTCAACCGCCTTTTGAGGGACATATACAATCTCGAATTGTTGCAGCTGAAGGTACCACCTTGCCAGTCTATCAGAAAGAACTGGTCCGGACATGACATACTTAAGTGGATTTGCCTTTGAAACGAGACGAACAGTATGAGCTTTGAAAATAGTGTCATCATTCTACTTAAGTAGTACAAAGCACTCTCTTTTCCGATATCATTCTCTTGTGCTAGCAAGGCTTCGACTGAATGTTCTTGGGCAGCAATGTAAAGAATCAATGGCCGTCCAGGCACTGGCGCGACTAGCACGGGTGGTTTCATTAAGTAGGCTTTAATACTCTTGAAAGCATTGCTACATGCTTTATCCCATTCGGACGGAGTACCTTTCTTCATGAGGCAGCTAAATGGTTGACATCGACCAGGTAAGTTTGAAATGAATCTTCGGAGGTAAGCCAACTTTCCTTGCAAACTTTTAAGTTCATGGATGTTGCGAGGCTCGGGTATCTTTAGAATTGCATCAATCTTCGCTTGCTCTATTTCAATACCTCGGTGGCGAACAACAAACCCAAGGAACTTTCCCAATGTAACTCCGAATGCACATTTAAGTGGGTTCATCCTAAGTTGATATCTTCTTAGGCGTTCGAAGACTCTTCTTAGGTCACAAAGATGATCTTCTCTCTTCTTAGATTTTACTAACATCCACGTAGCATTCCACGTGCTTATGGAGAATGCCATCAAAGATTTTCTGCATTGCCCTTTGGTATGTTGCACCGGCATTCTTCAAACCGAAAGGCATCACTTTGTAGCAATATATCCCTTTTGGGGTTCGAAATGCTGTGAGCTCTTCATCCTTAGGCGACATACGAATTTGATTATACCTAGATGATCCATCCATGAAGGATAACGCTTCATGGCCCGTTGTAGCATCAATCATAAGTTCGGCGATAGGCAATGGAAAGTCATCCTTCGGGCATGCTTCGTTTAAGTCTCGGAAGTCAACGCAAACTCGTATCTGACCATTCTTCTTCCTTACTGGGACAATGCTAGAGATCCACGTAGGATATTTGACTTCTCAAATAAACCCCACTTCAATAAGTTTATTGACTTCAACTTCAATCAAGGGAATTAACTCAGGTCAGAATCGACGTTGAGCTTGTTTGACAGGTCGTGCTCCCTTTCTTATCGACAACTGATGAACTGCCACTTTTGGGTCTAAACCCGGCATCTCTTTGTAAGACCACACAAATACATCCTTGAATTCACGTAGCAGCCCAATGTATTCTTGCTCTTCCTTGGTTGCTAACAAGGCACTTATGAAGATAGGTCGCGGTCCGTTGTGCCTAAATTAATTTCCTTCAACTCATCAACAGTGGCTTTGACGCCTTCTTCAAGTTCAAGTGGAGCTTCCTCAGCATTTTCCTTATCCACTGGAATGTCTTCACAAAGAGTTATGTGATTTGATGATGTCACTTGTTCATTGACTTCTTCAGGACTTTTGAAATCTATGCGCGTTCTTATTTGTCCATCTCTCGGTCTCACTTGGACAATTCGCATGGTGTTATTTGTTTCAGTGATAAGTATTCTCCCAATCAGCAAAGCAATCTCTCTTTGTTGAGTACTTTCAACATTTTGAGAATTTTTCCGGTGGATGCTAGCATTAACAAAGTTTGAGGAAGCCACACTTTCTATATCCTCCTCTTTGTTGCCTTGAACACGAGTCAGAATCACAGTCTGCATTTTAGCCGTCAGAACGCTTCCGCATGATATGGTCAAGGCAGTGCGGCGTTTCATTCGAGAAGGAATGAGCTATGGAGTTTCTGAAAGGGTCCCTTGGTGACTCTCAACCTTCGACGACTATTTCTCTTACCCATTCGAAGTGGGCCAAGCCTATCAAAGACGAAGACTCGTTTCACTTTCTTGCCATGTTCATCAAATGTGTCTTCCGTTGATGAGGCCTCATCTTCCATATGCGAATAGGACTTCCAGAGACATATCTCAATCCCTTCTTGGCGCTTTTGACAGTATATCCACTTTTCTTCAACATTATTTGAGTTGCATTAAGTCCATACTCTGACTGACCAGGGGCTTCGGGAGTTAATTTTCCTAACTCAGCTTGTGGATCATATCCAGCTCTAACAAGAAGCTTGAAAACCTTTGGGTCATAACATTTGGTAATTTCAGGTCCAAGCAATCCTCCATGCTCCATTTTAGCACCTTGAACTGGACGGATGAACCCTTCGGGTGGTGGTAGAGAAGGCTTAATTGCATCAAGCTTAGTCAAAGGCAGTGTCAAATCCTTTAGCACCTCAATTCCGTCGCGAGGTTGCTTGCCTTGATCACGACTAGCAGTAGGTGTGTCCTTATTTTCTTCGACACGGTCATCCTGAGATTTCTCTTGCACAAGATCTTCCTTGGGTCTCACAATTTTTGCATCTTGAAAATAGTACTTAGCATCAGCAAAGTACGATTACGCCTCGGTGAAAGGCTTAGCATCGCCCACCACTGTCTTCACAGTTCCCTCCTGGAAGTATTTGAAGCATTGATGTAAAGTGGATGGGATTACTCCATTCTCGTGAAGCCACGGGTGGCCCAAAAGCATCTTGTATGATGTCCTAGAGTCTATGACATGGAAGAGTACATTTGAGACCATTTCTCTAATCAACAACTCCAACATGATGGTGCCAAGAGCTCTTTGTCCCTCTTGGTTGAACCCTTGAATCATCAAGCGGCTATTCGAGAGTTCGTCTACGGGGACCTCCAATTTCTTCAGTATTCGCAAGGGTAAGATGTTAACCCCGAGCCTCCGTCAATCAGGATTCGATTTATCTTTTGCTCACAGGTATATCCAGTCACGAACAACGGTCGGTTGTGAGATTGTGAACCGAGAAACAAATCTTCATCAGTGAAAGTCATTGTTGAGCTGGAGTCATCATTGCTATTGCAAAATTCAGTTCCGGACTGACATACTTCATTCTTTTCTCCATCAGTCGTATAACATGAGACGTCATTGCTATCATTACCATTGTCTGCAGTGATGAAATTTGCAACCGCATCACCTTCTTCCAACAAGATCTTCCCTTGTCGAGCTAACTGCAAAACTTTCTCTTTGAATATGAAGCAATCTTGGATGGGATGCCCTACAAACCGATGGTATTTGCAGTACCTCGGGTCGTCAGTTCGTCCAGCTTCTTCCGGCCGCTTCATTTCTGGAAGCTCGATGAGGTTTTCTTTGACCAGATCATCGAATATTCCGGAGATGTCAGAGTCTAAGAATGGGTAAGTCCTCTGTTGCATCTCTTTTAAGGTTGGCCTCTTTTGCCCCCTATCTTGCGGAGTATTCTTTCCCTTGTCGTCCTTGTTGTCTTCCATTCTCCGAAACTTAATAGGCATTGCGCTGACAATAATTGTTTCTTTTGCTTGCCCTTTGCCGAAGGGTTTTCCTCCTTTCTTAACTTCTTGCTTATCTTTGAACTTGTGAGATCCATAAACTAGAGGCCCGTCAACTCCGACTTCGGCGATGTTAGTTCCATGTCGTGAGCTCTGGTTGCCAGCTCTTCAAATGTCCTTGGTCGGATTCCTTGGAGGATGTACCGAAGACACCATTGCATTCCTTGGATGCACATTTCAATGGCTGAACTTTCAGACAACCGGTCCTTACAATTGAGACTTAGATTTCTCCATCGATTGATGTAATCGATGACAAACTCGTCCTTCCACTGACGGGAATTTGTCAACTCGATCATGCTCACTGTCCTTCTGGTGCTATAGAAGCGGTTGAGGAATTCTTGCTCCATCTGGTTCCAGCTATCTATAGAGTTGGCTTCTAGGTCTATATACCAGTCAAATGCATTTCCCTTCAATGAGCGGACAAATTGCTTTGCCAAATGATCACCATAAGTCCCGGCGTCATTGCATGTCTCGACGAAATGGGCAATATGTTGTTTCGGGTTACCTTTGCCATCAAATTGTTGGAACTTAGGAGGTTGGTAATTTACTGGCATTCTTAGACTATCAATTCTCTGATAATATGGTTTGTTGTAAGTTAGGGATGATTTAGGCGTCCCATCAAACTTGTCTTTGATGGTTCCTAAAATGATCTCTTTCAATTGGTCTACATGGACCAAACCATCAGCAGAGACTTGCAGCTCGTTCAAAGATTTCTCCTTCTCAAGTGGTGTATGATGATGCCTTGTAGAATCCTTAGCCTCATCTTGGTCCTCCATAGGTTCTTTTCCAGGAGCGCGACTTGTATCGCCATTATCAGCTTTGCTCTTCAGCTTTTCTATCCTAGAGTCTTTTTCTTGGACATGTCTCGTAAGGCCTTTAATTGCTTTGGTTAAGCTTACGAGTTGTTCCTCCAGAGTTGAACTGTTTGTCATCATCACTGGAGCAATGTCGGGAGCGGATGAAGAGCTTGATGTGGAGCGAGGAGTGGAACATGCAGAGTTGTCCTTTTCATTTGTAGTGCTATCAACAATGTCTGGCACTGGCTTCTCAACAACTCCGGGTGAATTGTTTCCCTTTGAAGATGCTAACGGTTGTGATTGTCTCGACATACTCCTTGTGACGACGTTGACATTTGCAGTTGGAGAGCTTGTTGCAGCGATCTTCGTCAGTGTGATCTTATGAGGCGCCATAACACTATCTTCAATTGTTGTTTGAGGGGAAGAGATGAGAGGTAGAGATGTCCCACTGAACGTGCCAAATTTGTAACAACAAATTTTGTGTATTGAATTAACAAGCACAAAAAATTGTACAAATTAATTCTAATTAGATTGAAATGAGTAACTTTATGGGCAACAATCTCTATTCTTCAATCCTCTGATTCTTCTCTTCGAATGTTTTCTTTGAATTTGGAATTTTGGAGTAAAATTTGCTTCTTGATTTCCTCCGCCGCTTGTGCTATTTTCGAATAACGTTTATCCGAAGGCCGAACGGCTTGATTCCGGATCGAACACTGTTTCTTGATGATTCTGACGAAGAACGTCTTCGAATCTTGAAGAATGTCTTCGAATCTTCAAGTGCTTTGAGTCTTCTGGATTTCTTGAAATTCTTCCAACTTCTTGAAGCTCTCAACTTGTATTATTATTATTATTATTATTATTATTATTATTATTATTATTATTATTATTATTATTATTATTATTATTATTATTATTATTATTATTATTATTATTATTATTATTATTATTATTATTATTATTATTATTATTATTATTATTATTATTATTATTATTATTATTATTATTATTATTATTATTATTATTTTTTAAATGAATGAAGAGAGACTCTTATTTATAGGTGTAGGGGAGAGCTCTTTTCATATTTCATTTGCCATATGGCGCTATTTGATTGGCCACCTTTGATTTGATGGGGTTGGCCTGATTTGATTGGGCTAAGATTGATTTAGTTGGGCTAGGCCTGATTTGATTAGGCCTTCTTGTTGGATCGGGCCATTTGACTTGATTGGGCCTTTCTTGATTTGATTGGGTCATCTTACCAAAGTGTTGGTAGATAATTTATTTTGACCCAAATTAAAATATCATTTATACTATAACTTAGGAATTAATTTAATTAAATTCCCAAGACATGGATAGTATATTTTTTATTGATATTTAATTAATTTCCACATGTCCTCATTTGATTGGACACAAAATTTATTTATCTACACACACATTTCACACTATACACACGACACACATTTCACAGACTACACACACTACGTATACTACACACTAAACACACTACTCACACTACTCACATTTCACACACTTCACAGACTACACACACTTCACACAGTACACACATTTCATATTTTTCACACACTACACATTTCACATACTACACACTTCACACACTACACACACTTCACACACACTTTACACACTATACAAACACTACATACATTTCGCAATATACACACACTTTACAATATACACACTACACACATTTCATGCACTGCACACACTTCACACACTACGCACACTACACACACTTCACTTACTACACACACTTCACACATTTCATACACTACACACATTTCACACACTTCATGCACTTCACACTTTTCACACACTACAGACACTTCACACACTCTATACACACACTGCACACATTCCATACACTACACACACTACACACACTTCACCAATTTCACACATTTCATGCACTTCACGCTTTTCACACTACAAACACTTCACACATTACACTCACTACACACACTTCACACACACTATACACACACTATACGCACACTACACACAGTTCACACACTATACACACTACACACACTTCACACATACTTTACACACACTTCACACATACACACACATTTCACACATTTTAACACACTACACACACATTTCACATACACACTACACATACTTCACATACACACACATTTCACACACTTCACATACTATATTTCCGACTGTATATGTCATGTGCTTTGCACATGTTTTTTCAGCCAGTAAAATGGCGACACGTGGCGATAAAATTCTAAAACTCAGAAAATTAATTTAAAATTCAAAAAAATTATTTGAAATCCAAAAACTAAAAAAGTATTTATGAGATTAATTTTAAAGTTCTAAAAATTGTTACAAAATTAAAAAAATTAATCTAAAAATCAATTTTTTTAATTTCAAATCCAAATTAATTTTAAAACTCTCAAAATTCATATTATATTCAGAAAATTAATTTAAAATTCAAAAGAATTATTTAAAATACAAAAAAATTAAAAAATTATTTTTGAGAAATTAATTTTATAATTCTAAAAATTCATTTAAAATTTAGAAAAATCATATAAACATAATATATTAGAAATAATTTTAACTATATAATATATAACGTATATAATAATAAATACGTGTAATCGGCCAGGCGGGTAAGATTTGATTAAGGTAAACGTGTAATATAACATACTTTACCCGATCACTAAAATATTGTATTCGGGTAATTCATGGCCCTATTACCCCATTTACCTGTCAGGTAACACTACACTGGGACAAAATTGTCATTCCTATGTGTGCGCATAAGTTTGGGGAAAAATAACTCAAATTTATTTGAGGTCTTCGAATTTAGGTAATAATCAATATTTCTTTTTAAACCATTCTCTTGTCTAAAAACTATTAAATAAACTAAATGAAATCCATGTAAATCAAGCCTTAATTTCTTTTACAGTCAAGCACCTTAATTGAATTAATTCATGTAAAACGAATTTAAAATCAAATTCCAGCAAAAAGGTGGCCTAAGATTTAATCTAATGTTGTAAACACTTGGACTTTGGATTGCCAACAACAAATACTACATTAAGGATGGGTTTGGTTCTATGTTTATGAGATGATCTATTACATAACCTAGCAATTAAGTTGTTTGGATGCCTAATTCTGTTTTCTTTTGAAACTTTGGCCAGTCTTATTTAACCCTCCAACCTGGTATTACTCAACCTGGCTCAAGTGGTGTGTTATGATAACCTTCCCTATCCGGCTAACTCACCCAAGTAGCCATGTCATCTGATTTACCAATTATGCCCTTTTTGAGAAGATGGAAGTCTAACATCCCTTTCATTTTCACAACTCCATTTTCCATTTCCACTCAGCGCCCACAAGGCTATTCTTCCTTGAGGTGTGGCAAAGCTCAGAATCCTTGCATCCCCTCAGCAATTAGGTTTCAATTGTAAGTTCATCATAACTTTAAATCGCCTCGTGTATACGTTTCGACTTTGATTTGTCATTCCCTGACCTATCTTATATAGTTAGCTGAAATGATGGACTATGTATTTTTTTGTTTGTTTGATATTGTTCTAATTCTTGATTCTTCCGTTATTTTTTCTTGTCTATGTCCGCGGTGCTTTACTCACTGGGCGCGCTGCCCTTCCGTCGTGGCCAACCAAGATAGCTTTGTTGTGTGGTAAGGTTGTCTGCCTATTCTTTTGCTTGGTTCTGGTTAGATCCGAAGGATAACAAACAAGAAAGGAGTAAGAATATGTTCTCAGGCTTTTTTGGATTCTTTTTTGGATTCTTTTTGCAGAAGTTCAAAAGTCAAGCGGTTATGATGATGATGGCAGGAAGGTAATAAAGTGATGGCAGGAAGGTAATAAAGTTACGGAAGAGGGTAGTTTTGTACCTATCAATCTAGGTGAACTAATGGATTATGGGCCACCAAACGGTTTAATATAACTAAACCTATGGATATAACTTTAGCCCAAAATCCAAGCAGACACCTTATTAGCTGCCCTCCATTTCTATCCTTCCTAATGAATAGGCTATCCAACTATCAGCCCATAATCCAATCTACTAACAAAACCTGCCTTAAGGGCCCAATTGATTGGACGGTTAGTCAAATAGTGATATTATAACTTTGGTTTGAATAGGGATGCCTGCGTAACACTTCAACACGATTAACGTGTTTAGTTGGTTATTTTTTTTTAGAAGGGCCACGTTTCATTTGACCAGATAACATGTTTGTTTGCATTGCCAGCTGCATTAGAAAATTTGTAATTACAACCAAAAAAAAAAAAAAAAATCCCCTCCGTTATTAGATTTATTTACATCAGTTTGCCCCTTCCTGAATCACCAAACAATCCCCTTTCTTGTTTCAATCAGGGCAGGGCTACATGGATGGCAATGATCGTCACTTGAGGCTCGTTTGGTAGGCATGTTAGGATAATAGAAGATAGTTAAGTTAAGATATGTATCGTACATAAGGGGTGATATGTAGTGTATTTGGGTGTTTGATAGAAAAGTTACAAACGTGTAATATGATAAATTGAGTGTTTGGTATCCAAGATTATCTTCTAGATTAAATAGTTGTTTTTTTTTTTTTTCTTCATCAATTTACCCTACAAACATTAGAACATTAGAATCAGGCCCATTACACCTCTCATTATTTACGCGGTTTCTTTCTTCACTCAACTAGTGTCGCAGGTGAAAAAAACCCATCGCGGAATATCCCCGTTGTGCGCCAGAGAGCTCTTCGGCCAATTAGGGGCTCCCATCTTTTTGCAATGAGTTCGCAGAATCCAGGTATGTGATTATCCCTCTTTCAAGACTATGTGGATGTGGTTTTATTAGGGTATGATGCCGTTTTCGCGAACTATGCTCGTTTCCTAGGCCGGGCGACTATAGTTAAAACCGAAATGAGTTTGATGCAACTGTTTTTAACCTTTTTAGTGATAACCGAGTACTGAGAAACTGATTTTTGCGGTTACTGACCACATCTATTTGGCTCTAAAAGTTAATTCCTACTTCATCTATTTTTAGGTTACGCTGTATTCATCATATGTTTTCTTATGATGTAGATTACATTTTTGTTGTATTTAAATTTTGTTGTGATTTGAAATAAAATTCTCTTTCCTCTCCGAGTCGTAAGGCCCTGCTGTGAATTGTGGTAGACACTACTAGGAATTTTTCTTTTCTCTGAATTTGTCTCCATTTAATTTTGTTTGTTCTTATTGCATCTTTTCTTCTTGTCTCTGCTTGTTCCGATTTTTATACACATGAAAATGTGGATAAGTGCGGAAACAGGTAGCTGCAACATAGGGCGTGGAAGGGGTAACAAAACAGACTTGACTAGACGTAGTTGGTTGAAGAATGAGGAAGCGATGCTGGTTGCATCTTTGAAGGAGCTTGTAGCATAAAACTGGATATCTGACAACGGCTTCAAAGGCACGTTACCTCAACAAGTTGGAAGAGGCAATGAAGAAGGCATTTCCCGGGACCGACCTAAAGGGTATGCCACATATCAATTCAAAGCTTACTACGTGGAAGAAAAACTACGGTTCTCCTACGACAATGTTGGCACGATCTGGCGTCGACTTTAATTTGAATGATACTTATATGATCGACTGCCAAAACGATTTGTGGACCCTCATTGTCAAGGTTGGATCATTCATTATTTATATTTACCAATACCGTAACTCAAAGGGGCTGAGTTTTGGTTATATTGGGAACATAAATATTGATAAATGCTTGTGTGATATGAGTTTGTTGCAATTCTGAGAATTATAACTCTATTTAATCTTAAGATATAATGTGGCTTGTATTATTAAAGATGAAATACACCCTTCTTCGCTTAGTTACACAGCTTCGTTTACTTTTTCCTTTAAAGACCTAACTTGAATATTGTTGTTACCTTATGCACCTGCCTGTTTTACTTGTGGTTGCATTAGTTATAGGATGTGTGCTGATTTTCCTAATTTTTTTGATGCACTTGAAGTGAGACCTCTAATATGGCATAATACAAATATCTGAATTTATGGACTATAGGTTTTGGAATCACTTTGTGAGTTAATTACAATGATTATCTTATGACAGAATGTCAGCTAGCGCAATAACGATGTGTTACAGAGAGTGACCTTTACGAGAATATTGGAAAGAGATACTACCTCCATCCCACTCTAACTTTCCTACTTTCTTTTTTGGTTTGTCCCAACTTAACTTTCCAGCCCATAAATGGCAAACTTCTCTCACAATCTCCACCCTCAATCTCCACCTTTAAAAAAGTCAAAGATTCCATAAAATCTGTTTTTTCTTAACCTCCGTGCCCGGTCAAAGTAGGAAACTTAAGCCGAGACGGAGGGAGTATTTGGGAAGGATTGAGCAACCCGCGAGAGTGCCGAAGATGTCATGGAAGAGGTAAATGATTTGCTAAATGAAGATAACGTTCAATAAGATGGTGGAGACGGGGACTATCATGTTAACCTTGACGGTATATTAGAAGATGAAAAGGAAGAACAAAACACCAGTCAAGGCGATAAAGGGTCCCCAACCCAAAGATCTACCGGCAAGAAATAGAAGACAACCGATGGGATTGAAGGGGTTTACGAGTTGTTAAGTCAGCTTTGTCGCCACACAGATGCTAGATTGGAGAATATTGCGAATAGGACTGGCTACGAAGTTGATTTGGGCAAAGCCAAGACCAAGGTCTTTGATCTTCTTGGCAATATCCCTAGACTGTCTCTGAATGACAAATTTGACATATGTGTAATGCTGGCCAAAAGGTGAAGCGTCTGGAGATCTTCATGGGCCTGTCTGAAGACGCTAGACCTTAATATGTCATGCGCCTGATTCACACAAAGAATGTCTAAAGCGGTCCATGTGGGTCTTTGCTGTTTTTGCTAATGGGATATTACTATTATTGCATCTTTGATTTTGTTGCCTGTTGTGGCTTTTGAAATGTCCCCGAGATTGAAAACTTGTTATTAAATGCAAATTAGTTGCTGATTATTAGTAGATGGTTTCTCTTCGAATACTTGTTAGTTGGGGCAAGGTCCCTTTGTTAAGATTTGCCTTAACTATTTATGTATATGTGAAGATATGTGTTTAGATTTGTGTCTAATCTCCTAGCTTTTATATATGCAATGAGTGATATCTTCATTTTTCGAGGTGACCATTGTGTGCCTTGTAATGTATCTTTTGCTTGACTTTTTATTGTATCTTCTATTGTGCGGGTTTCTTTTGGCATACAATTCATGTAGAGTTACATCAGATGAATTGTAAAGATTTCTTTTGGCATACAATCCCTGCAGATCTGAACAAAGACTCATATACAATTATAACTTTGGGGACACCATTAAATTGAATTGTCACCTTGTGCTAGCTAACATTATAGAGCCACAATTTCAAACAAAAATATATCCCAAACGACTTCGCAAGTTATAAAGCTTTTACTCTTCGACACTTGCAAAAAAAAAAAAAGGACATCAAATACTAAATTTATATTTCATTAAAACGTGACCATCACTAGTGTTGGTCAGCTAGGCCTTGGATATTGAAACACACATCAATTACTTGATAAAGAAAAGTCCTAATAACTTAACATAATCACCATGCAGGTGATGAAGAAACACTAGCCATAGTCCAAAGTAAATATAGTAATTACCTAGATACTTAATAGTGCATGAAAGATAATAGCATAACAAGGAATATGAAAAACATCAAACACAAAAGTACAATTAAACGACATCTAATATGATCCTACCTTCTTAAGTCTAAAGTAACATTTAGCACACTCATCGAACAACCTGCACCACCCACCCTACTTGAAAGGGTTAAACCACCATTTACTCGAGCTCGAAGAGGAGCACGAGCTTGGGCCTGCTGCTTTCGAAGGACTGCCTTGAACTTCGGCTTCGGGGGAAATGCGTTACACAATTGGAATCTAATAGGTCCGTTCGGTGCATGTTCGATGTGGTATGGCCCTTTGTGGTTGCTCAATTTTAATGTTGCTAAATCTAGTTCCGTATCAAACAACCTCCTGCGTATTTTGTGCAGGTCGAAAAGCAGAGGTGACATTACTCCATCATCATCTGAAACTAAAATCGGGTTAGTTTGTGGCTCGTCGACATGGTTGCCTGAATCACTTATGTTAATGATTTGAAAAAGACTTGAAAATTAGGGCTTAGCGCTATGATACTATGCTTGAGAGAAAATATTTTTCAGTCATGACTAGATAGGAGATTAATCAACAGAATGTTGCATGTTCAAATCTAACGGAAATATGTACTTTTCTTTTTTTTTTTCATTTTGGGTTACAAACCTTGAAAATTTGCCTCCAGAAGTCTTCTTCGGGAATTACACTATTCAGACCTCGATCCCAAAATGCATTTGGATCTCCAATTATTTGCTTGACTGTAGTCTCCAAAATGGCTAGTCTCTCGTACACATCGTCCCAAGTGAGCTTTATTATGAAGCATGTGTTAACGACTCCATGTGCAGTTAGTAGTGCATCTAACGACTTATCCGCTTTGGTCCACTGGCCCTGATGTTTCTGTTGTACCAATGTGCTTAAGAAATAGCCATCCATTTCCGCCGTCCATTTCGAGTTGTAGAAGAAATTATTTTGGAGAGGGAGTTTACTGAATGCCATTACGTTATTTGGTGAAATTGAGTGGTATTGGCTATTAGTGTTTTAGGTGTGCATTTAAAGTGATGAATAGTTGCTTCTATAAAGTATAATTATCATCGTATTGAAAAATTAATAGCAACAAGGTTTCAACAGACTGCTCATTGGAGTGTGAAGAATCTTTTTACAATTGACAACCCCATTCATAGAAAAAGCATGCATAGTTATATATATTAGGAATCTTGCTAATGGAAATATTCTTCCTCCACAGTCTTCGAAGATCAAAAGTAAAACAATTGCAAAAAAATGATTCAGAATTTTTTCATTACTGTTAATATTATAAAAATTACACCGAATAATTTTATGTAAACTAAGCCTGACAACATTTTGGTCCGTAATACTCCATGCAAATATCTTCAGTTTCCGAATAAGTACTGAAGCTTCTTGTATCTTCATCGTGATAGCAATAAGCCTTTGTGAATGGCATTGCCTGAAATTTCACAAAAAACTAAAATAATTGCATGTCGATGATGTGTGCCCAATAAAATAAAGGTTTAACAAACATAGTGACTTGACCATAAGACGTTACATTTTACCTTTCATATGGACTCAATTACGTCTGGGAATGGCCCATTGTGTTGCTCTCTTTGTCCTAACACACCTGATTTACTTATTAAATCTGTAAATGTTGATAATTGGCTTTCAACTTCCGTTGTTTCTTCTAAATTTCAGTTGTTGTGTATTCCCTCCCAAATGTCTCGTTTATGAAACCTCGTGCAACTGGTACATTATCCTTTTACGAAAATTGGCTCCTTCAGTGGTCGTATAACGTGTTCAAGAGGCATTTATCAATTTCTTCGGTCTAATCTTCACTGTAGAAGAAAGAACCATGATGTGGGATTACTATGTGATCTATGATTAAACGCTATTTTTTCTTTCTGTTTGTCCCCAATTGAATAAAATTCTGAAGATGTTAGATTATTTAAGTTGACGTATATGCCCACTATTGATATCAACTTTTCCAAATAATATTTTTAAAGGTCCATTACAGGCTAAATACAAAAGTCACAGGTTGCAAAAGTACTTTTTCCTTTCGAATAGTTCCAAACCGAAAAGAATTTTACTTCACAGGAGAATAGTTTAAATAATTACATGATTTTGCAAATTTTGGTTGGTTCACATATCACAATATCTAATTGACTTGTCGTTTATCTCTTTATGACTAAAGCTCAACACCAATCACACGGTACCAAAGGTGTCATGAGATTGCACCTGTATGTTGATATCAACTTTTGTTCTCAATCATAATGATATATTGCTTGAATTACAAAAGAAACCTAAACATACCCATTCACACTATCAAATACACATTATCACTATTAGTTTTGCAATACCTTCATACAATCACAAACCTACAAATGAAAACAAGAACAAGGGCCGAATATCAATACAACAGCAAAACAAAGTCTAAGTTTGTAGGAACAATACTACCAAACTCCATTGTATATTACAAACCATTATAAATCAATTTTCTAAGAATCACACCAAATAGGATAAATACAATTGACATGAAAATAATTGCAACTTGCACTTCAAGGTCACTACGTAGTTCAGGTTGACGGGGTTATGTTTCTAACATTCCCCTTTGGGTTTGGCTGGTCGAAGAATACGCCGAACTCACCATGGGTTTTGCGGTATATGCTTGGCTTAGTACAAACCGAGGAATACAATTACCTGGCTCGTGTTGGTGGTATTCATAGCACCACAAAACTGATTTCTCATGTTTGGTGTTAATTGGGCACTTATAGAAATAACGTCCCCGGATGGCCCGTATCCTACCCAGCACACTTAACAACCATCTTACCTCTCCCGCATCGATAGTCGGGTACCAAATTAAACTCTTCAACTTTGGATTCCATTGTTCTGCAGAAAACAATGGAAAAATAGCCCAAAGCAACATCAAGCTATAGTAAATACATGCTTTATACGATTCAACTTATGCTCAAGAATATTTGACAACATGAATAGCCCCCTACTTTAACTGAATCAATATTAATATTAAATCGGTTGAAAAGACAATCACAATGCTATTCACAACTGCCACAAAGTTATACACCATAATAAAAGTGATCTGAAACTTTACAAAGTGTTACAACCTTTGTAATTAAGAAAAATTCAACAACACTGAACATAAGTTCAGTCATTCCAAATTGAATCAAGAGTGATAAAATACAACAACATTTATATCTAATTGAACACCGCTAATCATCGGAGTGGGCACACATATCTTGCGCTATTTGATCTCACCACCCATTCCATTCCGGGGAGGATTCTACAACATCAATACACTCATCAAGATCTTCATCTTCTTCTTGTTCGTTAGGAAGGGAATCTAGGAGTTGCTCTGTTGGGTCGACTATCATTTCAGACCGAATAAAATTGTGAAGGAGGAAACAAGCCATAATAAACTTGTTCTGGACTTTTACCGGGTAATAGGTCGTGCTCTTAAAAATCCCCTATCTCATTTTCATAATGCCGAAGGCACGCTCGATGACATTGCGAGCCTTTGTATGCCTCATGTTAAAGATCTCCTAGGCATTTTGAGGCCGGTTTGATGCTGGTCCCCATTCCTTTGAATGGTACCTCACACCTTTGTATGGAGACAAGAATCCTTCACTATTGGCATATCCATTGTCACACAAATAATAATTTCCTATAATTTTAAAAAAATGGTGTCATATACATAAAGGTATTTTACTCATTGTACTCATATCGAATATGAGAGTTTGGATTAATTTAGTAAGTCTACCCTTGGAGACTTTCAATCCGTGAACCTTAATAAGCGCGTCTCGTAACACCCTAGCATCAGCAGCTGATCCCTCTCGACCAGGTTGGACATATACAAATTTCAAGTTGTGATCATAGACGGCTAGTGTATTCATTGAAATCTGCCCCTTTCTTGTTCTATAACGAGGCTTATCGACATTTCGTACCATTGTTGGGATATAGGTGCCATCTGACGCTCTTAGGCTAAACACAACAAACACAAACAACGGCTCAACACTAATAAAGTATTGACATCCAATTAAACCACTCAAGATTGAACATTATTAATGTAAAACATATCGTCGTCTCTCTTAAATGAAATAGAAGGATGTAGTACCCTGAACCACTTCCATCGAGAGTCAGTGCAATCATCTGGGATAGGTTCCTGTTTGACCAAGAGTATCCCATGCAATTTCAATATTGCCTTCAAAACGACATGAACGTAATGGGAGACAATTTGGTCAGACCGTCAGAAATAGAACCTTTGAATCTTATTTTTTGTGATGTGCCAAGATACCTAAGAACATCGCTACTTGTTCCCCGACTCACATATTTACAGTCAACCAGGCCTCTTAATTGTCGCAATAATAACCCAAGTCTACCAAAAGTGTTGCGATCCATTCGCAGATTCAAAACACAATCTTCGCCACTAACTCCTACCATTTTATGCAAATGCTTTACCTGATCCGGTATTCTGTCTAACATACTATATGGTTCTACTAATTCATTATGCCTTCTTTTCTTTGTTGTAATTCGAGCTAGGAGGTCAACAGTAATGCATACTTTAACTAGGGTATGATGCAAAATTTCCTCTATCAATAAGTATACAATTGCATTTCTTCGTCCAAACCGAGACATCACCTAATTTCACGTAAAGAGTTTAAATCTTCTGCAGTAGGAATAACATAAATTAGCAAAAAGACAACCTAATCGTCGGATTTTCGCAAGTCGTCTTCCCACTAATACACGAAGTGTGAACAAGTAAAAAACGACAAGTTCACAATCAATTATTCAACAATTAGCACAAAAACAAAACAGTAATGGACCCATCATAGAGGAAGCGCGTGGTATATAACAACGATTGAACAAAATGACTCAATGTTCAAGTATTTTATTTATTTATTGATGTGTTCCACTTGTTAAAAATCTATTTCTTGTCTCTTTTCATAAGGTTTGCTGCATATTATAAGTAGTTTTAAAGCAAAATTAAAAAAAAAAAAAAAAAAAAAAAAAAACTAGAACAATTTTGCACTTATGAATAATTTTTAAAAACTAATCACCAAAAGTGTGCACCTATTTTACTTCAGAATTGGACAGAGAAAATATAAACCCAGCCTTTACAAACAAATGAAGCTAATTCGTAATAACTCATTCCCATGTTAATTGAAAGAACACATAAACTTGAGAAAATTTCAAAGATAAGACAAGTACAACCGTGAAAAATCTAATACATTGCCACTTCTATGGATTCTAGATGCAGATAATTAAACCAGATTGTAGTTTACAAAACAATACTAAAACCCTTACCTCTCTTACAGATCTGGGGGGCCGATTTGCAGCAGAGACCGACTCCGAGAAAACACAACAAGAAAGTCCCAAAACCCTAATAACTTGTTCACAAGTTAAAAAAAAAAAAAAAAAGGCCGGATTAATATAGTTCGAAGCACAAAAAAGTTATGAGGTTAATATGAAATATAAAGACGCAAAAGTGGTAAATCACACTACCAATAAATTAGTTTCAGCTTCAGAACTCTCCATATGAAAAAATAGTATGAAAACAAAATATCTTACCTCGGGTCTGGATTTCATAGGTCGTGAACCCAAGATGTGGAACCCCCAAAATCTGGTGGCGAAAATGAGTTGAACGAGAACTGGGTGAGGAGAGAGAAACGTTCGAAGGGTTTTCAAGGTTGGGTGAGGAATGGTTGGGAAAATTGAAGATTGATATTTTGGATTCTTCATACGGGCTATCTTTGTAATTTCAAGTTCGTCGATGCTACTGTTGCATCATGTGTCGGCAGTCGCTAGTGTTTTGGAGGATGCATAACCTGAAGAGGAACAATAAATTAGGGGTGGGCCTATCATGGCTACCAAACAAGCATTTAAACCATGTCAAGTAACCAATCTGGGCCTCATCAGGCCTACCAACACAGGCCCTTGTACTATTCTCCATCTCACCCTTTGCGAAGCTATACGAGAATTGATCTAGCTTTTTACACAATTATCGAGGTTAGTGTTTCCATTGTACCGCTTAAAAAAAAAAACATTTCATTTCAATCAAATTATCAACGGTCATAGTAGATATTATCAAGTCAACATTGATCCTTTATTTAGTAATTAAAGACCACAAATAGCCCAAAATCTAGTGCAAGGGCCACAATCATTCCATACCACAAATCTAGTGTAAGAGCCACAATCATTCCATCAATTCAGCATTGAGAAACATTTTTTTGTACGACCTTTTCACTAAAAGACAAGTAGTCACATGCAAAACATACTTTTTTCCTCTTTAAAGAGGTATTATTCTTTTACCGTATTGACAAGTATTTTTTTTAGAATCATGTCAACAAGTATTATTCTTTTAGAAAGTGATACTTTTAGATTACCCCTTTTTTTCCTTCTGAAAAAGTATATTTGTTTATCTTATTGTAGAATAGATTACACATTTTTTGTGGAGTTTCTTTGGTTTATTATATGGGAGTATGATTTACTTTAGTGTTTCCTTTTGTAAAGTTTGACTTCTTCAAACGAATAGCATGTTACAGATTGAGATTATAACTATCGATGTTATTAGAAATACAAAATAATCATCTACTCACCATGTGTATTAATGTGCGCACCAATTAATAAGTAAACAAATGGTAGAATGGTTCTTTTTTCTCTTATATAATCTCCTCAGAGTTGATGCTCAACACATTATAAATAGATACATTAGCATTCAACATTGTCGATAATACCATGTGAGTTCGAGTGGCTTCTTCACCAACTGCCATGTTCTTATATATGAGTTTAATAGCTTACACTAGGTCGATTCTCACAAAGAACTTATGTCAGATGACATACGATCCTTTTGTCATGTCATCTGCTGTTGGGACTTTTTTTTTGTTCCGCATTCATACAATCAGGTTGCTCATAATATGGATTATGTTGAGAGCAAGATTAAAGAAAACATTTTTAGGTTGAAGAGTCGCCTAGCAGATATATCGCTCTAGTGTTGAACAATGTTAACTTTATTTCTTCTGATCATTACTTAAGCTTTAATGTTTTAAAGAATGAAAGATTAAGTTTAAAATCACATTCTTCAAATCCTTTATATACTAAAAAAGAAGTCACTTAAACAAGTGGTACTCTTTTAAATTTTTGGGAATAAATTAATTACTTAAATATAAAAAAAATTGGATTCCTTGACTTATGGTGATAATTTTAGCTCTTTTTATTATTCTCTCATTTTTCAGATTACTTTGTTAAAGAAATGTTGACCTAATCTCTTATTATAAATATAAAATTTTCAAGGGTCAATTAAATGAAAATTCACGACCTTTTAGTCAACTATCATTTACAACATGACTTTTCAAACATAACATAAAAATACACCACCTTTATGATTTTTTTCAATTTAATACACCTGAATACATTTTTTGCTCCAATTGCTGATGTAGAGCCCGAATTGGAATTCTAACCTGCGTAATTGCGTATATGTAGCTGTACAAATTCTTTTTACCTTTAATTATATGAAAAAAAATCATTATTTTATTGTTAACCATAATCATAAAACGTTATCATTTTCATTTAATTAGAGGTTTGTAAATGTTGTATGATTATACATTGTTGGAATTATTAATAATTAAAGTGTGGATAAGACACTTTAATGATATAATTAAGTGGTCGAAAGTTTAATTTTGTAGGAAGTAAACTTCAAACGATTAATCTATGCAAATAGTAGATAATCGTAGGATTTTAAATTTCTCAAAACCGATTTTGGTGAGTGAGAAATTAATACATAAAGTTTACCACTTGATTATGTATTAAATGTAGGATTAATAACTAAGAGAAGTTATTATCCCACATTGGTTTAAGAGCTCCTTAAATTAGTATATATATATGAAAGCTCATTATTAAGGTGTATCAATTACACATGTGAAGGAGTCCAATAGGAAGCCCACACACTCGCTCGGCTCAGCACGACACGGCACGGCCACGGACACGCCCCGACCCGACCTCGGGCTTGGTCTTGGGTCTTGGGGAATGCCTCGGCCGAGGCCTAAGTATCTTTTTGGAAGCCCAAAATTATTGGGCTTGCCGGATGAGCTTCAAAAGCCCACGATGGGCTTGTTGGATAAGCCCAACAGGTGGATGGGTTTGAATTTTAAATTCAAACCTGCAACTTCCAACATAATGGGCTGTATTAAGGAGTGATTAAATTGAGCCGTTACTAAGCCTGTAACAGCCAACCATAAGTGACAGAATTAAATTTATTTAATTCTGATGTTTCCCAAAAGCCTATAAATAGATGTTTCCTGCATGTATACAAACACACAATTTTCACCTGAAAATATCATTCTCTCATTTTTGCATTCAGCTCCAGTTTTAGACTCGAACATCTTTAAGTTCGCCGGAGCCTTTTCTGTTAGTGGTGCTACTACAGAAAAGGACGTAAACCGTTATATCTTTGAGGTCAATTACTTCATTCCGTGAGCACTAGCCGGGAAGTAATTTGTCCTAAGGACAGTGGTCTTCCACGTCTCGGTTTTATTCTGTTTGCTTATTTCTGCTTTCTTTGTAGTTTTTCCAGAACATTGTAATAACATACATCTGTAGCTGAGAAAGACAAAATTCCGATTCTGAGCTCCACGTCAGCGATTTGAGCAAAGAATTTACGCGGGTGTATTGAATTGAAAAAAATATAAAGGTGGTGTATTTCTATGTTATGTTTGAAAGGTCATGTTGTAAATGATAATTGACCAAAAGGTCGTGAATTTTCACGTAATTAACCCAATGTTCAAACCCCATTCTTCACTGTTGCACTGACTTAAAATCAACATTTACTCATTCTTATTTATGTTGTATATTATAATCTCTTTTTTTCCTTCAATTATTTTCCCGTACCATGATTTTTTTAATGAATATCTCACAATTTTTTCTTCTGTATTTTTTATAACTCTGCTAAGTCGATATCATCAAATAAAAAAAAATAGAGTTGTATAGAAATCCATGCAATGAGAGTATGAGACTATGATGGAATCCAACAAAAATTCCCAATATTAAAGTTGCTTTTCAAGGTTTATGTAGAATCTGAATGTTTTTTTATCACCTTTTAATTTTTGCAAATCATCTTTTAATATACGAAGTAAGCTCCGAAAACTCTGATTCAATAATGTATTTTTATATTTAATAACTAATCATTTTTTTAATTGAGAAAACAAAATTAAATAGGCCCCTGAAAAATTTTCGTGGGTGCTATACTAGTTATATTCAAGCCTCTATTTTATTGATTATATTTAAATTTGTTCGTTGGCCCATATATCCAAAATAAATTGGGGGTTCTATACACATCACAAAAAAGTTGCTCCACACCTCAAATACTTTCTATACCACCATAAACTTACAAAATTCATTTTTCTTTATATACACACCACATTACTTGACCCTTTTACCCTTCTCATATTAAAAAATAAACAAATATAAAAATTATGCATAGTTAGAAATTCAGTAGACGTATAGTTTCATTGTCTGTCTCCTTTAATTTGACTTCAAACAGACTTCCTTATTGCTTCTCCCCGCTCTTCCAATTTCACTCCAAACAGACAACCATATTGTTTCTCCTTGCTCATCCGTTCAATTATCACTTTCAAGAATGATTTCGAAGAATTAAAAAAGCAAATATAGAATGTTCAACCCCAACACAGATGGACCCAATACAAGTTAGTCACCGAATATGTTTATTGAGTATGGTCATCACTAACTGAAATTTTTACAACCGTTTGGTGAGTAATGGTCGAAGAGGCTAACATAGTCAGTCCAACAAGTAATGGTTGAACTTTGATCAAAATTGTAACAATTAGCAGTCGAATACGTTTATCCAGTATGACTGTTACTAATCGAAATTGTTACAATGGTTCGGCTGATATCCACCGAATTGATGCGTGACGCAGACACAAAATATACTCAAACTACGAATCTCTTTTTACAAACAAATTGTTAATTCAAGCAGAAAAAAATTAGTTAAGTCTTACAATGTTCGGATCTTTGGGTTTTCCTTCATCCATTATTGCTTTCTTCTTCGATTTATGAGTTTGTAAGTGAATTTGGTGGAATTAACTGGAGAATTAAGATTTCAAGATACCATATTTATTGCAGAATCGAAATTGTGAGGAAGCGATTTGATTTTTTCTGCATAAATTAATTTTGAAAAAGAAGAGATAAAAAAAATATTTTAATCTATTCCATAATGCCTATTTTTGTCAGAAAAAAATTATGCTGTGGAAAAGTTTTTGATGGCGCAAATAGAAGCCCCAGATGAATTTCCTTTGGCAGTAAAATGAAATGGAATTTGGCAATTCAACTGTAAAATTTTCCAAAATTAATATATACTTGCAGGGTTGCACCCACCATTCTAGTCCAACCCAAATAGAAACCCTTTGTTCAGGCAATAACCATTTTCTCAATTCCAAATCCCCACAACAGCCATGCAGGTATACCAAAACCCCAATTTGCAATCCTTCAACTCAAATGCCATAAACCCTAACTTCATCTCCTGCAGTTCGAGTTATTTGTCGCCTCACAGGTTCAAGCATTTGGGATTCTCCGGCACAGTTTTTCCAATCTTCAAGTTCAGAATTCCCAATTCGAATAGTTTCAGCAGCGCCAGGCGTCGCCATTTTGCTCCCTTTGTTGCAGCAGCTGCTGCTAAAAGGGCCTCCGGTTCTGATTATTATTCTGTTCTCAATGTTAGTAGAAATGCCAATTTGCAAGAAATTAAAGCAGCTTATCGATCACTTGCTCGTAAGGTATTTATGTATGTTGCCGCAAATTATTGCCAGAGTTCCAGTTTTTTTTCTCTAACTATTTTTTCTCTAATTTAAGTGTTCACTACTATTACTTCAATGTTATTATGTGGATGCAGTATCATCCTGATATGAATAAGGCTCCAGGGGCTGAAGAAAAGTTTAAAGAAATAGGTGCTGCATATGAGGTACTGTATATTCCCACTGTATTTATGCCTATGCCAAGAACTTCATGCACGTAGAGGTTACGTCTTCACTTTTGATTTGATGCTACATGTCTGCTTATTTTTTCATTTCTTTCAGTAAGATTCATTTTAGCCTGGACAGTGTAGCGTACCAGACTATTGACAAGTTATTGCCTCCTTTGTTTGATTGAATAACTGTAGCCTAAATTAAACTCTTAAGTGAAGTAATTTGTGCATTGTCAGAAATTTGTCATTTCTTTTCTTTTCTTTTTTTTGGTTCCTTTAGTAAAAAAGCACGTGTATAGGTTTTATCAGACGCTGAAAAAAGGTCTTTATATGATCGCTTTGGTGAGGAAGGTCTTCGTGGAGAATTTGATGCAACTAGTGCTGGCCCACAAGGGGTAAGATCATGTATCTCCAGCATTCTCCAGAACACTTATCATGTTCATATTAGCACTATAAGTTATGCTGTGTATATTCCTTCCATTTCGGCTTTCTTTACGTGCTTCCTTATCAAGCTACTTGGTTTTGGACCAACTATTTACGATAAGCTACACATTTTAGGTGGACCCTTTTGAAGTTTTTGCAGAATATTTTGGTGAATCCAATAGCTTTTTTGGAGGAAGTGGTGAACAAAGGGGCTTCAATTTTTTTAGAGAGAACAGCAGCCAGAATCTTGACATCCGGTAATATTGTAATAATCTAGTGGAGCTTTCTGCATTATCTGTTCAAAAGACCTTATCCACGCGAATGTCATGTCGTCCATATTTTACACCCTTCAGTTTCATGGATATTCTGACAAATAATTGGCTACTTAGTTATTTCAGCCTTGAAAGAAATCAATTTTTCAATAAACCTTTTCCCACACAATTGAGCTCTTTCCAGCAGCGGACCTTCACATTCCGTAACATCATTAGTGTGTCAGGATATTTTTCCTTGGATCATATTCATACGTCCCTTAGATTTTTTCATAAGGATAGAAAATACATTTATATTCTAAGACTGCAAATTTCCATGGTGGGTGGTTGGAGTAAGTAGCTGAAGATAACTCTCTGATTGCCTGAATTGTAATTACTGTATTATGTTTTTCTTCTTGCAAGAAAACAGTATAATGTCTTTCTTCCTGCAAGTAGATTGTCTATACATGGGTAATTTTCTGTAGTTGTGAAGTCTGGGTTGAAATGTCATCAAGATGATCAGCATGTATTAATATTTGGCTGCTTTAAAATGTAGATATGATTTGAGTTTGAGTTTTGATGAATCAATTTTCGGAGGGAAACATGAAGTTGAAGTACCATACTCAGAGACATGTGATGATTGTGGTGGAACGGGTGCAAAGTCCAGCAGTGCCATTAAAAAGTGTGCTGAATGTGGTGGTAGAGGACAGGTGATGAGAACTGAGAAGACACCTTTTGGAATTATGTCTCAGGTACTTCAGTGAAATAATCTGTGATGTGTAAATGCATGTCAACTAGGTGAATGCCTGTTGTACCTGTTATTATCAAAAAAATGTCTGTTGTATCGGAAAGTGAAGAGTTAGGATTGGATTCGGCAACTTTTCTGTTCCAATCACTATGATTGCCGGAGCGCAGTCTCTGACTCTCTATACACTGCATTGAAGTATTTTATGCAACTGTAAACTTTCAGTTTCCTTTAAGTAATTGTATCCATAAATTACACATGATCGATAGTGTTAAGAATTATGCAAAAAATAAGAAAACTCAGAGTTGGTTCACTAGTTATGAGTTAAAGGAGCTAACGTCATATGGGCTGCAAAGGAAATACATAAAGAGATTTCGAACAGTATCAAAGGCCACAGCAAGGTGGGCTTTTCCTTTCTACGGCGATTGTTTTCTATGTAATTTCTTGTCCTTTTAACCAGATATGGCTCTCTCTCTCTCTCTATATATATATATATATTATATTTGTACAACACACACACACACATATATATAAAATTGACTTAGCTTCCTAACTTTTAAGGTCATTTTGATTTTAAGAGTATCCTTCGAAGGGGCCCTTATAAGTCTATGTTGCTGCATGTCTTCAGCATGTCTTGTACTAATTCAATTACAAAACCTTTGTGATACCACATTTCTCTGTCTCCGATAGGTGCCAAACTATGTCTGCAGCATGGGCATTGTTGCTTAAGTAAAGTGTCTGGAAATCTTAGGCATTTTTTTGTATATATATTATAATTGTTATCGACACATAAATGAAGGAGGACCTGATGATTCCTTCATATTTAGTATTTTTGAGATCCAATGTGGTGTCTAATGTAAGGTGAAGTTCATTGAAGCGGCATTATCTAGATATGCTCTTTAGCAGTTATGATGATTTGATTTTTTGGCTTGCAAAGTTCTGATAAGGAATTTTTCTTGCCACTGTAAATGCTGCGAGTGAGCATTCATTAAAAGGACCTCTGTTTACAGTTTGCTTTGCTCAAGGAACATAATTTATTTTGAACAAAATAGCTTAAAGCTTTAGCAATATTACTCTTCAGTACATAAACAGATATTCTTCGACTTGTCAAATGTAATTCTGAGATATTGCACTATCGTACCTGTTGCTTTAGATGTTGTTTTGCTCAGCCTATTTAGAACATATTGTAAACATCTAGATGTCAAATAAAATAAATTGAACTGTCCGGGTATAACGCGATGGAGCCATATTTTATTTTATAATCAGAATTATCAATATTAGAGGAGCTTGTATCTTGTTAGTTCTTAGTCTCAGTATAGTTTAGGATCTTTCATTTATTTTTCTTTATAAAAAGCTTATAAGGCTAACTTCTTGTGTTTGAGAGCTTCAAAAATTCTTAATATGAAAATTACTAAACATCTTGAGAGATCTTATAATACTCTCTCAAAAATCTCATCAAATTCATTAAAGAGCTTGTAACTTAAACCCCCAATCCTCCATATTTGACTGATGGGAACTATTAAATGGTTGTAGATTGTATGAATCTTATGTAGGCCTAGAAGCTGAGAGATTAGTTACAATTCTTGTTTTAACATTATGTATAGATGATTGTCTGTGAAATCTAGGTGACTTCGTGCTCAAAATGCCATGGTGATGGGAAGATAATTACTGATCGATGTAGGAGATGCAATGGGCGTGGTCAAGTTCAAGCACGACGGAGGATTAAGGTGGTGGTTCCACCTGGCGTTGATGATGGAGTGACAATGCAAATTCAAGGAGAGGGAAATGTTGATCGAAAGAGGTGTGTTCTTTAAGTTTGTAAATGAGGTTATATATGTGTGTTCTTTAAGTTTGTGAATGAGGTTATAGAGGTGTGCTTTTTAAGTTTATAAATGAGATTATAGGCTCTTTTTGGCTCTTGATCTGTCCCCCCCCACCCTCTCTCTGTGTATTGTTGTGTGTGTGCACGTGCAAGTTTATATTTGGCTGAGTCAATTAAGTTTGTTAGTGTTTTCCTTTGTCAAAGAAAATCTGCAGTAATTATGTTTTCATTTCTTCCTTTGTGATATCTTGTTACCATTTTTCTGGTCATGATTTGTTAATTGTAGCGGATCTCATTGGATTATCCAGAAAAAAGTAAAGTTATATCGTGAAGTGAGAGTATATTTGATATTTAGCAATGTGATAATTATAATCAAATGATGAAGGTGAGTATAAAGTGGATGTGAAAAATACAGTAGGTAATAGTTTCTAATTTTATACTATTTTCTACAGTGACGTATTCAAAACATGAAGGTCTTCTTTCGTCTAAACTGCATGAACTGTAAAATAACTATGACATTGCCCTGTGCGTAAGTTCAAGTTGATTGGTTTTGAGAGGTATTACTCCAATCCAGTGATTAATAAAGCGAACAGCGCCCTGAGGCGCTAAACCGGTTGTATTGCCAAGGCGTGAGGCGAGGCGCCCGCATCACTTAAGCGAGGCTCCTAAACTAAAAAAGAACATATATATACCATAAAAAAATCATTCCATAATACGAAAACATAACAATATTAATGTCCAAACATAATAATAGCATTAAAATATAAAAATACCCAAAAGATATTAGGCATACACGCCACTCACTAACTAATCATCATTAATGCTCAAGTCAATTTGTGCATCATCCTCTGATGCATATCTATCGACATCTTGTTCTTCTCCCTCATCTGACTAGCGACTACCCTCCTATATCTCCCCATTCCTCTTCCTCATCCACAAGTCCTAAAGCACTAGAACTAGAAGATGACGATGCTTTAGAAGTCATCGAAGCTGGGGCCTGCTGCCAGTCATCGGTGATGGTCGCCGGTGGTGGAGGGAGAGAGCAGAGATAAGGGGGATTTTTTTTAAAGAAGAGGCGCGCCTGTTCTTTTAGTTTTAGAGTTTGGAAAAATCTTATATGCAATCTATATTAATTTTAAAAAAAAAGGCAAACCAAAAAAAGGCACCACTTTTTAGCACCTCAGCCTCTCCGTAACGCGACCAAGGCGCGCGCCTAGGCGGCTCCTTTCTAATGACCCTCTATTCGCCTCGCTCTCACTGCTCCAATCAACTTCTTGAGGTTTAGAAATTTACCCGATGACTTGATACACTGTTTCTCGAACAATACTTTACTTTTCTGGCCTAATAGCCTGCTGGTATAATCTTCTTTTGGCACTTCACATTAGGGTTAAATCTGTGTTGGTCCATGAAATTTGTATTTGCTCTCTTTCAGATTATGCATACAATGCTGAAAAGATTGAATAAATCTTAAGAATGTTTCTGACCTGGTTTTATGACCAGGGGTATAGCTGGTGACCTGTATGTTGTCCTCCATATTGCAAAGAAACAAGGTATCCAGAGAGAAGGAATGAATCTATACTCAGAAGTAGTTGTTGATTATACAGAAGCCATCTTAGGGGCTATTAAGCAGGTAAAAACCATTTCGAATTCTTCAGTATTGTGCGTTTACTATTTACATTATCTGACATCTTTTATCAGTGACAACTGGAAACGAAGATGGAGGAAAAACGAGGCAACTTTGAAATTAGTGCCTAGCTCTTGCTGGTTTACCGACATCTTCAGAAGATTTTGATGAGATTTATATAAAACTTTATACATTCTCGTATCTGCTCCTCCCCCTGCCCCCCAAATGAATGAAGGAGGATGTTAAGCCATTTATAGGTTTCAGCTTCCTTTGCACATTAATCATGCTTGGCATTAGTGATTTCCTCCTTCTGTTCTTGGTCTTCACGATATGATGCAATGATCACGTGATGTTTCTATCAAAGTCATAATAAGCTGCATTATAATTGAACCAATAAATTGTTTATGCTTGAACTATGAAATATTTTTCTTCCTCAAAATTGATGATATGATCTGTCATGCAAATCACAGGTCAATACTGTTGAAGGTCTGAAGGATCTTCAAATTCCTCCAGGAACTCAGCCAGGACATAAATTAAAGTTGCCATATATGGGTGTGCCTAACATAAAAAGGCCCTCTGCACGAGGTGATCACTATTTCACTGTGGATGTTCAGATACCGAAACAGATTAGGTTTGTTCCAAGTAAATTTGAACAAATCTCTTTGTATATTGAATTTGTATGTGGTTTCCATCTATGGAGCTTTCTTTACATTGTATATGGTAAAAGATCTGTAAAGCTATTAAAGTTAATACTTTTTGAGTCCTGTGCTGCATCTTGTCCACTTACCTTAAATCAAGATAAAGGACCTGATGAGGTCTGTGTTTCAGAGAAGATTATATATTTTGTTAAGTACCTGGACATCCCTAAGTCAACTCTAGAGCTCATTCTAGGTCAAACTTGATGGGCTTGCTTGGGCAGATGTACAAGTGTTATATGTCTATGCATATTCGTATTCTCCTGGTTGAAATTACTTATCTTGTATGTATTACTTGAGCGCCTTGCAAAACAAAGTTAAAAGATTTCAGAACTTCAGGATAAATGTAATGTGTAGTCAATAATACATTCTTGTTGCTCTACTGGAAGTGTTGAACAAATCACTTTAAGTACAATGGTTATGCAGTAAATAAAGTTGCTGAATTCATCAGGAATGTTTTTATTAACTGATGCATGCCACAACTTTGTTAGTGATGCAGAACGAGCACTAGTTGAAAAATTAGTATCTCTCAGGAAAACTGAAGACCATACGCTCCGAGGCAGTGATAGAGGTTCTCTTAAACTCACTACTTGATTTTGATTTTTCTTTTTATGTTTGTTATTGGGTCCATTTTTGTCTAATTAGCTTTTTTTCAGGAATGCATGATAATGACAACATAGACGAGACTTCTGGCCATAGAAGCAAAAGTGAAATGCATTGGTGGAAGTCAATCAAGGACATGTTATGGTATGTTATTTCAATTGTAAATGGTGGCTTTCATCTAATCTTCTTCCAATCTGAGCTGAGAACATACATACATTTTTATTTCTTTTCTCACATGGGCATTGAAAATTCTGTACCTTGAAAAGAGGAGTCTTATTGTAAATACCCTCAATACTTGTAAAATATTATGCATTGAAGGAATCATTTCTTTAATTGAACGAAAAAGTTGAAAGTCAGATGATGCTGTAAGGACACATGTCAAACATCCATTGCAGGTCTCTAGGTTATATATGTTGCCAAAAAAGACCAATTTAGGCCATATTTTATCACTTTCGGGGGAATTAATTGTTTCCTTAAACATGCTTGTGTTATTTCCTTAAAATTAAGTCCCCCCACCCACAAAATGCCAAAAAAAAAAAAAAAAAAAAAAAAAAAAAAGAAGTGGGATGGCTGGTGGTGTATTGGCGCCTAGTCCTAGAGATATTCTGGTGCCGAATTGGTAAAAAAGCGGAGGCAGCTATAACCAGTCTTGTGCCTAGGCAGAGAGCTAGGCAGAGATTTTACAACAGTCATAAAGTACTACAGTAAGTAGCATCAGTATTTCTTCTCGCATTCTTGAATTTTCGAGTCAGGACCCTATTGAAAGTGGAGGGATGATCAGATCTAAGTTCCTGTGGGTATCTCTATAGATGCAGATAATTGGTAACTTTTATTATATGTGTGCAACAGTCAAATGTTTATCTTCCAGAAATATGGAGCGGCAAATCAAATGGCTTCCCTAGATTTCTCCTTTAGAGATCTTGGCTCCACGGCGTTCGGAGTTAATTGCATAATTTATATCACTTTGAATTTGCATCAGGTAGAGTCTCTGACATGAGATAATAATAATTATATGTAAAAACTTGTACTTGGTGGACAGCATCTTGAACTTTTGAGCTCGGATCAGAATGAGAGTAGAAGGGTCTGATAAGAACAACACTAGGTTCTTGAGGGTAACGTTTTGTTTATGTACGAGGGTAAAATGATGTTTCAATGCCAAGTTTGCTTCTCCTACCAATTGAAAAATGGAAGGGCCTTATAACTTATAAGACAAAAATAATCAATACCAGGTTATTGTGGGCATCATTTTTATTTTTTATTTATGTAAGAATGCATAATGATGTTCCCATGCCTACATAGCTTCGAGCAAGTTGACTTCTAAACCTAAAATTTGCTGTACTACCTCTTGTAGCTTGGATGTAAGATATTATCTGACAATGCAAAAGATTTTTAAGATATACTCCATATGGCAATTACAAATGGGGTATTTTGAAACAGTAATTGAATTGATCAAATGGATCTCCAAGACATCTATTTTGTGGAGCATAATACCTGATGTTAGACTGAGAAAATCCTTCATCCTAGTTAGCTTTTATACCCCCCTAAATCATATGAATAACAAGGAATTTTTTGCCTGTGATTTAGTTGCTACTTTCTTCATTATTTTCTGAACTTCCTAAATTTTTACATTCGTATGTTCTGCCAAAGTGATTTTACAGACACACGCTTCTTGGATAAAATATGCATCTTGAGAATACTTGAATAAATATAACTGAATGGGTTCTCATGGAAACTCCTACCCGCCGTGAACATGGGAAACATTTATCAAATTTGGCCAATTCTAACAGATTTGGCCTGTTATTTAATACCTTCATATTTGAAATGTGCAAATCTTTTTCTAGTTCCTATTGTTGGACCAAATATCTGATATCATTGCTATTGGTTCTCTTTCTGTTACACTTTAGTTCTCTTCATCTTCGTACTTTTCTTTTTAACTTTTTTCCAATTCTCGTAGGAGAAAGCAACCTGGGGAAAGATTCGCATCAATATGCATTGAAGCATCAGCACCATCAATCAACCGTAAGACACTGCCCAGTTTACCTTCCGTGACTGCAATTTCTATTATTATTTTTTCGGCAGCTATCACGCTTTTAATGAGCAAATCTGGGTGGTGTAAATTCCGGAAACATATACAACACGATTCTCTTCACCAAAATAAGGTACAAAAGCGATACAAGTAACATCTGGATATTCCATTTCCCAATGTAATCTTTGTATTGTGCAGAGAACTTTTATGTTGGATCCAGTCTCATGCTCATTGGGCGTAAATTACGTTAAAATGCTTTCGCCCATTTAGACGACTATTTCATTAATTCTACTTCATTTTTGTCAAGAAACCCATAATTATTATTTTCTTTCTTACAAGAAGATAACGACATCTTGGTGATGGCTCAATGTATAGGGATTGTAATCCGATGCATTTGCTGATGAACTGCACCTTGTGCAGTAGGAACAAAACAAAGCCTTTTCTTTTGTTATTATATTTCTCTTTACTTTCTCTTTCTTTTCTTTTTTTTTTCCTTTACTTTTCTTCTCCATTCATCCATTTCCTTTTTGTTTATTAACATTTTCTTTTATTGTATCCTTGATAATCGAAAAACTTGATTAACATATAAAAATAAAAAATATATAATATGATATAATAAATAATATATGGTACATGTAATATGTAAATATTATATTATATATTATTTTGTATGTTAAATAATTTTCCCTGCGTTCCATATTAATTTTTGTTTTAAAAAAAAATGAAAGAATTAAGGATGAAATATTTTGACAGATATATCCTCAGCTAATATTAGGGGATAAAGATTTGACCAATAAAATATATGTGATATGTTGGAAAAGTAGAGATATTCTTGGATTGACAGGGAAAAGATTGGTAGAATTGGTGAAAAATATCTAAAACTTCAATTAATTGAAAAAATGAATAAGTAGTTAGATCGACAATTAATATGAAACGGAGGCAGTATGTTATAAACATAATATTTTAAATAGATTGCTATATATATTTGCGTAATTTGGTGGGCGCGTAGGTAAATGTATAGTATCATATATTGTATCATTTTCTATCTGATCACTAAAATATCGAGTTCAAGTGACGTTTATATCTCCAACGATGTCCAGAGATATGGATATCACTTTTATCGGTGGGTAAGATTAAAAACTTAGTTATTATATTATATGTTTATCATACCCGTCTAAGAATTATATATTTTATAATCAGCTATATATTTAATATATTATTTATTTATTTTTATACATAAATTGGACTACCAATAAAAAAATGTTAATGAAACAAAATTAAAGAAGAAAGAAAGTAATAAGCAAACAAAACAACTAAAAGAAGAGAGAGAGAAATAAAGGTAAATAAAAAGCCTTGGGCGCAGTTGATTAGCAAATGCATCGGATCGGAATCGAAGAAATCTTAGTAGAAACATCAATTGGTTTTATCTCCTGATCTCTTGCGGGTGAAAATTAATTTGAAGTGTGAAATATCTGCAGGTTGTCATATTTGGTTGTTAAAGGTTTTGATTAGTACATTTTCCTACCTTGTTGCACGCGCCTTGGCTTCAGATTATCTTCATTTTCTTGTGAAGCTAAATAACAAAGTAGCTATATTTGCACTTACAAGCTACCATTTTCTACAATAATGAGAAATTATGGATGATATTTCCATGGGAGAAATTTGGGTTGTCTTTTAACATTACAATTGGATAATCGTACTCTAAAAGAGCCCCCTTTCTTTCTTTCTTTCTTTCTTTTTTTTTTTTTAAATATAAATTTGATATTATTTATTTATTTATTTACTTTTGGAGTGGGGCAATCCGGGTTAGGGAAACCCAACCTACATCAAATAATGATCAAGAAGAATAGCCTTGTGTTTCTTAAAAAAAAAAAAATTACATGGATATGAGGTTCAATCTATTGGGTTTGCTATGCGGGTCTGCAAATGGGTAAATGATAATCCTAATCGGATGATAATGTGTGATCAGAAGAAAGTATTAGTTTACATAATAATGAACTGTTTTTAATATAAATGTGTCTTGTAAAACATCCAATCATTTCTGTAATTATATTGTATAGTGTGTAAAAAATACTTCCTCCATTTCATAAAGAATGTCATTTTAGACACTCTAAAATTTTTCACAATAAGTGTCACTCTACCAAAAAAACTATAATTCTCCCAATATCATCTTAAACAACCTACTTAATTTATTTGATTATTTTCTTATTTCACAAAACCTACCAATTAAATACCAATATTTAATTATTAAAAAATAGTTAAAATGACATTCTTTATGAAACGGAGGGAGTATATAACACTAGTGGTATATATCCTAGAAAAGCAGGATATGAGTCGCGTGAACAGAGGATGTCAATAATTTCTTTCAATTATGCTATGTATTTTCGTCCATAAGTATATCACCACCGATAAGAGCATGAATTGGATATCTTCGGGAAGCAGCTACTAATTTCGTGTAATTAGGGGAATAATTGAGTTAAACATAATTCTGAATATTATTAACATTGGTAAATACACATACTTTTTTAATGTAGACATAATTAGTAAGGTTGTTTAGACTAGAAAATACTACAATTGATATTTGTAGACCTTTTTAGTATTAAGTAAGTTGGAAAAATAATTTGAACTTGTTGGGGTAGGATACGGAGGAGAAATTACTATTTTTTCTCAATAAGCTGTTAGTCATTAATTTCTCTTACAACTTTTTTGGTGTAATTATTGTTACGGGTTTCGATGCAAATAAAAATCCCATATCGATTAAATATGAAAAAATCACGGACATATTAAACTAAACATGCTTTTACATTGGTTTAAGATAAGACAAAAAAATCGGTACAAATTTAAGTCAAAACAAACAATATCATACAACTATAAAATGAATAATATCATAGCAACTATGAAGATTGGTAATGTGGTCAAAATCTTTGCGGATTTGATACTATAATAGTTCTTCTTTGGTACTTTGTATAAGCCTATTTTTGAAAATGTTGAACTATACATTAAAGGATAATTTCTCGAGATCCTCATGGATTCCTACGAGAGTACTAAAACATAGATTGACGGAACTATTAAGAAGCACCTCAATCGAATGGTTGTTAAAATCTTGATCCAGAGATGTCATTTTGTTTCATTTTGGTGGTCATTGATTTACACGGTCATTGCCTGCAGAGATTGAAATTTGATAACAAGTTAGAATAAGTTAACTTGCTGATTTTTGAAATATGATTCTTATTTTATAAAAAGAGAATTTTTAATGGTGAGACATAAAATCAAATTAATTGATTATTATTTATTAATTGCGATGTAGGTATTGATTTTCCATAGATCCTTGATAGGGTGTCCAAGGGGGCTAGCTTAATGATTGTGGCCGACTCATGCAACAGCCGTCCGGGGTTTGATAGACAAAGAGTTGGAGCAGATTGGGCCACACCATCGACTCACCTTTGATTAGAGGTGATAAAAGCGATCCAGTTTGATAGGCCAACTCAACCTCTTCGATATTTTAAACAGATTAGGTCATATAAATATGAAGAGCGTGTTTGCAAACTCATTTGAAAAGTAAAATCACTTTTCAAAATCAACTCTCATTTGAGGAAGCGTTTGCAATCATATATTTGAGTCCAAGAATAGCTTTTAAAAAACAATTAAAAGTGACTTTTCAAAATCTGCCAAAGGCCAGATTCTAAGCTTTTAACTCAATTCCCAGATTTCCATGGCGATTTTGTGATTTAAGTTAAATTAATATTTTATTTTATTTTTTTCTCTCTAGTAATTTCCTATTTCCCTTTTATGCTAAATTAATTAAAAAATAATTTTCTTAATATTTCTAATAATATTAAAAGCCACTACAGTAGAAGCATTTGATTTTAATCTAATTCTAGCTTTCCAGCGTTCACTCAACTACAATAATATTTAACATTCAATGACAATAATATTTAAACCCACTACAATAGAAGAGTAATTCAACTAATCAACAGGGCATTTTGGTAAATTTTATATGATAAAAGTGATTTTTGTTTTACAATCGCCCATCATAGAAAAACACTTATAATTTGTATAAAATCATTTTTTTTTTTTCAAACACTATCAATTTTGATTTTACCACAAAATCAATTTAACTCATTTTTCCACAATCACATTTGTTTGCAAATACCTCCTTAGTCCGACAAACCTAGCACGATAGGTACAATGAATAATTTTAGTATATTATAAAGGGATGGGCTGGACTGACTAACTTTAGGCACGATAAAATTTTGCACCGATCCAACCTGACCCGATGAACTGATTGGGCTGATCGGGCTGATCGGGCCCGATAAACTGGGCTGGGCCAGGTCGGACCACCATAATTGCTACCTCTATTCTTGATCCTCAGCCCTCCACCAAGGTGAAACCCAAAGAGGATCTCGTACCAATTACTGCTGCAAAACATATTCTCACTCAAACTGTATAAGCGGAAGCATTTGTGATTATGAAAATAGTCTTTATTCCAAAAAGACGGAAAATAAAATTCCGAAATATATAGATATATACGAAAGCGTATAATAATTATAGACTTGAAATATAAATTATTTATAATCATAATTAAAATAATTTTATAAGTATCACGGGCCCTGTGTGGAGTTGAACGGAGCCCACGAGATCCATAACAGCTCGCTTCATTCTTCATCCTAAAATGTTTGTAGGTGGTATGAGTCTCAAAGAAACCTGTGGATAATTCCGCAAGCAATTATATCATGTGGGATAGATAAAATCGACCATATAAACATTCATATAAAAGTAATGCCCAATTTTTACAAAGTCAAATACCAACCCCAACTCATATGGGGTTAATTTATGACCCAACTTTCATAGGGTCCAACACAATTCATACGGAGTTAAAATCTGAGGCCCAACTTTCACGGGGTCCTGTACTTTCAAAATATGTATAGGAACGCAATATTGATCGAAATCAATAAGCATCACTATAACTTTTCTGAATTATATCCAAAGGCAAAAATCAATATATAACAATATAAGTTCTGTCCACTTTATAACTGAAAGCTAACTTGTAATCATAATTACCCACCTGTTTAATTTTTCAAAAAGCAGAGTCGGGGGTATTGGCCTTCACGAGCTCCTGAACTCAGTCCGTCCACCTAGCATCAGTTGTTTGCAAACCCCTTGTTACTTATCGGGTTCATTAAATCTTAGAATTTCTATTCTCAAATATTTTCTTAAGTAGACACTTTTTTGAACTTAAGTATTTTATCAAAATCAAACATGAAATAATTTTCAACCCAACTATATAATATTAAACAACTTCATTTCACTCAAATACAAATTTCGAAAATATAATTTATTTTCAAAATTAATATTTTAATAATAAATAATTCACTTAATAATTAATATTTACATATTTAATAAATTAATTAGTAAATAATTTTTCATTATATAAATTAAAATCACATAGAACGTTTGTCTCGACTTAAGTAGCGTCTCACATACGACGGGAACATACAAGAAACAAAATATCTATTTACTATTCATAAAAATATCTTCTTACTATTCATTTTCTCGAAAAATAATAAAATCTCCCATAATGTTTATTTTCATTTTTCATCTATTCTAAATTTATTTCCCATATTTTATATTATGAATTTCCTAGAAAATCGAGTCTCTTATGAATATTCGTTCTCTTTAAAAATTTATGAACCGGTTTTCTCTTTGAATAAAATTCTACAAAAATACTTTTTATACTTTTAGTTACTTAAATATCATAATTATATCAAAATAAAATCAAAATAAAATCATTTTCTATTTTTTTTCTAAAATAGGCAAAAATACTAGGCTTTCCCTAAAAAAATTATATTTTATTTTTTTACACTTTAATGAGAGATATAACCAAGGTTGCAGGAGGAGGAAAGCGGAGGCGGAACATCTCTGACCGCCAAGGAATTTTATTTTTTTACATTTTTTTATTTTAAAATAATATAAAAAATAAAATATAGAAGATATAGTAATACAATACTTCATAAAATCAATTTCAATTTGTTTAGTATTAAAAAAAGCTGCCATTTTTTTTGCTACGAAGGATTTGTATTTAAAAAAAAAAAAAAATTCAAAGTCGTCATAAATACAAATTCTTTTTATTAAATTTGAAAAAAATCATGCAATTCATAAACTTTATTAAATAAGCCAACATAAAATACAAAATTCAAATTGATATGTTAGATCTTAAAAATTTAAAACTACGTAACTCCAAATCTAAGTTCTATCTATGAAGTTAACTAAAACGACGTTGTTTTTAGGTTAAAAAAAAAATAGTTAAAATCAATTCGGACCGCCTAGGCCTTGCCCAAACTAGAAAACGCCTTATTTAACTTTTTTGAGAAAAATCAGAGCGGCTAGGTGGCACCTAACGCCTAGGCGGCCGCCTAAACCGCATTTTGCATGCATGGATATAATTATATCATCACACAAACATACACACACACACACAAACACACAAACACACACACACATATATATATGTGTGTGTGTAAAAAAACATGATAATATGTTAGTTATAATAATTAAAAATTACACGTCCCTTATTTTACTTGTATTTTTTCCATTATAGTCCTATTATCTTTCAAAATTTAAATTCATGGTTTCCAAATTATTTTACTATTTTATCAACATAAATATTTTATAAATATATATATCAAACCTGTAAATTTCCAATTTTCAGTTTGTAATTTTCTGAAAAACAGAATTTTAGAAACCCATTTAAAAAGCTTCTAAAATCTATTTTTCACTCTTTAATTCCCTTTTAAATTTTTAACTTCAAATGTGTCATGTATATAACTTATATACTTATGTAGGGTGAAAAAAATAATATTTCCAGATTTTTTAAAATTTTCAAAATATCCAAGTTTTTTTTTTTCGAAAATTTTTTTTTGAGTTAAAATGTTTTAAATCCTCTTTTAAATTTTTCGACTTCAAATATACCATATATATGACTTATTATACCCGCATATACCAAAAATAAAATTTTCAGTTAATTAAAAAAAACAAAAATGATCAGCCTTATGTTATAGATTTTTTTCCTTTGAATTTATTAGAGTAGAAAAACTAGAAAAATATTTATTCCATCTTTTAATCTCCGTTTTAATTTTTCAACCATAAATATATCTTATAAACAGTTTAACACACCCATTTACATGATAAAATAGTTTCCAAAATTTCGGCATTATAAAGACGCAAAAAGACCATTTACCGAAAAATAAAAAATAGGGGAAATTGTTCTATCCCTCGACATATTCCCAGCAATGGGGTTCCAACTTCTTGTCTATGATCAAAGTAAAACTAATTACAGGTCTTCCACACACTCCATATCAGTGTTCCAAATATACACCGCACATCCTCGCTTTCCATTCCAGCCATCTTCTCAAACCAATCCGCAATAGACGTTGTCGAAATAAGAATATCATTGGTTAGCTGAATCGGAGAAGCTTTCCAAAATTCGATGCACCAGGCACAGTCCCTTAGAGCATGTTCGACAGTCTCTACCGCTGCCCCACATCGTTTACGATCTCCATCTATATCCATCCTCCTTCGAATTAGTCCTCTTGAAACTAGAAGGTACCCGTTGGCGGCTTTCCATATAAATACTCTCACATTTGGAGGGATATTCAACCCCCAAATGAACTTCCACAACTTCCGCAATGCAAGTGATGTCAAAGAACTCGGAATTTGGTCTCCCTCCATACCTCTCGCCACATAGTACCCCGAATGTACCTCGTATTTGCCCGACTTAAAAAAAATTCCATATTAACTAAACTAAAGCTAACACATCTGATAATTAACTGAACCATATTCCAATTTAGCCCTAACTGTAGCATGACCCTCTCCAAGAACCTCCACTCTATTCTATCATAAGCCTTACTCATATCTAACTTGAAGGCAAATGTGCCCCTCTTTTTAGCATTATTATGACTCATATCATGAAAGATCTCGAAAGAAGCCTGCGCTTTATTAGTTATGAACGACCCATAATGAAAGCAGATTGGTTCACTAAAATAAGATCAGAAAGGAGAAGCTAAAGCCTATTAGAAATCATTTTCGTGCTAAGTTTGAAAATAACATTACATAAACTAATAAGCCTAAAATCAGTGACTAGCTCAGGACGTTTTTTCTTAGGGATAAGCATAATCAGGGTATGATTAAGGGCCTCAGAACTAGCATGGTAATTAAGAATATGAAGAATGACGGGCATAATTTCAGACTGCATTAAAGGCTGTAATTTGGTATAAAATAACAGGCATACCGTATGGCCCATGGGCCTTCGTTGGATGCATTTGCGCCAATGATGAAACTCATCTCCTGTATTTCTGTAGGCACCTTAGGTTCTACAACATTTATAACATTTTCCATATTGAGACTTTGTCCTGTCGTAAACAACGTCTTAAAATACCCCTTAAATTCATCCGCAATATCATCATCCTCATCCACCCATACACCGTCTGCCCTCCTAATTCGGTCAATACGGTTTCTTTCTCTATGACCACTAGCTATTTTGTGAAAGAATGTGGTGTTTCAGTCCCCATCCCTTATCCAGTTCACACGAGGACGTTGGTGCCACATAGTCTCCTGTTTCATGTATAGACTAGAGAGTTTCGATTCCAAACCATTTATCTCTTTAATCGAATCAGACGTAATAGGCCGACTTTGAGCTCGACCTAATTTTACATCACACTCCTTAATTTGAGTGTTTAGATTGCCGAAATGTGTTGTCTCCCACATATCTAGGCTCGAAATACATCCAGTAAGCTTCTCAGCAAGCCCACTCGCCATCAGACCCAGTCCCACTTGATTCCAACCCCTCTCAACAACATCTTGACATGACTCATCTTTTAACCACATCGTTTCAAAATGTTTTGCCTTTTCTATTTTCTTCTGCTTCTTCGGTTCTTTCTTTGTTTGCCAAGTCAAGAGGACGGGGCAATGATCAAATTTCCTCCGGAATAAATGGTCCACCCTATATTTTGGATATAAGATTCTCCAAGAGTCACTCCAGACACACCTGTCTAGCCTCTCCTGAATATTATTTTTCCCCTGCTGCCCATTGGTCCAAGTGAAGCTGAAGCCCTCACAACCCAAGTCTTCAAGATTCGCGAACATAAGAGCATCCTAAAATGCTTCAATCTAACCACTTTTGTGAGGCCGACCCCTATTTTCTCATGCGCGTAGAGGATCTCATTCCAGTCTCCCATACACAACCAGGGAAAGGTTTTCTGATCATTCCCAGGTATATTTCTTTATATTATCTTCCGGCCTCTTATAAATACCAGTCCATCTCAATTGATTACTAGAATCAACTATCAGACACTCAATAAAATGAGTATCAACATCCATCACTGTCACCCACTCTTTCTCCTTAGCCAATGATCCTAAACCTCCGCTGCGAACCCCCCATCCCCCCCCCCCCCCCCCACTAACATAACAGGCCACCATCATAATCACATGCAACCCTAATCTACCAACCAAAACTTCCAACTCATTCCTAAGAAGTTTCGTCTCCATTAGAAAGACCAATTGGGATCTTTTGAATTTATTAACCTTTTAAGCGCATTAACTTTCGGTGGGTTCCCAAGCCCCGAAAGTTCCAACTGAGGCAACTCATTGAGTTCAGCGGTACTGCTTTCCAATAGTCTCCGCTGATATTTTATTTAAATCCGAAACATCAACCGCCTCATTCTGACCCTTCTTCCTCTCCCTATCTATATCCATATACTCCACTACGTCTTCGTTAATTTGAATCATGACTTTACGATTCCCTGATGAAGACGATTCAACATGTTGTTTGCTCAGGGACTTTAGTCTATTTTTCTGACGATGTCAAGTTTTGGGCTTGGGGTTTGGGGGTTGATTTGTTTCGGGTTGGGTAATCTGATGTTTCTGGATTGATCATGGTTTATAATGTGGCCAAGGGAGTGAGGTTATATTATGTATGAAAGGCTTGCACATTTGTGGGTGGTAAAATCTGGGTTTTGCGTTTAAGTTGCTTCAGTTTAGGAGGTGATGTAGTATAGAGGGCTTTCGATATAGGAAAACTAGTAGGATGTTTGATCAGTCATATGGGAGGTGATTTTGGTTTCAGCTTGGGGTTGCTTTTTTTGGTTGGTTATTGGGTTCATATGGGTATTATCAGGTATGTGGGTGAGTTCTTGCATGGAATGTGATTCTGTTTCTCATGTGCATTAGAAACCGAAACAACATTAACTTTGTTCACTGATGAAGCAACCACCTTCTCCATAACTTCTTCAACCAAGGCTTAGGCTAACCTTTCCATTGTACTCAGTTCACCAGTTACATCAGTGTTCTTCTGCAATCGGGGTACACCATCTCTCCCCACTTTGGCTCTATTGCTCTCTTCTGATTCGGCAAATATTTTTCTATCTATTCCCATCATTTGTCGAGGCTTCACGTGAGTCGAGACATCACGCCTCAGTGGCGAGGCTTTAAATTGAGGATCATAAGGAAGATCACTGATATCAGGACGTATTACTGTCATATTCACGTGATCCAATCTTCCGCAACAGAAACAATAAACCGACAATGCTTCATATTTAATCAACAAGAATCTGATCCTTGTACCTTGATTGATAAACCTCGGATCAAAGGTTTCTTAGTATCTATAAACACCTTCATTCTAAGCAAACGTCCCACTCCTCTCTCATTTTCACTATCTGATTTGTCAACTATCCCAAACTGATTTATTAGTATTCTCGCCACTCGATTGTTCATACACGCATGCAGTACATTGTATACCCTAACCCACATAGAAAGCCTTATCAATCACCATAAAAAAAAACTCGCATTTTACATACACATTACAAACTCATTGAAAAATATATGTATTTTGAAAAAAATATACATGCAGTTGAAATAAGAAAATAAATATTATGAAAATTATATAAAATTATAAATACTACTCATTGTTAAATACTTATTTATTTAATTTTATGATATTAAAAAAATAATTTTCAGTTTATTCAGAATATAATAATTAAATAGATATTACATAAATAGAGATAAAGATATAATACTTGCAAGTACTTAATATGGTCAAATGGATATTTCTGCATTTTAAGAAAAACAAAAATTGATATTATATTACTTTGAGTAAAAATATTGCTAATATAATTTGTGATTTCCCTTAAAAAAATGTTGAAATATTTATATTATACTTGTATTTTCATAAATCTGAATTATATTTACTTACTTTATTTCAATCATAACTTTATTGAGCTTATTGTGTACTCTCCCTAAAAACCCCTAAAAATCTTAGAAAACCCCTAAATCCTAAAAAACCTAAACCCCTAGAAAATCCTTAAAAACTAAAAAAACCCTAAAAGAAACCATGAAACCCTCTAAAAACATCAGGTGCACAAAAAAAAAAAAAAAAAAAAAAAAAAAATTCTAGTTGAGAGTTTCTCTCTCTTGTGGAACAAATTCTTGTAACATACTCCCTCCGTCCCGACCTAATTATCCAACCTTGGCTGGGCACGAAGATTGAGATTAAACAGATTTTGTGGAATCTTTGATTTTTTCATAGGTGGAGATTAAAAGTAGAGATTTTGAGGGTGGAGATTGTGAGAGAATTTTCCATTTATGGGCTTGGACAATTAGCTTGGGACAAACAAATATGGCAAGTTGGACAATTAGGCCGGGACGGATGGAGTATATTATAAGCTATTTTTAGTGTCCTGCAAGAGTGATGTCCCTCAGTTGCAATTCATCAATGGATATTCCATCCAAATACGAAATCAACCTCTAAGTAAAAATATGGTTATACACTTATAGCATTCATACATACTAGTAATTAAAAAAAGACTCATTTTACATACACATTATAAACTCATTGAAAAATATATGTATTCTAAAAAAATATACATGCAGTTGAAATAAGAAAATAAATGTTTTGAAAATTATATAAAGTTATAGATACTACTCATTGTTAAATACTTATTTATTTAATTTAATAATATAAAAAAATTAATTTTCAGTTTAATTAGAATATAATAACTAAATAGATATTACATAAATAGAGATAACGATATAATACTTGCCAGTACTTAATATGGTCAAATGGATATTTTTGCATTCTAAGATAAAAAAAAAAAAAAATAGATATTATATTACTTCGAGTAAAAATATTGCTAATATAATTTGTGATTTCCCTTAAAAAAATGTTGAAATATTTATATTATACTTGTATTTTCATAAATCTGAATAATATTTATCTACTTTATTTCAATCCTAACTTTATTAAGCTTATTGTGCACTCTCCCTAAAAATCCCTAAAAATCTTAGAAAACCCCTAAAACCCTAAATCCTAAAAAAACCCTAGAATCCTAATATCCTAAAACACCCTAAAACCTAAAAAACCCTGAAACCCTAAAAAATGTATTCCCACCCCTGATCTGCCACTTCCACTGCAGCCACCGACCACCGTCCCCCGCCACTGCCCGCCATCGCCTGCAATTGCCCATCGTCGAAGCTTAGTCCCACGACCTACTACACGGACTGTAGCAGGGTTGTCCAACCGCCCCCTATTCCGACAGCTACTGTAGCAGCCGTTGCGGCCTTTTTTATTACACCCCAACCCCAATGACAATCCATTCAATCCCTGGTAAGCCCCACTACCCCTTCACCGTGGCCTCTCCCCCCTCCGCCGCCACCCTCACGGTGGCGGTATCATCAACTCCGGCCAAACCCGCCTCCTCCATAGTCGCGGAACAAGCCTCACCGGCCAACATCCTTAATTTTGGTTCGGTCTCGGAGGCGACTATCATCCCGTCACTTCTCCAATGCTTAGCCTTATGGTCCAACAACCTCTACCATCCCCTCTCCGCCTAGATTTAGTCTCAAACTCATTTCTCCGGTCACATTCCGTTCATACACCATATTTTTCACATACACACACACTCGACACACCCGGATCTTGTGCTAATTCGCCTTCGTCGTCATTCATTAGGCCGCCGGAGCCCACGCCGGCGTCTGCTCCCCCTTTCGACGCCGCGGCTGATGGGTCTTTAATAAACCCTAGCAGCAACACACTCTCCCATTTTATACCCTGAGATAATGGCCCTTTATCCCTTCTGGGCCCCGACACTCCCTTGGGCCATGAACCGATGGGATTCCTCCAAGCCCAAACCATTACCTTAGCTGACGGGCCTTTTAATTCTAGGAATTTTCGTGCATTTTTTGCAAACCCAACTACACAGGCCCACTTACAAACGGCCCATATTCTTGGCCTTGGCCCATTTGCAGCGAGCCCACACCCATTCCAGCCTGGGCCGGCCCATACCCTCACCCCCCCCCCCCCCATTTGGCCAATCACCCCCTTTAATGAGAATGAGCCCCCTATTTTGGCCCATCCCCAACCTTGTCCAATCCAACCCCATCGACCCATCTATCCCTCTCCCTACAGAAAGCCCACCACTCTCCCTCTCTTATACACCTTTGGCCCCAACAAACAACCCACTCCCCTTTACTGACCACCCCACAAACTCTACCCCGCCTCCACCACCCCCCACCCCGACCCTCCCTACCACTCCCCAACCACTACCCCCACCCCCATCACCCTCCCCTCGGCTAACCCCACCCACCCCTCTCACCATCCCCCTCTTTCCCAACCCAGATTATGCTTCCATTTTTCATGCCAACCCGGCTATCTCGGCCCCGCCTAATGTTGCCCATCGTTCATTTGCGACAACCTTGCTCGTACCAAATTCGTGCCAAAGCCAACCACCACCTCAGACCCGTGCATGTTTGAAGGAGAGGTACGACATTATGGCACCACTACTAAAATTAACAAACCTTTAATTGTGGACTTCTCATCTAGCGAACTCAATATCATTTATGTCAAGTACAAAAATTATCTTATTGGTAAATTTTCGCATGTTATCCCCACCACACGCATGATTGTGACTGGGCTTGCTAGTTTAGGCTTTGTGGGAAAGGTCACCTGGACTTTTTTACATGCTTCCCATATCATGATCCGTTTTGTTGTTAAGCGTGATTACACCAAGTTTTGGCTTGGTAAGTCAACCGTTATTTCCGGGTGTCCGATGGGGGTCTTTAAGTAGACCTCTAACTTTGAACCCAAGTTTGAGGCAACCGTTGCCCCAGGAGACGATATATGCTCGGACTCTTGGCAAGCCTCTTCAGTTGATTGGCCGACCGTTGATCAGAGCAGGGACGCATATGCCCGTATTTGAGTAGAGCTCGACCTTCTCGAGGAGAGGTCTTTTGAGATTGAGATCAATTTGGAGGGTAGGACGCTCATCCAGAGAGTGATTTATGAGTTCATCTCAGATTATTGTACAGAGTGTCGTCATATTGAGAACAAGGCCCAGGATTGTTATATAGTGGGGAACAAGGTGCGTCCACCTCCCCCCAACAGACGTCCCCCCACAGCGCAGCCGCAGGCCAGACCGCCAAGGGCCCTGCCAAGGATGGGCCCTACCAGGGATGTAGAGGTCGATCCCGGGGGAAGAGCTGGCGCCGTCAGAGTGGCCCCTCGGGTCCCGGAGCCTACTCACTCTCCTCCGTCAGCTCAGGGTGAGCAGAGGCGGACAACTGGACGGCAGTAGCAGAGAGAGCCGGTCCCGAGCTCCGACTGGCAGGAGGTTCCCCCCAATGACCCTCGTAGGACGAGTCTTCTACCCCTCGAGGTCCTCCAAGAGGCAGGTAGATCCTCCCACAAGTACTTCCACACCCCTGAGGCAGAGGATAACCTGTTGGATGATGATGATGCCCTTCCGGTACGCAATGATGATGATGCTGACCTCTTCAGAGAGATGGCGAGCGAGGACACTCTCGAGGGAGAGAGGGAGGCCTCCCTCAGCAGAGAAGAACATACGCCCCCTCCTCGTCAGTCGGATGCCCGACCACAGCAGCCTCGGTCGATTGAGCATAGCCACATTGGGGCCGCTCGAGGAGAGGAGATAGCCGCCCAGTTGGCCATCATTCCCATTCCGACGTCCTCCCCCATTCAGCGCTCTCTGAATCGGGCCCAGGATGAGGTCTCCCGAGTGTCTTTCTCGTCTAGTGCCTTTGTCCGGCCTCTCCCTTACATTTCAGGGAGAGGGAAATAGATTGAGCAGTTCCATCGCATGTGCACCAGATCTCGATCGAGGAGTGGGAAGAGACCTCTAGATGTGGATCCCTATGAGGCCACGTCCGGGGACCCCTCCCTTGGATGAGATAGCTACTCTAGTCATCCCGTTCGGATCCTCACGAGATCTAAGAATGATCAGAACATTTGGACCACTCCTCTGTGTTGCGCGAATCCACCTCCTTTATTTGATTATGTCGACACACTTCATGATTTTGAATGCTCGTGGTGTTGCTAATACAACCACCCAGGGCCATATTTCTCTCATTGCTCGGATGCATCGTTTATCTTTCTGTGCTATCCTAGAGCCCATGGTTGGTGTCTCTCAGCTTAAGTTCATCACTCGTCGTCTGGGTTTTGTTAGTGGTATCAGTAATGTTTCTGGGCAGATCTGGGTTATTTCGGCATTACACTATCATTTTGAGGTCATCTTGGACACCGAACATGCCCTTCACCTCCGCCTCTCCGCGCCCATCCTCGCCGAGTCAATCTTCCTAACCTTCGTCTATGCTAAGTGTCAGTGAGTCCGTCAGCATGCTCTTTGGAACACTCTGCGAGAAATTCGTGAGTCAATAGGTGACAGGCCCTGGTTATTTGGGGAGGACTTCAACATCTTCCTCCATGAGCATGAGCGACAGGGTAGTCTGGCTAACAGGACCCGAGCGATGTTGGATTTCGGGCTCATGATTGCCGATACAAAGATGATTGATGCTGAGTATACGGGGTCCGACTTTATGTGGGAGCGTGACCCCCTTAGAGAGAGGTTGGATAGCGCCCTGTTTAACGAGGCGTGGTCTTCCCTGTTCGGGGTGACGAAGGTCTCCCATCTAATACGATATAAGGCGGATCACTCCCCCCTCCTCCTCGAGTGCAAATTCTTTGAGCTCGTCAAGAAGTCTTCTTTCCGCTTCTAGAGCATGTGGGTTTGGCATCACACCTTCACTAATAATGTCCGTGAGGCTTGGGCTCTGCCCACTGGCCACAATGGTATGGTGAACCTGCAGCTGAAACTCACCCGACTACAGAAGACGCTGAAGCAGTGGAACTAGTCGGTGTTCGGGAACATCTACCAGAGACTCCAAGACGCGCCGAGTACCCACACTGCTGCCGAGCTTGCATATGATAAAGATCCTAATCCCTCCCGTCGGTCTGACATGCATCGTCTGCATGCCGAGTACCAGCTGACTCTACGGATGGAGTAGGATTTCTGCAGATAGAAGGCTGCTGGTCGTTGGGTGGCCGAGGGTGAGAGGTGTTGGATTTGTATACTGAAAGCAAGACCTTTTATATATAATGTTTCCAATTTTCACTATTAAACTCCTATCTGATTCTGTTTACACTAATCACTATATATGTCCCTATATCTCTCTCTATAAGTAGATCATATGGTGTGTTGTAGATCACAAAAGATCATATGATTGGTTAAACTTGATGAGATATAAAATATATATAATAGTTGAGACAACTTGAGGACGAGTTGGTATAGGCTGCAGTATCAAGTAGGAATAGTTTATCTTGACTATTTACTTATACTGGTATGTCTTTACGTATTGATAGGATCACGGTGAGATAAGTTCTTCTGCCTGACCTTAATGAAGAACAAGAGATCTCAGTGGCTTATTGTAATCTAAACCCTAAATAAGATTACAATTATGTGTGCATGTCTGTGTATCACTTTGATTTACTATGGGTGAAAGTTAAGTTCTAACTCTTTATACTCTGTATCTTGGGTGACAACAACTTGCATATGATAACTGATAATTTGTGTTTAAGTAACCGTTTTAGGATGAGGATATCCACTTAAGGAGCTCAAAAGGTTTATTGTACTAAACCCTGCAGGTTGATTAAGTTCGGGTATAATAATGAAGTTGAGCGGTACTACTTAAGGGATTAATAAGCAATTAATTAATTTAAGCTGTCAGAGGCTTTAATTAATTAATGGATATTTGATATCTTAAATACGGGGACTACTTAAGTCTAATTCAAGCCCCGACTCAATTTGGGAATAAATGGGTAAGTCAATATTAATTCTTTAGTGGAATTAAAAATTTTAAGAATTAATTATGTTCTGGGCTGAACATAGAAGAATTAATTCATAGTTAGGCCCATCTTTATTTCTTGTATTTGATCCCTGGACTGGCCCATCAGGCTCCAAGCCCAGTAGGGAATTAAACTATCAGGTCAGGCCCACACTCAGTTACTATGTATTAAATACGTAACTCTTAGTTTGTGAAACATAACAGAACTACGTAAAAATCACAGAGCAGAAAAGAGAGAGTGAGAGGGCGGCAGCGGCAGTGTTGGTTCCCACACTTGGGATTTCTCAAAGTTCGTCGTCCATCCGGCATTGAGGATCGAGCAGGGATACAGTGCAAAAGGTCAATCCTGGAGTCTAACATCGAATCGTTGTGCACACGATTCTCAGGTCAACTCTAAAATACCTATGTGTTGTATTTAAATTAATGGATGGATGTTTAGGATTAATCAACATGTATATTGAATTATGACAACCAAGATTGTCCTAGAAAAATTTGATAATTACTACCATTGGTATCAGAGTCTGGATCAGTTTTCTTGGCTCTGCCAGATATAATTCAATTATTGATTATATGTGCGTTTATTTTATTGTCGTTCTTCATGGCTCGTTTTGATTGGTACGTCATGTTTGTTGACATTGTGATTGTAATTCACCATGAGAAAATTCGTGGTTAGAATAGGTTCGTTTTTGCTTGTATTTTTGTTGAAAAATCTGTAAAATCGAGAATAAAAAATGAAGACACGATATGCGGCACGGGCTTGAGCGCGCGATCGCCTGGCAGCCCCCGCGGTGCCGGTCGTGCGAGGAGGCGAACGAAAGCAGTCGGCAGAGGCAGCGCCACATGCGCGAGCAGGCGGCAGGCTGAACGCGCGAGCATCGGCAGACCCGCGCGGCTCTGCTCGCCGTGGGCTAGCACACGACGGGGTTCAGCATTCGGGGAGAGGGTCACGACAGAACCAGGCGACGAAGGCAGAGGCTGCGCGTTCACGAACGCGGCCGGCCGTGCGCCTGTCGCAGGTCCTTGCGCGAGCGGACCCTTGGCTGTGGATGACAACAGTGGCGGCAAGTGGGTGCCGACGGCGAAGGCTGGGCTTGCACGCAGGCAGCCCGCTGCGCGCATTGCGCAGCAGCAGCGACGTCAGAGGTTGACGATGGCAGCGGCGAAGGCAGACGACGACAGTGGCAGCAACGAACGGCGAACAGCGCGAGCGACGGGCGAGGTGGCGGCGGCTAGGGTTTCCAAACCCTAGCAGGCTGCCGCCGTGCGTGGACTTGGGCTAGGGTTTTGGCCCGGTAGTTCATTGGCCCACGCAGCTCGTTTACTAGCCCTGTGTATTTTTTGTTTTTAGCCTGGTCCGTATCCGAGGCCCGACGTGAAGGTCCAAAAGCTTGAAGACCTGTATTTTCTAAATTATGTAATAATTTAGGATTTTCTTTCCATGTTGAGCCATGAAGAATGAATTTTATTTATTTTTTACCGTTTCTTTTTGCTCGATGGATATTTAATATTTATTATTATGTCAAATATGTGTCTACGTGATTTATTAATTGCGCTTAAACTATCATGCTAGGAACATCACGTATTATTAGCATATTTAAATTCTCCGAGCATGCTTTACTTGTTGAGTTTAGTTTTATTTATGCTTCGGGTTACATGTTGTTGGATGGACAAACCTTTGAAGTAAAAACTAAGCAAAACCCACCTTTTTTTTATTTCCTTTAAAATAGTCAAAGTCTTCCACAACCGGTCTCAAGGCAAAGTGAATAATAATATTAGTAAGTGTCCACACGCGTGGCTTGCTAATATTTATTATTCATAAGTTTTTCAGTTGAGACTTCTAAGTAAATCTTTTAATTCCAAAAGAAAAGTGGGAGTTACATGCATAAACGTCCAAGTTACATGCATAACAAAGGTTAAATAAGTTGGAAGCGACATGGTTCGCGTAAGTATGTCAAATCCAAGAATTTATTTACAAGGGTTAGGTTGTGGTCATTGCTTAGGTATTATTTTAAGTACAACTCCCCGAGGAGTCCCTTCCTAATAATAATATGGTCTAGTTTAAAGGTCCAATTATTAATTTCATTTGTTAAAAGGATTGGTTGACATGGATTGAAATTAAATGACTAGGTGTTTTAGTCTGGCCGAGGGGTTTACATATAAACGTCCACCCGCATGGCTTATATGTAGAATCTTTTAGGCTATTGGAGGATTCTATCAATATTGTTTTATCCAAATGTTACAATATTGTTGTTTCAAATTATAATTGTGTTCTTACAAGTTTATTGTTCATATATTTTTCAGATATGTCTTTGTCATCTGTCATTAATATTCTCGCACAACACCCTTTAATCGGTCCTAACTATAAAGAATGACAAACGTAATCTGGAGTATATTCCTATCGCTGAGGAACACTATTTTGTACTAGTTACTCCTCGTCCAGATCCCCTTACTGATCAGTCCACTGATGAGGAGCGGGAAAAACATAATAGGTGGCATAAGTCTAATAATGTGGCTAAATGCTACATTATGAACACTATGTCATCTACTTTGCAGCTCCAGCATCAGGCCATGGATGATGCCGCTAGCATCATGCTAAACCTTCAAGAGGTATATGGGGAGACAGACAGAGTTGCTCAGTTTGACTTAATGAGGCAAATCATGGAAAGTCGGATGACTAAGGGCAGCTCAGTGCACAATCATGCCATGTACATGATTAACCTCATGGACAAGCTTGATTTGATAGGATGTATCGACGGCGAGGCCAAGGCCGATATCATTCTCAACACACTTCCCAAATCCTTTGAGAACTTCCGTCTCAATGTTGTTATGGCCAAGAAAGACTATACTCTTAATGAGTTACTCAATGACCTAGTTACAACAGAAGGGGTTATGGGAAAGGGTGCACAGGCTTTGGTCACTACCAATAGGCCCACTGTTCCACCGAAAGGTGGAAATAAGAAAAAGAGGCAAAAGGGCAAAAGGGCCAAGGAAAATAGTGGGAGTAAAGTAGAGGGCCCTAGTGGTGGAGTAAAGAATCCCAAGGGAAAATGCTTCAAGTGCGATAAGACTGGGCATTGGAAGAAAGATTGTCCAGTGCTAAAGGCAAAGGACCAAGGTGCGCCATTAGCTTTAGTAACTGAAACATGTTTGGCCTCTGTTTCTGCTCATTTGTGGGTAGTAGATATGGGTGCAACTGACCATGTTTGTTACACCTTGCAGGGCTTTCAGCCGACAAGGTAGCTTAAGGATGGCGAGATCACTATCTCCATGGGCAATGCGGCAAGGGTCGTAGTAGTTGCAGTTGGAGATTTTTCTTTATGCTTTAATGACACTGTTTTAGTTTTAAGAGATGTTTTGTTTGTGCCGGATTTTTGGCGAAACTTGATTTCAGTTTTGAAACTTTATTGTGATGGGGTGTTGGATTCATTCTAACCAGTTCAGACTCGAGTCTACGAATCTTGTATTGAAGGAAATATGTCGACAAGGCCTTTTAAGGAAAAGGGGAGTAGGGCCAATGAGGTGTTAGAGCTGATCCATTCTAACTTATGTGGACCGATGTCTACTCAAGCTCGTGGAGGGTATGAGTATTTCGTCACTTTCATTGACGATTACTCAAGCTACAGATACGTTTACCTACTTCGCCACAAGTCTGAATGCTTTGAGAAATTCAAGGAATTTTAGGTAGAAGTGGAGAAGAAATTAGGGAAAAGTATCAAGTTATTGCGGTCTGATCGCGATGGCGAATACCTCAGCAACGAGTTCCAACAGTACTTTTCAGAGGTTGGGATTACATCCCAATTGACTACATCGGGTACTCCTCAACAGAATGGTGTAGCAGAGAGAAGAAATTGAACTCTACTTGAGATGGTTAGATCTATGATGAGTTATGCATCTTTGCCCATTTCGTTCTGGGGATATGGCTTAGAAACAACTTCTTATCTGTTAAACCTGGTACCATCCAAGTCGGTATGGTCTGGGCGCAAGCCTAGTTTAAACCATATAAGGATTTGGGGTAGTCCAACACACGTGCTGAACAAGGATGTTGACAAGTTGGAATCTAGGTCAGAGGTTCGATTGTTTATAGGGTATCCAAAAGGAATGAAGGGTGATTATTTCTATAGTTCTAAGGATCAGAAGGTCGTTATTAGCACTAACGCTCGATTCTTAGAAAAGGACTATATGATTAATCACAAGTCCAGAACAGACATTGCCCTTCAAGAACTCGAAGGAAATGTCAATACGATTCCACTTCCACAGCCACAAGTGCAAGAGGCAATAATACCAAATACTGCACAACCTGTTGACATAATACCTACACAACCTCGACGTAGTGGGAGGGTTGTTCGTCAACCTGATCGATACATGTTTGTGGGAGAATCTTCGGATTTGATCCCAGGAGATGGACATGCTAATCTAGATCCCTGGACATACGCCGAGGCAGTAAGTGACGTAGATGCGAAAGAATGGCATCTCGCTATGGATTCTGAATTTGAATCGATAACTGCTATGAATGTATATGAGAAGGTTGTACTGTCAGATGGCTGTAAAGCTATAGGCAGTAAGTGGGTATACAAGAGAAAAAAAGGAGGGGATGGAGAGGTCACGGCCTATAAGGCTAGGCTAGCGGCGAAAGGGTATACCCAGATCGAGGGTAAAGACTACGATGAAACCTTTTCACCAGTGACAATGCTCAAGTCCATTCGGATCCATCTCGCCATTGCAGCTCACTTAAACCTTGAGGTTTGGCAGATGGATGTCAAAATCGCTTTCTTAAATGGTTACCTTGAAGAAGGTAGGAACATCTATATGCAGCAACCTGAGGGTTATGTGAGGAAAGGCGAAGAGCATCTAGTGTGGAAGCTCAAGAAGTCCATTTATGGACTCAACCAAGCTTTCGGGTCATGGAACTTACGTTTTGACGAGGTGATTAAATCCTATGGATTTACTCAAAGTGAAAATGAGAGTTATGTGTATCGCTTAGATGTCAACGGAGATAAAGTATTTCTTGCACTTTATGTGGATGATATTCTCCTAGTTGGCAGCAACGTGGAGGTATTATCAGACATAAATATATGGTTATCCGAACAGTTTCAAATGAAGGACTTGGGAGAGGCAACTTACATTCTTGGGATCAAAGTTATACGAGATCCCAAGAAGAGGATGTTGAGCTAATTCCAAGCGGCCTATATTGATACTGTGATCACTCGTTTTAGCATGCAAACCGCCAAGAAAGGATTGCTACCTTTCAGACATGGCATTCCACTTTCTAAGGAGATGTGTTCTAAGACACCTAAGGAGAAGGAGGAAATGAGACAGGTACCCTATGCTCCAGCAGTAGGTAGCCTTATGTATGCCATGCTATGCACGAGACCCGATATCTGCTATGCAGTTAGCATAATGGCAAGATATCACTCTAACCCTGGACATGCACATTGAATTGCGGTAAAACATGTACTCAAGTACCTCAAGAGGATTAGAGATTACAGGCTAGTTTACCAGGCAGACAGTCTAAATCCCTTGGGTTATACTGATTCAGATTTCCAGGCTGACCGGATGAGAAAAGATCTAACTCAGGATATGTGTTGACCTTGGGAGGAGGAGCCGTTTCATGGAGGAGTGCAAATCAGAGATGCATTACGGACTCCACTATGGAAGCCGTATATGTGGCTGCTTCAGAGGCTGCTAAGGAGGTACTATGGCTCCGGAACTACCTCTTGGATCTAGGCGTGGTACCTAGTTTGCCTAAGAGTATCACAATCTATTGTGATAACTCAAGTGCAGTGGCAAACTCAGAGGAACCCAGGACCCACAAGGAGACTAAACACATAGAGATAAAGTACCACATAATACGAGAAATCGTAAAAACAGAAGATGTGCAGATAGAGAAGATTTGTACAACATAGAATTTGGCTGACCCATTCACGAAGAGCTTATCATAGAAAGTCTACGACAAGCATGTTCAGGGACTAAGGCTGCGATTGATGCCACCCACTTAGTAAACTTTCAGTATAAGTGGGAGAATGTAATAGTTAGATAGTTAGACACCTGGTATACTAAAAGTTTGCTTTAGTATAAGTGGGAGATTGTTGGATTTGTATACTGAAAGCAAGACCTTTCATATACAATGTTTCCAGTTATTCACTATTAATCTACTATCTGATTCTATTTACACTAATCACTATATATGTCCCTATATCTCTCTCAATAAGTAGATCATATGGTGTGTTGTAGATCACAAAAGATCATATGATTGGTTAAACTTAATGAGATATAAAATATATCACAGTTGAGATAACTTGAGGACAAGTTATTGGTATAGGCTGCAGTATCAAGTAGGAATAGTTTATCTTGACTATTTACTTATACTGGTACGTCTTTACGTATTGATAGCATCAGGGTGAGATAAGTTCTTCTGCCTGACCTTAGTGAAGAACAAGAGATCCCAGTGACTTATTGTAATCTAAACCCTAAATAAGATTACATTTATGTGTGCATGTTTGTGTATCACTTTGATTTACTATGGGTGAGAGTTAAGTGCTAACTCTTTATACTCTGTATCTTGGGTGACAACAGCTTGCATATGATAACTGGTAATTTGTGTTTAGGTAACTGTATCCGTTTAGGATGATGATATCCTTTTAAGGAGCTCAAAAGGTTTATTGTACTGAACCCTGCAGGTTGATTAAGTTCAGGTATAATAATGAAGTCGAGTGGTACTACTTAAGGAATTAATCATCAATTAATTAATTTAAGTTGTAGAGGCTTTAATTAATTAATGGATATTCAATATCTTAAATACGGAGATTAATTAAGTCTAATTCAAGCCCCGACTCAATTCGGGAATAAAGGGGTAAGTCAGTATTAATTCTTTAGTGGAATGAATTAATATTTATGAATTAATTATGTTCTGGACTGAACATAGAAGAATTAATTCATAGTTAGGCCCATCTTTATTTCTTGTATTTGATCCCTGGACTGGCGCATCAAGCTCCTAGCCCAGTAGGGAATTAAACTACCAGGCCAGACCCACACTCAGCTACTATGTATTAAATACATAACTCTCACTCTGTGAAACATAACAGAACTACGTAAAAATCACAGAGCAGAAAAGAGAGAGTGAGAGTGCGGCGGCGGCAGTGTTGGTTCCCACACCTGGGATTTCTCAAAGTTCGTCGTCCATCCAGCATTGAGGATTGAGCAGGGATACAATCCAGAAGGTCAATCCTGGAGTCTAACATCGAATTGTTGTGTACACGATTCTCAGGTCAACTCTAAAACACCTATGTGTTGTATTTAAATTAATTGATGCATGTTTAGGATTAATCAATGTGTATATTGAATTATGACAACCAAGAAGGTCCTAGAAAAATTCGGTAATTCCTACAAGAGGAACACCAGGTTCTTCTAGAGCTTCGTCAGGCAGATGCGCTGTCAATCATACATTCACAGTATTGAGGCAGATGACGTCACGATTTCAAATTAGGCTGGCATCCGGGCCTCCGCAGTTGACTTCTTCCAGAATCTGCTCAGTGTGGAGGAGGGTGATTTGGGAGCCTCCATTAATGACTTCTTCCCGAGACTGCCTGAGGACACTAGCTTTCGCAAGCTGTGTGATATGCCGATGGATGAGGAGATCAAAGTCGATGTGTTTGATATTGACCCGACGAGTGCCTCAGGGCCGGATGGGTTCTCCTACCTGTTCTTTCAGAGATGTTTGAAGATTGTGGGACGGGATGTAAGGCTTGCAGTTAGGGATTTCTTCTCTGGCACCCCCATGCCACGTGGTTTCACTGCGACTGTCATCACCCTAATCCCGAAGAGGCCGAACCCCTCTGCCTGGGCTGGCTATCGTCCGATCAGCCTCTGCAATGTCACGAGCAAGATCATCTCTAAGATCCTGAACTCCCGTTTTGGCGCCTCTCCTCCCGTCCCTCATCGCGCCGAACCAGAGTGGTTTTGTTCAGGGGAGATTGATTTCTGAGAATGTGCTTCTTCCCCAGGAGAAGGTTCACGAGCTGAATTACAAGATCAAGGTGCCAAATCTTATGTTGAAGCTCGACATGACTAAGGCTTATGATAGGGTACATTGGCCATTCCTGAGATATGCTCTGATGAGGGTGGGCTTTCCCCAGCATTGGATTGACTTTGCCAGGCACTCCGTGGAGAATTGCTAGTTCTCGGTCCTTGTTAATGAGAGCCCGGCAGGTTTTTTCCACTGGAGTCGGGGGTCTCCGGCAGGGCGATCCACTTTCTCCTGCGCTGTTCGTTTTGACCGTAGACTACCTCTCTCGTGGGCTGAATGTCTTTGTACGGGACAGGCCACGTATTGTGTACAAGGCCCTTGGCTCGGGTGACCCCCTATCCCATCTCGCCTACACTGATGATGTTGTGATCTTCACCGTGTTGACCTGGAGGGCTTATTTGATTTGCATCTGTTTTTTAGCCACTACTCTGCTGTCACTAGTCAGTTGATTAACATGCAGAAGAGCAGTTTCTTTCTCGGAGCCACTTATGAGCAATCTTGGAAGGATCTTATGACACACTTGATTGACTTTCAACTTGGGCACCTCCCGGCCACATATCTGGGCGCCCTCCTATATAGGGGAAATATGAGTAAGGTCCTCTTTCAGTCGATTCTTCAACATCTTATGAGTAGCATTGTTGGGTAGTCTCATCGCCGTCTACCCCTGGGTGGCAGTCTTGCTCTGATTAAGAGCACTACGAGCACCATTCCTCAGTACGTTCTTCAAGTTATGTCCCCCCCCCAAAGGGGGTGCTTCAGGCCATGAGTCAGATCATTGCTCGCTTCTTCTGGAGTCAAGATGGCGTTGTTCAGAAACGTCATTGGATCAGTTGGAGGAAGGCTTGTCTCCCGACTAATGAGGGGCCGGGGCCTTGGTATCCGTGATTTTTCTGATCTTGTTGGGCCTTTTTGGATGAAGATGTGGTGGTGTTTTTGGGAGGGCCGCTCCCTTTGGGATCAATACATGCAGGACAAGTACTGTTCTTGTAGGCTTGTGCTCCCTACTCGTGCCCGTGTTAGACCCCACGACAGTACTCAGTAGATCCGGCTGCGTAAAGTTGCTCCGCAGGCTCAGGAGCAAATTTTTTAGTCTCTTGGTGATGGCTCCGTCAATTTTTGGGATGATACTTGGCTCGGGCACCGTCCGCTTTCTGAGATTTATGCCGCTGAGTTGGCCTATTGTGATGTGGAGTGGGACAGGTTTCAGGATCTCTAGTATGATGGGGATTGGGATCTCCCTAGATTGCAGAACGATATTATAGACACTTACGACCTTCCCCAGCATCTTTTGACTGATATTGCTCAGGTTCCAATCATGCGGGATACTGGGGATCGCATGCGGTGGAGATGTTCTCCGCATGGCGATTTTTCACTCACGACTGCTTGGCAGCTGACTAGATTGAGATTGCCCTGCAATCGTATCCTTGGTGCCATTTGGACGGATTTACTCCTTCCAAATATGTCTGTGTTTTTATGGCGTTTTGTCTTCATTTGCCTCCCTACAAATTCCTATCTCATTCATCTTGGCTTCCATATTGTATCTAGATGTTATTGATGTGCAGCTACTGCTTCCTAGCAGACGGAGAGTGTCCCTCACTTATTTTTCCAGGGCAGCATTGTCCGGTCAGTGTGGGATTATTTTATGGCATGATTTGGGGTGGAGATGCCTTCGACCTACGATCCCTTCCTTAGCTTCTTCCTTTATATGATACTGGCACACACTGAGCACGTAGCTTTCATTATTCCTTGTCTGATCCTTTGGTTCACCTGGAAAATGAATAGTGCAATGCATAGAGATAGGGCCTTTCTATCTTCTCATATTATTTTGCAAGTAGAGCGACATCTGGCGTTGCTCCTCGCGAGCAAATGTTTGCCTCCCCTCCCCCCCCCCCCCTCCCGAGCTTGGACAGGTTGCACCCCTGCAGCCCGTTTTCTCTACAACACCACCGCACCTCCGGCCCCTCTCAGGCCACCCATTTTGGTTCGATGGAGAGCTCCCGACCCCTCTTGGGTCACGCTCAACACCGACGGTTCCTTCCTCCATGACATGACTCGGCTGCTGGTGGTGGTCTGTTCTGGGGCCCCGCTGGTGATCTAACTCGAGCATTTCATCAGTCACTTCGAGCTTCCTCGAGCTTCGATGCAAAGCTTCAGGCATTGGCGATCGGACTCACCCTCCTTGATGACGATGCTATTCACATCTGGATCGAGATGGATGCAACAGTGGTGGTCACATTCCTCACCTCGGGCAAGTTTAGATCTTGGCAAGTCTCTCGCTCACTTACACGGGTGCGGGGTTTGTTGAGTGACAAGACTGTCCGGATTACCCATATCTACTGAGAGGGTAATCGTCCGGCGAACCACCTCGCTGAGCTTGGGCACCACACTCAGCCCCTCATCACCTATACTCCGGCAACAACATCTTCATATCTCCTATCCTTGGTTCGCATGGATCAGCTGGGCTATCCCAGCTCCCGGTTCCATTAGTTTCTATTATATCTTTATGTTGCATTCTTTTGTTCTTATATTTTTACTTATGTGACTCCTAGTCCTGTTTTAGCCCCCTGCTATCTCCCTTTCTTTATGTCTCTCTTTCCGACCGCCTTGAGTTGTCAGTTGGTCGGGTTGGGAGGAAACCTGTTACATATTTCCTCTAGTTTGGGTGTTTGGGCACTTTGAGCCTAACTCCCCCTTGATTTGGGATTCTGGGAACTTTTGGCCCAAATTCTTGTACGTTCGTTTGGTCCTCATACCTATTTCTTGTATGCACAGGTTGGGGACCGAGCCTCAATCCCCCTACCCTATACGGGTGTTTCTCCAGAAAAAAAAAAACAAAAAAAAAAAAAAAAAAACCCTAAAACCTTAGAAAATCCTAAAAAACTAAAAAAAAAGCCCCTAAAAACCCATAAAACCCTCGAAAAACATCAGGTGCACCAAAAAAAAAAAAACATTATCTCTCTAGTTGAGAGCTTCTCTCTCATGTGGGACAAATTCTTGTAACATATATTTTCTAAGCTATTTTTAGAGTCCTGCAAGAGTGATGTCCCTTATGTGCAATTCATCAAATGGAGAATTTCATCCAAATACGAAATCAACCTCTTTGTAAAAACATGGTTATACACTAATAACATTCTTACATACTAGTAATTAAAAAAGACCTCTTATTTTACATACACATTATAAACTCATTGAAAAATATATGCATTCCAAAAACATATAAATTCAGTTGAAATAAGAAAATAAATATTTTGAAAATTATATAAAATTATAGATACTATTCATTGTTAAATACTTATTTATTTAATTTTATGATATTAAAAAAATAAGTTTTCAGTTTAATCAGAATATAATAATTAAATAGATATTACATAAATAGAGATAAAGATATAATACTTGCAAGTACTTAATATGATCAAATGGATATTTCTGCATTTTCAGATAAAAAATAGATATTATATTACTTTGAATAAAATATTCCTAATATAATTTGTGATTTTCCTTCAAAAAATGTAAAAATATTTATATTATACAATACTTGTATATTCATAAATCTGAATAATATTTATCTACATGATTTCAATCGTAACTTTATTAAGCTTATTGTGCACTCTCCCTAATAATCTTAAAACACTCCTAAAATCCTAAATCCTAAAAAACCCTAAAACCCTAAAAAAACCCTAAAACCCTCTAAAAACATCATGTGCACAAAAATTATCTCACTAGTTGAGAGCTTCTCTCTCGAGTCGAACAAATTCTTGTAACATATCACCTCCATTTCTATTTAGATGTTCTTTTAGACTTGGATAAGAAAATTAAGGGATAGGGAGAATGGACAAATAAGCCCTTCTTTATTTCTCTCTCCTCTTGAATCCTTAATTTTCTCCACATTTCCTTACTATAATTATCTAATTATATGGTAGGTTGTATAATGTGAGATCTTTTAGGAATCGTCAAATGGGTAGTATTGGAAAAATTGTGGAAAAAAAGCTAAATGAACATCTAAAAAAAAACGGAGGTAGTATATTCTAAGCTAGTTTTAGAATCCTGCAAAAGTGATGTCCCTCATTCGCAATTCATCAAATGGACAATTTCATCCAAAGACAATATCAACCTCTTGGTAAAACATGGTTATACACTTATATTATTCGTACATACTAGTAGTTAAAAAAAGACTCTCATTTTATATACACGTTATAAACTCATTGAAAAATATATGTATTCTAAAAATTATACATGTAATTGAAATAAAAAAATAAATATTGTGAAAATTATATAAAATTATAGATACTACTCATTGTTAAATACTTATTTATTTAATTTTATGATATTAGAAAAATAGTTTTCAGTATAATCAGAATATAATAATTAAATAGATATTACATAAATTGAGATAAAGATATAATACTTGCAAGTACATAATATGATCAAATGGATATTTCTGCATTTTAAGATAAAAAAAATATAGATATTATATTACTTTGAATACAAATATTGCTAATATAATTTGTGATTTTTATTCAAAAAATATAGAAATATTTATATTATACTTGTATTTTCATAAATCTGAATAAAATTTGTCTACTTTATTTCAATCATAACCTTATTAAGCTTATTGTGCACACTAGTACCCTAAAAGCCCCTAAAAATCTTAGAAAAACCCTAAAACCATAAATCCTAAAAAACCCTAAATCCAAAAAAAAAAAAAAAAACCTAAACCCCTAGAAATCTAAAAAAGCCCTAAAAAACCATAAAACTCTTTAAAAACATCAGGTGCGCCAAAAAAAAAAAAAAATCTCTCTAGTTGAGAGCTTCTCTCTCATGTGGAACAAATTCTTGTAACATATATTCTAAGCTATTTTTAGGGTCCTGCAAGAGTGATGTCTCTTATTAGCAATTCATCAAGTGGAGAATTTCGTCAAAATACGAAATCAACCTCTTAGTTAAACATGGTTATACACTTATAACATTCGTACATACTAGTAATTTAAAAAAAAAAAAAAAAACTCTCATATTATATACACATTAAACTCATTGAAAAATATATGTATTCTAAAAGAATATATTTGCAGTTGAAATAAGAAAATAAATATTGTGAAAACTATATAAAATTATAGATACTGCTCATTGTTAAATACTTAGCTATGTAATTTTATGATATTAAAAAATAATTTTCAGTTTAATCGGAAGATATTAATTAAATAGATATTACATAAATAGCGATAAAGATATAATACTTGCAAGTACTTAATATGGTCAAATGGATATTTCTGCATTTTAAGATAAAAAAAATAGATATTATATTACTTTGAGTAAAATATTGCAAATATAATTTGTGATTTTCCTTTAGAAAATGTAGAAATATTTATATTAATTATACTTATATTTTCATAAATCTGAATAAAATTTATCTAATTTATTTCAATCGTAACTTTATTAAGCTTATTGTAAATTCTTCCTAAAAACCCCTAAAAATCTTAGAAAACTCCTAAAACCGTAAATCCTAAAAAATCCTCAAAAACTAAAAAACCCTAAAACCTTAAAAAGAAAAAGAAAAAGAAAAACCCTAAACCCTCTAAAACCATCATGTGCACACTAAAAAATTATCTCTCTAGTTGAGAGCTTCTCTCTCATGTCGAACAAGTTCTTGTAAAATATTATCTCCGTTTTTTTAGATGTTCTTTTAGACTTGGATAAGAAAATTAAGGGATAGAGAGAATGGACAAATAACCCGTTTTTTAGATTTCTCTCTCCCTTTTAATCCCTTAATTTTCCCCACATTGTGTTACTATTGTTATCTAATTATATGGTAGATTGTATAATAGGAGATTTTTTACGAATTGTCAAATGGGTAGTATTGGAAAAATTGTGAAAAAAAAAAAAAAAAGCTAAATGAACATCTAATCATAAACAAAACACAAAAGCTAAAAGAACATAAAAAAAAAAAAAAAAAAAAAAAAAAAACGGAGGTAGTATATTCTAAGCTATTTTTAGAGTCCCACAAAAGTGATGTCCCTCCTTCGCAATTCATCAAATGGACAATTTCATCCAAATACAATATCAACTTCTTGGTAAAAACATGGTTATACACTTATAATATTCGTACATACTAGTAATTAAAAAAAAAAAAACTCTCAATTTATATACACGTTATAAACTCATTGAAAAATATATGTATTCTAAAAAAATATACATGCAGTTGAAATAAGAAAATAAATATTGGGAAAATTATATAAAATTGTAGATACTACTCATTGTTAAATACTTATTTATTTAATTTTATGATATTAGAAAAATAATTTTCAGTTTAATCAGAGTATAATAATTAAATAGATATTACATAAATTGAGATAAAGATATAATACTTGCAAGTACTTAATATGGTCAAATGGATATTTCTGCATTTTAAGATAAAAAATAGATAGTATATTACTTTGAATACAAATATTGCTAATATAATTTGCGATTTTCATTCAAAAAATATAGAAATATTTATATTATATTTGTATTTTGATAAATCTGAATAGTATTTGTCTACTTTATTTCAATCATAACTTTATTAAACTTATTGTGCACTCTCCCTGAAAACCCCTAAAAATCTTAGAAAACCCCTAAAACCCTGAATCCTAAAAAAACCTTAAAATCCTAGAAAATCCTAGAAAACTAAAGAATCCTAAAACCTTAAAAAAATCATAAAACCCTCTAAAAACATCAGGTGCACAAAAAAAATTATCTCTCTAGTTGAGAGCTTCGCTCTCATGTGAAACAAATTCTTGTAACATATATTATAAGCTACTTTTAGAGTCCTGCAAGAGTGATGTCCCTAATTCGCAATTCATCAAATGGAGAATTTCATCCAAATACGAAATCAACCTCTAAGTAAAAACATGGTTACGCACTTATAACATTCGTACATACTAGTAATATTAAAAAAAAAAAAAAAAAAACTCTCATTTTACATACATATTATAAACTCATTGAAAAATATATGTATTCTAAAAAAATATACATGCAGTTGAAATAAGAAAATAAATATTGTGAAAATTATATAAAATTATAGATACTACTCATTATTGGATACTTATTGATTTAATTTTATGATATTAAAAAAATTAGTTTAATCTGAATATAATAATTAAATATATATTACATAAATAGAGATAAAAGATATAATACTTGCAAGTACTTAATATGGTCCAATGAATATTTCTGCCTTTTAAGATAAAAAAATAGATATTATATTACGTCGAATAAAAATATTGCTTATATAATTTATGATTTTCCTTCAAAAAATGTATAAATATTTATACTATACTTGTATTTTTATATATCTGAATAATATTCATCTACTTTATTTTAATCATTATTTTATTAAGTTTATTGTGTACTCTCCCTAAAAACCCCTAAAAATCTTAGAAAAACCCTAAAATCCTAAATCCTAAAAAATCCTAAATCCTGAAAAACCCTAAAGCCCTCTATAAACATCCGATGCACAAAAAAAAAAAAAAATAATAAAAAAAAAATAAAAAAAATTCCTTAGTTGAGAGCTACTCTCTCATGTGGAACAAATTCTTGTAACATATATTCTAAGCTATTTTTAGAGTCCTGCAAGAGTGATGTCCCTCATTAGCAATTCATCAAATGGAGAATTTCGTCCAAATACGAAATCAACCTCTTAGTTAAACATGATTATACACTTATAACATTCGTACATACTAGTAATTTAAAAAAAAAAAAAAACTCTCATATTACATACACATTATAAACTCATTGAAAAATATATGTATTCTAAAAGAATATACTTGCAGTTGAAATAAGAAAATAAATATTGTGAAAATTATATATATAGATACTACTCATTGCTAAATACTTAGCTATGTTATTTTATGATATTAAAAAAATAATTTCCAGTTTAATTGGAATATATTAATTAAATAGATATTACATAATAGAGATAAAGATATAATACTTGCAAGTACTTAATCTGGCCAAAAATTATTTTTGGTCCCGTAAGTATTTGATTTTTCGATTTTAGTTCCACAAGTATTTACTTTTTCAATTTAGTCCTATAAGTGCTGAAATTGTCCAATTTAAGCACAATTTTCATCGAAAAAATACTAAATTGACAGGAAATAGTCACGTGCAATTCACGTACCCTAATATTTGGGGGAATCCGACTATACCAAGTGACGTGGCATAAAACAGTTGAGTAAGACTTCAATTTCTATTAAATTTTAATTCAAAACAAAGAGAATATCCACATCATTAATTCAAATACAAGGATCGTTTTATTATTTGCAAGAAACAATATTATTAGTAATGTTAAAAGTTAAAAGAATATCAAAACTAAACTTAAGTTTAATCATCAGTGTTGGATACTGTATCTTGACATCCCAAAAGCCACAAACCCTAAAACATAGAACCAAATTTATTTGAAGAACATGTACAAAAAAAGTTCAGAAATTCCCCAAATAAAAATCCAAGAATTAGGAGTTATCTGCGACGAGACAAGAGAGCAGCTTCACCATGGTTTTTATGCAGAAGCAGGGGTTCTGGATCGGGGCCTTCTCAAGTACGAATATTCTTTTTTTTTTTTTTTTGGAATTAAAATTTGACAGAAATATAAGTCCGACTCAGCTATTTAATGACAGGGTAACGTGAGTTGCACATGATTATTTCCGATCAATTTAGTGTTTTTTCGACGAAAATTGTCCTTAAATTGGACAATTTCAGCACTTACGAGACTAAATTGAAAAAACAAATACTTGTGGGATTAAAAAAAAAAAGCAAATACTTACGGGACAAAAAATGATTTTTGGCCTACTTAATATGGTCAAATGAATATTTATGCATTTTAAGATAAAAAAAATAGATATTATATTACTTTGAATAAAATATTGCTAATATAATTTGTGATTTTCCTTCAAAAGATGTAGAAATATTTATATTATACTTGTATTTTCATAAATCTGAATAATATTTATCTACTTTGTTTCAATGGTAACTTCATTAAGCTTATTGTGCATTCTCCCTAAAAATTCCTAAAAATCTTAGAAAACTCCTAAAACCCTAAATCCTTAAAAAGCCTAGAACAATAGAAAATCCTAAAAAACTTAAAAACTCTAAAACCCTGAAGACCCATCTAAAAACATCAGGTGCACAAAAAAAAAAAAAAAAATTATCTCTCTAGTTGAGAGCTTCTCTCTCATGTGGAACAAATTCTTGTAACATATATTCTGAGCTATTTCAAAAGTTCTGCAAGAGTGATGTCCCTCATTCGCAATTCATCAAATGGAGAATTTCATCAAAATATAAAATCAACCTCTTAGTAAAAACATGGTTATACACTTATAACATTTGTACATACTTGTACTTAAAAAAAGACTCTCATTTTACATACACATTAAAAACTCATTGAAAAATTTATGTATTCTAAAAAAAATATACAATGCAGTTGAAATAAGAAAATAAATATTTGTAAAATTATATAAAATTATAGATACTACTCGTTGTTAAATACTTAGCTATGTAATTTAATGATTTTAAAAAAAAAAATCAGTTGAATTAGAATATAATAATTAAATAGATATTACATAAATAGGGATAAAGATATAATACTTTCAAGTCTTAATATGGTCAAATGGATATTTCTGCATTTTTTAAGATAAAAAATAGATAGTATATTACTTTGAATAAAAATATTGCTAATAATGTAGAAATATTTATATTATACTTGTATTTTTATAAAACTGAATTTATCTACTTTATTTCAATCGTAACTTTATTAATAGAGAAAAGAAAAACCGGTGAAGAAAAAATCGACCAAAAAATGGAATACACTCAACCTATTCTACAATTATATGTTGAATACATTACGCATCATTCGAACGCCGAACATATGCAGATTCGTCTGACTACCATTGGTTGAACACATTCCATCTCGTCCAGTGACCAACACTAGGTGAAATTATTGAAAATCATCTCATACGGATTTCTCAAAGCTATATTTTTTAGTTAGAATCCTTCCGCAATAAAAAATAGTAAATGAAGGCAGATTAAAAATATATGATCATGGTGGAGAGGAGATACACAGTAGCGCAGTGGATGAAGAGATTTTCATGGAGGAAGAGGATTCTGATATTTTTTTTTCTTTTTCTTGGTTGAAGGGTAAAATTGTATATTGTGGTGTATTTAGTATTTTCTATGATTAGAGAGTTAATAAGTTGTGTATAAAGTAATTGTTGGTGTATAAAGAGGTTTTAGTTGTATGAATGGAAACACCCTAAAAGAATTTTACTGAAAATTCCATTTGTTTCCTTTTTTCTGTGAAACCTTTTTTATATAATTTTTTTAAAAAAATTCTTCTGTTTTTACTAATTTTCGAAAAATTTATTTTTATTTTTAAAATCTAAAATTAAATTTCTTAATTTTTACTATTTTTGAATTTTTATTATTTTCATTTTTTACAATCTAAAATTAAATTTTATTAATTTCTTGTTTTTATTTATATTTTTTCTAGAGTTTTCTTATTTTATAAATATTTTTGATTTTTTTTTCTTTTTATTGATCCCACATGTCGTCATTGGCCCTTTTGGCATGTGGGCACATAACTTATACTCCCTCTATCCCGAGATAATTTGCACACTTTTTTTTTCGGGGTGTCCTGAGATAATTTGCACTCTTAAAAATGAAATTTCTCTTACAATCCTCACCCTTAAACTCTCTACCATCAATCTCCATCTTTGAAAAAGTCAACTAAAAAACAAAAAACCAACTCTTTATTAGTCCATGTGCCGGAAGGGATGTTCAAATTATCTTGGGACGAAGGAAGTATAACCTAAAACATTATCGTAGTTTAAAACGTATAATACATGTTGCAATTGGAAAAACTTTTTATTTAGGTTTAAAAAAAAATAATAATAGTAGTAGTAGTTCATACTAATAATACTAATAATAATAATAATAATAATAATAATAATAATAATAATAATAATAATAATAATATTGTCAATGCATTTATAAGTAATAACCCATTCATATATGAAAACCAATTGCAACACAAAATACTAGTTGTATTTATCAATATTAACACGAAGTATTAAAAATTGTGTTGAAATTGCCTTTATAAGTAACCAAACATCTGATTTCACATCAAATACGACTCATAATCTTTATCTATGCAATTAAATACTTATCAAGTAGAGGAACAAAAGGAAAAATGCCTCGAACTAAAGTGGACTAGCTTACATTGTTTTTACTTATAAAAAAGTGATTAAAATTAATATTTATACAAAAATTCCTAATAATTAAAAGAGAGTAGGATGTGAGAATTAAGTAATTTTGGTCAAATTTTTAAAATAGAATATTTGATAAATAAGTACTTCAAGCCTCTTAATTTTACTATTTAGAAAATAAGAAATAGACAGAAGCAGATTGGAGTTGCTTACAGCTTGTGGCTAAAAACTACTTTATTTAAGAAGCTATAAAATGCACACGAAATTAGATAGCTCAAGTGGCGAGAACATCCACAACTTAGATCTTTGATCATGGATTTAAGTCACATTGAGGGAAGTGAAGGTTTTCTATTTGTTCCTAAAATAGAAGAAAAAAAAAGAAGCTATAAAATGCAACACCAATAATCAACCTAGATAGAGTTATAAAAGTGATTAAATAAAACTATTGCAAAGACTGGCTTTGGCTTAGTTTCTTCTCAATGGAAATAATTGGACCAAAAAGAAAAACTTATTATATTTGTACGTATCAACAAATTGAACTCAGATAATGAGTGTTCTAACTTTTTATTAATCAGTAAATAAAATGAACAAGCACTTAAGGAGGTCGCATGCACGTATGATGATCAAAGAGACCTTAAATAATCTTTAATCAGCATCAAGACTGGGTTAGCATAAGAAGTTCCCTCCGATTTCTCGAGCAAAATGCCATCTATTCTGGCTTGAATTGCATCACAAGATGACATCTCATCCATCAACTCTTTAACTGCTTCATCTGTTTGGATGATGGTATTTCCTAACTCCCCCAAAATCTCAAATGGAGACGGGGACGACCTTGACAGCTCAACTATTGTCACCTGAAAAACGCATTAGAAATCCGATAAAGATCTACGTCCTCAGAACAATTTCTTTTACATGATTCAGACTATTGTTTGGCACTAAACATTTTAGAAACCATGCAGAGAATTTTCCGCAAATTGGTGCATGGAGGATTCCCAATAAATACAAAACAAGAAGGAATATTGAAGCGTCTGATATGCATGAAATGACAAATGAGACCCTTGGTTAAATTGAAGGTCTTGCGAATGAATTTGAAATCCAAAATAACAAATCCAAGTATGTTGTTTGGATAAAAGAATATAGAATGGAGTTGAATCAATTCCTCATTTTATTTTTGTTTTTCTATTTGAAGTCCCACTCATTTTAAATTCTTGAATTTAGATCCCCTCAATCCAAACACAACCAAAATTAATTTAGGATCTCTTGGAGAATCCTGTGTATAAAATATGCTTGTGTATCTTAAAGCACTCAGCAGATGGCACCTTATGAAAATATATTGATAAACATATCTAACTGATGATCCGATTGCTATTGGTACAGATATCAAAGGAAGTGCTCGTTATATATACCTGATTCTCTAGTGGTATTTTAGCCTTTTCTTTAGCAATGGCCACAGCCCGTGAAAACCCACCGATAGCATCAACTAGACCAAGTGAAGCTGCATCACGACCAGCCCAAACTCTGCCCTGTGCAGCCTGTTCCATCTTGTCCACCTGAAACTGTAAAAATTAAAATCACGGATATTATGTGAGATGCATATTGCATTGATTAGCATACTGTCATTGATCTTGAAATGGCCGCCTTCTCAAGAAATTGTTTGTACATATGCTGAGCTCTCTTGGCAAAATGCTCAGCTTCATCCTCTCTGCATATTAAAAATTCATAAATCACATGTACAAAGAAAAGCAAACAAATTCTCTAGTGAAACAGGAGAATTCATGAAAACAACTAAAAATTAATCACCTGCATTATAGGGTTCATCATAGATTTAAAGCATATTACTTAATTGATATCATCAAATAACTCGGTTTAAAAGAGCCCCTATGCTCGATTATGTTAAAATAGATGACAGTGTTAGTTAACCCAACTCCTTAGATCAACATCTCGACAAGACTTGAGTCAATTGGGCTTTAGACTGTTGCAGCTACGTGAATATATAAACTATATGATCACTAAATCCCAATAATTAACCCTTTTTAAATGACTACTTTAAGTCCGAGAACCTCATAAGTTAGTAAAGAGAAACACCTCCATTTGAGTGCCTAGTTATATGTGAAGATAGGAACGAGCATTATTTTGGTACAAGGAGCATATACAATATCAAATAATTCCAACAAGTACGAACTTATTCAGCTCAGCGGATCACTATTTATATTATCTCTATTTCATATTAGTATATATGGTCTTAGAACTAGATGCAGGCATTGGTGTGATATTGTTGGGGTTCTCAAATAGATTAGTCTTAATTCTTTAAATGTATATCAAAGTCTTCACCATAGCTTCTAGACGAGACACCTATGTTCAGTACTCTACTGGATTTGGCTAAGTTCCTTGCGCTACAAAAATAGAAGATTCTGAGCAAGTAAAAAAGCTCACTAACCTCTTAAACTATAACATGTAACATTGATTACACAAAGATAAACATCTGTAGAATTAAATCACTCAAGAGAACACACTAAAATACATATCTTAACTTCAAAGGAAAGCTCGAGTAATCACATATCAGCGATACATCATATATTAAATGCTTGGAGCTTTACTGGACTTGTATGTGATTCATTAATTACTTTAATTGGATCAAATTAACATATAAAGAGACTTGCGATATATACTTTGTAATCCCAACTCAAGATGGAGTAGAATCAAGGATACAAAACATAGTTCAGAGGAAGCCTAATGGCATCACCTCACCGGTTTATGGTGATGGTCACGGGTTCAAACCAGCTCCTCCTCCCCCACTCAGAAAAAAAAAATTAAAGAAGTAAAACGTAATGATTGAATTTAAAAAACAAGCAGACATGCATATTGTATACATGTGTTGATAATACCTGTCGGAACTTTTTAATAATATTGTCAGAAGATTAAATTATGTTTTAAAGAACTTTGTTGTTTCAAATTTTTCTTTCAATCGGAAGATTGTATTTGATTAAAAGAAATAATTAAAAAAATTGGATATGTTCCTAAACAAAACCCTGCTTCTACCCATAAAAAAATCATATTCTCAAGCCAAAAAGTACTAAATGATCATTTGCAATACTACAATTTTTTTGAGCTAGGGTATACAGACTAGAATCTAGTGTGAAGGCATGTGACATGCAGCTGCCAATGACCTATAGAACAAAAACTGCATGTGGTTAGGCTAAAATTTCAGAAAATGAATATGTTAAACTGGAATATCTATATCCATAAGATATGAGACCTATAGGATTTGAACTGCATACATGTCACTAAAACCATATGCATATGATCCAAAAGAACAAATACATGTTAAGCTGAAAATCTGTTTTGTCAACCCACCAAAAACAGGCAGAGAGCTTATAAAGTCCATTTGTAAACCCCACAAATGTACAAAATTAAAGAGCCACCAAGTATTTATTAATCATGACATTGATCTGCCCATAAGTGGACAAACCTGCACGCTACGGGTTTCCCTTCAACATTGTACATATTTTCTGTCTTCCCTTCCAATTCCACAAATTCTTTCACCACTAATAAGATTTCTCTTTATGATCCCACTTATAGGATGACGATGACTATTATTTCCATATGCATAATTGCCAACTTTCTGATTGACATGAGCTCATCTCTTATGTCATGACACCTATAACGAAACATTGGAAGGCGCTAGTATTTTCAGTCTAAAGCATAATTATTAATATGTAATTTGTAAATTTAAGCCAATAACCAACTAAATTCACTACAGAAACTATGTGACCTCACAAGCATTCCCTGCTTTCTTATTTCAATGAACAAGTCCACGTATATTATTTCCCTGCTCACTGTGATGTAGGACGGGACAAGTCCACGTATATTATTTCAACATAATACGGACATACCTGAATGGTCGGTGTTCAGCTTCAAAAAGTTCCGCATATCTTCCTTTTGATATGACCTCCTTATTGAAGCCAATATGCTCATACAATTTCCCCAAATTGAACTTTCCTACAAATAGAAGCAAACCCAATTTCCATATACTTCAATCAAGAACAAGTGCCACCCTAACATCTAATAAGAAAGGGGATAAAATGGAAGAGACATTCATCTTCATTCATATATTGTAGCAAAATATGCCGAGTTCAAATCACATGCAACTCACAGTTTACTTGGATACTAAATGGTAATACAAGCACCGAAAATAGCTGAAACAAATAGAGGGTTATTAAAATATAGAAGACTCAATATGCAAGTAAAACGTTGCTGCGACTGTAATTAATAATAACCTGAACCAATTCTCTTGCTGATTGACTGTTGTTATAATAGCATCTGTAGTTCAATAATTTGATGGAGCAAAGAACTAAGAAATGAGACAAACATATGCAACAAAGATGTTCACTAAACATTTTTTTTCCAGAAAGTTATTTATTTCAGAGTGGTTGATAGAGAAGATACTCAAGATCGGCATTGTTGACTTCCTCTTTGTGAACAGAATAAGGGGTTCGTCTCTTTTTGTGTTTACTTGATCTTAGGCTTGATTTAGATTTGATTGGAATAAGTTAGACCGAATGTCTGCTGATCTATAAATTAGATTATTAGAGCATTCATCAGAGGAACACTCATCCACAGTATTATTCTGTCTCAATTGCTCTGTGTTCAGTTCAATCAATATAACTTAAGACTCCCTAACCGGTACTTCTTAATTATTGTCTATATAAAACCCCTGACAGGGTCGACTTTTTCCTAGTCAATTTACTCACTCATATATCATACTTAATGTTGTTTAATGATGGAAAATACCTGTAATTATTATAGTCTTGTCCGTGTATAAATTTCAAAAATAGCAGGTGCTTTGACAACTCGTAGTAGTGTACTATAAATCCTAAAGCAGATGGATTATTTTTACCTCCAAATAACTAAGCCAGTGGCAAAAGTTATTCAAAAGTTTCTCCCACAATGTATGGGCCAATTTCTTTTTTGCCAAATAAATAGAAACTGCAGTCAAATTTAGTTAATTATTGATTCAATCTACACTTTTTTTCATATAAACAAAAATAAAAGCTGAGATCCACATATTGCTCTGTAATTAATACTACGTGGCAATTTGTGTCTCTTGTACTAAACACTAGTTTAAAATCACATACTTCAGTTTACGTCTTGTTTCTGCGTGTTAAATCTAGCTTCATTACCTAGCAATTAAGATGAATAGGTAACCAGTCATTGTGAATTATAGTTTCACAGAATAATGACAGATACTAATTATTAGAGCAGCGTAAATACGAGTTAAAATTCAGGTTTTTTTCAAAACAAGTGTCTTAGAAACAGGATAAGAGATGTCCTAAGGTTTCACCTGTCACAACTCCAACTGAACCAGTTAATGTAAGGTTCTCTGCCACGATAGCATCTGCAGCCATTGCCATATAGTACCCTCCACTAGCAGCTACATCAGACATTGATGCAATAACAGGCTTAGTAGCAGCCAAAAGTTTGATTTCCCTCCACATTCTGTAAATAATACATTGTAATATGAATTTTTATATCAGGCTTGATGTATGATAACACAAACTTTCTGTAACAGCCACCACCACTGAAAAGTGTAGAATATGCATACAGTTGACAAATCAACACGTAACTCCCCATCTTCTAGGTTTATTTTCTTGACTACTACTTTTTGTGCAGTTTATTGTTTTTTGTGTGCTTTTGTGCAGACGTGAGGTTCCATTAACATAATTTGAGATTCACTGAAGAAATGGGGAAGCAAGTTTGAAGCACAATCTGAAGTGAAAGATGATATAGGAAATGAAGGAAAAAGAAGGAAATATTTTCCTTATTACTCAAATTCCACCATTATATTTAATAAGACCAATTAACCTCTGTTGCATTTTCATCAGTGTCCTAGACAGCTTGCACTAAAATATGTCAAAGCATTTAGGCTTATATGCATTAGCACTTTGTGGGCCCACATGTAACAGTCCCTGTCTACTAGGAGTACAAACTCCAACAGTTACACAGAAGTAACTTGCAGTTGAGAAATGAGTCTACTTTGATACATTAGTTGCGCTGTGAATTGAAACGTCAATGCAGATACAAGTAAAATACAAAGTAGTCAAACCAGATAAGTTTAATGGCGAGTGTACCAACAGACATATGTAACATAGATTACTCTAGAGCCCGCTAAGGCATCCATCAACATTGTCAAAAAATGCCTCTAGAGCGTTGTTATTTTGGCAGATGAACAGATATAAGATTACCATCCAGCGCCAAAAAACATTGAGTGCATGTTTGGTTGGGCCGGGGGTAGCTGGGGTACTGTTGGCTGGGGATAGTGGCTGGAGTTAGTGGCTGGGAGAGTAAAAAATTGATGTTTGTTTGAATGGTTGGGGTAGTGGTTATAGTGTAAAATATAATTTTAAATTGTAAAATATGATGTAATGTGTGTAAGAGTTTCTTAATAATAATTAATTTTATGATTAAAGTGGTATTGGAATTTGTGGTAGTTTGTAGTGGGTGGGCCAACCTGTGTAAACAAACATAGGGAGGGGCTTGGCCAACCCATCAGGGGTTGGGCCTGACTTTAAAACCATAAAACAGATATGTTGTCCTCTATATATTTCGATTACATAAATTAAAAATGTTGTTTCTTATCCAAAAAAAGGGTGGGACTTGATTACATGCTACCTTTTATCACATCCAGAAAAGGAAACGGGGGGAGTTAATTAGACAAAAAATGCTTACAAATCAGAAGCAAGTGCATCTCCCCCAGGGCTATCAATACGAATGATAACAGCTTTGTATTTTTCTGATGCTGCAGAAAATTACAAAAATCATGAGAGATGTAATAGATTGATAAATGATATAGCAAATAGTGGTAAGACAAGAAATAAAGTACGACTTATAATCCAACAGACTCCTGTGAAAACAAAGAATAAACTAGAGAACAGGAAAAGTTACATTTACATTGATGGTTGATCTCATAAACAGAATATCTGTTTTTCCCTAGATTATATACAGTTAGAATCAAATAACATAAGTATGTGCTTTGTCTGAAAGGCGGAGAAAACTCTACCATTAGCATCACATGGCGTGGAATTCTACATGCAGTTTCACTTTACTCTAATTATGTTTTGTGTAGTTTATTGGATAAAAAGGAATAACCCAAATTTTAAAATTGCAGTCAACTCTATAGCAAAGCACACCTTCAGAGAACTGTTTTTTCTCTCCCACTATTCATGTTCTTGTTTCTGGCTCCTAGAAATAGGTCAGCCTCATTGACGTACAGCTGGAGTTAATTCTGGAAACAAAGACCTTACCGCCTTTAAATGGAGTGCTTTTCTCCATCATCTTAATATATATAATAAGATATTTACATGACAACTTTCCGTCAACAACAACAACAACAATAATAATCCTATCCGTGGTTCGACCGAAGTACAAATACACATACTTTGGTTTGAAGGTCTTCTGCCTATGCATCTTTATGTTTTGAAAGTAATTTTATATTGGATTCCCTTATAACGAATTCTTCTCTCCTTATAAGGATTTCTTTCTGGTTAGACTCGATGTGTATAACTTCTGAAATTCCAATACTTTTTTTATAAGACACAAGAATTTTATTGCAACAAGAGAATGGGTTAGGTATGAGAAGTCCCTAACGCATGTTACAATCAGCGGTTACATCTATATGACTCCTACGTGAAGTGTAAAATTCCCCATATTACATTTCAACTTAACCTAAGGTCTACTAGAGGTGTTAGAGGGTCCAACATAGGGAGGACGGAAACCCAGTACGAAACTTTCCCCATCGGTGCACAAGGGTCTTGGGTAGGAGATTCCCCAATGAAATTGGGGGCCGAAGTAGGGAGGGTCTTGGGTAGGAGATTCCCCGATGAAATTGGGGGCCGAAGTAGGGATGAGATTCCCCGCTTAAAAGATGGCATGTGGATGGGATTCATGTTCCCTGATAGAGTTAAGACCCTCAAATAACACAATAACCGGAATATAAAATAACTGATCCTCAAACGAGGCCCCAGAGACAATGCTCTACCACAACCGTAAGGTTGAAGAAAACAATAATTCTGCTTAACATTCCTAATGGTATCTACAAACTATAAATATGAAAGCAAAAGCCCATGCACAAACTGCACAAGCCCAATAATAACCGTTCAAAAGGTAAAACCTAACTAACTAAACATAATCAAACTAATTAAACAAGTCCAACAGCTTCAATCAGCCCGCGTTCGGTCCCGAACGCCTCTTGTAGACCTTCAGTATTGGCGACGCTCTATCATTCCCCTTCCCCTCCCCTCCTCCAATTCCAGATTACGTTAAATTGGATTTCCAAATTATTAATTATTTATTTTTAATATTTTAAATTTATAATATAATATTATATATATAAAAAAAATTAAGGAGATGAAACTTCTAACTAGTTCATTTCTGAATTATCTTTCTACTAACAAACTTAATTTGTCATATACAATCATTTTTCTACTTTCGTATAGAAACCAAAGAAGTTCCTAATTTTATAAAAAAAATTAAAAGAATATATAAGGTGTATGAGTTATTGATTTATTATTAGAAGTCTTATACTCTATTCAATTAATTTCTAAAATTAATAGAAACCAATACTTTGTTAAAAATAAAGTTTAGAAAGAAAATAAGAAAGTTTAAGTTAAGAGAAAAATGTGTGGAGAACCATGAACCCCACGAGCAACTCGTTCCCTGAATAGGTAATCCCCAACCCTAGCCGAACAGATAACTTTGCACCAGGTGCTATGTTAATTATGTGATTGTCAGATAGATTTGAACCCGACCAATAGGGATGGGTACAGATATTCCTTCAAGGTCCAGCACAACTTTTAATAATGATATTTGCCTACTTTGTGTTCAAAACTAAATTGGATTACAACATATACCCTAATATTCGTTAGTCCAAGTTAGGACAGAATTTTCAATTTACATGGCTCTAGCCTTTGACTTTACATTAGCAAAGCAGCAAACCAGGGTTCAATAGAGAAGAAGAAGCTACTCCGCTAACCGATTGAAGGTTTAATCCATGCATTGAAGCACAGAAACTGAGGCGGGTCAGTCAATTGGAGCTGGAGGATCATGTACTTTCAGGCTCTCAGCCAGTGCCACTGAAGCAAAAATGGTTATTCTGTAGTTCTAGATCAGACTGGGCACTAGCCGCCTTGTCATCATCTTTGACTAGGCAGCAGCAGCAACAAAGGTGATTTGTGAAGAAATGACAGATAAAAGGAGTAGAAAATGACTAAGGGACACAACCACCTGATAGTCCTTTTCTTCTTTTTTTTTTATTAAAAATAAAAAAGACGTTCGTCCTGCACCCACCAAAAAGCTCTATTGTCTTGAAATGGGAATATACCGACAGCTCTTCGAAGGAAGCTGCCCATTTAACGTTGGATATCCTCTCATGACGTGTCGATATAAGTTCAGGTTAAAGTGAATACCTTGGTCTATCTTTTTTGTTACCCTCTCTAATACATCAGCATAACTTCTCGGTTCTCTCGACCTGCTACCGTTGACAGATGTCGCATTCTTGTCTATGCAGAGGCCATTGTCCCCAGTGACTAAAAAAGCGAAAAGTGCCCCGAGGCGCCAGACCTGTTGTATTGCCTAGGCACGAGGCGCGAGGCGAGGCGCCCGAACTAAAAAAAACACACATATATAACATAAAATAAAACATTTCATAATACAAACACATAACAATATTAATGTCCAAACATAATAATAGCATGAAAATATAGAAATATCCAAAAGATATTAGGCATATACGCTGCAAACGAACTAATCATCATTACTGCTTAAGTCAATTTGTGCATCATCCTCTGATTCATATCCATCAACATCTTGTTCTTCTCCGTCATCCGACTCCCCTCCTATCTCCCCATTCCTCTCCCTCCTCATCCACAAGTCTTAAAGCAATAGGCCTAGAAGATGATGATGATGCTTTAGAAGTTGTTGCCCTTCTATTATATGTCTTTCTTGTGCTCCTAATAGGCTCCGCAACTCCTGCAGCTTCTGCAACATCATCCCACCTCAAATCATCATCATCAAACACACGTTCTTCATCCGGGATACCAACCAACCATTCATTACTATCATCTATCTCCGACAAGGCAATCGGATCAATTGTATTTCGCATCAAGTAAAAAGAAAAAGAAAAAGAAGAGAGGCGTTGCTGCTCTTTTTTTAGGGTTTGGACTTGAAAAAGTCTGAATTCTGTATTTATATTTATATAAACTTAAAAAAAAAGAAAAAAAAAATATAAGCGAACAAAATAAAGTGCCGCTTTTTAGCGCCTTAGCCACACCGTAAGGCGACAGGGGCGCACGCGTAGGTGGCGCCTTTTTAATGCCCGCTTCACCTCGGTATATAGAGGCACTAGACCCCCTGAACGCCTCGCCTCACGCCTAGGAGCGCTTTTTTAGTCACTGATTGTCCCCATCTTGAATGTTCTTCCTTGGTTCCAATATATTGTTCAAAAAGCTCACAAATCGTTTCTAGCCTCGTCAATCCCTGCCTTCTGGTACAATGTACTTGTTGTTAGGCTTTGGATACTTGGATACCTAAGGAAGCAGCCTTTTCGCTAATCTGTGTGAGCATCACAAAATGCTTCCTCTAAATCGACTGAAAAAGCTTTCAATAGTTGACTGCTATGCCATTTGAGCTATCGTTTATATGAACTACCATGGACTTCCCAAATCCAAGTCCACCATGAAGCTTGAGTCTGGTTCTTACCAAAATCCTGATGGATGCTCTCCAGCACCCTAAGGCTATAAACTTTCTGCTTCACCTGGAATTGTTTCTCTAGACGCCGGTAGGAGCTATCTTTCCTATTAAAATTGCTTGTGAATCTTGTTTATAGTGTAAAGGCACTCTCAGATTCTCTCGAATACACTCAATCTCTCTCTAGGACTTTTGAGATCCACTTGACATTGGTTGTCAAGAAAAACATATATTGCAACATTAACAGAAAAAAACTTGCTAGTAAAATTTGTTTATGCTCTAATTTGATTTGTTCTGATTTTAGGTTGGTTATAATTTTTTCTGCACTCTAATTTGATTTGTTCTTATTTGAGGTTGCTCCCACAATTGAGATATATAAAGATTTTAGTTTCTGATGCAATCAAGGAGGGTACTTATATTTTTGTACAAAGAAGCTGATAATTAATTGTCGGGGTTCTTAAATTATCTATATTAAGTAAGTTCACAAGGGTGTTACAAGCTCGTACTTTGATGAGAAATGGTCTGGCCTTTTGTTCAAATTATTAAGTGGTAAAAGATGAACAGATTAAAGAAAAACGCAAAATGATAGATCCCAAGGGAAGATAGAGAGAATGAGTGAATGACAACTATTTGAAGGCTCATATGACACCCAATTCTGGTATAATCAGCATAATTCTCTTGTTTAATCATGTAGCACCGCCGCTTATGATTGTTATGTGCAAGAAAAATGTGAATATGATGCTTGGCTAGTGAGGAACGCGTACCTTTTACACTGCGAATCTTCTCAATAAACTGCTCAGCAATAATCCTTGAGCTGGGTGTCTTAAATCTGCCTCGAGTCCGACTAATGCTTCCAGATGCTCTAATTACAGCTATTAGGTCTTTGCTGCTGGTCAAGCCAAGAGTCCATTTCCTAACATTACAGTACTTTCTGCATGCATTACAAAAACATGCATCACAAGCAACATCTTGTCGGGGTAAATATGAATAAATTAGCACTAAGTCAAAAGACTAACAATTCATCCACAATTCTGCTATACAATGGAAATTATAAGAAACTAAATCAACACCAAGATGTATAAGCCAAAAAAGAGAAAAAATTAAAGAGTCAAAAAATGTTGAATAGCAATAAACTAGAAGTGCAATGATATAGTAATAAGGTGATTTATCAGATGACATTCTGATATATAGGCCTCTCATGATTCAAGAAGCATTCTATTGCTTGGTGGTAATGCACAAAAATAATTATCAAGCAGAAGTGACACGAAAATAATTCAACAGCTACAGAAAAAGTTGGTCTAGAATAGTTCTAGATGTGCGACTTATGTTTTGTGCGAACTTATAATAACCAGCAAATATTTCTAAGCAAATCATTCACAGACAAATAGTTCCCATATTAAGTACATTTGGGGTTTCCAACACTCTCTATATCAACTAAGAAATATTAATATATTTAAATGGCAAGTACAGCTTACTGTAGACCTGACCACATTCCCATGACTAGCTAATGGTTGGGTTAACACTCAGACAGCTCTTGGCCAGCATAACACCAGTGTAAAAATCAACAGATTTTAGATATTGCAGTTCAAACACTTCTAAGTGAATAATCTCTAATTTCCATACCCCGACAGCTAGTCGATATCCTAAACCCAATAAATGTTAAAAGGGAACTGGAAGGGAGCCCAGGAGTAAGGATTATTTATGAGGTGCAGACACAACAAAAGCAGAAAATGGCTATTAAGTGAACCTTAAGAGGAAACATCAGTTTAATACAAGTACACGACTAATATGCCAGTGCCACCAAACAAAATAACAAGAAAAGCAGGCTAAATGAATACCTATATTCAACAGTAGGAAGTTTTTTTGTGCTTGGGATACCCAGACGTTTTCTCAACAATGATACCACCTGAAATTCAAGAATATACTTAGACTTAGCAAAATGACCAATTAAGTGAAGTTGATATCCGGGTGTACGAGAAATGTTTGTCCACTCGAAACAAAGCTCCACCCCCCACCACCAACCAAAGAAAGAGGAATAAAAAACAACAAGAAGAAGAAGAAGAAAAAAAAAAAAAAAAAAAAAAAAAAAGCGAAGCTGTACAAGCAAAACACAAGAAGTAAATAGCATGTGATATGATATAAACTAAACGGACAAAGGACCACAAGGTCCCCTTGTACGGTGGTCTACAATCATAACAATGATTTGGCTTATAAACTTTTAAAATGCAATAATTACAAAAATTAGTACCATTATTTCAAAAACAAGTTCACATACAAGGTCAGATTTTCAACAGAATTCAGCCACAGACTTCCCATGATTTGTCCTAAAGCGAGTCAGATCAATACATAGTACATACATTATATGAAATAACATCGTGTCACAAAAGGCACAGGTTATAATTAATATTTCGTCCTCCCAATTATCCAACATTGGCTTTTCTCATGAAAGAAAAAATGTGAAATCATATAAACCCAGCACATCTGTAGTTGAGGGTTCTGAAGTAGAAACAAATAAAAAACTGCAAAATAAAACAAATGCACACAGTAACAGTATATATGTGGACCATGATGCGCTGACTTGGCTCATTTGGCATAGAAGAATCGAAAATCTTTTAGATTAAGGGTACTGAAGTAACTGAAACATCAAAACTTTCTTAGTTTTCTCTGGTTATAGCCTTTAACCATTAAATATTTGCACCATACCTTATTGGGACAGGCTACTTTTCTCTATGTATTATTTGATTCATTACATTACAATAGCAGCGGGACATTGGGGACACTACAGCATGTGCTCTCTATACATTTGAGTAATTTTCAAGTGGGAGTATTTGTGAAGAGTAAATGTGCCAATGTAAAGCAAATCCTTTTTAACCATAAAATATAACTCCCCGTACTCTGAAACTGATTAACAGCTGGGCTATGTCCATTTCTCGAGAACGAATTGCCTCACTCCCTTTGGTTGGGCATAGACCATATCAGTCAATCCCACTAGACCAGAAATATTTTCACTGCAGCAGCAACAGACCCATTCGGCTTAATGAAGAATGCCTCCTATATCTCAATATCGAACCTCTGTCCTCAGCACAGATCAGGCTGGCAAAGCATTCCTTTCCAGTAGGGCTTTTGCAAGCACGGTAGAACTGCCAACCACTTTGCTTGCAACGATTTTTTACTTTATAAGTATGTGTGTAGAAGCTCATTTCCTTGACAGCATCCCAAATAAACACCATTCAAGAAGTCCTTTGCAAACAACCCAAATAAGTAGGACATAATTACCTTAAGGGAGTTCACCAGAATGTGTCCATAAATGGAAAATACACGTGGTATATTGTCCATAAAGGCTGGTACAGCAGTATAGATTAGCATGCATAAATTACTAACCCAAAATTTGCAACAATTTATTATTGAGGGAACCTTGATGTAGATTACCTCATCATCATACTTAATATCTGTTATAAACCCTGATTCCTTCATTCTCTCAACTTGATGCACTCCTTCATTGATAATATTTTCAATATCTTCCTTTTTCTTTCCTGTAGAAAGAAGAAATAAGTATCATCCCCATTAATATGTTGTGGACCAGAAAACTGAGGGGCACTAGCACCTTTTGCAAGTGAAATTTTATCGAGCCAATTGTTGTAGATGTTATCAAGAAGAGCAGTCAGCATCTCACGGTTCTCGTCAGACATACTTTTACGCGAGAGAAGATCTCCCACACTCTTGTATTTCCCAATCCGTTCGACTTGAGCTTCGATCCCAACTTTCTCAAGAACACCTTAAAAATGATATATAATCCACAATTAAAAGAGAACGCAGTTCAAAATATCACCAAATGAAGTCTTCTTTTACACATCCTCAAAAGTAGTATTGATAATCCTTATTATTTCCTAACTTCTGGAAGGATTGGGAGCCTAACGCTCTTGTTAATAAGCCCCAATCCAATAGTATGAATTAGCAATGAGGTAGTAAGTTTTCACTTTCACGTATGAGTGCGACCTATATTTCAATTATGTTTATCACAACTTTTCAGAAAACAGACCATTTTACATATTCTTTTTAGAGGGAAAAAATAAAATTTCATTAGTACAACAATCAAAAGTAGTTATAACCAGTGGATCACATCCAACAAAAACTGTTTCATATAACTATGCTACAAACTCTTAACCAAAATCTGACACAAGCAGATACTTAAATACTTTATCTTCTGAACTCATGAAAGCAGCTCCAAATTTAACTCCGCCCCAACATACCAATACAAACTCCACAGAATCAACAAAGCTCTCTTACACCTCTCCAACCATAAAAACCAACATACTTCTGGAACAATAACTCTCCATAGCGTCCAGCCTCTAACTCATAAAGACCACCCTAAATCTGTCAGAAATAAATCCACACATGACCAAGAGAAACTCAAACACAGACAAGCTCAACTATACTACCACTAGACGCTTACAAATGAGGAATGCAGCAAAATGTGGTCCAAAGTCTCAAAACTACGCCTGTGTAAAACACACCAACTAGGGAAAGGAGATATGTGTTGATTTATATTCTGCACCAGCTAACAAGTAGGTAATAAACCAAAATCATCAACCATGAAAACACACTTGGACCTTTTTCAATATCGGCACCTTCAAATGCATAAGAAAGTAGCCATTCAAGAACCCTAACGATCCAAAGAGCATCCATATCTAGCACTTCTGAATCTCAATGACGATAAAAGTAGAAATCTCATGATACAGAGGTCAAAGCATTCGATGGAGATATTTGGACAAAGGATAATGGGCTGACTATGGAGTAAAGAAATGTCATACAAACATAGGAACAACTCATAAACACATATCCCCCCACTATCGATCTTCCCAGAACCTCATCCTATTACCACTTATTATATTCACCATGAATTGAAGAAAAGATTGAGTACACAATATACCCTGTAAATGAATTTCCACTTCTGAAAGTTACCCGCATCCCAATTATTATCTTGCATGCTACTACCATTGCCGTCCTCCAGAACACGTCCCTCTCATTACTAAACCTAGACCACTATTTTCCCTTCAGCACCTCTTTTTCTCACACATTACGATTTCCTAACCTTCCCATTTCCCTAGGTGTAGTAACAACCTCCCAAGGTACAAAATGAAAATTGGCATCCATTTCAGCTCCTCCCTGGGAAAATATGCTTTCTTCCAGCCGATGAACCTATTTGAATTTTGCCACAACCAATTCCCAAGAAGGAACTTTTAGAGGGTTGCCCTCAAGTGGGTCTCCGAAGTACTTTAACAACCATTCACCCACCTCACACCCCACCTTAGTAGCTAACAAGTTAATCCTCATATATTTATAACAAGCCACCTGAAATAGACATCCTCATTTAGATAAGATAATGTTAAACTTCCACTCTATTCATCACAATAAAACCTTTAAAAAGGAATTATACCTCACATCAATGACTAGATTGGAAGGAAATAAAGCTAACGGATCTTTCTTCCTTAAGCTGATCAGGTGAGCAGGTTTTGTAGTCCAAATATTTTGCAGAAGTATGGGATAAAGTCAAGATTAGGACTGCATGCCTGCATGGTGGATTTCCACCCATAAAGTATTTAGGGGTTTTCACATTTCCGATATTCTAAGAGATATGAGTGTTGTACTATAGCCGTAGGATTTTGTTTTGTCTTCTGCAGATTCCTCATCCCTCTGTAATTATCTTTATATTAGAAAAAGTTGTGTCTTATCAAAAAAAAGCTCAATGATGATATGTGAAATGTGATTAACTATAATGTAATTATACTGATAATTTTCGTGCTGAATAAAAACAAATCATTAGAATAACCTTAGGATATCTAGATTGTGCTTACTTCTTCAAGAATACGCAGCATAAAAAACATTAGTATATTACATGAAACTCAATTTGGTTCACCTCAGCATAAAAACCATCAGTATATATTACATAAAACTCATTTTGGTTCATTTCAAACATTAGATACAGCTTTTTGCAACAAGTTTAGGTTCCAGATGATCCTATCGAGAAAAGGTGTGATTCTATATTATAGCTCAAAGCACAAATCATCACAGAGGTACATAGCATTAAGAGTTCAAGTCAGCAACAAAATAAATTTGGTCCAATCCCTGCATAGGTGACATATGCACCAAGAACTATAGCAAATCTGCTCAGCAAATGAAAATAAGTAGAGGAATCATCCTTATCACGAGCAAGCATGGATTTGACACAATTGTATAAGCAAAAGTTGCATGAATTCACTCTGTAACTCCTCCATCAATTCTCCAACAGGGGAGATCATTAGATATAAGAACTTGATTCTATAACAGAAAATTCCCATGATTCTGTTTTCTAAAAAAACTAAGAGTAAAATAATTCCACATAGGCCCGTGTTAACTCACCACCAAGAAATGATGCCTGAACGAGCATCCCATACAATCCAACATAAGCACTTGGTGGCACATAAAGTTCTTCACAAGCACAGCCAATATAATACTCTTTCACTCCACATGCAGGCACATAGCCTATGATGAACTTACCTACAAATTGTGACCTGCATATTAAGAAAAATCTGTCCACCATTTGTTTTGAGAATATCACTACTTGAAGAAGTAGGAAAGAAACAAATTCTGAAACATAGTAAGCATCCAAAAAAGATGTGACAGAAGCCTGGTTGATCAGGTTCAAAAGGAGATGATGCGTCACCAGAGCAACTTAAAAAACTATGCAATAAAGAGTTTTATAGTTGTTCTGCAACAATAACTACCAATCCATTGAAATGCTTGAATGCAGTATAACGCAAATAGGAAGTATCATATGAGTTTCCAGGCATACACTTCTATCAATGCTCCAAGAAACTAACTGTAAAGTGTGAATGCATTAAATGCTTGAATGCAATATAAAGCAAAGAGGAAGTATCATATCAGTTTCCAGGCATACCCTTCTATCAATAATACAAGAAGTGACTGGGCATACATGTCATTCAAAAATATTAGCACAAAGAACATTGTGATAATCCAAAATCACTCCTATCTATGCAATGCCCGTGAACAGCAATGACAATCAAGTGATGCCAAGAGAAACGGCGTATTTGATGCTCTCCGAAAATATATTTCCAGAGACAATCACATTAGTAAGTTTAGAACAAAAAGTGTATAAAAACAGAAACCTACCTTTGGTATCTACATAATGTAATGACAAGTTGCAAACACTACATATTCACCAAACAAGTTGCTGCAAGTGCGATAACTTGTATGACAATTTCATGAGTAGAAGTTCTTAACCTCCCAAATAAGAATTAAAAATAGTTAAGTATATAGCAGACTGATGCTCATGGCTACAAGGAGACTTGAATTGTAACATAATCCCTTGAGCGCCAAATTGATAAGCCAGCCGAAAAAGTAGCGGTTTGAAGTATAAAGTTTAAATACATTGCTATAAACTAGTGGTTGGTAAAGTAACACATGATAGAGAAGCTTCAAGCCAGTGCCCATCTCTTACACTGATTTTCAAGGTTCATGTCATCCCAGACAACGACAGTTGAGCCGAAAGCAATAATTACTGAGACAAGTTAAGTTGGTTGAGAGTTTCTAAGTCAAATAAGTGGAGATAAAGTTGTTAATATTGACCATTGACAACAAAAACATGTATTTACTTGATCTAAAAATCTGTCCTTCAAAATATTGGAGGAGTGGAGTACAGTTGGCATTTAAAAATGGAGCCCAAGATTTTAAAAATTGTAGGAAAACAAACATTTTACTGCTTTATCTATGAATAAATCAGGAAAATGAAAATTACACAGTTCAGGACAAGTTCAGACAGATTGACAAAGTAACTCGAAATGACGAATTAAGATAGATTGACAAAGAAACAAGAAAAGAGTTCGAAGAAGGTACCTGATTTTCTAAAATCCATGACATGCCTCCGAATCTCCTCTAGTTTTCCCCATCCACAATTCAATTTATCAATATGGAGGTAGATACCCACTACACGAGGATCATAAGCTGCTTTTTCAAAATTCTCACAAATTTGAGGTAAAGATAATGCCCTGGAAAAGCTCCTTAGCTGATCTGTTATCTGAGATAAATCACGTTCAAGTTTAAACTCTCATGTCCAAAAAGCCAAACCAACATAACAATGAACTGGAAACCAGCTGATCCTATCCAATCTCTTCCGCTGATGGAACCCAATTAATAACCTAAGTTTCAAAAGCTGTAGGACATATATTCCACTTTAATGGTGTATGCATTATCAATACACTGACAATGGAAAGAGGGGGATTTTGGAAAACAAATAAAAAATGAATTAGAACCCAAGATTGGTGATCATATTTTAGAAGTAACAATGAAGCATTAGTTTGGAGAGTGGATATAATCCCTTGACTTTGTGATTTGGAAAAGGACCAGTCGGGAAAGGTTGGTAATCAATAAAGAAATATAAACATTAAGAAGAAGAACGTAAAAGGATGAAATGTATAACCTCCCCGCGAAGAGTAATGTTGAGAACACTGCCGTTGTGGTAGCGCTCCCAGGGAAAAGCAAAGAACAACTTAGTCTTAACCAGAAAGTTTTCCCACGCACTGCGCTGCTTGAAAACAAACTCCCCACTCGGATACTTATCGTCATTGTATTGATCACAGGCGCCACCATTGATTGCCGTCGTCGACCCGCTATCAGTTGAAAATGCTCGGTAAGGATTGAATTGTCCAATTTCTGTGGTGCACAAGTGATCCCATGAGAGAGCATTGAAGCGACTACTGTAACGAAGAAAAATTTTCCTCATTGTACTCTCTCTCAGATTGTGTCGGCCAAATGTCGAAGTAGTAACGTAACTAACGTACAAACCAACAGTCTCTCTACCTCAAACTTCACATAAACTAACTAACGTGTACAACCCAAGAGCCTTCTAGAATCTAATAATCACATATCAGGAGGTGTTTGCAAATGATTGTGCTTTTAGAGAAGTGATTTGAATTTATTTTTGTAGAAAAATTAAAATTTGGTAGTGTTGGGAAATAAAGTGATTTTAGAGTCAAAAGTTGATTGAAGCTGAGTAATAGCAGCTTCTCAAAATCAGATTTTAAGTGATTCTGATAATTAGTTTTAAGAGTTTCCAAACACTCTAAAATCACTTTTGGATTGCCAAAAATAATTTTAGGTTGGTGTATTGTGTTTGTAAACACCACCTTAATTTGAAACAAAAGGTGCATTGAGTAGAGCAGCAAATTTCAGAATGTATGAATCTAAATGATTGTGCAATCTTAGTATTTGTTATAAGATAGAATATGATAGATTGTATAAAGATGTGCAATCATTATACTAGAGAGTAAAATAAGCTTGTATTTAAGAGGATTAAAGAATCCTAATATCAAGTCTCACACCAAACGCAAGTTTAGATTGACTCGTCCTCCATCGGACGGACAAATTCATTAACAAATATACCCTTAGGGTTTTATTCTCATCTCACCCAATATTCCATCATACTTAATATAAAAATGAAATCGTCTATAAATAGTAATCTGTAGATTTTCTCGCCCACACTTTATTTTCAATTACAGTAATACCGTTCATCATATTTAAGGAGTAACTCGGCGATTTTTCAGAATTAGTTTCATATTGTGGAATGAAGAATATGAAGTAGCAGACGTGGTTAGCAAGTAGCAGCAAAGTTGACAGCTCAGCAAATAATTCCCAAAGAAGTGCATGCATGATAGCACGTGATATCTCAGAAGCAAAAGAAGTGGACAGTTGTTACCACAACATTAGTTAGCTAAGGGGTTTAAACAAATGTCATGATATCATTGGATGGTTTAGAATTGACACGGATTATGGTTTTGTGTTAGTTTTAGACAAGAACTCTATAAATAGGGGTAATGTTCCATTTTTAGTTTTAGTTTTTTACGTAGTAGCTCATTAAGAGCAGTTCCTATTCTGATGTAAGAATACTTTTCTACTCAATAAAGTACTTTGTTCTCCTTGTGTACATTAGGATCTCCACATGGAGAAAAATTCGTTTTTGGTCCACTAACTTAGGGCGAGTCCAAAATTGGTCCACTAACTATGATATTATCAATTTTAGTCCAGTAACTTAGGATCGAGTCCAATTTGAGGACAAATTTCGCCGGAATTGACTAAGTTGGCCGGAATTACTCACGTGCAAGGCAGGTGGTCGTTCAATTTGGGGCTTTTTGGCGATTTGTCCTCATATTGGACTCGGCCCTAAGTTACTGGACTAAAATTGATAATATTGTAGTTAGTGAACCAGTTTTGGACTCGTCCTAAGTTAGCGGACCAAAAACGAATTTTTTCCTTGTTTTGTCCCATAATCCAAATTTAACATAATACATTGGTTCTTTATCATTTTTTTTACCTAGATTCAAATGGTTCTAGCCTTGATTCAAATCATTGGAGATTTTTAATATACTTATATCAAAACCCAATAATGGCAATCTTTTTTGTTACTCCAACACAAAATAGTGAGGCTCCACTATTCGATTCTTTAATATAAAATTGGAGATTCATTCGAACCATACCTCTTCTTTGTTTTGCGCAGTTTGCTCTTCTTCCAAATCAGCCTCATCGGAATTGTTCATCGTACACTTTCTCGATTTTGCATTGTGATCCACACCAGACGTTTTCTACACTTACTCACGTGCAAGGTACGTGGTCGTTTAATTTGGGGCTTTCCGATTCAGGTGTTGAGAAGTGTAGAAAATATGGTGGTGTGGGTTACAACGCGAAATCCAGGAAGTGTCTGATAAAAAATTCCGATGAGGCTGATCTGGAAGAAGATCAAACCACGCAAAACCAAGAAGAGGTGTGGTTTGACTGAATCTCCAACTTTATATTAAAGAACCGAATAGAGGATCCTCACTATTTTGTGTTGGTGTAACAAAAACGATTGCTACTGTTGGGTTTTGATATAAGTATCTTACAAAATCTCCAACGATTTGAATCAAGGCAAGAACCATTTGAATCTAGGTAAAAAAAAATGATAAAGAATCAATGTATTCTATTAAATTTGGATTATGGGACAAAACAAGGAAAATTTTCGTTTTTGGTCAGCTAACTTAAGGCGAGTCCAAAAATGGTCCACTAACTACAATATTATCAATTTTAGTCCAGTAACTTAGGGCCGAGTCCAATATGAGGACAAATCGCCAAAAAGCCCAAAATTGAACGACCACGTGCCTTGCACGTGAGTAATTCCGGCCAACTTAGTCAATTCCGGCGAAATTTATCCTCAAATTGGACTCGGTCCTAAGTTACTGGACTAAAATTGATAATATCATAGTTAGTGGACCAGTTTTGGATTCGCCCTAGGTTAGTGGACCAAAAACGGATTTTTTCCTCTCCACATGGTATCCAGAGCAACAGGTTAGAGAGTCGATGAACACACAATGGCGCGGAATAGTGTTTGGCAATCCAAGGAGCAGTGGCCTACATTTAGGCATGTCAACGGGGCGGGGCAGGGCGGGTTTTTTATTTTTCCGCCCCGCCCCTCCCTCCCTCTCTTTTTTTTTTCCTGAAATTTTTTTTTTTTTTTAAAAGCTATATTTTTTATGAAAAAAAACTGTTTTTTATTAAAAAAGAAAAGGTTGTTTTTTTATAAAAATTGTTGTTTTTTTTATCAAGCCAATCATTTTACCTAAAAATAAAACTCATTCAACATGAAAAAATTATCATGAAAGAAAGTCATCTAAACAAAGGCAAGTAATACAAAGGTCATCCAAAAATAATATAAAATCCTCCGAAATGCAAAACAAACAATACATCCAAATGTTCAACTAGAAATAAAAACAAGAAACCAAATGCAAAAAGCCATTTGTTGCTCCAAGTAGTCATCCAAAATAGTATCAGTTCTTCGACCCATTCTTCGAGTGACTCCTACAATAATATGAATTATAGCTAAATAAGCTAACCATAATTTATAAATAAATATATCAAAATGAAGTTAGTAAATAAATTAAAGAAGTTATCTATCGTACCTCAAGAGTCCCGATCAAACTTCTCATCATCCGAATCATAGAAAATAGTTTCAAGTGCGCCACTGAGTGAACGATCTACACCTATACAAAGTATAAGCAATTATCATTAGAAATGTATTATCATCATTAATAACTTATTATATGAATAAGATAATTACCTGTGATGTCAGCTAAAATCCAATTACGTGCACACATCAAAGCCTCAACGGTCTTAGGATGGAGTCTACTACGATGAGGACTAAGCAAACGTCCACTTGCACTGAAAGCAGACTCTGAAGCTACCGTAGAGACGGGTATTGCTAAAACATCCCTAGCAATTTGATGCAAAATAGGATACTTACCCTTGTTTGCCTTCCACCAAGTCAAGACATCAAAATCAGGAGTTCGTGGTAAGACATCCTCCTCCAAATAGTTGTCCAATTCTGACCTTACAGATTTTCTTTTCCTTCGAGAAGCAAATCTATCAAAGTCACTTAATGAAGGGTCAATTCCATACTGATTCTCATTCGAAGGATAGCTCGTATCACTATCTCCTTTTGTACGTTCTCTCAGCTCATACTCTTGAAGCAACTCACGACACAACGTAAGGATATTCTCCACCTCAAACTCAGCATCAGAAGGATTAATCTTAGGAAAATAATACTCTAACAAAACCACTTTATACTGAGGATGAAGTATCGTGGCCACACCCATAATGCCATGCACACTACTCCAGTATTTATCAAATTTGTTATCCATACTCACATCCATAGATTCAATTACATCAACACCACAATGCTTCCACTGGTTCAATGCAAGTTTAATCTCACAAATTTTAGGAAAATACAAATTGGCAGTAGGATATTTAGTACCAGAGAAAAGGTCAGTCACACTATAAAATAAATGCAGCCTACTACAAATTTCTTTAGTTAAACTCCACTCTTCTTCACTAGGCATGCATTTATAATTTGGATCACGATTCTTCAAACGACAAAAAACAACTTTGTAATCTAAAGCAGTTTGTAGCATTAAAAAAGTTGAATACCATCAAGTTTTGCAATCAAGCATAAGCTTCTTACCAATTGTAACCGGTACCTGACGAGCAGTCTCCTCAAATTTTTCCCATCTTTTTGGTGTTCCCGGCCAGTAGGAGACACTATCTCTTACTTTTTCAACTGCCCTTCCCATGGCGTCCAAGCCTTCTTTGACGATCAAGTTCAGAATATGCGCGCAACATCGCATATGGACCAATCTCCCGCTCAAAATCATAGAATCAATTGGAAGTTTATCCAAGAGTAAATCCACCATTGCATCATTGGTCGAGCAATTATCCATTGTTATGGTGGATAAATTCCGGTCTAGGTTCCAATCTAGAAGACACTCGATCAAGGCGTCACACAAAACTTCACTAGTATGTGGGCATGGTACATACACAAACCTAGAATAAGGATTTTGCAAGATTAAAAGTATACTAAGTCAAGATTGTAACAATAACTTTTCAAATGAATTGCAGTATATACCTGATGATTCAACTTTGTAGCTTCCACTCGTTGTCAATGTAGTGTGCCGTCACAGCCATAAATCCTTTCTTCTGATGGGAAGATGTCCACATATCTGTCGTGATTGTAACTCAACTATCATTAATCTCAAACTTGTGCATAACAATCTCCTTCATGTCTTCATACAACTTCGCACAATCATTCCTTAAAGTTTTCCTTGATATCAACTTAAACAAAGGATTCAAACGTTTAACAAAATTTTTGAAACCTTCATGTGCTACCATCATAAGAGGATATTCGTGCATGATGATCATCTTGGCTAGATCTTTACGAGCTTCCTCGTGATCAAAGTTGAAAGGACTTAGTTGGAATTTTTCTTTGTTGAAACTAGCTTGTAAATGTTGTTGCCTCATATCCGCCTTCCGTTTGGGACACCTATCCAAATGATTCTTCAGGTGAGTTGTTCATTGTTTCGGGTCACCTACCAAACAACGACTACATTGATTGCACTTAGCTTTTAACTTTCCCTCAATAGTCACTCTAGTGTAACTCTCCCAAACTTTAGACGTGCACTTTCCACTAGAGCCCTCGATAGTCAATCCGGTGTTTGCAGCTATTTCATCCAATTCCACACTAGTGGGTCTTGACAAATTAGGAATTGGAGAAGACTGCGATGTAGCAGGAGAGACTTCATTGGATGTATGATCAACAGGAGACGTGTCACTAGAAGGAGGTGTAGAAATATTGTCTTCTTGATTGTCCATGGTGCTTTAGAACAATAAAAATAATAAATAGATGACATATAACAAAACATAATAAAGAAAAAGCTGAACATATGCAGTAAACACCAATTAACACTTTTACTACCAACTCAAAATAAGTGTGGAGATTTGACTTGATATTATAGTGTTGTAATCACAATAAAAAAAAAAAAAAAAAAGTGTTATCTCAATTCCCCTAATGCAGTACATTAGTGCGATGCACAGAAAGCCACCCTAAATTATGATTACAATTGTGAAAATAAGTGTTAAGATTTGTATTCAAGTAAGTAGATATCTCTAATTGTTATTAACTACTATGAATAATACAATATGTGCAATAGGAGTTGTGAATGAGCCCAAGTGGGGGCACTTACGTGAAATAATGTCTTAATGTGAAATAATGTTGCTAGAAGCCGGACTAAAACTTAGAGAAAATTTCATGGAATTTCAATTTATATGCAAGCAAGTAAAATTATATGTTTTGGTACATTCAATTGTCTGAAGTTTTGCAACAAAATGCAAAGGGAATTTGGTTATAATTTTGAGCTAGGACGAGAACGAGATCTTAATTATATATGTCATTCAGGTTCCCCATCTCGGAATCTGCCATTGATGATCTTGAGTGATAACTGATAAGATGTTTCTACTGGGTCCACCCCCACCGCCATCACATTACAGCTATCAAATTACAGGTATCAAATTACAGCTACAAGTGATAACTGATAAGATGTATTCCATGAGGAAATTGGAAAAGGAAGAAACCTCTTCAACAGCTTTTTCGCGGAGTCTCTCCCTACACTTCAAACCTTGATCTGAGACGGCGACGGACTGAAGCGGCGGCGGCGGCAGTAGCGGCGGCGTCGGAAGCAGCAGCGGCGGCGGCGGCGTAACCAGCAGCAGTAGCGGCGGAGTTCGTAAGCAGCAGCAGCGGCGGCGTGTCTGAAGCAGCAGCGGTGGCGGCGTATCTGAAGCAGCAGCGGCGGCGGCGTGTCTGAAGCAACAGCAGCGACGTCTGAAGCAGCAGCGGCAGCGTCTAAAGCAGCAGCAGCGACGGCATCGACGCCGACGGAGCAATCTCACATATATATATTTTACATATTATTAAAATACCAGTAAATTATATTACTATTATTTATAATTTTATTAAATTATTGGGGAGGGGCGGGGCGGGGCGCACTGCAAAATCCGAACCCGACCCGACCCGATCACGGGGCGGGGCTGATCTGCCCCGTTCTCGTACGGAGCGGATTTTGACTTGCCCCAAACGTCGCGGGGCGGGTCGGATCGAAATTGACATGCCTACCTGGATTAGCATCCAATACTGATGCTTCAGGATCGAAACAAGCTGTCACTGTGGAAAATAAGGAAAGTGATCCGCTTATTCTGTATGGATCAGATAATCCAGGAATGGTACTAGTTTCTAATCCAATGAATGGCTCAAACTTTCTGCCATGGAGCAGATCCATGAAGATAGGTCTGGCAGCAAAAAACAAACTCGGCTTCATCACAGGAGATATTAAACCACCGGAGAATGACAATGATGCATACAACAAATGGAAGAGAGTGGACTGTATGGTGGTTGCTTGGATTCTGAATGCAATCTCAAAAGAGATCGTTGATGCCTTCCTGTATACAGATTCAGCCAAGGAGCTATGGGAAGATTTAACTCAGAGGTTTGGAGAATGCAATGGACCTCAATTGTATCATCTACAGCGAGAGATCAGCAGCATAAGCCAAGGAAACGACTCTATAATGGTATATTTTACCAAACCAAAAAAGCTATGGGATGAATACTCTATTCTGATGCCTATACCAGACTGCACATGTGGTGTTTCCAAGGCTATGCATGATTTCGAAACAAATACCAAACTGTGGCAGTTCCTTATGGGACTAAATGAGAGTTTTGATGTGGTTAGGAATCAAATTTTAATAATGGATCTGTTGCCATCCACTAACAAAGCTTACTCGATGATACTTCGAGTTGAAAAGCAGCGAAGTGTGCATCAAATTTATCCCGAGTGAGTCGAAAATCCTGCATTCTTCACAAAGGCCTCCACTACTGCATCTAACTATGGCAGAGGTTATAATGGAAAAAATCAGCAAGCATTGGGAAATATGAGCTATGGAAGAGGAAAATATCAGCAGAGAAAGACAAAGGAGGAGAAGGCTTTATTAAAATGAACCTATTGCAATAATCCTGGACATGAGGTTTCAAGCTGCTTCCAATTATAGGTGATCCAGATTGGTACAAGAGAAATAGTAAGAACAGAATTGGTGCAAATTTGGTTGAGCAAGGACAAGATAAAAGCTTAGACCAACAGAAAAGCATCTTTGAATCACCAGAAATGGCAAGCTATATCCAACAGGAGGTAAGCAAATATCTCAACAATTCGAAGGCACAACAGACCGAAGGTTCAACCTCCTATGCACACCTAGCTGAATTTGCAGGTACAAATGTGCATTATGCTTTAACTATTCTTGGTAATATTGAGCAAGGGTCATGGATCTTTGATACCGGGGCTAGTAGACACATGTGCAACGATTTAAAAATTCTTAAAAATGTCCAACCTATCCTTGATAAAGTGTTCGTATACTTGCCTGATGGATCTGAAAAGGCAGTCTCACATTCTGGTACCGTTCACCTAGCACCAAACCTATCTCTCATTGATGTTCTCTATGTGCCTTGTTTTAAATACAACCTCCTCTCTATTGCTCAAGTAACCCGACATTCTCATCTCAAGGCTGTTTACTTGCCAACTCACTGTGAATTACAGGACCTGCAGAGTAACAAAGCTCTAGCTATTGGCAAGTTGCAAGGAAGGCTTTATGCCTACAAGGCAGATAGAAGATCTTCAGCTTTTACTGTTTCTACAGATTTCACTACTGAATCCGCTTCTGCTTGTAAAGCTCCCTACAACATTTGGCATAGCAGGCTAGGGCATACGTCTGATTCTACTATAGAACATATTGAACCAATTAAGAAATTTTGTGAGCCCAGTGACCATATTATGAATAAAGCCTGCCACATTTGTCATCTTGCTAAGTAATGTCGAATTCATTTTACTAGAAGTGAAATACATTCTACGGCTATTTTTGAGCTACTTCACATTGATGTCTGGGGTCCATACAATGAGAAATCAGTGACAAACACCCCATATTTTTTTACCATAGTAGATGATTATAGCCGAGGGGTTTGGATATACCTCATGAACCAAAAGTCCCAAAGTGTCCATTTTCTGCAAAGCTTTCTTGCAATGATACAGACTCAGTTCGATGCCAAAGTCAGAAGTATAAGAACGGACAATGGTGGAGAGTTTACAAGTGCCTCTTATCAACAACTTCTCCAAGGTTATGGCATCCTACATCAAAGAAGTTGTGTGTACACTCCACAACAAAACGGAGTTGTGGAGAGAAAGCATCGACATATTCTCAACATTGCTCGAGCCTTGATGTTTGAATCCAAAATTCCCACTGAATACTGGCCTTACTCCATTTTGACAACCGCATACATTATCAACAGACTCCCTACGGCTCTTTTGAATTGGAAGACACCATATGAAATTTTGTATTCTGAAAAACCTAACTACAAGAAGCTTCGAGTGTTTGGATATTTGGTGTTTGCAACAAATGTTACACCACCTAAAACCAAGTTTTCCCCAAGAGCTCACAGCTGTGTTTTCCTAGGATATGTGAGTGGTCAAAAGGCATATAGGCTTCTTGATCTTGATCATAAAGAAATCATCACCTCAAGAGATGTCGTGTTCTTTGAGAGGCAATTCCCTTTTCATGAGCTTCCAACTGCTACTGTTCAGACGCCACTGCCCAATCTGTTTTACCAAGATTCTGATGAGACGGCACCCGCTTCGTCCATTGCCTCTAACGAACCACAGCTCCGTGTACAGCAAGAACAAGCTACCCCACTACGACGAAGCCACAGACCTAGAGTACCTCCAGCTTGGCTATCCGATTTTGTCACGGACGAAGATTCACAAGACTTGCAAATAGCTGGAGGCGTAGCTTACTCCTGCAGTGTCTCTTCAAGTTTTTCCAATCCTACTTCCACCTTTCTTTTCACTTCCAATGCTCATATGAGTAGAACCTATGGTTGCTTTCTAGCTAATCTTACCAGTTTTAAAGATCCCTACACATATGCACAAGCTCGAGGACAACCTCAGTGGGAGGATGCTATGACAAAAGAAATCGTTGCACTAGAGAAAAATCAGACTTGGCAGCTTACTACTTTACCCCTTGGTAAGAAAGCAATCGGATGCAAATGGGTTTATAAGACTAAGCTCAAGGCTGATGGAAGCATTGACAAACACAAAGCCCGGTTAGTCGCAAAAGGCTATCACCAAGTTCACGGAATCGACTACATGGACAGTTTCTCTCCCGTGGCCAAACCGGTGACTATTCGTGTTCTCATAGCAGTTGCCACCAAAAATCGATGGCCCTTATGTCAATTAGACATAAACAATGCATTTCTTCATGGTTTTTTAGATGAAGAAGTTTATATGACCCCACCAGAAGGATACAGGGAAGCCCAGCCTGGGCAGGTCTGCAAACTTATGCGGAGTCTCTACGGACTCAAACAAGCATCACGCCAATGGAACACTGAATTCCGCAGTAAGCTTCTTGCCTATGAGTTCATTCAGTCACAACACGATCACTGTTTATTCATATGGAAGCAAGATGTTGATTTCATGGCCCTCTTGGTTTACGTTGATGATGTCTTGCTCACAGGTTCCAACATGACAGTTATCAACAAGCTCAAGCAATTCCTTGACAACACCTTCACCATCAAAGACTTAGGCTTCGCAAAATATTTTCTTGGCCTGGAGATTTCCCGAGATAAGAAAGGCACGTATGTGAATCAACGCAGAGATGTTCTCGACATTCTGCAAGATATGCAATGCCTTGACTGCAAAACGACTGCCACGCCATTCCCGCCAGGTCTCAAACTGACTTCCACAGGGGGTACTCCCTTCTCTAATCCAGAATCTTATAGACGACTAGTTGGTCGCCTTTTATACTTGAACTTCACACGCCCGGACATCACTTTTGCAGTTCAACAGTTGAGTCAGTTCGTTAATGCTCCTCACACATCACATTGGGACACCGCCATCCATCTTGTTCGATATTTGAAAGGTTGTCCCTCTCTTGGTCTTTTTTAATCCTCTATTCCTGCATATGCTATCCAAGGTTATAGTGACTCCGACTGGGGGTCCCGCCTCGATACCCGATGCTCTCTTACCGGGTACTGTGTCTGCTTAGGAGATTGCCTTGTCTCGTGGAAGACGAAGAAGCAAAATACCGTCTCTCGATCGTCTGCAAAGGCTGAATATCGGGCGCTCGCTTCCACTGTATGTGAGCTTCTTTGGACCTCTTATATTGCCTCTGATCTTCACCTCCCCTATCCTAAACCAGTCACTTTGTGGTGTGATAACCGGGTTGCGATTCATATAACGAAAAATTCGGTTTTCCATGAGCGAACTAAACATATTGAGATCCACTGCCATCTTGTCCGCACCCACTATAAATCTGGTTTTCTTCATCTTTCTCATGTTTCTTCAACGCTCCAACTAGCAGATTTGTTCACCAAATCGTTAGGCATCTCCTCCTTCTCTACCTTGTATGTCAAGCTGGGGTTGTTTGATCCACACCGCCCACCTTGAGGGGGGGAGGGGGGCTGTGGAATGAAGAATATGAAGTAGCAGACGTGGTTAGCAAGTAGCAGCAAAGTTGACAGCTCAGCAAATAATTCCCAAAGAAGTGCATGCATGATAGCACGTGATATCTCAGAAGCAAAAGAAGTGGACAGCTGTTACCACAACATTAGTTAGCTAAGGGGTTTAAACAAATGTCATGATATCATTGGATGGTTTAGAATTGACACGGATTATGGTTTTGTGTTAGTTTTAGACAAGAACTCTATAAATAGGGGTATTGTTCCATTTTAGTTTTAGTTTTTTTACGTAGTAGCTCATTAAGAGCAGTTCCTATTTTGATGTAAGAATACTTTTCCAATCAATAAAGTACTTTGTTCTCCTTGCGTACATTGTGATCTCCACACGTATATCTCGGTCAAATCGGTTCAAATTTCGTAGGGTAAATCTTATCTCATTCTAATCTCGCACAAAATCATTTATGCTATCATTTTTATGTAATCAAAATCTGTTATATAAGGTATTGATTTTAAAATTGCATGATGATGAGTGATTTAAGCATTTACTGTATAGAATTGCATCATTGATCAAAATATTTCATTCTTTTTTGGAATACAAAATCTCGCATAATCTTATCAATATCGCCTAATTAAATCAACATTCATAAATTAGGCAACTATTAGATGCTTACCTAGAATGTCAAGTTTGCCACCTAGATTATGGTGATGAAGATTTATGGTCGGCGATGGGAAGAAGTTCTCTACGACGGCGGTTGAGATGATTTCTGGGGAAAGTTGTCACCCAATCCTTCAGAGATGTTAATCGCGGTGGTGATGTTGATTTTGACTGCAATGACGATTATTAAGGATAACCTTAATTTTTGAAAGGGAATTGTATATTGATATAGGCCGACACTGTGTCAACACTCATTTTGGATAGATTTGCGAGAAGAAACAGGTGGATGGCGGTGAGAGGACAGATTTGGATGGTGAGGACGCCGTCACCAATAGATGGATTTGCATTGAGTGTCTGATGGAAAGAGTGAAACAGTGCGGAATGTGACCTTTCAGTTCTTTCATTTTTATTTTTATTTTTTAACTTTTATTCACTAAAAATACTAGGTTTAAAATCAATAAGTAATAATAAAAATGTGCTGATATTTTTAGTTAGCAATATATGCTATTTTAGTCGGTTATCCAAATGAAAATTTGAGAGAAATCAATATATGATTAGATATTTGAATGATTTCAATATAAAGCATTATAATTTATTTACTTTTTTTTGTGTCTTGTTCAATTTAAATTGTTTTAGTTTTAAATTTCAATTACAAGACAACATATATATATTGTCCTGGTTTATGAAGTATGGGTATTTCTTCTAATATAGTCTGACAATTAAGTGTATATGTGTTTTTTTATGAATTTTTAATTTGTTGTGTTATATATGTTATTACATTGCATCCTATTGTAGGGAGTAGAACGTGTTATATATTTGTTGGTTAGTTTTTTTTTATGGAAAATAACCATGCAACATGAGGCAAGATTAGGAAAAGTTTAAAACTTATATATATTTATCTTGCAAGTCAACAGTAAGATTGAGGATTCTTTTTATTCTTTTAACTAGTAGTATCTTCGTGCGATGCACGGTTTGAAAATGTAAATGAATAAATAATAATTTTATATGTTTATATAATTTTAATATAATAAAATATTATAATCAATATATAATAAGAGATGAAAAGTTATATGTTAATGAAAGAAGAGTCAATGAAAAGTATTAAAAATTAAAATATATTAATTTGAGTAAATTAAAGAATATTCATATTTGTTTTTCTTAATCTATGAATATCTCTAGCATTCATGTATGGTGGTCATCCTGATCATCTTGTACAAAGGATGAATGTATATACGTATATTTATAATTTTATGATAAATGATTATATTTATCCAAAGTATATAATTTTTCTATATTTTCAAAAATAATGTTCAAGAAATTTTCGAAAACTTTTAGTGAGTACCAATAGCACTACATTCTAATTTTATTAATTTTTATTTGTAGCACAAACACACTAATAATCAACCAACAAACAATTATTTATCTTTAATTTAATTTATTTATACAATATGGTGTCAAATTAAAGATCGATAATAGATGACTAATTTAATCCGTTATACAGGAAATTCACATTAGAAATGAAAAAATATATACTTTTATTTCAAAAAATTAATTTTTTGGAAGAAAAATAAAATATTGAAATTATAAACTGAATTATAAAATATTTACTAAATAATTCAATTTTTATATTTTTATATGATTTAAAAAATTGATAAAAAAAGAAAACAAAATTCAAATTAAGTTATTTCCAAATAAAACATTTAATACTAAAAATAAAAAAATAAAATCAAATTAAGTTATTTCCAAATAAAACACTTTATACCAAAAATAATGTTTTCCAAGTAAAATGTTTTATACAAAAAATAATGTTAATACCAAACATAATATTTTCCAGAAATGTCAAAGGGATTTGGGCGGAAAAATTCATAGATTACTATTTTGAGTGGATTTTGTTATTATATGGATACATATATAGATTACTCATTATTATAATTTTAGAATTAAATATTGCTATTTTCCATCATTTTTCCAGCTACTCTTAATTTATTTGAATTATGCGCTAAGAAAGGGTATTTTCCAATAATTTTGTTTCAATTCTTCTTTGTGTTGAAATTATGTTCTTTTATTTATATTATTTTATTTGGTTATAACGTGAGTGTGAAATAGTTGTATGCGAGAGGAAGCTCAATCTGATTAAATTTAGAGGAAATTATAAGGTTTTGATATCATCTTATCTAACTATAAAATAAAGGAGAACCCTCTATAAAAGGAAATCAAATATATTTTCCGCATATTTCACCTTTTGAAAATGGATATGTTTACATCATTACTAATATAATAATGTATATAGATCTCTATATATTTATCATAACATGCCAATATTACTTACAAATTTATTGGAAACTTGCTATATAAAAAATTATAGGTGACAACTTATGATTAATTTATTTTATTAAAAAAAATGCAAATAATTTTTACGCTTCCTCTCCATTTCTCAATGTAAAATATAGCAAATTAATCTTTTTCATGGCTTTTGATTTGATATCTATATTACATACCATACAAAATAATAAAAGGAAAAGATCCTAGGAAATTAGAATAGTTTTTGGCACATATACTCCCTCTAACTAAAAGGTCAAAATTTAGAAGAAAAAAAAATTACAGTTGGAAAAGGAATATAACAGCGGCAAGTTCAATTCCTTATAGTATAATCTTTTGTTTCTTAAAAAAAATTAAATGTTAATAACTTTTTTCATTTCTAATTCGATTTTTACCAATATATCAAATTAATCATTTTCACAATCTTAAGTTGTACACAAATATTGCTTTTATCAAAAATAAAGTATTAATTATAAAATAAACAATTACTGTTACCATAGGTTAAACTATTTGATTGCAAGTTAAAATCAGTGACCAAGATTTATTGGGGTCAACGAACTGACCTGAACTTGATTTTCCTTATATTCATAAAATAAAAAATAAAGATACAAATTAAAGTGAAAACCCCCAAATATAGCACTTTGTGTAGTGAATATATTAATTTTATCAACAAATACAAAAAATATCAATCTAGCACTTTGTCACTATTCATCTCACTCTCCCTCCTACCTCTTTTTTTTCCCTCATGTCAGCTTTTCAGCCATTCTCCCCCTTTTACTCATTCTATCTCTTTTTTCTCCACATTTCAAATCTCTCCATTTTTTTTTTATGTTCTCCGATTTCTCTGAAGATGGGAAAATCAGTTGGTTAAAAAAATTTCATTTTTCTTAAGCTCTCTATTTTCCCATTTCTCTCCGATTTCTCTGAAGATGGAGAAATCAGTTGGTTAAAAAAAATTCTATTTTTCTGAAGCTCTCTGTTTTTCCATTTCTCTGAAGATGGAAATCAGTTGGTTAAAAAATCTCCATTTTTCTGAAGCTCTCTGTTTTCCCATTTCTTTGAATATGGAGAAATCAGTTGGTGGTTGGGAGAAGGAATAGACCTGGTCAGACGGTGACGGATCTACCAACCTGCGGCGCCTCTAGTCGTAAAGCAACGGAAGGGGGTGTTGGTGGAGTTTCCGACATGGGTACGACGTTGGCATCAGTGGATATTGCACACAATCAAATCTCCATCACTGCTGCAACTTCGATGAGTTCGAATGCGAATGAAGAAGACGAACAGTAAACAACGGAAGAGGGTGTTGGTGGAGTTTTCAATATGGGTACGACGTTGGCATCGGTGGATATTGCACACCATCAAACCACCATCGTTGTTGCAACTTCGATGAGTCCAAATCTGAACGGAGAAGATGAACAAAACAAAGAAGAAGTTGTGTATTTCTGTAGGCACGATTTATATAGAGATTTGGGCACGATGTATATCTATTGTGACACGAAATATATTTGTCATGGCACGAGTACACAAAAAAAGATTTTCTGGCATGAGATATATTTATACTGGCACGAGATATATTTATACTGGCACGAGGGCTATTTGTCATGGCACGAGTACACAAAAGAATATTTCTATGCATGTCGTTTTTTGCTGTGCTAATTCATGGCATGTGATATATTTATATTGGCACGAGATATATTTATACTGGCACGATGACTATTTTTCATGGCACGAGTAGACACATAAAAATTATTCTCGAACTAATATAATATTTTCATGTCAGGCCAAAACCATGGTGTCATCTAAAATATGGTATGCCACTAATTCATGCACGACGTTGTTCCCATGGAAAAAATATAGTGAAAATGGAGTCTGCAAAAAAAGAGAAGAGAGAAAATGAAAAAATACAATGAATTAAAGAGGAGAGAGAAAATGAAAAAATACAATGAATTAAAGAGGAGAGAGAAAATAAAAAAATACAATGAATTAAAGAGGAGAGAGAAAATAAAAGGTGATGGAAAAGATGGGGGCCTGACAATAGTACAGAGGGGGGTGGGTGGGGGGTGAGAGTGAAATGTGTCACAAGAAGACAAAAAGTGCTAAAATTAATATATTTTACAAAGTTGACAAAATTAATAGATTTGTTACATAAAGTGCTAGTTATAATCTTCACTCCAAATTAAAAGACACTGCAACATCTCTAAGAAAAGAGGCACCTGGATTCATATATTGGTTTAATAATTTTCCTTTCTATTTTCTTGGAGTAACATAAAAGGACGAAAGTCTTAAGAATTTTTTTAATGATAAATAATTCATATTGTATAAATAGATGATATATACATATACATATATATGTGTGTGTGTGTGTGTGTGTGTGTGTGTGATCAGATTAATTTCCTCTACGGGAGATTTAAAGAAATATCCATTTCTTAAATAATCGAATATAAGTATTTCATAACTTACTTATAGGCCTATATTTTTAATATCTTTATTGTTATTCTTTTGTTAACAAACGTATAATTTTTCATCACTTATTATATATTGATTACAATATTCGACTATACTGAAACCACATAAATATATCAACTCTTATTGTATATTCATGATAAATTTACAAATTGTGCACCACATAGGGATATTGCTAGTGAATTTCAAAGTATACCTATTTATTTTTCTAGTTAAAAAAGTTTATATGAAAAAGACTAAAATAACCCTAATTTAAAAACATAGAAATTTCATAAAAAAATTATTTTTTCCTCTCCTACGTGAACTTGTTTTCCCTCACCCCTCACTCCTCTCTCTTCTCAAAATATCTACAATTCAATCCTAATTCCTATGACACAAAAACCCACCTTATGTGTATTGCCTTGTGCAAAAGAGAGCTAAAAAATGTGGACACCCACAATGTCAATCTTTTCAGTGTTATTTTTCCGATTAAATTTGCAGCTATCTGCATTTTTTCGAACAAGATACTCAATTGGTTCCCACGACATTCGACCTTGGTACACTAAAAAGACTAGCTATGTTCCACCGACATTGGTTGAATATACGTTAAATATTCGACTGCCAGAAGTCAAACGACTTCAAGCATTAATACTTGTAGGATATGTTCGACCAAATAGAGCCGAGCATATGACGAATGTTACGTGCACTACGGTCAAAGATGGCCAATATGTTTTATCAGTCTCAATCGAATATATGACCAATATTATTTATTTATCGATCAAGCGTAATAGTACACCATTGTTTTAGTATATTCTAGAAGAATAAGAATTGTTTTAAGTTCTTTTGCTTTTATTTTTCTAGAGATCAAACATGATTTCCACAAACGAAGTGAAAAGTCCAAGAAATAATGATATCGTTGTGGATTACAATGATATGTTTATTTCTCATGAAAAAACTTTGTCCCGCAAAATGTTGGTGGATTGGTCATGCAATATCGGTACTGAAGAGGTCATAATGTGGTGGTTTTAATCAATGTTATCATTATTTGATTGATCAGTTCAACTGATTTAACCGCGAACCTATCAATAGTTCAACTCGTATCATTAACCAGATTTGTGGTTAAGCTGAGAATAACCAAAAAGATGGTAAACTTGGAAAAACTAGTAGAAGTGGTTAAGAAAATTGGATAAAAAAAATTGAAAATCCCTTAAAATCTGGCCTTCTGTTTTTGGCTTTAACTGCCTAAAATGTGAAAAATCATATTAGGAAAATTGGGGTTTTTTTGGCCTTGAACATCGTAAATATAGTCATCATATCAGAAATTACTGGAAACATATTTGTGGTTTCTTCAATTCAAAGGTAAGGATTTAGAAGTTTTTCTAAAATGAAATCTAGAGAGTGATAGAGAAATGGAAGCTGAGAAAATTTAGGTAATGAAGAGAGGAAGAGTTATGTTGTTGATATAGATAAAAAAGCAAGCAAAGTCTTCAGTGAAGCAGGTGCACGGTGCAATCCGAGTTGATTTCACGATTTATGCTTAAAGACATTGCCTGTTTTTGGTAATAACTTTACCCAGAACAAGTAATACCTTTAACCATAAACATTAATACATTTTTCACCACGATATCTTTATTCAGGACATGTAATACATTTAGGCAAAAAGGTATTACATTTAAGCATGAATATTAATACCTTTTTGCCCATGATCTAGATTGCAAGGATATAATATCCGTGCAACTAGTGCACAAGAGACCTACTCAAAGAGAAAATATAGGGGTCGTGTAATTAGGGGTAGAGGGGAGGGGTTTCTGCTTTCTTTGACTTTTTCCTTTTCCCTTTTCTGTTAAAGAAAAATCTTACTCCTTCCGTTCACAAATGCGTCATTTTAGATTTTCTGGTGCTATTTATTAGATTATGGAATGGATAAGAACACATGTCCATTTATATCTCCATCAAACATTTTATTACCATAAATTTCTCCAACTTTTCTCCATAATTTATTCATATAATATTATAAGGTTTTTGTGGACATCTCCAGATTTAGTTAAGGACAATGTTAGAAGAAATAGGCAAAAAATCCTAGAATGACATTCTTTTATGACACTTATTTGTGAACAGATGGGCTATATGAAATTGGTATGTTTTGTGCATTTTTTGTCGAATCTAACACATTTTTTCTTTTAGTCATGAATTTGTTAATTATACTTTGAGAAGGTAATATCTTGTTTTCCAGTTAGTTTGTAAAGATGTCATTGAGCATGCATTTATAAATATTAGTATATTGACATAATATTATAAGAAAATATAATTAAAATTTGGTTTTTCTTTTATACAGGTTGAACACCCTATTTAATCAGTCCGACCGGGATTGAGCCGCTGACCAATGGTAATACCATTTTGATTAATGGTCCAATTATAACAACACTTATTTTAATAAAAAAAAGAATCTTGAGTGAAACTAGCTTATGAACGAGGTGCACAATACACGGGAAAAGAAAAAAAAAAATAGATATCCTCTATTGCATATGTTGCAAGATTGCAACGCCTTAAAAGAAGTGAAATGTAAAGAATAGAGGATAGCCACACATGAACAAAAATCCAACAAAATTAGGGCTACTAGAATAAAAAGTGTGGTTGTCCATTTATGTTTAAGGATAAACACATAGCAGTTGGATTCCAGATATTAGATGTTGTAAATGCTAGGCATAATTATCCGATCATGAAATATTTGGAGGGTCACTTATATGCTGGCCAATTAGCTCCTGAAGAAGAGAATTTTGTGGTTGACTTCTTTGTTTCTGATAGTCGATTGAGAGATATATTTACCGAATCACAAATTAATTTTCCTAAAAACATGTCTGTAATGAAAATATTTGTAATGTGCATAAAAAGTAGAGTGGTAAATAAATAGAGTGGTTAAGCATGCTGGTAGATTGCAAAGCCTATTAGTAGGGCTGTTAAAATAGTCGGGTCATGCCAACCCAGTCAGGCCAACATGAAAAATTGCGTCGGCCGTACTTTTTTGGGCCACTGGAATGCTACCCCGGTGCAATTCTCCCTCAGACAATTGAGTTATCGAGTTAATTTCAACTCAATTCATTTTATACATTTTTCCTGAAACGACATGTTTAATACCAAAATATTCATATAAACATATATAAAAATATTAAGAATAGAGGAGAGAGATACTTGATAGTTGATACACAGATTTTAGGAGGTGTGCAAAGAGGAAGAAGATGAAGATGGAATTGCAGCATGAGAGAAAATAGAAGATGGGATTTCTTTTTCATTTTTTAAACGATGTGCTAGGTTACCAGATTCAATCATTTCGTTTATTTGTAAACAGTAAAACTCTAAAAGAAATGGAGGTACTTTTTTCTCTAAAAGTTATTGGATAAAAAAATATTTAACCACTCAAAATGAGTTATGCAATAAATAGGTAGTGTTAATGTAAGTGTTGAATCTTTAATTTAAAAAATTGTAAAAGGAAAGTAGGGCTAGCCCAAGGTTTTCAGGCCAAATTAGGTTAAGCCCATTCAACCCGTCGGGCTGCTCAGGTCAGGCTATGTCGGGTCAGTCCTTTTCGGGGCAATAAAAATCCAGCCCACCCCAGCCTACTCTATTTTTTAGGTAGGGCTAAATTTATTTTGACAGCCCTACCTCAGCCGAATTACATGAGTCATTAGGTGAAGATGCATAGGTACTCGTTTAGATGGCAGATGATGTACTCGTCGTTGCTGGTACTATTGAAATGGTTTTTTCAGTCCCGGCTCGACATGTCATTCTCAGGTTCATCATCGATGCTAAGAAAAAACTTATTGGATTTTTTAGGATAACTAGTTATTTTTTGCGATAAATAGTTGTTATTATATCGTTAGGAGGTGTTGGTTATGGTGTATAGGGAAGAGAAAGACATTTCCCCTAATGTTGATGACATGGAAGTGGAGCTCTTGTTTGCTTATACATTGTCGTGTAGCATTTTCCTATTAAGGATAAGATATAAGACATACTTGCTTCAATCGGAAGGAAGCTCTTCCTACCAATGCCGAGCAAGTCGATTGGGTATGTCGCTTGGGAGACGCTGGAGGACCAGTGTTTTCGTGGATCCTAATTCTATGTTCTTCTTTTTCTTGTCGGCTTTTTTTGAAATACTCGTTTGGTTGACTCTCATGTCGATCCAAATGAATCACTCTTTTTGGGTTCGGTGGTCAATGAATAGAAGGGATCTTCAATCTGGCCATATTACACCAAATAATGTAGAGAATTTGTTTCCATCAAATAAGGTGAGGCATACTAATACAATAAAGATTATTTTTCTCTAGGGTGAGAGACTATTAGAAGCTTTTTTATGTCTTTCTTCATGGGTTGCACATACACGATGAATTAGTACAAGTTGTCATCATTGATAATGGTATTTAGTTGAGAGAGAGAAAAAAAAAAAAAAAAAAAAAAAAAAAGAAGAGAGAGAGAGAGAGAGAGAGAGAGAGAGAGAGAGAAATGATGGCGAGGGGTTGAATCAGCTGCTTACTCGTAGGAGTCCAAGTGTGAAAACCAAAAATCATAAATCAATAATAGCACATGGACTAACCTACGAGTGCTGTGGAGTTGCCGAACTCACCCAAAAAAAAAGAACAAACACGGAAAAAAATGGAGAATAAAGGGGGGTGGTCCTTGATACGAAGTTTAATCTGATAGCACACCTAGTTTTTTATTTCATAGTATAAAAAAGAAAAAAGAAAAAACGAAGCATGTTTGACGAACCCTGGTTCATCTGTGGGAAGTTTGGATCGGATGCCCTATCAACTAGTAAGTTTAGGGGGAAGTTCGATTTCAGTCCAGAATTTATATGTGTTTTAAAAAAAAAGTTAGTGCGTCTTCATACCAAGCGACGAAAAACCCTTGTGGGATTTGTGAGGTGTCTGAGCAAGGGGATCACCCTATGTTTACCCCTATTTTGTTATTGTTCTGAATTGTTTGAGGATAGGGAATGCTTTAAGTTTGGGGGGATTTGATAAGCAAAAAAATATGCATTATTTAGACTGTCATTTACATTTTATTGTTATGCACTGTTTATTTTTCTACTTATCTGCACATTAATTCAAAGATACTCCAAGTTGTGGTTTTGTATTAATTCCAGTAGGCTTGAAATAATTTTGGTATGTTGGTTCAATAAAAGAAAGTGATCAAGCATCTTCAGATCATTTTGGCCCAAGAGGATAATGAAGAGGCGCCAAATAGGCCAAACTGATGGGCAGTGACCTTTTTGAAGAGTCATCAGGCCATGAATTGATATTGGGAGCTTAATTGTGTGTAAAGCCCAAGTTGGGCTTAGATGACACCACTGACTTATTAAAAGCCATGATAGCCCAAGAGTGAGAGTGGGGCACTAACTATGTAAAAGGCCAAAGTAGGCCACGAAAGTGTACTTATTTGCTAATAGAGTACATCTCCCTCTCTTTGTGGAATGATACATAGGCAGATAAGTATTGATCGTTCATGAATTGTTGGACGGTAGATGCGTGAATCAAGGAGAAGAAAGACACAACACGAATTTCTATTTGTTTTATTATTCGCACTTTATGATGTTGCTTTACCTTTATCAGTTTTTAGAGATTGTTATTACTATGTGTAGTTAATATTATCTTCACCAGTTCAAAGGGATGTTGAACCCTACTCGTTAGTTTATATTAGTTAATTCATAATTATGTTTTGATATCTATCCAATAGTTTATTCGTGTTACTTGATTGATTAGATTTTGTGAAATATTGATTACTTGATTTGATAGGGCCCATCATATTAGGTTGATTGATATGTCTATGGCTGGGGTATAGAATTGCAATCCGTGATTGTTGTGATTTCATATTCACAAGTAGCTATTACCGATTAATTTGTTAGGGGTAATATGAATCTAGGTCATCCGAATCGAGCTTGTGTATTTGGAGTCTAGTCTAGCCTATTGTCCTAGTAATTAATGCATTTAATGAATTAAACCTAGAGAGCTTTTCTTAGTTGTTAAATAGGGTTGGCTAAAGAGATTATTTAAGTTAACTAGAATTAAGGGACGGTTCGTGCCTACAAAGCTTGTTGTCAGTTTAGGGATAGAGAACTTTGGGATAAATTATTAAATGTAGTTATTTATTTAATACATATTACGAGTAGATGGATAATGAACTAAAGAACCGGTATTGTTTTATATTGATCAATTCATGATATTTATTTGTTTAAGCATTTGAATCTTTTATTATATGGTTAATTAGTTAATTAGATTAAGTAGATATAGAAACATAATTAATTCGCCCGCTCCTTGTGGATTGAGCCTTATTTTCCACTACTACTATTTAGTAGAGGTTGAGATAAGGATACTAATTTTAAGTGCCTCGATAGCATAATCACCAACGAGTAATAACTCTTTACCTACTAGATAGTCATGGATTGAGAACTTTCATTGATGAATGTGATTGCAAAGATATCCTAATTTCAAGGTATTTCATGTGCCAATGGCATATCAGTAGAAACATCATCAAATGCAAGAAGTTCTTAGCAAAGAGAAGGGGGAAGCTTTTATTAGCATTTGGAATGTCTTAGTGTTTTCTGAGAATGAAGGTATCTATAACCAATTGCCCAACATATTCCAAGACGATTATTTAGAAGATGTTTTGAAGCACGTGATGGATAGTTGAATCCTTGCAAAGAAAGATTTGTCGCGTGGACAAACAATATCATGCATTTCGGTTAGGCAATGTTAGATTGGTAAAACATATATTTGTTATTTTAAAACTTATTGTTATATTGTTGAAAACTATTAGGACTACAATGATATTATAATCGACATCTTGTATACCGACAGTACTAGTATAACATCCAACATGTATAATTAATTGGAACATGAACTCTCTAAGATAATACTCACTCTGTTCCAAAATAATTGTCATTCTAGCAAAAGAATTTCTATACGTTTTAGGGTTTGATTCTTTTACACTTTCCAAATAAGAGCTACGAGATCACCAAATGTGTGTCTTGACCTTGAACCAATAGAAGGCCCAACCAAGCCACTCAATTGAACCAAGACTTGATTAACTTTGTGGACACAAACCACCCTCACCACCTCTCTAGCCATATTGCCAAATCATCCTACTACCTCTAGCCTTTATATTTTAATTATTGTCAAGCACTTAGTGATCTCCTAGACACACAATTAGCCACACCTACTAGTACACATATCCCTCCAAGCATTACCACCCCTTGCCAACTCAAATGAGGTGAATAGTGGCCTTCACTACCATATCTTCTTCGAAACAAAACCCCTCATCCCCATTATTTTCCTTCCCTTCTTCAAGCTGAGCTTCTCTCTCTCTCTCTCTCTCATATCACTCTTCAACTTAACTTAGTCTCTCAAAGAAGCAAGAAAGGTGATCCATCTCTTTTCCTAGGGGCTCTCGGCATAGAGCGATACCGTCAACCTACTCTCTTCTTACCTAAAAGTTACAAAAATCAAGCCTATTTCCCTCCCTCAGTTTGAAGGTGGTGGGACTAGAAGCTAGAAGATCAAGGAGAAAAGATGAGAATAGGAGGATTTGCTTGTCTTCCTTGTTACTACAACTTACCTATCTTTTTTTGGTAACTTAGGTTTAGGTGGCATGTTGAGGTAATAGTTAGCCTTTTAGTTTGGGAACCAAAGTGTAGTAGTAGAATGCATGTTGTATAGAAAGCTAACCGTGTAAATAAATGAGTGGTGTAATCCTTGTAATAACCATGCATGCGAAGAAAAAAGGGGGAGTGAGCAAGATCTACTAGATAGAATCATGTTGCATGTGTTTTATCTTTGAATTCTTTCATGATGTCATGTCTTTATTTTGCATGACACTCATGATGTGTTAGTTGATGAGAGATCGAACATGATTAGGTGCATGTAAATTTTATTTGGAAATATGCTCATTTTGATATCTAGATGTGTGTGTTGGATTGGAAGGATTTCGGAAGCATGTCAAGGAGGTTATAAAGAGATTAAGGAAGTAAGCATGATTTAATTGTTGCATTTAAAACTTGGAGAAAAATAATGTTCAATATTAAGTTTCGTTATGTGTTGTGTATGTTTGAAATAGTTATGTGGTAAGGCAAGTTACTCCCTTGATGTGCTAATTTAATGATGATAGTTGAGTTTGTGTTAAATTTTGGCTATAGAGTAAAAGTATTTTGTATGATGAAATTTTATTAGCAAAGGTTTTAGACCTTATGAATTAGCGAGTATTGGAATTTGTAATTAGGAAGATGTGAAATTAGTGTGATTTAAGATTTTCTTGAAAGATTTCAGAAATTAAAGGTACTTGGCCTTAAGAATTGGTTAAATAAGTTAAGAATAGTAGCCTTGGGATCAATAAAGGATTGATAAATTAAATAGGAAAAAAGAGAGTAATAAAATGGATTAGGCATATTAAGATGGTTAATGATGGGCTTGAGTGTGTAAAAGATGAAATTGGGCTTAGAAGTAAGGATCCTGAACCTTGGAAATTGGATATTGGGCTCTTGGAATTTTTAGGCTTAGCATTTTAAGTTGTTGGGCTATGAATTGGTTCTAGGTTTGGGCTAAGATAGGGTCGAAAGGCTTATGGGACAAAATAGAAAGTTATGGGGTCAAGAAGTTAAGCCTCAGGTCTTGTAGCCCAAGGCCGAGGAAAGGTTGGATAGGGCAGGCCCAAATGAAATAAGAGTAGATGGATAAATGGATTAAGTTAGAATCATTAGAATGATTAAATGGTTGATGAAATGGTTAATTAATAAACAAGAAATAATCATTAAGAATATAATTAAGCTTCTAGATCATATAGCCTTAAGTGAGGCATAAGTTAATATGGGACCTACATGGATAATTTTAGGACAAGATAGATCATTAGAACTAAAATGTAGCCTTAAGCTCACCTAGGAAGGATTAATTAGAAGATGACTAGTATAAATCTTGGAGCGAAACAAATGAGAAAAGAAAATAAGAGCAATTCAACGGATTAGGGTTGGATTAATCAATTACGATTCCTATAAGTTGGATTAGGGTTCGCTTAATTATGGTTATGGACATGACGTGAAGATATGATTGAGGCTTAATCTATGATCAATGTGAAATGTTCTTTAAGCAATTCAATTGTGTAATTTGAATATATTTGTTATACTATCTAATGTTTTATCAATATGGCATGTGTGTAAAAGGTGAAATTAATATGACTTAGCAATTTAAATAATGTGAACTTGCTTAAATTAATAGTTAATAACACGGATCAATTTGAGTTAATGATGAAACGAGGATATCACGAAGCATGATTAGATTAGGATATTGATAATTAATAGAAAATCCTAGAACTTGGAATAAACATAAATTAAATATAGCTAACAAAACAGGGCATAAGCAACAACTTAGAGTAATCAAGGGGAAAAAAGTAACAACTTAGTGATTACTAGGTTGCACACTTGTGAAGATAGATCGACACGGATAGTCTCCAACAATCTTTAACTAAGGAAGTGGGTAACTTTGTATTTTACCGTTTTATTTAATATATATGTAGAGGTGGGCACTTGGTAAAACCGAACCGGAGCAATATTTCGGTAAACTGAACCGAATTTTTTTGAAAATCTAAAACCAAATACCAAACCAAAAAATAATATTTCGGTATGGTAAATACTGAAATTCATACCGAAATATTTTGGTTTTACTGTTCAGTTTTTTGGTAAAACCAAAATTTTCAACTTTAAAAAAATATATATTTTGGCATAGTTATTGCCTTTTTTTGCCGCTGTTGTCAAACTCAGTTTTCTCATTGATATTTAAGTTGGTGCATTTGCATAAAAGTCAAAGTTGCAATGTGCATCACCTTGCTAATCTAGATCAAAATTTTACTAAGAAACTTAAAAAAAGAATATAATTCATCAATGAGTAGAATGAAGCCTAGCTAACTTAGATACAAACATTGTGTAGTCATATGGAAAAGGAAAAAAAAGAAAGAATGGCAACCAATTTCTAGGTAAACAATTAGATGGGGTTAGGCTATTGGCGAAACTTTGCTATATAATGTAGTTGTTCGGCATTTGGTAAAAACCGAATTACCATTCAGTTTACCTAATCGAACCGAATACCGAACCCAATTTTTTCGATTCGGTACGGTCCGTACTGAAATATCGATTTCGGTACGGTACGGTACAGTACGGTAGGTACCGAAATATGCCCATCCCTATATATATGTGTGTGAAATGAGCGAGCCGGTAAGGGCCCGCAGTATATTATGACTATTAATCGGTAAGGGTTAATATGTAAAAAATGACTGATTTGTCGAGAGTTCGACCCGGTAAGGGGAAGGCACAAATCATCCAGGCGGGTATTCTGTATGTGGTTAAATTTCTAAAGTATAATTTTATCCACTGAGTCTAAAACTCACGTTCCCTAAAACCCTTTTGTAGGTAATGGCGGCACCGGCTTCGAGAGTTGTAACTGTGACTAAGTGTCTTGTAGGGATGTTATTTATACTGTTTGTATTTTGGCCGCGTAGGAGAACATTTCTTAAGTATTTCCCGTAGTTTAAATAACCAGAATGTAATAATGATAATACTTAAATCGTTAACTTATCTATCAATCTACCTTCTGTTTCTATATTCCTCTGTGTGTGCTTATATTTGGTAAAGCTTTGGCTATAAGTTTCCTTTTGCTCGCACTCTGATGAGGTAAGAAACAAATGAATGGATAAGAAGGAGAATAAGTAAAGTAAAAGAGAAGAAAAGAAAAGAAAAATGGACTAGACTTTGGCAACTAATACTCGAGTTCCTTAACAGAAATTATGACGCTACAATATAGAGAGAGAGGGGGGGAGCAGGTGTTATGCTGGAGAGAGGATAGTGTTTAGTGCGTGGGTGTGTGTCACTAGGGGAGAGGAGAGAGAGAGAGAGAGAGAGAGAGAGAGAGAGAGAAGGAAAAGACAGTTGATGGGAGGTGTGATGGGAAGTGTGATGGGATGGAAAGAGGTAGGTTGGTGGAGCTTTTATCTGGTCTGCGCATTTATTTAGTGGAAAGAAGAAACGACAATTATGAGTAAGAAAAAAATGTAGAAAAGAGGGAAATGAGAGGGAACACGAAAAGAGGTGTGAGAAGAGGGGGAATTTTCAGAAATTATCTGGTCAAAGGTCCTTAAATCATAAATAATCTTATTTATTCAAAATAGTAAAGAATAACCTCTTTTACATTTTAAACGACCGAGTTGTGTAAACAACTAGGTTATTTGATTACAAAACAACTATATTGTTTTAAACAACATGGTTGTTTAACTCAGTTGTTTAAAACACAAAACAACCATGTTGTTTTACACAACTTTGTTGTGTTTAATACAAAACAACACAATCCTGTTGTTTTGCACAACTTAAAAAAAGAAAAAAAAATCAATATATAAATAAGCCAATTAAAAAAATATGAATCGAAAAATAAATTAAAGTTTGTTATAAGAATAAAGAACAAATACTGACATTAAAGATAACGGAAGATGAAGATAGTACATATTGTGAGAAAGAAATAGGGAAATAAAGGAGAGAGGTAGAAAGAGAAAATGAGAGAAATAGAGAGTGAAGAGATAGTGCTGATAAAAAAAGATAGGGAAGAGAAGAAATAAGGAACAAAGAGAAAAGGGGGAAGTGAATCCTTTTGAAATTTAAAAAGTTTCAATTTTCTTTAACATTTTACCTTTTATTTTAATATGGTCAAATTGAATAAGGTCTTTTATGATAATTTCATGGGTCAAAAGGCTATATTTGATATATACCACGTTAGCAGAGATGGTATGGAGCATTAATTGTTGTTGAAGGAGTCGAAGAGAGAAGCGAAGAAAAAAAAAAGATTGAAAGAGGTGTTAGACGTGGGCAGTGAGAATAGGATAGATAGAGAAAAAAAATTATTTATGTGTTTTAAATAGTTATTATGTCAAATTTTCTAAGCCAATTAGCCACAACAAGGTGCCTATAGATCATACTATCATCAGAATTATTATTCCTCAGTAGCAATAAATGATGTATTAATTAAGATACATATATGTGGCTTATAATGTAGGATGATCTGGCCAAGAACACAATGATTAGGCCTACTCGTGATATTTTTCAAGAATCATTCAAACTACTAAGGTGGAGTCTTTCTTTCAAGTTTGTTTCGGTTAAATATTCAGCTTGATATTGTGTATGTGAATGTTATGTGATTTACTGATACGAGAACATTAAATTGTTTCAATCATGTTATCTTGGTCATTTGATTGATACAAATGTTACACACTATATGTTAATTATATATCTTGTCTTCTTTATATTTAATTGCCACAAACCCCCATAGGTTAGATGTAGGTAACCCCCTTTGAAAATTTATTTTTTAGGTTAAGGAGCACGGCGACGAAGGTGGATGGAGTTGGGTGAAATAATTATAGGGTCGAAAAAGAATATTCTTTATTTCATTTTTAGTTGACTTTGATTTCTTTTAAATTCCAGTGCTTGAACTTTGATGCTTTCGATAGAATAGATTTGGTTTTCTTTCGATTATTTACGATTATTAGAAATTCATTTTCTTGGAAATTAGTGATGTAATTTATTTTATTTTACAAAAAAAATCTAAAATTTTAGGATGTTACACAAAAGGCTATATGTGCCAAAAACTAATGCATGTGTAATCATAAATGTATATAAACTTTATAATATATATTGACTTTGTATTTTAAAAGATCATTTATAATTATGTTGACCCGCAAATTGTTGTAATGTATATAAAAGTATGATGTTTGTTTTATTGAATTTATATTATATATGCAATTTGCAGATTTTAAATATTGTCAACAACAAATGGTTGCTACCCATTAGACGTGTTTGGCTTGTATCACAATTCTTAAAATCAAAAGTCAATATATAGTTTCCTCATTCAAATGAATTTATAAGTACGTAATACACAATGTAGCGGATTCTTAAAGTGCGGACAAAGCCGAATATTCAGAATTACCACTACATAGTAAAATGTTCAAGCACAATAATCATAAGAGTTCATGGTCCATGAATGTTTCAAAATAAATTTATAATAGTACGGTTATTCACTGATCAAATCGTCTCAAACCTGCTCATCCACGATTAGAAAACCATGTATTAATCTTGAAGATCAATCTACTCTTCGCATTACATAAGCTCTCCACAATTCCAATAAAGAATCGAGCAATTGACGTGCATTCATGGTTCACTCCATAATTAAGTGGTTTTCATATATAGAGTTATTAGATCATGTTGCTTAGGTGCACTTAGAGTAGTCAAATCAAGTGGAGGAGCTAGCATGAGAACAAATGTGTATGTCGAATAAGTCAGTGTTCCTTCTCCAATCATTGCTCTGCTCTCTAACACAATCGATCGTTTTCTTGTCCAAAAGATCTTGTCTACTACGCGCACATACACACACACACACACACATACATACACACACACACAGAGACACATATATATGAAACAAAGTAACAAACACGATTTTTACAAAAAGAAAAACAAAAGAAAAAAGACATCATTGAGACGATGCATACTAAGATTGTTCGGTGGAAATCACTGAGTAACACATGTATCATTTAGATAACGGCCATTGATTGTAATTAATGTTTTTGGAACCAAACCGATGACCAAATCGGCTTGAACCGATTCAAGGTTCAACAGGTGATCCCACTAGTATAAATGAGAATGAAAATGAAATTATTCATTTTAAATTATTATTATATTATGTAATATATTTTGAGTTGTGCACAAAATATTTCATCATCATAATAAGAAATGGACAATCTTAATAACCTCCTCTATAATCTATCAACCCAAAAGATACTTAATTAGTTTGTAATTATAAGGATGTAATAATTTAGAATTAGTTAAGTGTAACTAGTTTTAATATATTATAAAAGTATTTGTTGTTTAATTTTGAAAAATTAAAATTATTTTGATTAAAACAAATTTGGTAATAATCTTCCTCGTTTGGAGATTAGTGGATTTTGTTTTTCATTTTAAGAAAGATTAGAATTATCTTCCCCACAATTATAACAACAGGTCGGGCATATAAAATATAATAAAGCCTATTATAAAATAAAAGCATAAAATATCCTTCAACTCATCCACAAGTAAAAACCCCATAACCCACCAATAAATGTTCGCATGTTCTCTCATTCTTCTTAAATGAAAAAAACTTTCACCAGTCATTTTCTTCCTTTTTGGTCAAATTTTTCTTACATCTCTTTTTCTTTCTGTGCTCTATTGTTCATTTTTAGGTTAATGATAAGAAAATAGGGGTCATCTCTCTACAAGCGGACGAAAGAACATGTCAAGGTCTGCATTGGCTTCTCTTTTGCCTCACCATTGCTAAATTTGTAATCTTACTGTGCAGAAGTTTTGAAAAATCTCCGAATTTGAGATATTTTCTTCTGACTAATTTACTGGCTTATCTGGTTCTTCCAAGTTTTCTGGCTTTTTTTGCGGTTTCATATGATTTCTTATTACATAGTGGTATTTCGTCCAGACTAGTGACCAACAGGTTGAACCTGCCAGTCCTGTTCAATCTCAAAAACATCAATCATAATATTATTAGCACCTAACACAATATTTTGCGTTCGGCGGTCAAGGGGCGGACGCTACATAGCGTATTCGGCTAGGCTTTACCAAACGACCTGCAAACTTTTCCCTTCTCCCCCTTCGTTTTCTGAAACAAACCTAATCATAAACCCTTAAAATGCAAGCAACTAACAAACAGGGGACATGCTCGAATAAAGCCCATACACAATCCCAAATTCAAAGACATGTACAATGAAATTCATAATCAAGTATTATTTATCCCTATTCCCTAAATGGTGAAGCCCTTCGTCCGTTATCCTAGACGAAATTTTGCACTTTGTTATAAAAGAATAGCTAATGTGCTTTGGGTGATGTGATTGTGTGTGTATCTAGTTTAGTGCATTGGTGTGGTGTGTTGGTGTGGTGTGTTGGTGTGGCGTGTGTAAAACATTTCTTCAAACTATGGTTATATCATAGGAACGTGTTTACTGTTGGAAATTGGCTTTGGAAGGTTGGTATTAACAAATCTGTTAGCAATTTCAACTTTGGGTTGCATTTGTGGAAAATGAAATTAAGTTGCAAATTTACGATCTACGTTTCGGGTAGATGATTTTTTCTCAAATCCAATTTCGGATGAATGAGAAATTAATACTTAAAGATTGCAACTTAAATTTTGAAAGCTGGAAGAGTCAAAAGAAAATGTGGAAACTTGTCCCACATAAGAAATATGGAGTAAGTTGAAACTCCTTATTAAGAGGAGCACCTGATAAGGAGTTATCAAGTGTGCTCCCTTATGGAGGACCCTAGTGGGATTTTTGCCTTTGGCTAAGTGGACCTGAGGATGGTGTGAGCCCGGGCGCACATGTCGAGTCGCTTTAGAGGCGCACTTTGCATGTACGCATTGTCGCGAAAAGCTAGAGGAGCCTTAAAGTTTTGGCCAGATGGTCCGAACAGGTAGCTCGTGGGCTCGCAGCTGTTCGGGACCGGACGTGGCACACTAGCGAGGTAGAACGGAAGGCACTAGATTGGGTCGGACTGACCCGTCAGTGATCGAAGCGGATCGGGTCGAGTACAAGCCTGGATCCACAAACTGGTGCGGCTGGTCGCCAGTGGGTGCAACTCGCCCGCTTGACTGGGTGCGAGTCCAGCTGCAGGTGTGATCGCCCAGCAAACAGGTGGGTCCAGATCCAAACCGTTCGGGCTTGGCCGAACCAGTGCTACCAAGGGCCAAAATGTGACTTTTTGAAAAGGCACCACAACTCTTCGAAAACTATAAATAGACCCCAGAATCTGCATTTCAATTCACTCCAACATTCAATTTGCATTTGCATTCTAGAAAATCTAGCCCTCCAAAATTCCAAAATAAGAAAGTCCTGAGTATCAAATAGTTCGCCAAAAACTTTGGTTTTGTTGTGTTACGATCCCAAAGCTAAAAGTCATTGTATATTGGGGACGATTGTCGAAGATCGAGAGTACTAGAATTCTGGGCAATATCGTCTTACAGATAGCGAGTCAAACTTGTGCCTCAACTTTGCCAACAGTTTAATTGAGTCAGCCTTCTATACATGATGCACTAAATTCTAACCCTAGTAATCCGCAAGTATACGGTGCTAGTGTAGGTAGTGACAGTCAAGGTCGATCCCACAGAGACTAATGTTTGTGCCCAGTTTAGTACCATAATTGTAATAAAACTGCCCTAACTAGGCTCTCGATTTGTAAAAGTTGGTGTGATTAATTAAAATCGAATTGCAAGAAATAATAATAAAAAAGTAAATTACTTGTTGGACAAGGAATGATTAACAAAGAAGGATTCAAATAAGATTAAGATGTATTCTAGGGATTCGATTTCAGTTATTATCTCCTATGTTTGATTATTCTAAAATCCTAGACTTTTATACCGATTCTATCGTTATTAGGAGACATTACTCTAGTTAAACCTCCTCTCAGACGATGTTAACGTGTAGATCAATTATGAACAATTACCCTCTCGGGCTAATTATCACATAAAAGACTCCTAAGTGCTCCTTAAAATGATGCCTACATAAGACCTCACTTCCCTCGGACGACTATTAGTACTTACACCATATGTTTGTATGTCTATTAACAACCATCTCCTCTCGGATGACGAGTTGTTAAGTAAGTCCAACTAATCAATTGGCCAAATCAATCAATTTATAAAATGAGAACAAAGCATATAAATAACGATGAAATGGAGTCTAGAATTAACACGAATAAATCAAAACATAATCGATAATATCCCACTCTCTAACCCTAGAACAAAAAGCGTTTAGCTACTCATGTCTAAGATTAAAACCCAACAATATTCATCGACAAACATTGTTTAAAAATAAAAATAAACAGAAGAAGAATAAACCCGAATCTTGAATCTCGATCTTCGTCCCTTGCATTCCTTGATCCCGTTCCAAGCCTCTAAGCATTTTTCCAAGTGTAGAATTATGAGATTCTGTCTATTTTCTTACTTGAGGACCTCTTTTTATAATTGGGGACAAGTTGGGGTGAAGATGGGCCAAAAACCAAATCCTTCTCGCATTAGGATTCATAAACCGACTTCAACTGTTGCGGCCGCTACCTTAACCCGCAGTCACGTTCACTTCTCAGCAATTATAGGATTAACCAAGCATCTTTTGTCACGGCCATTACAAAGGTGACGTGGTCACGTTGGGTCGACGGAGCTTTCCCAACTTTCTGGCCTCCTTTTAACGCGGCCGCTTCCAATTGTAGCGGTCACTACCGGTTCAAAACCTGTCCAACTTTGGTTCTTCTCGTTGATTCACCTCTTAACTTGTTTTCTTCCGTTTTTTAATCCTTTCTTGACTTGTTTCTTCTTCCAAACTTCGTCTAAATAGACTTTTTGACTTAAAAATACCTAAATAACTCCAAACCAAGCGTATACATGTCAAATGGCACAAAGTAACGAAGACAAGCAATTTCTGGCCAAATATACATGCAGATGATATAAAATGGACATATAAATTTACCTAAATGCATGCATACATAACGTTATCAGTACACCACACCGAATTCTAACATTTACAATATAGCTATATGGTAATCTTCATTCTAATATATGTGTGTGTGTGTGTGTGTGTGTGTGTGTGTGTGTGTGTGAATATTAATGGTTTCTAATGCCCTAAAGTGACTCTAAATTAACCACAAAGTGCACTTACAATAAATTGAAATGTCCAATTTGATTGAAAAAGTTCGTGAGCAAATGGTGTTGGTCCCAAGTGTTAGAGGTCTAGAGGGGATGAATAAACCTTAGCCTTTAAAAAAAAAGTAAGCAGTAGTTTGATCTCAGCTGTAAGAAACTAGTTCTTATAGCAGAGCTTACAGTGATAAGTTCCTACAGAGTAGTCTGCTTACAGCAAGCTATTTTTTTCAAAACTTACAGATAGCAATGCCTAATGAGTTTTATGCACAGTGGAAAGTATGAAAATTTTCAAATCAATGCAAATACAGATAGTATGTAAAAAAAAAAGATAGAGAAATAAACACACAAAAATTATAGTGGTTCGAAGACGGGGATAATCCTTGTACATCCACTCTTCCCTCACACAAGGAAAATTCACTAAGTTTCTCACACAGTACAAACTTAGTTACACGATGCTCGAGTCTCAACTCAGCACCTACATCTAATTTTCACGTATCCTTAGAAGGCTACACCTCTAGTTGTACCAGTTCCTCATAACTGAACTAGCCTAATTTGAATCCCTGATTCAACAAAGGGCTTCCAATATACCACTCGAATAGTAAGGTATAAATGATTTCTTCAACTTGAAGCAGCCTCGGGACATTCTTGAACAGATCTAAGATGGGCTTTCCTTCAGTGAGGAAAGGCTGATTGAGTTTGTGTCTCTTGACTTTACTTGTAGATGCTTGAGAACATTGAAGTTTTGAGTTTTGAGTTTTAAGCTCGTGAGAAGTGAGAGTAATGTTTGCTTGATTTCTTCAGTTCAATGCGTGCATAAATCAGTTTTGTAATGCTTCTTGATCTTCAGCTTCCTCTATTTATAGCGGTAGAGTTTCTCTTTGTTGAAGGATACAAATATTCCAGTTGACATTTAATGCTCTCATACGGATTAGTCGTTATTTTCCTTTAGCTAGAAGAGTAGGTTAGAGTAAGTGCATCAAAGTCAATCTACAGTTGCTTTTGTCAGGATACATGTCTTCATATTATTGCGTCATCGGTACAAGTTTGTCTCTTGTCTCCACTAGCTACTTTTTTTATTTTGAAATTGTTGACTTGTTAACTCTTTGTCCCTTCTGTTGACTGCTTGATGCATGGTCTGTTGTACGATCCAGATTGCTGCATAAAGTAGATCGTGCTGCTGACAGACTTTGTTGTACGCATTCTTCGGCAAGCTATCATTGTAGTATCATTACCGTTTCTGAACCTTTCTTCATACAACAGACTTTTCTTGTTGTTTGTTGTTGATGACTTTATTGTATCTTCATCAAGTGATGCCTAAATAGAAGCTAGCTCTATCTTTTACAATAAATTACAGAATGTTTGGGGGCACTAGTTCCTACTACAAAGTGGTTTTGCATCATCAACTAAACATAAATTTCCTAACAAATAGTATACCAGTCTGAGCGTCTACTGATTTAGAAAAGATAAAAAACAAGTAACTTTGTATCACTCAGCGATTATAAAGAAAAAAAAATTCCAATTTGCCATTATAGCAGTATATGTCGATGATCAGGACACGGGTAATCCAGAATTGAGATAAAGGATCTGGAAAACTCGGAACTCTCTATGTCTTGAACTATAAGACCAAGTTTGTGAATATACTAATTCCTCAATTTGCATATATTCGAAAGATGATAAAGGGATTTATTATGGATGAAGTACAATATATTAGCACTCCTATGATTGGTTGAAGTGTAGACGTAATGAATATCCATTTTTGCTCAAGGCAAATAGCTATTGAGAGCTGGAATCCCTAATTAAGTGTAATAGGCGCATTATTGTACTAACTCAAAATACTCGACCAAAAGTTACTTTCCTAACAGACATGTTAGCTAGATTTTGCCTCAGGACGATGCAACATCATTGGAATGACATCAACATGTATTTTGACATCTAAAAGAAATCATTGACATGAATTTGTTATTCTCATACATAGAGAGAAGCGAGACTATAAATGAAATTGTAACTTTTAAATGATATGTTAAGACTCTCATACAGAGAGGTAAAAGGACTATAGTTGAAACTATAACTCGTAAAAAAAATGTTGAGATTACCCCTACTTTAAAACACCAAGTACTACTTTAGTTTGTTCTATTGAATGTCAGTTACCTAATTGTTCAATGTAAAGGTATTACTAAACTGGTTATGTACTATCATGAGGAACACGAGGAAATCTTAACCAAGCACAACTCATCAAGCTACCGCATCGAAGCACTCAAGATGATTGTCTACATGAAGTTTGTGAACGTCTATAATGAAAGTGCTACAAACTTGAATCGTACCACTGAAGAATCTATCGAGTTTTTGAAGATGTTATGTGAATAAATAGAAGAAATGTTACTAAATCAAAGCTATAATAGAACAATGTGTCGTCGGAGTTTTTCTATTCATCGAGATTCAAGTAATCCACACAACTGAGATTTTATGAGCTCCCTTATCGGGGAAGAGGTGTAGACTTAAAAAGAGTCTTAACACACTCGTGTTGCACTCTTTTTTCCTTCGATCAAGTTTTATTTTTTCCACTAGGTTTTGTTCATTAGCAAAAATTTTAACGAATCAACAATTCATGTGCTATTTTACACTTTGACTTGGCACAAAATGAAGTGTTGAAGGAAAAATGCAATTAGTATATCTTCGCCAATAATAATTGAAGAAGAGCAATTTAGGTATTCTCTTATCTTCTTGTCCGTGAAACCATATATTTAACAACTTATATAAATGAATAAAGAGTGGGGCTTGGGTGCACCATGTGCACAATAGTGCTATGGTGCACCACTCATACAGTATTTTTTCGTGCACTTAAGGTATGGTTGATTTACTCATATAGTATGATTGATTACTCATACAGTATATCACTATCAGTATGGTTGATTTACTCATACAGTATGTATGATTTACTACTCATAAAGTATGGTTGATTTACTCATATAGTATACCACTATCAGTATGATTTATTTACTCATACAGTATGGTTGATTTACTGACTCATAAAGTATGATTGATTTGCTCATACAGTATTGTGGTGCACAATAAGCCTATTATGCACCTTGTGCACACAAGTTTTGCCATGAATAAAAAAGATAAATAAGAGAACCTAATTTATGCATCTTTCTTTCCTTTCCTTTCCTTTCCTTTCCGTATGTACTTTTCTACTTCTCCTAAAATATCTACCACCTTTTATAGGAAATGACCAAATTATTATGCATGCCCTCCCCCTATCCCTTTCCACTTCTCCCACCTGCAACCCAATCATTAAGACCACTTTCTTTCTCCTTTCCTTTTCTCAGATCTCTCAATACTCATCTCTTTCGTCTCTCCACCACCAAAATCCTCCCCCAACCATGAAACACGATGCACCTCCTCTTTTCCAGCTTCTGCGATTTTCCTTTTCTTTTATTTTGTACACAAGTTTTACATTGTATTCATCTTCCTTGTTTTGGCTCTCTCACACGCACGCAAGCAAAATGACGTCTTCGCACGAAGAAAAAAAAAATGTGGAGAAAAAATAAATAAAGGTTACACAATTTTGACTAGATTGATTGCTTATACGACTGAAAAGAGTATAATCCTCACTACTATAATGAATGAGTAGCATATACTATATTCGACATTCCATATTCAAATAAAGGCTTTACCAGTTGCTCGTATTTGGATTGACTGAATAAAGAAGAATTTTAAAGGAATTAGAGGGAACTCAAGTAATCTTTTACAAGAGTAAAGATAATAGAGGCATAAGACCGTCCATCAAGTTGTTCCAACATGATCCCTTCCATACGAGCTTGAATTCCATCCGATGATGCCATCACCTGTAACAACTCTCTAATTACTTTGTCCGCTTCAGCAATCGAGCTGCCTAACCCGCCCAAGAGTTCAGGCAGCGATGTTGAAGGTTTCGACAGCTCAACAATGGTCACCTAGTCAATGTTTACAACAAATTAGAAATGCATTTAAGAAAAAAAAAATGAGGCAGGGGGCAGGGGAAGGTGTTGCGGTGGAGTACGCGTTGTACTTGACGCCCAAGTGTTTCCGACAATAAATACGTTTCCCCCATTGCAGCTAACGTTGTAAAGAACCTCAACACCACAATGCAAGTAACTATGAGCAACTACGTCTAAATGAACAGCTCACCAAAACTTGAGTAAGACCGTCTTATAGTGAAACTGTCTTTTAACAGTTGATACAATTTCAGGAAAAATAATACTTTTACCAAAAAGGAAAATTGATATTCTTTTACCGGGCACATAATCATACTTTTTCAGGAAAAATAGTACTTTTCCAAGAGGAACAAAAGATGCTTACCAAATGTGACTACCAGGCTTACAGTGGAATTATCTTACAAGAGAATGTTTCAGTAATTGGTTTTGTACACGATATGTTTGTGCCACAAATTTCTACAGACAAGCATCAAGTTTCCTGGGAACATGCCAACCTGTTTTACTCTACAGCAAGGATCTTGGCTACTACTAAATTATAAAATTTAATACTCCCTCTGTCTCATGAAGATAGTCCCCTTTTTCTTTTTTGATCTCTCAAAGAGGCAGTGTCTTTTCCATATAAAGGGTGTATTAAATGCTCGTTTCCTAATGTACAACTACTTAATTTCATCGAGAAACCATATGTATATCAACATCTTTTAATCAACTATATTAAATAGGGTATAGTAATAACTTTCAAGTATATCATACGTTTCTTAATTTGTGCGTAACTTGCTACAGGGCTATTTTTGTGAGAGGGAGAGTTAAATACAAATTTAAGGGATTAATGTATTCAAATTATAACAATCTACTTGGCATAGATGTAGGTACTGAGCACAAAGATTTTAAGCACAAAAATCAAGTGAAGTTAATTTGCACACTAATGACTTCACCTGTTACTGGTCTTTATTAAATTTTGCAACACTAATAATTTAATTGAAGCAATTTAGAGTACAGTTAATATACATAATAAAATATAAGTTCCAAACTTCATCATAAGCTAAAAATGGATTTTCAATAAAAAAATAGTAGAAATAAGACAGGATTTCGGAACATATGGGACAAACTTCATGAAATGCTTTCATATAAGTGCATTCATGGTAGAATTCAGTTTTACGTATCAGTACAACAAAGATTGTCGGATACAATCCTATTTCAGAAATTTCAGGAAGTCTACCTATATTCAGATCGAATATCAGAGGATGTCTACGTTATTCCACAGGCAAAGCAAGGGTTAGATTAGATTTCATTAACCCCCTCTTCTTTCTTCTTTTCGGGCCAAAGTCATCATTTTTAAAAAATTCCTACAAGGCTATGTCTATTTGTTCAATGAGGCGTCTGGACATAAATATATGAACCTAAAGGGATCCAGCCATATTTATATCAAAACCCAGGGAAGATGCCTATAAATCACATGCAATTATCGAAATTTTCTTTTTTAGGCGATCCCATAAATTGTTATACTTGTTTTCTCAACACTTTGTCTATACATATTGATCTATCTTGGTTGCTCCTTAGACCATCTTGAAAACATATCTCATCATTGTATATATTCAGTGCATGCCTTAACTGAAGCTTAACTTGTTGAGTAAAGAATTTCAATAATCCACATGCCACAAATTAATAGACCAATAAAAGAAGCCACCTGTTCATCCAATGGTAAGTTAGCTTTCTCTTTTGCTATTGCTACAGCACGAGATAGTCCACCTATAGCATCAACTAAACCTCGTGACGCTGCATCATTACCAGTCCAAACTCTTCCTTGAGCAACCTCCTCCATCTTGTCTACCTAAAACAGCATTAATTGAATATGAAGGAACTTGGTACTATAACTTCAAACATCCTATTATAAATATTTTGTTTTCATCAAATATTAGAAACCGATGACACGTATATGCTACTGAATACCGTACACTCATTGATCTGGATGAGGCGGCTTTGTCTCGAAAACTTCTATAGGCATTCCCTGCTGACTTTGCAAAGAGTTCCGCTTCATCAACCCTGTAATAGTCAACAACAAGCAATAATTACGAACTACCTTTGAGGATTAGCCCAATACCAAAAAGAACCAATGATGTTTGTTTTGTGAGAAGCCCATTGAGGTTTGTATTTGTTTTTTACAAACAACCTTGGTGCAACTGTAAAAACGTGTACAGAAAGCAACCCACTGGCAAGAATCAAAATGAAACACAGATTCAATATAAAAAAGAGCAATTAAGGTCCTATATTTCTCCCCTCAAACTCCAGAGGTCAACAGAACCTATTCATTCTCGAGTGTTCGTAGATTGAAAATGGATTAGATAAATGTGGTCAAAATAAGTCAGAAACAGAAACAAGGAGAATAGAAAGGATCTAACAAATAATTGAAGATGGAACCATAAACTATAGAAGGTTGTAACGTTAGCCTGACCCCTGGGATACTCCAAGTCCCTCAAAACTCATAAGCTTCTTTTTCTTCATGGTTGATTGGTGATTTAATAACCACTAGTTTGTTGTTTCCCTCACTACTTTAACAATGTCATAAAGTTCCCAATGCATTACTTCTTTCCAGAACCCTTTTAATATATAAATCTTCGCCTTGCTTGCAAAAAAAAAACACTTGTCTAATGGAGACGAGTCTGAACTACAGGGAATAACGGTCTTTAAGGTTCTGGGAAGATGAAAAAATGAAAATAGAATCAACTAAGGCAGAAGCTTTTGTAAACTTCACCGAGTTGACTCAATTAATATATCCTACTTTAAGTTAAGATGAAATACAAATCAGAATCCACAATACGGTATTTAACATACCTGAAAGGTCGCTGTTCAGCAGCAGTTAGCTCAGCATATCTTCCCCTTGATATAATCTCCTTATTGAAGCCAATTCTTTCATAAAGTTTCTCCAAATTGAACTTTCCTAAGAGCAAAGTAGCAAAGATATTAATATTTATTAACCTAGAAATAGAGTTGCACAAATTGAGTGCCTCCCCACAGGTTCTCTCAGTTCTTAACATTTCATTTCACAGCACTTGATTTATTCTCGCGTTCCAGCAATTTTTTTAACATCTACAGATGAAAATAATGGAGGGAGGTGCATACAGAAATGAAACTAAAGAAAAAGATAAAAAGACATAGACAACTAGAAGTGCTGATAAGAAGAGAGGGGGAATAGAGTGGAAATGATACTAATAGAAGACTAGCTAAGTGGAACCGCGAGGAAAGAGGTATGTCATCTGCGCCACTGACTTCATAGGCCTCTCGCTAACCTCATATTCATAGTCCAAAGGAACGGTATGCCAGTTATAATATCCTTCATTCCCTATTTCACAATTTTATGGAGCCACAGTCCATTACTCCATTAAAATGACTACTATTTAGCATCAGCGACACATCTTCAGAATAATCAGAAGAAAATAAAGAAAGGAGAAGAATATCCTTCACCATAGCTTGAGCAGCAGCTTCTCAGGAAAGATCATACTCATATATTAAAGCAACTATTACATCTTCAGAAGTCTAAATAAAACACTATCTTCCGAAGGAAAAGAAATTAATGGTGTGAACAGGCATCAACCTTTTCTTGATGTGCCTCCCTGGATTTTGTAAAGGTGGATTTGAAGAGAAGCATATATATATTAGAGCAGAATACCTAAAGGTAGCTATGAAAAGCCTAAGGTCCTTTTAGAATTGCAGATTTTCTGTGTTTCAGTAAGAGAGTGTCAACAAACCATTGTATGCAATTATTTATACTGGCATCAAAAGATCCCGATTGACTATTAACTACTTCAACCTCACTGAAGAACTAGACTAGTGGCAGCCACTTTAAGCCTCAAATTTCTTATTTCTAGCTAGAGGTTAGAGGCCAATGAGAAGTGTTATAGGTCCTCACCTGTCACAACTCCTATTGAACCAGTTATTGTAAGATTTTCTGCAACTATAGTCTGTGCAGCCATGGCCATGTAATATCCTCCACTAGCAGCAACATCAGCCATTGATGCGATTACAGGTTTTGAGGCAGCCAAGAGTTTGATTTCTCTCCACATTCTGTTGACACACAGAAAACAATGATCAACAAAATGACGACTACCTTTTATTACAGGACCAATCTGTTGAACCCCATATTGCTATTTTTTCAACATACACTTTTCGTAATCTCGAAAACTTGTATAGGATCAAAATAGATAATCTTTATAAATAATAAAGGTTATGCTTCGCTCAAGTGAGTTCTGGAAAATCCTGACTTTGAAAATACAGGGATTGGGATTTGATCCGAAACCCAGGATGGGAAAACTGGAAACTAACATACCACAAGGACTTGGTCACTATTTTTAACCAGAATCAACTTATTAGAATAATGTGTTCCAAAAGGAGGAACAACAAATTGTTGCATTCACTCGGAACTGATAAAATAAAGAGATAACTATATTGGTACCACATATTTTCACAATGTAAATGATTTAACATGAGCTTAAGAATTGAGAGTGAAGAAAGAAAGGCTTCCATAACAAAAATCACCAATACCAGGTCCAAAAGAGACCAATTTGTCGTTAGATGATTGTGCAGCACTCTGAGAATTTTTCATAAGAGTTTTATTTCGTATACGCATAGAATATTACATGAACATTAGCCTTCAGAAGCATGGTCATTTCATAATTCAGGTTTCTTCCATGCGTATGCCAAAATAAAATCGCCACTACCAGAGCACATCCTCCATATGAAGATTTAATGCTCAGGTGCTAGAATTCTATCCTATTTAAAGGAAAAATAAATCTCTTCTCCGTCTGCACCATTGTTATGAAAGAAAAATATTTCACTAGGTACCTTTTGTCAAAACTGCAAAGGGCATCTCAAAGATAGAGGACAAACACCAAAGGAACTATAGTAAAATACTGATCCTCTAATCCTTCAGAGAACTATAAATTACTCTAGTCCATGTCAGTGTAGTATATTCAGTACCTAGTACCTACATACTTTCAAACTTCAATTGTTCTTATTTATGATCAGGGATTCCTCTAGACACGAATGAGAGTTGCTGGAAAAAAATAGTGAAAGAAAACTACAACCATTCTCAACATAAATCTCGCCACATGCGTAATTAGTGTTCATTAGAAGGCAACATACCATGCATGAATAGAGTTGCCATTCCTTTTTTAAGCACAATTACTCATTTTATACAAAAAGATTAACGTTGTTATTTCTACTAAAGACTAGTGATTCATATGTAAGCAAACCATCTTTAATTGTTTCTCTTTCTCATATATTGCCTAGTTACATATATACACACATATACATTGTTTTTTCTGCTAAAGACTAGTGATTCATATGTAAGCAAACCATCTTTAATCGCTTCTCTTTCTCATATATTGCCAAGTTATATATATACACACATATACATATATATGTAGTTTAGCAACAAAATTCTTTACAACAGCAATAGACAAAGCTTAGCTCAATTAAAGTACTTTCAGGACAAGACAAATTTGATGCATATTGTCAGAGGAAATATGTTGAACAATAGTACATATCTGTCAGAAGAAACAAAATGAAACACACATACAATGTAACACTTACAAATCAGATGCAAGTGCATCCCCTCCAGGACTATCAATACGGACAACAACAGCCTTGTACTTTTTGGACTCTGAAAATATTAAAAAATCAATAAAAAGGCATGTGATAAAATATTATGGCGAGTGAAACAAATAAAAGGATAATTAAATTGGAGTGAGACTTTTTGCTCTTCTTCGACAGAGGAGACAAATGTAATTAAAGCCAAAAAAGATTTAATTACATAAAAATTTACAACCTTTGTCAATTATCATTTGCATCATGACATTTCAAATATAACATATAAATGCACCACCTTTACATGTTTTTCATTTTAATACATCATGGCAAGTTTTAGGCTCCAATTGCTTACGGGGACAAAAAAAGAGGTTCTTGGTCAGCCCAGCTACAAAACATGTAATTACGCGAATGTTTTTAAACCACTAATTATATCAAAACAATGTTTATAATTAAACCTAATCATAAAACTTGTCATTTTATCTAATTAGGGGTCAAAAGAATTTGTACAATTACATATCTGCAATTGGGCAGGCCAAAACCCAATTTAGGGACTTACCTCAGCAATTGTGACCCAAATATTGGTCGTGTGTGCATCGAAATGAAAAAAGAAATATCTAAAGGTTGTGATTTTCTATGTTACAATCCAGAATGTCAAGCTGCAAGTGATAATTGACCAAAAAATCGTTATTTTTACGTAATTAAGCATTGGAAAAATACAAGATAGGTAGAGAATGTGATGCCAACAAATTTTTTTCGCCCATGATAATTTTGTCAAGCTTGACACAGCTTCAAATGTAGATGACCGTTTCTAACTCTTTCAACAACAGAAAGTCAACTCCAAAGATAGAGAAGATAATAAAAGATATCTGGATCCTTCTCCAGTGACGGTGTTCTAATATATATGTCAAGAGAACAAAAATAACAGAGGATCCCCAAACTTCTTTTCTCCATTTCTTTGATCCAAATTGACGAATCATCTTCCTAATTTGTAAATTAATAGTCGAAAATGTTCGATCAAGTGAATTCACCCTACCCCTATGAGCAACTCGAAAAAATCATCTCCAACAAGCTTTTTATAGAAATACCTACCAAATTTAGTTATAAATTGGTTGTGTGGTGGCACTATTAGGTGGCCAGTAACGTAAGGTGTTTCACTGTGCTTAACACTGATGAACCTTCCTTTTTGCATTCCTTATTTTTTTTAAACTTCAATAGGCAGACTAGTCAACTACAATCATGAGGCACAATTAATACGAGATTTTATCTTCCAGATACTATTTAAAATTACACCGTAGGAAAGGAAATACAGAAGCAGACAAATTTCACAGGGAATTCAATAAGCTTAGCAAAGCAACATATTAACATTCTGTATAGCTAACTAAAACTCTACCAATCATCATTTGAAATTTGTTAACATAAATTGGAACGTCGGTACAAGCTGCGTAATATAATTAGCTGTCAGGGTGCATTTGAGAATTAATATTCAACTGAAAAAGTTGGCATTCTGGTTTACAAAACACTACTAAGAGGGGCATATGGGTATAATTCGAATATATAGAAAGTTATAAATGTCTTATTTAAAAAAACAGAGTGCAGTTGAAGGGCTTCCAAAGCTTTGCAGTTGTATAACTACAGCTCCAAAACATGAGGTTAACTCCAAATAATGATTGTTGGGTACAGAACATTTTGCTAGAGCCACTGCCCAAATCTAGAGATTCAACTAATAGAGTGAGTGCTCCAATGGGGATTGTAAACCTAAGTTATACATTGAACAGGTTAGCGGAAGCATCTAATTTCTCTCACCTTGGAGGAACAACCTTATAATCATAAATTTCCAGACTTCAGCTTATTCATGGTAGCTTGACCATATATTTTGTATACCATATCAGGAAATAAAATTGCTGATGCCAACTGTTACATTTCAGAGTTATTAGTTGAGTGAGCGAGAGTCGGAGACTGTTTTAGAGTGCTCATACAGTAAATACAGTGCATGAGCTGCTCAAACCAATTGCATTCTTTCACGAGGAGAAAAAATATACTGCATATACACCCGCATACCTCTTGCGGTGCGAATCTTCTCAATAAATTGCTCAGCAACAATCCCTGAGCTGGATGTGCTCAGTGGACCCCTTACGCGGCTAATGCTTCCAGAGGCTCTTATTATGGCTATTTGATTTCTAGAGCCGGTCAATCCTAAAGTCCGTTTCTTGACACGACAGTATCTCCTGCGAGTGTAATTGGGTAGAAACATTTTGACACCCCATGGTTTCCACTAAACATAAATGAAGTAGCATGGCACAGAAATTAAACCCAGCACAACCCTTTCAGCCAGAGACATGGAAAGGCTTTCAGGAACTCATTCTGCTACCTATGTGCGCTTAAGGTAAGTCGCTAAATAGTATTTTCCAAATTTATGCAGATAAATAAACAGGGTTTTATCACCAGATGCTTGCTGAAAGGGGAATTCCAGATTAATCATATAGTTAACAATGTTTAGTAACTATAAGTGTACTTTAAAATAAACTGATTCAAGAACTGCGCTATGCCAATCGAGTACAAATAATTTAGAGTTTAGTCATCATCAAAAATTATAAGTCCCAATTACATAACAGAAGTTGAGAGAACAGTATACGAAAACTATAGATACCCATGCTAAATTGAAATAAAACACACATACACCCACACACACATATATATTTGGGACATAACAGCAAAGATGAGTTCATCAAAACAAAGAACGGTACCTATAGTCAACTGTAGGAAGATTTTTATCACTTGGGATTGCCAGACGCTCTTTTAGCAGTGAAATAACCTGAAATTTGAAACTTACTGAAAAGATGTGAATTATCAATCTTGCAAACAAAAGCTGGGATCAGGGACTCATCCGAGAGCTGATTCACATATAGTACAGTGATTCACGTAGAGCATAATGGTACTATAATTACCTTAGCCTTTAAACAGTTTAAAATTTATTTTTTTACAAGAGAAACTGTTTAAAATTTATGAAGCAGCAGACATTTCAAATGACCACAGAGCTAAGATTGATTGTTCCTCATCCCTTTCTAGAACAAGATTAGGATTCAAGGACAAATGACTAGGTCCTGAGTAGAAAAATATCAGGTTAGAAAGGGAGACAGAAAATCTGATGGCTCCTGTTTCCCAGTAACAACCTAGAATTATGTGTGTGTGAGAAGGGAAATTATATAAAAAGCTTCTAACTTACGACCCTGGATGCTTAGTTTTTAATTACAATACATTAGAGTATATAATGTTGTAACTCATGTCAGATACTATATTAGCAGTAGCTGGTACATCTGTCTCTATGATAATGAAACGACAGAGCATATTACTCCATTTACTGCACTTGTTTCAGTTCTAAAGTCCAAGTTCATCCAAACACCATTTAGTTATGGTTTTCAAGTGTTGACATTGTTTTTATAGTAAGAATTGTGAATATTTCAGCTAGCCAAACGTTGTCAGGCTGTTTTGTACCTGATACAATAAGTTAACCTAATTATGTGATCTCTAAATCTTAGTATAAGTGAATGTTACATGTCTTTCCATAAACAAACAAAAAAAGGACAAAGAGCACGTAGAATCCTAACAACACTGATTTCTATGTTTATAGACCAGCCCGAGGAACTACTTGACACATCACCACCAAGGTTCCACATTGAAGTAAGACATATACGATACGACTCATTGTACCTCATCATCATATTTAATATCAGTTATCCAGCCATCTTCCTTCAGTCTCTCAATTTCATAAACTCCTTCGTTAATAAAGTTCTCAATCTCTTCTTTCTTCTTTCCTGCACAGTAACCAAGATATTATCTTATTAACATACCTTGAGTTGAACCAAGCCAACAATTTCAGAAGTACCTTTAGCATATGCAATTTTTTCCACCCAGTTTCCATAAATATTGTCAAGCAAAGCAGTCAACATCTCACGGTTCTCATCAGATATGTTTTTACGGGTAAGTTGATCCCCAGCACTCTTATATTTACCAATTCGTTGAACCTGCGGCTCAATTCCAATTTTCTCCAGGACACCTACAATACAATTTCTCATTTCATCCCATTGTAGTTGACAGGAGATCACAAGATAGAACAACGCATTATAAGATGCTCCTAAGTGAAAGGATGTCTTGCTTAATTGAATTATTCACAATTTATTAAAACAAGATTTGTATTAATGGATAAAGTATATTTCTCATTTGGAGATGGATCATGCTCCATACAATTAAGAAAAAGGTTATTAAATTGGACAGTCAATGAAACTGATTTTAATCTAGTTAAGTCCTTTAGAGATAGCTATATAAGCTAATACATTTGGAAAAATAAATAAGTTTCTCACTATATATACACATAATTACGAGGAACAGAAGGAAAAAAGTAATTGTGTATCAGACTGTAAAAGAAATTTCCAAATCTGAATGGATATCAACTGTTATCATGCCTAAAATCACCCAAAAAATACGAAAAGCAACAGCTTGGAATACTGAAAAAGGTAGACAGCTGTGGACCAATATCAAACATGAAATGCATTAAAATGATATATTTTGCAATTTACGCAATGGACAAAATCGTAATTCATAGCATAAGACCATGCCCAATTGCAGACTTTGCTTGCCATCTTGGACATTGTATTGTACGGGGTTGGATCCTCTGCATATTCCCCATGTGTTTGTCAGGAGAGAGAAACACACAAGTGGAAGTAAGTGAAAATTGGCAAAGTAGACACCACACACTTTCTATATCATGTGTCGCTCTTTCTCCGAATTTCACAGGAGATCTAGAGAAGGGAAAAGTAGAAAAATTATTTTTGTACTTTACGTGGTAGATTTTCTTATTAAAAGGGTTGGCAAACTGGGAGCTCCGAAAATTTGAATATTGGTGTTCGCCATGGAGCCTTATATTACCTAAGCCAATTTTCACAAATCAGATGCTTGTTTTAAACCATTTTTGTCACCCATAATTTTTTGCTTTCCTTTTTTAGATAAGAAACCAAACTTATATTGATAGTGAACAAAAGCTATAAAGGATGCCCTTACATGAATTACAAGCGTTACAAAGCATAACACCAGTCTCTAACTAAGTCCAACACGTGAAACGTATAAAAATCTCTATGATTCGTTAACCAGAGAGCTATTCTATAATTGATCCTACCCCAAAGATCCTCTAAAGCTAGATTCTTATTTTTCTCTAACCAAATGGACCAATATGCAACTAGGACTATAATCCACCACAAAACTTTTCCTTCTTGCTGACATAGCCACTCAAAATTGCCAATAAATCTGATGTAGAATGTGGTGCCGCCTAGTGCAGACCCAACTCAGTGAGCCTTTATTCCAAAGACCCCGAGCAAGGAGGCAATGCAAAATTAAAGCGATTTATATCTTCAAAGCTACTCTTGTACAAGACACACCAATTTGGGGACAAAAAAACATTCGGGAAGTGTTTTCGGCAAGAACCCACACAGATGGGTAAGTTCACCAAAACCATCAACCATGATAAAACTTGAACTTTCTGGGACGATTCCAAATCGTTTTTAAGAGAAGTAGATGCACTCTTATTAAGAAAAAGAGTCACAAAGAAGGAATTTACAAGTAACGACTGTGATGAATCTAATACCCAATACCTTTTATCTTCCTCTGAGTCGCTCAACCGAACACCCTCGAACAACTCTAGCAGCTAGTTCAGTACTGGCTAGCTAAAAGTTCTCATTCGGTGTGAGACATCCTAGGTGAATCTAAAATTAAAACGACCCAAATTGTACCAAATAAGATGTTAAATCTAATGAATTCGAGAACTATTGGATCTGATCATTTATGTTCCCGCCATTAAGTAAGAAACTAAGAAGTTATATTGCACAAGGTATCCAATGTACTGGAAGGAATAACACTTTTAAGAGGCTATACTATGTTAGTCCTTCATTTACAGAAGAATAAGACTTTACCATAGCCACCATTGTCAACTGACCTCCAAGAAATGATGCCTGAACCGTCAAACCATACAACTGAAAGTAAGCACTAGGTGGGGCATACAGCTCTTCACAAGCACTGCCGATGTAATATTCCTTCTCTCCACATACTGGAACATAGCCCACAATGAACTTGCCTGCATATTGTATGAACGATTTTAAACTTTTAAGGCAAAAAATAGTCACGAGTTAGATAAAAGAACTTCAAGCTAAGATAATTCATTCTTCAGCAAGGAACCTAACTTGACACTAATCGATCATGCCTGGTTCACCTCATCATCCTGTTATTAAGTATTAGACTATCTACAGCCTCAAAAAGCAAAGATGGTACAAGCACAAGTTACTCATGCAGTACTTCAAACATACAACTAGTCGGAATTCAAGCTTAAACACCCTTGAGTTGCTGCTCCTACAAAAGATCATATATCTCAATTTTGTTTTCCTTAAATTACTAAGACACAACACAAGAGTACCATTCAAATGGAACACAAGCCTTTAATTTCATTGTTGTACCTGATTTCTTAAAATCAAATACATGCCTGCGAATTTCTTCAACTTTTCCCCACCCGCAACTCAATGGTTCAATTTGGAGATAGATACCCGAAATCCGGGGATCATAAGCTGCTTTTATAAAATTCTCACAAATTTGAGGTAAAGATAATCCTGAGGAAAAACGGCTCTTCAATTGATCTGATATCTGGCAAGAAATGGAAGACACTTTCAAATGTTGTCAAATAACTCGTAAATTAAAACATATATAACACAATGACGGCACTAATATCTAAGAACAAAAATCAAGTATTTTTGCATCCAACAACTCCAAGCTGTACTGACTGGAACTCGCAAGCTGCTCTTTAATATATCTAAGACCAAGCAAATGAGTATGGTTCCAAAACCCCGCTTTTTCCCCTAGTTCACAGAGCTACTTCAATAGAGTGGCAAAACAAGCAAAAAACTCAAATATGTAAAGAACCTCATAGAACCTAGAGAAAAATATAAACGACAAAAGCAAGAGAAAAATGAGTTAGAATTCAACAAGTGTAGCGTTGAAGCTATCAAATTGAAGGGAATATTAACCAAAAGATCATCCATTATCAATAAAAATGAAAGAAAAAAGAATTAGCCACCTCTCCACGTATTTTCATCGTGAGGACACTGCCCTTCTTGACACGCTCCCAAGGCAAGGCAACTAGCATCTTGAATTTGACAACCAAACTCTCCCAAATATCGTATTCCCTGTATACAAACTCACCAGTAGGGTACTTGTCGTCTATCTTGGGGCTGGAGCTTCCATTATCATCCACCAACTTAACTTCCTCAGCCCCTCCAATCTCCGCGTACTCGCCCGCCAATTTCTCATCGCCCTCCGTACCAAAAGCCCTAGCTGAAAACTGTGGGAAACTGCGGTTCTTGTAGGGGAACGAGTGGGCCTTCTTTAGTTGAGGCGTAGGATGCAAGACGTGAATAGAGAAAGAGGATCGGCATTTAATCAAACAGGTGGTGTGCAGGCTTGTTGAGTTGAATCCACAATTAGGTAGAAGCAGCGCCATTTGATGAGGCAGGGTCGGTCACAGAAGTCGGAGTTGAGTTGTTAATGGCTGCCGCAAGGGATAATACACCATCACGTTTAAAGGATATGAATTACAAGGCGCAGGATTGAGCTCCATACATTCTTATTTTGCAAAAGAAATAGCAACAAAGTAGTTTGAATTAGGGAATTTTCAAAGCGAAGGCTACAAACACACCACGAGAAGCTCAATTAATTCATACAGTTGTTTCTAACCGCGCCACAAAAATATAGTGCATGTTTGGTTGGAACTGGGGTGGTTGGGTACTGTTGACTGAGGATAGTGACTGCGAGAGTAAAAAAAATGATGTTTATTTGAGTGGTTGGGTAGTGATTATAATGTAGGATATAATTTTTAATTGTAAAATATGATGTGATGAGTGTAAGTGTTTGTTAATAATGATTTATTTAATAATTAAAGTGGTATTGAAATTTGTGGTGGTTTATGGAAGTTGGGCCAACCTGTGTAAATAAAAATAGGGAGGGGTTGGCCCAAACTATAAGGAGCTGGGTCAACCCCAACCAAACATACATATGGTCTATTTGTTTATGGTTGGGACAATCCGTTGTGGATTGTGCGCAACCCAACATGTGTTTGTTTATGGGTTTGGGACAATATATTGTCTCCAACCCTTTTATAAACATCATTAATTAAACTCAATGTTCAATACAACTTTAATCAATAATCATCATTCTTTAACTACCTCTTACACACATTATAAATCAAATCTAATTTACAATACACCTTTATTCAATAACCAATCATTTTTTAACAAACTCTTACATACATCATCAATCAAATACAATTCTCAATAGAACTTTAATCAATAATTAATCATTCATTAATTATCTCTTACACACATCAAATCACATTTACCACCTCCAACTCAATCTCCCAACCAACATAAACAAACACTCATTTATTTACCCAACCTAAAAATTCATTTTCTTCTCCACAGCCTACAGTACTCCAGCTACCCACAACCATAAATAAACAGGCCCATACATTTTCCAAATCTTTTCTGCACCGGGAATTATCTAACATGCTTAATCAAGCGATATATCTCCTTTACTAATAGTATTTTCATGCGATGGACGGTTTATAAATGTAAATATAACTAATAAGAATTTTATATGTTTATATAATTTTAATATAATAAAATATTACAACCTATATATAATAAGAAACAAAAAAGGTAAATATTAATAAAAGAATAGTCAAGAAAAGTATTAATGTTAAAATATATAAATTTGAGTAAGTTATAGAATATTCATATTTGGTTTCCTTAATGTATGAATATCTTTAGCATCTTTATATGGAAGCGGTAATGTTGATCATTTTGTACAAAAGATGAGTGTATACATGTATATTTATAATTTTATGATAAACGTTTATATTTATCCAAAGTATCTATATTTTTTTTATTTTTTCAAATATAATGTTCAAGAAATTTTCAAAAACTTTTAATGAGTACAAATAACACTACATTCTAATTTTATTAATTTTTATTTATAGCACAACACATTAATAATTAACTCACATAATCAACCAAAAAAATATTTGTCTTTAATTTGATTTAATTTATTTATACAATATGGTATCAAACTATATATCAATAATAAATTACTAATTTAATTTATTATACAGAAAAATCACATTAGAAATGAAAAATATATATATATATATTTAAAAAATTAGATAATTTTTTTTTGAAAAAGTAAAATGTTGAAATTATAAACTGAAATTATAAATATTTACTAAATAATTCAATTTTTATATTTTTATATAATTAAAAATAATAATAAGAAAAATAATTAATAAAAATGAAACAAAATTCAAATTAACATTAAATATAAAAAAGATCATTAGGGGTTTATTTGATAAAATCGTACTAAATCTATTTTTTTGTTTTAATTTTTTTTCTTTATTATTTGTTTTCCCTTTTTAAGTATGAATATACTTAACCATAAATTTTTATACGCATAATTGATATTACACAAATTAAAGGGCATATTAAGTGAACATAAAATTAAATAGAAGAAGAATGAGCACAACAAACATAATACATAGGATTTTAGAAACACAAAAGAAATAGTAATTTATCTATTTTTGCCGACAAAGTTACTCTCATCTCACTCCCTTCACCACATTTTCGCACCCCCCCCCCCCAATTTTAGATTCTAGATAATATTTCTCTCACACAATTTCGGTCAGATTCTCTCCCACTCTCTCTCACAAAGTCGGTCTCTCTCTGTAGCTCTAGTAGGTGTTGATGTCGCACCCTTTCTCCCTGAGTTACTTTGGATTTCTTAATCTTCACAACAAATAAAATTATTTAAAGAAGAACAAAATTTGAAAGTAGACACAAAATTTGGTTGAATCAATGATTTGATTAATATCGATTTCAATGAAAAAAATAAATTGATTGTGCGGAACAGATTCTGTGAGATAAGGGTTTGGATCTTTTTTAGAAGATTACACGAGTGTTTCCTTTTATAGACTTGGACAAATTAAGCTGATTGTGGGGGATTTAGGAAGTGTTTTCATTTGCTTAACTTTTGAAGAAGTGGGTAAAAGTAAAGATTGTGGTAAAATTACTTAAAACCAAAAGTAGATAGTGTTTGAGAATAAAAGTGATTTTGCTCAAATAAAAAAGGTGGAGTGTTTGACGCTCAAGCAACTTTTAGTTTATTAGTGGGAGAAAAAACTTCTATTTATTTACCAAAGTACCAAAAAGTTGGAAAAAAAATAACTTTTTTTACTTTTAGCTTTCGGCTTAGAGTCACTTTTATTAAGGTTGAAGCAGCTTTCTCAAACACTCCAAACAGCTTTTCCAAGCTATAAGTTGAAAACACTTCGAAAAAGCAATTGCAAACACCCTCTTACTATTGATTTGAGATAATTATGCCTAAATATATTCTAAAATATATGTAGATTTATCTCCAAATAAAATGCTTTATACCAAAAATAATATTTTCCAGAAATGACAAGAGAAATTAGGGCGGAAAAATTTTTAAGTTACTATTTTGGGTGAATTTTGTTATTATATAGATATAGATTTCTAAAAGGAAGATCGTTGAATTTTCTCATTTTTTTTATTTTTTTATTTTTAAATAATCTATCAATATTTACTTTCATTTGTGCGTAGAGAAAAAAGAAAATGGAGAAATATGAGGTGAGTTCGCTAAGAGCCAACCAATCACTTTTTTTACCTTTTTTTCCCCCCCTTAAGGCCCCTTTACTTCATGTGATTATGTTGAATAAGGATAAATAATTCAGGATAGTCCAACGTTTACTTCGTTGGCATTTTAAAGTCGGGTTATCCAGGAGACCCGGGACAACACACTTTTCGAGGCATTTTTTACCCCATTGCTTATCCCACCTTTTGAGGTGAGTTTATTAATCTCATGTTCAGGATTGAGTTCAGTTACCCTATATATCAGTGTTTGAAAAATCACTAGTCGCTATCGGTCTGTTCACTGTGGCCTAGCGCCTAGGCGGCACCACCTTAAATGAATAATTTAATTATTTAATAAATAAATAATACATAAAAAATATTTAAAATAATAAAATAAACACCACCACCTTCAAATTTTAAAATAATTTACAGTGGGTTGAGGAAAAATTACTAAATTAGGGGTGTGAGGAGAAATTAAAATTTTAAAGGGCTCATCTAAGGTCAAACACACTAACAAGGTAATCATTAATAAAAATAAATAAAAAATAAAAATAAAAATAAAAATTGGGCAGTTAGGCGGATTAGTCGGCGCCTAGGCGGATTAGGCGCAGACTAATCGTCCTAGTCGCCACCTATTATGGGAACCGAGTTTCTTGGCCGATTTTAGTTAATCGGCTATATACCTAAAATAAGTCATACTTTTTGAAAATATTTAGACTTTTATCTCACTCTATTTATGACATCCTTCAAAACTAAAGAAAAACAATCTCTTCAAGCCGTAAAACCCAGAAGCCAAATAACACGTCTAAGTTGTCTTGTATAAATAATAGAACATAATCACTTGTAGTAAACATTAGATGAGATAGTTCAATTTATCCTAATCCCTAATTCTAATACACCATAATCTTATACAACCTATTATCCACAACCCAAAGTAAACGAGCACTTAATATTTAAAAGTCGTATAATTTTTTTGGTTCAACTCCATTTTCTATGAAAAATATAATGAATTAATATTCTTTTCATGATCTTCGATTTTACATCCATTATACATATATTAAATATTAACTTTTAAGTGTAATTTAATTTTTTATGATATATTTCAATTTTAATTTTTTTATGTAAAATTAAATTGTCAAATATTGTCAAAATAATATTTTAATTGAAAAATTATCTACTCCATTTTAGAAGATTAATTTTCTTTACTTTAGTTTTACTTTTTTATAATAATTTTTGTGAATCATTTTCTTCTAAAGGAATTTGAAAAAAAAAAAAATGAGCTGATTTGTTAAATTTATAGTAAAAAACTTAGATATAATAGTTAAAATGATTTGTTGATTGAATTAGTGTCTCTTTTTTTGTGAAAAGAAAAATGATGTTAACTACAAATATAATAGGTTGATTATCTTTTTCTTTAAATACGTCACAGTAATATACTTTAGCACAATTGCTTAATGAACTCACACCATTGCAAGATCTCATGCTAAGAGGGTGTTTGCAAACTCATTATCAAAACTAAAATCACTTTTAGAAAGCACTTCAATTTGATGAAGTGTTTGCAACTCATATTTGACCACTCTAATCACTTCCTAGAAGTGATTTTGAGAATCCCCAAAACCTTAGATTTTAGGTGCTTTTGGCTTCTTTCAAATAAATGGAATTATTTTTTGTTTTATTTATTATTTTTTATTTGTTTAGAATCACTTTTTTTCCAAACACTACCAAATTCTAATTTTACCACAAAATCAATTTTAATCACTTTTCTAGAAGCACAATTGTTTGCAAACACCCCCTAATATTACTAAATACAGAATATAATATATGTGACTTTTGATATTGTTTCGCCGTATATCAATATGTAATTGTATTAGTTTATTACTCAAATAGTACAAATATACAATTATAGCATACACCAGTGTTCTGTTATATATTTTATATCAATGTTTACCTATTATAGTACAATTCGTACGAGTCCTTTATAATATATTTTATTCATTACTTATTTTGATTTTCATTATTATACTTATTTACCTTTATATTTTAATAATAATTTAATAAAAAAAAATTCTAACATATGCGTCGCACGGACGGAAAACTATATTACAAATCGGCAACTATTTATTTTTATTTTTTTCTTCTAATCTAAAACCAAAGAAAAAATTCTTTCTTTTTTCCGAGGTGATTCAAACCCAGAACCAACGGTTTAGGTAGTGGATGCTCTGACCACTTGAGTTATCCAACTTCGTCTACTTAAAAACTTCAATGTAGTCCATTTTTATTTGAAGTTCAACATAAAATTCTTAATACGTCCCCCTGAATACCAACTATACACTTTCTTAAATTAAATTATTTAAATTACAATTTCATAAATAAGATAATAAAACATTAAAAAACAATTACTGATGAACAAGAAAGTGGAAGTTAAGTCTCGATTTTAAATAACAATTATTAAAGAATGAAGCTCTTGTAAGTTCCCCTTTAACTTTTCCCTTGTTTTGTATATTTTTGGAATTAAAATTGAAACAAATTATGATGAACAATAAACTTATTAGCCATGATTTTGTTTCCCTACCTTTAGGAGGCTTAAATTTATTATTCGGTCAATCGGTTTTAACTATCCAACTCGCTTTCGACTTTAATCGAAGAGGCATCACAATGTTTGCTTCTTATAGTCGAGCATTTTTCGTTGTTATTTATGTCTTTCATTGATGAAACCTTGAATAAACTAGGGTTAATGGAGTTTTGGAAGAAAAAAATAAAATAAAGAATCTGGTTGAAAATGATATAGAAGGAAAAAAACTATATATGGTTGAAGATGATACTATAGAAAGAAAATAAATTACATGTGGTTGAAGATGATACAGAAGAAAGAAAATTATATCTAACTGAAGATTATACAAAAGGAAGAAAAATATCTTTTTTACGTTTCTTATTTTTTTCGAATACCATGTAAATATTAATAATAATTGATTATGTTAATTTTTCATTAAGGGTGTTGTCGTTTTTTACTAATAGATTTTAATTTAGGTAGCGCTTAATGCCACCACATAATATTCTAAGTACATCACAATTTGACATGGGACAAAAATAACCTTGAGATAAATGACTCAGTTATCCTTTTGTATTAATAAAATAACTAAAGATTCCACAATATTTTCTAAGTATACCATATTATTTTTAATAAAATAATTTGTTAAAAAATATGTCTTATAATCGGTATTTTTTTTTTCTCATTCTCCTTCTCCCTTCACACTCACATTTTCTCCTCCATAAACCTATTATTCATCCACCTACGTAAAAGACAACTACTTCGACTAAAAAGAGACAATGGCTCATGGCTCAAATTCATGTTTTTGTGTTTTATATATGTTTCTCGCCATACATCGTTCGTAAAAAACATTCCGGAATTTATCGACTCTGTTCGAAAACTACAGTCCGAACGTAGAACTCATCTCTGGAATATAAAACTCGAACACTACATATCATGTTCGTAATCCATTTCGAACCCTTTGGTAGTTGTTTGCAATACATGTTTCGAATAGTTGTCCATATCTTCATATATTGAATTCGAATATGTCACTGATTATACCAAATATAATTTTTTAATATATCACTCGAAGTTCGCTTCTAAAATTTATTAACTCTGTTTAGAAACTAGAATCCAAATGTAGCACCGATCTCTGGAATTTACAACATGAACACTATAAATCATGTTTGTAATCCAGTTTCCAAACACTTTGGTAATTGTTTGGAATACATATTTTGAACAGTTACCTATGGGTTCATATTAACGATTTCGAACATGTCGCCAATTGTACAAAAAGTATTTTCTGAATATGTTGGTCAATGTTCGCTATTCATTTTTTCAAACTTTATTTAAGTGTTCACATTATAAAATCCAAGAAATAGAATTTTTTACAATTTAATATCGATCTCATATCATTTGGTATATGTTCAAATATAACGAATGTTTATTCTTTTGTATTTTTTACTAGGAGGATCAAGAAGAAAAATCAACTCAGTGTAGTATCATGAATTCATTGGGGCATGATGTAGTTGTGGATTATCCGGGTGTGTTCAATACAATGGAATTTTTTGAATCTCGAGACACCTTGATTAGTTGGGTAAGTGAAAGTGCTCTTCCACATAGTATTATTGTTGTTTTGTAGTCAGAAGTTTAAAACGGAGAGATACAAGCTCACTTATGGTTTGGTCATTACCGTGATCGTAAGAAGAAATCATCTAATGAGATATGTTAGAAACAAGAATCCAAAGGGGAAGGAAGAGAAAGAGATTCTGAAAATGAATTGAACAACTCTAGTAAATGAAAGCGTACTGGAACAAAAAAATGTGGTTGTCCATTTCTTTTGTGATCCGCACACTACCATCAATGATCATCCGACTGCAAAAGACCTAGAGAGTCACTCTTATGCTGATCATATGACACCTGCTGAGGAAAAGTTGGTTGTTGACTTGTCTATGGCCAACAATCGACGAAGAATATTTTGTTCACATTACAGCAAAGTTTTACAAAAAACAAGTCCACGACCAAGACAGTTTTCAAAAATATTTTTGGTGTTGCAATTGAGTTTGCAAACACCCTAATAATCAATAAATGAATCATTCGGTGTGTACTAACTACATAAGTTAAAGGGCCTCCAAAATAATCCAAAACTTGAAGACAACTACAAGTTCTGGTCAAGTCATTATCTTATGTGGCATTTTTGAAAATATTATTAATTAATTACAATGAATTATATAATCTAAAAACTCCAATAGAATATTTCAAACCCAACATGCCTATCTCTATACAGCTAATCAAAACCTCTGGTTTTTTGAATCATAAACAGTCCTATATATAGTAATGATTTTTATTAACATAATGACTTTTATCTCGTAGTAATTGAACTTTCTTTGATTTTCTATTTCTTTCTTTTCATACAGGGGTTGTTGGTCATCATCAACAAATATGATATTTGACTATGAGATTACAAAAAACAATCGAGAACAGTTGTGGACATATAGTTCGTCGTTCGTATTATATTTTTTAAACAATGAATACTTCGTTAAAAAAAATCAATCTCAAACATATGAACACATAAATTCAGTCTCAAATCAATTAAAATTTGTTAATATTCATCTTAACATCTCATAACATCAATAATCACACAATAATTGAAAAAATCGAACAACAATCAATCATTCAATTAAACCCTAATTTATTGGAATCTAGCAAAAGAAGGGATAAAACATGTACGTGTTGCTTTATTGGATTGATCATTTGATTTGAGAGGCTCAATATGATCTTGTTTGACAACTTCTCGCTGCTGTGGTTCGAGTGTTTGTTGTCAAGAAGTCATGGCGGAGCTCGTAGTATTTTTCTCAAAGAACAGAATGAGTTGTACCTTTTTTTATTCTTTGAACAATGATACTTCAACGATAAGATTGATTGCGTTTGTTTTTTTTTTTTGTTTTTTTTTTGTTTTTTTTTTTTTTTTAATTTTTTTTTCCTTTATTATTTGTTATTAGTTATTAGTTATATTAAGGATAAAAAAGGAACTGCTTGTCGTAGAAAATAGGAGTAGTTTAATTATTAAGATGTGGTGCCTTTAGTAATTGTGGCGTACTTAGAAAATTATGTGGTGGCATTAGCCGTCGCCTTTAATTTATTAAGTCAGTGCGCTACATTGGAGAAATTTTATGGGTTGCAAATAGTCGTCAGACCAATTACAAATGGTCTTGCTTAATTGTTTTAAATACTAGAATTTTTCCCATCGTGCGATGCACAATGTAAAATATATTTGTTTTATTAAAAAAATATTTATTTTATTTACAATTCAAATTTAATATAAATAATTCAATCCACAATAAGCATTTTATGTAAAACTCAATAATGAACCAACAAACCACTACTTACTTTAGATTTAATTTTTATATGAAAAATTCAATATGAGTATTATAATAAATATTGGGAATGGATGGTTGATTTTTATATATTGTAAGTAAAAATACAATTAACAATAAATATTTATTCGTGCAATTATGATGTTGGAGAATATACTTTCAAAAAATTTAAAAGAGAGAAAGAAAGAGAGAGAGAGAGAGAGAGAGAGAGCGCTATAAAAAATATTCAATATGATTATAATAAATATTGAGAATGGACGGTTGATTTTCTTCATAAAAAAATATATTATCTCTAATATTGGAAATTGAAAATAGTTGGTTTTTACTACTATAAAAATAAAAAAATATGATTTTTTTATAGAATATGATTAAGATTTTCAAAAATAAATTAAATTGAATACTTTTTTCAAAATATATGTAATAAATATTAATAAAAATTATGGGAGAATTCATGATCCCAAGTATCTCCAAAAAGGAGCTATTTTGGCTCTGACTTTGGATGTAGTTAATTCTATTAATTAGTACATGATTTAAAAAAAAAAAAAAATAGGGGAGCGTCATAGATTTTTATTTTATTTTTGTAAACAAGGGGAGCGTCACACATAGTATAGTTATAATAGTGCAAGCAACTCAGACCGAACAGTTGAGGTAATGATTAAAAAGTACAAATCATAATTTTTGAATGCTATAAAGTGCTCTATCGTTCCAAATCATGACCTGGTGTTAAAGGCTACACATCGTTAATGCTACAAAGGAATATTGATCTCAAGGTTGATCATCACAAGACTTGGTATGCAGGTACTTGAAGGAAAATCTATGACCGAAACGGTTAGTCCCAAGTGGTAGATGTTTAGAGGGTTAGTGAATAAACCTCTAACTCGATTTTCTCTTTTTCAAATACTTTGAGCACAAGGTTGCTACTAACTCCAAGAAACTTGTTCTTTTAGCAAAACTAATATAGTAAGTTGGCTTAAGGCAGTAGGCACTGAGCAAACTGAGCTTAAGTAACTTACAGTAAGGAATCTCAAGGGAGATTTATGTGCAGCGAAATATACAAAACATTTTCTTTACAAATCAATGCAGTAGATATGTGGTATGCTAGCCACAGTAAATAAAAGCATTATAAAAGTAGACACAAAGTTTATAATGATTCGAAGGTGGGGTAATCCTTCTACGTCCACTATTCCTTCACACAGTGGGAAAATTCACTAAGAAGCTTACACACAGTATAACTTAGCACTCCGAAGTCTAAGTCCAACTTAGCTCCTTACAATAGTTTTTACCTATCCTCGGAAGGCTACTCCTTTATTGTACACACGTTCCTCAGAATACTAGTCAACTTTGAATCCCTGATTCAAACAAAGGCTCCCCGTTTCAAATTCCTTTTGTTAGATTGGTTTAATGAAAGTCTTTCTTCAACTTCTGATAGATGTCAATAAACTTGAATATCAATTGAGATGTGGACAAGCTTTCTAGTTTGAGAATGATTAGGACTGAGGCAAAGTTTGAGAGCTAGCTTGACTTGCGTGCTTGTTGTCTTGCTCTTGTATACTTTGCATAAACACTGGTATGATTATTAGAGTGTATGTGTTGAAGCTTGTATAAGAATGTTGAATGCGGAATGCGGAGAAATGCTTTGAGTTTTCAATAGTCTGATTTTTTTTGCTTCGTCGTCCATCTTCTTCTATTTATAGCAATTAGGTTTCCTTCTCATTGAAGAGAGAAATCATCTCGTTGACATTTAATGTTATCGCACGACAAATAGCAGTTTGTCCTTTCTCACGAGGAGTTGGTCAGAGTGGTTGTGACTTGGTGTCAGTGTCCAATGTTGTTTTTGCTTTATGTCAGATAATGTGTCCCCACGCTATTGGATAGTCAATACAAGGTTTTCAATTTGTCTCAACTGGCTATATTTTTTAATTCGAATCCCCTGAGTTTTGACTTCGATTTTGACACTGTGAACATGACTCCTGTTTTTTTGCTAGTTGTACCTTCTTTGTTGCAAGCAATCTTGTATGTTGGATGGGCATAAGCAACTGTGGGCGTGCTCACTGAGTCTTTGTTCCTTGCTACGGTTCAGACTTGTTGCTTTTAGTAACCTTGATGATCTTGTTGCTTGCTTGCTGCGACTTCGGCCTAAGTAGAATTAGCCCTATCTATTACAATGATTTACAGAATTTCTAGGGGCACTAGTTCCTACCTCACAAGATATTTTTCCATCATCAAAGCTAAACATAAATTTCCTAACAATAACTAATGTAGGTACAAAGGTGTTAATTTCAAGATTATCATTGACTTCATCCGGGGATAATGTCTTTCAAATTCCAACGTTGTTTCAGATTCATATGTTATGACCATCAACAGGAGTTAAGGAAAATCATTGTATAAGACTCTTCTTGCGCAACCAATTTTTAGTCATGACCAATTATATATTAAATGTGCCTTAAAGATCCTCATATGCGATGGAGATAAACAACATAACAATTCAACTATTCCTGTTGTATATAGAGAAGTTTTTCAACACCTTTAGTCTTCAACTTTTTTTGTTAGTTACCTATGTAGTTTACGATAACTAGATGTGTATCATTGTTATATTAAACTTTTACTCATTATAGTATAACGTCTCATACAAGTTATTTTATAACATGTTATCGATTACACATTTATTTCCCATTATGATACATATTTATCTTTATATTTTAATAATAACATAATAAATATCTAGCCCGTGCATTGCACGAGTGGATATTTAGTTGTTCTAAAATAACCGAAAGTTGTATGAACAACTTAGTTGTTTAAAATACTAACAACCCAATTATTTTACAAAGCCTAGTTTATACACATGTTCAATTCGAAATCAATACTATAATTATTTGATGTTGTTGTCAAGTCACATAAGTCCAAATCAAAGTGTTATCACTCGTAAATAAACTAATCATGCTCGATCTTGACTAAAACATTTTTTATTTGAAATGGTATTTGGTGAACGTGAAAATTCTCGCTTTTCTTGCATATTTCACGTTCATATTTTATGTGAATTAAAAATGTTTATCACGTTTACATGTGAATTTGTATTTTATTGCATTCTCGGGTTGATTTTTCTTTTTATATAATTTGATGCACTTTTGCGTGTTTTTTAGTTGCATTTTGAAAGTTAGCAAAATCCGGGAGATCAAGAAGGTTATTTGCACCCATTTCCTTACCCCGGCCCATATACTAAGGCCCAAATGGGCTTTAATTAGTTCTAGGTCAGCCCCAACTCAAAGTTTGTCAAGTCACGAACAAAAGTCGTGAAGGAGTCAAGCCAAGAAAATTGGTGGAAAGGACTCGAAACTAGGGGTGATTCGGTACGGTATACCGTACCGAATTGCCCATACCGTTACCGTACCGAAATTTTCGGTACGCCGAAAATCCATACCGTTACCGTACCGAAAATTTCGGTATACCGAAATTCGGCATACCGAAAATTCGGTATGATATCGGTAAATACCGATACCGTACCGAAAATTCGGTATACCGAATTGTGTATCGGTATCGGTATATACCGATCCATACCGTTGATTTTGGTATACCGAAATTTCGGTATACCGAAAATTTACGGTATACCGTTAGGAATTTGGTATACCGAAATACCGAACTACCAAAATACCGAAAAAAAAATCGGTATACCGATATATACCGAAAATACCGAACTTTTTTCGGTATTCGGTATATACCGAAATACCGAAAATTTCAAATTATCATACCGTTACCATACCGAAAATTTCCGGTACGGTATCATACCGTACCGAAAATTCGGTATACCGAAAATTTCGGTATTTTCGGTAATTTTTCGATACGGTATGTGCGGTATTTCGGCATTTCGGTATTTTTCCCCACCCCTACTCGAAACGGTGAGGAACGGAAGAAGAGGTCAATCGCACATGTTTCCCCATTCTGACCCATAAATCGAGGCTTGAATTAGGACCCAAAAAAGCCCAAATAGAATATGGTCAGGTCGCGAACAAAATTCGCGAAGAGGCCGGGTCAAGAAGACGAGAGGAAAGGGTGCAGAACAATGCGTTTTCAGCGCGACTCCGTCGTATTTCAGTCATAACTTTCTCATACGAACTCAAGTTTAAGTGATTCAAGATGCTACACGTTGGAGAGACACAGATCTACAACTTTTATGTTTGGACCAAGAGCTTATTTCACACCAATATTTCCCAGAGTTCGCGAGAAGGCCAAGTCGAGTACATTCGAGTGGTCAAAGTCAACAATTAAAGACTCCAAGCCTCTTTAATTGTGTTTTTACCTTTATACCCTTATTTTAAGTTGATTTTCTGCAGATTTTTAAGGGTGAGAAGCGGGAATGTCTCCTATATTAGAGTCTCCTCACCCATTTTGTCCAACAACACTTTCATTTGTAAAAACCTCACATTCTAATTACTCTTTCTCTAGAGTTCTCTCTAGAAAGAAAACTAGGGTTCTTGAGTTTCTCTAAGACCTTTTGGGGCTTTTGCAAAATTGATAAGTAGAAGTCAACTACGAACAATAATTGAAGACTTTCCTTTCATTATTAATTCAAGACTAAACTTTCTTCATCTTTTCTCATTTATTTTTCCTTGCATTTATTGTCTTTCTCTCTCCTCTTATCGAATGCTTGATTGTTACATTTATGGTGACTTTTGGATGATATTTATGGCTTGTGAGTAGTTGGCTTGTGGTTTCTAGGGGATGGGAGTAGCCCAACCCTAGGGCTTTGATTTCTTGGTTGATTTTTGGCAGATTTATGATTGGAATCGATATTGTAGAATTGTATGGCTTATATCTTAGGGTAGCTAATCTAAGGTATATTGGTTCTCCTCGAGGACCCATGGGAATTGGCGGGAGAACCCAAATTGCATATATTGATATCGATGGATATCCTAGGGCCTCGCTCCCTATGCAATATCTACTTAGGGTGGGGAGTTTAGGATTGATTGAATTATATTCTTAACTAGTAAATGCTCCCGTGCGATGCAGGGGCTATTTATTTTTAGAGTAAATCAATATTAATATGAAAATACTTTTTTTATTAAAAATGCATTTTTATTTGATAATATATAACAAAAAAAGAAATGATTAAAATTTGTTACAAAGAAAAGTTTTGTGTTCTTTTGCAGTGTTATTCATTCCTCGCCTCTTACTCCAGAAAATCAGTTTTTTCCACTAATAAAAATACATTTTAATTTTTTCACGAATTTTTTCCTCGTGTCTTATTTTAGAAAATTAATTTTTTTTATTTCATCCGTTTATTTAGCTTTTCTTGTCTATATCAAAACATTCATATTAAATTATAATAAATTTTGAATAAATCACACTGAATGATAATAATAATAAAGTGAACATACATAATCTAGAATCCGATATCATTGAACAGATTGAGAAACAAAAAGTTTCAAATCTAATATCAGTTAATAGGATTGAGAAACAAATAAGCTTAAGGATTATTCTTATATAAAATATTTTATTAGTTTATGTACAAAACATCTTATATTAGAAAAATAAAATAAAGGATTATTCTAATATAACATATTTTATTAGTTTACCTACAAAATATCCTCTATTAGAAGTAAATTTTAAGAAAGACATAGAAAATACAATTTTATTTTAGGATAAACTGAATCTTCATAGTCCATATGATGAGCTCATTCATATAAATAGAGTTGGATTTGGATTTAGAATTTTAAAAGACATAGATGACCTCAAATCTTTCAATTTTTTATCTAATAACCTCCTATATCCATAGGATGAGTTCATTAATACAAATAAAGTTGGATTTTGATTTAGATACTTAACAGACATAAAGAAAAATTAATGAACTAAACAAATAAAATACTTTATATAAGAATAATCATTAAGAAAATATATTCTTTTCTCAATCTTATTAAATTGTATTGCAATTCTGGATTGTATATCTTCGTTGTTTGTTTATTATTGTTAATCAGTATGATTTATTCCAAAATTTATTATAATTTAATATTAAGATTTTGGGAGAGGCATGAGAGAAGAAAAAAAACGAATAAAATTAAGTGTTTTCCGAAAAAAATCTGCCATAGTGAATTTTTTAATTTTTCTAGATTTTGGGAAAAAAAATATTTTATAGTGGAAAAAAAACTAAAAAAACTAATTTTGTGGAATAAGAGGCGAGGAAGGAATAAAAAATAAATGTAGCGTATTTTTTTGATGGAATGTGTTAGCTGACCATATAAAAAAATAGCCCGTGCATCCTGCAAACCACTGTACATATTACAAAAGTTAGACATAGTAGAAAACTGAAAGCTGATTGATGTTTCTGAATAATTGTTATGTGGGTGGCGATTTTATTGGCAGATTAAGAAATAAAAAATCATATCTAAAACATTTGGAATGATTTGTCAATTATGTAATAGATATATTCAATTGAACATTACATATTATTGTATATCAAAAGATTGATAAAACAGATTCAGTTTTTGGTAAAATGTTGATTCTTATATTAATATACACATCATAATTATAATTCATATTCCTATAATTTTAAAATCACGTGTATTTCGAGTTTTGATTTTGTTGATCATTCAAAATATATATTAGTTCAAATTTATATGTGATTTCATTTGTGCAATAGATCAATATATTATATAAATTTTTCTGCAATGGATGAAATAATCAATTTAACCTTATATCATGATATTATGTATATGGGGTGTTTCTTCTTAAATATACTGCATATAGTAAACATTGTTGCCTGAGTTTTGTCAAAGTCATTTTATTGTAAACATATATTGTAATAACAGTAAAAAAAAAAAAAAAAAGGGGAACAAAATTAGAATTTCAATTGAAGCTGATACATAAAATATTTTGTATAGAAAATAAAAATTGAATTCTACGACAATAAAATCAGAATTATTCATTTCGGTTGAACCTCGAATGAGTTGATTATCTCTAATTTTCTCCCAATATTGTAAGCGGATGGGCTGTATTCATGTTATAAACAAAATGAAAAGTTTAGTACAATATATGAACAATAATATAGATAATCCACATAACAGAAATTAAAAAAATCAAATTTGTTTTGACGATTAAATATTACCGTAGAAAGATGATGGTAGATAGATTTGAATTCTACAATCATAAAGTTCTTTTCGCCAGAATTAAGATTCTTTTCGCCAGAATTAAGATTCAGTATTGCTGATTTTTTCTTATTCTGATTTGCAGGTAGTCCTTTTGGAGCATCAAGTACCTATCAAAATTGATATTGAATGAAAGATGGATGAAGGAATAGGAATAATATAAATTCGAATCTGTGAATAGAAACAGTGGAAATACTTTCGAAATAAAGTTATTGCAAAATGAATAAGAAATAGAAAATACCCAGCTGCAAACGTGATTCTCAGTTATTGAAGACTTTGTGAATTTATAGGAGAATTTATGTAATTGGATAAGGTTTTTTTTTTTTTAAATTCAAATTTCAAAATTTTAAAAAATATGTAACAAATTCTGATATAAATATATCTACAGATTTATTGTTACTGAATTTTAGATGTAAAAAAATAATTCGAAATTTTAATCACACTAATAAAATTGAATTTTTCAAAATTCAAATTTCAAATTCACGTCTATTTAAAGTAACTAAAAAATGGGCGGCAAAATTTCAACTCACTATTTCCAGATGACTTGACTTATTTTATATATATATATATATATATATATATATATATAGACGATCTATTCTAAAATTTATTATAATTTAATAATAAGATTTTGGGAGAGAGATGAGAGAAGAAAAAAAGCGAATGAAATTAAGTATTTTCCGAAAAAAATCTGCCATGGTGAATTTTTTTATTTTTCTAGAGAGTAGAAATAAAACGGATAGAATAACTTATGGATAAAAATAATTTTGGGAAAAAAATATTTTATAGTGGAAAAAAAGCTAAAAAAAACTAATTTTGTGGAATAAGAGGCGAGGAAGAAATAAAAAACATATGTAGTGTATCCGTAGACATAGTAGAAAACTGATTGATGTTTCTGAATAATTGTTACGTCGGTGGCGATTTTATAGGCAGATTAAGAAATCAGAAATCATATCTAAAAGATTTGGAATGATTTGTCAAATATTCAATTGAACATTACATATTATTGTATATCAAAAGATCGATAAAACAGATTCAATTTTTGGTAAAATGTTAATTCATATATTAATATACACATCATAATTATAATTCATATTCCTATAATTTTAAAATCACGTGTATTTCGAGTTTTGATTTTGCTGATCATTCAAAATATATATTAGTTCAAATTTATGTGTGATTTCACTTGTGCAATAGATCAATATACTATAGAAATTTTTCTGCAATAGATTAAATAATCAATTTAACCTTATATCATGATATTATGTATATGGGGTGTTTCTTCTTAAATATACTGCATATAGTAAACGTTGTTGCCTGAGTTTTGTCAACGTCATTTTATTGTAAACATATATTGTAATAACAGAAAAAAAAAAAAAAAAGGGGAACAAAATTAGAATTTCAATTATAGCTGATACATAAACTGTTTTGTATAGAAAATAAAAAATTAAATTTTACGACAATAAAATCAGAATTATTCTTCGATTTCGGTTGAACCTCGAATGAGTTGATTATCTCTAATCTTTTCCCAATATTGTAAACATATTGGCTGTATTCATGTTATAAACAAAATGAAAAGTTTAACACAATATATGAACAATAATATAGTTAATCTACATAACAGAAATTAAAAAATCAAATTTGTTTTGATGATTAAATATTAACGTAGAAAACGATGATGGTAGATAGATTTGAATTTTACAATCATCAAAGTTCTTTTCGCCAGAATTAAGATTCAGTGTTGCTCATTTTTTCTTATTCTGATTTGCAGATAGTCCTTTTGGAGCATCCATTGTGAATAGGAAATGAATAAAGCTATTGCAAAATGAATAAGAAATAAAAAATACCCAGCTGCAAACGTGATTCTCATTTACTGAAAACTTTGTGAATTTATAGGAGAATTTATGTAATTGGATAAGTTTTTTTTTTTTTAAAATTCAAATTTCAAAATTTTAAAAAATATGTAACAAATTTTGTTATAAATATATCTACGGATTTATTGTTACTGAATTTTTGATGTAAAAAAATCATTTGAAATTTTAATCACACTAATAAAATTGGATTTTTCAAAATTCAAATTTCAAATTCACGTCTATTTAAAGTAACTAAAAAATGGGCGGGAAAATTTTCAACTTACTATTTCCGGATGACTTGGCTTTTTATATATATATAGATTTCCTTACCTTTGGCCTAGTAATTCCGTTAACGGTCTTTAGTAATTGGAATTATGCTGAATTATGGTATAATTGGTTGATTTGGTAAAGCCCTCTTTTTTGCCCCTTGGATTTCTAGTATGGAACTTGACCTTCCGTCACAAGCCTTAGATTAATTGAAAATCACATTATCTAAATCCTAGGTTAGGAGTGAAACCATACCTCAGAAACTCACTTCTAGTTGAGAGTATCTTTTATTTATTTAATTGCTTAATTTATGTTTTCCTAGTAAAAAATAAATCTCCATATTTCCAATTTGCCTAACTTAACTAAATCATTAGACCTTAAGTGTGTTCAACGAAATATCCTCCTTGTGGGTTCAATATTTTTTATACTACCATTGTCTACCTTGTGCGCTTGCGGGTAAATGAAAAACCTTTTCAAGTAATGTGATTATTTGAAGGGGTTTTCCAAACAAGTTCAATATTTATAGCTCTTAGATATTGTTGAGGAATCTTATAAATCCAAATTAAAGTTGTATCGCTTACAAAGAAGCCAATTGTGATCTACCATGACTAAAACATACATTTTATATTCAGAATTGACACTTACTACTCTTAGGTACTATTTTGGATTCGTATAAGTTAAAATCAAAGTACTTTTTTTGGTAATCTTGGTGGGGGTGGGGTTGTGGTCGGTGGGATATGAACCTTGCCACTAGCATGGGTTACAAGGTAATTAACCAACAGAACTACAACAATTCCCTTAAAATCAAAGGGCTTTCACTTGCAAAGGAACCAATCATGCACAATCTTAACCAAATTACACATTTCTTATTCAGAATTAACATTTATTGCCCTCAGATGTTGATGTGAAATCATATAAGTCAAATTTGAAGTATTTCACTTACTGAGAAGTCAATCATTCTTGATTGAAACCCACATTTTTATTCGAAAAGGACACTTAGAGCTCTTAAATGCTGTTGTAAAATCATAAGTGTCCAAACCAAAGCATTTCAACTTACAAAGAAGCCAATCACTATCGATATTAACTAATACACACATTTTCTACTAAAAAACGACACTTATACCTCTCGTATGTTGTTGTGAAATTGTATAAGTCCAAGTCAAAGTGTTTCACTTACAACGGAGTCCATGCTTTTTATGTTGAGTAAAACATACATTTCTATTCGAAAATGACATATTAAATAATGTTGTGAAACCATTAGTCCAAATCTAAGTGTTTTTCACTGACTAGAAAGTCAATCATGCTCCAACTTCATTAAAACACATATTTTTAGTCGAAAGCGAACGTTACAACTCTTAGATACTATTTTTAGTCTTATAAGTTTAAACTGAAGCGTTAACACTTATAAAGAATTCAATCCCGCTCTATCATGTCTAAATGTACATGGTACACGTGGTAGTGCACACACTTTTAGGTCAATGTAAGTGTCTTTTTACGGACTTTTGTGTGCATATTCACGTGTGTTTTGTGCGTTTATTTCTCATTGGGAAATTTGACGTGTTTGGTTCATTTCTATGTCAAGACAGGTGAATTAAGGTTGAAAAATAGGTTTGAAGATCTCAAGTTGACAATTCGAGCTCAAAAGGAAAAGAAAACAAGGAAAAACAGGGGACCTTGCCTTCTTTGCTAATGCCACACCCATGGCTTATGCCACGGCCGAGGCCTACTAGCCCACAACCGTGGTTGTCCAGAACATGGCCAAAATTCAGCCTCAGCGCCTCGACCGAGGCGAAATCAAGGCCACGGTCGTGGTAAATCGTCCAGAAGATGGCCAAAATTCAGCCTTCAGCACCACGGCCATGGCGAAATTCATGCCACGGCCGTGGCGAAGGATCCAGAAAATGGGGTGAAATCCAGCCCTACCAGACCTCGGTCGTGGTGGTTTAAGACCTCGGCCGTGGCCCCAAATTGGGCCCAAACCCTTATTTTCACCACGCCCGCGGCTAATTGTGCGCCACGGCCGCGGCGCGACTCCCTGTTTTAATCCTGAAACACGTTTTTGCCCATTTTTCAGCCCAACACTTTCTCCTCTATATATATATGGTCATTTTCGATTTTGACCTAACCTAGAACCCATCCCCCACACATAATCAGCCACTTTTCTCCATTGGAAGCAAAGGAATGGAAGGGGGTTGAAGATCTTGATCTTCAACCCTAACCTTTGGTTCTTTCTATCCTATTTTCATGTTTTCTTTAATTTTCCGTTATTTTATCTTTGTAATAGTTGTAATGGGTGACTAGCACCCTAGAATTCACTCTTGATCATTAGTTGAACCTTGAGTTTAAGACATTTATGTGATTATTACGGTTAATGTTACCGAAAATATTGTGTATTCAAGTGTTTTGTGTTAATTGCTGTTATTGAGTCACATTTATGAATTGATTATTGGATTGATCACCCTTTAAGGGATTTGTGAATGTGTTGCTAGAATAGGAAATTACTATCCATAATTGTAGGATTTTCGATTCCCGTGTAGCAAATAATAGAGTTATTTATTGGTGATAACACAAAGTTCAACCACTATAACCGAGCTTGCGAGTTTTATGTTGAATTTATCTCGTTGTCCTAGTGTTTAATGCATTTGGTTATTGAATCTAAGAGAGCTTGTTCGAGGATTCGATTAAATTGATTAGGGTTAGTCGAAGAGCTTATTTTGATTAAGGCTATTAGAGCTTGTTAATAGCCTTGGGATAAGGGCTTGAATCACAATTTAATCGGGCATTAACAATAGTTGAATAAATCGTCCAAGACCAAGGTGAAACATGATCAAGGGTGAATCGTTTTGTTATTTAAAAACCCAAAACCAAAAAAATCTCTTTATTTGTCTTTGTTTATTTAGGTGTTAGTTGTTATTTCATTAAAATTCCCCCCACTTCTTTATTGTTTTCTAGCTTATTTACATTATATTCTTGATCATAATAGTTTAATACAATAAAGCAAAATTGTTCGACCGTTCCTCGTGGGATCGACCCCTTACTTGCCACTCTACTAGTTAGAGTTGTAAGCTAAGGTTAAGTGTATATTTCTATACATTAATTTGGTAGTAAGAAACGACGCTACCAGTACATTTATTTGAAAACCACTCGTATAACTCTTATATACTATTTGGGAGTCTTGTAAGTACAAATCAAAGACATTAACCGTGCTGCATGTTGACTACAACACACATTTTCTATTAAAAATTAACCTTAAAGCTCTCAATTACCGTTGTAAAATCATATAAGTCCGAACCAAAGTATTTTCACTTACAAAAGCATGCTAGATCATGGCTTTAACATATAATTTCTATTCGAAAATGACAATTATAGCTCTTCGATATTATTTGTGTGATCATATTAGTCCAAATCAAAGTGTCTTTGCTTTAGAGAAGCCAATAATACTCTTGAATAAAACATAGATTTTTTTCTATTTGAAAATGGATACTATAGCTCTTAGATATTATTTTTTAGTCTTATTAGTTGAGTTATTTACGAGTTATTTTGAACAACACAGTTGTCTACAATTGATTTTAAACAATCTAGTTGTTTTAGAGAACCTAGTTGTTTACTATATGTTTAAATACCATTATTATGTACCGGTTATTTTAGACAACCCAATTGTTTACTAATTATTTTTTATATTCCATAAAGTCATCTAACTGTGAGGTGTTGTTCCAAGCTAATGTTGGATTCTTTACAAGATTTGGGATATTGGAGTCTATATGTAAGGCATTATCATGTTATGCAATAATTATTGAAGTCGTATATTATCATTGTCGATTGACTTAAGTCCAACTCAACTACAATCAATGTCTGTCAATGCGAATTTAAAAAAATGGCCATCAATGCAAATATGAAAAAAAAAATGTGTACAATCGTTCCATTCTTTGTCATAGAGCGACCATGTTCAAGGCGGAGCTACTACTAGCCTCCACTTGACTTGAGCCTAGCTTAATTCTAATAAATGACAGTTATGTTTAATGTTATGTATTGTTATTGATTTTTCTAGCCTATCCCAAAAATCAATTGGTCAAGACATTGACTCACATTGTGACCCATGACTAAACGTATAATGTCTCATATTCTTGTATCTTCTCTACCAATTAATTGCCAATAATAACATTAAATTTTGACTTTACTAGTTATTTCTAAGGACCATATACAGGCAAACAATGACATGATGTGAAGATTTTGGTTGCTCAAGTTACTTTTTCAACACTACTTCTTATAACATCAACATACATCATAGCCCTGATTTTCAAGATTCAAATATGTAAAAAGAAAAAAAAAAATTTCTTTTTTTTTCGTTATTTTTTTTTCACTCTACAAATTATACTAGGAATTACCTTGGGTTCAACTAAGTATTAGCATAATTTCCACAAGCTTTTGTAGATATAGGTGGATCATAAATTAATTTTGATTATTTCAACTAAATCGGAAAATTTGGAAGTTGCTCGCAATCATGGAATTTTGGTATTTACAAAATAAGATTTCTTTACAATGTAATATATATATTCAGTTATTAATGTGTTAAATTTATGTCTAAACGTTTGGTGGATCAAAAATTTATGTCTTGACGTCTAGTGGATCACAACATAATCGAATACAAAAAACAATGATTGCTATGTATGCATTCATGGCTTAATAACAAAAAATACACAACCTTTGGTCAATTATCAAATACAACACGATCGTTTTAATTTAACGTATGAATACACAACCATTTTATTTTTTTTCAACTTCTATTTGTTATTTCTTTCTTTTCAGGTTTTAACTATTTCTTTTTAAAATTGTAACTGCAAATAAACTAACACCAACAAAATTATATTATTACACAATCGATTACACAACCACATATTTCAACTTAATCAAATCATTAGTCATCCAGAATTGAATATAATATAAAATAAGTAGCAAACTGAAATAAATAATCGCCTGTTGAAACAAAATATCAAACATGTCGACACTATAACTTATCACCTTACAAGTATAACCGGAATATTCACCTACAGACATATACAAACACAAGCCGGGTGAGCTTGCTAAACGAGCTCTTTGACGTAATTCTCACCGTAGCAGTGGTGGCAGACATCATACACATGGTGTAGGAGGGAACCCTCTAGACTTTCTTACATCCACAACTTAGGTCCTTTTATATTCACGGTTGGAGCGTCCGCAACCTATGTAACTTTCTGAAGAACATAGTGCAGAGTTGTTGTAGCCACAATGTCTGTGGCTAAAGTTGCCAATATTTCGGATCCTGGAGATGATGGAGAAGAAGAACAAACAAGAAGAGAGAATCTGAGGAGTACCCACATCACAAAGAAATTCATTTGAGGAGAAGATGAGATGGACTTTGAAAAGAAGGCTTTGTACTTAATCTCTAATGTTAAATTGTTAATCTATTCGCGACTTTGTTTCGTCAAATTATGAGTTATAGAAAAGAAAAGCTTATAGTTCCACATTAGAATCCAGAATTATGGTTCGGGCTCCACCACAACCATTAGAGCTTGTAATTAGTTTTCGTGTATTAAATTATAAATTGTTTATTTATATTTAAAATTTAAAAGGTCATGTTGTATTTGATAATTGATCAAAGGTCGTGTGTTTTTACGTTATTAAGCCTAAATTTCTTGTAATAAAGCTTCTACTTTCGAGTCCACCACTTACTAATTTCTAAATTGCCACTGACCATGTCCCTTTAACATAAGGGGTTAATAAAAATGACCATATTTCACTTGTTTAAGTTCATATGTTTGAGTAAATTGCATATATTTGATACACATTCCTGGAATATGCATAAAACTGGCTTGAAAGTTTAGAATTCCTTTTTTCATAATATTTGATGCATTTTTGTGTGTGTGTTTAGTCTTATTATATAAGTAAGGAAAAGCCAGCGAGAGACTCCATGTTGCCCCAGACGAGCTCGGGATGTCCAAATCCGGGTATGTCATTTTGTATAACTGGAAGCCTGTTGGAGTTAAAATAGGAGTTCAACTTGAAGACCACTCAATCCAAGACAAAAATATTACAGAGGAAAATATAGACGAAAACAAGTTAAAAGTTGAGCCGAATACGGCATGAATGGCACCCGTGCGGAAGGCGCACAACATAGAATGAGCAGGTGCTCATGCCCACCCTTGCAAATTATATAGTAGCTCTTTGCACCCCCAAGTGGCATCTACGCACCACCACAAGACTTGCCCAACATTTGTGTCCGCCCTCGTGTGCGCACCCACGCAGTACGTCCATGCGCCTACATGATCGATCAGCAAAATGGGTGCACCTACACCTAATTTCAACACCCACCCGTGCGCGCTTACAACGCAATGTGAGTTTGACCCATTCTTCATTCATTTTTTTGCCTGGGGTCTTTTTAAACGCCCTAAATGTCATTATTAACCTCAGATAGGTTTATTTGGTATAAAAAAATATGATATTCAGGTGGGTCTTGCTCGATGTTTGTACAACAAAGTTGAATAGGAACATCACAGTGATACCATATATTAGAATGCACAATATTATGTAAGAACATAAAATATATTAATAATACAACAATTATTGTAAATAGACAGAAACAACGGAAGCAAACTTGTATGGAAGTTTACGAGAGAGAGCTCCATTCCCTCTCTCAGATCTCTATTATTGGAACAAGTATTACACACAATTAATAAAGATTAAACTCGATCCATAAATTACAAGAATTAGGACTCTCATATTCTAATAACTAATCTTAACAACACCCTTCTAATAACATGTTTGACCATCCAATCATTCAAATGAATTTTTGCACTCATAGTTTCTCCTTATGCTCAAAATATCTCCAACATGTGATCTAACTACTTCCTCTCGAAGCACTGTAGATGGGTATACCTCCTTATGGAACACATACAAAATATTGTAAGCTTAGTAAAATAAACGAAAACTCGTATTATTTTGACTTTAACTTAATGCTCCCATTATTACTTTGAGCTCTATGAAACACAAAGGTATTTAAAGGCTAACAAACACTCATGATACTTGAAAATAGGACGAGTATGAACAAATCTAGGAAACCTATATATTACAAATTGGTCATGATTCATATTTCTTCATTGAAATCCTTCGATCTTCAAGACTCTCGAATTCCCCTAGTAGTATGGTATGATCGTGGTTGCATATCACGCATTGATTGCATGTTAATCTTGAGTTCTTCATTGAACGGTAACTTTTAAGCAACCTGACATGAAAAGGCAATAGTAAATAATATTTCAAACATGGAAAAATAGTTGTTGCATTGGACTACTCTTCCTTCTGCTCCAAGTTTCTGCACTTTTGCCTACAACAAGGAAATTAAGATCAACCGAAGTACTACAAGATATTTTATTAGTAAAATAAATTAAAAAAAAATTCGCTAAAATTGACAAATAAAAATAAAGAAATAATATAAAATATATTTTCTAACATTCTCGCCTTTGGGCATGTTGATCGAAGATGTCTGAACATGTACCTGCAAGACCAAATTAATGTAAAAATATTTCCCTGCAAAACACATTACAAGCACAACAAAATCCAAATGGTCCAAACAAACAATTTAGTACTAGATAACTACAACTTTTCATGCAAAACTTTAAGCAGAATACTAACCATCGTAAGCAAACAAAATTAGGAATGTTAATTTTGATCCATGTTCTACTGTAACAACTAAAAGAGAAGAACAAAACAACCCATCCTACAATCCCTTGGCAACCTATTCCTTTTTTGATCTGCTTACCTTCATCTACTCTCTCTATCTCTCTCTCATATAATATATCTGTAGCATCGGTTTACCAAATAAATGGAAAAGGAGAAGTGATTCTTACCAAACACGTGTTCCTATTGGGGTTATGTTGCAGTTGTCGTAGTCGCGACGCCGCCATAGTAAGGGTGAAATACAATTAGGGTTCAGTTAACAATTTAACATGGAATATTAAAATTAAGGTTCAAACCTAACAATAAGAAATCAAATTGAGGTATCTGAGAGAGAATAGATGGAGCGATATAGTGAGAAATGGGAGAGAGAAAGCGATGGAAGGATGTATTGGTCGACGATGAAGGTTAGGAAAGAGAGTTATTTATTTTCTCTAGATATGGATTATGGAGTGAGAGAAAGAGGGTAGCGTACTTGAAAACCTTTTTACTATTACAGAGAAGAAAATAAATTTTTTATTATTTTAATTATAATAAAAACATTCTTAATATTTGGGCTTATAAACAACAGTGATTGAAAGTCGTTGACGAAAATGTTTTTTATTAGTGAGAAAATATCTAATAGACAACAATGCTTAAAACCGTTGTGCCTCTGTTGTCTATTAGCGATTTTTTTCATGAGTAAACAATGGATTTAATGATAACCGTAATAAAAACAACACTTCAACAAAAAAAAAGGTTGTCTATTGAGTGTTTTGTATTGCTAGAATTATTGTAGTGAATATAGACCTGATTTCTCAGTTGGAGTATTTTCAATTATTGTCATATAAGGTAGATATTATAATCTTTGATTTTTTTAGTACTGAATGACTTGAAAATCTATCAAGCCTTTTTTGTAAGATGTTCTGGCAATCCGAATGATGTACAACTGATATTTATGTGGCCCAAAATGGTGATAATTGATAGCACAACTTCCACATTTTTTTATTACCATTGTGCATTATTTTTCTAAATTTGTTAATTAATTATGAGAGAAGATATTGATGAAGGTTAGTTAATTTTTAGAAAATAACTAGAGGTGTGGGAACAACGGAATATAGTAGAGGACAACAAAAAGAACTTGTGTTGATGTCGCTTGAAGTGATCGATAAGAATTCAAGGTATTATGTATATAAATCTGATTAAGGAGTACTCGCGTGAGAATCTATGGTCAATGGCTATATCTGCATACTGCTTTATAGGCTAGAGCTAACATTCAGTTAAATTAATTATCTCCTTAACTTATCTTGTAAGTCATTTGGATCAGTCCAACATCATCATATCTTGTTACTTGTTTAGGTGCTAGTTTATATGGTCTCACTTCAATAAAACACAATATGTTTAAACTTCACACAACTAAACTTGAGAAGATAGGAAAAAAGTGGAAGGAAGAGTGATTTGACGTTTTAATGTTGGGCTAGTTCATTGATCGATATAGAATTAATACACTTTAGTTGGAACTGGAGAAATTTATATCGGACTTGTATTTTTTGTTTACAACTCAATAGCCTAATAGTTGTTCTTTAATTTGTTTGATCCAAGTGGAATGATTAGCTTTGCTTAGAAAATCATGATTGATTTGTGACCATCATTAGTATTAATTAAAGATCATGTCACATATATGGATTCCCTGGTTGTTTTGATTTATTATACCATAATGTTTTAGCATGTGGATTTCTCAATGACTTGGTGTAATTTATGGTTGAGGAATTTATTTAATTTTCTTTTATTTATATATTTTAAGAATCTGAAGCTTCATTTGCCTTGGGAAATGAAACTATGTTGAGTTTCTTGAATTTGTTTTGTGTTTCCTGAACCAAATAAAGATCAATATGTACATGTGAGTTTTTGATTGAAATTTTCAGGATTTGTCCATCAACAATCTCGGAGGACATGTTACCACATTTCCTACCAAATCATAGAGGTATGGCTTCCCCGCAAAATCCTGCTCTTATTAATCACATCTCTTAGCTTTTATTTTACGGTAATATTACAAATTATATAAGATAAATTTTTATTTATACATGCATGTACATAAATCATAATTGTATCTGTTTTTTTTCTATGTTATCAGAAATTAAAATTATTTGTTTTTTAGTTTCATGCTCTCCTCCTACCTTGCCTTTATCTTTCACACACATCCATCCGCCATTAACACTACAAGAAAATTGGCTTTTGTGATACTTCTAATGGGACACTTCAAAAAGAACTTCCTATTAAATAGGTAATAGGACACTTCTGTAAAAATAGTTCCATTGAAATATTAATTGAATTAACATATATACATGCATATTGGTACACGTGAAAATGCATGCATTTTAGGTTGCTTTAAGTGTCGTTTTAATGATATTTTAATGCACATTTGATCGTGTATCTTGCATATTTGTATTATTGGACCATTTAATGTGTTGAGCTCGTTTCAGGACAAAACAGGTGAATTAAGACCGAAAAATGAGCATCGAAGAAGTCCGGAACGGAGAACAAGCCAAGGATGGAACAAAGGGAGGAGTTTCGAACGACGAGTCGCGACCGCGAGCAGATGTCACGGCCGCGACCTATCAAAGAGACAGGGCACGGTTCGCGCCCGCGACCCAGCGTCGCGCCCGCGACCGTGCCCACGAACCAAAATCACCAAAGCAAAATTGAAGGATTCGCGGTCGCGACTTTGGTTCACGGCCGCGATCCAATACCCTGTTTTCAATCCTGAAACACGTTTTTGCCCAATTTTTCAGCCCAACACTTTCTCCTATATATATATAAGGTCTTTTTTGAATTTGACCTAACCTAGAACCCATCCCCCTCACATAATCAGCCACTTTTCTTCATTGGAAGCAAATGAATGAAAGGGGGGTTGAAGATCTTGATCTTCAACCCTAACTTTTGGTTCTTTCTATCCTATTTTCATGTTTTCTTTAATTTTCTGTTATTTTATCTTTGTATTAGGTAAAATGGGTGATTAGCACCCTTTTGTCCGCCCTTGATTATTGTGGAACCTTGAGTTTAAGACGTTTATGTGATTATTACGGTTAATGTAAAAAAAAAAAAAATTAATTGAATTAACATATATACATGCATATATATATATATATATAAAGAAGTGTTGAAGGAAAAACACAATTAGTGTGTCTTCGTCAAAAGTAATTGATGAATGATAATTTAGGTATTCACTAAATAATTTGTAACTGTGAAACCCTTTTATTTAACACCCTATATAAAGGGGATCTAATGAATAAGAGAAATCTAATTATTATGTGTTTATCTTTCTTCTTTACTTTTCCGCTTCCCCTACAACACGTTATCAACATGAGATTACTCGTACTCTTCGATAATTAACAAATTTTACCAAACAATAATACTCGATACACTCTTGATTTTACGCATCCCATGGTAGAAGGATACTCGGCACAATCATAGTGGACTTGTCTTGGCATCTCGATCGGTGTTGATCAACTGATTAATTGGAATTGCGTTAGTGTTTGATGACATAAAAGATGTAGGTAACTTTTTTTAAATCAAATGGGCATACCCTTCGATACTATATATTTGTATGCCCTTATTAGAATACTGTTAATTTTAATTCATATTGAAAGTCTAAATTAATTCAAATATGAGAATATATAATTACTTATTCATTAACTATTTGTATGTGCACTTGAATATTATCAGATATAATTTTAGCAATAATGAAATTTTGCTTGGTTTTGAATGATACTCATGGAGCTCTTTACCGTTATGGTCCAATTAAATACTTTTTAATGAAATTGAAAGTTGTAACTTGATTTATGTGGTCTTAGAGATTTGATAATTATCAGTTGATGGTAAGTTTATTTGCATGACTATATGATAATTTTACAATTGCTTTGCCTACGAAGTTAGTTATGCTTGGTAAATTGAATATTCCTATGATAATGAAAATTCTTGGGCATTAATCAATACAGATCAACTGTGTGATAAAGTATTTTGATAAAGTATCAAAAAACTTGTGATATATGGTCCCGAAATCTAATTCAAAAGAAAATGATTAAACCTACTCGATCCAAATTTGAATATTAGACTAAGACGAAATTGAGTTACCACAATTGATATTCCTAATAAGAAACTATTTCCATGAAAAATAACTACACCCTTTAAGAACTCTCTTACGATCACATCATCAACCGACCCCAACGACAAAGGATTGTCTGACATAGTAGAAGTCACAGTTAATGCTCTAATGAATTTGAGACGACACATTAATCCTAGCTTACACTAGGAGTATTGTTTAGTTCAAAAATATCCGATGAGCTGCGGAATGCAATAAAAGAAATATTAAAAATGTAGATGAATCTCTACTTTCATTATTAACTATCTAGTGAAAAGAAACTCACTTACTAGACTACAAAAGGGTCAATAGCCTCAATAAGGAGACGTTGTGCCTAAAAACACATCTTTCTTTATGTGGAAAGAAAATCATAAAAGATGATCCGATACACAATTCTTTTTTTTTTCTTTTCACTTCAACACTTATACTAAAGAACCCGTATAGGTTGGAGTAAGAAAGAGTAAGAAAATAAAGTAATTATAATATTCAATTAGCTAATCAACCAGTGCAAGTAGTTGAGGGGCATGGTCAGTTTATTCTGAAAAATAACATCAAATGCGTTGGGATAAAGAAAAATCCCTAGTCTAAATATGACAAACTAAATAGGGGAAAGAGCCCCAAAGCAAAGGGGACGGGATGTGTCAATCCCACCGATGTAGCGATAATACATCACAGGGTAAGAATCATTGGGTCCATAGAGGCTTTCCTAATACCCACCCACCATATGGACATGGTGGTAATGAACGTGCTTGTTGTGACACCAAGGTGCAAAAGACACCTCAACCCCCAAACAAAAGGGAAAGAGTTGGTAATGAACTTCAATAAATACTACACTTTTGTATAAAAACTATTAGAGCAGTTAACTATAAGAGATATAGGAAGTCTAAAGAACAGAGACTATCTGTATCACTGCACAATGACCATATACTGGAACATCATTGCATCACAAGTACTAAAAGGGCCAGAAACTGCCCAATTCTAGATGCCTAAAAGTATAATAATTATAGTCACAAACACTATGTATGCACTAAGAGCTGCTAAAAAATTGTTAAGTAAAAATATTTGTGTCAAAGATTATCATTTATAGACTAATTAGTGAGAATGGAATTGAATATAATATGATACTTCTTTTGAATATGAAAAGAAACACATCATAGAGAAATTAATGAGTCAATCTAGTGGCATGTACTCCACTACTATGATGATCGCTGGATCAAATATTGTCACCCAAAATGGACTTTGGGACACAAACTTATATATTATTACCCACAATTGAGTTTGGGACACATACTTATATGTTCTTACCCAAAATGGACTTTGGGACTCGGACTAATATTTTGTCACCCATAATGAACTTTGGATGCAGACTCATATGTTGCTTCCAATAATGGACTTTGGAATACTGACGTGTGTAAGATTTGGTACAAGAACTTTAGATATTCAAGTCATGACATGATGATCTATATTAAGAAATTATATGGACATTCTTTCTTTCGAGTGAAATACAAAGGGATGAAAATCTGATACAATGTACAGTGTCAGTGCTAATCTTATTATAACACAGTCGATGCTTTCTAAAGTACTAAAAGCACGACCAACATTCCACTCTGCCTCATTAACTGTTTTAGGGCACATAACTCATTCTACCAAGCCTACTATTCAACAATAAGTAAGATCGAGATCTTCCTATGCCAAATATATAAGCAAGACATTCCATTCTTACCAAAGAACACAATATAATATATGTGGACCTATCAAACCAGAATGCGGGTTATTAAAATATTTATGGTTCTGGTAAATGCTTTGACACACTAACAAATCATCACATTATTGTCCACAAGAAATGTGCATTTGAAAAACTCTTAGGAAATACTATATAAAGGCTCACCACCCTTACTTCATAAAGTCTATAAGACTTATTAACTCTAGAGAGTTCTCATCATAAGAATTTGATGATTATTGCATATCTGTCAGGATCAATGCATAACATCGTTTAACTCATGTGCATACACAAAAATGGTCTCACATATGCCACCATCAAAAGGATATAGATGGAGGATTAGGTATTGAAATGCGTACTAAAATGCCTATCAGATATGAAGTTATGCAATATCGCTGCAACTTTACTTTATTTGTCTTAGACCCACTGCTGACCAATAATTTATGCGTACCAGTTGATAACTAGATTTAGCCTGATATTTTTACATTTATACATATTTGGTTACGCAGTATATGTGTCTATTGCGGCCCCACAACGCACCAAAATGGGTCTTTAAAGACGATTAAGTATTTATGTTGGATATGAATTCCCAACTATTACCCGCTATTTGGAACCTTTAATAGGCGAGATCTTTTTACCACATGATTGTCAGATTGTCACTTTAATGAGGCAATCTTCTCGTCGTTAGGGGGAGTTGAGAAAAAAGAATTTTCTAAGGGAACGACATGAAGTGTTTCCCAGTATGTCTCATTAGGATGCCTGCACTTCATAATGTAAAGTGAAGTAAAACGAATTATCGATCTTCAAAGTATAGAAGATTTGATTGCTGATGCATTTGCTAAAATTGCTAAAGTGATAAGATCATATATACCAGCTGCAAATGTGCCTGTAAGATTAAAAGTCCCCAGTAAAGGGCACAATACCGCAGATAAATGTGTTGCAACCACACTTAGTGGAGGTGTGGTTGAGGTCGTGGTTCCCCAAAGGAAATGGGCGATGTCACGTGGTTCGATAAACGTCTGCTTAAGGAAAGTTGCAGGTATGGCACACTTCAACTCATCAATAAAAAAGAACTACTCTCAAATTATCTCTAATTAATTATGTCCATGATCATCACTGGAGGACGCTCCGAAGTTTAATATGATTCTAGAGATAATGGGAGTGCATGTGAGTTAGTGAAAAAATCTTTCATGTGCATTGATGGGGTATACATTGTTACTCAATGAATTATAGAGAAAAATAATATCGAACCGCACTCTATTGTAAGATATCAACAAAGATCATATTGGCCTATATGGAATCAATCCAGTTAGACTTGATTCTATGACGAAACGACAGGTGTTTGGTTTGGTAGTGCTAGCCTGACCAAGTGTAAAGCCTGCAGGACATAAAATATGTTTTGTCAGTAAGCGTAGTGAGAAGAATAAAGTCCTGAGATATAAAATTTACCTTAAAGAACAAGGATTTCTCACAAAGCCCTGGAATTGACTACGAGGAGACATATTCTTCCACAATGGACGTCAATCTTATTGATAAGTTTCCAAAGGATTGGAAATGCAACATATTAATGTGGTTACAACATATCTCTTTGGGGATTTTGTTATTGAGATATGTGAAAGTGTCAGATGGACTTGCATTGCCCAATTCAAGTGACTCTAGACCACGGAGTGCATCTACAATATTAGATTGAAATGCTCACTTTGATTGAAATAAATCTGGACGGAAATGGTATACCCATCTAAGTGACTACTTGATTGAGAAGGGAAAGAATAAGTAACATTGCTCCTATGCATTTATAAAGAAAACAAGTTCTATATTTGCAACTATAGCATCTTATGTCAATGTTAAGGACATAATAGGTACTCTTAAAGAAATAAGAGATATTGTGATGTATTTGAAATCGGAATTGAGATAAAGGATCATGGGAAAACTCGGAACTGTCAATGCCTTGTAAAAAAAAAGACCGAGTTTGTGGAATATTAATTCCTTAGTTTGCATATATCCAAAAGATTATCAGGCGATTTAATATGGATAAAGTGCAATCTGTTAGCACTCCTATGATTGGTTGAAGTGTGGACATAAGGAAAGATCTATTTTGGTCTAAGAGAAATGACAAAAGAGCTATTGGGAGATGAAATTCCCTACTTAATTGAAATGTGCACATTATTGTACAAAAAACTCAATGCACTCAACCATGTATTACTTTCTCAAAGAACATGTTGGTTATATTTTACTCTGGACAACACAATATTAGTGGAATAATATCAAATAGTATTTTGACATCTGAAAGAAACCATTGACACATATTTGTTCTTCTCATATTAGAGATAAGAGAGACTACAAATGAAATTGTAAACTCTAAAGGAAATGTCAAATGCTCTCATATAGAGAGATAAAAGGATCACAAAAGAATATGTAACTCCTAAATAAATGTTGAAGTTATCCCCTACTACGAAACACTAAATACTAGTTTGATTGGTTTAGATGTTGGTTATCTTATTGGCTAATGTAAAGGTCATTACCAAGCTGGTTATGTATTACCATGAGGCCACAACGAAATCTTGAAGATCAACCAATCACAACTAATCTAGCTACCTCATCACATCACTCACGGATGATATCTCAAGAAGTTCATTAACCTGTATGGTCAAAGTATTAGTGACTTGAACTATACCACTGAAGAGCCTACCCGAAGTTATGAACATGAAGTTATTTGCAACAAACAAATGGATTATGCTACACATCAAAGGTGACGAGACCAAGCATGTACCGCCAACGCTTTTCTATAACCAGCAACCACATAATATCCTCATGATTTATGTAAAATTGAGGATGAAGAGATTTCGGAACTCTCTTGATAGATGTATGTATCAAGGGAGAGATATAGACTGTAGGGGGAGTCTCAACAAAGGTGCGTTGTACTCTTTTTCCCTTCGACCAAAGTTTATTTTTTTCCCACTGGGCTTTGTTACTTGGCAAGGTTTTTAACGAGGCAACAAGTTATGCACCAATTCTTCTTTGACTTGGCACAAGGGGGAGTGTTGAAGGAAAAACACAATTAGTGTGCCTTCATCAAAAGTAATTGATGAATGACAATTTAGGTATTCACTAAATAATATGTAACTATGAAACCCTTGTATTTGATACCCTATATAAAGGGGATATGATGAATAAGAGAACCCTAATTATTTCGTGTCTATCTTTTGTCTTTACTTTTCTGCTTCCCCTACAACAAGAAGAGAAAAGTTGGAATATTTCGAGAGATGTGTTGAACCTTAGAGAATTTATAATCTCCAGGTTACAAATTGAACTCAAATAAAATTATTCTATTTGTTCTATGTGAATTGGCAAGAAATGAAAACTTGTTGGATAAATCATCAGAAATCTAGAAAAAGGTTATTATATGGAAATGTTCTCATAATTGTCAATTATTTCTGATGTGGTAATTTGGATTAACTAAAAAGATAGACACTAATTTATATTATCCCCCTCTCTCTCTCTCTCCCTCTCTCTCTCTCTCTCTCTCCATCTCTCTCTCTTTCTCTCACAGTTTTTCTCCTAATCTAAGAACAAAGAAAAATAAATCTCCTAATTTAAGAACAAAGAAAAAACCCCCTTCCCCCTAAGATGGCTCGAACTAGGACCAAAGGTTTAGGTAGTGGATGCTCTGCCACTTGAGCTATCCAACTCGTCTCTCTTTCTCTCATATTAGTTATGAATCTCTTGAGTCCCTTTTTTTCAGATTCAATTTTTTTTTCTTTCTAAACTTTACTTAAGTTTATCTTGGCATATATGCCTTTCTTTATAACTATCATGTAATTGTATCTATTTATGGACTCCAGAACATATAATGAAGCTCTTACAAATCGTCAATGATCAATTAAGAAGTTTAAGTCTTTTGGCAGTTCACAATCTAACCTAGGGTCAGTATCAGGCTTAATTCCTTGCTTTTGAAGATTTATCTTTTTCCAGGACAAACATAACATATATGTGTGTTATTGTGGGTTTAGATAATACTCCAATTATATCCTACTTCCTCCAAGAAGATTGGGACAAGAATTTTGTTTAGTTCAATTTCCCGTTTTAGTGTGCTATTAATTTTTTATTTTAGTTGATGGTTTCTAACATTATTTTTATAGCTTCTATATATTAGAATATTAAGGCAAAGAGCTCAATGTTTTTATTTTATATTGAAAATTGTAAATGCATGTATGTAGTTGGTACGTGTGTCGAAGTATCGCACCAAATTAAATTTGCATATATAGATGAATATATACTAAACCTTATCCTACAACTCTAGCTAGTAGAGTGGCAAGTAAGGGTCGATCCCACGAGGAACGATCGAACTTTGCTTTATGTATTAAACTGTTATGATCAAGCAATATATACGCTAGAAAAATCAATAAAGAAGTGGGGGATTTTAACGAAATCACAACTAACACCTATATTTCTATTAAGCAACTTAAATAACAATTACTCTAAAAATGCTTAGCAATTTAACAATTCAAATAAACAAAGAAAATAGAATGATTTTTTTCGGTTTTTTTGGTTTTCAAGTAATAAAACGATTCACCCTTGATCATGCTTCCCCTTGGTCTTAGACGATTTATGCAACTATTGTTAATACCCAATTAGTTAGCCTTGGAACTCCTACTCCAAGATTGATAACAAGCTCTATCAATCTTGTTGTCTCTTAAGTGTGATTAATCAAAATAAGGTCTTCAATTAATCCTACTCAACTTATCAAATCATAAAACAAGCTCTTCAAGAATCAATAGTTAAGTGCATTAAGAATTAAGACAACGAAGTAGATTGGACATAAAACTCGTAAGTTTGGTTTTAGTGGTCGAACTCTATGCTATCCCCAATAAAATAAATCTACTGTTTGCTACACGGGAATCGAAAATCCTACAATTACGGATAGTAATTTCCAATTCTAGCAACACACAAACAAATATCCAAATGGGTGATCAAACCACAATTCAATGCATAAGTATGAATCAACAATCCCAAATAACATAGAACATTCCAAAAACATAATCCAATCGGTAATATTAACCACAATAATCACATAAATGTCTTCGACTCAAGGTTCCACATTGATCAAGAGTGAATTCTAGGGTGCTAGCCACCCATTACACCTAATACAATTAGTAAATCGCAAGAAATACAATAAGACATGATAAAATTATAGAATAAACCAAGAACTTGGGTTGAGGAATGAAAGGCCTTCAATCTTCTTCCCAATGTAGTCCTTGAGGATGATGAAGGCTGGAAAATATGTTATTGGATGTCCAAAGATAGGTTAAATTCGAAATGGAACTTTTATATATATAGGGGAAGAGTTGTCACTTCAGTTTTAGGCAAAATCGCATTCAGAATTTTAAAACAGAGTAGAGGATCTCGGCCGAGACACATTTGGCCAAGACGTGAGAAAGAGGATTTTAGGGCTTTTTAGTGTTTGGCTTATCTCAGCCGAGATTGGGTCTCATCTCGGCCGAGATCTAGATCTCTTGAATTTCTGGACTTTCCCTGGAGGGTCATCTCGGCCGAGATGCAATTCCTGTCTCGGCCGAGATCTTCAGCTTCTCAAAACTTCAGGATTTTCCTAGGGAGTCATCTCGGCCGAGATTTTCTTGTCTCGGCCGCGATCATCCTTTAGCCCTGTCCTTTGTTGCCTCGATCCATCCACCGACTTCGCGATCGTTTGATGCTCATTTTCGATCCCTTTTGACCTGTTTTAACAAAAATATGAACCAAACGCATAATTTTGCCCAATGAGAATAATATGCACGAAGTACACGTGAAATTGCACAAAAACAACACTAAAATGACACTTAAAGCGTCCCAAAGTGTGTGCACGAACACGTGTACCGGTAGTGTTTGAAGAAGAAAAAAAAGGAATTTCTGTTTGCTTCCTAGTAGAAACTTAAAAAGGTGATTTCAGTTAGTTTATTGAATTTTGGTGGAATTTTATTGCAATAACTTGTTCTCTAAAGTTTCTGATGTGAATTTATTATTCCTTTATTAGTACCTTGCTTATTTTTCCTAGCTATATGAATATTTCAAAACAGAGTTGATGTTGCTTGGTTGTCGATAGAGAAAGTTGTTACTACAATCTTGGAACCTTAACATGAAGATAAATATTTGATTTTATTTTTATAGATACGAGATTGTTTAAGTAAATAAATATTAGTTTTCGTGTTATTTTTAGGACTTGTGTAGTTGAAAAATAAGAATTTCATTGTCGTGCTAAAGATAACTACATAAACCTCTATTGATTTCTTGATTCTAGATTTTTTTTATATATCTACTCACCATTTATTTATTTATATCAGTGGATTGTTGTTGGATAGTCCTAGAAAATCAAGGCCATCTAATTTGGCAGCCTTCTCAGAATCTCAAATCTAAAATTTCCATTATTTCAATTAGATCAATGAGTTTCGAATACATCTCCCTCCCTCTCTAAAAATTCCACAGCTTCAATTAGGTACTGAACTGCATCTAACCCTTTTTACATCTGGGTCAAGTATTAATCGCCCTGATTTGCACAATCTAAATTATGTTGTTCAACTATATAATATTTCAGTTCGTTTGTTTCTTTTGGCATCTTAAGATATTTTATGGTAGCCTAATGAGAAATCACATTGATTTTTAAAGTTGTATTATGTACACTCTCTCTCTCTTGCATATCAGTTCACTGGTTAGTGCTAACAAACTGCATGCAATATCGTTCTAATCTATAAGACATTCGTATCATTTGAAAAGATCCCTTTCTTTCATCATCAACATTATGAATGACGATGATGCCGCCAGTTACTGCTTGAAATTTGATGATAATACAAATGAGGAATTAAAAATTATTTCTCATCCAGCACAACCAAGTGTTAGAATGTCACATTGGCTTCTTTTTGGAGTCGTGGCCAATTTTATTCTTTGTTGAACAATGTAGTTTTTGCATGGGTAGTGACAACATGGTGGTAGAGCTTGGTGGTGGTGAGAAAGAAGTTTCTCGATGCATCAATTGTGACGGAGCTGGTTCTTTGACATACGTGCACTACATGCTAAGGCAGTGGCATTCAACCCCGCTACCTTGATCGCAGGTTAGCAGTTAGCACTCTTATATACACCCTACATACGCTAATTCTAGCTTATATTTATTGCTCTCTCACTCTCTATGTCTCTGTCTCTATCTCATATAGAGAATTCAAGGATGGCGACTAAATGTTGTAGAATATATGGCAAAGTGTAGAGGAATTCAAGGATGACGAGTAAATATCCGTTGTCTGTTAGCGAAATTCTTGTAGTGCTTTATGTCTACAACTTTTTGGTATTTATCTCATTTCTGGTTAGAGTTTGGTGACACTAAAATGATCGGTAGTATGTTTTGATTGTCGACCCTGCAAGTATGACATGATTAGTGTATTGAAACTTTTTATAAGAAAAACTTGTGTGCTAAAGATATTAAATTCTGATAATTTGAATGTTGGATTCTTATTTCCAGGCCCCAATTAACAGTAGTTACTGCAATGATGTTGTTCAGTAGGTTTTTATATGCATCAACCTCATACAAAGAACCATTGGCAGGTAGAAGTATTAGTCTTTACATTGTCAATTTCTATTTGAAGTATATAGCTTCATTAGCTGGTAAAAATATTACTCTTTACCTTTGTTTACTGTTGTTTACAATGTAGCTTCTAATGTAATCTCTTTTTAGGTGTGCATGCTTGTTATTCTAGCACTCTTGTAACAACAAAAAATTAAAGGTATGCTTTAAGTTAGTTTTTTTGTTGAAATTTTATTTTAGTACTTTGTTTTTTTAAGTTCTTGATTTGAACTTTTGTTCTTTTTATTAATAAGCTTGTTTTTCTTTTTGGGTCTTCAACATACTTTGGAATAGAGTAATTGCTGCTTGGATTGCCGATGGAGAAAATTATTATACACATTGACCGCAATCCTAGGACCTTAATATACAGAAAGATTTGGCTTTAGTATAGATATATAAATTGTTTGAGTAAATAAGAGTTGGTTTTTGGTTTTTTTCTAGGACTTATTTAGTTGGAGAATTCCATCGGATTGTAATATAGTAATTAATTTAATGTTGATGAATTTATTGACATTTGTTTTTGTATTTGATGTTACGTAAATATTTTATGATGTTTTGACTATTGGGCATTTCATATGGTAATATGCATTTAAACAACAAATATTCAATAACAAAATTGTTATCTTTCATTGAATGGCAACAATTTTGTTTTTGTTTTTGTTTTTTTGGCCAAAAAGACAACGACTTTTATATGTTATCTTTACTTATAAAAACAACAGTTTTACAAGAAGGTCAATAGTTTTCCACTATATCTGTAATTGAATAGACAATGGTTAAATATTGTTGAGGACACCATTGTTTATTGCTGAACAGACAACAATTTTAAATTGTTGTCAAAATTTTAGTTTGAACAACACCACTATTAATAATAGACTTATTTATAACTAGACAACCGATAAAATCCGTTGTCTATTTACAAAATTCTTGTAGTGCACGGTTTATATCGTGGTTGCAAATGAAGGCACAATTCATGATTTTTTTTTTTTTTTTTTTTTGCAATTAACCCTTTTTCTGGTATTGGAAGTTGGATTTGTGGCTAAGTTACAATTACTTTAAATTACTGCATGGTGCATATGGATGGTGATAAGTGTTGATGACTCAACTCTTATTCAATAATTTATAATATGAAAAATCACGACTATAGGAGTGAGGAAATGAACACAAAAAGGATAAAATGTTATCCTCATCAACCGAGCTTTCATATATTCAACACTGAAACAGTACCTACAGGACCACTAGAATAATTTTCGGTGGAAAACTCTCTATGCTAAAGTCAGTGATCTTAATAAGGAAACTTGCAAGTATAGAAAACACTGATATTTAATGTGTTGTAATTACCTTTAAATAAAAAATTATAAAACGTACTGCACAATATATATATATATATATAAGTAATAAAACAGTGAAAATATAACATTTGTTTTTTAGGGGAGGGGTATCTATTCTTACTTTCTGAAGGATAAAAAAGTCTTTCTTCCCTGTTGCTAACTTGAACTCCGTACACTGCTGGTCCCCACAGACAATAATGTCAGATAATACGAAAATGGGTGCTGCTAACGGCTCGTACAAAAATCCAGGAAAGGCATGTCCCACCAAAAGTGGCCACCCTGATAAAGACTCCTTTACGAGTTGAAAACGGGCCTAATTTGACCCAATTACGACCAAATCATGTAAGAATCTAACCGGCTCTGAAATGAAGCACTAACCTCTTTTAATAGACAGCTCGAAAACGGGGATTTTTTCTCTTCTGTCAAATTCACATCCAACTCTGAAAACTTCAGAGTCATACTCCTTTACATGAGAATAATTCTTCCCTCAACTATGTGGCCATAGTTGAGTGTGATGTCTTCTTAAGGCCATCGCCTTTGTCAGAATCTTGTATCCTTCCCATGCTATCTTCAAATCCTTCTTATTTATTCATATCTTGATTGTTCCTGTCATCCATTACCCCACTCTTAATTAAGTCATATGTCAACTTAGAGTAATAGTTATATCAACTTTGGGCCAGCATTTACAACTTTGAATTTTAAACGTTGATAACTTGTCCCCTTTCCTATGCCTCATAGCAAGATGTCACTTATGCGTGATTGTTTGCCTGCTTCACATCTTTATGTGGTGAATCTCCACCCTCGCTTTTTATGAGCTTGACACGTGTCATAATCCTATGTGCGCGACGGTTGAGCTCCCCTTGCCTATAAAATCATACTCCTTCTCTCTTCATTCCTTCTTCTTCATAATTATAGTAACATTTCAATCATCCGAAATAGAGAAAATCAACCTCCGACGATCCTTCTATGATTATTCCTGTTCTTTCCCAATTTTGGGCAATCAGGTAATCCTCACAAGTCCTCATTTCCATTCCTATTTTTCTTCTTTTATATTATCTTTTCCTCCATTTATCATGTCGTCTTCTTTTCCTGCCTATTCCGGTTCAAAATGAACTGTTGAATCCTCCGTCGTAAATCGAAATCATTCTGGGGGAAGATTCGGAAGCCACCGAGTTAGAGTGTTCAGAGGAAAATTCCGAGCCTACTTATCAAGATGTGAGAAATGCCCCCTCAGCTATGGAGATAGCTCATCTGCAAGGCTCTTCCTCCAGAGCTACAAATTGTAAGGATGTTACAATATATGAGAGAGGAAGTGCCTGCCAACTCATTATCTTTGGAAGACAACCCTACATATGCGCTCCACAATGCTAGAAGAAATTATGCCCTCCCCTCTCAACCTGTCAAACTCTGGCATATTTTCAAGCCCTCCAACTCTTACGCTCTGGACTTATCAGAGGGAGGCTCGTAGTGATTACAAAATAGACATCCCTAGGGAAATGAGAAACCCAACTACCTTATGAATCCCACACTAGCCTTGTGTTTGAAAAAAACTTGATGTAGGGTTGAGATTTCCAGTCCCTAAATTTTTTTGTGATATACCCCAAACGTATGAGGTTCCCCTAAATCAATTCATCCTTCTTTTATCTGTCTTCTTACCTATTTTTACATGTTGGTTATGGGTCATTGGGGGATCTTGATATGAGTTTAATATAGAGCTGCTTCTATATGAAGTGACAGGGTGATAAACATAATTTATGCATGCTTTTGGGACTCAATTAAATGATAAATATTGAGAAGTTGCATGTATAATGGCTTTTTTTTAAAAAAAAATTAGTATCTTGTGAAATGTGTTTGCTCATTTTGTCGTAAATTGTGTGTTTTTTAATGTCACCAGTCAATTTGGATGAAGTTTAAAGAAGAAACAAGTAAGAAACAAGGTGAAACGACAAAAATAGGATTGCACGCTCTAAGTGCCGCTCATTCGAGGGGAATACCGCTCGGTCGAGCATAATACACTGGAAAGAGGCGACAGACAACACAAGGTGCTTAGGCGAGCATAAATTTTGCTCGGTCGAGCGTGATGCAAAGTCGGTCCAACATGCATATTGATCGGTCTAGCGGTTTACCTAGGCCATGCAATTTTATGCATTTTTATGGATTTCCAACCTGTTTTCACTAATTTTCATCATTAACTAAAAAAGAGGCATATGGTGACGACAATAGGGATCTTCTATCATATTTTGGAGGGATACACGAGGAACTCAAGGAGGAGTCAAGATTCAAGGTCAAGAGGAAGAACAATTCGGGTTTTGCCTTTTCAATTAATTTTTACGTTGATATTCATGTTATTTTCCTGGATATTTTAGTATGGTAATTACAACGGTGTCCGGCTAAACTTTTGTATATTCTAGGCTAGAGAGTAAACTATGTTAATGATAATGATTTTAATTCGAAGTGAGTCCCGTTCTATATTTTTATCTATATGTTCGTGCTATTTTATGTTTGATATTGTGGCCAATTATTGACTTAATAAATCGAGACTCGGAGGGGAGATTTGTCCATAGGTCTACAACATATAGCATAATTATTCAATAGAACTGAGAAGCTTTAAGATAATTGTGGCAATCTTTAAGTCTATTGGGAGTTACAGTCAATCAGAGACAGTGGCTTTTGCATGTAATCTACAGTTTACTCGCTCTGAGAGTAGGTTTAAACTACTTTAGAGACTGTCTTATAAAATTTATAATTTGGTCTAGAGATTCAGTTAATTAGTTAATAATCAGCATTGATGCTTAGTTGAAATCGAAACCTAGAGTACTCTTGTTAATTTAATTATTCTTTGGTTACTTGTTTAATATTATGTTTTAATTGTTTATTTCTGAATTCAGTTAAGTAGTTATAAAAGCTCAAAACCAAAGTTTCATTTATCTAGATGAGGTTAGGCTATCAGGATCAAAACACTTAAGAGGTTCTATCCCTGATCTTTGTGGGATCGACCTTGCTTGCTTTCTAAACTGCTGCTACATCATACACTTGTGGTAAAACTATAGTTACATTTAGGCGAACATAGGATACTTATTACTTTCTTTCTACTAGAAAATGGGGGCCCGTTCAATTCTTATGCAAACCTTCTAGTGTGGATGGGCAATGGAGATTGCAATATTTCTTCGCCACCCTCTAGATAACACTTGGGATTTTACTCATGATCACTGGTACTATTTTACCCTTGGGGGGTTGGTGTTAGAGTGGAAATATCTGAGAAGAATAGAGTTGTAATATAAGCTCTAATCTATATTTATATATATATAAAAGTAAAATGGGGGGCATTAATGTAATTTTAACTTTCCCTCCAAAAATTTTAGACTGAAATTGGTAACTTTTTTCTTATTTTTGGTAGGTTCATAACTTTCTTTTACTTTTCTAAATCACAAATAACTTTTTCATTTTTAATCCGATTTTTATGCATAATATACCAAATTATTCATCTTTTCACGATCTTCGATTCGACATCCAAATCACATATATTATATTGAGATATTTGATTTGAATAAACAAATTTTTTGTTGGTTAATTATTTGTGCTAGAATTGATATTTATTGTGAATTGAACTTATAATATTTTGGTTTTAGTTGCAACTAGAATTTGTAAAATAATTTCTTTACAAAAAAATATGAGTATTTTTTTTTATAAAAATATAACTAATCAATTTATTTTATTTGACATGAATTTTTCAATATTTTTTTTATTTAAGTCAGGGAGAAAACCCATCGTTTAAATAATGAAAGTCCTACTTTATTAAATCAAAAGCTAAAACAACAATATCTATTTTATAATCAGCTTATTAAATCATCAAATCTGCTAAAATATCTTCTTATCACTACTTTGAGCATATATATAATTATTTATTAAAATAGTTACTAAAATTATTTTTAATTACCTATTCATATTTTTAATAATGAGTATTTTGTTAAAATTACTCTTTTAAGGAAATTTACTCTTTGTAGCCTAAATGACTTTTATTACATTTGACAATCTTTTAAATTTTCTACCTTTACTAAAACTTCAATTATATGTTTTTACACTTTCTAAGCTAAAAAATACTTGGTTGCACAAATTAACATCGAATGCTTTTTTTACTCTTAACAATCTAAATAAATTTATTCGCATTAATCAATTTTTATCTTCAAATAAATAAATTATTTATGAGAAGGATATAACATTTATATAAATAATTTACAATACTAAATAAAATAATAAATATTCAAATATTTTGAAGAAACCAAAGACTTTAATTTGTTATTCGAATCAATAAAAAAATTTGAATTCTATTTTGTTACAATAAGATTTTATTAAATAAAATTATTTAAGTATGTTTGAAATCACCAAATGAAATGTCAAAAGTTGCAAATGAAAATTCAATGTTATAAAGAAAAAAAATTAATATTTATAATTAGAACTTGAAAGTTTATTTAGATAAATTAAAAGTTAAATATAAAATAAAAGTACAGACATAATGAGAAAATTATTAAACTTTACATTACATATGATCCGAATAAAATATCATTGTTCCTTTTATTATATATTTATGGTTATTTTAAATTATTTATAGTTAGAATTCAATTATTTTATAAATTAGATATATATATATATATATAATATATATATAAACATAGTAGTGACAATTTTGTAAGTAACATTTTTCAGCCTAAAATTTTAGATTGTGATTGGTAAGTTATTATCACATTTGGTATGAATCAAAATTTATTTACGTTGCAAATATCTTTTTTTTTTTTTCATTTCTAATATATTTATTATGTATACTATATCACATTAATCATCTTTTGACGATGTTTGATTGATATCCATATGATATATATAATAATACGATATTATATTTAAAATATTATATTATTTGTTCGTTGATTATTTACGTAAGATTTCAGTGTTTATTGTGGGTTGTACAAAAAATGTAGTATTGATTTGGAATACAATTAAAAATCATTCAAATAATTCTACTAAACAAATTATTTTACTTGATTATTTCATTAAAATCACACCTAATCAGTTTGTTTTATCTGACATGAATTGTCTCAAATTAATATTTGATTTATAATCAGCTTATTAAATTATTGAATTTGCTAATGCTTATTTGATATACTAATTCTTTTTGTTGATAAATCACAAAACTATGATCTTTTCGCTCATATATATAACTTTATATATGATAATTAATCTTAGAATTTTTTTTATTAATTTTTTATATTGTAGATATGTTAATTTTATTTTTCTATAAATAATTACAATTTGCAACCTATACTATGATATTATAAAAGTTGCAACTAAACTTCTTTTAAATAAGCAAAATTAACCAACTAGAACTATATGTTTTTCAGACTTTGCAACCTAAACAATATTGAGTCACATTAACCAATCTCAATTATGTCTTCTTTTCTTTTCTTTGATCACATTTGGCAACCTAAGCATTTTTTTTTTTTTACATTAACCAATGTATATCTTTAAATGAATCTACTATTTACAATGTAAATTTATAATTTAATTGAAACTTTTCAACATATATATGAAAGTATTAAGAAATATTGGAGCACTCATATGTTTTATTTTGTTATTCCAACTATTAAATTATTTTGTTATTCAAACTATTGAATAACTTTTGAATTTTATTTTGTTAATTTGTTATTTTTTGTATATCAAAAATACCAAGTAAAGTACTAAAACTTGCAAATAATATTTTTTAATAGGAAATAGTTATAGTTAAAATTATAAACTTTATTTAGATAACTTTAAATATTTAAAGTAAAATAAAAAATATTAAAGAAAAATAAATTTCTTATAACATTATCCAGTTTATTTTATTTAATAATATGAGTTGATAGTTAGATATTTATGTTTGTTTTAACATTCATAATAATTAATTAAGAGATTATGCACATAGGTGAAGAATGCAGCAAACACACTAAATGTGTGTTTGGATTTCAAAGGTAAGAAATGATCATTTTGAAATTTTTTTTTTTTTTTATATTAAATATTTATCTTAATCATAATCTGTAATATATATATATATATATATATATATATACCTATATATAAAGTAAGTTATATTAAATTATGCGAGAAACTTATATTTACATTATTTATGTTTTATCCTATACTTTAAAAAATATATATTTTATTAGGATAAATCGATCACATATTTAAATATTAGATTAATCATATTTAATTATAATTATTAGTTTTTAAATAAACTTCCGTGCGTCGCACGGGAATATTACTAGTAAAGACCAATAGGAGAATGGGTCTTTCTCCCTTATTGAATTAGCGAAGTATGAAGGAGTTTTACACTATTTTAACGGATTCTCATCCCCTACTGGGGGCCAAATCATAGTAGAGAAGCTGTGGGCACTAAACGGTGTCGTTTACTGGTGCTTTTTATTTTTATTTGCGGTTACCTTTTTTCTTTTTATTTTTCCAGCGATCAGTGTTTTGATATAATGATTTATACAATTATACTTCATTTTCTTACTCTCTTATGGTCTTTTCCAGTTATAAGTCAAACACAATTTTTCTTCACTTTGTCCCATTTGTACTGCTCAAGATCAACTGATAAGAGGGGACAATAATTTAGTTCTTAGATGCGAAAGATGTTCCTTGTGCAATTTTGAGTTGTTAACATATAATATTATAAATACTAAACATATTATTGTCCGATGTACGATTTAAAAATCAAACAATAAAATTGAATAACTTGATTTTTCTTAGATAAAAGAATATTAAATTATTTAATAAACTTTAATTTCATTATTAACCATTATTTAATTTATTTTTATTTGCAACTCATATCAATGTAAATAATCCACCTCACAATAATTAACCAACAAACAATTGTTTATTTTATATTTAACTTATATAACATAAACAAATATAACCTAAATATCGACAATCAATTGTATTTTTAAATATATTTTATGTTAAAATATACAATATAGATGTTAAATTAAAGGTCATGAAAAAAATTAATTTGCTATATTTTACATTAAAAACAGAAAAAGAGCCATAAATTAATTGCTTTTTAATTTACTTTATTTTCATTATTGACTTTATAATTATTTTGTTTTTATTGTATGATGAATCAACCAAAAGGTGTCACCTATAATTATTTTATATAGCAAATTGCCGATAAAATTTAGATTTTAATTGATTTTGGGAATATTTTACAATATATATATATATATATATATATAATTTTTTACCATATACACACAAATATCTTATTATATTAGTTAGGGTTTTAATCTACTATTTATAGAAGGTGAAATGAACGGGAAGATAAGGTTGATTTCCATTTATATAGGGTTCTGTTTTATTATATAGTAAGATTGTAAAAGTCTCGTTACACGCTGGTCATCAAACTAGGGCAGAAGTAGGTTAAACATAACAAATTTGGGATTTTTTGCTTATGAATCTGGATGGAAATATCGGATAGGCGGTCGCCTAGGCGCTGACTAGTCGCTAGACGGAGTTTTGCCGACCTAATTTTATGATAAACAACAGTTTTGGATTTTTTTTCTTTTAGTTTAGAAGGATTAGTCGGATAAATAACCGATCTAGGCAAGCGCCTAGTCAACGATTACTTTTCGACTTTCGCCTGCCAAAAGGAAGAGTTAGCTGAAAAATTGGTAAACATAAGAAAGAAAATAGAAAAGAAAAAAGCAAAATCAAAGAGCCAAATAGAAAAGCCAAACGCACCGTTTAATTCCCACAGTACCCCTACTGTGATTTGCCCCACGGTAGGGATAAGAATCCCATTTTAACCTCAGCCCCATAAAGACCAAACCTCCACCCAAAGCTGGTACAACACCAACTCTAACATTTAATTTTCACCTCTTAACTGTGTGCTTTGTCCCTTCATTACTCTACTAACTACTACCTTCTTTGGTTCTTTTAGAGAGGATGTGGAGGGTTAAAGTTCAGCCTCAAAAGAAAACTGGCACTCAACCTGCCAACCCGGTCAGTGGAGACGTAGCACAGTCTCCTAGTGTTGCTTTCCCCTAACCTACCCTACTTTTAGCACCACCATCCCGAGGTGGAGGTCCAGAAAAAATAATGCCTTAGTCTACCATCCGCCTGTACGATGCCTCATCCGATTGGCGCTGACAAGGAGAAAAGTATGAAACTGCTTGTTAAACCTTCCACAAGGCCACCAGCTCCCAAAAGAGGGAAATGCACCACTCTTGCTCCACACGCTACTAACGATGTGCTAGAGATTTTGGACAACTCTTCACCAGCTAAGCAGGCTCCTCCCTACTTGGAGAGGGTTCGATGCTCCAAGGATGACATCCACACCCTAATACTTCTGAAGTCAGTGTTGGACCGGACTCCCCCGGGCTCGAGTAGCTTTTGGAAGGCAACTCTAATATTTGACGACAATTGGTCGTTAAATATAGGCTGAGATATGGAGAATGAGTAGGTTGCTAGCGGTTTTCTAATAAAGGTTCTTTCTATACCTTAGCTTTTCTTCTATAATCCTTAAATGATACTGACTTTACCTTTTTCTTTCAGTTCTTGATCATATATTCCAACATAATCTAGTATGGCGAGTTTGCCACCTGAGTGGAGGAGCTGGTGGGACAAGTGGAGGAGTACTCAGACAAAATAGTGAATTTGGAGACCAAGGTCTTAGATTAGAAGGAAACAATATCGGGCCTCACTCAGAATAAGGAAAAGATGGAGAGCAAGATCGAGGCTCTAAGAAAGAAATTGGAAGAGCTTAAGGCTGAGAAGGAAGTGATGCGCTCTAGAGCTAAGCTGGTCGAGAAAAGTTGTGATGACTTGACCCGCCGTACTTGTGCGCGAGAGGTAGACATGGCAAAATCGATCCGGCCCAATTTTTTGATGGGTTGAGCCAGAGAAAACTATTCCTGAAGTACTATTTGGGCCGATAGACCTGACCTGATGGGCCATGGGCTGGCCCGATAATCTTAGTATATTATAAGAAAATAGATCGGGCCGATTAATTTTAGGCCTGATCAAATTTTGGCCCGGCCCTACCCGGCCGGGCCGTCCAAATTGCCACCTTTAACGGGAGAAAGTGACCAAAGTTGTTGGGGCTCAAGAAGGTGTTCAACGATTCCACCAGATGTTCTTGCTTTTTTAGGAAGGTTTGGTGCCCTGGCAAGAGAATTGCAAGAATGGTTATATGGGTCGTATCCACATAATAGACACCACCTCTATGACTTGGGACCTCACATCTCTCACTCTTATGAGTATGACATTGACGTTGCTGAGAGACAGGCTCGATCTAAGGACTTTTCAGGGGAACTGGACCGTGATATACAAGGATAAAGATTCTGACTCGCGGACGCATCAGTGGTGGCTTCCCACAATTCATCAAGTTATGAAGAAATTCCAAGTTGGGACCAACATTGATCTTGTCCACTATGCCGGGTTGTTATATCCTCCTGCTACAGCTGCGTTGGCTACCCCTCCTACTTCAACATCTACAGTGCTGCCGATTGAGGCTCCTTCTCTTCCATCTCATGATACTGAAGCTCTTTCTCTTATTTCTGATGGTTCCAATACTGATGCCCCAACCTTGGATGAGCCTACTGAGGCTGGAAAATGACTGATTATGTTGTACTATTTTCTGTAGTTGTACTGTAAACGCTCCTGAATGTATCATGTCCATCACGAATACTTGCAAATTGAATCAATTCTAATTGAGAACAACATTTTAATGTCCGCTTTGTTTGTTATTATTATTATTATTATTATTATTATTATTATTATTATTATTATTATTATTATTATTATTATTATTATTATTATTATTATTATTATTATTATTATTATTATTTTCTTGTAGAAAAAAAGCATTCAATTTCTCAAAATGTGGTGAGTCTGTCTGGTTTTCTGGTTGGGCTTGCTAGAGCTGGTCCCTCTCTGAGCATATAACTCCCTCAGTCAGATATTTAGAGCAGAGACTCAACTTTGAATCTCATTTTGACAAAAGAATTCCAATTTCTCTAAGTGTGTGAATGTGCTTGGTTAGGTCCGCTAGGGCTGGGCCCCTCCCTGAGCATACTCCTCCTTCAGTCATATATTCAGAGCGTAATATCTGAATGTGTGACTCAACTCTAAATCTCCTTTTGGGAAAAAAATAAAAATTTCTCTGTGTAGTGAGTCTGCTTGGTTAGGTCCACTAGGGTTGGGTCCCTCCTTGGGTATACTACTTTCCAGTCACATATTTAGAGCATGCCCTCTGAATGTGTGACTCAACTTTGAGAAATTCAATGCAGTCATATTTGTTGATCTTATGCAAAATTTAATGCAACCAGAGTTGCAACTCTAGCATTAGGTGAAATTCAATGTTGCCATATTAGTTGGTCTCACACGAAAGTCAATGATGCCAGATTAGTTGGTCTTGCGCGTAATTCAATGCGACTAGAGTTGTAACTTCGGTATTACACAAAATTTAATGCTGCCACCTTAGTTGGTCTTACGCGAAATTCAGTGTGACCAGAGTTGTAGCTCTGGTCTTACGGGAAATTCAATGCTGTCAGACTAACTGGTTTTATGCGAAATCCAATGCGCCAGTGTTGCAGCTCTAGAATTACGTGAAATTTAATGCAGCTAGATTAGCTAGTCTCACACGAAATTCAATCTTGCCTGATTAACTCTGGACTCCGCAATATTCAATATTGAAGTACAAAATCAACAATTCACTTTTGCAAGATAAGTCAATAATAAAATCATACCTTTCACTACTTCATCATCGTTGCACACATAACCTAATTGAATTCAAATTGAAAATATCTAAGGTACTAGACGCGTCATTACAAATAAAACTTCTTCAAATTTACTACATTTCAAGGTTTTACAGAGCTAGACCCTCAGTGTCTTCCAAGGTGCATCCTTCATTCCCAAGCAAAGCTATCCGTATTTGATGATAACGACCCAGTTCAGTAGTCAATGACGGACTCATGTTAGGGGCAATGAGGGCATTGGGCTTCCCGTCCCCTTGAAAATTTATTATGATCTATGTGTATTTTAGTCAATTTTATGTAATTTAATTAAATAAAATAAATAATTCTATTGTGTGACTTGAATAAATATTTAATGATAACTCATTGATGAATTTTTATGTATAAGTAACATAAATAAATATTTTTAAAAATAGGATGAAAAAGAAAGATTATATCTTGATTATTTATTTTTTTAAAATTGAATCGATGTATTGACCTTATTATTAATAGTTTTACTTATAGAGTTAAATATTATTGAGGCTCATGGAAAAATTTAGAGGACGCAAAACGGTGGTCCTCTCTTTAAAATGTTTAAAATTTTATATTTAAATGTAAATATTCAATATTTTAAATTCAAAGTCTAATATATAAGAACTTGGTTTCTAATCTTTTTAGGGTTTGTCCTTTATTTGACATAAAATTTATATCATAACTTTATAGTATATTTAAAAAAGTAAAATTTTTTATGATACAAGTGTTTGCTTATGATTTCCCTTAGTGCATTAAAGCGATCAAATCCTAATAAAACACATTTATTAATTTCACCAATAAAGTTTAACTCAGTACTCTCCAACCGTAAACAAACACATACTTAGGACATGTTTGGTTGGGGTTGGCCCAATCTCTCATCAGTTTGACCAATTCAACCTCATGTTTCTTTGGATTGGTTTGGCTAAGTCGGTGTATTAGGGTTTGGTGGGGGGACATTAATCACAAATCCAAACACTACTTTAATCATTCTCCCAACATTAATAACTATCTCTTACCCATATCATATCACATTTTATAATTAATAATAAAATTTCACACTTCAACCACAACCTCAGCCACTCAACCAAACATCACTTTCTAACACCCACAGCCACTAACTCCAGCCACTTCCCCCAACCCAATCACCCAAACCCCAACCAAACATTGCCTTAGATTTCCTTTTAGATGAACCCTAGGCTAAATTTCTGGACCGTGGGCCCAATGTCATTTCTCCTTTCCAACGACTGGCGGGAAAACAAATGGATAAGTTTCGTTTCTTAGTTTGAAACCCTTTCTCCTCTCTCCCATCTCTCACACGCAGTGAAAAGAAGACATGGAAGGAGAGGCTATATTTGAATCATTGAATCTAAGCCCGCAGCTTTTCATCAACGAGGTCCTTAATATTGTTGACGATTTGGTTGATGAAGCTTTCAATTTCTTCCTCCAGTAACATCTCTCGCCTCTCTTTCTTCACCCCTCCTGCTCATAAGATCTTACCTGCTCTGCCTATTTATTTGCCATTATTATTATTCTTGCCGTTACAGGGAGGCTTCTGCACTGCTGAAAACTGAGGGCACCGACCGAGCAGCGGAAATGACCAAGGTTTTCCTTTACTGATTTGTTATCCCCTCGATGGATTTCTACATTTCGGCGTTTTTATATGCTTTCTGATTGTGGATTTACAAGTTCTGATTATTAGGATTTAATGCCTTTGAGATTCTTTTTTCTTTTTGTAATGGTAGGGCGTGGAGTATATTCAGGATTTGATTCAATCGACCCTGGACCAGAGAATGCAGAAGTGGGAAGAATATTGTCTTCGGTTTTGTTTTAATGTACCTGAAGGATTTGCACTGCCTAAAGCCGTATGCAACTCTCCCGTTCATATCTTATTTTGTTTTCTGAATTTTGTTTACTTAATGTAGTCATCGTTTTTCTCAATCCCAATTTAAATTTAAAAATCTAAATTTATTTTTCTGGAGTATTTGATAATAACCTATTAAAACTCGTATAGCGCTGCAAACATTTTCTCTTGGAATAATTTGGCTTTTCTTTGTTACTGAAGTTTCCTTCTATCGTTTTTTCTTGCATGATAGAGTAGTAGACAAGTGTAGAATTAAACACTTGCTCAACCATTTCTACCTTTATGGGGTTAGGAAATGATATTTGTAACTCCTCCGTCCGGAATGAACTTGCACTGGCAAGTGGACGCACAAATTAAGAAAAACTGTTTTTTGGGTTATGTTGACTTTTCAAACCTATCTTTTTGCTTTATTTGGTAAATAAAGGTGTATTATGATGTATAATTTGTGAGATTTGTTTCATTTTTAAGAAAGTGCGCAAATTGCTTAGGACAAACCAAAATAGAAAGTGTGCAAGTTCATTCGAGACGGATGGAGTACTTTGTAATGATAAACCTCCTCCTCTTTGGGAAGTAGTTTCCCTTTCAAAATTCTCCCAACTTGTTGCTTTTGTTCAGTCTTCTATCTTGTAAAAGATCTGCAATTGAGTTTTCTTTAGCCATCTATTTTGGTTTAGAAGTGTTATGATGTGCCTTTCTTAAGGTCTATATTTAACAGACAATCCAGGTGCAATGAGTTCATCATTCCTTCCACATATTAAAAGGTGATCTCATCCATAAGTCAGCATTGCATTGTGCCTTTTGAAATGTTGAGAAGAATATGCGCCTCATTTAATGTAAACGGCAAGGCTTAGGTAAAAGCTCAAAAATATAATTGCCCTTTAAATAAAACCATAGGATGATTTTTACGAAGAATATTCTTGATTGAATGAGATACATAATTCCGGAAGGATGCAATCTCTCATCTTTGTCACAGAACTTCACTGTAGTTGGACTCCACCAGCCTCTGGATGCTTGTTCTTTTGTATTTCTCAATCTTGATTTTTACCTCTTCTATTTCTTCTTGATTTCCATCTTGTCTTCCTTTTCTTTTCTTATCAAGTTTCTTGTTTCTTTCAACGCAAGATATGCCAAAAGGACAGGAGAATAGATCCCATGGTCTGGGAAATTTTTATTCCTTGTTTCTTGTCTCTTTTATGAATTTATTTTAATGAGTTGACAAATACAAATTTTGAGATAAATCTGCTCAGTTTTACTACTATCTTCTTTTAACTAAATCAAAATTTTGTTTTTTTCTCTCTCTTTATAATGGGTTGTTTCCTAAATAAATATAAATTGCAGAAAATGTTTGAAAAATAAGCATAATATTCTCACTGAGAACTATTTTGGACGTATTAAAACACGTTATCATGTTACAACGAAGTATTGCTACATGGGATTCATCTGTTCATATCTTAAATTTGCTAACAAGTTAAAATATTGGTTATAAGCAACAAAACTCTTGCCATTCAATAGTTGTATGATACCATCAAGCTGTATGCCTCTATTGCAAGATAAATTACTAGCCTCTATTAACAAAACAACATTTATTTTGCGGAAACTTCCTAGAAATTTCACATTATTTTTGATGCAGCACCCAACCAAATTTTGATGTGGAGCAGCAAGGCTGTGGTATGCATATAGATAATAAGAAGAGTTTCTAGAGGCAGATAGGTTTAGTATATTAAAGTTCAAGGTGATATATGCGTGCTTGTACATACACAATATACAAGTGTTGAAACTATGCCAACTTTTTGAAAATTAAAGAATAACAACAAAATTAGCTTAAGAAACTTGCTTGAATTTAGCTTAAGCAGATATTGAAGTTTTAAAAGACCCCAGGTGTCTGATCTTCCTCGAGTTTAGGAGTGCATGTTTGTAGGTCTTCCTTGAGTTGTTAAAAAGGTCTAGTGGAGTTTGGTGTAGCTTGGTTATCTCCCTAATCCTGCGCATATCCTTTTACTTATGAAGTAGGGTGGTTCCAGGCTATAGAGGCAGGGACTCTATTGAGAATTATCGTGCCCCTTGTTTTTTTGGTTTGTATGATTGGAGAGAATAAGGGATTTCCCAACGACACTAAGAAGATCGTCTTCTATTGAATAGGATTAAGTTGATGGTGGCTGATGGGTTCAAGGGTATAAAGAATTCAGGCACTTGTTTGTTCCGAATTTGTTAGAGACGGGAGCCGATCATAGTCTTGATGTTTTTTTCAGTTATTGAGTGGGTATCTAGTCCAGACTGTAAATATTTTGTCTCTCACTCAAAAAATGTTCTTTGGTTGTTATTCCCTCCCTCCAATTAGATGTTTGTAGATTAAAAAATTCAATGCACATGGGTAGAAGTCTCTTAGGGCAAAAAAGTTGACATGGTATTTATGTTTAGAATACTACTTGCACTTTTGAGTCCACAGTTAGGAACTCCTAAGCACTCTCACAACTAGTGAAACTCGTTAACATCTAGTGCAAGTGATTTTAGAAGAAAGTAGAACTTGTGAAGCAAAACTACCGTCCTCTTAAGTCTGCCACTTGACTGAAAGTGGGAAAATATGCATTTCTGGTTTTGCTGTGTACTTGTGTTTTGGGTTATAAAGTGGCGGTTGCATCTCTGGCTCCTATTATATAATACCTAATGAACCTTTTGAATTTGCATTATTGTAAACCTGTTTTTTATTTAACAAGGTAACTGTAAATGGAAAACCCATGGATAATGATAGTTTTGAATGCTATATTCCAAAGGCTATAATGTTATGGATGCAGAATTGTTTATTTATTGCTGGCAGTTCATGTTGCCATTTAGTTAGAGTGATTTAGCCCAAAATTAAATTGAATCTCGAATTTCTTTTGCTTTTTTCCTTCTTTTTCTATCACAGAGTTGTATATTAAATACCCTATAAATATTTTCATTGTAGAATGGGTTAGATGGAGATGATTTTCCTGATCTTGATGCCCTCACTGATAACGAACTGGATGCACAGCTGAATTCCTTGCGTGACAGACTTTCTTTGGTAATGTTACTGTTCAGATGAAAGAATTTATGAGTTTTGTGTAATAGTTTTCTGTGTGTTAATTGAACTTACAATTTGCCCTTGGGACAAATTTAAATTTCGATTTGCACACAGGTTGAAAAAGAATCTGCTGAGCTTGGCAGAGAAATTGGTGTCCTGGAGAGGCAGTCTTTGTCAAGTGGTCAATCTGCTGGGTCTTTAAATGAAGCAGTGCAGTTGTGCAAGAAACTTGATGCAAACCAGATGTTCCAAGGTATTATAATTTCAATTATAATTAGAAAACTGATGTAATCATTTCCCCCTCTACCCTCCTCTAAGGTGTATGGAATTATAAAGGCACCTTTACTTCTTTAGTAATTTCAAGAAAATTTTGTCATCACATGTATCACCTAATTGGTTCATAATTATTTATGATAATTTAGTAAACACGAATATGTAGTCAAATTAACAATTAACAATTGATATAATAACTGATACAAACAATTGATATAATAATCCTATAATCTGAAGTGTTATGTAAAGATAAGTAGATAATTTCTTCTGAGACTTTTAAATAGATCGGATTGGGTATTAAAATTTGGCATTAGGGTAGTGTAGCTTGTAGGTGGTGTGTAAGATTAGATGGAGACACTTGGAATTGTTGAATATGATATTACTATGAAATCCAGTTAAAGTTCTCTTGATACCTTTTACTTTTAGGTTGCATTGGATGGAAAGATTTGAGGATGGATTTGGAATTCATAGTCTCAAATACATTGATGTTGTTTGGATTACCATGGATTTGGAAATCCAGGATTTCATTTTGAGCTTTTTTTAGAGGATTTGAGTGGATTTCAAACCCCCTTTGACTTGAGTGGATTTAAAATCCATTAATTCTAAATCCCCTGGCTTGAGTGGATTTGAAATACATTGATTCTAAATCCCTCCATCCAAACGCAACCTTAAATTCTTTCTCTAGTTTCATTACCTTTTCTTCTTCTCATTCTTTGCTAGTCTTGAGTCTTGACCACCCTCTCTCTGTTGACCTGCTGCTCACCACTTTCTTCCCTTTTTACCACCACACATCACACTTCATTCTTCTTTCCTTTTGCTATTCTGCCATTTCTTCATCCTATATTTTTTCCATCTCCTCTCCTTCCTGCTCATTACTGAAATTTCTTTGGCTGCCATGGCATATCAGGAATTAAAATGTTGGGGGTGCGGGTTGGGGAAAGATACCATCCATGGTCATTGTATTGTTTTGTATGTTTCTTACAACTATATAAAATTTAGCAAAAACAACTAATTCACGCATTATAGCAATTTTTTTTAGAAGAAACAAAACTTTTATTAATAAAACCCAATAATTACAAAGGGATGAGGAATCCATGAAGACAAACAAAACTACCACTATAGTACAATGCTCATATCTCTAAGGATATCAGAAATATGAAAACCCCTAAATTCCTTATGGGTGGAAATCCACCATGCAACCCTAAACTTGACTTTATCCCATACTTTTTCTGATGATCCTCAACATTGTTGAAAATTCTCCTATTCCTTTCTAGCCAAATAACCGGCATATAGCTTGTACTACAATTACCCACCACAATTTGACTCTTTTGCTGATGGAGCTGCCCAATTTAAATAAAAGTATGAAATTACTTAGTTATTACTTATCATATTGAAAATTAAGCATCTACTCAGAATAACAATGATTATTTATGGTGCTAAGATCAATTTTTTGTTGCTTAAGGTCCATCAACCCAAATTTTATAAATAAACTTATTGATAGATCTAATGTAAAGCATCTATTTATATTCACATTCTTTGGTCTACGCAACTAGTTATCCATGTTTTGATTGTGCAACCCCAACTTCCAGATTTTATCCACGTTGTCAAGTTACACCCAAATCTTCAGATTTTGTGCCATCATAACCCCGTCCCCTACTGCAGAGGAAAAATGGGAAACAGAAAGAAAGAATGAAAGAACTAGTGACCTTCATGTCTAGGTGATAACCAACCAAACTTTAAACAGCAACTAGTTATGGTTTTCTACCAGAGAATAATGTTGGATAGATAAAATTTGTTTTCTGGATAACAGCCAATAGTTATCCAGTTCAATAATGCGTGGACTAATTGTGTAACTTCTTCATGATTTCTTCATAAATATGACGACTCTTGTTTTGGTTATGGCAGAGTATCTGGTCTGCGCTTCTGTTCTCGTATTTGACCCCAAGTTAGATTTCGGCTACTTGTTAACTACTAATTCAACCAACATAGGAGTGATCATATTGTCACCTCCAAATCACTTTTCACAACTTACTGGATAAATAACATGTTGCCTCTGTCGTGGTACTTCTGGTGCTTCTTACTCGTGAAAATTTATATTTTCTTATGATAGTTTTCATTACCACAAAGCTCTGTGTTAGGTGATAAATCATAGATCAAATATGTGGCACTCATTTTCCATGATCTTCTCATGTTGAACGAGAGCTTTCATTTGCTCTCTAGATCCGAAGTCAGTGTCTATCTTGATATTGATAAATGGTCTAAGCTCAAAATCAATTTGATAAAGTGTTGCTTAGTTTGACAGTTATGTGTGATCTGTTTTCTATTTTCAGTCTACATGAATCTTGTTTGTAAGAACTAATGAGGGGAACGTATATGACAAATCTGCCAGTTGCTGCATTGTTCAATTGCTGGACTCTCTATTGATACTTCAACTATTATTACAAATCGTGTGATTTTTCTCTGACTAGATTCTTCCATTCATGCAGAGCTGACAACTATGGCATTAGAATTTCGTAAAAAATTAGGGAATCTGAAAAGGAGAAAGATGGATACAACAGACGTGCTGCATGGTGGTGATGTTAGAATACCTTGTGTGAATGGTAACTGTAATGCAAGCTGCCATTTTCTTTCTTTTTTTGTGACTTTTCTATGTTATTGTCATCATTATTAACGTATATACATATTTATGTGTTTTATTGTTCTGAGATTAAATTACTTCTATTTTTGGGGGGAACACTTGCGTTCTGATTTGCAGGTCTTTTTGGGGCGAAATTGGGGGAGCTTCAGGAGTTTCTGGATGAGATAACATCAACATAGTTACGTGAGGATCCAACAAGGACTGTGTATCCGTTCCCTGACTATAAGAAGGCTACGTCATGATGCAGATAGAAGAACGAAAATTGGAACAAGGTAAGGTGAAAAAGAAATTAAAAATGAAATTGATGGAAACATGAGTAGCAGCAAAGGGATTGTCTAGTATATTGATGTTACTAAAAAATCTGGTTTATGTGCTTGAAAAATATAATGTACGATAAGAATCAAGTTCCATCTGATCTAGTGTATCATATTAATTAGGTGTTTGAAATTGGCTTTAAGTAATGAAGTCTCAGAACAGAAGGGAAGAATTATTGTATGTAGACGTTGTCATGTATTCTCTTTGGACTTGGTAGAAATTAGTTGTGATTTACTGAAAGATGTATTATAAATTCTGTCATAATAAAGCTTTGGGCTCTTCTACGATACAATCATCGTATTGATACAATTAATAATAATAGTCATTAGATTATGTTCTTTTAATCTTGGTCATTAAATAAGATGACTTGCTACTTGTTAAACTTGTAACCAACACTTCCCTTTTCCTTTTTGTTTTTATTTCTCTTACTTTGACTCTTATTTATTTACATTAAAAAACTTTAGATTAATTAGATTTTTAATTAAAATAATATATATATATATGTGATAAAATACTAATTTAGAAAATAAAGGTAGGACCTATGCCAAAATAAAAAAGCAATAAAATTTTCCCCTAAAAATAGCTTCAAGGCTAACAACCTTTTTCATTGATTTTTCACAGTTAATAATTTTACAAACATATATTTAGCTAATTTCTAGTTCATTCTTAACACATAACATATCATATTAAATTATTTTTTAAAATTAATTAATAGTACCAATATTTCACATCACATTTGGAATTTTTTAATCATAAATAATTATTCATGATATATCCACAAAAAAATGTAACTTTTTATAACCTATAAATTATCGTAAAATAATGAATATTTATTATAAATTATAATTATATATATAAAATTTATGCACCTAAAAGTTGAGAAATATATAACTGAATATAATTTATTTGAAAAAGTTAAACTAATTAGTGATATAAAATTAAACTATTGCAAAGAAATTATATTTATATTTAATATATCTATCTATATCTATATACGAAAAATAGAAAAACCGTCTATAATTGCAGATCGTTCAATGAATGATTATATATTCTTAATAAAATATATATAGAGGGGTTAGTAATTATTCAAAATAAGTTGAATATTTTTGTTAGATTTGATAATTGATGGATAAGACGATTTATGGTGAATCTATGTTGTAGAGTATATAATTAATCACTTTTCTTACTAATAAAAAATATGAGCTTATGTGAATAAGGGGAAAAAACACGATGAAACTAATCAATATATTTTAGTAATTATTTTATATTAATATATTTTTTTTACGTTATGTGTTATTTAGATATGTATTGTTTTGAATACTTGTAATTAATTAAACCACTTGTGCTTGTTCACATAGGTAATAAACATGACACAATTCCATCATAGGGTGAATTTAAGTTTTTAAAAGTAATCAATCGATTTTTTTAAGTAATTAATAAATTTTCATGCGAGAAATATTAGGATATATAAAGAAGTAAACGAAACCTAAACATTACTCTCTCCATTCACAAAAACAAGTCATTTTAGAGAATATTACCTCCGTCCCGCTCTAACTTTCCTACTTTTCTTTTCGGTTTGTCCCAACTTAACTTTCTAGTCCATTTCTCTCATAATCTCCACCCTCAAAATCTCCACCCTCAATCTCTACCTTTCAAAAAGTCAAAGATTCCACAAAATTTGTTTTTTCTTAACCTCCGTGCCCGATCAAAGTAGAAAAGTTAAGCCGGAACAAAGGGAGTATTTTTTACCACATTCTAGTAAAATTTCCATATTTCTTCCAATATTCCCCTAAATAAATTCAAATAAATTTACGTACAAATCTAATAATATTATCATTAATTTATTTATTATCTCTATTTGTTCTCCTATTCACTCTACCTAAAATGGAAATTAAGATAATAAAAATAGATTGTGTGTGGGGTATTTTTGTCAATCCTAAATTCATAAGTTTCACCTAAGGCCTCGACTCCTTTGGGTGATTAGGGGTGATAGGACAATTTTATCACTCCTAATCCACTGTCTACTTTTAAGGTTTAGGTACCCGAGTTATCACCGGGCTATCACCGGGCCCGGGTCAAAACATGAGAATTAAGGATAAAAATGAGGTTTCCTATCACTCCTCTATAGGAGGGACACAACAAATCATGAGTGATAAAGCAAGTTTAAAGCCCTAAATTAACCCATTTCTTTTAGAATTGCTTCTTCCTGTTATCCATTGTCATTTCTTTTGAAACCAATCTGCACGCAGCCTCTCTTTCCCCTAATCCTGGATAATGACCATTTTCTGCAATTCCTGAAAAGCGGGTACAGATCGAAGGCGCCAAGCTCTCACCTTCTACCAAAAGCTGAATTTTGCTTCGGTCGGGTGATTTCCTATTTACTCTCGCCATTAATAGGAGGCTTCTGTTTTCATCTTCAGAGTTGCAGGTTTGAAATGAAATTAGTATTAAGAATTTTTCTCAGTTTCCGGTGGGGGGAGGAGGTGAGTCGGAGTGCGGCGGTGTCTGTCAGCGGCCATGGGGATTGGAGTGAGGTTTTACTGGAGAAGATGAAATGGGTCTCAAACTAATTAACACCATTTTATTTCGGATTGGAGTGAGGTTTTACTGGAGAAGATGAAATGGGGTACTCAAACTAATTAACATCATTATTGGAGTGAGGTTTTACTGGAGAAGATGAAATGGGGTATCTCAAACTAATTAACATCATTGTATTTCAATTGAAGGAGGCAATTTTTGCATTTCAATATCAAAAGTCAGTAGGTGATAAAAAATGAATCTGGTTATAAACTTGAAAGGAGACAATGGATAAACTATCCCTCTTAAGTCCTAACACCCATATTGTCCTTGACATTATCCTATCCTATCCCAGTCCTAAGCTCAAAGGAGTCGAGGCCTAAAAGTCTAAAATAATATCAAGCTTTTCAAGAAGCGTGTTGGCAGACATATCCCAAGATTCTTTAATGACCTTCTCACAATCTTTGGATTTCACCCATAAGGCTTCAAAACAAAATAGTTTACCACCAAGAGAGAGGATATGCTGAGAGGAGGTATGGAACTTGGCTAAGACGAAAGCATAGTCTAAAGTGAACGAAGAGATATTGTGAACCAGGTTGAAAGGAAAAATGGAGCGCCACTGATTATTTACAACTGCTCGGTCAAGGCGGCCCCGTCGAGTATGTGGATGAATGTTAGTACGAAGCCATGTGAACTTAGAGCCAGAGTATCCCAAGTCAAATAATTGACAGAATTCCAAGGCCTCTCGGAAGGCCGTCATTTGCCAATCAGCTCTCGGGTAGACTACATTGAAGTCTCCAATTGCCATCCAAGATATAGCAGGTTCTGAGGCAAATATGAGAAAATTGTTCCAAGCAATTCGATGTTTTGAGGTATCTGGTTCACCATAGTAACCTGTAATATGACATAGGATACCGAGGATATTTGCTGAGATGTCAATATGATTTGCTGAAAAGGATCGGAGAGTAACATTAACATGCTTCTTCAAGAGTAACGCAAGGCCACCGTAAAGGCCTTGAGCTGGGACAGAAATACCAAAATAATTCAAAGATGATTTTAGGCGATCAAACAGGAGCAATAACACACTTTGTTTCATAGAGAAATACTAAATCGAGCGACTTATTGCGAACTAAATAACTTATTTCTCGAATTGTCCGAGGGTTACCAAGCCCTTGGCAGTTCCAGCTTAAAATACTCATTGCGCCCGGCGGGACTAACCTGCCGAGTCAGTCACTGCCGATGTCAAATTCTTCAGAACTTCCAGAGGGATCAAGGGGCTGGCTTGGGAGATGGGGGAGAACCAAGAGAGGGAGAAGTGATTGAGTGTCGCTTGCAGGTTGGAGAGGATGGGCCAGGGGGTAGAGATGGTGAAGAGATCACCCTACCACGCTCTCGCTTGAATTGGTGAATTATCTTCCGGCAGGGCTGCCCATTTTTATGTTGCAAGGGACAAGGAATCGGCTAGAAGGAGAGATTGGGTTTGGGAAAGGTACAAGGAGGTTAGAACTGGGTTGGGGGGCGGGGGGGGGGGGGGGGGGGGGAGGGGACTGTCAACATCTATAGGAGTTGGATTGAAGGGAGCTTTGGTAGGTGAGGCAGGTTTAGTCTTTGGATTGAGAAGAGTAGATTGATTAGGGGATGGAAAATCAGAAGAATGAAGATTATGAGTGGGATGCAGATCTTTAGAGGAAGGAGGGGACAACGTATGTTTAGGAGGGAGAGTAGTGCAATTAGAGGATGATGGAGAGGAATGTGAAGAGGGGGGAATAATCATGAGAGGAGGATTTGAGACATCATTTGGAGGGGCTTCAGGGGCAGTGGGGGAGGTAATGTGGGTAGTATGGAGAGAAGTATTATTAGAGTGAAAATTGTAGGAAGGAGCAGGAGATTTATTGGAGGGGGAAGGATTTGATGAGGGGTTATGAGCATGGGAAAGAGAATTACTGTGACGAGGGTTTGTGAATGGGCTAACATGAGCAGGAACCCGTAACCAGATTCCAAAAGGAAGAGCAGAGGGAGATTGATCAGATATAGCAGCTTTATGCAGACAATCTTTATCAACATGCCCATGATGACCATAGAAATAACAAAAATTCGGGAGCATTTCATACTGAAAATAACGACGGGTGGACTTCTTGTTGTGTGAGATTGTGACAATGCACTCTAACGACAAAGAGACATCAAGGCAAACCAGTATTTGTAGAAACTTCCCAATAAGGGAACCATCTTTATCATAATCGGCATCACAAAACGTACCCAGACGATCAGCAATGATACGGGCAGTGTCGATTGACATGAGCCCCAGAGGAAGGCTATGGACATGAATCCAAACAGGAGGGTGGGGTGAACTCTAAGTGGGAGATAATAGAGTCTGAGTGAATCTGTTGGAGGATTAGGAGTTGTCGGTCCACGAGCCATGAGGCCCCTGCAAGTATCTTCAACAAGTTTCTTTCTCAAAGCGAAAGAGGAAGATGTTCTCTTAATCAACAAATTTAATTGTAAGGTCGCCAACTAGGTTCTAAAGGGGCTGTGGTTTATGTAAAAAGATTTCCTCCAATTGTTTGACTGTAAAGGATCTATTGGCGAAGACTTTCCTAGCAAGGGATTTGGCAGGATCGAAGATGAGTGGAGAAGAGGCCCCAACATCATCAGTGATGGTAAGTTTAGAAGAGTCGAGGTCATGAGCGCAGGAAGGTTGATGAATGGCAGAATGAGCGGTATGAGAGTATTGGAAAATCCTAGAGTGATGAAATGACCACGAGAAAGATGCTAGCTTTTCAATCTGTTAACGAAATCTGCAAAACAACCAAAGAGAAAGAAGAGGGGGAGGGAGGTTAGAGGGTGAGAAGACGGTTGACGGAGGGAATGTCGTGGTGCTGTGGCTGCCGGAAAACTAAATCTAGTTACAAAACCTAGACAGGTAACCCGTAAGGGAGAGCCCTATGACTTTTTCCACCCCTAATTATTAACTTGGAAGAGTACTGAAACTTTATTCTTCACAAATGGTGGGAATGTGTATTAGAATTTGTTGAAATAAAATTTTAGGGTATCAGGAAGGCTGGATCTTAGAAGATTGAACCTTTCTTGTCATTTTGTTTGTCCGGTAATGCTTTCCTATCTATTGTATCAATACGTTAATTTATCCATTGTTGAAATGTAAATGTTTAAATTATGAATAAGATAATTATTTACTTTTATGAGAATTTAATACATTAGTTAAGAAACATATTAATATGTACCCATAATGAATAGTGGAGCGAAACTGTGTCAAAAAATAGGGGTGTGCATGGACGGATAATTTCGAATATTTGAAAATATCAAGCAGAGCTGGCCTTTAGGGGGACAAGGCTGCGTTGCCGCACCGGGCCGCCCGCCTTCGAGGGCCTTCGGTTTTTTTCTTCTATTTTCTGTATAAATCTGTATTTTCGTATATATTTTACACATGTGCTAAGCATAACATAAATCGACGTAACTCAAGTAGCCAATTTCTGAAGCGAAAAGACTAGACGGGTAGGAGGCGGGATCTATTTCTCCTTAAGTAACAATAAATTGTTTACATATTAAATGATGTGATGAACCTGTCACTTTGAGTCACATTTAAACATAGTCCGAGACTCATTTTTAGCTGATTAAAATTATTTTCAAAATAATAACATTAATATTGTAAGGGGCCTAATTTTTCTTTTTCGCACCGGATCCTTTCAAAGACTGGATTGACTCTGATATCAAGTACCGCACCGAAGTTCGGATATTTTCAAATTCGAATATCTGTACTCCACCATTAAATAAAATAACAGGTACCGTGTTGTTCCGATATTTTGGTGCGGTTCAATATGGATATTCGGTGCTAACGGTATGGATTGCTTCGTAACGGAGAATCCTAACATACGTATTTTATTATTATTTAAACATGTAAACTGACAGACTTTTTAAATCGAAACAAATAATAGATATTTTAGAAATTTATTATCACAATGCTACAAGAAAGTGAGAAAAAAATACAATAGTAATAGATACAATTATAACATAATACTTCAACACATGAAATGTTTTTTATTAACTGATAACCACCAAAAAAGTTATTGCATTTTAACATCAACCAATAAGTAAAATGTTCAATATTAACATTAATCACGTAGTTAATTTTTTTTAAAAAAAGTGCAAATTGAAAAAAAAAAACCAATTCACTCAGAAAGGAGTCCATGTTTATAAACATATTTAATTGAGATGTGGCTTATAACTATAAAAAAGAATGCTATTTTACCTGTTGAAGGCCCAATTACATTTAAAAATATCTTATGCAATAATATTAGATTTAAAAAAATCTTTGTATTCGGTTATTTGATTCGATACAGTTCGCTATGGTTCAGTACAATTCAATAACGTTTTCGGTTTAGAAAATTAAAAAATATCTAAATTCATACCAAAAGAATTATCGATTCACTTCGGTTATGTAAAAATAAAAAGATCAACGTATTTTTTTGCTCGGAACTTTTTAAATCCGATTTCAATAATACCCAAACTCCGTGCACAACCATAAGCAAAAGACCAGTCATTTTTTCTTGCTTTTATTTCGTGTTCTAAGTTTTGAAATTTTACAATTTGCATCCTCTATTATGAGCTAATTTTTTTGGCCTAGAAAATTTATAGGGTTTGACTTTTTTGGCAGCAACTTTTTGGACTGAAAATTTAAGAGAACTATTTATAAATTCACCAATTGACAAGTAATAATATGTTAGCTACGTTCAGTAGCAGAAAAGAAGATCCACATATATTATTAATCAGAATGACACTAGGTCAACTAGGGAAGCTACATATATAGCATCTCCAACAGAGTGGTCATAGAAAATAAGTCCAGAACACAAAACTGAGCCCAAACAACATATATACCGTGTGGGCTGGGGCGGGGGCGTCGCCCTCGGTCCCCGTTGGGGGTACTTTGCCCCCTTCCCCCTCGAACCCCTTAACGAGGGGCGCGTTGCCCCCAAGACCCCAACTAATTTGCAGTAGGGTTCAAGGTATTCCAACACACTGAAATTAAAATTTATGATGCGGTTTACATGTGAAAAAAAATTGTGAATTTATTCTGAAAACTGGTTGAATGAATTAAAAAAATATACAAAAAAATGAAATGATTTGAAAAAGTAAACTACAAACATATGTTACTTGATAAATTTTAAATAATCTAACACATCTCAAATTGTTATGAAATTTCAGATATTTTTTTATTTTTTTCTAAATCTATTGTCACGTTAGACGATTATATATATGGCATGTAGTGCATGCAAAATAGTATTACATGTCAAGTCGTTTCATCATCAATTTGAGGAATATGAAATCCAACCTGCAAATGAATCTAATTCTTAGAACTAATTTGCACACACACAAATATCCCGACACAAGAATCACACAACCCATAAAAAAAATGGACTTGTGTGTGCACATATAGAGGTGTTGTTGCAAGTGTTGGGACACATAGATAAGGCACATGAAAAAGATCCACACCTATAAAAACGATTACAAAGAGTGTGAAAAAGGTAAGGAGAGGGAGAAATTACTTTGAAATATAACTTCCCATGATCCTATCCCACTAAGAGAATAGCTTCCCCATAGTTATAAGAATAAACAAATAAAAACTGACTATGTATGTATAATTATAAAATTGTGAAATTAAACAACAAAATACGAAAAAAAGATCAGTAAGAAAAAATCATAAATAAATACAAAATAATGTGTTACGGGAGGTGTTGCGACACATCTTCTATAACACCTTATTTCTCAACATTCTCCCCCTTTTTGCCTTACTCGTCAAAACCTGCAAACATCTAACAAAAGATAAAACGATAAATATGAAGGTCTAGTAAGTTAAAAACATATTCACAAAAGAACGAGATTGGAAAAGTTTTGGAGCACTCTGTTGAAACACACTGCATCACACTATCTCCAACAAGATCCCATTTTTTGTCTCACTAGACACACCTACAAAGCAAAAATAAAAATAATAAAACATCTAAGATGTTAAAGAAAACACAATGGAAGTAATAAGAAAAGAGGGTTGAGACTCAAACAGACACACTTCCCCCTATGAAAAACAACTGTAGACTTTGTCTTTTGCATAATCAACCACTATTACATTCTGAACTTCTGTACCATCCGAATTTTTTGCTACCTTTGGTCTACAACACCTTTTGACACACCTGCAGCAACACCACTTTCTCCCTTTTTTTTTTCCCGGAAGCATTTTTTACTCATCCTTCTTGCCTTCCATCAAGAAACAAACATCCAGTTTAGCATGCTGATTCTTATCTTAACTATGTTAATTTGTCGCAGTATCATGTCAGTAGGAACTGAAATGAATTTTGAGGATGGTGCTACAATGCTATCTGGAACATGTTGTAGAACACTAGATCTAGATAAAGGTGGTGCAAAAACTTCATCTTTATTAATGGTTAGACCTACACGAGAATCTTGCCAAAATATCTTGGTAAGGCTGATCAACATGTTCTCACAATATAATAGTTAGTAACCATAGTCATAAATAAGTGGTAGTCTTTTCAATAAGATGACAAAACACATATAAAATTAACTTTCCGAAACCAAAGGAAAGTATTACCCCCTATCATATAAACTAACACATTTGTTCATGTGTGGCAATTGAGTCATTTGAAGACTAGTTGAAGCATTTTGTAGAGGGTCTTATTTAGGAGCGAGTGATGAAATGGTGGAGTCGATGTTTGGGTATTGTGTTATAGCACCTCCAGTTGATGCACTAAAAATGATTTGTAGGAGTTGCCTAAGACTTATCATCAACCGAAGTGACTTCAGTGAAGAGATACATGATATGGAACATTTTCATAAAACCTCCCTCTGACTTAGATAACACCAAACCTAATAGAACAAATTCTATCCACACTTTTCATCAACATGCTAAATTCCCTTCATAACTTTCTCAACAATCCAAACAACATTTATTGCTCAAATTACAGAATGAATGTTTCTTTTCAAATAAACTTTCATATCCTCATAAAATACTCTCTCTTTTATAAATTATTTTAGTATAACATAAAATGAAGTAAGCATTTAGAAAAGAACCTGAAGTGTCGGGCAAAGTGTTGCAACAAGTACTCAGACATTGGGTTGTGTGTGCAGAAAATAGTGGAGTAAACAAACAACATTGCAGGTAATAAACACAAAGACGAAAACAACAAAGATGAGAAATAAACAAAAAACGAATAAGTCTAAACACAAGCAATTCAAAAGCTTGAGCCAACTCAACCAATCAAGTATTGCCGATCTAATCCCAAATGACATAGACCAAGATGAAGAGAAAATCACCACTAATCTATTTTCTAGAACTAATTTGCGCACACACACAAAGATCACGACACAAGGATCACACAACTCACAAAGAAAAGCGGGTGTGTGTGTGTGCGCAGATAGAGTTGTTGTTGCATGTGCTGTGACACTTAGATAGGGTGCAGGAACATGTATGTGATATTCAACTTCTAATTTTGTGAGAACTTGTATTTATAGAGTTCCAAACCTGCAAAAATGATTACAAGGAGTGAGCAAAACGGGGGGAGGAGGGGGGGGGGGGGGGGAGGGAGGAGGGAGAGGGAAGGAGCCAATAGATGCCTTTATTAACAATATAAAAGAAAACAAGACGTGGCAAAAAGACGTAGTCGCCCTAACTCTCTAGGAACAATAAAACATGCAGTTATACAAATAAATATCTACATCATGACCAAACTAACAAGCAAAATCGAAGTGTGCAACAACCACCAAAAAGCTCACAAGCCGGTAGAGAGTTGAAAAGAAAAGCCAACTACAACCGAGCAGAGTGATAGTCGAGCATCAAAGAGTAGTATGCTGCCATATACAAGAGACCGGTAGAGAGCAAAGGAACTGAGCAGGGATAATCAATCGCTTTGCTAAAATGGCGAAACAGTCGAGCGTTCAACACATGAATCTACACCGGGGCCAAAATCCCAAATGCTTCACAAAGCATGAAAGTGTCACCTCAGAGATGGAGAGAGCCCGTTGGCTTTATTAAAACCCACCATTGGAAAAACCTTGTGGGAAAAAAACTAATTTCTAAAAAAAAAGGTACCAATCAAAACCGCCAATATTAAAACCGCCAAAACTAATGACCCCATGGACATCCGTTATTCGATCTCCACATTGGGCCTACACAAGAAACACGGGGGAGGGAAGGGTTAAGAGAACTCCACACCACCTAAAAATAGGTCGGGGGAGGCCATGAATGAAAAATACCGTCAACACTAGCGATCCCCAGCAACACCTGCAACAATAATAAGTTGATGAACATGAAAAAACTCAGCGTGGAGTTCCCTATATGCCATCGCTACCACCGCAGGTGGAATGGGTTGCACCAAGTAAAACTAGAACGAAGCTTCAAAAGTATGTCCGCGGGTTGGTTGGCCTCCTGAGAAGAGACCATGAACTGCATGGACTCTAAAAAGTGAAACTCATGGAACCAGCGTGCTCTGAGACGCCAAGGCACCCTGAGTGAGTGGGTACAAAGGAGCTGAACCACATAAATTGAGTCACAACTCCAACCAAATATGGGTCCATCCTCTGTCAGCAACCAGTTCTCCAGAAACAATCGCAGTCTCCAGCTCTGCCTAAAGAACATACACTCGACCAAAGGATGAGGAAAACAACCTTGTATATACCCACTACTATTAAGATAGATACCAACCCCCCACCCCCATCCCCCATCCCCAAATATGAGTCTAGGGGACCTTTCAGCACCTGCTGTTTGTGTTAACTTTGATCCAACCCGGAAGAGGAGCAACTCGAAAAACCGAAGTGTTAAAAGAGTTCATTGTATATACTTTGTACTGTTAAAATTGGAGAGGTTGGTGAAAATCACAACATCTTGTGATTATCATTCTCAAGGTTGAAAAAGTTTTAAGGAACACATCTCATGTGAGAATTGATAAATATGGGAGATGTAGGCTGAAATAAGGTGAAGAAGTCGAGTCTTACAACCGATTTGAATTGAAAGTGAATAAGTGAGGTAGAGCGATTGTTGTATGAAAGGTAGACGGGTAGGGCCCACTCGTTTAGTCCATTTTTATAGTCACTCTTACCTAAAATCATCCCACCTTACCCCAAGCCAACATTACAACCCATTAAAGACCTATTTGATTCTTTGCCACACATGTCAAGTACATTTTCGAGTTTAGATGATTGGCAAGCCTATGGTAGGCATTTCATGCACTTCGATGCTAGCGTTTACACATTCCATTTAATACACTCAAGAGTCGAGAGATACACTCACCAGTGAGGATCTCAACTCGAGAACGTCGAGTCTTGAGAGTAGTAGATTTAGCCTATCGCATATGCTCGTTACTTTCATGTTTGCCTTGTTTTTAGAAAATAATCCGAAACCAATTGCCACTTAAATCTGTCCTAACAACATGTTCTTTCGTCTTTTTCTTTATTTGTTCGGGACAAACAAAAGTTCAAGTTTGGGGAGGATTTAGTACACGTGTTCGTGCACACACTTTAGGACGCTTTAAGTGTCATTTTAGTGTTTTTTTTGTGCAATTTCACGTGTACTTCGTGCATATTATTCTCATTGGACAAAATAATGCGTTTGGTTCATATTTGTGTTAAAACAGGTGAAAAGGGATCGAAAAAGAGCATCAAACGATCGCGGAGTCGGTGGATTGATCGAGGCAACAAAGGATAGGGCTAAAAGTTTGATCTCGGCCAAGACATGATGTAAATCTCGGCCGAGACAGGCATTGCATCTCGGCCGAGATGACCCTCCAGGGAAAGTTCAGAAATTCAAGAGATCAAGATCTCAGCCGAGATGAAAACTAATCTCGGCCGAGATAAGCCAAACCCTAAAAACCCTAAAAAGCCTAAAACTCTCTTTTCTCACATCTCGGCCGAGACACATTTGCATCTCGGCCAAGATCAGCCCTCGATTCACAAGTTGAAAAACTCCTTTTTCACATCTCAGCTGAGACACACTTGCATCTCGGCCGAGATCCTTTACCCTGTTTTAAATTTCTGAATACGATTTTGCCTTAAACTGAAGTAACAACTCTTCCCCTATATATATATCCTCCCTTTCGAAATTAACCTATCTTTGGACATTGAATAACACATTTTCCAGCCTCCATCATCCTCAAGGACTCCATTGGGCAGAAGATTGAAGACCTTTCATTCCTCAACCCAAGTTCTTGGTTAATTCTATAATTTTATCATGTCTTATTGTATTTCTTTCAATTTACTAATTATATTAGGTGTAATGGGTGGCTAGCATCCTTATTTCAACCCTTGATCATTAGTTGAACCTTGGATTGAGAATGTTTATGTAATTGCTACGGGTGTTAATCGATTGGATTATGTTTTCGGAATGTTCTATGTTATTTGGGATTGTTGATTTACACTTATGAATTAAATTGTGGTTTGATCGCCTGTTTGGATATTTGTTAGTATGTTGCTAGAATTGGATTTATAATCCGTAATTGTTATGAGTTCGATTCCCGGGTAGCAAACAATAGATTTATTTTGTTGGGGATAACATAGGTTTCAACAAACAAAGCCTCCCACCTTTATTGCTTTCGTTATTTGTTTTTGTTTTTATTTAAATTTTACAATTGCTTGACCTATCGAAACAACACTAGACTGCCGTTCCTCGTGGGATCGACCCTTACTTATCGCTCTACTAGTTAGAGTTGTAGGCTAAGGTTTAGTGTGTGTGTATATATATGTATATATATATATATATTCATCTGTATATACTAATTTAATTTGGCACGTCTGACGATACGTGATCAATGGCTAATTAAACGACGCACGACATAATATATAATGAGACACCGGAAGACTAAGGGTATATTATGGGGGTATTTTTTTCTAGGTTCTTTAAGGAGTTATATGCACTTAATTCGGGACGTTATCTGTTGTCTATAATCTACACCTTAGGCACTCTAGAAAGGGGTTTAAGATGCATAATAATGAAGCCTCATAATAATAGAACTTATCAATTATGGATATATATATACGTGTTTACATGTACGGGTTGTCTATGGTTGCACGATAATTGACTCTGAAATCTACATCCTAAGATAGTCTTTTATCATTGTTTAAGTCGTGTTATTTAATTGCTTGTTTAATTGATACTAGTTGATAAATTAGTTATTCTCTTATTATTATTTTAGGGTAGGCAGTTAGTAAATAGGGTAACCACCACACCAATCTGATTCCGCATGGATATTTTATTACTAGGATCATTGTAGTAATTTAGTTAGGTAATCAATACCAGTCCTTGTGGGTTACGACCTTGCTTGCTATTAGCTGCTACTTCTCTGTTCACTTGTGATATAGCTGGTTGAGTTAGAGCAATCATACCCGCAAAATTAAGGGTATCCAAACTCTAACCATTTAAAATTTATCTTACCCCTACCCGCCCAAACCCGTTTTAAAGAAATCTTGCAGGACCAATATCTACCCAAACCCATTTAGTAATACTCATTGGGTATCCTAACCCACCTAATATGTATCTAGAATAAATAATAAAATTCAGGGATATCTAAAGGGACATTGAAGCAATGCCCTAACCATCAATATTATGTCGGTTATTGTTGTTTTGGTGTGAATAATTATCTATGCATTTAATAACTACCATATTTATTAAGTTGAGTAATTGGTCTAATGGAAAGTTTTGTCTTATAGAGTGGAAGATCAGGGTTTCAACTTACTTAGTATACATATAACTCTAACTTTTATTAATTTTTTTATACGAAAAAGTTTCATATACACCATGTGTACGGTACAATTCGAGTAAGGTATTACTATTTATACTGAAATATATTATTTATTTTGGGTAAATGTATTATATTAGTACCTTCATTCAGAACGAGTAATATTTTTAAGCATAAACACTAATACCTTTTCAGCATAATACCTTTCTTCAGAGCAAGTAATACTTTTAAGTATAAACACTAATACCTATCATGAAAAATTGTCCATGACTCAGATTGCACGGATCTAAGATTCATGTAATTGGTGTACATGAGACATACTCTTTTTATAAATATAAATGGGCTCGAATAATATAGGTACCCTAGCGCTAAAATCTGAAGGCGGTGACTAGTACCGTCATAAAATCCTCTTTAGCAGCACTTTTTATTCAGGATAAAGGATAACACCAAGTCAAATTACTAAATTTTAATATTTTATAAAATTAGAAAAAAACCTACTCTTTCCTTTCAAGATTGCAGATCCAGTTTACGGGTGGTTCCTCCAACCACACTTGGAAATTGGATCAAATTTTGTCACAATATAATAATAATAATAATAATAATAATAATAATAATAATAATAGTAATATGAAAGAGTTTTATTGTTAGGGAAAGTAAGACATTTCCATCTGTCAGTAAATAACCGTAATCATCTATTGGTTGTCTTTTACTTCAATTAAAAAGGGGAAATTAACAACACCATTGCCTTCTTCGCTGGGAACATGAGACTTTTGGTTGCTAGACTTTTTGTATAGAAATAGTGGGTAAGAACTCCTATATTGTCACCTAAAAAATTGATCTTGATTTATTGTGATTTGTGTCAAATGTTGTGAAAAATAGATTTATAGCTTGAAATCTGTATATCAACATATTGCTAGTTTTGTTGGAATATGATTTTCACATCCATTAATGAAGATCCTTTTGAAATCTTTTCTTATTCCACCTCCTGGAGAAGTTATTATGTTGAAACTGCAGTTGAGACTCAAAACCTTTTGGATTTAGAAATTCCCAATTCTGTAAATTTGTTTGTTTGGCTGATTTTAACTCTTTTTTTTTTTTTTTTTGTCCTGTTTGTTTTTCGTTTTTAATCGAAAGGGTTAAATAGAGCGTTTATGTGGTGCAGAAAGAAAATTTAAGGACGCAAATCTTTCTTAGGTAGTGTATTTAAAAGAAGTGGTGTGAAAAGAGAATTTTATAATGTCACCAAATCTAAATTCTAACCAAATACTAGTGATATTTTATTTTGTTTCTCAAACCATCTCAAAACTCATTTAAGCTTATTTAAACCCTCTCCAATAAGGCTTGGCTGAACAGGTATCCGCTAAAATCCGTCATATGTAGAAACAACAGAGTATAGCATTTTTATCCTCCACAATTTATTTATAGATTTAGGGGAGAGAGAGAGAGAAAATAAATAATTTAAAAAGATAATGTGAGTTGTACTTATACACATCGACGGACTTAGATGGGGGCTAAGAGGGGGCACTGTCCCCTTATCTAGGGATGTAAACAGGCAGAATCAAGTCGAACAATTTAAGGATCGAGTTCGTCTCGTTTGACTTTTTAGTGTATTCGAGTCTGACTCGAGTTCGATCGAACTTCTAAAATTATGTTCGAGGTCAATTCGTTATGTAATTACGAAGCTCGCATTCGAGTTTGATTCAGCTCGATAATGTAATAAACGAACATAGAGCTCGAGTTTGTTAAATGTATAATTACTAAGCTCGCGAATAGTTTGAGATTGGTTCGAAAAAAGCTCGATAATATATTGAACGAGTGTAGTTCGAGTTCGAGTTTGTGAAACATGCAATTGAGCCAGGGAGCTTGTTAACACATTGTTCGATTCACTCTGAACACAATCATATATTTTTTAAATTATATATATATATACACATATATATATATATTATATATATAGCTCGAAATTTACGAACTAAACACCTGCAGGTTCTAGTTCGGCTAAAAAATTTTATTGAGCTTGAAATTAGGCTCGGGCTCGATTCGTTTAGGCCAACGTACGATCCCCAATGATTTTTTTTTCGAGCTGAGATCCAAAGTTTGGATTGATTACACCCTACCCTCACCCATGAAAATTATATATGTGTACTTTAGTTTATTTTAATACAACTTAATTAAATAAAATAAATAATTCTATTATTTAATTTAAATAGTTATTTAATTATTATCCGTGAATGTATTTTTGTCTGTAAGTAATAAAGATAAAAAAATTAAAAAACAGAGTTATTAAAATGAATCATTAATATATTCCAAAATATGTTGCATCACAATCAACATATTGTGGTTGTCTTTATAATCTGTACCATGATATATGTTCATCTATCTTAAAAATATACACATAAAAAATATATACGAAAATACACAAATTTTATTATGGGTGGCTGTAAAATCCTTTTTCTTTTTATATCAATTCACTGTGGTGAAAAATTGGTTTATAAATAAAATAATATTCGCTGTATATACAAATATAGTCGATTTTACGTCGAAATTAGTAGTATCCTATGAATAAAATTATTATTTTTAGGTAATATTTACAAAAAAAGTACTTATTTTTTTCTTAGACCAAGACTCTATCATGCACAACAATGTTCACTATATATATTTTCTCCATCCCACAAATTTTTTTTTTCCCTTCTTGTTTGTTCCAAATTATAGTCACATTCTTTATTAAAAATCTCCAACATTCTAAATGCACAAACAACTTTCTTTCTGTTAATTTGTTTTTTTACTTAAAATATATATAATAATCAATCATCTTTGTTCAAAATTATTTAATCTGATATTCATATTGAATATTTTGATATAAAATATTAAATTTAAAATTAGCAATGGTTCGTTGGTTGGTTATTGACCTTAGGTTAAATATATATTATGGGTTGAACGATTTGTATTGAATTTGGGCTATAAAATAATAAATTAAATCATTTTTAATGAAATAAATACATTTTAAATCGTGTATCGCACGATGGGAGAATTCTAGTTATTTTAGAAGTAATTTTTTTTTGGGCAACTTAAATTTAACTTGCAATTAACAAACTGTTAACTTTTATATAAATTCGAAACTTTAGGATTATATTGCAATTTTTTGAAAGGTTGGAATTTTTTTTTCTATTTTTTGATAAATGATGTGGCAAATCACGTGGCACTTTTGTTGGAAACGTGGACTCTGATGGTCGAAAAATTACCGATAATCTAATTTGCAATTATGAGTAAAAGTTATATTTTATTTTGCTAAATTTTAAAAATTAGGCTTAAATTCCAATTTTAGAACATGTTAGTGATTTTTTCTGTAATTAGGACTAAAATGAATTACGCTAACGCAGTAGAAGTTAGTGAGAAAATAAGTGGAGTAAAGTTGCAGTTGCATCACCATCTCTGGTGCTTTGTTTATCTTCCTTGGGTTTCATTCGTATGGAGTCTATTTGTATGCGTTTGTACCGAAGGCTCTTCACTATGACCAACAAGAAGGATTCTCTTCAAGCTCTCTACGACCTCTGCACTCAAACTTTTACCACCTCTGCTCCGCCTGCTCCCCGAGCCATTCATAAGCTTTCCTCTTTATTGGGTACACCTCCCTTTTCAAATTTCATTCTCTACCTACTGTCCATTAATCACGTGCGTTCTTCTTCTGCATTATTATGAATTCCGAATTTCGTTTCACGAATTGGAGTTTTCTCGATTTAATTTGCTTATTGTATCGATTTCTGAACACTTCGAATGTGTTCGTCCTACGCAGTGTTACAGTGATGAGGATCGACAGAAAATTTGATTAGGATTCGGATTATATACTTTTATTTTGTACTATTTTTTTAGATTTCAGTTCCGATGCTCGACTTTTCAGAAAATAACGACAAATTAGATAGAAAGGGAAAAATAATGTCCTTTCTGCGTAGCTATAAAATAAAAAAATATTCAAGTGAATGAATAGCGCTGGTTTGCAACACCTCCCATTAGATACTGATCTTACTGACTGTTAGTATGATGGCATCGAATTTGGTGGTATTTTGATCTAATGATCATATCCTATTTTAGAGTTAGAATGATCTTGTTATCCATAATCAAAGTGGACTGCTTTGCACGACATTAGCTCGTTTCTGTGAGTCTTCATTTATTAGCACTTGGAAGAATCCTCTACTTGCCTACTACAATTTTTTTACTGAAATTAATGTTTGAACATCGGTTTACTTTATAGTTGGATCGTCCAACTACTGCTGGTGTGTATTGAAAATCATCAACAGAATATAAAGCGTGCATAATTTTGCAGACTCTATTGGTCCTGCCGATGTTGGCCTTACTGATGCTACTGAAGAGGATGATAGAGGTCATGGTCCTTCAGGAATCTTTTCATTCAATAGAGTAGATAGATGGGCTCAACCAATAACTTATGTGGATATACATGAGGGAGAATATTTCACGGTATGATCTCTTTTTTTGGCTATTTTTCCTTATAAGAGTTTGTTCTGGTAGCTTTTCAAAATGGCTTTCTATATATGAAATTTAATTTTTGAAGCGTATCTAGTCTAGGCCTGCACCGCCATTTCCTATTATTTATACATTGAGGTAATTGGGATTGATTCTCTAGCAAATATTTTCTCCAGATCCTGCTTTGGACAAGAAAGACTGTTCTCTGTCAAGTTGATTGTTCACTAATTGTACTTTTAATGGATGCATCGAGCTGAAACTTGGAAGAATGATTGGGAAATTTTATCCCATAGGCTGTCATGATACAAATCAGCAGCATGAAACCACATAGGGATGGGGTGGGGATTGTCCACGACCTTTCCTCTACCCTTTCTCCACTTCTCTACAGTACTCATTTATTTGTTATGAAACAGCTCCATCAGTAAGCTCTATGGGTAACATTTTTAATATATGTAGTGCTGTGTTCTATTAGAGGGGACATCAGGGATTTGAGTCCTTCCACCCACCTGACTTCCCCCATTTGTAAAAGAGATCCATTGTTCTTTTCTTTACCAAAAAAAATTAAGAAAGAGAGAGTTTACTTGCTAGGTGTACTACCCTGATTGGAGAAGTTCTTCAGATATTGGACGGATTCTTTCATTTGTTTATCAGAGAGATGAAATCTTGTCTATTCCATGGAACTAGCAAAAGAAAATAATTTTGACACTTCCATATCCGGCCTTTTGAGCAGTTGTATGGATTTATTTGCAGATGTGCATATTTTGCTTCCCCACTTCCTCTGTCATTCCACTTCATGATCATCCTGGGATGACCGTTTTGAGCAAAGTTTTGTATGGATCCTTGCATGTCAAAGGTTATGACTGGGTAGAGCCACCCCTCATCAGAAAGATTCAGGGAACTGACCATTCTTCAGGTCTGATCCTACATTTGTTTGTCTTTTTATAGTTCCGGCTCCAAGCCGGTTGTTCTGTCTCTTTTTTCTTTTCCTCTCATTTTTTTGGGGGGTATATCTTCATTTTGACATCTATTTCTTACACTATAGAACAGATGTTCAATGTTTATGCTGTTGTTTGTTGAATAATTTTGACATTGTGTTGGATGGGAGGTTTTTCCTAGCATTACAGTCATGAAATGAGTGAGATTGGGGGGATTTATTCGATTTTGAGTTCAGTGTTTTAAGAATTTCAAACCAATCACCGAGGGCCCTCATCAAGTTGTTTTTGGTGATGGGATTTTAAATATGAAAGCATTTTAAAGTGACGGAATAAATATTTGTGTATGGTTTTAAAATGGATGCTTAACTTCTAACTATGTAGTGTTGTTGGACTTCAGTGAGATTGACCAAAGGATTGCACATTTGAAGTGATAATTTTGCCATTGTAATCAGTAGAAGAGGTAGCTTTTAAATGTGTGCTTTTAATGTAAATGGCTGAGAAGTAAGAACGAGTGCTTTAAGGTCTTAAGCGCACATGAGCTAGGTAGACAGAAATTGACAGTCACTAAAAGTACTCCTGGTAGGACCTAGTTAAGTAATTTGGAGTTCTGACCGATGATTGTTTGCTAATAATGAAAGATGTACATCACTGTTTCAGCAAAGATAAAATTGAAGAAGAGATTAAAGTCTCTTCTGTAGTTTAGGTTGCCGTACTGATTTATTTATATATTATTTTAATATTTTTCAAATTGCTTTTTTGAGAAAAATCACTGAAAAACCTTCCCTCGCTCCCCCACGGTCTGGGTAATGGGCCTCTGTTGTGAGTTCAGAAAGAGACTATCTAGTAAATTAGAAGAATAGGGGACTGAGTGCCACCTTTGGTGGTTGCAAATTCATCTACCATAAGACAGCGGCTCTGGCATGGAGAAGGTGAGTGAAGTACTTACTTCTCATGTGTTATTGATACGAAAATATTACATTTTTAACAGCCGACAAACAAATAAATTGATATGTGGCATCTTTTGCTTGTAGCAGATTTCTTGAATCTCAGGCTTTTTTACTCTTATTTGATTTCTGTGTTGATAATAGTGACATAAATATTAATTCAAACCGCTGTGCATCAGTGAGACTAGCTAAATTGGCCGTAGATAAAGTGTTGACAGCACCATGCAGTACACGCGTTTTGTATCCAACCAGTGGAGGAAATCTGCACTGTTTTACTGCAATCACTCCTTGTGCTGTGCTTGACATCCTTGCTCCCCCTTATGATCAGTTTGCCGGCAGGAAATGTTCGTACTACTGTGATTACCCTTTCTCAAGCCTCCGTAAGTAGCCCCTTTTTTATTTTCATTTTTGGGTTCTCTTTTTTCTCGTTTCTTCTTATGCTGTCCTTACTCCTGGGTTGTCGACACGCAGCTACTGAAAATGATAAAATTGATATGGGGGAAGAGGATGACTATGCCTGGTTGGGTCTGACTGACACACCTGATGACCTACATATGGTGTCAGAAAAGTATAATGGCCCACCTATCGAGAAATGATTTTTCAGTGGTTTAGTTGTATAGCTGCCCGTTGGGAGTTGCACAATCTTTCTTGATGTTGTAATGTGAGGTTGCTTTAATCTAGTATTTATAGTTTTGAGGAAATAACAAATTTTGTTTGTTGTGCTTTTGTAACCTCACCCGCCCCTCGTGTACTAAAAGGTTTTATGAGCCATAAAAGGTGTTATGTGTTAGTTGGATGACCGACTTCGTGGTGAGGGTCCAGAAGGGACTAAGCGGGGCTTGGATATAGTTTAAAAAAGAAGAATAGAAAAGGGAGCGATGAGAAGGAACCTAGTGCCTAGCCCTGGTTAACTTGAAAACTTTAAAGGTCATATTCGCAATTTATGACTTCATTAGAATTGTGAATATGCGAACCTTTAGATGCTAAGAACTTAATACAAAGTCTTTTAAGGGTGCTTGGCAAGGGTTTACTACATGCTTACGACTTAATAATCATATTGGGATTATTAGCATATGTATAGCGTACTAAAAAATATTAAAATCACTAAAAGTTATCGCGATTTTATGTACTTTTATTGTACTCTATAGTACCAAGAGTTTTGTACTTTACCAATATATGGATATTGAAAAACATTACTAACTGATAATGTTGTGTCATAATGGACTCCACCCACGACAAAGCGTGTGCTTAGATAAGAGGGCCCTGATTACTAGCCTTTGCATTCAAGGAAATGACAGGATCACGAGAAGAAGGTTATGCCAACTTCGAATCGCTAATCACGAAGCTGGTCATGACAATTTTTAATCACGTGGATTACGAAGCACGAACTGAGCCTTTTCCCGAGCACATCAATCACCAGCGCGAAGCACAATTTATATCTCATCCTCGACCGCGAACCACCTTCCCACGAGAGAGTCTCTCTCCTCCTGTAAAGGGGTCCCAACCAAAAAACAGCTGACCTGACACCAAATACATTGTCAGCCTCCCTTCTTCTGCAAAAAAAGTTGGAGACCGCTGACACTAACTCCAGTAGCCGTTATTTTGGTAGAAACTGACTAGGATTATGGCTGACGTGACATACGCAAAATGACACTGTTGTCCCCAAGCCTCTGGCGTTACATACGCGAAATGACACCGTTATCCCCAAGCCTCAATCTGGTAAGTATAAAAGGCTTAACATCAAGCCTCAATCTGGTAAGTATAAAAGGCTTAACATTTCTTCTTTAACAAGGTAGGATATATAATTTTCACTATTCACACAACAATACAATTTTCTTTCATTCAAATACTTTGATCGCTGAGTTGAACGTCGGAGGCCCCCTCCGGTGTAATTTTTGCAGGATCAAAATCGGATAGCAAACATACTCAAAGAACACCACATCACTTCCGCGGAGTACAATTTTAGGTATATTTCATAATATCTTGTGGGTGCCGGAGCCATTTTGGAACGGTACTACAGATAAATCTTAGGGATTTGTTATTCTCTCTTGTTTGAAAAATTAACTATTGTGTATTTAAAAATGACTCTAGAAATGAACGGGACTGGTAGCACGAGTTTGACTTATTGTGTTCTATTTGCGTATTTTGAAAATTCGCATGAATGACGACACAAGTTCACAAACAAGGTGATGTAATACAATTGAGATGCTTATTTTAAACCGTGAAGTTAGTTATTTTTTATGTAATTGCAAGGAATTAAAACAGAATTGATTTCGAAGCAACATGACTTTGGGGAAATTTGTGATTATGTTGTCATATCAGAAATACATAAATTGGATTGGAATGTTACGACCCTAACTGTTTCTTCAATGGAATCCAAATCCTTCTCCACAGTCTCAAACAAAACTCAAACCCAATCACTGATCGCCGGCAATGACTCTCCCAGATCGCTCTTCGGTGGCGGTGAACATGGCCGGGGCCCCTTCGCCGAGAAAAGGCGTGACGCCAAAACGGTAGGGGTTGACCTCTTTTTTTAATTTTTGGGCCCACGTATAAAAGAGTAGATACATTAGATAATTTCAAAATTATTATGAATTGCAATGAACAGGCGGTTGTTAAATTTTTTTAGGGCGTTTCTATTCACAACCACAAAATTTCTCTCTGCAGTCACTAAACATTTAAATTCTCTTGTTACCCTCGTAATCCACAGCCAATTTTGTGTTTTCTTATTTCCACAACCCTGTATCCGAAACTAGCAGAAATCCTTGTACCTCATACGAATCAGAATTTAAAACCCAGTTGAAAACCTTGCCCTTTTCCACGTTGATAAAATAGTTGTACTCTAAGGGTGTGTTTACTTAAGACTTGACTCAGTAGATTTACGGGCTCAAATCTTGATAAAGCACACTCATTAACTCCCTCAGCTAAGTTTGGTCCAGCACTCTCCAGCCTTAAGTAAACATACCCTAATTGTGTCTTTCGGTTTGTATTATTGCTACTTTTCAATTTTGGGTTTCTAAGTTAGAAAATGAGAATTTGCTAAAAGCAAAAATTACCATACCCATGGCTTAACCTCCTGGTTCTAAGAAGCGCAATTCAAAACTTCTTTCGTGCCTTCTTCGTCGATATTCTAATATATAATGATCAAGTTCTTGTCCACCCAGTAAACTAATAAATTTCAACAAGATGATTTTCATTCAAACAATTTCTCAAACAAATTCAGGACATATTGATCCCGTGACATTTTTTTTAGCACCATAAAGACAATTGCTTGCAACAAGAAACTGATATGATCATTTTCATCATCTTCTTCTTGTAGCCATAATTGGGATAGCCCGTATATTATTTATTTTTCATAAGAAATCATGGTTCCGTCGGTATAGTTAAATGTGCTTGGAAGAAAGAATAGAGAGGGAGACGGAGGGATATGAACAAGAATTGAGATGAATAATTTGGCGGGTCTGATCCACCTATGGCTATGAGTGTAAAAAGAAGAGAGGATGCAGCTAACAAAATAAATGGCTATGCGTTTTAAGGTTAAAAGAGAATCTTTTTTGTTTATTGTGGTTGTGGTGAGAAATTATGTGGCTGTGAATAGAATCACTCTTTTTTTATTGGCATCACTAGTTAATTTGGTTACTTCTACTTGATGATTACATGTTCAATTTAGAATAGATCTGGCGTGGGCCTTTTCTTCATAATTGAAAACTTTCGGCTCAACTAAAATTGGAATGGGCTAGCTAGTTGATCTGACGTAGACATAAAAGACTCGGAAATTAAGGCATTGAATTTATGTAATAAGGTAATCAACAATTACTTCAACATAATCTATATCAATATCAATATCAATATCTATATCTATATCTATATATATATATAATAATAATAATAAAATGAACTTATACTAATATTGGGAACAAGGCATTTTCCTGCCCAAATAGTGTTACTACTTTGGGTTAAAAACATGATTGAAACATCAAAATCAAGTTTGTAGTGAGAATTGATTTTATATACCAATTAAATCTCCGAAATATGGATAGTTGTTACTGTTTTATCTCATTGTTTGTTATTCCAAAATATAATTGAGATTCTCATTGAAAATATTTATCTGAACAATATCAATTTGAGATATTTGACATCGATTTGCTATAGCTGTTTTCTTTTTTAGTTTCTGAGGTAAAATAGGAAAATATTCACTTATACATAATTATAAGGATCTTTCATTTCATAATCTTAAACCTAATAACTCATATATAAACAACCCGCAAACTACGAATAGCCCCACCCCAAGCACTTTTTCTTTCTTCCGGTGCATTCGTTGACCACAGTTTTTATCAGAAACTGTAAGTTCATTTTACAGGGATTGTTGCTTTTAAAATTTATGCAAATAAATTAATGTGTATTTCATGCCATGTCCGGTAGAATAGAGTGCAACGTGTATGTCTCTTTTCTATTTTGCTGCACCATTCTGTATTCTGTTGTTGCTAAATATATGGTTGTACTATATCTGATTGTCTTATGATTGTTATCCTTCTTTCCATCGTCTGCAAAACATTGAAAGCATCATTAAATGTGTATGCAATAGTTGTGATTTTAGACTGCAGTAATATAATTGCGTTACTTTTACAAGGCTAAGATTATTGTAATTTTTTAGTTAATTATGGATATAATAGTAAAAAATTGTTGTACCTTATTAAGTTGCATCTGTTCCTTTCAGGTTATGGCGCCAGTGTTTGTAAAAATTAGTGATGTTAATGCTACCAGATCCGACTGGGCCCTAAGACTAAGATTGGTGAGGGCATACAATGTACATGTGTTTAAAAATCCAAACCAGATTCAGAGTTTTGAATGTGTTTTCCGTGATATTGAGGTAGATTGTACTAAACGATTATTTTTATTTTTTATTTTTTTCACTCTTTTAAAATATGCAGTTTTGAAATCAGTATGCAGTTTTGTTGTAAACGACTAAATCGTCCAATATGCAGTTTTGTTTTCCTTTATGATTTTCCACTATATGAATACAAATATCATGCACAATAATCAATCAATTATTTGATTTGTTAGAACATTAAAAGGATGTAGTTAGAATATTTGACATAAATCAATTTTTCATTTTCAATTGGTATTCATTGTGTTTATAAAACACGCATGTATGATTGTAATGTATAAAATTAATATTCGAACCTAAATTGTCCAATAAAATGTAAATACATGTTTTTTGTAATATACAATAATATTATCATAAAAAATCATATTTCAAGTATGTATGTAATACTTATTTACAGACCACCCACATTGATATATTAATCCATCAAATGGTTATATAACCATACATTATGTGATCATCAATCAATTAAATAAAAGTTCAACAACTTTATCCAATAAAGTAGGATTTCAAAACAAAAAACATATCAAGACACAAGCATTAAAATTTTACTATGAAGAATTGGTCAAACATATTTCATTAGGTGTTTAAGGCAAAATTGCAATAACAAGATTCTGTGACTTTTATGTAAAACAATAGAATTATGATTAAGTTTTTTTAGTATGAAATATATGTAGATGGAATACTTATCTTTTTATAATTGAACATAGCCCTTCTTTTTTTGCACATTCCTGATAATAGACAGGGTACTGCTCAATATTTGATCTGTTTCATGTTGGCAGATTTGTTTATTTAATTGAAAATGAACATTAAAAAGGTTTTAATTAGAATATGACATAAAAAATGCATGTAGCATCCAACATGTATAAATAACAGATATTCTGATGATCCAAGGTTCAATCATAAATACTTATTGTTACCTTGATATATTTATCGTAGGACTCGACTATTCGGGGTTCGGCTAGAGTTCCACATATGGATAATGTTCGTCCCAAGCTCCGTGAAGGAAACCTATATATAATAAGCAATTTTATGGTTTCAAAAGATGAATTGCGTTACAAGACTGCAACACATACACACAAATTCCCATTCTATGGGAAGACCATGGTAAGGAACATACGTGATTCGTCTTTTCCAAACAATAGGTTTAACTTCAGACCATTTGATCAAATTGCTAAACTGAAGAAAGCCGATGAGATCCTTCTTTTTGGTAAGTTATAAAATTAATTCCAAATCTATTTATTCTAGATTAGATGTCATCTTTTTTTTTTTTTTTTTTCCTCCTATATATCATCTCAACCCTAAATTATATAGCTTGATGAGTTTAATTATAATTAATGAAGATGTAATTGGTCGATTGGTGGAAATCCACGCTCCAACAAAAATGCCTACTCAACAGGGCGACAAGTTGCTTATGGAAGTTGAAATTGAGGACATGAGGTAATCTTTGAATGTACTCAATTTTTGTATTTGGATATCCTGATCATTGATTTAATTGTATTATGCTTATGATCCTTATAATATCTATTATATTTTTTTTCTACAAAAGTGGACATAGGTTGACTATAATACTTTGGGAAGAATTTGTAGAAAAGGTTATGCCATTCTACAATCAGCCAACTTTTGACCCAGTTGTGATAGCGATGCAGTTCTGTAAGCCTAAAGTCTTTAATGGTAATGCATTTATATTTTTTGTTTCTTGATAATCTAAACATGGATTATGCAGCTAGTATTTTCACCTAAATTATACATTAATGCAAATAATGTGAAGGTTTCTAATACTTACAATTGCATGCAAATGTTTGTAAATGACAATGTATGGGAGATTAACGAATTCAAGAAATAGTAAGTAGTTTTATAACTGTATTTTCTTATAGCCATCTATTATTTGAATGTTTCAAGTTTATGTTATTCTTATATAAACTTACTGACCTTTTTTTTTTAGGATTTCTGTGTCTCCATCTGTGTCAAGACATGTTGCTATTAATCAATCTTTGGGGTCTGGTGCATCGTCCGAGAGTGAGTTTGCTTCAGGCTGGGCTGTTGTCAGGAACCTACAAGAAATTTGCGAAGGGGAGGTAATCAAAATAAATTATATTTATGTGTAAATGTGACTGTATTATATTATGTAGTGGAATTTAACATGATAAAACATAAATGGACATTCTAATATCCTAACACGATGGGACATTCTGGTTTACTGCACCATTGCGGAGATTGAGAACCCTAAAGATATTTTGTACATGCCATGTGTTAATTGTCAGAGAAAGTTAAACTATGTTGATGATAAGTGGAACTGTAGACAGTGTGGTGATGTGGAACCAAACTGTAATTTCAGGTAAGAATATTTTAAAGTTTGGTAGTATTGCAATCATGCTAAAATACATAATCAAAATTTACCAAAAAAAAAAAAAAAAAAAAAGAAAAAAAATCAATGCATGATATTATGGTTACAGGTATAAGCTTGAAGTTAGCGTTATTGATGAAACATATAATGCACTGTTTATTGTGTGGGATGCTGAAGGTCATGTGATATTTGGAAAGTCTGCTTATGACCTCAAGACTGAAGATGTGAGTTTATTCATAAAATTACGTTTTCAAATTCGATTATTAATTCAAATAATAAACATTGTCTTATTCTAAACTGCTCTGTGTGAAGGATGCTGAACCAGGTATTCTTGACTACTTTATCGGGAAATTGGCTGATCGCAATGTTCCGCTTAAGGTCTCTAGAAAAACTGATCATACCAGAGGTGCAAGGGTTACTTATTCGGTTACGAAGTTGACCGATGACCCTGAACTCTTATCGAGGTTCTGTAGGTCATATGTGCAAAGTCAAGTAAATATATTTAAAGTCAGTTCTAGATCTTCTATATTAACGGGCAATATTCATGCATAACAGAATAAATTTTACGTTAGAATCTGATCTAATATCCAAGCTTGGAAATTCCAAAGAATTAGAAGATGTTTCATCTGAAGATAAGGTGACTATCCCTGACAAAAAGAATAAGGGAATTGCGGTTGATGAAGATGAGATTACCTCTCCTGATAGGAAACTCATAGGAAAGATGCTCGATGTCTCAAGTGGAGAAGAACCGGTAGATGAAAAAAATGATGGTGATTATGCACATGAACTGGATCTGAAGGTCAAATGTAAGCTGATGGATGAGCTCGATAAAGGTTCTACCAACCGTAAGGCAATAAAGCAGGAGAAACAGTGATGTCATTTAAGTTGAATAAAATTTGTTGAGTTTTGCGTTCGATGTTCTCAGTTTGGATTCTCATTTGTTTTCAGACATGCAGTTTTTCTTATATGGTTTTCATTAAAATAGGAAGGATTACAAATTTAAGTTCTAAACATCTATTTGTACCAGTGTGTTTTTGTGTTTGTAGTATTGAAAACCTATTAAGACCACAACTAACGTATTAGTAATTTCCAACCTTAGCAAGTACAAATTATAATGTAAAGATAACAGAACAGAGCAAAGAATTATAATGTAAATATAACAGATGAACAAATTGACGTATCCAGAAGAGTTTAGTCAATCAATAGCTGATGTATGTATATAACTTTAATTATATTAGATATCAGACATTTATAGGCGTATAAATAAATCAAATATTGATAATTAACTTTGAAAATATTTTAATGTAAAAGTTATATATATGGAAATATATTTTGTATAGATGAACAATACTTTAGTTGCAAACATCATTGAAAGATGAACAATACTTTAGTTGCAAACACCATTGAATATTACAGAAATACTTAAATGTTGAAAAGATTTTACTCTATCAATAAATAAAGTATGCATTGAAAAGATTTTACTTTGTCACTAAATATAGTATTTATATATAGATATCCCATTAGGCTCATATATCAGATTTATTTACCTAAGATATTGTTTATTAACAAACAAGACCCATTAAAAAACCCTATATGGGCATAGTATAATGTACAATTATAAAGAGATGTCACTTAATAAAAAAGAAAACTCAGAAAAACAATTGATACACGTGATCGTGCACACACTTTAGGTTAATTTAAGTGCCATCTTAGTAATACTTGTGTGCATAATCACATGCATTTTGAGCATTTATTTCTTATTGAGAAGATTAATGCGTCCAGTTCGTTTTTATGTCAAAACAGTTACAGTTAGACAAAAAAACGAGCAGTAGGTATCGCAAAGTTGACAGATCGAATGAAATAAACAGAGGACAAGGGCTGAAGGAGCACCTCGGCCGAGACAAAACCAAATCTCGGCCGAGGCATTCATCCAGGGGATTTTGTAAAGAAAAGCAAATTTCAAGGCCTCGGCTGAGACATGTATTCACCTCGGCCGAGGCAACCTTCCAGGGGAATTAGGGAGAAAATCATAGCTCAAGACCTCGGCCGAGGTATGTATTCACCTCAGCCGAGGTGACCTTCCAGGGAAAAATAAATGCTTCCAAGTTTTCAAGGCCTCTGCCGAGGTGAGTACATACCTCGGCCGAGGTGATCCAGAACCCTAAACCCTGAAAAATTCCCTTTTTGCTGCCTTGTCCGAGATGAATACATGCCTCGGCCGAGGCCAACCTTCAGATGAAACCCTCTTAGCTTCGCCTTGGCCGAGGTCAACATGTGTTTCGGCCAAGGCCTGACCCTCTGTTTTAAACTGCAAACGCGTTTTTAGCTTTAAATGCAACTAGCAACTTCTCCCCTATATACATAAATATATATATATATATATATATATATATATATATATATATATATATATATATATATATATATATATATATATCCTCTCATTCAAAATTTGACCTATCTTTGGCTACTCCATCACCATTTCTAGCCTCCATTTGATCCAAGAAGAAGGATTGGACAAGAAGGTTCAAGATCATCTTCTCCAATCAACATTTTTGGGTTCCTTTATCTTGATTTTATGTTTCTTTGCATTTTAATCCATTTTCTATTTGTAATAGTTGATATGGGTGAGTAGCACCCTAATTTCTACCCTTGATCGATTGTGGAACTTCGAGTCGACATTGTTTATGTGATTATTACGGTTGATGTTACCTTTTAATTGTGTATTTAAGTGTTTTATACTATTTGTTGTTGTTGACTTATATTTATGAGTTGAATTTAGGATTGATCACCCTTTAGGAGGCTTATAAATGTATTGCTAGAAATCGGGATCACTATCCGTAATTGTAGGGTATTCGATTCATGTGTAGCGAACAATGATTAAATCATTAGTGATAGTATAAAATTTGACCTCTAAAACCGAGCTTGTGAGTTTTATGTCTTATCTATCTCGTTGTCTTTGTGCTTTTATCGTTTGGTTATTGATCCGGAGAGAGTTTGTTCGAAGGTTGGATTAAATCAAATAGGGTTAGTCGAAGAGCTTGTTTTGGCTAGCTAAGATTACTACAAGACTATTAGAGCTTGTTAATAGTCTTGAGATAGAGACTTGAATTGCAATTGATTGGGCATCAACAATAGTCGTGTAGATCAACTAGCCGAAGGGAAACGAGATCAAAAGTAGATCCTTTTATATATATTTAAAAAAAAAACTGAAAAATCATTCTATTTTTCTTTGTTTATTTGAATTGTTAAATTGCTAAGGTTTTTTAGAGTAATTGTTATTTAAGTTGCTTAATAGAAATTTAGGTGTTAGTTGTGATTTCATCAAAACTCCCCCCTCCCCCCACTTCTTTATTGCTTTTCTACCTTATCTATATCATATTGCTTGATCATAATAGTTTAATACATAAAGCAAAATTATTCGACCGTTCCTCGTGGGTTCGACTCTTATTTACCACTCTACTAGTTAGAGTAGTAGGATAAGGATAAGTATATTTTTATACATTAATTTGGTGGTGAACAACGAAGACTCACCAATAATATTTATTAATGTCATAACATCGTTTTAGTATAAAAATTAAAAAATAACAAAATAGACGGAGAAAAAAAAAAACTGTATACTAAAATAATAGGATAAAATTAAATTAGTACCTAATTTGGGTATATAATTCTACCAAAATATTAGATGTCAGATTTTTATATTCAATGAGAAAATCCTTTATATAACAAGTGCTATTGAGGATTTCTATATGGAGACAGTAATGTGCATCACTAATAAGAGATTATGAACTAAAAAATAAAAAAAAATCAATATTATATTTAGAATGTGGTATAACAAATTTAAATAAAACAAAAACTAAATATCGAAAAAAATCATAATTATATAGTCACCTCGAATAGATTGATTTTTGAAAAGATTTAAGTCTATCAATAACTAAATTACTTATTATAATAACATAAAAGATTTGATATCAGTTTTTTATATCCAAGATATCTTTCCCTGAAAAGTGGCTGCTGAAAACCCCTATATAAAGACATGTCTCTACATCACTAGACAAATGTGAGATATTAAATATTGAGATCACTAAGGAGTACTTTGAAACACGTTGAAATTGAATTTGTCGAAGAATGGAAGGAGGGTAAGTTTGTTCAAATTTATGTGACAGTTACTCTTTTTAATATTTTTATTCACGTTTATTACATTGCTTATCACCCAGGTCACCCGATTCAGTTATAATAATACCGGATGAAGACTATCCATCTTTTATTGTAAAGGTTACTGATGAAGTTTTCGTCAGCAAATAAGTGGTACACAAAATCTGGATTTTTTTGTATTAAATTTAAGATTGATTACTATTCTACAAATTTATTGTTATTTTAATTATGGTACATCTAAATATTATAATTTGCTTACGATAATATTCAATAATTTATTACAGGCTATTCCTAAATTGATTAAGAAAGAATTTAACAAGTGGGAAAATACTGATGGAGAGTTTGCTACCATATTTCGAGTATTCCAGTACTGGACAGTTCAACTTGCTAGGGACGAATGCGGCTCGGCAGAGCTCACTGATTATGCAAATTTTCTACGTGATAACGAGCAAATAGTTGGCAGGGTTTTCGAATTGGAGATGGACCCCTATGACAATCTTACGTTTCGAGTCTACGTTTATTGAATAGATCTATGTTGTCTATTATAGGACATAGTAAGATATAAAGGTTTCATATTTCTACATTCCTGAGATATTATGGTACTAATGATATTTGTTGCTTCTTAATATTATAAGACTGATAAATTAAGTCTTTATGAAACTATGTTTGCTTAATTCTTTTTTCAATATTTGTGAGTGTATTTGTTTTCATTAAAAAAGAATAATTAACATGCATCGATGTACACATGGATCATGATATTAAGCAAAATATAAGAGGAAGAAAAAAGGGTTTTAATGTATTCTAACAAAAAAGAATCAGAATAATAAGTACTCCCTCCGTCCTGGCTTAATTGGCCTACCTTGGCCGGACACGGTGACTAAGAAAAAACAGATTTTGTGAAATTTTTGACTTTTTCAAAGGTGGAGATTTAAGAATGGAGATTTTGAGGGTGGAGACTGTGAGAGAAATTTGCCATTTATGTGCTAGGTCAATTAAGTTGAGACAAACAAAAAGGGACAGTAGGCCAATTAGGCCGGGTCGGAGGGAGTATAAATCTATAATTTTTTATAATCTTCCTGGATTGCAAATGTATTAGCAATAGTTTTAAAAACTTGAAGGTGTTGTATCGCAATATACTACAAATAGGTATCACATAATGGGACAACGATATTATTTTTTTTATTTTAATTATATATATATATTGTATAATATATTATAAAACTGAATTATGATAAAAAAAAAAAAAAACATAGCTGGATGGGATCTATGATTTATTTAAAGTTAAATAGAACATATTAATTTGTTAACTTCAATAGTATCCCCACATATATATATATATATATATATATATATATATATATATATATATATATATTTATAAAACACAAGTATGTGTAATATTTTTAACAAATTGCAATAATATATTCAATATCAATTTTTTTACAAAAATGATATACAATTACACGTAAAAAACAGTTATACAATTGTCTTTATAATATTATAAAATGTTTCTAACATATTAAAAAAAAATCCTGAAGGGGAAAACACACATATATATATATATAATATTTTCTTTAAAACATAATATTATGTTTCACATTGACAATTAGTAATAAAATATTAATTTTAGTTGTATTACACTATAAAATAAATTTTCGTATTCTTAACTAATCATTTATTAAAAAAACCTTAATGCATTGATATATATACCCAATTAAATTTGGACTAACACTAATAACCTCACTCTAGACCTAATATGAAATATAATTGAACTATTATTGTCGAAAATGCTGGATATTTATTACTTTTCAATTCAATATTGTATATTGAACATTACCAAATTATAAAATAATCAGATACTGTAATATATATAGAAAATCGGAACAACCATATCTTATATGTATTTTTGTATAAGATCTGAAAATACTAGAATTTCCATATATTTCTGGTGCTGTAGATATGTTTGTTCTGAATAATGTTTTCTCTATAAATCTTCGACCACATTCAAGTAAAATATTGAAACACGAAAAAGTAAAATTATTTGGAGTTGAATAAAGGAGGAATATATTGAACGATGTCGAAAAGGTGATGTTGTCATGTTAATATTGATATAGACATTTTAGCAATTCCTGAACTCTATTTTAAAAATATTTATATGATTTCATGTGATGTTACTTATGAAAACGCGTTTAACTACTTTCAGGTCAACTGTGCCAACGTTGGTTGTAGATGGGGTGTATTTTCCTTCATTCACAGTATATGTTAGGCGAAATCATCTCCGAAGTGGGAAAATGGTAAAGTAAATTACATCTATATAAGTATTTTGAAATATTGATAGTAATGTTTCAAATTCATTGGTATCTAAATGAAAAAACTTGAGTGATTCATGCAGAAAATTCCAGAACAGTTTAGAAGTCATTTTCTGAAGTGGGGTCATTTTTTTAATGGAAGGGCAACACTACTCAGAGGTGAGAAAGAGTGGAACGTTGGTTTGGAAACTGATCATGTTGAGAGAGATGAGGTGGCCTATTTCACGGGATGTCAAAATATACTGGAGGAGTGCTTCATTGGACATGGAATGTTGGTGACTTTTGAGAAACAACCACCTAGAGGTTCTACCTTGGATCTTTCGTTTAGGATCTATGTAGATTGAATATGTAATGTTTACTACGTAAAATCTAATGGTTATATATATATATATATATATATATATATATATATATATATATATAATTTAACGCTACAAGATTTTATATTTCAGAATTCAATAAGATATAGTCTTCTTAATTTACTTGGTTGTCTACATTTTTATCAGATCTGTTGAAATATTATACTCCTAAAAACGAAACTTATTATTTATTGTTTAACTTTTTGATATGTTAAAAATAAAAAATATATTCGTAAAAGATAATAAATTTATCAAACTATCAAAATATATACGAGATTGCACGGGAAAGATGTATAAGGTATAAATTATATAAGGTAAATATATTAACTAACATTAATGATAATATGTTTTGGGTAAAAAAAGGTAACACATAAAGACATCACAACATATATGTACAATTAATAATGATATACTGAATACCTATATTCACTAAATATCTAACATTGATTTCCTATATATGCTTATATTTGGTTAATATATTTGGCCAAATTCGAAACTAAATCTTCATAATATCTATATATTCAAGAAAAAAACCCTAGATATCATCGAGTTTACAACTATTTAAGAAGCATTCTGAAAATTTCATCAATACACTCAAGTACAACATATTCTCTTCACAAAATCATCAAACACATTTGGTTAAAATATCAACGAAATCAACAAATAGGCACATGTTAGAGCATTATGGTTAAGCTAACTGCATCCACAACTATTGGACGAAAGCATGGAAGAGACGATACGTATTTACTGAAACTTTTTAATTAAGTTATTAGGGTTTAGATAGACTTATCTATCAAATATGGCTCTTTATTTATTGAATAATAATTTGTTCATCATTCATTGCGGTATGTCGATTGTTCCTGCATCGTACAGTAATAATGTTAATTATGGTTCATCCTTCTTAGTATGTTCACACATATTCTATAGTTGCATAAGGGCTTCACACTTATGTGTTTATGAAACATCAAGAGAATTATGTAGTACATACATTGATTAATTAATAGTAATAAAAAACATACAATAACGAAAACAAACATTCAACAATTTTGCTTGTTTATTTCAACAGTTGTGATCCTTTTCAAAATAATTCATATTACTGATGAATAAAAAGGAAGACCATGTTTTATCAATTAAGCCCATAATGACTGAATATTATAAGCTTCACACTTAGTGTGCATAACAAGTCTGTACATCAAATTCTACTTTAAACATCTTCACAATACGTCATCTTTATCATCATCAAATTTAACAAAATTTGTTAGCTAACAAAACCAAACTTTCACACATTACTCAGCTACTCAACCATGCTTTATTAATTGAGCAAATAATGACTTAATATGATATGCTTCAAACATAGTTTGCATAGCAAGTCTGTACATCAAATTCTTATTTAGACATCCTCATAACAAGTCATCTTTATCATCATCAAATTGCACAAAATTTGTTAGCTTACAAAACCATCCATATATACATTACTCAGCTACTCAAATTCTCCTGTTTTTAGGTTTTTCATTAATTCTTCTTTTTTTTTTTTTTTTCCTTTTACTTTATAAGTAACTCAATTAGTTTATTTATAACACAAACAAGGATGACATAAAGTAATTTACACATATTTAATATATAGTTGTATAATCTCAGCAGTACTTATCTGTAGCATTTAGTAACACCAACATTCGGATTTGACTTCTCTCCAATCTCTAACTTTTGCAAAATTTGTATTCAAATTATTCTTGCCTATTTAGAAAAAAGAAATTTAAAAATATTAGAATCAAATATTAGAACAAATATTAGAATTGTTATTTGAAAAAATATTAGAATCAACATTCGAAAAATCCATAATTAAAAAAAAAAAAACAAATATTAGTTTTTATTTGATGTTATAACATACCTTATCAGAATTGTTATTCAGATGTGTTAAGCCAAAAATGAAATTTAAAAATATTAGAATCAACATGCAAATGGAGTTTTTTGACAACACTCCTGAATCTGAAAAAAAAAAGAAAAAAAAAAGAGGAAACATTTACTATCAATAGTTAAATAAAATGGAAAAATGGACAATATGTCTAAAACTTGAGCTAAAATGTAAAATAGAAACATATCTTTTTTTTATCATTCTGCACATCTGTGAAGCAAAAAATGAAATTTGATAAAAATCCGATCCTACATGCAAAGGGATTCTTTCTTATTTATACTAGATCTTCAAGAAAAGTAACAATTTATATTAATATTTCAAACAATATCTGTACAAAAAATAATATGTTAAAAGGACAAGCTAAAATACAAAAAAGAAAGCATACCTTTTTAGAATATATTTTCACATCTATAGAGCCAGAAATTTTAATTCGAAATAATCAAATTCAACATTCAAAGTTATTTCTTGCAGAAAAGCTCCATCATATATCGTCTCTATTTTTGTTCGATGCTCCAAAACAGACATGCAATGTAGTCAATAAGATTCGTTATTAGCATCAATACCAAATTGTTCAAATCAAACACATATTGGAAACAAATATTTACAATAAAGTATTGATTTTATAAAATCAGAATAGTCGGAGAGTTGTAATAGTTTCAACTAACACTATCATTCGAAATTTCGTTCCACTAGTCAAATGTATCCGATCAAAATACTCCGATTATAGAATTAAATTGAAAAATATAACATCAGAAACAAGTTAACCAGATCTATGATGACTAATCCCTTTTTCGATTATGGAAAAAACAACATGCAATACTTTTAATGTTCAAAGCAAGCAACTACTCAAAACATATAACCTATACATAGTATTAAAACTTTCGAAAACCATATAAAAACAAAATTTGTTTATCTGTAATGTTAAACCTAACAAAAACATAAAAAATAATCGGAATAATAGTGAAATACCTACTACAGATGTTCAGATCTGGAAGTTTATTGCGCTCTGTAGTGGGAAAAAACTCAATCGGAAGCTGACAATTTCTGATTTTTCAAGACTTCTGTTAGTTTTCATCGTAGATAACTGTTTCTGGTGTGGATCTAAGATATATATGAAGATCTACCGAAACCCTAAGGGTATCGAAAGGGGCTTAGTTTCAGGATGTTATGAGTGAAAAAATAAACCATCAAACCTTAGATATCATCGAGTTTACAGCCAAATTCATGAAGGAAAACACCAATTTCAACTATCTGTTCTGTTACGAAATGAAAAGGTTAGAGGGTAGAAGAAGTGGTAAGTGTGCTGGAGAAGAAAAACCATTTGAGTCATTTCTGGAAAGAGAAAATTTCATTTTTAATCATGTATGTTAGATCTTGTCTAGTAAAAGTCCTGTATGTTAGAAAATTTCAATTTTAGTCCTGTATGTTCCAAAAGTTGTCCAATTTAAGGACACTGGCCATCATCGAAGACCAATTTAGCCGGAATTAGACTAATAAATTTAGGGCTTTCGAGTGCTAATGCTTATGTGTCAAGTATTTGTCCAGATAACATATCATTTCATTAAATTACTTTAGTAGCTCGCCCAAAAAAGAAAAAGAAAAAGTTAAACCCTAATTCTCGTATGAGGTGCATTTCATTTTATTCTTTATAATATTTTTCTTTCTTTTTTCATCTTTCTCAAATTTATTAGTCACGGGTGTCGCACGTGATTAATTGCGGCCAAATTGGCTGTTAGTGATGGTCAGTGTCCTTAAATTAAACAACTTTTAAAATATACAGGACTAAAATTAATTTTTTCTAACATACATGATTTATAGTAGACAATGCCTAATATACTGGACTAAAAATGAATTTTTCCCTTTCTGGAAATGAAGAGTCATGACTCTTCTAGAAGTGACTGTCCGAATACGTTTCATCTCAAATGGGGATGGACGGGAAGGGTTGGGCTTAAGAATGGGTCAGAATTAATTTTAGATTTGGGTTTATTGTATTTGTTGTTATGTTGAGCCTGCGTAATTGAATGTAAATAAAAACAAAATGGATTCATCCCATTCATATAGGATTGTAGCAGATTTATAACATACAATTGGTGTTTTTTAGGGCTTTGAACAGAATGAAATGTTTTTATAGTCCACTTAATTTGTAATCTAATAGAATAGCCAACAGATCAACCCAATAACATTTGCCTCTTTTTAAGTTTTTTTTTTTTTTTTTTGGTTTTTCCATTTATAATCACTATCTCTTATTTTAAGATAAATTATTATTAATTAACTCACTTAATTTGCTAAAAAATTATATAGTATAAATTGTACTCACCTTTTTTTTAAAAAAAAAATCGAATCACAATATAAAATATTTAGTTAGTAAAATTTTGTATCTAAAAATATATAATCTAATTAATTAACTTTTTAGTATTCTTTTCTCAATTTCACTTCATAAAAAAATTCAATATATGTAAAGTCTATTTAATTCATGTGAACTAATTTGAAATAAATTAATATAATCAATAAATTATGTGTAGTACGAGTTGTTTTGTTGAAGCGAATTATTTAGATTACTTGGTATATGTAATTGATGTAATGGCGTGGATCTTAACCCTCAGTTAAATGTAATCAATGTTGTTAAATTATTGAGGTGCTAAATTAAATTTATACATATTTTCTTCGTACGTGTATTTCCAACAATTTTAGTTTTCTCTACTTGATCAATACATATTTTAATGTTATTAGACGAATAACTCTAAATAAATATATCAAATACCGTTGTAAATTTATTATATTTAATGTACGTGGATATCCTACTTTTTTTTTTTGTTTTTTCAAGATTATTAAATTAATAAGTTATTTAATTTGATGTTTTAATTTTTTGTTTCAACTATATCTGATTATTACTTATTCAATTTTGTCATTATTATTTATTTATTGTGTAGTTAAGTATTAAGCATCTATATAACGCAAAAATTGTAACTTTAGATATATTTATTATTACTAGATTATGTGTGAAATTATTATTTGCATCCTTATTAAAATTTTATATTTATTAATATTTTATTTTTGTTTTACAGAAAACATTAACAATTGTATTACGAATACTATTGGTACTCCTTCAGAACTGTGAATGATGTACATTTGGTGATAATGTGAATCTGAGCAATGTGTTATATCCCTTTTCCAGGACTCCATTTGACGATATCACTAATGGTAATTTATAACGTTTTATTGATTCAATTAATTTAGTATTTTTTAAATAATAAATTATCCAAAATTCTTGTTTTTTATTTAGTAGGATTAACGTTTTCTCTTATTAGTGTCAAGAAATGTTACTTTTAATTCTCGGAGAAAAAATAGTGGTACGAGCAACTATTTTAGTGACACATAACGTTCGAGTGCTACAAATCCATCTGATGGTGAAGTTATTGACTTAAGAGAAATTGAAGATGGACCATCAACAGAACCCCATGATACACAATTATCAGATAGAAATTTAATTACGGGCATGTTATAAATATTTTCAATTTTATCGTTTTATTTTTTATTTGAAATATTAAATATAGACGCATTTGTTAATTACTTTTTACTTTTTAAAGTTCCAGAAAATGTTGTGACTTCTGTACCAAGTAATACAAGTTCAATAAATCCATCAATTGTTATTGATTTGGTTGTTGATGACCGAAATCTTCCACCAAATAGCCAAAATCAACAACCTAAGCCCAAGAGGATTTAAAAAAAAGTGTAAGTTAATTTATTTTATTATTATGAATGGCATTGTTTGTATAACATATGAAGTAAAAATAAATTGTTTTAACTATCTAATTCACGATTTTTTATTTTATTTTATTTTATATAGTAAGTGCTAATGGGCGCATGACAACAACCCGTTGCCAATAGGTATGAACTAAATCCCTTTAACAAATCTTTTTCTGTTCATTTATGTAAGTCTAGATAATGATACTATTTGACACACCTATCCTTTTTATTAGATTATTTGGATTTTGGTGATGTAAGTTATGTCAGCAAACATTGTGGTGCTATGTTTTGGTACAAAGAGAGGCTGACTTCCTATCCAAAGAGTGTTTACCCAATCTATAGTCTATGTTGCATGAAAGGGAAGATCCAATTACCCCTCTTGACCCCACCTCCTCAATTACTTCAAGAGTTGTTAAGTGGTCAAACTGCAAGGAGCAAACATTACTTAGAGAATATAATATCATATAATAATATGTTCTCTTTCACGTCTATGGGAGGGAAGATAGATTCTAGCATGAACACAGGAGATGGACCACCTGTATTCCAATTACATGGTCAAAACTATCATCTTATAGGAAGTTTACTACCTGTTGATGGGTCAACACCCAAATTTACGCAGTTGTATATATGTGACACGGATAACGAAGTTTCTAATAGAATCAATGCTGTGAGGTAATAATCCAAGATTTAAAATTTATTTTTTATTTATTTTATGTTAATTAAAATAATGTTTAGAAAATGATTTTTTCTTTTTGCTATTGTTCATTTCCTTATGCTTGTGTGTAGAAACAACAGGGATAGAGATACCATTCATTATGAATTGGTGAGTGATTTGAAATCCATGCTAGATGATCATAATGTTTTGGTTAAAACATTTAGGATGTCTGCACAAAAAATAACACAAGAAGCGCGAAATGATGTAAGAATTAAGTTGGTGAGCGACAGAACAACTGATCGTAGAAGGTATAATTTACTGGTTGTGTCAGAAGTTGCAAAATTGATTGTTGGTGATCTTGATCAGGCGCTCGGAGATCGAGATATTATTGTTGAAACACAGAGCGGGTCATTGAAAAGAATAAATGAACTACATTTTTCGTATTTAGGTCTTCAATATCCTTTATTGTTTCCTTATGGCGAGGATGGATATTATGAAAATATTCCCTTTGCTAACGGTAGGGAGTCTATAGATGGTGGTAGAAAGAAGGTGAGCATGCGAGAGTTTGTTGTATTTCGCTTGCAAGAAAGGACATCAGAGAGATCAACAATTTTGAATAGTAGAAGACTTACTCAACAAGTCACCGTTGATCTTTATACGATTATTGAGTCAATCAGACTACTATTTATCAGATTGACTCAGAAGGTCTTGCGGATAGAGCAGTACAGTGGTCTTGCGGATGCTCTTCTACGAGGTGAAACAAACATTAGCTTTATGGGATTAAGGATTGTATTGCCATCGTCGTATACTGGTGGACCGCGTTACATGATTCAAAGCTATCATGATGCAATGGCTATTTGCAAATGGGCCAATTATCCTGATTTGTTCATCAGTTTACTTACAATCCGAAGTGGCCAGAAATTGCACGCTTTTTAGAACCAAGGAACTTGAAGCTAGAAGATCGATCTGGTGTTATTGTTAGAGTGTTTAAGATTAAACTGGATGCACTTATTAGTGAGGTTCGTTGCAAGAAAATTTTCGGCACTATTATAGCAGGTATTCTAATTAATAGTTTTATCAACTTAATTCAAATAGAATTTCTTTCTTTTATTTTTTATTTTTTCACACATTAACAATTATTTTATATGTGTTTCAGTAATATGCAGTGGTGTACACTATTGAATTTAAAAAATGAGGGTTGCCACATGCACATATTCTACTTTACCTTGCAAATGATGATAAGTTTCCCACACCTCCCGATATTGATCGAATTATTTCTGCTGAAATTCCTGATGAGTCCTCTGATCCCAAATACTACTCTGCGGTTCAAGAATTCATGATTCACGGACCGTGTGGAATAGTTCGTCCAAATTCCCCATGCATGGATGATGAAGGTAGATGTACGAAGCACTTTCCAAAAAGATTTGTTGATTGTACTTTTATAGATGATGAAGGTTATCCGGTATATAGACGTAGGGACGATGGAAGGAAAGTCATGAAAAGAAGCATTCCATTAAGCAACGCTTATGTAGTACCACATAATAGATATCTCCGGCTCAAGTATGGAGCGCACATAAATGTCGAGTGGTGTAACTTGTCTCGATCTATAAAGTATTTGTTTAAGTACATAAACAAGGGTCACGATCGTGTTACGGCTGGATTCTACAAAGCAAGTGCTGATAATGCGGCTGGAGATACAGTAGATGAGACAAGTATGTGACACGTCGGTTTCTAACCTAGTGTTCCGCAAGTGTACCGATGTAGGTGTAGTAGCGATAATTAAGGTCAATCCCACAAAGAATAGTTTTAGATAGTTCGATACCTCAATACTCTAGGAATGTCCTAACTAGATACTAAGTTGTAAAAGGTTGATTTTAACAAAAACTGAGGAATTTAATGAATAACTATGTTACTTATGACTTGGCAAACAAAAAGAACTAACAATCAATGAGAAAGGGTATCCTAGGGCTCGATTTCAGGATATTACTTCAATGCTAAATATGATTAACCTATAGATTTACCAATTCTAGTGTTTATAAGGCGGCACGACAATAATCTAACCCTTCTCTCGAGATTAAACCGTTGATTAATTAAGCTAATTACACTCTCGAGTCAATTAAACCTAATAACTCCCAAACGATCCTAAGCCACGGCCTACACAGTCATAGACAACTGCGCTCTATGTCATAAGTCTGATAACGATTCCCTCCTCTCGAAGCAAAATTACTAAACTAAATTATTAAATCTAGGTGATCAAGCTAAATCTAGTTATAAGCACAAACATAGAGATAAACACATAAAGAAAGGAATTAATAAATTAAATCATAATCAAAATATTGTCATAATAATCCCTACGCTCTAACCCTAGGACACGAATAGCTTAGCTACTCATGCCTAGCAATAATCCAATACAAAAGTCTATGATTTTTTTTTTTGTAAAAGATTAAATTAGGAAAGAACGACTAAACCCGGATGAATCCGTCTCGATGATCTTCGTCTTCTTTGTCCTCCAAGACTTCTTCTAGATAGAATGATGATGTAATTGATGTTCTTGATGTTTTCTATCTCCTTCCCCTGATTTCTAGAGCTTGGGGGTCCTATTTATAGAGTTGGGGATGAATCTTTGGGAAGATAGGATCAAAATCCTATTAAAATTAGGAAATTCTCGTCGGAAAGGCTTTCTAACACGGCCGTGTTGGCATTGTGACGTGGCCGCGTCCGTTTTGCTTAGGCATATTTTCAAGTCTGATTTCCAAGCCATTTTTGAGGATCTTCCGATCATTTTTGGGATTTGTCCCTTTCAGGTAAAGTTGTAGCCCTTTGAATCGGATTTCTGACGCCACCAATTTTACATCAATCGGAGTTTTAGATCTGAAGATATGGCCAAAATACTAGAGGTGTGTCAAGCTGACAGAAAACTTCACTTTCGGGATACATTCTGACGCGGCCGTGTTGGTTATTGGCGCGGCCGTGTTGGTTGGCAGTGCGTTTTTCCATGTTCTAGGCCACTTTTGACGTGGCCGTGTTGGCCCTTTTGCTCCTTTAACTCCCTGTTCATCCGTTTTAACCCTATTTGGCTTGTTTCTTCTTTGAACTTTATCCAAATGGAATAAAATTACCTAATTAACTTCAAAACAAGTCGAAACACGTCAAATGACCCAAATATTATTAATATAAATAAATGCCTGTCAAATATGCACGTAAATGATATAAAATATGATCCTAAATCGACCTAAGTACATGCATAATTAACGTGTATCAAAATCCCCCAAACTTAAACTGTTATTCGTCCCGAACAACATAACAAAAGACACAAAGAACACAAGTGATTATGCATTTATTTAGAGCGATTAGATGATGAATTCAGTTTCAAACTGATTTTTTTCTAAAACAATTAGGCAACACAATTCACTTGAGCATATGTGATAATGCGAAAATCAACTAATCTCGAGACTTTGAACTTTCGAATTATTCAACCCTCATCGGATAAGTATTTCACTCTTCTCTCAAGTGTTTAGGATAAAATAATTTCCACTCATATTGAATTACATGCAAAGCCTACCATATGCTTGCCAATCATCTAAACTATACCTCGTACTCGATACGTGTGACAAAGGATAAAAAATGTCTTTATTTTGGTTGTAATGTGGGCTTTAAGGTAAGGTGGGATACATTTGGATATAAGTGACTATTCATTGGACTAATTAAGTTACGTCTAACCCAACTACCCCTCAATATAATCACTCAACCTCACTCTTCAAATCTTAGCAAATCACCCCGCAAAGTGACTTCTTCACCTTCAAAAGTCCGTATAACTTAAGTGCTTTTCATTTTTGTGGGTACCACATCTTGGGATTACCCGGTTTTTCTATTCAAATGCACAATTAATCATTTATGTCCTAGCCTCTCCTCAAGAATACTAACAACAACAAACTTTTTTTCTTTTTTTTTTTTTCTCTTTTTTTTTTCTTTTTTTTTTTCTTTCTTTATAGACTTTCGCACTAGGAGAGGCTAATTTTCTTGGATTTTCACCTATCGTTTTGCTCTTCCCTTCATCTTTTGAAAATATCCCTACTTCCCATTTCTTCCCAAAAATTGTTCACCCAAAATTCCTTCCAATTCTCCTCCCTCTAACTTGATTAATCCAATTAGGGCCAAAAGAGATAAATCAAAAGGTTTCGGCTGACATTGTTAGGTTATGAATAAATAAGGCTATAAGGCTCAAGTGGGCTAACTAGGGACAATTTTTTTTTGACATTATGGTTCAAAGGCAATTTTCATGGTTCAAATAAATAGGTTTAAACAAAATTTGCCTAAGATCATTTCCTCAGTCACACCCATACTTGACACATTCTTAGTAAAGGCTCAAGACAAGTTCTAGAGACTAGTACACATATTCAATCAAATTCACACCGAAAGAAAGTATATTACTCCGAAAATAGGAGTATCATTAGGGCTCAAATTCTCACAAGTTAATTTTGATTGAATATTCTAAGTTCAAGCTCAATTTCGTCTCAAAACACCTCTCATGCTCTATTATGTGCCATTTTTCATCTACTTCTCAAAATATCGCATCATTAACCATTCATCATCCATCTTTCCCTATTGTTCTCTTTTTCTTTTTCTTTTCACTTGTTACCTTTTTCCGGGTTTTATCCTTCTTATGACTCTAAAATATAAAGTAATAATAAGACTTTAAACTCTAGACTCCTAAAACTCAACATGGAAATGAAATATAATCAAACTTGGGTTCACAGACCCGGTACTCCAAATCAAACAGCAAAATAAGCAAGTGGGCACACAGACCCAATGATCAAACCAAATACGAATTAATAAAAATCAGCACAATGGGCTCACAGACCCACAATTAACAGCAAGAAAATCAACCGATCAACCGACTGATCGACTAAAAGGAGAAATAACAACAAAACTATAAATATAGCTGTCAAGACGTCCCACGGCACACCCCCTCCCCCAAACTTGGCTGAAAGCCAATGTTTGGTGGAAAAACGTGATATGCCTTGGTAGCTAACTTACAAATCACTGTAGTTTGTTGATGTTGTCTCTACACTAGCGCTTCATCGCTCCTTTGAATGAGTGCGTTACCGGTGTTTCCCTTACCATCACTTGCTTTCCTTTGCTTCTGCTAGAGCTACCATTTGGTGGTGGGTGTGTGAATATGTGTTTTTCGTGCGTGTGTGTGCAAGAGAGAAAAGAGGAAAGGAAGAATGACCTTGTATTCGCGTTTTTTAACCTTCAGGAAGACCGACGCGGCCGTGTCCTTGTTTTAACACGGCCGTGTTCGATTTGAGCCAAATCTGAGATTTCTGGGCTATTTTTGATGCGGCCGCGTCCAGCATGTGACGCGGTCGTGTTGGTCCACAACGCTGATTTTGTGTTTAGAGAGGGCTTTTGACGCGGCCGTGTTCTGCTTGTGACGCGGCCGTGGTCTTCTTTCTTCTGTTAACGCGAGTTTTCCGTCTTTTCGACCCTCGTTTCTTGCAACACTCGTCCATGTTGATTCCTAAAAACATAAAACACTAAAACACAAGTAAAAACCTAAAACTTAACGAAATAATTGAAATAAAATAAAAATAAAAATAAAAACGATCAACATCGGGTTGCCTCCCGACAAGCGCTTTGTTTTACGTCATCAGCCGGACGTCCTTTTCCTATCAACCATTTTCCAACTACCCCGAGTTTGGTAATTTATGAGCAATTAATGAGCTATGTGGGGGTGTAGATTTCTTATATCAGCTTGGGTAGTATAAACAATGCTACAATTATGCCTACCCCTTAGACCCGACTTATGTATTGGGAGAGTGATGGTTTCGTTTTGAACAAGAAAAATCAACTCCCCTTTAGGCACATCTATAAGTGCTTGGCTAGTCGCCAAGAAAGGTCGTCCTAAGATAAAAGGAAATTCATCATTCCCTTTCATGTCGACAACTAAGAAATCACTAGGGAATTCAAAATTCAGCACTCTCACCACTACATCCTCTGCTACTCCAAACGGCGTTAATGAAGATCCACCAGCCAATTGGATAGTAGTAAAGGATCGTTTAATCTTCCTTAATCCTAATTGTCTATACTGCTTAAGAGACATCAAATTTATGCTAGACCCCAAATCACACATGACATTTTGAAAATCATGACTACCAATTGAGCAAGAAATAGTAAAACTCCCTGAATCTTTTGCTTTTTTTGTTGCTCTTTTTGGTTCCATGCTTGTGTTTGCACTCTTTTTGGGACTGCTCAGTTTCTTTTTCGTTGTCTCTTTTCCATCCTTCATCTTCTTGGTTTTCTCTTGTAATAGTTCCTGTTTCACAACAACAGTGCTAGATTGCTCTAAAGGATCAAGGTTAGCAAAGAATGAATTTTAAAACAAAATTCATAAGACCCATCAAGAATAGGAGATGAAATTTTCTTATCTATGATGGCATTGACTTCCTCCTTCTCAATGTTTTTGACTTTCTCGCTTGATTTCTTCGCTTCGTGGTCCTTCGTGCTCATAGTACCAATGTCGCCACTAGAAGCTCTCTTCCTTCTATTCAGTGCTTGAGGAAATGGGGGAGGAGGTACATATACTGGTGGGGACACATGTGCTGGTTCGTCTGCTTCGGTTTCTTGAACCTTACTTGAGTTCTCAGCATCTTTTTGCTCCTCTAGCTGCACAATATTACAGTGCTCCCTCGGATTAACCATTGTGTCACTCGGATAGTGGCCCTGTTTGTGTTGAGCCCCTACAATCTTTATCAATTGGCTCATGTTTGATGACAATTCACCAATGCTAGCTTGAGTCTGAACCAATGTGTTCTCGAGCCTTTTGATGTCAGCCCCCTGTCCAGTTATGTTCTTGTTTAACTCAATCAACTTTCCATCTACTTTCTTCTCCAACTGAGCTAGTTTCTCATCATATTTAGCAAACTGGGACTGTACAATCTCCTCTTGTGTGGGCTTCGTGCCATCATGAATCATCCCATTCGTGACAGTAAATTCGGGTGGCGGATTAAGTGTATTCTGTAAGTTACCATACGAGAAGTTTTGATGGTTCTGATTCTGAGGGTACTGATTGTACCTAGGCTGATTGTTCTGGAAATTGTTGAAGTTTCGTTGATTCACAAAGTTTACGTCTTCAACTTCTTCTTGACCCCCTGGCTGTTGTGCTAACGTCAGACTAGTTAGCAAATTTACCTGACTCGTCAAGGCTGTTAACTGTGATGTGAGCTTTTCAATTGGCTCATTATTAACTGGCTCGACTTTCATTACATTCGCCACTTTCCTTGGCATGTTTCTCTCATTCGACCATTGGTAGCTTGTTCTGGCCATAGCATCCAAGATTGAGAATGACATCCTCACTGACTTCTCCATCAACTACCACCTGCAGCTGCATCTATCTGATTTCTAGTTGGAGCAAGTAGACCATTGTAGAACTTGTACACTTGCTGCTTCTTGGTAAACCCATGTTGAGGGCAACCCCGGATAAGATCCCGGAATCGCTCCCAAGCTTCTCCGAATGGCTCTTGGTCCAATTGCTTGAACTGGTTGATCTGATTCTGCAGGTCGAGCATCTTGCTCGGTGGAAATTACTTCAACAGAAAAGAAGTACTCAAGTCCTCCCAGCTTATAATATCTTCCAATGAATTGAACCATTGGAGGGCTCTATCTTTCAATGAAAAGGGAAACAGTCTCAGTTTAACCTGCTCGTGTGGATGGTTTATCTTGATAGTATCTGTCAGTCTTCGAAACTTTATCAGATGAGCATTCGGGTCCTCTAAAGCACTTCCCCCGTACTGGTTTTGTTGCACTATGTTGATTAGTGCAGGCTTCAGCTCGAAACTGTTGGCATTGAGTGGTGGAGGTTGTACTCCTCCTGCTGGCTGATTTGGACTGGGCTTCAAACAGTCACTAATAGGAGTGTCATCTTCATCGCCTGCAGCTGATTCTGTCTGAATTGGGTCGTGCTGCTGTTGTAGCTGTGGCCCTTGTGGAGGTAGCTGCTGCAGTATATTTGTGACTCGATCATCCAAGCGTGCCAGAGCTGTCAGTACTTTGCTAAGAGCGTCATCCGGATTCGGATGCTGTGGTGGGTTCTCCATCTCAGACGCGAAATTCCTTCTAGTTCGGTGTCTACGAGCTGTCGCTTCAATTTCTGGATCGAAAGGAAGAAGAGTTTCTTTTCCTTTTGATCTGGTGTGCATACGAAGCCTGAAAACACAAAAAACAGAATATACCGCGTAACACAAAAATTAACCAAAAAAAATAAAAACGAAAATTAAATTAATAATTACGAAAAAATAAAATCTAGTCTAGTTTCCTCTTATTTTTCAAGATAAAAACTAAGCGCTAAATCCTATTCCTCGGCAACAGCGCCAAAAACTTGACACGTCGGTTTCTAACCTAGTGTTCCGCAAGTGTACGGATGTAGGTGTAGTAGCGATAATCAAGGTCGATCCCACAAGGAATAGTTTTAGATAGTTCGATACCTCAATACTCTAGGAATGTCCTAACTAGATACTAAGTCGTAAAAGGTTGATTTTAACAAAAACTGAGGATTTAACGAATAACTATGTTACTTATGACTTGGCAAACAAAAAGAACTAGCAATCAATGAGAAAGGGTATCCTAGGGCCTCGATTTCAGGATATTACTTCAATGCTAAATATGATTAACCTATAGATTTACCAATTCTAGTGTTTATTAGGTGGCACGACAATAGTCTAACCCTTATCTCGAGATTAAACCGTTGATTAATTAAGCTAATCACCCTCTCGAGTCAATTAAACCTAGTAACTCCCAAACGATCCTAAGCCACGTCCTACAAAGTCATAGAGAACTGCGCTCTATGTCATAAGTCTGATAACGATTCCCTCCTCTCGAAGCAGAATTGCTAAACTAAATTACTAAATCGAGGTGATCAAGCTAAATCTAGTTATAAGCACAAACATAGAGATAAACACATAAAGAAAGGAATTAATAAATTAAATCATAATCAAAATATTGTCATAATAATCCCTACTCTCTAACCCTAGGACACGAATAGCTTAGCTACTCATGCCTAGCAATAATCCAATACAAAAGTCTATGATTTTTTTTTTAGAAGATTAAACTAGGAAAGAACGACTAAACCCGGATGAATCCGTCTCGATGATCTTCGTCTTCTTTGTCCTCCAAGACTTCTTCTAGGTAGAATGATGATGTAATTGATGTTCTTGATGTTTTCTATCTCTTTCCCCTGATTTCTAGAGCTTGGGGTCCTATTTATAGAGTTGGGGACGAATCTTTGGGAAGATAGGATCAAAATCCTATTAAAATTAGGAAATTCTCGTAGGAAAGGCTTTCTGACACGGCCGTGTTGGCATTGTGAAGCTGCCGCGTCCGTTTTGCTCAGGCAGATTTTCAAGTCTGACTTCAAAGCCATTTTTGAGGATCTTCCGATCATTTTTGGGATTTGTCCCTTTCAAGTAAAGTTGTAGCCCTTTGAATCAGATTTCTAACGCCACCAATTGCACCTCAATTGGAGTTTTAGATCTGAAGATATGGCCAAAATACTAGAGGTGTGTCAAGCTGACAGAAAACTTCACTTTCGGGATACATTCTGATGCGGCCGTGTTGGTTATTGACGCGGCCGTGTTAGTTGGCAGTGCGTTTTTCCATGTTCTAGACCACTTTTGACGCAGCCGTGTTCATATTTGACGCGGCCGTGTTGGCTCTTTTGCTCCTTTAACTCCCTTTTCATCCGTTTTAACCCTATTTGGCTTGTTTCTTCTTCGAACTTTATCCAAATGGAATAAAATTACCTAATTAACTTCAAAACAAGTCGAAACACGTCAAATGACCCAAATATTATTAATATAAATAAATGCCGGTCAAATAAGCACGTAAATGATATAAAATATGATCCTAAATCGACCTAAGTACATGCATAATTAACGTGTATCAGTATGTACCATGATTGTAGGTACATATCACCGTGCGAAGCAACTTGGAGGATATTTAGTTTTGAAATTCAGTATCGTTATCCTCCTGTTGAGCGTCTAAGCTTTCACCTCGAGAATCAAACAATCTTTAATCTTTTTGAAAAATGAGCCTTTGGAGGATATTGTAGAAAGACAAAGTGTAAGCCAAAGTATGTTTTTGGGATGATTTGAGGCAAATAAGAAATACCCTGAAGTGAATGAGTTAACGTAGGCTAGTTTCCTAAAAAAATTGTTTGGAAGCAGAAGACAAGGGAGTGGGTAAATAGGGAAAAGGGTAAAGCAATAGGTAGGCTTCATTATGTCCCGCCTGGTTCTGGTGATCCATACTACGCTAGGTGTCTTCTGAATGTTGTCAAAGGTTGCGAATGTCATGCAGATATTCGCAAGGTTGGGATTGTACAATATGAAACGTACCGAGATGCTTGCTATGCTAGGGGGTTACTTGAGGAGGATGGCAAAGAGTATATTGACGACATTGAAGAGGCAAGTCATTGGGCATCTGCTCAACACTTGAGAGGGCTGTTTGTCACGCTTTTATTCTCCAATTCTATCGAACGTCCTGAACATGTATGGGAGAAATGCTGGACGTTTTTATCTGATGACATTCTTTACAAACAACGTATTCAGCGGAAGAATCAAGGTATGACATTAATTTATTTATATCTGTACGTATTTAGCTTCTTAATCTGAAATATTTTTTTACAAAGTTTTTTGCTAACAAAAAGTGTGATTATTTTGTAGATTTAACCTTGACTGAAGAAGAAGTAAAAAATTTCACTCTTGTGGAGATCGAGAAAATATTGCGGAGATCCTATGGTAATTGCAGATTTCTATAGTGCGAGTTCTGGAAATTATTTTGTTGTTGATGAACTAAACTATGATCGGGAAGCTCTAACTATTGAACACGACAAGTTAGTCGCAAATCTGATCGAAGAACAAAGAGTTGTCTATTCCACTGTTATGACTTCACTAGATACTGGTGATCGAGGGACATTCTTTGTATACGGTTATGGAAGAACTAGAAAGACCTTTATTTGGAGGACATTATCGGCTGCTATACGACGCAGAGGTGAAATTATTTTGAATGTTGCCTCGAGCGGTATAGCGTCTCTTTTATCGCCAGGAGGAAGGACTGCATGTTCGCATTTCAAGATCCCATTAAATGTGCATGAAGATTCACCGTCCAGTATAATGTTGGGTAGTCCTCTGGCTGAGATGATTGAGAAATCAAAATTAATTACTTGGGATGAAGCCGCAATGATACACAAAAACTATTTTAAGACTCTGGACATATTACTCCAAGATATAACAAAGAAGAAAATTCCGTTTAGTGGCAAGAGTATTGTGCTGGGTGGAGATTTCAGGCAAATTCTACCAGTGGTGCCAAAAGGCACACGTCAGGATATAGTTCATGCGACCATCAATTCATCTTATCCGTGGCCACTTTTCAAAGTGTTACATTTAACAAAGAATATGAGACTCCACAACCTTCCTGACGATGTTGAAGGACATGATCTAAGAACATTTACGGAATGGATAGCAAGTATAGGTGATGGGGTAATTGGTGGTCCGAATGACGGAGAAGTGAAGATTGACATACCACAAGATATAATGCTACAAAGTGGTGAGAATCCAATTACGACTATTGTTGAGAGTACATATACAAATTTTGGTAGATGGGGGATGATACACCTTATCTACATGGTAGAGCTATATTGGCACCTACGCTGAATGTTGTGGAGTTTATTAATGAATATATGACTTCAAAGAACACTTCTCAAGGTAGGGCGTACTTAAGTTCTTATACGCCGTGTAAATCTGATGCGAATGTAGATCTTTTGAATGATCTTCACACCCCCGAATTTTTTAATTCAGTTAAGTGTTCGGGCTTGCCTAAACATGAACTAAATCTCAAGATTGGCACACCGATTATGTTATTGCGGAACATAGATCATTCTCTTGGTTTGTGCAATGGTACACGACTGGTGCTTACAAAGCTTGGTGATCACGTTGTGAGGCAAAAGTTATATCAGGAGATAATGTTGGTGTGAAAGTTCTCATTCCTCGACTATCTGTGACACCTTTTGATAAGAGAATGCCTTTTCGGTTTCAAAGGAGAAAATTTCCTTTTATCGTTTCTTATGCAATGACGATAAATAAAAGTCAGGGTCAGTCTCTTAACCATGTTGGTTTATTCTTGAAGAAATGTGAGCTCTGTCATGGCCAATTGCGCGTTGCTGTCTCTCGCGTCACGAATCGAAAGGGCTTGAAGATTTTAATATGTGATGACACAGATCCGAAAAGAAAGACTACCACAAATGTTGTCTATAAGAAAGTTTTTCAAAATTTGTAATAGTTATGTTTAATTTTGTTTCAAAATTTATGTAATTATTGACATTTATGTATTCACATTATGTTATTAATCGTTGATTCATCTTAGTACATATTTCATTATTATAGAACACCATTTTTTAACTTAGATTGTATATTATATTTTATTTTACGTAGCAAAATATGATTGTTACCTTTTTCGCTTAATAATTATAATTAATGTCATTTCAAAAAAAGATCTCCTCGTGCATCGCACGGGCAAATACTAGTAAATCTAATAACAAAATGACTTTATGCTTAATCTGGAAAGAGTGACGTTTTCCCGTCCATTTGCACTTACTAATATTGGTAATTCTTTTTTCCGAAAATCATTTTTTATTTAATTTTAATAAAGAATTGTGGGCCCCCATGGCCTACCATTTTTTTAGCAACTAATTGGATCAATTGTAACAATAATTCTATAATGAGATAATTCTGATTTCAATTGAGTGGTTGAGGATCTTTTCATTCCATATTTTCAGCATTTTTTGTTGTATGAAGATTTATTAAAGAAACAGAAAATAAATCATCACTAATAGAAATCCGAAATTATATTTTTTTTTACAATCTTGAAACAAAATTAGCTTAAAGAAGGCATTGAGGAATCTAAATTTATCTGCAATATTTTTTTTGCATAAAATTAGGAAACAAATTATAATTGAAAACCCTAATTTACAACTATATAAATGCATTGTTATTGCTTAAAAGTTCATTCACCACACTCCCATTTCACAGTACAACAATCCAGAATTAAAAAAATGCCTCCAGTTTTTGCTAAAATCAGTGAGGTTCACGCTAAGAGGCATGACTGCGCACTGAAGTTGAGATTGGTCAGGGCTTACACAATACTTGCGTACAAAAATCCTGCTCAACTTCAGAGTTTTGAGTGCATTTTTCGTCATGCCGATGTATACCCTTAATTTGACTTATTTCTTAGTAAATCATAAAATCAAATGCATAGTTTGATACGTTTATTGTTTTACAGTGTATCAATGCGAATTTTCTATACAATCAATCATTGCATTAGTCTAAGATGTTTGTTTCGACTGTGTATATCAATGATGATGTTGATTCTTATAAACACATATTTATATTTGTAAATGGATACGACAGAAACATGTAAATTAATGCGAACTAGGCTGGTAAGACATATATTTATATCATAAAACGTACAAAATTTCGCATTTATGTTATTTTATGTGAATTTGTAATTTCTGTGAATATGGACTTTCAGTTTATTCTAGACTAATATCAATTTGAATTATTTTCAATATAGGGATCGTCTATAAGGGGTCCAACTCGATTGAACCATATTGAGACTACTCAACAAAGGCTTGAGGAGGGCAAATTGTACATCATTAGTGACTTTATGGTTTCTAAAGATGACTTGCGCTACAAGACAGCTACTCATCCACTTAAGTTTTCATTCTATGCAAAGACAAAGCTTAAAGCCATTTGTGATACATGTTTTCCAAATAATAGGTTTATTTTCAAGTCATTTGATTTGATTGCAAATCTGAAGGAGTCAGACGAGACTCAACTTTTTGGTAATTATTTACTTTGTTTTATTCCGATTACAAAATCGTATGAGGTACTAAATTGCAGTTACTTAATAAAAAAAATTAATTGTTTTTTGGTTTTGATTACAATTAAGACGTTATTGGGAAGGTGGTTGTAATGCATGCACCGAAATCTACATAAACAAAAGAAGGCAAAAAAATGTTGCTGGAAATTGAGATCGAAGATGTAAGGTACTTGGTCATATTATCACTTTTGCGTTGTATTTTCAAATTATTATTGTAAAAATAAGTGTTCTAATTTAACCTAATATTGTTGTCAATGTCGCTCTACAGTGAACGTAGGCTAACGATAACGCTATGGGAGGAGTTTGTTGAGCAAGTGTTACCTTTTTACAACTCGCTAACAATAGATCCTGTTGTTTTGTCATGCAATTCTGCAAGCCAAAAGTATTTAAGGGTTAGTATTTTTCCACTTCATATACATTTTTTAAACACAATTTTAATCATTTATTTTTTTGTTTGTCTTTGGTTGTAGATTCTGTGAAGGTTTCAAACACATATAACTGCACGGAGATGTTTGTAAATGTTGATGTTTGGGAGATTAATGAGTTCAAGAAGAAGTAATATACTTTATTAACCTTCTTTCCAAACAATTTAGACTTTTTTTTTTTATATCTCTAACAGTAGCTTAATTTTATTTTACTTATACCTGTATTTTTTGGATCGAAGAATTGTTGATTCTCCCAATCGGGCTAGACCCATTACTATATCACAAGCTTCTGGATCTGGTGGTTCGCCTAAGGAGAGGTCAGAATTATTGCAAGTTCTTTTATGAACAGTGCAAGATTTTTATAAACATTGTCTTTATACTCAACATAAATTTGTATAGGATGGCATGTTTTAGGTACATTGCGCTATTGCTGAAATTGAAAATCCAAGAGATTTGTGGTATGTAGCATGTTTATCATGTCATCATAAGTTGAATCAAACTGATGATAAGTGGATGTGTCGTCAGTGTAGTGAAGTTGAAGGGAACAATAATTTCAGGTATAATTAAAAGCATACTTTTTTATAATTAAAAACATATGTGAGACAGGTTGTTGTTTGAGATAAAAAAATACTTCATAGGTATAAAATAGAAGTTCGGATTATCGATGAGACCTACAATGCACTGTTCGTTGTATGGGATGCAGAGGTCAGGCCCTCTTTGACAAGACAACTTATGAGCTTAAGATCGAGGATGTGAGTATGTTGCACTAAGTATTCTATATTATATTCTTTTCCTAATAAATTTATATAATAACCGATTAATAATCTGTAAATACAGGATGCCGAACCAGGTGTTCTGGATTACTATGTGAGTAGACTTGTGGACAGGACTTCTTATTTAAGGTCTCTAAGCACACAGATCATAGTTGTGGTGGAAGGGTTGTATATTCGGTAACAAAGGTTTCTGAGGCTAGGTTCTGCTCAGAATACGTTCAGCCGTAGGTGAACGTATACATAAACGTTACTATGTTCTGTTATGTTAATAACTTAAAGGAACTAAGCTAAATAAGTAGTCCTTTTACACAAAGATTATGTACTTATCTTATTTTATAATTTTGAGCTGGTAGGAGTCGGATTTGATATCGAAGTTGGGTCGGAAGGATGCACGAAACAATGATTCTTCCTCTAATGATGAAGTCACCACTCCTAAAAAGGAAATTCAACCATTAAATGCCAATGGTGAAACATTAGAGAAGAATGTATCAAGTGAAAGCAAAAGCCTTAAGGGAAAAGAGAAGGTTGCAGATACTGATGGTGAACAAGTGAAACGTAAATTGGTTGATGAGGTTGCCAAAAATTCAACTAACCGAAAGGCAATCAAGCAAGAAAAGGAAGATAATTGATATGTTTTGTTTTTTAATTTGTTAAGTACAATAAGTTTTTTATGGTTTTTCGTTATGGATTTTGCTTTTTAATTTCTATTTGAATGATATTTTATATTTGAATTATCAATTATGGTTTTCTTTAATTACTCTACTGGTGTTGTTATGTACTTAGTCAATTTTAGCTAAATTACAACTATGCAACACTTTTTAACTAGCACATTAATTAAAAACATATTAAAGAAAAAAATCATTTTTTTTTTTGTAAATCCAACATATGTCTTACATATGTTTTACTAAACTTATTCAATATCTAGGTTATTTATATTTAGTTGTAAAATACAGTATGAATTCTATCATAAGTAAAAAAAGTCATAATAAAAGTTATTATAATGCAACACATGTGTTTTATCTCTAAATAAAAAAGGTATATTTATACTTAGATTCAAATACACAATCAATTCTCTTTAAAATTATATAAATGCATAATAATAATAATAATAATAATAATAATAATAATAATAATAATAATAATAATAATAATAATAATAATAATAATAATAATAATAATAATAATAATAATAATAATAATAATAATCTATTAACATATAGTCTAAGTACCATATAAAATGTTAGTACATAATCACTTTTTGAAAATCCAACATACGTCTTACTATTTATATGTTTTACTAAACTTATTTAATATCGAGGTTATTTGTATTTAGTTGTAAAATACAGTATGAAATTCTATCATAAGTAAAAAAAGTTATAATAAAAGTTATTATAATGCATGACATGTGTTTTACGTCTAAATCAAAAAGGTATATTTATACTTAGATTCAAAATACAAAATGAATTATCTTTGAAATTATAAATGCATAATGTATTGATATACAACATTCAAAAAATGTATCATATTTATGAACATAGCCTAATTGATTTATAGATAAACAAAAAGCTTAGTGTACTTTTTAAAAAGTTACGATAAGTTTTTATGTATTTTCAATTTATGTAACAAATAAATATGTAAATTGTTGTTATTTTTAGATTTTACTAAACACATTATTTTTAATATATAAATTTCAAAATTTAACTTCAGTTTCTTGATATTGAAAAAAAAAAAGAACTGTTATTTGTTTTTTTTAATTTGATAAAAAAAAATTAATGTTTGGATAAGCCCAGTTTAATATAAAATAACATAAGATACTCAAAGATTTTGTGTATATGAATAGCAGATATTTACATGTCATAAGATATTGAAATATTTATCTAAATACGTAAAAGATATAACATCATCAGAAAGAAGTTCTCAATTAATGATAAAAAAAACTAAAACATATCATCCTAATAATATTTATTTTTTAGTATAATTTATGTAAACAAATAAGTGAGTTGTATACATGATAAAAATATGAAAAGATCTTAGTGTAGATATATCTCTTTAAAAAATAGGTAATAAAAGGCATAGAAAATCTAGAGAAAATAAAACCCTAAATCGAAATATTATGTGTCAATATTTATAGGGAAAAAATCATAAACCGTCCCATAACTATAGTGACTTCCACTAAATATCCTGTATCTATCTGCTTTTTCAATTTCGTCCCATATCTTTTCAGATTATCCAATTTTCGTCCTAAAATTCAAAATTTCGCCGGAAAATGCACGTGCCGGACACATGCCGGCCAATATTTGGAGATTTTTTACCACGTGGCATCGAAAAAAAATCATATGTCCACTAAATATCCCACAACTTTCTGCTTTTCTAATTTCGTCCCATATGTCCTGAGATTATCCAATTTTCGTCCCAAAATTCAAATTTAAGCCGGAAAATGCACGTGTCGGACACGTGCCGGCCAAAATTTGGGGGTTTTTTGCCACGTGGCATCGGAAATTCTGAGCTGGATTTGAATTTACATTTTTCTTTTTCTTGAACTTATTAATCTCCCAAACATCAGCATTTTCCGGCTCAAAATTCCGACGCCAAGTGGCAAAAAAATCCCAAAATTTGGCCGGCACGTGTCCGACACGTGCATTTTCCGGCTTAAATTTGATTTTGGGACAAAAATTGGATAATCTCAGGAGATATGGGACGAAATTAGAAAAGCAGAAAGTTGGGGGATATTTAGTGGACATATGATTTTTTCCCGATGCCACGTGGCAAAAAATCCCCAAATTTTGGCCGGCACGTGTCCGACACGTGCATTTTCCGGTGAAAATTTGAATTTTAGGACGAAAATCTGATAATCTAAAAATATATGGGACGAAATTGAAAAAGCAGATAAATACAGGATATTTAGTAGAAGTCACTATTGTTATGGGATGGTTTATGATTTTTTCCCATATTTATAGGACTAAGAAATCAACTTATAAATTCATTGTAACAGTCACGCTACAATCCACACGAACGGAAGTCTGAATTGATTTTAATATAAGTTCAGCAAACTCATCGATATGGGTCAAGAGTGAGTACGTTGTTTATTGAATGCTTTTCATAATGAGTTTCCTATGTATTTTTTGTAAGAATACTTACAGGTTTTTCGTGCCAGGGCCGAGGAGGTTGAGATAGTTGACATAACTGGTGATGATAATCCTTTATTCAACGTGTTCATGACCGACGAACTTCTGAAGATAAAGAAAGTGGTATTAGTTTACTATATTTATAAATATTCAGACTATAAATAATTTACAATCAAATTATTAGTCATTCTAATTTTAATGCATAATATGTTTCAGGCTATTCCTAAAGATTTTAGGAATATGTTTATCATGGGAGTCACATTGTTAAAGGGACTGCTCATATATTCCGTGGTATTCAACATTGGAAAGTACGCATTGTTGGTGATGAATGGGATAAAGCAGAATTGACCGACTGCTATAAGTTTTTTAAGGATAATAATCTTGGAATGGGGAGGAAATTTAGTCTGGAGATGGAACCTGAAGAAACCCTTACTATTCGTGTATATGTCGAATGATTAAGTAGCTTTTTTTTTTTTGTTTGATACACTGTTTCATCTACCGATTTTCAGAAATATCGTTTAGAAATATTATAAGTAACTACTATTTTGGGTTAGTGATTTTTTATATGCTATTTCAATGTAGTTTTTTTAGTTACATGAATTGGTGTCATATGTTTTTATATATTTTATAAAACTCATCATAATTGAAATACATACTTTTTTATTAGATTTGTAAAAAATACTATGTTTTGAGTATGTACATAGGGATGTAAAAACAATTGATGACATAATATTGTGAATAAAAATATAATTTATATATTTATCTGTGATAGTAGGCATTTGATAAATATTTAATCTCCTTCTCCTCTACTTTGTGTTTCTCAATGCTTCAATGTGATATATATGATCTTAATATCCATGTAGTACCATTATCCGTTTTCCTTAAGCACAAAAGCTTAAAAAATAATGAAAATCACAATGTTAGACTACTGATGGATTACTTATATAGGAAAATATTAATGCAGTAAGCACTTTCAAATATATTCCACTTTTGAAAAACTGTCTTTGTGAACAATATCAGAGAACACCATTTTATCCATTAGCATACGCAATAATTCATATTGTAGAAACTGTTATAAACACATGACACTGAAGAAATGTTATTTGATATTGTATAGGGACATGATTGGCATATTGATATACTGATCAATTCGATAAATTATACTTTTTTTTTTTAGAATCAGATCGGATACAATCAAACATAGCTATCCTAAAAGACAATAAAAGGCATAATAATCTGACATATTGTTATTAATTCACAAGGTTTAAACAGAGATGATATAATTTAGTAAAAAACAAATGTGATATATGTAAATGTATTTACCAATATGCCGATTAAAAGGACAGTATAGATCACTTATCTTTGTATTATTGAGGTTGATTGTCTTCACGATACCTCTTTATTATTCAACGTTTTCTCTCTATTGCCAATGCGCAGCTCATTCATGCAAAATTAAGAAGCAAATTATATAAGAATAGTGTAGTTTGAATAATGTACAGTTTCCAACTGAAATTCAGGTAAAAATATTGTTTAAGGTAGGAACATGTTTGATTAGTTTGTATTTATGATCACTTTGCGTGCATAGTTTGACAACTAATTAACAGATATATACCCATTTCTACTCTATTCAATGTATAATAGCACTGTCCAAACTTAAAGATATCAAAATTCAATATAAATTCAATATTATAGATTTATTCTTCAAGGTCAAAGTTAATGCTACATGTGCATCATATAACATATTAATATGTATTCTGCTAAAAATATTAAAAAAAAAAAAAAAAAAAAAAACCAAGTATTGAGAACCAGAAATTCATCAAATACTTTTAAAAAAATTATAATATGCATAATCGAAGTTTTTCCAAGATTGAAAATTAAGTATTAAACATAATACTTGGTGAAATTGTTATGAGCTTTATTGCATGCATACGTAGATCTAAGGCAGAATTTGAAAAGACAAGTCACATATCTATAAACAACATATCACAAAGTGATAACAAATCTAATATTATCACTCTGTTTCTCAAAATATGCCTACAAGCATGGATGAACTGGCCTGATTTATAAGTTTTTACAAAAATGCATAATCGAATTTTTTTTTTAATTATAAGTTAATAATAAACCATAAGAATTTCTTAAAACTGTATAAACTTCACTGCATGTGTAGATCTAATACAAATTTCGAAGAGAAAGCATAGATCCAAGAACATCTTTCACAAAATCATAACATATCAAACATTGGCTTTCTGTTGAACAGAGTAAGGAATAAAACTTGGATGAACATAAAAAAAAATTAACATACTCAGAATAATTTTTCAAATAACACAAAATATCACAAGTTTGCAAGTATTATACCCTTTTTTTTTTTTGTGTTGAAATGCTATTGCTTGACTCAGAAACCCCAGAAAGGGTTTCGATTTCAATTTTTTTTTTTTTTGGGGGGGGGGGGTTGAATATCCCTTTCATCACCTGTTGTAAAAACAAATTGCATTTCAAATTCGTAGAAATCCACCGAAATAATAGATTTTCATTTATCCCTCAGAAATATAAATCAAGAGGGTGAAGAACAGGTCTGTGAATTGATTTCATGGATTCAAAACTCAAAACAAACTGACTTTCATCACAATGAACTATGAAAAACTGTAAATCTGAGTATATGATTTAGGCGATTCAAACATGCAGTGTGAAGTGGAAGAAGAATTAGGGTGTCTTCTTCGAAAATGGAGAAGAGAGAGAGAAAGAGAGAGAGAGAGAGACGTTTGGGTTTAGAGAGAGAAAGAGAGGCGGTGAGTGAGTGGAAAATGAATAGACGTAAATGGAATGTTCTAGATGTCACACCCACCCTTGTAAAAACTTATTTTATACTAGTTTTTAATCTTAGCCTTACAAACCTGTATATATATATATTTTTTTTTATTAAAATTAGAAATTTAGAATACTATTTCAACACCAAAATCTCACCTGCTTATATTTACATAGCTCCAGATTGAGTACAAAGGTGTCCCACTCCATTCAACACCATATTTACATAAATATACATACTGAAGTATTTTAATTTGTACATGTCCAAAAGATTGCTAGAACACTAGCAAAAACATAGTGAGTCCACGGTTTAGCCCCACAGGTCGTCATTCATATACACGAGGCTTCAAAACTTGCATCAGCTCCAATAGCATGCCAGATCAGTTCACAAGCTCATGCATAGTCAAACTCACCTACAATGCAAGAACTACGTGAGCTAAAGCTCAGTAAGCAGAAATCATGCATGACAAATGCGTGAATGATGAGATGCAATTTACAAAACCATTTCTTTCAACTCTACTCAAAAGAAAACCGTTTTCGTGAGTATTGGCTCCCTTCACTGGCACAACCTCACCAGAATATCACTTATTGGCCATACTCGTGACTACCAAGGGTCCCTCCTCCCCCCTTATAGTCCACCCGAGATATCAGTGATGGTTGGTACGACCAAGCGGCTATCCTCCCGAGACTACCAGGGGTCCACCTCCTGCCTGCCCCCGCAGTCCACCGGGAAGTCTACCTCTTCCCGTACCCCTCATCACGAAGGTGCTGAAGTGGGAACCTCTTCCGCGTGCACGCCTGTCACCGGAAGCATCCCGAGAGACACCATATACAATGTATAACTCTCAGTGTACCAGTGGTGACCAACCCCAAAACATTATCAATTTATGCAATTACGTTATTTTGACTTCTTATATGTACACATGTAATCCTTGTAGATGCTAATGCTCATGATTGATGCACATCCATTTGTTTTTTTTAGCAACAGAAGAATACACTTTATACACATGCATACAACAACACATACATCAATCAATTATCACAAATAATAAACACAAATACTATGTTCAAGCATTGTAGTTGGCGATGGATTTCTACTTACCTCTCCTCCGGAGTAGCTTTTGAAATTTCCTATTCCACAATGGTAATCAATCCAGTTCGTTACGAAGCGTAACTACGTCTGGGGGCGATACCAAGCCAAGATATTTTGCTTTAGATGAATCTTGGAGTTACAATTACAAAATGAAAGAAGAAAACTGTTTTAATAGCTTCTTGGACACAAAAGCTGAAAAGTAAGTCGGTCTTTGAATCTCGGCCGAGATTAGACCCTGTCTCGGCCGAGATGATTAAGTCGGTCTAAGGGTCTCGGCCGAGATCACTCTCTGTCTCGGCCGAGATGCGTCTCCAGGGCAAACTTCCCGTTTTCCCTGCCTTCACGTCTCGGCCGAGATCACTTCTCTGTCTCGGCCGAGATGACTCGACCACCCGTCTCGGCCGAGATCCTTCCCCGTCTCGGCCGAGATTATTTTCCAGCGAGAAACACTTCATTCTCCTTGCTTTTGGCTCCACACTATAAACTTGTCACGCATAGTCTTAAATTCTGTAGCATGTTTCATTATTTTAGACTAGGGGGTTCTTGACTACCAAGGTAAACACGTCCAAATTAGTCGCAAAATATAAAATAACGCAATAAATGTAGTAAATTAATTACTATAAAACTATCACGTAAATAGCACATAAAATATGGAATGCATGAAATGCAAAAATTATATTTGCCAGTGAGTTGTGAGAGGCACGGGTATTACATCCTCCCTCCCTTATAAAAAATTTCGTCCCCGAAATTTACTTACTTGAAGAGTTCAGGATATTTGGCTCTCATTTCATCCTCTCTTTCCCAGGTGGCTTCTTCGACTGATTGGTTTCTCCACAACACTTTGACCAACGGAATTTCTTTGTTTCTGAGCCGTTTTACTTCTCTTAATAAAATCTGTACTGGTATTTCCTTATACCCTAAATCTGCTTGTAGTTCTACGGGTTCACTGTTCAGGACATGAGATGGATTTGCAATATATTTCCTCAATACTGACACATGGAACACATTATGTATTTGAGACATTGATGCTGGCAAATCGAGTCTGTAGGCAACATCACCAATCCTCTCGATAATAGGAAATGGACCAATGTATCTCGGACTAAGTTTTCCTTTCTTACCAAACCGCATTATTCCCTTCATTGGTGCAACTTTCAAGAATACTAGATCTCCTACTGCAAACTCAAGTGCTCTCCTTCTTTTATCTGCATAGCTTTTCTGGCGACTCTGAGCCGTTTTCATCCTTTCCCGAATCTGTGACACAGCTTCTGACATTTCCTGTATTACACTTGGACCTAGAAGTCTTCTTTCACCAACCTCATCCCAATGTATCGGTGATCGACACTTCCTACCATATAGTGCTTCATAAGGGGCCATTCCTATAGTAGATTGATAACTGTTGTTGTAGGAAAATTCTATCAAAGGTAGAAATTTACTCCATTGACCCTGAAAATCTAATGCGCAAGCTCTAAGCATATCCTCTAACGTCTGTATCGTCCTTTCCGATTGTCCGTCAGTTTGTGGATGATACGCAGTACTGAAAGATAACTGTGTTCCCAGTGCCTTGTGTAAACTCTTCCAGAAGGTAGACAGGAATCTTGAGTCTCTATCTGAAACAATGGATAATGGTACTCCATGAAGTCTAACTATTTCTTGTATATATATCTGAGCATAACGATCCATGGAGTAAGTAGTACAGACTGGGAGAAAATGAGCAGATTTTGTGAGTCTGTCTACAATTACCCAGATAGCGTCGTGACCCTTTACAGTTTTCGGCAATCCTACCACAAAATCCATTGTAATGTTCTCCCATTTCCACTCTGGAATCAGTAAGGGCTGTAAGGTTCCTGCCGGTCTTTGATGTTCCGCTTTTACCTGCTGACAGGTCAAACACTGTTCTACACACTGAGCAACATCTTTCTTCATACCTGGCCACCAGTACTGTACTTTTAAATCTCGATACATTTTGGTAGCTCCTGGATGTACTGAATATGGTGTCGAATGCGCCTCTGCCATAATATCTCTACGAATGTTATCTACATCTGGCACACATAACCGGTTTTTGAATCTTAAGATATCATTCTCTGACAACTGAAAGTCTAATGGCATCCCTGATGTGACATCCTTCTTTACTTTAGCTAAATATTCATCTGCATTCTGTCCCTGCTTAATTCTATCAAGTAGGGTAGGCTGAAGGGTTAGAGCTGCTAGTCTTGCTTCTACTATTCCCAATTGAGCAATCTCGACATTCATTCGTTGTAAGTCTAGTAACTCCGATTTCTGAATTAAAGCCATCAATGTGGTACTTTGGGACGATTTTCTGCTTAAGGCATCAGCTACGACATTTGCTTTACCAGGATGATAGTTGATAACACAGTCATAATCTTTCACGAGTTCTAACCATCTTCTTTGTCTCATATTCAGCTCTTTCTGTGTGAAAAAGTACTTCAGACTTTTGTGATCTGTGTAGATCTCACATCGTTCTCCATATAGATAGTGTCTCCAAATTTTTAGCGCAAATACTACTGCTGCAAGCTCCAAGTCGTGAGTAGGGTAGTTCTTCTCATACTCCTTCAACTGTCTGGATGCATATGCTATTACTTTGCCATTCTGCATTAACACACACCCTAAACCATTCTTCGAAGCATCACTGTATACTACAAAGCCTCCAGTCCCCATTGGTATTGAAAGGATCGGCGCAGATGTTAACCTTTTCTTCAATTCTCGAAAACTCTGCTCACAAGCCTCAGTCCACTTGAATGTTACACTCTTTCTAGTCAACTGTGTTAAGGGAGATGCAATTTTCGAGAATCCTTCTACAAATCTCCGATAGTACCCCGCTAACCCGAGAAAACTACGTACCTCTGAAGGGTTTGTAGGTTGTGGCCAATTGTTAATTGCTTCAACCTTACTTGGATCAACTGAAATTCCTTCTCCTGACACAACATGCCCTAGAAATATTACTCGATCCAACCAGAACTCACATTTCTTGAACTTAGCGTACAACTGTTTCTCCTTTAGAACATCTAAAACCTTTCTCAAATGCACAGCATGCTCTGCTTCATTCTTGGAGTAAATCAGAATGTCATCAATAAACACGATAACAAACTTATCCAAAAAGTCTTTGAACACCCGATTCATCATATCCATGAAAGCTGCTGGGGCATTTGTCAAACCGAATGGCATTACTAGAAACTCATAGTGCCCGTATCTCGTACTGAATGCTGTTTTTGGAATATCTTCCTCTTTAATTTTCAGTTGATGATAACCTGAACGCAAGTCAATCTTGGAGAATATGGCAGCTCCCTGGAGTTGATCAAATAAGTCATCAATCCTGGGTAAGGGATATTTGTTCTTGATCGTAACCTTGTTCAGTTCTCTGTAATCTATACACATCCGCATAGTACCATCTTTCTTCTTGACAAACAAAACTGGTGCACCCCATGGCGAAAAGCTAGGTCTAATGAAGCCTTTGTCCAGTAAATCTTGCAATTGAATCTTCAACTCTTTCAACTCTGTTGGCGCCATTCTGTATGGTGATTTCGATATAGGAGCAGTCCCTGGATATACGTCAATTACAAACTCTATCTCTCTGTCTGGGGGTAATCCTGGGAGTTCCTCTGGAAATACTTCAGGGTATTCTCGCACCACCACTACCTCCTCTATAGTCGGACAATGTTTCTCTTCCATACTCATAACACTTACTAGGTAGCCTTCACAACCGCTTTCCAATAGCCTTTTCGCTTTCACCGCTGATATCATGTGATATTTGAACCTTTTTCGTACTCCATTAAAGACGAAAGATGTGTCTCCAGGCGGCTGAAATGTGACTATCTTGTTCTGACAATCTATTGTAGCACCATATTTCGATAGCCAGTCCATTCCCAAAATCACATCATAATCATTCATATCTAATATGATTAGATCGGCATAAAGTTCTCTTCCTTCAATAGAGATAACACATGCTCGCAGAATTTGGTTAGTTTGTTTTGACTCTCCGGAGGGGATCACTACATTGTAACTAACGTCTGCTACATCAGGTTTCCTACCCAGCCTCTTCACATACTCAGTGGATGCAAATGAATGTGTAGCTCCAGAATCAAATAATGCAAATGCAATAGTATCACAGATGGGAACTTTACCTGTTACTACAGATGTATTTGCTTCCGCTTCCTCTGTGGTCATGGTAAAGACTCTAGCTGGCGTCTTCTTTTGTGTAGCAGGGTTTGAGTTCTCTGGACAAACCGTGGAAATGTGTCCTGCTTTTCCACATTTAAAACAAGTCCGATACTCTGCAAAACACTTTCCACTATGCGAACCTCCACATGTGGGACATGTAGGTTGCGTAACTGGTGATTTTCCTTGTTCACCCTTTTGGCGCTTGTTCTGATCCCATGGTTGTTGTCCTGGTTTTGGTTGAGAACCCGGCCTTGGACCTTGCACTTGTAACGGCCTTTTCTTTCCATCTCCTCCAAAACGAGGTCCTTGTCTTTGTATAAACTGGCGCCTAACCTCCTGAGCACGCCTAATTTTCATTTCTGCTTGTTCGGCAATCAACGCTCGTTCAGCAACTTGTGAATAAGTTACTCCATGTATTCCAGCCATACACACATCTCTATATAACTCTGGCCTCAGACCTTCTAGGAATCTCTCTACTTTTAGCGCATCCGTACTGACCATGTGCTCCGCAAACCTAGAGAGTTGCTCGAACTTGGCGATGTAGTCTGCAACATCCATTGCCCCTTGTCTCAATTGTATGAACTCGTTCATCTTCATTACTCGAACTGGGGCAGTGAAATACTTGTTTCTAAAAAGTTCTTTGAACCTATTCCACGTCATTGTCGCCACATCCTCTATAGTTTTCATTGTGTCCCACCAGTGTCCCGCACTTCCACGTAACATGAACGATGCACACAATACCTTTTCCCCCTCAGGAACTTTACTATACAAAAACATGTTCTCTATAGTTCTAAGCCAATCCTCTGCATCAGTGGGATCCGTTGCACTTTCAAATGTTGGCGGGTTAAGCTTTCTAAACCTCTCTCCGATGACCTCTAAGTATTCAGCTCGAGGTTGCTGTTGATTTACACCATTTCCTGGTTGTTCACCCACATCCCTTTGTTGGATAAGTTGTTGAATCTGTTGCGACTGTTGTTCAACTAACCCTGTCAACCGAGCCACAATCGCTTCGAGGCCAACACCTACTGCTGGTACATTCGGTTCTGGATCGTTATTTCCTTCAACACCTTCTCCTCTAACGACCTCCATGATTTCTTTCTAATTTTATTGTCCCTCTGTCACAGGCCAATATGACTTATGAAATAATGAATGCAAGTTACGAATAAGTAAAACTTACTGGCATGTCTGCGCTTCAGAAGTTCCGAGCTCATGTATATGAACTGTCTACAGGGCACAAACCGGGCTCTGATACCACTCTGTCACACCCACCCTTGTAAAAACTTATTTTATACTAGTTTTTAATCTTAGCCTTACAAACCTGTATATATATATATATTTTTTTTTATTAAAATTAGAAATTTAGAATACTATTTCAACACCAAAATCTCACCTGCTTATATTTACATAGCTCCAGATTGAGTACAAAGGTGTCCCACTCCATTCAACACCATATTTACATAAATATACATACTGAAGTATTTTAATTTGTACATGTCCAAAAGATTGCTAGAACACTAGCAAAAACATAGTGAGTCCACGGTTTAGCCCCACAGGTCGTCATTCATATACACGAGGCTTCAAAACTTGCATCAGCTCCAATAGCATGCCAGATCAGTTCACAAGCTCATGCATAGTCAAACTCACCTACAATGCAAGAACTACGTGAGCTAAAGCTCAGTAAGCAGAAATCATGCATGACAAATGCGTGAATGATGAGATGCAATTTACAAAACCATTTCTTTCAACTCTACTCAAAAGAAAACCGTTTTCGTGAGTATTGGCTCCCTTCACTGGCACAACCTCACCAGAATATCACTTATTGGCCATACTCGTGACTACCAAGGGTCCCTCCTCCCCCCTTATAGTCCACCCGAGATATCAGTGATGGTTGGTACGACCAAGCGGCTATCCTCCCGAGACTACCAGGGGTCCACCTCCTGCCTGCCCCCGCAGTCCACCGGGAAGTCTACCTCTTCCCGTACCCCTCATCACGAAGGTGCTGAAGTGGGAACCTCTTCCGCGTGCACGCCTGTCACCGGAAGCATCCCGAGAGACACCATATACAATGTATAACTCTCAGTGTACCAGTGGTGACCAACCCCAAAACATTATCAATTTATGCAATTACGTTATTTTGACTTCTTATATGTACACATGTAATCCTTGTAGATGCTAATGCTCATGATTGATGCACATCCATTTGTTTTTTTTAGCAACAGAAGAATACACTTTATACACATGCATACAACAACACATACATCAATCAATTATCACAAATAATAAACACAAATACTATGTTCAAGCATTGTAGTTGGCGATGGATTTCTACTTACCTCTCCTCCGGAGTAGCTTTTGAAATTTCCTATTCCACAATGGTAATCAATCCAGTTCGTTACGAAGCGTAACTACGTCTGGGGGCGATACCAAGCCAAGATATTTTGCTTTAGATGAATCTTGGAGTTACAATTACAAAATGAAAGAAGAAAACTGTTTTAATAGCTTCTTGGACACAAAAGCTGAAAAGTAAGTCGGTCTTTGAATCTCGGCCGAGATTAGACCCTGTCTCGGCCGAGATGATTAAGTCGGTCTAAGGGTCTCGGCCGAGATCACTCTCTGTCTCGGCCGAGATGCGTCTCCAGGGCAAACTTCCCGTTTTCCCTGCCTTCACGTCTCGGCCGAGATCACTTCTCTGTCTCGGCCGAGATGACTCGACCACCCGTCTCGGCCGAGATCCTTCCCCGTCTCGGCCGAGATTATTTTCCAGCGAGAAACACTTCATTCTCCTTGCTTTTGGCTCCACACTATAAACTTGTCACGCATAGTCTTAAATTCTGTAGCATGTTTCATTATTTTAGACTAGGGGGTTCTTGACTACCAAGGTAAACACGTCCAAATTAGTCGCAAAATATAAAATAACGCAATAAATGTAGTAAATTAATTACTATAAAACTATCACGTAAATAGCACATAAAATATGGAATGCATGAAATGCAAAAATTATATTTGCCAGTGAGTTGTGAGAGGCACGGGTATTACACTAGATTAGTGTGGTGTGACTTAGGAGACACCATTGGTATTAGAAAGTGGCTGTTGAAGTTGGGTCACTTAATTTTTTAAAAAAATGGCCCATATATGGGCCATTTTGTGACAATAACTAATGAGACCAAGATCTAATATCATTTTGTTTTCAGACTGGGCCTTATAAAATTAGTGGGCCAAAATTTGTTAGTATGATTAATTTTTTTGTAATTGGTTTCATACATACTATTTGGTCCAATTCACTATTAAAATCAATTGGGCTATATTTTATTTAATTAATTGTTCTTAAATAGTTTTTTAATTACCATAATCTATATTTTTGTGTAATTAAGTAATTTTTATGCGTTTATTATTATTTTATTGTTAATTAGAATATATTTATATTTTTAGATTTGTTCATAATTTTTGTAAGATAATTTTTTAAAACATCTTATTCCTAAGGAAAATTAGTAATACTCCCAATACAAAAAAAAAAAAAAAAAAAAAAAAATGTTAAAATTGTGATTTTATATTTTCTTTTACTATCCTATATATCTAAATAGAAAAAAAACACTTTGGAATCAATAAATAATTATTTCGTAGAGAAAAAAGCCTCACATGAGTGTCTTATAAAAAACAATACATATGGGCCCAGTCTTAAACTAATTGTAAAAAATATATTCTACATACTTAAATTCTATTTATTTAAATCTTGAAATTTTTAATTGTTATATATTTTAAGGGGCCCAATATTAAATAAAAAAAATTGAAGTAATGTGGCCCAATTATGGGTTAACCTGAATTTTAGGTAACGTGGCCCAAATATGTTCTCCTTTTGTATTCATATTGGGTTTCAAAACAATATCAGGCCGGAATTTGTTAGGACACTTAATATTTGTGAATGGGCGAAGACTTAAATAAAAAACGGGAATTATTTTGAGTTTTCTTACTAATTTGACTAATAGATATAATTTATGATTATAAGGCGATATTTTTCCTCAATCGTTGTCATACTAAGATTTTTTTATTTTATTTTTACATATTGGCTTTCCATTTGTTCTCCAATTTGCACTAAAAATGAAAGAAAACTATGAACCAGTGCAAATAATTCATTTATTATTAAACAATACAAAAGAATATACCATTGAAATTATTTGGCATATTATAATATATTTTTCATGGTTTTTTTTTAGACTGTTTTTTTTTAATTTAATTAAATATTATGAAATTGGAGATGTAGTTGACTGCCATAATTATGTTGGGATTTTTATTAACTTAAACTAATAAATGGTATATCGATATTTTTGCATATTTTTTACTTTTGGTGTGAATCCATAATAAATGACTTCACACATTTTCAAATCAAACAAAATTTTAACCATATGTAATTTTTTAGTTAATTTTTTAATTGTGTATCATTTTAACTAAAATGATTTATTTTCCTTTATTCATTACCAAATAACTGTTTATTTTTTATTAAATTAGAAAATTCATCTCCATTCAACTCGAATACTGGTGGATCCTCTTCAAAATTTGGTAAGTTAAAGGCAGCCGGTGAGAGTGTTGATCTAAGCACCATTACATACTCATTTCAAAGGACTCCATTTTCTGTTTTTCAATGATTTGCAGTTGTATACACCATTGAATTTCAGAACCGTGGTCTTCCGCATGCTTATATCCTTGTTTTCGTTGCAAAGGAGGATAAATATCCAACGGGGACGGACATTGATCGAATAATCTTTGCGAAAATACCCGATGAAAAAGTTGACCCCAGTTATTATTTAGCGGTGCAGGAGTACATGATACATGGTTCGTGCGGATTAGCGCGTCCAAATTCTCCATGTATGAATGACGATGGCAAATGTACGAAGTACTTTCCGAAGAGGTTCGTTGAATCTACTGTTATTGATGATGATGGTTAAGGACTGCATCAATACCTTTCCGCTCTAGCTTTTGGGTAAGGAATAAGAATTAGGGCTTGTTCCTCATCATCAAAGTTGATCAAAACTCAATTAGGTTATTATTATATTGAATTTGTTGAGATGATTAGAGATAGCAATACTCTCTGTCATCTTTAGGTTGAACAAGTGTCTCATCAGATGAACCTTGTTCGCCTAAGATGGCTTCTCGTACATCTCTGACGACATCTCTAGCATCTCCTGGGAGGTTTTTTACTTAACTATATGGAGCGCAACGTTCATAGACAAAGATAAGTGTATTACGATCATCGTCTTCATATCTAACAATTTCCGCTCATCCTCTTTCATGTCCTCTAGTTTCTTACCTAGAGGTTGATATTTTTACCATATATACAAGTAATCCTCGACTGACATCTTCGAGAAGCAAAATATGTTCTGTCAAACTTTTCAACAAACAAATTTCTTTCACCCATCATATCCGGTCCCACTGGCCCCTAACCCAAAGAACTAATACCATTTGTTAGGATATAAAGTGTAATAATGGGAATGAAAATGAAAAGTCAGAACAAAAAACACACGAAATTATTTACCCAGTTCGTCAAAGAATTGACTACATTTAGGTGGCTACTATTCAAGGATTTTTAGTATCTTCTGAGAGTATCAAGTTACAAGTATATTAGATGACTATATATAATGTAAAATCAAGCATTTAAGCATCATGGGATAAACATAGTCAGACTCCAAGCCCAACATATTGGAAGCTAATCGAATTACAAAAGCAAAAAAAACTTAGCTAATAGTGGAGGCCACTACAAATGTTGTCTCTAATAATAATTATATGTGACTGCTAGCTTATCGTTACAAAATGTGGTACAAGTAATTTATGTCATTTTAGACTTTTTTAGAGACAACTCGTTGTTGTAAAAAATGTTTATACACATTTGACACAACTTTTTTGTCATCTCAAATAATATCATTTGCAATTAAGTTATTGAGACGACTAATTAATGATGATATGTTATTACTAATAATATAGTTGTGGCAAATACTCATTATTTGACCAATAAAAAATGATTCAAGTGATATTTTTCATTTATTTCCTAGATTTTGGCATCATTGTCACATTTGACTTAGAATTTCCTAGATCCCTACACCCAAAAAGAAAATAATATTGATTCTCAAAAAAGAAAAATAATAATATTATATAAAATTCCCAAGAAAAGAAAAATATTATCTCTCTAAAAATTTCATCTCCAAGCCTAAACCTAGTCGTCGCCTTCTTCCCCCGTGCCCTTATAGAAGGATTGAGAAGGTTTCATCTATGATTTTTGTTTTATTTTTCTCTTTCGTCTTCCTTCATGAGAGTTTTTAAGTTTCTGTTCGTGGAAGTTTTTGTCTCCTCCCAGTAAGTGGGAGTAAATCTCTGAAATAGTGGAGATATATTTAACGTGGTCATGTCCATTTTAAAGAATTAGTCATCTTTCAACATTGATTTGCTTATTTTTTAGGGCTTTCACCAGAAGATTAGCAATAACTTGAAATCAAATATTTTGGTACACGATTTGTCCAGCTTGCACAATAGTGATTGATATACCTGGTTTTGATATGTATATGTTTAGATCAAGTATTTTTGTGCTTCAATTATTTCATATTTTATTTTGTTGCTTTGATTATTTTTTGTTATCAATTAATGTTGGCTGATTCCAACCATTTAATTATGTTTTATTACATAAAATAATAATGATATAAGATAAGATTCGCAACAAAATAAGTAGATTACCAAAAAACTCCAAGGAACACTCATATTGCACCGTTATAGACGAAACAATCCCCCACCCTTGATGCCCATGTTTTACTGCCTTCCTCTCCAATCCCTCCATTCTTTCTGCAACCATAAACAAAAGAAAGAGAGCGGGAAAGAGAAACGAAAAATTCCCCTCCCAGATCCTAGAGTTTTGGCTGTGTCTCTAGTGATCTGAAGCAGACAATCAACAAGAATGGTTCGGATAAGCAACGGTATCATAACACTGCTGAATCTCGGAATCCTACTGGTCTCCTTATGCGCCATATCATTCTCCGTGTTTCTGTACGTAAAAGTGGATAATCCATGCGAGAGAGCGCTGCGTTCGCCGCTCCTCATCGTGGGTGGCTCCCTCCTCCTCGTCTCCATGATGGGCCTCCTCGGCTCCTGCTGCCGCGTTTCCTTCTTCATGTTTCTTTACCTTACCGCGCTTTTTCTGCTCATTTTGGGCCTCATCGCTTTCACCATTTTCGCCATTGTTGTCACTAATAAAACCATCGGAGACGCGCTGTCCGGGGCCGGAAACACGGTGGGGGCCCACCAGCTCGCAGGGTACTCTCGTTGGCTTCAGAAGAATGCCATTAATGAAGATAATTGGGATGAGATTAAGAGCTGCATGGTTAGTGTTGAACTCTGTCATTTTATTGACGCTGGAAATAAGGACGACGAGGTTTACAAAAAGCTATCTCCTATTCAGGTCATTATTATTCCTCCTTCCCTTAGCCTGTGCAATTTATGTCTATATGCTAATTCTTTTTATTCCTAAAAAAACAGCAAATTAAATCAAGGCACTTTTATTTTCTTTAATAATGACTTATTTTAGGTACAAACTGATATTTCTATAACAATTTTATTTAGGAACTGAGGAACTATTTTGTTTTCTAAGAATATAATATTAACAAGTTATTCGATAAATTATATGACATCATTAGTTCAATGTATTATAGAAAATATTGTACCAAATATAGTAAAAGATCTTAAAATTATTAAATAGTAAAAGATCTTAACCCAAGTTTACAAGCTCTGGTTTGACTCTAGTGATGAAAAATTAGTGAGGTGAGGAACAATTAATTAAAGCCAAAAGAAAAAGGAAAATACATGTAGAAGATAGAACTATACTAAGGGGGAATCACCATTTTATGTTAGTAATACATGTAAAGTACAGCTTTGACAAGATAAAGAAATGAGGAAAAAAAAAACAAAAAAACATATACTTTCTTCATGTGAATTGGTTTGTGCATTTTTTATTTGATTAAATGCTACAAGTTGCACATATGTTTTAATTTTTTTTAAGACAAATTCAACCTGTTACCGTTTTATAAGTTCCCCTGTGTATAATCTTTCAAATTTGGAAAAATCTCATTTCTTATTCTTCAAGTTTACCTTGACTCGTTAGTGTTTTGTCTTGGTTCTTTAAATTTGAATTAGTTCACTTTAGGTCCAATTTTGACCAAATTTTCATATTTTATTTACTGAGAATTACCCTTTCGCAAGTGGATTGCTTACATGACACCTTTAGCTTGGGAATTTTACCTAAATATTAAAAATTTGTTCATATGAATATATTTAGGCTGTCACATGAACAATTTCTCAGCATTTAGGCAAAATTACAAAATTAAACATCTGGCATGTTAAGTCAGTAATTTTCGATGAATAATAAAACATTCTGTAAAAATCGGACAGAAATTGTCTTGAGACAAGGAAAAAGAAAAACATATAATAGAAGACTGTTGATGGATTATGTACATTGGAAAATTAGGATCGGGGATGAGTCAAGAATCTAGCTCTGTTTGTTTATGGCTGTGAATGGTTGGAGTACTGTAGGCTGTGGGGAATAAAGTAAAATATGAGGTTGGGGTAAATAAGTGAGTGTTTGTTTAGGTTGGTTGGAGATTGGGTTGTGGGGTGATTATAATATAAAAGGTGGTAAAGGTGATTTGATATGTGTAAGAGGTAGTTAGTGAATTATTGGTTATTGATTAAAGTTGTATTGAGAATTGGGTTTGATTGATAATGTGCGTAAGAGGTAGTTAGTGAATGATTGATAATTGATTAAAGTTGTATTGGGAATAGAGTTTGATTGATGATGTGTGTAAGAGATAGATAGTGGATTGATGTTTGATGTTTTGTTGTTTGGTGTTTAAAATAATTTATTGGGGGATTTTAGGGTTGACACAATATATTGTGCACAACCTAGAGCCAAACACTCATAAACTGTGCTAAATCCTGAACGGTTGTGTCAATCCATTAACAAACAGGCCTTATCATTTGTTTTTTTTATCTGTCAAGAAGTATCATTTTTTTTAAAAGTGATACTTTAGATTAAAGTATTTCTTTCTTAAAAAGTATGTTTTTTTGCTGAAAAAAAGTATTATTTCTTACAGACCATCTCACCATAGTACGGGTAGTAACATTATAAGAACATAATTCTTTTTTGGATGAGAAAAGTATAATTTTCTTGTCTCTTTTTCAATGATTTTATGAGCGCAGACAAATTTTGTAGTGGTACTAATTAAGATGTTTGATATGCAGCGGGGTTGTTGTAGGGCACCAAATGATTGCCAAAATGCAACGACTGCCAACCCGGACTGCAAAACATGGAGCAATGACCCGACCCGGTTGTGCTTCGACTGCGATTCGTGCAAGACGGCAGCGCTAGAAAACATAAGGAGAGAATGGAGGACGTTGGCTATCTTCAACTCCTGCATTCTTCTTATTGTTACCATTATATACTCCATCGGTTGTTGTGCTCTTAGGAACAACTAGACCCCCTCACCAACTTCTACTATCAATGTGCTTGTGCTTGTGCATGTATGTGTTTTAATGCATACATATATGATCAGAGAGAATAGATATTTATAGTTACTTTTCTTGACGAATATTTATGTCGTCATAATTTTAGTCGTTGTAGTAAACTATTTCCTCATTTATAAATCCCAACTATTACATAATTTTTTCTTCAACGTTTTCTCAAACCAGCATTCCTGTGTCTAATCGGTTCTTTTGAAGCCTACTCCCATGGATAATATCCAAATAACTTATTCACTACTATAAATAAGACTTTTTGCCACTGTAAAATGTAGTTACAAAAAAGGGAGAGTAGTCACAAAATATTTTTAGTAACCACAAATCTAAAAGTAGTTACTATATGGTAGTCACTTATAATAAGATGCAAAAAGTTGTTTTTTAACTATTTTCTGTTACTAATGTATTTGTAACTATTTTTTGCAACTACTTTGTAGATACTAATGTATTTGTAACTACAGGTAGTTGCAAAAGAGTTTAGCATATTGTAGCAAATTTGGTTAAAATTGTATGAAATATTTTATTTAACTATTAGTTACAAAAGGGATTACTTTTATTAACCACTCTTGTAGTTACAAAAGGCTAGCGGTAAATACCTTTTTTCTTGTAGTGGTTGCAACTAAAGTGAATTTATACCACAACTCTTTTGGCAATTCTCTAAATTACATAATTTAAACTAAATTATAAGAATGGTTTCCAAATAGTTTGGTTTCTTCTACATTTCCCCAAAGTAATTAAACTCTAACAATCAGATGAAATTGTTCCTTGTCAACCCATCCCGCATTTTCTCCAAGGGCAACGTCGTTAAGTAAATTTGATCTAATTGAACCCTAATAATTTTAGAATACCTAAACCTAGTTCACTAGCATCCTACACTTTGTTGTCAAGACCACAAGACTACGTATTGCGCTTATTTTCTTTGAATTTCCATTCTTATGTTTTTTATCTTTAGTTATGTAAGTGTTGTCATTTCTGTTGTTCTCGCTGATACGTTTTTGTTAGTAAGTCAATTATCAAATGACTTCATTTTTATAGCTAGTAGACATCGTCGTTTCACTGTAGCCAGTTTGTTATAGCTCATACTCTGTAGATGTACCATGCATGTTATGCAGATGAGATATTTATGCTAATTCTCTCTCCTGCTCCTTCCCTAGTTCGTATTCTCAAGTTTTCTTCGTGTTTATTTGCGTTATATTGTTGAACTCTCCCGCGGATCATAACAAGTGGTATCCGGAGCGAAGATCCTTTGTCCCTGTTGTAATGGCCAAAAGCAACAATGCTAGGAGTGAAGCTTGAGAGATACAAGTTGCAAAGCTTGTCCAGGGACAGTCTGCAATCCTCAAAGGTCAGAATGCGATTGGTAAGAAGATTGAAATGATCGCGGAGCTTGTGAAAGCCCAGATAACTGAAGCTCTAAAGGAATTAAGTCCAAGATCAAGCAAAGGTAAAGAACCTCTTAACTTGAATTTGGGAAATTCTAATTATAGTCCTAGAAATATGATGATGAATGGTAGGGTGATGCGGGAATCCTGTCCCCTGCAACAAATATGAGGGTTAATGAAGGAATTCTTTCATCAGCATCAAATATTAGAACAATAACTATAGGATGCCAAAGTTTAAGTTCCTACATTTTTAATGGTGATACTCCGAGGGTGTGGCTTAGAAAATGCCATAGGTATTTTACATTGAACCACATGTCGAATTATGAGAAGATCATGCTTGCTGCCATGAATTTAGAGAGAATAGCATATCAACAGTATGTTGACTATGTGGAGGGAAAGGGAAACATGCCCTGGGAGGAATTCTCTGAAATGATTATGGGGAGATTCATGAACAATAATAGATCTAGTCTGGTAGGGCAATTTAATAATCTAAAACAGACTAGTAGTGCGCAACCATACATCCAGGAATTTGAAGAACTTAAAGCCTCCATGCTAGAAATAAACAGGTCTCTGTCTAAAGACTACTTTATACAGAATTTTGTGAGTGGGTTGAAGGGGAATAGGGAAGATCGATGGTGGAAATTCTTAATCCAAGCACCTTGCAGCTTGTCATGCAGCTAGCCCTTAAGTAAAAGCAGATGATGCAAGTAATCTTTAAGAGTCAGAAAGGGATATCAAAACCAGTGGTGAACCATAACCAAACCAATTGGAAGAGTGATAGTAGATACACTAAATCTAAACCTTTTTCTAGCCATCTTGTGAGGAGATTAAGCCCAGAGGAGGTGAAGAACTTATGTTTCAATTGTGATTAACTCTAACACATTGGCCACAGATGTAAGAAGTTACTTGTGATTATAGTGGAAGATATGGGAGATCCACCTGATAAGCTGATTTTGGAAGAAGTAGAGGAAGAGATGAACCACCCTTGATATATCTCCATGCCTTAGCTGGAAAAAGCATCCTGAGACACTTAAAATGGAAAGCACAGTAGGGAGTAAAGCCTTATTAATCTCCTTGACACTGGCAGCACACATGGTTTTCTAGACCCCTCAACTACTGAGAAGAGGGGATGTCTAATAGAATACCCTAGCCCACTGATGGTGACAATTACCGATGGAAGTAAAGTAGTGCATAATTCTAAGAGTTCTGATTTTGAATGGGAGATGGTGAGTGTAGATTTAGCACTTCAGTGAGGTTGCTCACATTGGGAGGTTGTGATATGGTAATTGGAGTGGATCTCTTAAGCTAACTGGGGCCAATTACTTTTAAATTTAAAAATCACTTGGTGCAATTTGAGAACAAAGGCAAAACCATAAAACCCCAGCTGTAGATGATCACAGCTAAGTAGATCGAGTGATTTAGAAAGGGCGGGGTAAAGTTCAGGCTTACTTACGTTAGATATCAGGGAGAGAGGCAAAGGAGACCAGTAACTCTGCAGTAGAAATGACATAGTTATTAGATGAGTATAAGGTAATATTTGAAGCCCTAAAAGAGCTTTCCTGTGAGACCATGGGACCACAAAATTCCCATAAAACCTAGAATGGAACCAATTAAGCAGCATCCATACATATCTCCATTTCTGCAAAGGCAAGAAATAGAGAAAGTGGTAGAAGAAATGTTGAAAAGTGGAGGGATTTAACCTAGAAATAGCCCATATTCTTCACCTATGTTGTTAGTGAAGAAGAAAGATGGAAGTTGAAGATTCTATGTGGAGTACGGAAAGTTGAAACTCAATCACAATCAAAGATAGCTACCCTATCCCTCTTGCTAAAGATTTTTTTGATTAATTGGGGCAAGCAAAAGTTTTCTCTAAATCAACTTGAGGGCATGGTATAATCAAATTAGGGTGTCACCTGAAGATTTGTTTAAAACAAAAATTGTTACTTCATCAGGGCTGTATGAATTCAGATTTATGCGTTTTGGATTAACAAATGCACCAACCACTTTCCAAACCCTTACGAACCAAGTATTTCTTCCCTAATTGAAGGAGTTTATCCTGGTATTTGTTTTATGATATATTAATGTACAACCCTTCCTTAGAGAAACACAAAGAGCATCTTAGAGCAACACTACAGCTTCTAGCAGAAAATCTGCTTTATGCTAAAATGTCCAAGTATGGATTTTGCCAAGCCCAAGTGGAGTACCTAGGCCATGTCATCGATGGAGAGGGAGTTAGTGCGAACTTAGATAATATAAGAGTAATGAAAGATTGGCCAATACCCAAAATAGTCAATGATTTGAGAAGTTTTCTAGTCTTAACAGGGTACTATAGAAAGTTTGTGAAGAACTATGGTACTATTGCCAAACCATTAGTTGAATTGACCAAGAAAAGCTAATTCCTAGAGTCCAGCGGCAGAAAAGGACTTTAATTAGCTTAAGGAAGCCATGATTACAACACTTGTACTTCCAGATTTCTCTGTCCTTTATAGTGGAGACAAATATTTGTTATGGAGGCGTTGGACTAGTATTAATGCAGGACAAACATCCTCTTGCTTATCTTAGGAAATCATTGGAGGTTAAGAGCCTTAGATTGTCCATTTATGAGAAAGAATTTATGGCTATTCTAATAGCAATAGAGAATGGAGGCACTACTTGTTGCATGGAACATTCATCATCAGGACTGATCAGAAAAGTCTTAAATATCTTTTAAAACAAAAGATATCCACCCCATTGCAGCACAAATACCTAACTAAGTTGTTGGGGTTTGAATGTACTATTGAGTATAAGAAAGGAACAGAAAATAGAGTAACATATGCTCTGTCCAGGATGGAGGAAGGAAGTTCTGTTGCAATACAATAGTAAGGCCCCTATGGGTGTAAGAAATCTTGAGCAGCTATGAAGGAGATCCTGAAGTACAGGTAAGGATTTTAGATTGCCTATTTGAACCTTATATGTATCATACTTCTCCTATAATGCTGGCCTCTTGAAGTATAAAGGCAAGTTGAATGTTGGTATTGCTAGAGGATTAAGACAGGAAGTGTTGGAATATATGCATTCTTCAGCTGAAGGAGGTCATTCTGGGGAGGTTGCCACTATTAATAGAGTTAAAATGTTTTTATGGTGGCCTAACTTGAAGAAAGAAGTTTATGAGTTAGTATCTTCATGTCATAAGTGCCAGATAAGCAAGCGTGAAAATCTGAACTCATCTGGGCTTCTACAACCTTTGTGTGTTCCAGAACTAGCCTGGAGGCACATCTCTATGGACTTCATAGAACAACTACCTAATTCAGAAAGGAAGGATACCATTTGGGTTTTGGTTGACAGATTCACTAACTACAGCCATTTCATTGCCTTGGCTACCCTTCACAAAGTGTGGTGTAACAAAATAAAGTTGTACAAATATAATTTATTGATAGAATTGAGAACTTGTATGATACAATCTCTATTTGAAAGCCTCTATTTCTTCTCTTTGGTTGACTTTGGAATTTGATGGATTGTTGACTTGGATATACGCCGATCGAAGGGGCTCCTCACCTTCAACGGTGCTTCTAGAACTTCTATGAAGAACACATTTGAATGCCTTCGATGGACACCTTGAATGCTGGAGAGGATTTGGATTTGTTGTGGATTCTCCAACTTCGATTGTGATGTGTCTTGGAATGAAGAAGAGGAGACTTTATATAGGTGTAAGATAGAATATTTTGCCATAGAATGACGCGATTTGATTGGTCATTCATAGTTGATGATACTTCCTTACAATATGAAGATTTGATATGAATTGATTTTGTTACCCAAGTATTGGTAATTCTTTTACATCTTAGCAAGATTTTATCTTGATTATCAAGAAATAATGATTTAGGCACTTGGCAATATCTGATTGGTCATTTGCCTGGATACAATTCTATGTGTCTACAAATGCCCCATCGAGACTTGTTCGCGGACACCATATCTTAGAGTGAATAAGTCTCGAAACCTTACATTGCGAATCCAATGTATTCTTGGATTTATTAGGATATGTAGATAGTTTATAATCATAATAAGGAGTCTTTAATTTAAATTTGGATTTGATAGATAGTTTATACTCATGTCTAGGAGTCTTCATTTGGATTTATATTTGATAGATAGTTTCTACTCATACCTAGGAGTCTTCATTTGAATTTGATTTTTAGATAGTTTATACTCGTATCAAGGAGTTCTTTAATTTGAATTTGTACATAGTTTACACTCGTATCAAGAAGTTCTTCAATTTAACTTGATTTGTAGATAGTTTATACTTGTATCAAGGAGTTCTTCAATTGGTTCTTTACTTACAGACCTTTTAAACTCATGTTAAGGCGCCTTCATTTGGACTTGATTTGTAGATCTTTTAAACTATGTGTCAAGGAGCCTTGATTTGGATTTAGTTTCTTTTAAACTCATATCAAGGAATCTTGATTTAAATTTGATTTGAGGGACTGATAGTTTTGACTCGTGTCTAGGAGCATGCAGACAGTTTAAGCTCGTACAAATAAGCATTGTAGATAGTTTAGGCTCGTATCAAAGAGCATCATTTGATTTCTTCAGTTGCAATTAGCTCCCCACATGCTTTGCCCCCTTAGAATTGAATTTGACTTGAATGTGGAGCGTACCACTGTCATATGCCCTATATGTTTTTGGTTTGGAATGACGACTTTATGGCTAGCCGAAACACTATCACTGCTTAAAATTCGAGAGTTCTTCCATGGAGACTTAAAATTTAGTTTCAAATAGACAAGATGAGATGTAGAGATTGTCCCACCAGGCGTACCAAATTTGTAACAAAATAAAATTGTACAAATATAATTAAGACTCCTTATCAAATTTTTATTTAACAAGTATTAGTAGTAAGTACTGTGTTATTTAACAACATACTTTTATTTAGATGATCGTCAATTGATTGAGGATGATTAACTACTAAAGCTAATAAAAAGAACAAAACAAATTAAACTACCAATTAAACAAGAGCAAGATTCAAATAAGCTTGTATTTGGATTGAAGGATTTGAAATGAATGGAATTAGAATCAATGTATTTCAAATCTACTCAAGATAGAGTGAATTTGAAATCCACTCATATTCTTGGGAAAAATAGCTCTAAATATAATCATGGATTTCTAAATCCATGGCAATCCAAACAACAACAATGGATTTAAGATTATGAATTGCAAATCCATTCTTAAATCCTTCCATCCAAATGCAACCTAAGATGGTTCCAATTGATAATGATAAATCCGAGGGTTATTAATTTCATCTAGCATATGAAAAGAATTCATTCAATCAAACAAGTATTCATAAATATTCATCTTATAAGGGTAATGGAAAATATAGATTAACCACATCCGCGAGCTAGTAAACACATTGATTAATTACTAAAGTCCATATCGCTACTTCGTTTCAATAATTAACTTCATAAAATCCTAAGAATATATTCCCTCATGTCTAAGTTTAATCTCACGATCTATTAATTAAACATGTCATGCATTCATATGTTCACTAATTGAATCATCTTGCGATTTCAATCCAATTAAATAAATAAGCATAATCATATGGCTATTATGACTAAACTAAAAAATAATTCGAGGAAGCATGAAGAAGATGAAAAAATAGAAAATACTCGTAAAAGAACTACATCAATCCATCTACTAGACTACTATCAAGGTCTTGAATATTAAACGACTACTCCATAGACAAAGTAATTGAATTAATATAATTGTAAATCATAATTCTAATTACAAAAGGAAAGAAATAAAAGGATTGATTGGTACACGTATTTATGCGTGCATAATAGGTCGAGTTAAGTGTCTATTTAGTGGCATTTGCATGCGTAGTTGACCGTGTATTGCTCGTATTTGTATTATTGGACAATTTGATGTTTGTGACTTGTTTTGAAGTTATTTGGGTGAATTTAGACCAAAAAGTCGAACTCGACTAAGAATGGATGTTGAGAACAAGTCCCACAAGTCAAAAACCAAGAAAAATGACCCCAAAAGCTGCAGGAAACTGAGCTCGGCCGAGCTAGTGAGTCTCGACTGAGCTAGAAGGTCAGAGAATTCGGATTTCTGGCTGTAGAAGAGTCTCGGCCGAGACAGTCATTCTCGGCCGAGACAGATTGATACACCTCTAGTATTTTGGCGATATCTTGAGATCTACAACTCCGATTGAGGTGCAATTGGTGGCGTTAAAAAGTTGATTCGAAGAACTACAACTTTATGTGAAAGAAGAAAAACCCAAAAATGACCATAAGACCCTCAAAAACAGCTTTGAAGTTGGAAAAGGAATGCAGTGTCGGCCCATTACTTGGCCCACAAGCTCAAACACGTTTTTTAGACTTATTTTCCTATTCCAATTAGGTTTTATCCCTCTTTATCCTAGAGATGTACTCCTATAAATATCTCAAGGCTCTAGACATCAAGGGACACTTCGATATTGATTAAAGAGCTCGGATTTGGGAATTCTGAAGAACACGAAGACTCAAGATTCGGCGATTCGGGTTTTATAGTTTTATGTTTTCTTTTATTAGTTTGTTCTTAGCGATCGTTATGATCGGCTAAGCTTTTATTTTCCCGTCTTTGACTATGTTGAACCCTAGACTGTTATTTGTGTAATTAATTCAATAATTGCTTAATTTAATTATGTTCTGAGATTACTTGTGTTATTGGATTACTCTATCTTTTAAATGTTTATTATGTGGACTGATCACCCTAGTAATAGGCATATAGCTGTCGCTAGGTCGTGAATTCATAATCCGTAATTGTTATGCGTTTGTGCCCAAAAGTAGCAAAAAGTGGTTACTCGGTAGGATAACATAAAGTCGCGGTCACTTGTACCGCGTTCGTGAGTACAACACCGTACCTACTCCGTTGCCTTAATTCCCTATGCGTCTGATTAATATTGTTCTAGCGAGCGTCTCCTAGGACTACTTAATTGGATAGGATTAATTGCTAAGTTCTTAAGATTAATTATACTTAAGGGGTAACAAGGGTTAGCTAAGCGTACCTGTTAATTCTTGGAGTAGGGGTCTCAGAACTAATTAGTTAAGTAGTTGCATTAGTTACTTGGATATTCAGGCTAGGGGGATACTGGGTTAAAGGCGAGATACTTTTTATTCACTAGTTAATTCATCTTTAGTTATTTTGCATTAGTTAATTAAATCAAATCAAAATTCCCCCCTTATTATATTTATACTGTTAGTACTTATATAGAATTGGTTAGTACAATTAATTGATTAATTCCTGTTCTCTATGGGATCGACCCTGACTTGCTCTAGCTACTGTTAGGAATAGTTAGGAAATAAACATCTTATTTGACTGCACCCGACAGTGAGGTCATTGATCAAATCACAGAGATAACGGTGGCGTGACGGCATACTCCTCTCGGATACACCGCTGCTACTCCTTCCTCTCCACGGAACAATAGTACTAACTAAGACTCTAAACTAAATAATACATAAGAAAAACTGAATAAAACCTATTTTAAACTGATAAAACTTCTAACTTGTATCCATGATGTATAGAGCCTTGGGGTATTTATAGGAGTATATGACTATGCTAAAGTGTGAGAAAATCTGATGTGGGATGAGAATATCCGCCAAAAAACACGTCTTTGACTTGTGGGCCAAGTAAGGGTCGAAATTGTACTACTTGTCCAACTTCAAAGCTATATTCAGAGGTCTTCTGATCAGAGTTTGACCGTGGGAACATCTGGAAAAGTTGTAGATTTAAATACCAGAGGTGGGTCATGTCTCCCGAGAGAAAGGCTAGCCATTTTGCTAGATTGAATGAAGCACATGTATGCGGTCTAGCAAATACTAAATATTTATACATGTTTTCATGGTCAGCGCAGGAAGCTAGACCGAATGGAGTACATGTATTCGATCTAGCAAATGCTCAATGTCTACACATATTTTAAGTGATCAACGTAGGAAGCTAGACTGAATAACCTCAGCTTATTCGGTTGTGCTTTTGGCACTTTTTTCTCTTCTCGTTTTGTTTCGTCTTTCGGGCTTCTTCACTCCATGTTGGGCCTACCCAAAGGTTATTTTGGGCTCAATTCTTCAATTCCTTCCTTTAAGACCCTCTCGTTACTTTATTTTCACTAGGATTTCACAAGTACTCCGAATATGTTTCATTTTGGACCTAAATAGCTAAATTATCAACAAAGTGAAATCCGTCAAACATACGAAAATGAGGGTTAGAAAATAGTATTTCACGCAATTATGCACTATTTCAACTATGAATATGTGCCTATAATTACGTAAATTATGGATTGAATATGTGCCTAAAATTACGAAAACTATGGATTGATGACTTGGGAGTCCAACAGAGGATGATTACTTGTCATCCTCAGTCTGATGGCCAGATTAAATGAGTGAATCAATGATTAGAGAATGCTTGAGGTGTATGTATGGCTCCAGCCCGAAGAAGTAGGTTTCTTGGATATCCTTAGCTAAACTTTTGGTATAATACTTCTTATCATACCTCTATATAAATGACACCTTTTAAATCTCATTATGGGTTCAAAGTTATACCATTAACCTTTGGCTCATCAATTCAAAGTTCAGTGGGAGGAGTGGAGTTTATTATTAGGGAGAAATAGACTATTCAGCTGCAACTCAAACAACTTCTGAAAAAAGCACAAGACAAGATGAAGACTTTTGCTGATAAAAAGAGAGTGCACAGAAACTTTGAAGTGGGAGATTAGATTTATCTTAAGCTTAAACCTTACAGATAAAAAAGTATACACCAGAGTCAGATGTGGAAATTGAGTCCTAAGTGTGCAAGAACGTTTAAGATAGTTGTCAAAATGTGTGTGTGTGTGTGTGTGTGTGGAGGGGTGGGGGAGCGTATGAACTCTTACTACTTAATAATGCCAAAATACATCCTGTTTTTCATGTATCGCTTCTCAAGAAGAAAACATGCGCTACTAGCCTTTGATTGAGAAGGGAAAGTGCTGCTTCAACCGCTTAAAGTTCTAGCCAGGAGATTGGTTAAGCAACACAACAAACCACCAACTCAACTCCTTGTGCAACGGACTCACTTATCCAAAGAGAAGGCAACTTGGAAGATTACGAGTCATTTGCAGAAAAATACCCAGCTCTAGTGTCTTGACGTCAAGACATTTTGAAGGAGGGGACGATGTCAAGACCAGAAGAGTGTTGCGCTTATTTTCGCTGAAATTCCATTTTACTTTTTTTTTTTTTTCTTTAGTTGAAAGTTGTCATTTTTGTTATTTTGTTAGTAAGTCAATTATTGTCATTTTTGTTATTTTGTTAGTAAGTCAATTATCAAACATCGCCGTTTAATTAGGTATTAGACGTCGTCGTTCCACTGTTGCTGGTTAGTTATTATAGCTCGTTCTGCAGCTGTACCAAGCATGTTATGCAAATGAAACATTTCTGCTGATTCTCGCTCAATTATCTCTCCTGCTCCTTCCCCATTTTCTATTCCTAAAGTTCTCATCGTGTTTATTTGCGTTATACCCACGGCTCTCCCTCGGATCATAATATTTGCCCCTTAATGCACAAAAGGTGTATTTAAAGTCATAATAAATAGAAACTTGATATAATTTCTGTAGTGTCAAAGTTCAAGATTATGTTATTACATGCTGATGGTTAAAAAAAGGATAAATTCTGCATTTGACCAATCATTTTGGGATAAAAATGTATATGTTGCAAATTTTTTGGGTTTAGCAAAACAGAGAAGATTCAAGGATAAGATAAATACAAGCTACCTATTCATCTCCTTCCCCTTCATTTCTTCTCATCAACATACAGTAGTGGTCAACGTTATCGTCCAAAAAAATGACATGCTAAAAACAATATAGCACAAAACATAACCATGACACGATTAACCAATAATCCAACATTTTTTTGTACCGCGCAACATCTCCCTCAGCCAACCCACCCTAAGAGCTCCACTGTTTCATCTTCAAGTATTGGAAGAAATCCCACAGAAGAAACCATATTGCTTAAAACCAACTCAAAGATTGCAAATACAACAATCTAAAAGAGACACGTAAGTAGAATGAATTTCCCGAATTTCCTGTAGCAATTCTCAAGTCTCACAAGATCAAAAAGTTAGTTGTGTAGGGTCTTATTTGAGGAAAGTACATGCTAAGAACAAGAAAACATATGCTACCAAGGATGTGAGAAGTTCAAGAGTCCAAGTGGGCTGCAACAAAAATGATGGAATTAGCGGAACCAAGAAAGACCCGCAAATCCAGCCGACCACAAGAGCTCCAAATCTGAAAAAATACCACCAACAAAATTTCCATTCTAAGAAATCAAGCTCCAAGAAAGATTATAACCAAAATAGGCAGACAAGAGTGCTGTCCTGTCAGGACTCACCCAATAATTGCAGCTCTAGGCACGCTTTTGTTCTTGTCATTGAGGAAGTAGATGCAAGCTGCAAGAGATAATGCCACCTGCCAGGGGAAAAATATATATTGTGATGAATAGATGCTAGCACATACATAAGCAAGTCCAAGGAGCACAAAAAGCCAGCAATATCAGTAGATAAATTTGTAGTTCTACTTCCTTAATTCTCCGGACCCCCCCCCCCCCCCCAACCCACACAAAAAAGGACAAAAAAAAAAAAACAACACTAGTTTTTCGACCATTTTATTCCCTTTAAACCATTAAAGTTCCTTATTGCATCTGGCTAGTAACTGGTAACATCACAAATAAAAAAATTGTGAGAGGAACTTATATGTTTTCTTTAGATTGTCAAATGCCTTTATCTGTAAGAAATATTTGGTTTCACAGATCTTGGCTGCACACTAAGTTGATCGCAAAGCAAGTTCTAGAGAAAAATAGCTTCACAATTAAGTTATGTAATAAGCTGCTAAATTTTTTTTTTTTTTTTTTTTTTTGGGATAAGAAATGACAACATAAGCTGCTAAATAGATAAATAGCATCCTCCATCAAATTTGAAAGGCTCCAGTTATATCACGCATGAGATCATGTGCTGCCAAACAATATTAATGTCTTCTCGTGTCAAATAGTTAATATATTGTATATGTTTTTTGATATTCATGCTTCGCCTGATATAAAAGTAAGTGCTCATGCCACGATTTATTAAGGTTTAAGAGATCTATTTTTTTAATGTTATATGTACCTTATATTAACACTACTAAAAAGTTATCGTTCTAAATGATCCAACAAACAAAGGTCCTCCATTTGACAATCACCGATTACCAAGCGGGTTTAGTTGAATTGTAAACAAATGCACAAAGGTAGGATTACTGATTTGCAATATCAATCACCATATTGAGTATAGGTCTCAGATGACCCTTGGAATTTTCATTTCTACCAACATCTAATCAGCAAGTATTAGGCTACTGGCTCTCCTGCATATCCAACCCTAATCCTTTTACAATATTAAACATCTCTTAAAATTTCCCAGTAACCTTTTTTATAAGAAACAAAACTTTTATTGATAGCTCAAGATGATACAGTCATTGGAAGAGGTTTCCCATCTGTAGACATAAGCAAAATACCAGCCTCAGCTAGTGCACTGTTTAAATTCCTATTTAAGTCAGTAATTAACTGCTAGCTTTCCTCTTTATGCTACTCACATGGACACAAAAAGACTTGGCAATAGATGAAACTAGCACAGGAACTTTACAAACTAAGCAGGTTTTAATCATTTGTGCAATAAAGTCTACATTCACCCATTACCCCATCAGTAATATGTTGTGCTCTTAGAGAAACTCATTAATATAAAATTAATTCGAGAGACATCCCATATAGTATCTATCCAAATGGAAAGTAAATGTAACAAACCTGGAAAGCAGGCCCAGCTTCAGCAGAGTTCATGACACTCCAGCATGCCATAAAACCAAAGAGAAAAGCCCGCCTCATAATGATGACAGGTGGCGGAACCTCCACGAAACTGAGCAAATTCTTAACCCATGGTGGAGATTCCTCAACCTTCTTCTTTAGCTTGGTTTTCAAGTTAATCTTTGTTCTCTTTCGATTTTTGAAACTGGTCATCAGCAATTTCTCGAAAGCAGCTTCTATAGATTCAGCACTTCTCTCGTGTCCAGCATATTGGTTCAATAAAAAATTCCGAGCACTCCAAACTTCTTCCTCGGAAGCATCAGTAGTTATACCCAGCCGCTTGTAAGGATCCCACACGTTTACCCTAGGGAATTTTGAAATGCTACCTATAGATATTCGGAATAAAGATTATGCCTGATAACATAATCATGTCCTTACTAAACAAACTACGCTGTATGTAGTATTATCTCAATACCTCAGGCCATTACAGCAAGATCAATAAATTACATTATTATCACTGTAAACCATTTTGTATCAGAAGAGCTACAGAATTCAATTAGTCATCAAAAAATAAGTAGCAAACGGCACCATGGAGAACTTCTAATTTGACGGACTGGTTTCAGACTAGTTAAAATCCTTGTCAAGTTGAGGAAACTTTTAAAAAAATGGTGCCCAAAAATAAAATTGAATCCTCAGATAATGCAACTTGATTAGAACCAAAAAAAAGAAACAGAAAAATAACTAATAAATGTACCTTCATATGGCATATCCACCGCACATGCAGGAGGCCTATAACTGAAGCATGGTGTAATTTTTTCTGAACTGCCTCGAATTGAGCTGTTCACATTTGCACAAGAAAAGAAAATGAAAACCCCAATACTTAGAGAAACCCCTTAATCAATTAAACAGTTCTTACAAAATCAAGGAAATATATATCACGATGAAGAAAATCTTACAGTCGACGGCCAAGGAAAGGCGAGTGAAGGGTAGGGTTTGAGAGAAGAGACGCCGCCATCAGATTAGAAACTGTATCTTATTAGCAGCTTATGAAATTGGGGGCTTTTGATTGATTAGAGAGACGCCATAGACTTTGAGACTGTATCTTAATTCAAATTATCAGCTTCTGAAATTGGGGACTTGATTGATTACAGAGACGCGATGGAATTGGAGGTGATACCGAATTGGGAGCTGATGCCTGAACCTGAAAAGGGATTGCTTGTTGCTTGGTTTCATCGTTTATGGATATAATTATAATTGTAATTACCTTCAGACCACAGTTCTTTCGTTGGGTCACGTCTGGACCCTGCTATTTGATGATAATTATGTTTACATCCCCTGACAATTAAAATTAGAGATGTCAATAAGGGTTGGCCCGGGTCCTAAAGGGCTAGGGCTAAAAGCCCTCATGCTATAAGGGTTTTGAAAATCTAGACTCAGCCCTAATCCTAAAAGGCTAGGGCCGGGCCAAGGCCAGACCCTTTAAGTTCATTATTTTAATTTCTTCATTATCGTTCTCAAATTTCATAATTAACATGTACTGATAAAATGGTTATTAATTTTTTTTTAAATACAAGTATTTCATTCTCTTCTAATATATATGTTGGGGTTTCTAAATATACCGTATTGTATAAGATACGGCATGATATATTTAAGAATCCCAACATACATATTCAAATGCTAACGGAAATACTAGAAAACGTCAATGTTATATTATAGAAGAAAATGTGAACTGAAGTATTGTAGCCGGAAGAGTAAACGAAACGTGAAAACTCATTTATATATGAGATATAATATATTTATTAGATATATAATATATATCTATATATTATATATATTTTATATAAAATATATAAATAAAGGCCCTCAGGACTGGCCCTACCCTAACCCGGCCCAAGCCGTAGTAGGCCCGAGGGCCGAAAAGGGCCGGGCTAAAAGTCCTTAAGCTATATGGGCCTGTAAAATTGAGGCCCAGCCCTAGTATTTTTAGGATCGGGCCAGGGCCGGCCTGTTTTGACATCTCTAATTAAAATAGCTCTGCAACAACAATTTTTTCCCTGCTATGCTAAAACTTTTAAATGAAAATATTGACTTATAAATAGAGTTGGCAATTCGGGCGGCCCGCCCAAGTCGGGTCCAGTTGGGCCTAGAGGTATTTTTGGGCCGGGCCGTGCGGGGTCAAATTTATTTCGGACCTAGATATGCTAGGCTCAGTCCGACGCACCTCAGGTAAAAAAAGTCCATGAATAAGTTTATTTCTTTTCTTTCGTTACTCTACCATAACTTATTTTATGTGAGAAAAATGTCTCTTTTAGTATGATTAAAATTAAAATAGTCCAAGCATTGTGTCATTTTATAGTAGCACAATATAATTTTATCATAATTATATTTGGAAGTACTTTCACGGGAAAAATCATAAATCGTCCCATAACTATAGTGACTTCCACTAAATATTCTGTATCTATCTGCTTTTTCAATTTCGTCCCATATCTTTTTATATTATCCGATTTTCGTCCTAAAATTCAAAATTTCGCCGGAAAATGCACGTGCCGGCATAAATTTGGGGTTTTTTTGCCACGTAGTGTCGAAAAAAAATCATATGTCCACTAAATATCCCACAACTTTCTGCTTTTCTAATTTCGTCCCATATGTTCTGAGATTATCCAATTTTCGTCCAAAAATTCAAATTTAAGCCGGAAAATGCACGTGCCGGCCAAAATTTGGGGGGTTTTTTGCCACGTGGCGTCAGAATTCTGAGCTGGATTTGAATTTACATTTTTCTTTTTCTTTTTCTTTCCACATTTTTCTTTTTCTTTTTCCTATAGTTGTTCTTCTCCTGCAGCTTTGTCCACCGCTGCTCTTCCCCGACAGACACCGCCAACAACCCCCACCCTCTGCTGGTGTTCATTCTGTGCCGGCAGAACTGCCCTCCTCATCCCGCTCCATTTCGGCGTAAGCGATTCTCTTCTGCAGATTCAGATGAAGGTGAAACTAGTCTCAACCCGACCTCCACCCGCCACCCTTTAGGTGGCAGAAATCTCCCTCCCCCCGCCTCTCACGGCGGCGGCCCAGACTCCTATATTCTTTGTCACTTCATCGTTGTCGAGCACTATGGCTTGCCATCCATACTCTTCATCTTCATCACCCCATCTTTCGTCTATTTTGACCCCTGCTTCTGAGACGGCTCGCATCCTCCTTCCATCGCCTGCATGTCGGCCGCTACGAGCTCCATAGGCTATCTCAACCCTAGTTGTACAAGAAAAATATAAATTGGAAGAGGGTAAAATTTTAGGAAAATGGCAAGAAAAAGAAAAAGAAAAAGGTAAATTCAAATCCAGCTCAGAATTCGACGTCACGTGGCAAAAAATCCCCAAATTTTGGCCGACACGTGTCCGACACGTCTACTTTTCGACTTAAATTTGAATTTTGGAATGAAAATTGGATAATCTCAGGACATATGGGACGAAATTAGAAAAGCAGAAAGTTGTGGGATATTTAGTGGACCTATGATTTTTTCCCGACGCCACGTGACAGAAAACTCCCAAATTTTGGCTGGCACGTGTCCGTCACGTGCATTTTCCGGCGAAATTTATTTTAGGACGAAAATCGGATAATCTAAAAAGATATGGGACGAAATTAAAAAAGAAGATAGATACAGGATATTTAGTGGAAGTCACTATAGTTATGGGACGGTTTATAATTTTTCCCGTACTTTCACCTTTAGATACCTAAAACATAACATATTAACATTAATGCAAATTACAGTACACAACCATCACTTCTACTTCAAGTCTCTCATCAACATTGAACTTATTTAACCATCACTCCAACTTTAATAATGATTCCCACTATTCCATGTCTAGAAACAACAATGTTTGCATTTACAACCATCCTGATAATTAAATAAATCAACAGTTGCTAAAAAAAAAAAATCAATTCCATAGGGTCGGCTCGCAGGCCAGCCCCCAATTTTTTTGGGCATCTAATATTCCTGCCCAACCCATTCTAATATGAACTTGATATGTACTCAAACTCAAATTGAATATTAATCGAATTTTAAAAGGTGATTCAAATTTCATTCGTTTAAAAAAATCGAACTGTTCGATTTGGTTCGAGATTAAAAAACGTTCTTATTTATTTTAAGTTCTTTTTAATATTCAAATATTATTATTTGTAATTTTTTTCAATTATAACTTATAATAATATATAAATTTATTTTAAATATGTAGCTATTAAAATATTATTTATATATATTTAGTATTATATGTATTATTTATTTTTTTAAAATATATTATATATAAATGACCAGAATATGCGAATTATTTGAATCGAATACAACTATATCCGAATTCAAATATTATACGAATCTAACGAATCATATCAAAAGTATTTCATGTGTTTACATTTCTAGGCGAAACCCTGATTAATCCAAATAAAAATACAATATCGTTAAAAGATAAAAGTGGTATTATTTCATTATAACAGAGACTAGGAAACCAACTCCCAAAAAAAAAAAAAAAAGGACTAGGAAACCAACAATATTGTCCCTTAAAACAGGATCAAGATCATAGGAAAAAAATCATTTTTGGTCATGTCTGTTATATTTTCTCTTGAAAAAATCTTGTGTGTTACGAAATTTCAATTTTAGTCCAGTATATTTCAAAAAAATGTCCATGTTAAGGACAGTTGTCGACGTCAGTCACAATTTTTTTTTCCGGAATTGAACACGTGGCACACACGTAACCCCTTAAATTAGGGATTTCAGGCCAAGATACAGACGTGACTGTTTTTTGCCGATGGTGTATGTCACATAAGAAAACAAGCATGAAATAATAATAAATCCAAAAAACACATCATCTAAATAATATTAGGGGAAAATTAATCGCCTTACTTTGGGGATAATGTTTCACCCTAAATCGATTAGGGTTTTTTGAAAGAAAAAATAGACAAACAACAAATTGCTTCACTTCTAGAGATAACATCCCTAACGCCTTCATTTATCTGCAAAATGAATACCCTAATAGTTTACTTCCAACCAGATAAGGTATCTTAGTTGCATTAACTGGTGTTAGTCTACAATGGTAAGTATCTGATGAAGCGACGATATCGACAACCCATCTAAATTTTGGAATTAGGATCTTATCTTGGAAGAACTGTTGATCATTAGTTTGGAGATTTTACCATTTTCTCCACTAATGTGAAAAAATAATTATTTTCCCAAAATCATAAGACTTTATCACATCAAAATGAGAATGCACAACCAAACAAAGTCTTTAGAATCATCAAGTACTCAAGTTGATCTATACACACAAGACAAATAAAATATGGAGAAATTAAATCTCTAAATTCCCTAAGAATGAGAGGCCAATTTTGCAAGATGACCTGTTGGACTCAACAAATATGTGTTACCTGAGAATTGAAGTATCTTAGCATTACCCTTACCCTGATGCGAGGTTTAAAGTTCTCCGAGTTAGAGGATAAACCACTATACTATACTAGCATCCAACTGAATCTATTGGCAATATGTTTGAGACCCGTCGAAAGTGTCTCAATTTCATTTCAAAATTAGAAGAGGCCTAGCCTACAACTAGAGATATCAAGTGCCCTACATCTAACTTCAATATTTTAACCGAGAATAATTATATTAAAATATCTATTTGGCTTACCAATATTTCATGTTTATTTTGTTTAGTTTTGGACCTACGACCCAATAAAATCTAAGTTGCCCATTTAGTTAGTATACACGTCCAAGAATTACTTGGAGCCAGGTCTTGAATTGATTTCTAAGCATCAATACATTATATTTTATTTCACAGTTCTTGCATCATTTAGAAGACCCAAATCTATCCATGCATCATATTTGTATTTATTTTTATTTTTACAGTAAATGATCATTTAGGTTCAAGACTCAAAGCGTACCCAAAAAACAACAAATGAGCTCAAGACTTGGGAATTCATTATGCAAATACTTGTTTTTCATTCGAGTATTTGTTGTTGGGGGTAGAACCAAAGCAACAAGTGGATAACAAATGTAATTACTTTTATTAGAACAAAAGTAATTACAACAACACTACAATGACCAAGACTCAAATACAAAATTTTTAGGGACACATTATATTGAGGACACACCTCACAACACTCTTATTTGGAGCACCTCACTAGACGCACACTTGAGCTCTCAACTCACACTCTTAATTTACTCAACAACTTGACACCTAGACTACCTCACTTAACTCTCTCGATTTTGAGCACTCACTTCTTGGAGCTTTTGGACACTCTGGACTACTTAAGCATAAAGGGGAAATTCCTTATATACAAAAAACTAAAGTCGGTTGTTTCCACCGGCATATCCAAGAAAATAATTAACTAATATTTTGCTAGAAGGATCTAACAAGTTCTTTGTCTAAAGCCATCTAATTGAGAATACACTTGTCTCCATGATTGCATTCTTGGTTCTTCAGAATTTTCCCCAAGTCGATGGTGAATTCTCAATATTTGTGCCTAGTGTTCTTAATCCTCAAGCAAAGTCGAAAGATTATTAGCATTAACTACAATTTGATACAACCAATACACTTTAATCGTAGTGGAATAAGAACAATACAATTCAATAAACATGTTGTTATGTATGAGATCAAATTGACCCTCAATTACACAGCGAAGAATTCTTGTTGGACAATTAGGCCAACACCAAACCTAAAGCCACCTTTGTTCTCATACCATAATTTACAACCTAGAACCACCTAAAGCTATTCTGCGACATGATCCTTTGTCAAGTTTAGCACAAAACCAACAACAGCTCCTACAGGATTTTAAGGTCACCAATTTGGCCAACAACCTTGTTCTCTGGAACGGGCCACTTTCGAAGAAAGAGGGCCGCTTTCTTGTGGTAGTAATTGCGAGCATGGGAACCACAATTGATTTAGTAGAAGAACTGTTAGAAATTGGTTTTAAGAAAGTGGGTGAGTACCCAACTTTGATCAATTTGGAAGTGGTTAAATATTTAATTCAAGTAGAATTAAATTGCACATGACCAATCTATGTTCCAAGTTGATGATCACAATGTGTTGAATTTCTCAAAACAATATTTCTATGAGTGAAAAATTAATGCACAAAATTGGGCACTTACTATGGCATATACAAATGGAGTACTAGGAGATGAAAACTTAGTAAGTCTTATCCCACTCCAAAAAAATCATAATGTTTGTGTAGTGAATGACTTACATCTCCAAGTGAGATCGGGTTTGACCGGCAAGTAACTTGCATTCTGGACGAGTGTTTGTCTAGGTTCATTATGACCGAAAAGATTTTAACTCTTTCCTTAAGGGACATTATAGTAGTGTAACACCTCATGTTAAGCTTTGTAACAGTTAGAGGTTACAACCTGGACTTGAATGCCTTAAAGATCCATTTGGGTGTCTTAAATTTCCAATTTGAGTGGACGATGCCTACATACGTAGACCATCTTTCCTACAAGAAAATCGCATCTCATTTTGTTGTTTTTCATAAAACTCTTGCACTTCAAAATTCATTTTGGCTTATAGAATCTTCGTACAGTTCTCACCACATTTCGAGGTCATTAGTGCTTCTGGAATAAGTGTTACTAATCTAGAAGACAAAAGTCATTTATGATCATCATCTTTGGCTTTGTCTCAACATGGATTTCTAAAGGTATATATGAAGTTATTCAAGTTGTAATAAAATAGTCATAAATTTAGCTGAGTAACGCCAAACGATGTTAGATCACTCTTAAAGAAAATGAAAATGATTAAAAAAAATGAGATCTTGTTGTAGGAAAATTTAAAACAAGAGTAACAAAGAAGGTGCAGAATAATTAGGGTTCTCTTATTCATCATAACCCCTTTTATATAGGGTGTCAAATACAAGGGTTTCACAATTACATAATATTTAGTGAATACCTAAATTATCCTTTATCAGTTACTTTTATCAGAGGCACACTAATTGTGTTTTTCCTTCAGTACTCCCCCTTGTGCCAAGTCAAAGGTGAATGGTGCATAACTTGTTGCCTCGTTAAAAACCTTGTCAAGTAACAAAACCCAGTAGGAAAAAATAAACCTTGGTCGAAGGAGAAAAGTGTGCAACGCACCTATGTTGAGACTCCCTCTAAAGTCTACACCTCTCTCCTGATACGTGCATCTATCAAGAGAGCTTTGTAAATTTCTACATCCTCAATTTTACATAAACCATGAGGATATTAATTGGCTATTGATTATAGAAAAACATTAGTGGTGCATGCTTCGGTCACCTTTATTGTAGGTTACTTTCATCTATTTGTTGCAAACTACATTGACGTCATAAATATTAATCTACCTTCAGTATTAGAACTCAAGTCACTAGTATTTTGATCATAGATAATCATGAACATCTTCATGTAGGGCAATTATCTATGTGTGATTCAATAAAGCGGCTAGATGAGTTCTCTTGGTTGATCTTCAAGGTTTTGTGGTGTTCCCTATGGTACATAATCAGTTTAAATATTGACATATGCGTCGGTCAGTCAACACCAATAGAACTAGCTAAAGTGCTATTTAGTGTTTCAGATAAGGGGGTAGCTTCAACATTTTATTTAGTAATTACAGTTTCATATGTAGTCCTTCCTGTCTCTATATATGAGAGCATTTGACATTTTTCTTTAGAGGTCACAATTTCATTAGTAATCTATCATGTCTCAAATATGGGAAGAACATTTTTTGTTGGTTTCTTTCAGATATCAAAATACTTTTTAATACCATTCCATTGGTATTGTGTTGTCCAGAGTAAATTATAGCTAATAAGTTCTTTGAGGGAGTAATATTTGGTTGAGTACGTTGAGTTTAGTAAAATAACGCACACATTTCACTTGATTAGGGAACTTCAGCTATCAATAGCTCTGTCATTTTCATTAGACACAAATGGATCTTTTTTATGTCCAAGCTTCAATCAATTATATGAGTGCTAACAGACATTTTATCCATGTTAAATCTCTTGATCATCTTTTTGGAATATGCAAACTGAGGAATTAGTATTCCACAAACTCGGTCTTCTAGTTCAAGAGATGATATCGAGTTTACCCATGATTTTTTATCTCAAATTGGGATATCAACTATCTTAAGGTTTCTATTATTCCTTTAAGAGTACCGATTATGTCCTTTAAGAGTACCGATTATGTCCATAACATCAACATACATTGTTATTAGTGAGAATTTGGAACTTATTTCCTTTATAAATGCACAAATGCAAAGTTAATTGTTCTTTCTCTTCCCAATCAAGTAGTCACTTAGACGGGTATTCCAATTACATCTGAATTATTTAAATCAAAATGAGCATTTCTATCTAATATTGAAAATGAACTCCGAAGTCTAGAGTCACTTGAGTTGGATAATAGAAGTCCATCAGACACTTTTACATGTCTCTAAAACAAGATCACGAAAAAGATATGTTGAAACCACATTGCTATGTTGCATTTTCATACATTTGGAGACTTATTCGTTGGACATTGTAACGTTCGTTGTGAGAGAGTATATCTCCTCATAGTCCTTCCAGGGCATTGTGAGAAACCTTGTGCTTCAAGGTGAACTTTGAATCTCAGGACTTTATTTTTCTCACTATGCTTACTGAAAAAGTTATTTTATGTCCTACAGATTTTGCACTTGGTGAAGCTAGCACTACCAAACCAAATACCTGATGTTTGTCATAGAATCAAGTTCAACTTGGATTGATTCTTTTCACTTAGACCAACATGCTTGTGTTGACATGTTGCAACAAAACGAGGTTCGATATTATCATGCTCTATGATTCTTTGAGCAACAATATCATAAATGTGAAAAATCTTTACATCATCTCACACGCACTCTCATAATCTATTTAGATTTTTTTTGTTCTCTGGAATCATATCAAACTTCGGAGTATCCTCCAGTAATAATTCATGGACATAATTAATCAGAGATGATTTTTTGAGAGTAATTCTTTTCCTTGATGATTCGAGTTGTGTCATACGTGCCACATTCATTGAGTAGGTGGTTATCGAACCACGTAGCATCGCCTATATTTTTTTGGGAGCCACAGCCTCAACCACACCTTCACTAAGTGTGTTGCAACACCTTTATCTGAAGTGTTGTGCCCCTTACTAGGGACTTTTAACCTTATAGGCACATTTACAATTGGTATATGTGATCTCATTTTAGTAATTTTGACAAATGCATCAGCAATCAAATCTTCCATACTTTGAATCGATAATTCATTTTACTTCACTTTTACATTAAAAAGTGCGAGATCCTAATGAGATATACTAGGAAACACTTCATGTCATTTCCTTACAAAATTATTTTTCTTATCTGCCTGTAATGAGGGGAAGACGATCTCATTAAAATGACAATCCGTCAATCTCGGGTTAAAAAGATCTCGCCTGTCAAAGGTTTCAAATAATTGGGAATCCATATCCAACATATACTTAGTCCTCTTTAAAGACCCATTTTGCTGCATTGTAGGAGGACAATATGCATATATATACAATTATCAAGCTAAATCTAGTTACTAATTGATACACATAAATTGTTGATTAGCAGTGGGTCTGAGACGAATAAAGTAAAGTTGTGGAGATATTACATAAGCTCATGTCAGATAAGTATTTTAGTGTGTATTTCCAATAACCTGGCCAACATCTATATCCTTTTGATGGTGATGAACATTTTGTTTATGCACATCGGCCAGATGATGCTTTAAATTGATCCTAATACATATGCAATAATCATCAAATTATTTTGATGGAAACTATCTAACGTTAACAAGTATTATAGACTTTATGGATGGAGTGAGGGTGGAGAGCCATTATATAATATTTTCTATGAGTTTTTTAAATGCAACATTTCTTGTGCACAATATATGATGATCAGTTAATGTGTCAAAGAATTTACCAGAACCATAAATACTTTAATGGCCCTGCGTTCTGGTTTGATAGGTCTATATATACTATATTGTATTCATTTGTAAGAATGGAATGTCTTGCTTATATATTTGGCATTGGAAGGTCTCGGTCCTATTTTTTGCTAAATAATAGGTGGTACACGTGTTCGTGCATGCACTTTAGGGCATTTTTAGTGTCAATAATGTGCATAATCACGTGCATTTAGTGCTTTTATACTCTCATGGGCAAAATAATGCGTTTGTGCTGTTTTTGTGTTAAGACAGGTGAAAAAGGGTCGAAAAAGAACATCAGACGACCGCGGAGTCGAGGGATCGATCGAGGCAACAAAAGGAAGGGCTAACTGAAGATCTCGGCCGAGACAGGATGCAAATCTCGGCCGAGATGAGTCTCCAGGAGATTTCATGAAGAATTGCAAAATTTAAAATCTAGGCCGAGACAGATAATGCGTCTAGGCCGAGATGAGTCAAATCTTGAAAAACCCAAATTTCCTCTTTTTACGTCTCGGCCGAGATGCAACCCAATCTCGGCCGAGATCAGCCTTCGACCCACCAGCTGAAAATCTCTTTTTCACGTCTCGGCCGAGACACACTTGCATCTCGGCCGAGATTCCTTACCCTGTTTTAAAATCCTGACTGCGATTTTGCCTATTTTTTGACTAGCACTTTCTCTCCTTATATATATATCATCCCATTCGAATTTAACCTAACCTAGAACCTATCCCCCTCACATAATCAACCACTTTTCTCCATTGGAAGCAAGAGAATGGAAGGGGGTTGAAGATCTTAATCTTCAACCCTAACTTTTGGTTCTTTCTATCCTATTTTCATGTTTTCTTTAATTTTCTGTTATTTTATCTTTGTATTAGGTAAAATGGGTGGCTAGCACCCTTTTGTTCACTCTTGATTATTGTGGAACCTTGAGTTCAAGACATTTATGTGATTATTACGGTTAATGTTACCGAAAATATTGTGTATTCAAGTGTTTTGTGTTATTTGCTGTTATTGAGTCAAATTTATGAATTGATTATTGGATTGATCACCCTTTAAGGGATTTGTGAATGTGTTGCGAGAATAGGAAATTACTATCCGTAATTGTAGGATTTCCGATTCCCGTGTAGCAAACAATAGATTTATTTATTCGTGATAACACAAAGTTCAACCACTAAAACCGAGCTTGCGAGTTTTATGTTGAATTTATCTCGTTGTCCTAGTGTTTAATGCATTTGGTTATTGAATCTAAGAGAGCTTGTTCGAGCATTCGATTAAATTGAATAGGGTTAGTCGAAGAGCTTGTTTTGATTAAATAAGATTTAGGGATAACAAGGCTATTAGAGCTTGTTAATAGCCTCGAGATAAGGGCTAGAATCATAATTGAATAGGGCATTAACAATAGTTGCATAAATCATCCAAGACCTCGGTGAAACATGATCAAGGGTGAATCGTTTTGTTATTAAAAAAAAACCAAAAACCTATAAAAATCTCTTTATTTGTCTTTGTTTATTTAGGTGTTAGTTGTTATTTCATTAAAATCCCCCCACTTCTTTATTGTTTTCTAGTTATTTACATTATGTTTCTTGATAATAATAGCTAAATACATAAAAGCAAAATTATTCGACCGTTCCTCGTGGGATCGACCCTTGCTTGCCACTCTACTAGTTAGAGTAGTAGGATAAGGTTAAGTGTATATTTCATACACATTTAATTTGGTAGCAAAAAACGACGCTACCAAATTTTGGCGCCGTTGTCGGGGAACGGTTTAGAACGATTTTGTTTTTATGTGTTAACCCTTAGTTTTATTTACATAGCTAGTTGTTTGTTTTGTTTATTTAAAGAGCATCCGTCGAGCCAGCGATGTTAAACAAAGGCGCTTGTCGGGAGGCAACCCAACGTTTATTGCTTTTCGTATATTCAATTTCGTAGTTTAGATTGTTTACTTATATTTAGATATTATCTTATTATCTTCTTTTAGAGTGCAGAGACTATGATGATGAGAAACCGATCAATCCGTGAAATTCAAGGAGATAGCAACAAATGGGATTGAAGAAGAAAAAAAAATCACTGTGAGTTAGGACACCAATTCGTACCCTTTCTTCCTCAGAAACTTTGATTTTTAACCAAGTTTGGGGAAGTCTTGGTAGGTGTACGTATTGGCAGCCCAAGAGTTTAACTTCCCGTATGCTACTCTATTGTCCTTTGGATTTATTAGACTTGAAATGGTTTGGTATCTTTGTATGGATTGGTCTGTTGCATTTTTAATAAACTGTAAAGTGGTGAATAATATGGTTAAATTCGGTGAGCAACAAATTGTACTCCTCTTTTCCACAAACTTAGTTTGCAACTAAGTTTGGGGAGGGGGTGGATTCGTACAAATTGGTAGCTCGAGAAAGCAATTGGATGAGTTTAGGAAAGAAAAATGTGGCATTGATTAATGATGAAAAAAAATTTGACAAATATTTTTGAAAGAAGCACATGGTAGAGTATGATAGACTTGTTGAAACAAAATTGAACATACACTCAAAACTTTTGATCAAAATTGCAGCCGAGTGAGTTTTTGAGCCTTAGAAGATACTTCCATCTTTGGAGTAATTTAAACTTTCTTTCGGTGTGAAATTCATTGAGTGCATTTAGTTGTCTCTAGAACTTGCCATAATTCTCTATTTTGCATGTGTCGGTGCATTGCGTGACATCGAAAATGATCTTAGGCAATTCTTGACTTGAGCCTATTTTCAAGCTTGAAAATACTTCCTTTGTACCAAATTTGATATTGTCTCTAGTTGAGCCCCTTGAGCTTTTAGCCTCTTGTTTGACAGCCCAACTCTACAAGCCAAGTACCTTTCGATTTAGCCTTTGACCTTAATTGGACTATTTGAGTATAAGGGAGGCGGTTGGAAGGTAGTCGGGTAAATTTGGGATTGAAAGGGGTGAACTATGGGGAATTTTGAAGGGTAGAAGGAATTGAAACAATAGGTAAAGAATCGAGAATACTAGTTCTCTCCAATGTTTGTTTATATTTGTTAAAAAAAAAAAAAAAAAGTCGAAAAAAAAAAAAGCAAAAGAAAAAGTTAGTTGTATATATTCAATTGTTGCTTTTGATTTGGAGAGGCTAGTAATAAAAATGTCTTTTGATATATGTTCTCAAAGTTGTAGAAATTCAAAAGAAAATACACTTCAAAGGAGAATTTAGAGAGCATTTAGGTTGTGGAATTTGTGGTAGGGAGAAGAAATAAATTTTTGGGATTGGTTTACTAAGGAAGTAAAGAGTGAGGTTGAGTGACCATTGTTTGAGGGGTAGATGGGTAGTGCACGACTCATTTAGTCCGTTTTATAGTCACTTATACCAGAAATTTTCCCACCTTACCCCAAGCCAACATTACAACCTATTAAAGACCTTTTTGATTCTTTGTCACACATGTCGGTATACATCGAAGTTTAGATGATTGACAAGCCTATGGTAGACATTTTATGCATTTCAATGTGAGTGTATACACTTCCCTTTCGATACACTTGAGAGTCGAGAGTTACACTCACCGTGTGAGGATCTTAAGTTGAGAGTGTTTTGTCTCGAGAGTAGTGGATCTAGTATATCACACATGCTCACTTTTATCATGATCTCTTATTCTTTTTCATGAAAATTCTCTGAAATTAAATGCCACTAAACTCTGCCCTAAACACTCGTCCATTTGTTTTTCTCTTCATTGTTCGGGACGAACAAGTTTTAAGTTTGGGGAGATTTGGTACACGTGTTTCGTGCATGCACTTTAGGGCATTTTTAGTGTCATTTTAGTGTCAATAATGTGCATAATCACGTGCATTTAGTGCTTTTATACTCTCATGGGCAAAATAATGCGTTTGTGCTGTTTTTATGTTAAGACAGGTGAAAAAGGGTCGAAAAAGAACATCAGACGACCGCGGAGTCGAGGGATCGATCGAGGCAACAAAAGGAAGGACTAACTGAAGATCTCGGCCGAGACAGGATGCAAATCTCGGCCGAGATGAGTCTCCAGAGGATTTCATGAAGAATTGCAAAATTTAAAATCTAGGCCGAGACAGATAATGCGTCTAGGCCGAGATGAGTCTGCAGGGGATTTCAGAAATTCAAGGGATGAAGATCTCGGCCGAGATACAATCCAATCTCGGCCGAGATGAGTCAAATCTTGAAAAACCCTAATTTCCTCTTTTCACGTCTCGGCCGAGATGCAACCCAATCTCGGCCGAGATCAGCCTTCGACCCACCAGCTGAAAATCTCTTTTTCACGTCTCGGCCGAGACACGCTTGCATCGCGGCCGAGATTCCTTACCCTGTTTTAAAATCCTGACTGCGATTTTGCCTATTTTTTTACTAGCACTTTCTCTCCTTATATATATATCATCCCATTCGAATTTAACCTAACCTAGAACCTATCCCCCTCACATAATCAGCCACTTTTCTCCATTGGAAGCAAGAGAATGGAAGGGGGTTGAAGATCTTAATCTTCAACCCTAACTTTTGGTTCTTTCTATCCTATTTTCATGTTTTCTTTAATTTTCTGTTATTTTATCTTTGTATTAGGTAAAATGGGTGGCTAGCACCCTTTTGTTCAACCTTGATTATTGTGGAACCTTGAGTTTAAGATATTTATGTGATTATTACGGTTAATGTTACCGAAAATATTGTGTATTCAAGTGTTTTGTGTTATTTGCTGTTATTGACTCACATTTATGAATTTATTATTGGATTGATCACCCTTTAAGGGATTTGTGAATGTGTTGCTAGAATAGGAAATTACTATCCGTAATTGTAGGATTTCCGATTCCCGTGTAGCAAACAATAGATTTATTTATTGGTGATAACACAAAGTTCAACCACTAAAACCGAGCTTGCGAGTTTTATGTTGAATTTATCTCGTTGTCCTAGTGTTTAATGCATTTGGTTATTGAATCTAAGAGAGCTTGTTCGAGGATTCGATTAACTTGAATAGGGTTAGTTGAAGAGCTTGTTTTGATTAACTAAGATTAAGGGATAACAAGGCTATTAGAGCTTGTTAATAGCCTTGAGATAAGGGCTAGAATCACAATTGAATAGGGCATTAACAATAGTTGCATCAATGGTCTAAGACCAAGGGGAAGCATGATCAAGGGTGGCTTGTTTTACTATTTGAAAATAAAAAACCTAAAAAAAATCTCTTTATTTGTCTTTGTTTATTTAGGTGTTAGTTGTTATTTCATTAAAATCCCCCCACTTCTTTATTGTTTTCTAGTTTATTTACTTTGTAATTCTTGATCATAATAGCTTAATACATAAAAGTAAAATTGTTCGACCGTTCCTCGTGGGATCGACCCTTACTTGCCACTCTACTAGTTAGAGTAGTAGGATAAGGCTAAGAGTATTCTTTGTACACAATTAATTTTGTAAAGCGACACACGACATCGCGATACCAAATTTTGGCGCTGTTGCCGGGGAACAGTTTAGAACGATTTTTTTTTATGTGTTAAGCGTTAGTATATATTTACATAGATAGTTGTTTGTTTTGTTTATTTAAAGAGCATCCGTCGAGCCAACGACGTTAAACAAAGGCGCTTGTCGGGAGGCAACCCGACGTTTATTGCTTTTCGTATATTCAATTTCGTAGTTTAGGTTGGTTACTTATATTTAGATATTGTCTTATTATCTTCTTTTAGAGTGCAGAGACTATGATGATGAGGAACCGACCAATCCGTGAAATTCAAGGAGATAGCACCAAATGTGATTGAAGAAGGCCAAAAATCACTGTGAGTTAGGACACCAATTCGTACCCTTTCTTCCTTAGAAACTTTGGTTTTTAACCAAGTTTGGGGAAGTCTTGGTAGGTGTACGTATTGGCAGCCCAAGAGTTAACTTCCCGTATGCTACTCTATTGTCTTTTGGATTTATTAGACTTGAAATGGTTTGGTATCTTTGTATGGATTAGTCTGTTGCAATTTCAATAAACTGTAAAGTGGTGAATAACATGGTTGAATTCGGCGAGCACCAAATTGTACTCCTCTTTTCCACAAACTTAGTTTGCAACTAAGTTTGGGGAGGGGGTGGGATTCGTACAAATTGGTAGCTCGAGAAAGCAATTGGATGAATTTAGGAAGGAAAAATGTGGCATCGATTAATGATGAAAAATTTTGACAAGTATTTTTGAAAAAAGCACATGGTAGAGCATGATAGACTTTTTGAAGCAAAATCGAACTTACACTCAAAACCTTTGATAAAAATTTTTGCCTTGTGAGTTTTTGTGCCTTAAAAGATACTCCCACAATTGGAGTAATTTAAACTTTCTTTCGGTGTGAAATTTATTGAGTGCATTTAGTTGTCTCTAGAACTTGCCTTGATTCTCTATTTTGCATGAGTCGGTGCATTGTGTGACATTGAAAATGATCTTAGGCAATCCTTGACTTGAGCCTACTTTCAAGCTTGAAAACACGTCCTTTTTACCTAATTTGATATTGTCTCTAGTTGAGCCCCTTGAGCTTTTATCCTCTTGTTTGACAGCCCAACTCTACAAGCCGAAACCCTTTCAATTAGCCTTTGAACCTAATTGGACTATTTGAGTATGAGGGAGGTGGTTGGAAGGTAGTCGGGTAATTTGGGATTGAAAGGGGTAGTCTATGGGGAATATTGAAGGGTGAAAGGAGATGAAACAATAGGAAAAGAGTCAAGAATACTAGTCCTCTCCAATTTTTGTTAAAAAAAAAAATAAAAAAAAAATAAAAAAAAAAAAGTCGAAAATCGAAAAAAGTCGAAAAATCAGAAAAATAAAAGAAAAAGTTAGTTGTATATACTCAATTGTTGCTTTTGATTTGGAGAGGCTAGTAATAAAAATGCCTTTTGATAGATTTCTCAAAGTTGTAAAAATTCAAAAGAAAATACACTCCAAGGGAGAATTGAGAAAGCATTTAGGTTGTGGACTTTGTGGTAAGGAGAAGAAATCAATTTTTGGGATTGGTTTACTAAGAAAGTAAAGAGTGAGGTAGAGTGATTGTTGTTTGAGGGGTAGATGAGATTAGCTAACTCATTTAGTCCGTTTTATAGTCACTTATACCAGAAATTTTCCCACCTTACCCCAAGCCAACATTACAACCTATTAAAGACCTTTTTTATTCTTTGTCACACATGTCGGGTATCCATCGAAGTTTAGATGATTGGCAAGCCTATGGTAGGCATTTTATGCATTTCAATGTGAGCGTATACACTACCCATTTGATACACTTGAGAGTCGAGAGATACACTCACCATGTGAGCATCTTAAGTTGAGAGTGTTATGTCGAGAGTAGTGGATCTAGTCTATCACATATGCTCACTTTTATCATGATCGCTTACTCTTTCTTATGAAAATTCTGAAATTAAATGCCACTAAATTTTGCCCTAAACACGTGTCCTTTTGTCTTTCTCTTTATTGTTCGGGACGAACAAGTTTTAAGTTTGGGGAGATTTGGTACACGTGTTTCGTGCACGCACTTTAGGGAACTTTTAGTGTCATTTTAGTGTCAATAATGTGCATAATCATGTGTATTTAGTGCTTTTATACTCTCATGGGCAAAATAATGCGTTTGTGCTATTTTTGCGTTAAGACAGGTGAAAAAGGATCGAAAAAGAACATCAAACGACCGCAGAGTCGAGGGATCGATCGAGGCAACAAAAGGAAGGGCTAACTGAAGATCTTGGCCGAGACAGGATGTAATTCTCGGCCGAGATGAGTCTCCAGGGGATTTCATGAAGAATTGCAAAATTAAAAATCTAGGCCGAGACAGATGCTGCATCTAGGCCGAGATGAGTCTCCAGGGGATTTCAAAAATTCAAGAGATGAAGATCTCGGCCGAGATGAGTCAAATCCTAAAAAGCCCAAATTTCCTCTTTTTACGTCTCGACCGAGATGCAACCCAATCTCGGCCAAGATCAGCCTTCGACCCAGCAGCTGAAAATCTCTTTTTCACGTCTCGACCGAGATGCAAGGCCGAGACACACTTGCATCTCGGCCGAGATTCCTTACCCTGTTTTAAAATCCTGAATGCGATTTTGCCTATTTTTTACTAGCACTTTTCCCCCTTATATATATCTCCTCCCATTCGAATTTAACCTAACCTAGAACCCATCCCCCACACATAATCAGTCACTTTTCTCCATTGGAAGCAACTTCAACCCTAACTTTTGGTTCTTTCTATCCTATTTTCATGTTTTCTTTAATTTTCTGTTATTTTATCTTTGTATTAGGTAAAATGGGTGGCTAGCACCCTTTTGTTCACTCTTGATTACTGTGGAACCTTGAGTTCAAGACATTTATGTGATTATTACGGTTAATGTTACCGAAAATATTGTGTATTCAAGTGTTTTGTGTTATTTGCTGTTTTTGAGTCACATTTATGAATTGATTATTGGATTGATCACCCTTTAAGGGATTTGTGAATGTGTTGCTAGAATAGGAAATTACTATCCGTAATTGTAGGATTTCCGATTCCCGTGTAGCAAACAATAGATTTATTTATTCGTGATAACACAAAGTTCAACCACGAAAACCGAGCTTGCAAGTTTTATGTTGAATTTATCTCGTTGTCCTAGTGTTTAATGCATTTGGTTATTGAATCTAAGAGAGCTTGTTCGAGGATTCGATTAAATTGAATAGGGTTAGTCGAAGAGCTTGTTTTGATTAACTAAGATTAAGGGATAACAAGGCTATTAGAGCTTGTTAATAGCCTTGAGATAAGGGCTAGAATCACAATTGAATAGGGCATTAACAATAGTTGCATAAATCATCCAAGACCTCGGTGAAACATGATCAAGGGTGAATCGTTTTGTTATTAAAAGAAAACCAAAAACCTATAAAAATCTCTTTATTTGTCTTTGTTTATTTAGGTGTTAGTTGTTATTTCATTAAAACCCCCCCACTTCTTTATTGTTTTCTAGTTTATTTACATTATGTTTCTTGATAATAATAGCTTAATACATAAAAGCAAAATTATTCGACCGTTCCTCGTGGGATCGACCCTTGCTTACCACTCTACTAGTTAGAGTAGTAGGATAAGGTTAAGTGTATATTTCATACACATTTAATTTGGTAGCAAGAAACGACGCTACCAATAGGCCTGATAGAACGAGTGATGTGCCTTTAAAATAGTTGATGAGGCAGAGTGGGATGTCGGTCGTACTTCTAGTGTTTTAGAACTCATTTACTGCATTACAATGGAATTAGGACTGACAATGTACATCAAGTTTTCATCCCTTTTATATTTCACTCAAAAGGAAAAAATGTTCATATAATTTCTCAAATACAGATCAGACATGACAAGATAATGGAAATCGTTGAAATATTAATCCCCCTACCTATAAAAGGAGGAGTTGTTTCTTTCAAATGAATACATGGACAAATATGTCTTTATTTCATATTTCTACATGTGAGGGAAACCAAGTAGTTTCGCTATATAAATCAATAATTTAATTATATAGCCATTAATTTCTAGAATATAATAATTTCTACTAATTTGTGCCGATAATATCATATTTTAGACATAACTTTTTAGATATTTTTTTGTAATTTAAAGCAATAGCACATTTAATTATTTTAATTTTATAAATTAAGATTATTTTATGTCAATATATTCTCAAATATTTGTAAACTCAAGATGCAGAATAAACATACAGAAAGCAAAAGTCTACTCATTACATATGTTGGTAAATACATAAAATATTTTTCAAGGAAAAAAATCCATAAGATATTTGATAGTTTTTTTTTTTTTTTTTTTAAGTTAATTTATGAATTGGCAGTTTACTTAAATGAAATAATTACCTAAATTTAGTAGTAGTATAAAGTGTAACCGGAAGAAATACATAATTTCAGATGTATATGTGAACATATATATTTGATTAGATAGAAAAATTTTGACGCCTTAGAAAGAAATTAAGCGCCCATGACACTAATGGAAGAGAAAATGAGCGAACCATATTTAAGATTCTTTTATTGAGTGAGTCTTGTATGTGGCAACCATACAGATCTTATCATGTGTGGTAAAGATGGATTTTATTTTCTAAATAAGGTCGGGACTTGGATATGGGTGTTGGGTCATTAAATTAACTATGTATTAGACCTGCCATACAGGTTGAGGATCCGTGTGGCCGCAAAACACATGGATTTGTCTTTTCGTACTTACCATATCTAAAAGCCTTGAAAAGAGAGATACTATAAAGAAAAGAGGCGAAAGCTTAGGGGTTTTAAGGGAGAGTATAGACTTAGTAACAGTTCAGATCTTCTACTGCATTTATAGTGCAACATCTCCCACTAAATCACATTAGTGAGAAAATCATATTGATATTATTGTTCACTTTGCGTACTTCTTAATTTTAATCAAGACTATAGGTATAAAAAAAAAAAAGAGGTAGTATTTTATATCCGGATTATATAAATAAAAACACATATTTTTGTTTAACATGACAATTAAATATAACTCACATTATCAAGCACTATAATAGTGGGCTTAAGGTGTTCTTTTCATTGTTGTTATATAACTTAAATATGTGAAGAAAAAATAAGAAAATTTTAGAAGCTATATTTTGAATAAAATGTACTAACTTCGAGAAAAAATGTCATATAGTCTTGAAGTTATGACTAAAAATTATTGTCGGCTTGTATGTTTTAATTAATTTAACTATCTAAGTAAACCAAACATATCTTTTGAACTGAATTTTTTCTCCACATGTGAAAGTTAAATTTTTTTAGTTAAGGTTGATGGTACACTTATTCTGTTTAGAATATTCAAACTTCACAAAGATTACTAAAATGTCACACTTTTAATTTTAATAAGATGTAAATATACAATACATTAGACCCAAACAAAATGAAACAATTAAAATTTATTTCATAATTTAAATGATAATTATTTTTTACAGCTAATATTTTTAGTTTATATCGAAGAATTTCTAAAATGACTTTTATATCCAAAATTATAATACACATTATTACTAATTAATTTAGAATATTCTTTCAAACACATTTCTATAAATATAGGAACATATAATTTTTGTATACTTACAACTTTAAATGTACAACTAAAAGCAACATTCATTGGACTATAATAAAAGAACTCAATAGATTAATGTTACAACTTTATATTACTAAGCTGAGACTTATATATATATTTTTTTTTTATATCAATGAGGTAAAATTACTAATAAGCCGCCAAACTATTGGCCTTTTTAGATTAAGGCATATAAATATAAATATTCTTAATAGGCTACCAAACTATTGAAAAGTTGATATTGGTAGCTAGGGGTGAGAAAAATTCGATTCGACAACCAAATTGTATATTAACAGTAAAACACCAAACCGAATTAAAAAAAATAAAAAAATAAATAAAAAATCGAATTATTATTTCAAAAATCAAACTTCAACCGAACTAATATTATGTGGTTCAGTCGGTTTGGTAATTGGTTGAATTGAAATATTTTTTCCTCGAGATTTTTCATTATTCATTACGAAAAAATAACACTTGTGCTGGTAAATAGTAAAGCAAAAAGAAATTAGCGTTAAAAAATTAAAATGACCTCAAGTCATAAATATATACGTAGAATATTTATATTTATATCAGAATTTTTTTTTTAGGAAAAAGATATATATATATATATATATATATATATTTAAAATACCTTATATATTGTTCCGGTTCAATTATTTTGGTAATTTTTTTGAAATCTAGACCAAATTTGAATTAACCGAAATTTCTAATAATATAAAATGAAAATAAAATCATTATTTCAAATGTTGGTCCAAATAATGAACTTCGATTTGGATCGGTTGGTTAATTCGGTTCAAATCAAATTTTTGCTCACCCCTGTTGCAGCAGCCAACCAAAGTTTCTGGTCATCTGAGAGGCACTTGTCTTGCACACATTTTCTTATAAGGGTGATTTTCACTTTAGTCAGCCTTTAAAAATGATCAACAAGAAACAAAAGTCTTCCCTATGAGATCAAGGACATCCAATTCCAAACAAACGAATGAGGAAAACGAGGTTATAGAGAGTTTTTGGGTGATGAAGAGAGAAACGGAGATATACAAATTTATTCACAATGTCCTCATTACCATACTAAGATCGAACAAATAAATCTTGTCCTATCTCTTTTTTCTTATTTCTCTCTTCGCATCCTAGAATCTCTTTTCGTAATCTCTTGTCTCCCGTGTATTTTTTTAATGGGATGATTTTCCGTAAAAATAGTATGCTTAAGCAATTATAGAATTCAATAATATTTGTTGGGTTTGATATTTCTGATACAATCAATATATTACATTATAAACATAATTCAAAACAAAACCCCAAATACAAGTAAATAATTATGTGAAATATAATATTTTAAAAGGTGGTTTTATTTTTGTTAATTTTGAGTATTTGAAATTATTGAATTTGGGTGTGGATTAGATGTGAATGTATGTTGAGCGCCCGAGCAGTCAAGGCTTCTAGCTCAAATTGGATGTCAAAAGTCTATAAGTAATGGGTTGAAACTATTTCAATCAAAAGATACACTTTATAATTCATATAAGTTGATGTAGCATTAGAAAATTGAAATAATTTCTAATGCCTAATCATATTCTAAATTTACCTACTTTAATAATCTCAAAGTTTTTAAATATTAGTAATTCACCATCTAATACTTTGTTTCTTAAAATTATGAAAAGTTTCTTGTAAAATTATATTCATTGCACGTGTACCTAACTAGTACTACCAAATAGCTTTGTTTTAGCAGGTAGTTTCTGTGTTTATCAAACATAAGTAAATGATATGTTTCCTTATTTGTCTAGAAGGGGTTACAGTTCTTTTCACGCAAAGGGCGTTCGTTAGGGTTTTAATCTTTTCGTCCACCAATGGGTGATCTGTTTCCTGTCGCTACAACTGTCCATTTTTCTTTCCCTGCAAACTGAATTCCAACTTGTCTCATTTATCCACAATCGCGATCCTCTTATTTCTTTTCCTTTTGGTGCTATGGCTAATATATGGTTTAAGGTTTCACTGATTTTTTTTCGGTTGATATACTGACCTTTAGTGTCTATTTACTCATTCTCTAATTTGATTTCAGGTCTCAGATTGAATCAATTGCATAGTGGAGAATTCTTGTTGTCGATCGTATCACATATCGTTGAAGGGGACTAAGGGTTATCTGAAGGCGATTTCATGGATCGCCCACTAAACGTGAAACTAGGGTAGTGATCTTTGATGAGATTGATAATAGAGATGGGATGGACGAATCTACTAAAATGGCATGTCTCGCTGGAAAGCTCATAATGAATAAACCATATAACATGTACTCCCTACTAGAACTCATGACTAATTCCTGAAAAGCAAAGAAATATATGACAGTCCGGGAATCGGGTGACGACATATTTTTATTCATTTTTCAAGACCTTGAATTGAAGAAGTGGATAATGAAAATGGAACCATGGCATTTTGAGGGTTTCTTGTTCACAATTCAGGAACTAAGGGGTACAGATTAACCATCCCCAGTCACCATTACAAAGAGTCCCCTATGGGTGAGAGTGTATGATGTGCCGGTGATGGGGTATAAAGAGAGCTTCCTTCGATCCATTGTGGCCCAGATGGGAAATTGGAGGATTTTGATAGGGAGAAGGACGCCACAGTGGGTAAATACTTATGATCTAAGGTTCTCATCGATATGACATCTCCGTTACGGATACGAGGTGAACAAATAGGGATGCCACTAAAATATGAATCTCTACCTGTCTACTGCTACTATTGTGGCCTTATTAGCCATTGGTACAAATCGTGTTGTGAGTACGATCAGAAAGAATGTCCTGCACCGGTTGATACGAAGTACGATCTGGCTATAAAAGCATCGCCATAGAAAAGGCTCAGGCAGTTCTCAAGTAGTCATATTGCTGAATCGGGTATCAGAAGGCCATTATTCCCTCAACAAATAAATCATCCTAGCACATCCATGCAAAGACAAGTTACTACCAATCACATTAATCATGCTAATAATCCCTTACATCATCATATAACCCCGCCACTAACCCCCTGGATACGGATGATTAATTAACCACTACTGATACTAATCTTGAAGCTGAAATAGATGCACTCACCAATTCCTTCCTTAACAACTTGTAACCAAATACCCTAAAAAAACCTGCCCTTATACAACCTGGTGAAACCACTCAACTCAAACAAAAACATACGCCTACCACTTACCTAAATTTGACCCGACATAATCCCCCAAACTCATTACCTGAAACCACAAACACCCCACAAATACCTATTAACCTAAATGAATCCCCTAAACAAGATGCTAACCATGCATGGCCTAATAATAAAGCCCAACCACCAATTCAAATTGCAAATCCACCATCTAAAAACCCCACTGAACACCAGCCTATACCAGCCCAAGCCAGCAAGAAATATACTAGTGAATCCCTCCTAAATAACACATCCTTAACTCAACTATACAAACAAGCTGACATTACCCTCATTGTCGAGCTACTTAACACCCTGTCCATACCTCACCAACTCTATAACATCCCCAACCCCGGTAACTCCCATCAGATTCCCATGCAGCTAATAAAACAAGAACCACCCAGCCCCAAAAAACCTAGATGGAAATGATACACGTTAATTATGCATATATTTAGGTTGATTAGGAACATATTTTATATCATGTACATGCATATTCGGTCAAGATTTGTTTGTATTTGTCATATTGGGCCATTTAACGTGTTTTGAAGGTTTTTAAGTGTTTTTAGGTTGAAAAGTTGTATTTTACGATTATTGAACGAAGGAATAAGTCAAGAAGGGAAAAGACCGATTTGATCCGCTCTAGAACGAGGTTGGGCCGGAATAAACCATCGCGACCGCTCCACTATTGGTCGTGGCTGTGACAAAAGAGCTCTAGAAAGTGAATTTTGAACTGCCTAAGTGTCGCGACCGCAATGAGGATCCCTCACGGCCGCGAAAAAAGCGACCGTATTGAACTTGTTTGGAGAAGCATGCCGCGGCCGCGATCACGACATAACTTGCACGCCACCACGACAGAATCCCGTTTTTTAAGAAAAATCCTAATTCAAGTAGGATTTTTATCCTATCTCCCAAAGATTCATCCCCAACTTTATAAAAAGGACTTCAAGCTCGAGTTTTAGGGGACAGTCTCAAAAACTTACATACTCGGAACAACTTAGAAACAAGAATCAAAGATCTAGGAGCAACACGACGAAGATCGACGAATGAAGATTCGGGTTTAGTTTGTTCTTACTTTTGTATTTAATTTCCAATGAATTTTGTCTATGAATGTTTCTATGATTTGAATACAACTATGAGTAGCTGAACACGTTTGTGTTCTAGGGGTAGAAAGTAGATTACGAAGAATGATGTTTTAATTTTTACCGTTTAATTTTAGACTCAAATTTATGTGTTTATCTGTGTGTTTGTTTTATTCTTATGATTTAGTTTAAAGTAATCACTTAAGTTAAATCTACAAGTTTAATAGTTTCACTCCGGGAGGAGGAAATTGTTAATAGACGTACAACACATAGCGTGATTGTCTATGATTGCGTAGGCATTGGTTAATGGTCTTTTGGGAGCCTTTAGGTTTAGTCGACTTACTAAGTCTATTAGATCAACAACCTAATCGCTTCGTGAGGAGGGTTAGGTTTACTCACTAAATTTGGTTTAAAAGTCTAGAATTTTAGGTTAAATTATACATCAGGATCGTAATTGAAATATATACCCTAGGATAGCTTTAATCCATCTGAGTCATCCTTAATCATTAAATCTTTATTTTCCAAGTTATTCGGGTTTATTTAGTATTTTTTTGCAGATTAGTCTTAAGTTTTACAAACAACCTCTACAAATTCAGAGTCTAGTTAGGAGAGTCTTAAATTATTTAGATTATCAAACTACGCTTAGAGTCAGTCCCTGAGGATTGACCTTGACTACCACTACCTACACCCACACCATATACTTGTGGTAAAATAGGTTTAGGAAAACCTTTGTCTGGAAACGAAAAACCAACGAAAACACAACCAACAACTTCAAACATGTTGGCAAACCATAAAAGAATGTTGGATGAATCAGATGACATGATTATGGATAATGACGGTGAGTTGGTACTGAGCACCAAGAGAATGAAGGACTCCTCAACTGAATCAGCGGTAGAGGTTGCTACTGAGCAACCCCACAGATCACAATGAGTTGCCTTTGCTGGAACTGTCGGGGGCTTGGGAACCTTTGGATAGTTCATGTTCTATTGGATCTAATTCAACGTGAAGAACCCAAAATTATCTTTTTAATGGAGACAAGACTACTAACAGGAAAGCTGGATGACATCAAGAGACAATTAGGTATGGATTTTTCTGATGCAGTAGATTGTAGGAGGAGGCCGAAGTGGCGGGCTCAATTCATTCTGGAATGAAGGTTTAGATGTTAACATTGACCCTTCTTCTACCCATCATATTGATGCTCTAATAGGGCCGACGATTGTTGATAATATGTGGAGACTTACTAGATTTTGTGGGTGGCCAGAAGAACGAAGTAAAAATCAGTTGTGGGCTTATTAAAGGAATTGGGAGAGATAATTACTTGCCCTTGGACCTGCTTAGGAGACTTCAATGAAATCCTTTTTGGACATGAAAAAGAAGGGGAAAGAGGGAGAGATATACATCGGATGACAGAGTTTAGAGATGTTCTTAATTTCTATGAGCTGGATGATATCGGATATGAGAGCCACAACTTTACATGGACCAACGGATAGGCAACTCAGGCTAACATCCAAGAGCGATTAAATAGAGTGGTGGCTAATATATCATGGGTTGAACGATTTCCTACCTATAAAGTTGAACACCTTGTCAAACAAGAATCTGATCACCTGTCCAATCCTTTTGACATGGCAACACCGAAAGTGACAGTAGCTCGGATAAGAAAAGAGTCAAATTATTCAGATTTGAGACCATGTAGCTGTTGGACAATAGACGTCAAGAGATCATCAGAAATGCTTGGGAGGCATCATAGATGTTTCGGCAATTGCAATTGCCTATCATATTGCAAGGACAAGTTCGGCGCTAATGTCTTGGGATGCGACTTAATTGGTAATGTAGAGAAATATCTCTCTACCCTTAGAGAACAATTGGCCCAGATGTTGAAATGGGAGCCTACAACCGAGAACTTACAGGTTATCCGAGTGACGAAGGACAAAATTTCATGGTTAATGCAAAAAGAATGAGCTCTTTGCAATGTAAGATCATGGGTCAATTGGATGAGAAATGGGGACAAAAACACAGGTTTCTTCCACTGAGTGGCCAATTGAAGGAAGAAGAGGAATATGACCGATTATACTTATTGATGAACTAGGGGTGAGTTGGGACACATAGAAGGATGTTGCAAATGTTTTCTAACAGTATTATGTTAATCTTTATGGCAAAGGAGAGTGTAGGGGTCCCTGGCCCTGACGGTATGTCTGCCATCTTCTACCAAAAATTTTGGTCTACTGTTAGTAATGATATTATCCTTTGCATCCTGAACCATAATGGTGACCCTGGTATCCTGAATCATATCCTTATTGTCTTGATTCCAAAAAAGAAAAAATCTGAGCACACAAAAGATTTTCGGCCTATTAGTCTATGTAATGTTATTTTCAAAATTGTTACTAAGACTATAGCTAATAGATTGAAAACTTGTTCAACTTCGTTGATTGATTGGAGTCAATCTACCTTTGTCCCAAACCGTTTGATCACTGACAATGCATTACTTGCCTATGAGATATTCCATTACATGAAGCATAATGGGGCAAAAAAAAAAAAAGGACTTTTTCTTTTAAACTGGACATGAGTAAGGCTTATGACCGGGTGGAGTGAGAGTTTTTAGAAAAAGTTATTCTTAAGTTAGGTTTGGGGGACCCGTTTCTTAGTCTTATGATGAAATGTGTGACTTCTGTATCATATTATATACTACCTCCGTCCCGGCTAATCTTGCACACTTTCCTTTTCGTCCGTCCTAGGTAAACTTGCACACCCCTTAAAAAGGAAAGTTATAACACAATCTCCACCCTCAAAATTTCCACCCTCAATCTCCACCCTCAATTCACCTTTGAAAAGTCAACAAAATTTCAAAAATTAACTTTTTAAAATACTTATGTCAACCCTCCCAGTGCAAGATTAGCTGGGACGGAGGTAGTACTTGTTAATGGACAGCCAGGTAAGAAGTTCATTCCCTCTAGGAGGCTCCGACAGGGAGACCCCTTATCATCTTATTTGTTCCTTTTCTGTGCAAAAGCTTTCTCATCTCTAATTAGAAGGGCAGAGACAGAGGAGGAAATTCATGGGGCAGCCATTTGTAGAAGAGCATCGAAAGTCTCTCACTTTTTTTTTTTGCGGATGATACATCATCTTCGGCCGGGCTAATAAGCAGGACATTGAGATAGTGAAGCAGGTGATTGGGGAGTATGAGATGGTGTCTCACCAATTAATCAGTAAAGAGAAGTCGGAGATAGCTTTCGGTAGAGGGGTGCCGGAGGATATTGCAGCTGATATGGCTCGGTTAATGGGAGCGCCAAAAGTTGATCGACATGAGCTCTATTTAGGTCTACCGGCAAATGTGGGACGTAAAAAATCCCAAATTTTCAATAATGTGGTCAATAGGTTGGGGAAAAAACTCAAGGATTGGAAGAGCAAAAGTTATCCCACGCTAGCTGGTACACGTGTCCCGTGCACGCACTTTAGGGCACTTTTAGTGTCATTTTAGTGTCAATAATGTGCATAATCACGTGTATTTAGTGCTTTTGTATTCTCATGGGCAAAATAATGCGTTTGTGGTGTTTTTATGTTAAGACAGGTGCAAAAGGATCGAAAAAGAACATCAAACGATCGCGGAGTCGATGGATCGGTCGAAGAAACAAGGGACAGGGCTGAGGGGTCGATCTCGGCCGAGACAGGGCACAAATCTCGACCGAGATACCTCTCCAGGGAAATCCTAGAGTTTTGAGAGATGAAGATCTCGGTCGAGATGAAAACCAATCTCGGCGGAGATAGCCCAAACGCAAAAAAAAAAAAAAAAAAAAAAAAAAAAATCCCTTTTCACGTCTCGGCCGAGATGCAACCCAATCTCGACCGAGATTATCCCTCGGTTTACAAATTGAAAAGCCCTTTTTCACGTCTCGGCCGAGGCACACTTGCGTCTCGGCCGAGATTCCTTGCCCTGTTTTAAATTTCTGACGCGATTTTGCCTTAAATTGAAGTAACAACTCTTACCCTATATATATATATATATCGTCCCTTTCGAAATTAACCTAACCTTGAACCCATCCCACACTCATATTAAGCCACTATTCCCCATTGGAAGCAAAGGATTGGAGGGAGATTGAAGATCAAGATCATCAATCCTATCTTTTGGTTCCTTCTATCTTATTTTCATGTTTTCTTGGATTTTCTCTTACTTTATCTTTGTAATAGTTGTAATGGGTGGCTAGCACCCTAGAATTCATTCTTGATCATTAGTTGAACCTTGAGTTTAAGACATTTATGTGATTATTGCGGTTAATATTACCGATTGGAATAAGCTTTGTGAATGTTCTATGTTATTTAGGATTGTTGATTCACACTTATGAATTGAATTGTGGTTTGATCACCCATCTAGGATATTTGTTTGTGTGTTGCTAGAATTGAAAATTATTATCCGTAATTGTAGGATTTCCGATTCCCGTGTAGCAAACAATAGATTTATTTTATTGGGGATAACATAGAGTTCGACCATTAAAACCGAACCTATGAGTTTTATGTCGAATCTACTCCGTTGTCTTAATTCTTAATGCACTTGACTATAGATTCTTAAAGAGCATGTTTTAGGATTTGATAAGTTGAGTAGGATTAATTGAAGAGCTTATTTTGATTAATCATACCTAAGAGACAACAAGATTGATAGAGCTTGTTATCAATCTTAGAGTAGGAGTTCTAACGCTAACTGATTGGGTATTAACAATAGTTGCATAAATAGTCCAAGACCAAGGTGAAACAGGATCAAGGGTGAATCGTTTTATTATTTAAAACCAAAAATAAAAAAAATCATTCTATTTGTCTTTGTTTATTTGAATTGTTAAATTGCTAAGTATTCTTAGAGTATTTGTTATTTAGTTTGCTTAATAGAAATTTAGGTTAAGTGTATATTTCTATATTAATTAATTTGGTAGCGACACATGACGATCGCTACCACTGGCAAAATGGTACTTCTAGAATTTGTGGCTCAAGCAATACCGACTTATGTCATATCCTGTTTCTTATTGCAAAAGAAAGTGTGTAATGTGTTGAATTCTATGATGGCAAGATTTTGGTGGGGCCAGAAGGGGGAAGAGAAAAAGAATAAACTGGAGAAAGTGGACAAAATTATGTAAACCGAAATGGGAAGGGGTACTTGGCTTTAGAGATCTTGAAGCTTTCAATCTAGCAATGTTGGCCAAACAAGGATGGCGTTTAATATGGAACGAGTAAACGATGTTGTTCAAAAGCTTAAAAGCTAGATATCTTCCGAATTGCAACTTCCTTAATGCAAACTTGGGATATAAGACTAGCTATATTAGGAGAAGTATTTTAGCAGGCAGGCTTGTATCAAATGATGGCTTGATATGGGATGTGGGTGATGGGAACTCGATCAGGGTTTGAGAGGACAAATAGCTCCCGACGATGCCAAACTTCAGAGCCCAACCCATGTATGGGAGCCAGCAGATGGGTTTGACGGTAAGAGACCTCATAACCAATGGCATGGATGGTTGGAATGAAGATTTCATCCGGCAATTGTTTATTAAGGAAGAAGCGGATGAAATTCTATCGATTCTGATTAGATTAACACACGGCACATATTACATCAGCTGGAAGGAGGTCAGGACGACTGCTACAGAGTCAATTTAGGCTATCAAGTGGCAAGGATGGTGCTAAACGAAGGTGATGTTGGAGCATCGGGGTTGTCAATAGACTCTCGATTGTGGAAGTGGCTCTGGAATTTAGATGTATCGACAAAAATCCATCTCTTTCTATGAAAATGTGTACACAACTTATTTCCGGTGAATAACGACCTCTTTCAAAAGCATGTTGACGTGGATCCGATTTGTAAATATTGTGGAGAGGTGTGGAAACAATCACACACGTTCTTCGTGACTGTCCATGAGCCGAATTCTTTTGGAAGCAAAGCGCTCTCAGATATGATCCTTCTTCGGTTGCGGGTCGGGAAGATATGGGTGACTAGTTGCTGCAGCTTAGCCAATTACATGACACAAAGTACCAATCTTTTATGGAGGTTCATGCTTGGTTTATATGGTATGCTCGAAACCAACTCTTGTTTCAAAATAAAATCATTGATCGGGTAAGAATCTTCAATTTTACTTCAAAATTCTTTCATGGCTATCAAGATGCAAAATTTCGATTTCGAAGCCTTCGGTAGAGATGGTGGATAAGTGGCAGCTACCGGCAATGAGTAGAACAAAAATTAACTTGGACGCCTAGGTGTTCAAGAATGCTGGAACAAGACTGGGTATTGTTATAAGGGATGATCAGGGTCAGGTAGTAAGAGCGTCATATTACCGGGAAAATATAGCTACGGAGGTGGTCGTAGCTGAAGCAATGGCATGTCGGAGTGGAGTGATACTAGAACATCAGCTGCAACTTAAAAATGTGGATATTGAGATGGACTGATTACGGGTTTACTGGGGTCTTATGAAGAAGAAAGAAGACTTGTCTTATTTTGACTCTATTATTTCTGATATTTTGATTTTATGTTCTAAGTTTGATTCTGTTAATTTATGTGGATCAAAAGAACTACCAATAAATTGGCCCAACCTGTTAGCTCGTCTTTGTTTCGATTCTAGTTTTGAGGAGAATTTCGGTAGTGAGATTTCTATTTCTTTATTGGACATTATATACAGTAAAGCCGATTTAACTATGGAATGATATTTAATTGTCCCCTCCCCCCTCCAAAAAAAAATATACGTAAATGATAATCAAATGCATTAATGCTAAAATCAATTATTTTGCCAATTTTTTTCACAAACCATTTTTTTTTTTTTTTTTTTTTTTTTTTTTTTGCTATTGAAGTCTGGATCACCAGCTGGACTAGCAGTATGCATATATATTCAGGTAATAACCAATATCCACAAAAAAAAGTATCCGTACCTCAACAGAAACTTACTGCTATTGTCGATAAGGGGCTAATTCTATCACATCCAAGTGGATAGTGTCCAAGTGGAGAATCTATCATACACTTGAAAAAGATATAGTGATATAATGGCTAACTTTTTTTTTTTTCCATACACTTTTCAAGTGTGTAGTAGATCATCCACTTGGGCACTATCCACTTAAATAGGATAGAACAAATCCCGATAACGAGAAGCATGGTTAATCATTGTCTGCTCTGTCTGTCGCCCGCGTTTTGCGTCATTGATAAGTTAACTTAATATAGGGTAAATTACATCAATCCACCAAACTAAATCACTAATTTTTTTTTCTTGACATCGATATTTACAAACTATACGAACTTGGCAGATAAATTAACAAACTTATTTCACGGTCATTTTTTGCCAGAAATCCGCACGTGACTTGAGCGTGATAAATTTTTAAGTGTTTTTTCGTCCAGCCTTTTTAATAGGTAGAGGAGCCGCTTATCTTCAACAATGGAGGTTCTAAATTTCGGGGAAGAGAACCGTTCGTGATTCAACGGAAATGTTAGAGAAAAATAAGGTGTGAAGGAATTTTACACTTTTTTGCCTACTAAAAGAGTTGTTTGGGAAAAAATCCCTTAAACGTTTATCACGAGCAAATCACGTACCAAATTTCAGCAAACAATGGTCGAAAAATGAGTTTGATGGTTTATCTGTAATTTGTAGTTTTGTGGAGTTGTTGCAATTAACCTTTAATATTATCGGTAGGGCTTCATGTTGATACCATATTGCAAGAAAATAGAAAAGAAGAGTAACAAAGAAAATAGAAAAGAGAAAGAATAGTAACAAAGAAATGCCAGAATGATTAAGGTTCTCTTATTCATCATATTCCCTTTATAAGGTGTCAAATACAAGAGTTTTATAATTACAAAATAAATAATGATCTAAATTGTTCTTCATCAATTACTTTTGGCAATGGCATACTAATTGCATTTTTCCTTCAAAAAATCTTATTACTAGTTAACCCTTTAATGAGGGGTGTTTATAGCGGTATATATGCTCAAGATATCATCTGTTACATTGTGATGTTTTATCTTATATTTCATCATATTCATCAACCGACACGTATATTAAATGATGTCATAAAAATTAATACGTTTCGTGTTTTAAGTTGAGTGTAACGAAAGATGAATCACCTATTATAATAAATTGGAAAAATTGGTAAAAATATCCCGTAAGTTTGCCATATTTAAGAAAATATCCCTTAAGTTTGGCCATTTTTTAAAATGCCTCCTAACTTTCAAAAAATTGGTAAAAATACCCTGCAACCGGGTATAGCAGGTGACACAACCGGTCAAAAGTTGACGTGGCATTAAATTTTTATTTTAAGAAGCTGATGTGGTATTGATTTTTTTTTTCTTTTGTCTTATTATTACTTTTCTTTTAAATTACAAATGAGGATGATAAAAATAAAATATTGATACACAAAATTTATAATTAAATTAATTATATAATCTTGAAAATATTGTGAAAAAACATATAAAAATTAATTTTATAATCTTTAAAAAATTATAGAAAATCAGATTTTAAAAAAATATGAAAAAAAAAGATAAATACATTCCAACATATAATTTATATATATATATATATATATATATATATATACACACACTTTTATATACACATAGGCATATAATATATATATATATACACACATCTATATACACACATAAGAACACACAGACACGCCGCCTGCCGCCTACCGCCTCCGCTGCTGCCACCGCCTCCCACCGCCGCCGCCATTGCCAGGGTTTGGGATATTTCTCTCTCTAAAACATTTGCTCTCGGAGACGCCCCTGAATACTCTCGCTTTTCTCTCACTGTTCGTCGAATCTGAATTTGGAATTAATCCGTTGAGTGCTTGCGATTCAACCACTCATTAACTCCTTGCATTTAATTCGACATTTATTATCACCCACTAATTCATTCCCTGAATTCATTCATACTTTATTATCAGAATCAAATTAATATTGTGAACAACACTCCACATTCAAACATATATATATATATATATATAAATATACACACACATTTATATACACACAGGCATATAATATATATATATACACACACATCTATATACACACATAAAAACACACAGACACGCCGCCTACCGCCTCCGCCACTGCCTACCACCTCGCTCCCGCCTCCGCCACTGCCTACCGCCTCCCTCCGCCACGCCTCCGCCATCTTCGCCGCCATTAATGACCTGGTACTGAAATTGAGTAATTTGGGGGTAGAAAAGGACTGGGGATGGGGGGTAAGGTGTGGGGATAGGGGGTGGGGTGGGGTGGGGATTTTCACATTATATCATTATCCAAATAAGCATGCTATTACACACTACAATGACACATGTCTTTTTTATATAATGCCACATAAATTAAAAACGTCATGTAATATAGCCAAATCATCTAAAATGAGCCACATCAGCTGTTACCGGTTGTGTCACCTGCTATACCCGGTTGCAGGGTATTTTTACCAATTTTTTTAAAGTTATGAGGCATTTTCAAAAATGACCAAACTTAAGGGATATTTTCTTAAATATGACAAACTTACGGGATATTTTTACCAATTTTCCCTAATAAATTATCCGAATTGGTATATATGACCCCCAGTGAGCTTATTAAGATAATGGATCTTCTGTGTGTAATTTTTTGGCTCTTTAATAATTCTTAGTGTGCCAAAATAACTTGAACTACTCAGCCCAATTAAAACAAAACCCAATTTTCATACACCATCAGAGTTCATTAATACACGAATCGATTTAGGGAGGCAAAACCTAATATTAAAATCTAATTATTAGTTAGAGCTCATTCATCTTAATATAAATTATTTATAAAACCAAAAAAGAGTAATTTCACCTCAAAAAAAAAATCAATTTGAGGAAGTTGTAAATAAAATGACACATCAAGCTCTGATCATATAAATCCAATTATTCCATAAAATGTCTGCCAGGAAAATACAGTCTATCTCCAGATTACGTAGTGAAGCCTATATCAGCACAATGTATGATTGTCACAATTTAGCGTTTTGATCAATTTGAGAGAACTGCGTCCGTAAAACTCTTCTCATAACTTTATTCGTGGCTGTTCTTGGAAGAGAAGTCAACGGAACAATATCAGACACCTGCAATTTCAGATAAAAATGATCATTATGTGTAATCAAATTAATTTAAGTTTGTACAGAGAAAAATATATATACCTTGAACAGAGGATTTAATTTTTTCTGAAGAGCTGAATTGAAAGATGCAGCTAACTCAGTCAAGTCAAACAATGGCTTGTCCAAATCCTTGAGCACAACAGCAATAACTAGGCGCTCCGGCCCACCACCGGGAGGTGGCACCCCCACTGCTGCTGTCTCCAGTATATGAGTATTTGCTGCATTACAGATGCGCTCAATCTCAACGGAGCTAACCTGAAACCAATGAAAAAATAGGTGCCACATCAGCAGTGCAGTCTAGGGAAGAAGCATATTTGAGTCCTGTTGTTGGGTCCCTACATATTCATTTGTATACATTAGGTAGGTCCCTATACCTTCTATTTGTTTGACTCAGGTCCGATAATTTCATTGGTAAAAATTGGGTCGGTCCTTGTAATTTTAATATATTGTATGAATTAGGTCCTTGTAATTTTAATACAAATGAAAGTATAAAAACTAAACTTCCAGAAATAAAAAGTACAAGAACCTAAAAACCAAACAAAACTGGAAGTAGGGACAAGAATGAAAGTAGAGGACCACATATAGCTTGTTTGTGAAATTATATTTATATATTTTTTTAACCTAATAGAACGAGACATTTAACTTTTGGAACAAGATTTTTTTTTTTGGGACAAGAAACGACTCTGAAACATCACTCTTTTATGGGACGAGGGAAGTATCATTAATTGATTCCAAGTACTGAAGTACTTCTAGAGCTCAAAAAGGGGCTCTATACACTTCAATGCAATTACCACGACCTTATTGATAGAAAAGAGTAAAAAGCTTCTACTCACCTTTATACCACCAAGATTCATAGTATCATCAGCACGACCATGTGCACGGAAGTACCCTCTTGAAGTGCGCTCGAAGAGATCACCATGTCTTCTGAGAATCTGTTTGAAAATGAGAAACGAAACAGAATATATTGCTATTGATCTGAGAGATGTAAGGAGGCAAGAGATTAAAGGTGTTCACCTTCCCATTCAAAATTGGCATGTGCTTAAAGTAGATATCATAGTGATCAGCGTTCAGTAGAGTGCTAGATGCTCCAAACATGAGCGGACCAAGGGCGAGTTCACCAATACCGGGAGAACCTTGTGGCTTCAACCAACCCACAACAAAAATAAATAAATAAATAAAATAAAATAAAAGAAAGAAAAGTGAGTTTAGAACAGAGATCACAGTCTAATTTGTGGTGCACTGCATCAGCAATGGCTGATCACCTAGAAGATTGACCCTCTATATCTTCTCAAATTTGGCCCCACTAACAGTCAATTCCAAGTTTTCTCCCAAGTGTTTCGTCTTTTTCTGCTCCTAGCTTGAAACTATGATCCCCTACCTACTGACAACTTATCATGACTATGATGGCATAATAGTTCTTTATTTATTTCTATATCTGTATATATTTATCACCATGAATTATGTGCATCGACCAAACATGATGGGGAAATATTATCTGTATTGCTCGACCCACATAGTGGAATAAAGGTTTGTTATGTTGTGTGTTAGGGGTGGAAGGAGGTTATTAATGCACAGTAGTTGCTACATCTCAACTGCATACATAAGATCACCACCTGTAACAATATTTCTTCGCATGTGGACAAATTCTGTAGTTCCACCCAGACCAATCACCTAGTTTTTATTTGTTCCTTAATTTAACTGATAGCTGCTAGCACTTTCCCTTTTCTTTATATTTTTCTAGTAGAAAATGTACCCAACGAGCTGTGAAACATTAAGCACTTCACCAAATTCCTGATGTGCAGATGTTTGCAAGGTTGGGTCAAACACGTGCATGTGTGCACAGACTCATCAGAACAAGGCGGACGAACTCCACAACCTCAGAGAATCATACTCTGGTAAACAGTCGACTATTTAAGACTCAGACCATATTGTGGGCATCCTTAACAAGGCCTTGCCCAGGCTGGAGTCAACTTCTGAGGAGGAAACGCAGGAAAGCTTGATATTAGGAAAGCTGGAAAATAATCTGATGTATTCAGGGATTGGTAGATCTTTGTTTAACTAATTCTAGATGCGCAGTCATTTCTAATTTTAGTCTCATTATAATTTGTTCTTTTCAGTTTCATTGTAATTTCTCATTCACACAAAAAAACATTTAGAGAATATGCAAGTATGAAGTTGATGCAATGGAACTAACAACATGACGGCTTCACTTAGCTTCAAGATCAAGGTTACAGGGATCTTACAATTGGAAAACCATCATCTCCAAGAATGAACAGACGGCAGCCCATGGCAGGTGTACTAAAGGCTGCTAGAGACTGTTTTTGCAATAGTGAACCAGTAACAAATCCACCCCCAATTTCAGTGCCACCACAATACTCGATAACAGGCTTGTATCGAGCTCTGCCCATCAACCAGAGGTATTCATCCACACTAGACGCCTCACCAGTTGATGCAAAGCACCTACAGGAGACCAACAAACTATTGAGCTTACCTTTGGGGTATTAGAACAGTGAACACTGGTGGTTTTTTTTTTTTTTTTAAAGAAACAAAAGAATAATAATAAGTGAACACTTACCACAAGAGACTGGCGAAATTAACTCTCTTTCTCTCAACATTTCCACGAAAAACATAACTCACTTTCATTTTAAAAATCTTCTTTAGTCAGACGAAAAATTAGCGTACATATATTTAACCTCAGAAGAGCTGGAAATGTGAAAATGTGATTGAAAATAAACCAAACAGGCTGATAGTCTTATAAACATATCCCAATATGATTGTAACAAATATATGCGACCCTTCTTAGACAGCTTTGTTGGTGACAGCATATAGTAAGGGCCCAAATAGAAGTCATTTTACTGCTATGCCACTGTATCTGCAGAGTGTTCAGCATGAAGTACATGCATGTGACTTTGTGCTCGATATCTGACAGAAGCAATTGGCAATTTCATTCAGATTATAACAACATTCCATTTAGTACTTAATTCCAGAGATGCAATATCACTTTTGCATAGTGATTGATTATCACCAAGCCTAAAAAGCAGATACCAGATTTCAGTCTTCGGTCATTCAAAGGATTACAGAATCTAAACTCATCTAGCATGCGACAGAATATACATATCACAAAAGTACTGCTACCATACTGTAAGCTACAACTTATTTAAACACAGAACTTCAGATACCCCTACAACCCAAACAATAATTATGAAGAAAACAATGTAGGTCAAGAGGAGATGGAGTGTGGTAATACAATGCTAAGAACATGTAACTAGAGGCATAATTTCCACCTACCGGATGGCTGACCAATCATAAGAAGCTGTTGAATTTGCACTTTTCCATGCCCTCACGATGCTAGGGATCACGCCCACCATTGTTACTTTAGCATCCTAGAAAAGTACAGTAGGATTTCAAATAAGAGCAATAACACAAGGAAAAGTCAAAGCCAAACGGGATCTTCTTTTTTGTAAGAAACAAAAGCGTTTACTGAAAAGATAGAATACAAATTACAAAAAGGAGAGAAAGGGAAAAGCACCAAGGGATGAGGAATTCCTAGGGCATAGGTACGAAAAAAACTGACTGCAGTACCCAAGCCAAACTGGATCTTACTCAGCAAAATAAGAAATTCATAAACTACATACAACGATTATTTCCCGCTTTCCTCCCTTTATTTCATCTTACTAATTTATTGTTCGTGCCATTGTCCTCATAGTTGTTTCTTGAACACAGCGGTCCAGGCACTCAGGTTTACAATAAGAAAAAAAGAAATAAGTATCTCTACCCCATCATAGTTAAGAAATTAAGATAATGTGGAGCGACTTCGGATGATACATTCGATGTGATCTTTAATATCAATTCTATGTAATTAAACTTTCACAAGTAAAAGAAGTTATTAAAAGTTGCAGACATTGTTAAAGTTTAAAGCAAAATTGAAGTTCAATTGCCATGCTTGTTGGTCATAGCTCTTTGATAGTTTGAACTAGCAAGCAACAGACCCCCACATTCATGTTGTTCACAATTGTAGAAACTCACTGCGGAATCAGATATCAATGCCATTAAGGTTGATACATGATCCACCATTCTCTACTAAATATATGAACCACAAAATGTTGAGACTAGAGCTCTATGCACTATGCCACCCCATGAGCATCCAAATTATTTAATTCAAGAAGTATAAAGGAACTTCCTAATTGACTGATCTATGAGACCACACCAAGTGACATATAATTTTTTTCCTTAGACTTATTTATGCCCCAAATGGGGAAAAAGTAAAATAAATAAATAAATAATGCACCTATCTGCCTCGGAAGGAATATCCCAACCTCTTATCATGCATCAACTAAAAACATTTTTTAGCTTACAGCATGCCATTACAATAAAATTGCAATAGTTGGACATTCCCCTGGCACCTCTTGATCTTCATATGAGATAACAAAAACAGCTTTTATCACTTATTTGTTCATAAACAATGCAAACTAGCCCAAAACATTGATAGGGCAAGGAACAAAAGGTTCCAGTATCACCTGCACAAACTTCGCAAATCCTGAACCAAGGGGAGATCCATTATATAGAGCTATTGAAGCCCCGTTTAACAAAGAAGCATAAACAAGCCAAGGACCCATCATCCAGCCAAGATTAGTCGGCCAAGCAATTACATCACCTTTGCGGATGTCCATGTGGCACCAACCATCAGCAGCAGCTTTAAAAGGTGTAGCCACAGTCCATGGGATTGCCTTTGGCTCCCCTGAGGCACCAAAACCATTGGTTACTGGTGCAATTCTGCTCTCTTATATATTTATTTGGCTCCAATACTGTTTAGATGGAAGAGTTTCTAAGTTCAACTATTATCTAATTTAGGATTTACAGTGAAATATCCTTAATTCCAAAAGCCATAACATCCACATCCCAGAAGGTTAAGTTAAATGACATGTACCAATCCTCTTCACTCAAATTTGCAAATATTCCCTTGCGGCTACTACAGAATTTATAAAACCCGTGGGGGGTGTTTCTTTTGGGCTTAAGTGGGTGGGGGAAATCAGGATTCTAAAATCCTCAGTCGTTAAAATTCGAAAATCCTATTAACGTATGTTGTTTTTTTTTGGTAGCATTGTATGGATATGATTGTTACTGTCGATGTCAAATCAATGTAGGGAGAGTTAATGTTGGCATATTATAATATGAAAAGTGATGCCTAACGAATAGTTTTATAGGTCAATGGTGTTGTAGCCTTAAGAAACATAGCCTTAAGGTATTATAATTTGGTTTAACCCAAAAGAAACATAGCCTTAAGGAATGTCATACATGTACCCTCACCCAGACAACATTAGAAGACATCAAATTAAAGAAAATATAATTCTGACGTGCTATTTTATCATTGGTGAAAGTTTTGTATTTTAATTAAGAATTGAATTCTTTTGATTCAATTGTTATAGCTTACAACTTACAAGAAACAGAACAACTTCATCCTCAACCCTAACCAAACCTTCCCCTCCTCTGGTCAGCACCAGTCCTGAACTGCACATTGAAGGTGTATTTTGTCGTTGCAGAGGCAGTTGATGTTGGTGATTGATTACAGGTGGAAATGAGAATGGCAGCTTATAGATGGAAGGACAGTGGAAGTAACATTGGCTGCCATAAGTGTGAAGCCAGTGAGTGTCTCCATGGGAGATGGAAGACTACTGAAACAGTTGTGCAGAATGTCGCAGTAAATTTGAGACAGGAGAGGGGAATGTGGGGTAGATTTTAAAAGAATGATGCCAATAAGCATATGCGGCCATGTGTGTGTGTGTGTGTGGGGGGGGGGGGGGGGGAGGGGGGGTTTAAGTTGTCTGGTTGTAGGCAAGTGAGAGTGATTAGTTTTATTCCTAAAGAATTATGCATTTGTAGCAAAAGTTTCTGGGCTTATGAACACAGTGCGAACTATATGTGCAACCAACTTTTCCTTCTTTCTTCAATTTCTAACAAAAGATTGTTTGAAGTAACGTCAATAACCCTATCCGTGTCAATGCTAACAGCTGCTAATGGTAGGAAGGCCATTGTTATCAATTAGAAGTACTGGAAGGAGCAAGTCCCTGCATATCTAACCTACCATCACAAGCTAGATATCGGGCAAGAAATTTCTATTGAGATTTAGAGAATATCATTTACCACAGAACTAAGCGTTAGAGTAACTCTGAGCCATAATATACCTGTAGTTCCTGATGAGAAGAGAATATTTGTGAATGCTTCAGCAGTTTGTTCGACAGCAGTGAACTCAACTTTTCTGCAGGTGGACATTTGTACTAGTAAGAGGTTAGAGCTAGAGAAATGGTCCCAAAAAATTTTGATACATCTAAACATCATAGCCAAAGTGAAAATAGGCTAAACGGAGACATTTTACTAGAAGATGCGCGAAAGCATTGAGAGGCATTATAGAACCTGTCCTTTGCAGTCATATTAGTGTAACAAACCACAAAAGCAAAAGCAAAATAAACAAAATCAGCTGCCTCTATTTTAATATAAAAAATAATTTCTTAAATGATCATATTCATTAGCATGTTTACCTGGAAACATATGCTCTCTCAAGAAAACTCTGCCAGGAAATGTCATTATCACGCAATGTCATGCTGAAACTGGAGCCTTTGGCAGGAATTACAATTGCCATTGGTGACTGAGCATCAACGACTCTACTGCAGTATTAGAAAGTAGGTGTGAGGCTCACACATGAAACAACTAAAATATAAAATAAAATAGTCAGACTCTACTACAGAATTAAATTATCTAATCTGGGTTATGCATTTTGGTAGTGCTTAGTGATATGTAGGTTTGTTTGATTGTTTTGATGGAGGTTTTGCCTGGATTTTCATAAATTTATAGTCATGGATGGTCATAATTATTTCAAAATGTTCGAAACTTATCATTAGATACTACTAGAACTTGCAATTTGTATTTTTATGCATAAGTTGCTACTTATTAACACACATGATTATCAAATCCTTCGCATGTTACTGTTTAGATTGTGATTGCCTCAATGGGAACTGGTACACTTATTTGCCTTGGATCAGTTTTTAAACAATTTTTTACGTGACAAGTCCTTTTTGACAGTAACAATCATCATTCAGGCAAATTTTTCAGAACAGGATTCCATGAGTTGAGATACAGAAGATCAAGGATTCATGAAAACAAAAACTTTGCAGCCCCTACTGAAATAATGTCAATTTGAAACAAATTTGTGAGTACAGGGACCAAAATATGCATTTTGCCTTCTTTTTTTCATAGCTTGGAGTAGTGTGCAGTCAGGCCCTAAGAAATAAAAGGTAGGCTTTATTTTGTTAGTGATGAGAGTATCTATAGGTGCTGGATTAGTTGGGGATCATATTTCTCCTTAATTTTCCAATGCTATATATCTGATTACAGCTACTCTTTTGAGATGTGTTCCTGGAAGGAAATTCTGAGCACTTTCACAGATCAAGACCTTCGAGAGAGGAGCTGAAAATCAAAACGTACAGACATTTCTTTGTTCTTGTTTTTTATTGGGTATCTAGTATATCACCACTTTGTAAATTGAATTCACAAATGAAATCTTCATATGACAACTTTTTCAGTCCTTTGTCTCCTTGCATGAAATTTTATATATGCAGAGAGTGAGAGAGAGGAAGGGAGGGATAGAGAGAGAGAGAGAGTTAACCTGTACAAGGGAAGTTTTTTATCACCACGAATAATGAAATCCTGGCACCAAAAGTGCAATTTTGAAGAGATTAGACAACATGAAACGGGAACACGAATCAAGATGCAGTATTAATTATAAGGAACAAGTTTTTTCCGTTTGCAACTAAAACATATTGATTACAATCTTCTCTAATAATTTTGCCATCAAATAAGGATCCAAATCATCTACTGTATATCCCTTATTAATGAGAAAACAGGATTATTTTTGTGCCATGTGGGCATTACCAGGTTCAATCCATTATCTTACTGATAAGACATCATGCAAATATTAGAAAAAAATAAATATTGGTGATCTTTCATGAACAGAGAAATAGGAGGTTCCTCACCTGTGTGAAAATTGCTTTTGCTTTTGATATTTTAACCCTTGCAGATATTTCAGCTGGTGCAAAACTATCAGCAATGGACACAACCACATAACCAGCAAGCACAATGGCGAGGTAGATCACCACAGAGTTAACATTCATGGGCATATCTATCGCGATTGCGGAGCCCTTCTCCAATGTCAGGGTTTCTAAAGCATGGGAGACAAGCCTACGGAAGAATTATAGACTTAACATCACATCACCTAAATGTTAAGTTCTCAAATGTATGGAAGCAATAGCATTATATGTAGTAGGTATTAAAATCCTAAAAACATAGTAGAGCAGTTGAAACCAGACGAAAAAGAATTATATCACCACAAATCATGAAATAAAGGGGTGATATGAAGTTGAAACGACTAGACGCATTCAGATGATATAAAAAGGAAGAGGTACAATAGCTAGCAACAAAATTCACCAAGAAACAAAAGTGATTTTCCGTGAAATTGACCAGTGTCTTGTAGTGGACATGCGACTATAACTATGGCTTCTAGTGGAGTTAGGAGCTGCGATTACAGCCATTGAGATTGCTACGACTAGCGGTTAGATGCTATTTGGTTGGAATCGAATTCCACTTACATTGTTTCCATATTTTCAGCCAAAATTCCACAAATACCATGGAGATTTTGGAATAGATGGGTTGTTGTAAAGTCTGATCAAAGACCGATGCATTTTCATATTTCTCATATTTTCAGAGAAGGGAATCAAACTACTGATGCGCTCTCGAAAATGCAATGCTCATATACTTGGTGGTCATCTTCTCCAGACTCTTTGACTGCTCTTAATAAAGACTTGCATGAAAAATATTTCCCTTAAGACTTCCGTTTTAGCTGGTTTTCCTATGGATTTTACCACTGGGTTTTTTGCAGTAGGTTTTAAAGAGGCTAGCTTCTTCTCTCCTTAATCGCCAGCTTGTGGCATGGAGGGTTTGCTTTGAACTTTTTTTGGTTTTCGGCACCAATCGAACATTGTATTTGTCCTTTTCTTTTTTCTTTTGATAAAGACATCTATTTAGATAAGGAGCAAAAAGAGAGGAAATAACTAGCAGATATGATGATGTTGTTCAGAGGGAAGCTAAGGAAAAACAGTGAACAGCTGATATATGTCCTAATGAATAATAATGTGAAGAAAGCCATATGAAATACCAGCCAAAACAAAAGATTGAATGATTTTTTGTTTCTTAACATGACGAAAAAATTTCTACTTTGTTTTTTCCTTTCTGTGTTACCAGATTACATGGAATCTTTTTGTCCTCAAGTCAATATTTCCCTTTCTATTGAAAGTATTTCTATATAAACTGTGTATGGGAAGACTTATGAGAAACTAAAAAGTATGCATGCCTTGTTCTACTTTGTTAATTTCATGAGAAGCCAAAAGAACACCTATATGTTAATCACAAATTTCAGGCAGCATCAGCATTTAAGTTAAAAATAGCATACCAGACTGATGCACGTAGCTCCTTAAATGTCATCATGTTTACCGGCACGTCATCATCTCCTTCATCACGCCATACCACTGCAACATCCTCGAAAGTCCTCTGAGCACTTAACCTCAGACAATTGCTCGCAGGATTTGTAGTTGCAGAAGGAAGCCAGTTACCGCCAGGGTGAGTAGGATCCTCGCGCAAAATGCATTCAGGAGGATTTGAGAAATATATGTCCATTTTGTCGAACAAAGTTTTCCAATAAACCTAGAAAGAAAAATATCAAAATAAAATTAATACAGACGGTGACTCGTATATACTTCAATATTAAAGAGATTATGATGGTGCACATTTCATTCCAACCTCAGGATTTGAGACAGAAAATTCTTGAAAATCGGCGAAGCTTGAACAAGGGTCCACGTATTTAGACCCCAAGAATTCTTTTCCACGCTCCTCCAGTAGTTTCCCAACATTAGTCAAATTCACCTCACCACTGTGCAGAAGAAATTTTACTACCAATACATAGTGATAACTAGATACACTTGGTAATCGTTGAGTATATATATTTATACATGTATATGAAGTTTCTTTTCCTTTATGTTCCTGTAATTGGAAGTAATAATGTCTAAACCTCCAATAGGAATCAGAATTCAGTTACCAACATGTCGTTGCATTACATCCACATATCAAAGTACAAACTAGATCATATCCAAAGAACTAATGGCGCAAAAGGGCTGGAACAATTAGCTATGAAAGAAAACCAAGTCCAATTCCAATTTCTACTTATTTTTACACAATTCTATCATAGAAAAGTAGTAGCCACAAATAGCACACGAAGAACTTTCTCTTATACTGGTCTTCCTTACGAAAAAAATAATGGTAAGAAAATTACATACGGGTGGGGCAACCAAGCGGGAGGATCAGGTCCGAAGTATTTGTAGCAGCCATAGTACATCATCTGATGGAATGAAAAGGGTAGGTCCGGAGTAAGAAGGTGGTTGGAGATGTTATGCCATGTTTGGGGAGTTCCGGCGCCAGAATTTTGGATAATTCCGGCGAGCTGGTGGTGAAGTTCATCGGCCTTTTCTTTGGTTATGCCCAATGCCGCTACATCAGCGGCGGTGATAGAGTCGAGAGACTTGTAATTCTCACTACCCATTTCACATCAAATCGGCTAATCAGAGAGATTGTTCATCGGTTAGAGGCAACTGGCAAGTTAGAATACCAAAGATAATAGAATTGGCGCTTTCTGCCAATAGCGAAGTTCACAGGTCATCCTATAACAAGAGAAGAGAGAGAAAAAGGTTGACAGGTGAGGTGGGGTGTCTTTGTTGTGTTAAATGTAAAGAAGATGTACCACTACATGTTTTAAATTAGTGCACAATAGAGTTTGGGGGCATGTAAAATACTCGCGCTATGTTTATTCGTGGATTGAATTTGACAAATCTGGACATGCAAATTTTAAGATCGTGTAATTTGTTTATGATGCGTGGAAAATTTAGATATGAATTTCCTTTATAGCATGAATTCTAAATGGAATACGCCCCTAAGTTTCAACTAATTTTTCCTACTTTTTATTTTAGTCCGTCCCACTTAACTTTTCATACCGAAAATTTTTCTCACAATCTCCACCCTCAAAATCTACATACTCAATCTTTACCTTTAAAAAAATCAAAGAAAAAGTAAAATTTTTTTTTTTAACCTCCGTACCCATTCAACTGTGAAAAGCTAGTCGGGACGGAGGGAGTATTTGTTTTAGAATATAATATGATAAAATTGATCAAATATATGTGGAATCATCAGTAAAAGTGATAAAAAAAAAAATGTATTAAAGTTTAAAAAATAACTAATAAAATTATTTGAATTATATCGCTACGTCCTCCCACTACAAAAAAAATCACCGACTGCGACGGAAATTTCCGTCACTAAACTGAAAAATTCCGTCACAATGAATGAATAGTGACGGATTAGTGACGGAAATGTTTTGTTACAAAAACCTTTGTCACTAAACCGATAATGACGGATTTTTCATTCCGTCACTAATTTAGTGACGGAAATTCTGTCACAATTCTAAAAAAATCCGTCATAAAATTATGACGGAATATTTCCGTCACTAAATGGCAACGACTAAAATTCCGTCACTAATCCATCACTACAGGATTAATGACGGAATATTTCCGTCACTATCTTGCCTATATTAGTAACGGAATTATTCCGTTACAAAAAAAAAAAAAAAACCGTCTTTATTCCGTCACTATACTATCTAATTTTCTGTCATTATTTAAGAAAAAAATGTTCTTTCTTGACCTGTAAAAATGAAGAAGCTATTTGCAAATTACATGTATTCTCCAATAGCAATCATTAATCGAACTGTATAATTGGAGACATAAACAAACAGAAACATATTCCATTACTAAATATTGTTGGGCACCAATTGAATTCTATTCTTTACCATAAAATACCAACAAAAACCAATCAGAGCACTAATCTAAACATAGATCACCATGTTTAATTCCAAGAACAACAAATCACTTCAAGCAGGCCGATTTGAGAACTGGACGGCAACTCTCGGATCAAGCTAAATCAGGCTTCTTCCTCGGGCTGGGTTGGGGCGAATCCAAGCTCCTCAGAAGCAGTTGCTTCACCGCAAAAATCAAAAATTTAGTAGGATTTTTGGGCAGGGTTTGAGTCCTGAACTTCTTACAGAACCTCATGGGCAGATTTAAGGCTTCCTCAGGTCCAATCCTCTTCTCCGATCTCACTAACTCGTCCTTAACCACCTCCGCACATTCCACCTCGAAGAAGCGTGTCAAAAAGCTCGAAAGCAAACTGCTTGTCACTCTTATTCTTTGTACCTAACACACACTTGTAGAACATTAGAATAATATTTAAATTTTTAAATAGTAATAATAATACGAATATAAGTTATGCAATGCCAATAAGCTCAATAATATTTAAAAACATGGCATTGCAGCACGAAAGTGAACAGTGTGGAGTAAAGCATGGAATTGCAATAAGAAAGTTAAGCAGGTAGAATTAACAAAGGAGTTTAATTTGGAATTAGCAAAATCATGTTTCCTCGAACGACAGTATGTGCTAGTACCTTTAATAATAGTCGATAGATTAATGCTATCGTCCTGCATTAATGAAAATTAAACGTGCTTAAAGAGACCTCCTGTACCTTTGCAACCTCAAGCACATATCCACCTAGGGAACGATACTCAAGTACACAGTGACGCACTTCATGTGCTCCCGAGAAATAAGAGTTGTTTGTGAGACCTACAATCTGAAAATTCACGTAGAATAAAGTCAAGAAAGGACGCAGACGAGTTCTGAACTAGAAATGTGTTTGAGAAAACACATAAAAAGTAAGAAAGAACCCATGCATCAACGATACTCCATAAAGCTGGTTTGGAGTATATGGATTTTTTACTTGATTTCTTTACCATTTACCTCATATTTTGATCTTGTAAAGTTTTCTTCATCAATAAAACTTGTAATGTATTAGCAAAATAAATTCAGCACATCACTGTCTCCCACTTTAAAACACAAATTACAATATACATTCCAAGCCAACTATTTTCTGTATGAAGAAAATGCATCATAATAAGACCAACAGGCTGAGATGACAGAGTATAGACGGTGACTCCATTTAGACTTAGCGATATACCAACACAAATAACAGTTTTGAGTTGGGCTTAAGCTATACCATATGGGGCAAGTTGAAGAAGCTTCACAAGTTGGCAGTATTTCAAAAGAACAAACAGAGACTATTATTTGTTTGTTATATTTGTCTATCTGTTTAATAATTCAGAAATCAGCTAAAAACAACTGCAGCATAAGAAAAATATCTAAATTTCTAAAAAGGTTAAAATAGAGAATTCTAGCAATCCAAATTGAGTGCAAGTTCAGTAAAACTGGAGAGTAGAACTTCACAAAGAGAACATACTGAAGACCAAGAACATATAAGAAGTTGTAAAACATCAATTTCCTACTGATAATAAAGAGAGAGCAAACAGAGTCAGCAGAACCAGTCATGCTTCATAAGCACATTTTTCAGAACACTATATCAATTATTGAAATAAACAAATAAGCTTAGACAGTTAAGAGTACAATGTAATACCTAGAAGGTGGCCCCATTGTGGATAATGTCTAGAGCAATAGGGTCATTAATGTACTCATGTAGAGGCATCAAGATGTCCTCCATGTCATACGAGTTATTAGTCACTAAATGAACCTGCCCTCTAAGTTTTCTAACATCCCTCTGCGATAAGATGTAGAACGATGATTAAAATAGCATAATCAATGCAGAATATTTATCTCAAGTAATAACAATGTACTCCAGAATGACAATGCAAAAGAAGATTTTCAAAATCTCAAATATTGTCATTTGTGATGATTGGACTCCCAAACCATATTCCACCTAAAACTATAAAATCAACTGAAAATAATTATATGTCCTTAACTACAAAGTACATGGTGATTGTCCTAAAAAGAGTCATGCAGGACATTATCAATATGTCAAAGAGATAGAGGTAATACTGTAAACTTACCATAATTTCAATTTATTTATGGCATGTAAGCAGACAAAAATTCAAAATGTCTGTGTTGACCATCATCGTTGTGTTTTATAGTATTTGATTATAAATATATTGATAAGTATAATCAAAATAAAATTTGAAAAAAAATGATGTAATTAAGAGGTACAATAAAGCATGTAGTAGGTAAAATTACCCTATTTAATTGTGTATCACAAATATTATCCAACTAAGTATATATATCACATACACTGTCATGCAAATATGCAAAAGTCACACGTAAGCATATAATCATTTATATGACACTTTATCATTCCACATATAAACACATACATGGAGAATGTTTATCAAATTAAATTTTGACATAATAAACATATATATTTTGATTTTTCCATTTAGCGGCGTGTGAAATTGAACTGATCACATATTAACAGTGAAGTTTACCAAATTAAAAACAGAAGACAGAGTAGGATGAAATGTCCATCAAAATAAAATGCGTCTAGAAAATATTGGAATGTGCTCCTACTTTTGGAAACTAGCAACTGATAGGAAAACCCAAGCACATTGTAATAACATTTGAATCTCATCTGAAAGAGATTCATTCATCAACATGAAACTGAAAGAAAAGGTAGAGAGCAGAGCTGGGTGATAGAGGCAAAAAGAAACATCACATTCCAATTAGTTTGGGAGCAACCAGCAACAAACTTCATAAAGAATTAAAAGAACTAAAGAGAAAAGGAGTGTAATGTAAAAGGGGAAAAGCCACAATCGAATCTGAAGAGAGAATAACTTTGTGTAATAGTTCATATGTAAATTTCTAAACTTAGATGTGAAATCTGTGGAGTAATCATTTCATATCATGGATTTTTAATGCACACAATTTATGCAAGAGATTACACTAAACAAAAGTAACATTTAAACACTTAAAAAGAAACTCACTCGCATTTCTCTGAATATCCGTGGAAGTTTTGTTTAATTGCAACAGAGCCCGTGTCAATTCCATGAGATGAAGCCAACTGCTCAAATCAATTGAGAAACAGAACTATCACTAAATGTTGGAAGGCATAAAAACATTCAACTAGGCACCTCCTTTAGACATGATAAACACTAATCCCATTTACACACTTATATTAGCACTCTACATGTACTCAATGTCACATACTAACATCAGCGCCAAGATGTAAGAATACAATTGAATTATATATTATCGGCATCAGAGTGAAGAAAATCCATACAAGAGAAACAGAATCTTAGTTTTTTTGTAATCCCAAAAGAAAAATAACAAAAATGTAAAGAAACAAAACATAATTGCAAACAAATAACACACACAAAAAAATAAAGCGAGTAAGAAGATTAAATACTGGTCGTCCAGAAGGCCGAACGAAACGCCTTTCTTCCTTCTACCTGCAAATGAAAATCACCAGAAACCAAATTTAAAAGCCCGTAAATAAACAATCTATAAATGATAAACTATATACACCAATTTTACATACCTATAGAAGAAAACATATATATGTACACAGTTGGAGTTGGTGGATAGATACACATCAAAATCCACTGCCGAACAAAGATTAAATTGAATGCTCATTTGCCAAAATCAACCAAAAATAACTCCATTTCAAGTTAACCAAACACGATAAAAACAAAAAATCAGTACCTATTTTGTAGTACTATGATTACCATATACTTACGTGCGTGAATGATTATGGTGAAGACAATGCATGAGAGAGATTGTGTAAGGCACACAAGTGAATAAATATTTCTCGTGAAGATCTGTAATTTTAGATTTAAAGTAAGAAAGTAAGGTCTTGTTCAATTATTGGGAAAAGAGAACAAACTAGCCTTTTCTACTTCACAAAAGACGTTGCTTCATCTTGTATGCTACACACATATACACATGTAGACAAGTCTATTTTGCAGCACTCGTGAAGTAAGATTTTCCGTTCTTCATATAGCTCTCCTCTATGAAATTTCAATTTCTAGACTTCTATTTTAATTTGAAGGCGCATAATATTTGAATTCTACATTTATCAACAGTGGTAAGAGATTGTGCATTCACATACTCTTATTCTTCTTATTAGACGATTCTATCACTACTTTCAAAGTTGTAGCCTCTAGGACCAGTGATACTCAAATTGACATTAACCCTATATCAATACACAAAGCAAATCGACATTAACCCTAAATCCTGAATTCCTAATATCCTGTACCAGCTCAGCAGATAACAAAACTGGTCCTTTCCTATAAACTGCAGCGCTAAAAGCATTCCGAATCAATTGATTCTTAGCAAGCAAATCACTCACATTCGATATCCAAACGTAAAATCGCAAAGCCGATAATACATTTTCTAGGTTCTGAATAATGCTAACTGCAGTCTGAGCATTCAAATGCCCCATTGAGCCCTAAACTCGTGATTTAGCAGCAAATACCAGTCTTTTCGTAACAGAATTACAGCTAAGTAGCAATGATCGATTGGCTTCGAGTTTAATCTTTGTTCAGAAACAGAAATGTGAGATTTAGGAGCTGAAATTGAAGCAAAGTTTGAGCGTTTGAATTCGAGCTCACCTGTTGAAGAAGATGCCGGATTTTGACCTAGATTTTCGCCGGATTTTTTGCGTTTGAGGGTCTTGAATTTCTAGGGTTTATAAGTCTTCCGGGTAGATTATGAATTTCTGGTGGAACCCTAGAAGCCAGAGATAAAAGCTTTCTCATAGGCTGCGGCGGTGGAGGCGGTATACGTCGGCCACAACTTGGCAATCGGAATTCAGGTGAGAAGAAGATGAATAGTGTGTAGGGTGAAAATTTAATCTGAAGTTAATTTTGGTAAGTAGAAAAAGCGAAAGTCAAACACTTAAATAAGTACAAAACAAATAAGTGGATATTCAACATGATAACAGTGGATATTTTATGATAATTCCGCCATTACCATAAAATATGGATATATGGATATTATTTGGCATCATTAATAATTCGTGATTCGAGTTTCATCTGGGAAAAAGAAGGGAAAATTAATTATTTGGCATCATTAATAATTCGTGATTCGAGTTTCTTTTGAAAAAAATTCGCCTTATCAATCGAGTTAAGTACGTTAATTAAATTTCCTTCAGTCACTTATTTTTTCTAATTAACTGTATTGTAACTTTAATTAGTCAATGACTAAATTCTAAATATATTATTCGATGTCTAACTCTAAATTTATTGACTACAAATTTTAGTTTTATTTGATAATTGTAGGTCGATCATTTCCGTTTTAAATTCATTTTACCTATGTGATGTCACAGGTTCGGCTCCTGCATTATGTCTATTAGTTTTAAAAAGACTAAATCAAATTTATCGTGAAAACAACATGAATATCGCGATATGTTAATATCTATTTTAATATATAACTCGCGATTTATTCTCAAGAAATTCAATTTAGCGTCGAAATTTGTGACTATGGTTTCAGGTATAGTGACGGAAATTTTCGTCACTAATGTCGTTTTACATGGGCATTAAGTAATGACGGAATATTTTCCGTCACTAAATAACAACGGCTAAAATTCCGTCACTAATCCGTCAATACAAGATTAATGACGGAATATTTTCCGTCACTACACAGCAACGACTAAATTCCGTCACTAATCCATCAATACAAGACTAATGACGGAATATTTTCCGTCACTACATAGCAACGGAAAAAATTCCGTCACTGATCCGTCAATACAAGACTAATGACGGAATGTTTTTCGTTACTACATAGCAACGGTTAAAATTCCGTCACTAATCCGTCAATACAAGATTAATGACGGAATATTTTCCGTCACTAAATAGCAACGGCTAAAATACCATCACTAATCCGTCGATACATGATTAATGACGGAATATTTCCGTCACAACCTTAAAATATTTTATTCCCACATTTTTAGCCCCCTTTGTCACTACGGTTTAATGACAGATTTTTTTTCCGTCTCTAAATTCCGTCATGATTCCGTCACTAAGTCGTTGCTAATACTCAAATACTCTTGTAGTCACGGACTTGTAGTCTCTATCCGTGACTATTCCGTCACTAGTCCGTAATTAGATTGTGACGGAAATTGTCCGTCACTAAAATCAGTCACTATTAATAATATTTCTTGTAGTGTCCATCCGGATGGTAAAATCCATAAATAAACATACAAATAAATAATAGTGTAAATCTTGTGTTTGTTGTAGAATGAAATGTGATAGAATTTGTATGCAATCATTATGTTTGAAAAATAATTAAAAAGTATTAAAAATTTGTTTTGTAATGAGTACATGAAGAGGGAGTAATGGATATAAAGTAGAATAGACTTGATTTAAGTGGACTAAAGAAATTATTATTTTAAGTCACAGTCTAAACACAAGTTTGGATCGGCCTTTTCTCCATCCGGATGGGCAAATCCGTAAACAAGCATCTTACTTAATAATAAATGGGAACCCTCTATAATAGTAATTGGTGAATTTTCCTAAATCTTGTTTCGCAGTTTTAAGTTTTTTTCCTTTCCAGCAATGTTTTAGTATAAATGGTAGTTTTATTCAATTCATGGCAAATTATTTAAATTGATTCGGTATTATGTTATGGTCTAAGAATGGATAATAGTAGAGAAACGTGTACAATATCTCAATTGAAATCATATCGACAACATATCTTAATTGAAATTGATATGAAGATGATATGTTCCCTTGTTATTAGGGTTCTACAGATGTGAAAAATTTTGAAATACCGTAACAGAAGTAGGGGAATTATTAGTTAGTTGAATTTATTTTATTTTTTTAGGCCCATTGTATTGATTAGGCATACAAAAGCCCATATTGTATAGATTAAGCCTACGAAACCCATATTATACTCTATAAATACCTCATCTCCACGAGAGGAATAAGACAATTCTCATTATGCTTTGAGTAGCTTATATTCTTGAGCTAAGTAATTCAGGTGTTCCCTACATCATTTGGAGTCGTATGCAGGAACGCAAGAGCATTCCCATACAACCACGTAGTATCCTCAACCAAGCAATAGCAACTCATTTAGAGTTATTAGTCATGCATACCATATCAAGAGCCACAAGAATTAATGGGAATCATGCTACTGAACAAGTGGAAAACGATGACATCCCACAACATCCCCAGGCATTTGCTACCCAAGAAAATCACCGTGCAGAAGCACCAACGAATGACATTTCTCAAGGAGTGCATCGCTAGCTAGAAGACGATATGTCGCAAGCAAATCGAAATCAAGGGGCTGAAGAACACATACGAGGTGCTGCCGAAGCACAACCATTCTTTAAATTTCACAGCAAGTACTGAAGGAACTTCTTGACAAGGTAACGGGCCGAGCAACCACGGAATTAATCGCACGTTATGTCCAAAACCAAGAACATAACGAACCGCGAATTTAAAAGAATAACCATCAGGAAGCAGGAAATCCAAGGGCCGAGGAAATGCAGCGCGACGACGTAGAAGATCGGGCCAGCCAAGCATCCCCACCACCGAAATCTATTGAGCCACCACACGTCGCTAATCATCAGACATCAAAGAGAACCAAGAGAAACACTTTAGCACGGAACATGGTGGACCAGAGCACTTGTCCAAAGAGAGAGGACGGATCATAGAACACAACCCATTGGCAATTTTGATGGCGAGACGAAACCCATTTAGCACGGCAATCCTAGCCGAGGCTTTGCCATCAGGAATAAGATTGCAAATCTTTCTGAATTTAATGGCAGGGGAGACACACAACAACATTTGGACAAGTTTTATGCAAAAATCAACTTGTATGATCTGAGCGAAGCAGCCTTGTGTAAAATTTTCAGAACAACTCTTTCCAAAAGGGCTCTTACATGGTTCAACCAACTCTCCCCTAGCACTATCATTGGACTAGAAGCTAGTAGACTAGGGAACTATGAATTGGTGGTGCCTCGGTGAAAATCCAAGTGCATACCACAATTCTAAAATCCCCCGTCTGGTTGCAATTGTGACATGATTCCAATTGTCCGAAATACTTGAGCCATCTCCACAACTATCGGATGCAACACTTCGAGTCTTACTCGAGTTGGTTGCCAAACCTTTACCGTTTATCTCTCCTTCTTTCCATCCGCTTTGGTAGACAACCCTAGGGCATTTTCGATCTCATGGACACCTTGAGAAGATTTGATGATATTCTTGGCACTAGCTTACCCGCCACAACATTTACATAAATCTCCATCAGGTATATTCTTGTTTGCGCCTCCCTTCGGACTCACATCCCGAAATTTAGGCTTCCCGTTAGTAGCTCCACCTTCAAAACGCCTCCAAACATTGTTGGGCAAAGATGGATCACCTACCAACAGGTAAAAAGCTATCACCGAAAGCCCCTGGCATGTTGCGACTGTTGAAGTTAACGACGTGGCAGCCACCAAAATGCCACATCCTAAAATGCAGCCATCCCCTTGACCGATAAAATAAGATATTTGATACACGTTAATTATGTATGTATTTAGGATTGCATTTGATAGCATTTACATGCATATTTGGTCGAGATTTGCGTTGATTTGTTATATTTGGATTATTTAACGTGTTTGACTTATTTTTAAAGTATATTGAGCATTTCAGGGAAAAACATCATATTTTACGACCATCGAACGAAAACACAAGTTAAAGGAAAGGAAAAATCGGTCTAAACCGGGTTGAACCCGTCTGGAACTGGTCTAGAACTGAAGCATCGCGACCGCGACGAGCAAGGCTCGCGGTCGCGACCAAATAGCCATTTTCAAGCAGTTTTGAGCATAAATCATCATGGCCGCGACAAAAAGCCATTTTTGAAAAGGATTCCCGTTCCAAGTAAGAATCGAAGCCTAGAGACCCCAAGACTCGTCCCGAAGCCTATAAAAAGACATAGAAGCTCGTTTTTCAAGAAAAATATCAGACATAATAGCATCTCATACTTTTACCTTGGAGTAGAAGGAGTGGGAGCAAGAAGACGAAGATCGACGAGTTGACTGTTGGGTTTAATTATTCTTTGTTTATTTTCAAGTTCTTGACAATGTTTTCTTTGAATTCTTGTTTAGATTTGTTAGTAGACATGAGTAGCTAAACTACTCGTGTCCTAAGATTAGAAAGTAGGGTTTTTACAAAGACGCCGATTTAATTATTTAATTTATAGACTCCAGTTGTTATTATCTATCTATGTGTTTGGTTTAATCTTATAATTGAATTTAATCCGGTCAATTAGGTTTAATTTACTTGTTTAACAATTCTACTTCGAGAGAAGGGAATTTTTAATAGACGACAACACATAGCGCGATTGTCTATGATCGTGTAGGCAAAGGTTAAGGGGTTGTTAGGATTAATTGACTTGAGAGAGTAATTATCTTAATCAATCTGCGACTTAGTCGCTTCGAGAGAAAGGTTAGGTTAATCAAGTGCCGCTTAATAGATAATATAACTGGTTTAAAAGTTTATAAATTAGAGATTAATCATCATTAGCGTAATTCCTGAAATCGATACCATAGGATACATTTTCATGTGATTGGAAATTCTTGTTTATTCATTAATTCAGTTTATTAGTTTACATGCAATTTAGTTTATTAGTTTAATAAAATCATTCACCAATTTTAGTGTCTAGATAGGATAATCCTAGATAATTGGGGTATCGAACTACGTTAACCTGTTCTCTGTGGATCGACCTTGACTTTCCACCTATATACATCTACACCCGTATACTTGCAGTAATTAAGGGTTAGAATTAGAGTCTGTCAATATTAACCGCGTCACTCGAGCCATTCGTTTCTCTTCCAGGGACTATGAAGTATTTCAGGCATTTAAATACGAAAACATAAACTCGGAGTAAACATATCTTAACCAAAAGAAGTAGCATCTCAAGAAGTGATGTTGAAGAAATAGCAAGATGCAACATACAGAGTGGATATACTTACTTGACAGTGACATCGGCTTCCTCCAGAGTAGATCACCCTTGAGAAGAGGACTAGGGAAATCTGTTGCACCATCTTACGTACTCTACTTTCAGTCCAGATCAATTTAAATAGATTTTGACTTGAAAGTGGGGGGATAAATGATATGTTCCCTTGTTATTAGGGCTCTACAAATTTGAAAATTTTGAAATCCCATAACAGAAGCAGGGGAATTATTAGTTGAATTTATTTTATTATTTAAGCCCATTGTATTTATTAGGCATACAAAAACCCATATTGTATAGATTAAGCCCACAAACCCCATATTGTACTCTATAAATACCTCATCTCCAGGATAGGAATAAGACAATTCTCATTCTACTTTGAGCTTATACTAAGTAATCCAGGTGTTTTCTACATTATTACGCCACTTTTTATGCGTTTTTCTATAATTCACTAATATGTTGATTTTGTAGTTGACTTTTCGTTTTCTTCCCTTTTTTAATTTGAAAATTCATGAATATTGGTGGCAGAAAAATCTTTTTATGATATTTAGGAAAATATCAAATAATTAGTGCAAAAAGAATCTCAATTCATTCCAATCTTCATTCCGTGTATAATACATGTTATAGTCACAGCAAATATCTACTCCATTTAATAATAGGCGATGACTATTCGCAGCCCACAAATTTTCTCAATGCAGCCCATTAATTTAAAAATTAAAAAGTTACTAATAAATGCCTATAACGCCCTTAATGAAAAATTAAAGCAATCAATTAAATATATATATATATATATATATATATATATATATATATATATATAATTCAAAAAAAAATCTTTCTTCAGTATCTTCTTCAACCAGGATGCGTTAGAAACCCTAATTTCTGTAAAATTTCATTAATGAACATAAATACAAACAAAAAATTGTACCAAAAAATGCACGTTATCGTATAGAGAAGTTACTCGTGAAACGCATAAACAATTTTCCACGGTATAAAGTATCACCAACAAGAAGAAACATTGTTGAAGGTCGCGAATTCTTGAAGAATTAATTTTCCCAGATCGAGAGACAATATGATAATTTGTCCCCTTCATTTTATTGATTTTCATGTTGAACTCGTTGAATTTTCTTCATGTTAAATTCATTGGTTTTCATGTTAAACTCATTTTATTGATATGAAACCTAATTCTTATTCCAACTATGCCACATCTGTTTGAAATTTTCATGAATCGTCTTTCGAGTTGCCCTTTTTATCCATGTCAATTTGATCATAAGAAAGAAATCCGGATTGATGACTTCGGCAATGAAAAATTTCATCCTCCACTCAAAGTTGCTGAAATGCACCAGCATGAAGTCGAAAGAAATAAAAGACTTCAAAGTGAGAATAAAAAACCAGAAAAATATTACATTTAAAGTTTTTTAATGTTTTATTTATTTATTTATAATATTTTTATTTGAATAATTTAATAAATAAAGGGTATTATTGGTATTTAATGGATTGTATTAAGAATTTTATAATGACTTTTGAATAAAAGTGGACTGCATTAAGAAATGGGCTACACTAAGAAATTTTGTGGGCTGCGAATAGTCGCCGCCTTAATAATATTATGGCACCATTTCTAGCAATTTGTTGTATCATGAATATGTGCATTGTTTTATAAAATACACATGTCAAAATAATTGAATAAGTTGGTCACACATACTTAATATATGTATGTTAATTTTTTAATTCAATAACAACATTAAAATAAATTAATCTGTGTAGTATTTTTCACCGAAAATAAGAAACAAAAAAACTCATTCTAGTGCCAACATGCAAATCCATTTACTTACTCGAGGACAATACTTTATCCTTTTTGTTTCTCTGAGGTAGACTAATTTTAAAGCCATAGAAGGATACAAAATTCTACTATAATAAGACAAAACTGGGGAATGGATGAACAATTATCACCATGTAATACTCAGTTTTAATCATGCGTAGTAAGATGTGTGGATTTTTGGTCCCTACGTGGAACCCAAGCTTAATATGTATTATGTATGTGGATTTTTGTCACAAAGAACACTTTATTTCATCTGTTCTAAAAGTCTCTCCAAGCTCTGACTAGGCTCCGTTTATTATCATCAATTGTCTACATTTTCCATCAAACGCTTCCCTGCTTAATCCCTTCTAGATCTCGCTTCATCCCGCTTGAGCCCCGATCAAGCACTAGATCTCAGACACTTCACCGCACTGGAGCTCCGATTAGGCACTGGACCTCAGTCTCTTATTGGACTAGCGTCTAGCTTCTTATAGAACATAACCTATTTCTTTAATGTCTTCAATCAAATATACATAACATACTTTTTTTCCTTATTTTTATTACGCCATGTGAATTAAATTTTATCACTTCTGAGAATAGGATCATGGATTGCAAGATCTTATTCAACCCGTAGTATACCATCAATACAGTTAAATTTCAATTGCATAAAATTCACTAATACATGATATATTATTCTTATCTAATTCTTTTAGGTGTCTAAGAATACCATGTTACTCTTGAATATATAAACATAAATATTTAAACAACATAAAATAAATGAAGCTCAATTTGAAATTTTTACTTATCTGTTAGTTACTGATAACATCATATCTGGATCTGCATGTTTTCATTGCAGCAAAAAAAAAAAAAAAAAAAAAAAAAAATAATAATAATAATAATAATAATAAAATAAAATAAATCATAGCAGCTATACTCTTTCAAGATCATCTAGGGTATCTAGAATTCTCCCTGATCACCCTCCCGAGAATCAAATGATTCATGACTTATTTACTAAACTTTCTGATACTAATATGTTTTTAAGGATATTGTTTTACTCTTTAAATGTATACACATAATTCTTTGTAGCATATAACTAAAAAAGGGTAAAATAAATTTAGAGTATTCTGACTTATCTGTTAGCTACAGATAACATTAGGTCTGGATCTTCATATCTTCGTAGTTTTTGTATATTTTGAAAAATTAATTAGGGTATCATTTTCTCTCCGCGATTGGCCCACCCAATCAAATTAACATGAGAATCTCATCAAACTTTTTTACTAAACTAAAATATAAAAAGAAAAATTATTTCTAGCAATTTATTCTGTAATCTTGATTCATGTTCTGAAGGACTAATCCGGTGAAAAAGAAAAATCAATTCAGTTTTTGCATGCAAAAAGAATTTGTAACGATCCAATTTTCATAAAAATTTATTTTTAGAGCATTTAATAAAAACAAATAATGTTGTTAGTTAAATCATTTATTTCAATATAAGATTATTCATAAATCAAGTCGTTAGAAACATTTTAAGCATAAATAATTTTATAATAAATGTAAAACATAAATCTATTTTTTACTCACATACAAAACATGTCACATAGTCTAATTTTATAAACCTTAATTCATAGCAGCGGAAAAATAATAGAAATAATTTCTAGTTGAACCTATTACTTATCCCAACAGAAAAATAAATCTTATTCTCTAGTAGCGGAAAATAATTTTTCTAACTAATCAATAACAATTAAAATAACCGAAATCTTCATAAGTTTTAAAAGTAGCTAGAGTTATAACTTATACTGATCAAAGTGTAAGCACTTTTCAAATATTAATCCTAATCAACTACTAGGACAACTTAAAATTCAAAACTAAAACAAGTAAAGAAAATAAATAATTGAATTAAACATAAATATCCCTACTAGATTCATATGCTTTACCACCCGCCTTGACTCCCATCACGCAACGCCAAGTCAACCTGAAAATGTTAGTTGTGGGGGGTAAGCTATCACTAGCCTCTTACAAGTCCATATTAAAAATACATGATTGAAACATAAACGTGAACAACAGTTAGCCTACCCATAACATATATGTGCACAGGTTGCCCCGGATCATATAAACATATAACATATGTGTGCACAGGTTTCCCCGGATCACGCCAACTTATAGGGGATTGATCAATCAAATATACATATGCAACTTGGTCTAGCATTTCTTAAACATATTAATGCAACTTAGATCTTGCATTTCATAAGATAACAATTATAACATGTAAATGAAACAAGCATATACAATTAATAAGGCAAGTAAGAATCCCACCTGAATTGTCTTGAATGAAATTGATGAGATGTCATGCAAATGCTAAGCAGTGATCCTTGTTCCGTACAACCTATACGGGACACATGTTTTAATATTTTTTTGTAGCTTATACCAAAAACAAAAAATATTGGAAATGGAGGGAGTCAAGAAGTAGCTTGAGTTGGGATTAATTGAAAACTAGGTAGTTCAAGGAAATTAACCAAAGTAATTAGCAAAATTGATAAGAACCTAGAACCAATTCCTACAATAGAAAGTTGGAAAATTAATTTCCACGTTCCTACAGTACCCAATAATATGCCCAACTTCAATATCCTACAAAACCTAACATGGAAACACGTACACATTACCATTTAACTAAAGAAATGAAAAGATCATTCTCCCTACTATTTTAATTGACGCAGAAGATATCTTCTTCCCCATTTAGCACACTTACAAACATACTGATATACACACTGGTTTATGTACTTATCTACACACATGATAAATTTACAGACACACACATACACACTTTCCCACGGAATCACACACATACACAAACATATACATGCACCAACACATATCATACTTCGAACACATCTTCTTCACCATAGCACATAAGCACAATCAGTCATGCACACACGTACAAATTTGAACACACATACATCCACACACGCGTACAAAGGTATAACATCACACACACACGTCCTAATTTTTAAATGAACCCTCCTACTCCCTCTCTCTCCACATCCACGGTAACAGCAACCCTCTTCTGAATTCCTAATCGGTTACAAAACTGGTTAAGGGAGGAAGACATAAAACTACCTTGCTTGATTATAAGAATGGTGGGTTGGTTTTGGGGCAAGAAGGCGATGGAAACGATCGACGACCATTGATTGTGGCTAGGAGAAGTAGGGAACCTTATGATTTGATGTATTACTGTTCTCTTCTAGTTAAGAGAATGTAGTTGCGTAATATATAGTGTAAACCTATTCAGGGTTAGGAGTATTCGGATAGAATTTGAGATCTTTTAATTATGTCAGAACTTGGATTCCTTTGAGCTCAAGACATGGGCACGATTGCGAATTAGTGCATTGGGCTTGAGTCTTGGGCTTAAAGTTTTGGGCTTAGTAATGTGATGAATAAAATGTGCTAAGCTATGATGAATGAGGTTCTTATGAGGCATTGAGCTTAAATAATTAAATAAATAGATGCACTTGAATAATAATAAAATAATGATTTTCAATGTATTCAGCTTGGGAATATTAATCAGACCAGCTAACGGGTCAAAAGTTCAATACCTTAAGATAATAACTTTTGCCCAAATTAAATAAATAGAATTCGGGCAGAATATAAATAGTGTGCATAAAATGAGCTTAATGAGACCTGTATAAAAAATAATATCGTGCCTATCGGGCTCAATTATAAATTTAAGATATAATTTCTTGAATTACAATTGACTTATAATAAATAATATTATTTTGGGATTTAGAAATATAATTAGCCAAAACTTGAAAAATATAATATAACATGGAAAGAATATATTTAGCGAAATACATATACGGACACATATGAATATATAAAATATAATATAAAAAGGTAACTAAATAAATTACAAGCAATAATAATAATAATAATAACAATAACAATAATAATAATAATAATAATGACAACAACCATTACAAATAAGCTTTGTTAGTTAGAAAGAAAATATTTGAAATATTAATTTTAAACATAATATACATTAAAAGATATTTTGGTAGTTTAATATAATCTGAAATTCAATTCCTACGCTTTATTTATACATTAAGATAATGAGACTATGAATATATATAAGATAAATAAAATAAGATAATTAAATAAATTACAGGGTGTTACAGAATTCACCAAAAAATATATTGTTATTCAAATTTGGAACCAATGAAATTTCCCCCTCAGTATAAAATTTGGGCAGCAGCCAAATAATTGGTAAATAAATAAATATGACCTTATCTTGCCTGTCACTTGAAGATGGGGTTTGTAATTTCAAACTGATTGTAGAAATTTCTTTTGTAACCAGCCCTTTTGTAGTCGTTGTTCCCAAACCTCTAATTGGGAAATTTTTTTAAGATCTGCTATTTTGTGGCTTTAATTTCATATTATTTGTATGTGATCAGCCCATGTCTAGCTATAACATTCACATATAATATTTTGTTTGGATGTACAATTCTTCCAGATCGTATGCTTAGCTCTTTTTTTCTAATAACGATTTATTCGACGTTTCAGTAAGTAAGAGAAGTTTATTTTGACACTTCGGTGACTGAATGGAGTGTGGTGAAGATTGAGTAACAGTGTAAGGGAAAGTAACTAATGTTATGGAAAAGAAAATAATTTCAGTGTTAGTGTTCAAACTTAGTTTTGCAGCCAACTTCAGTACTGTGAAGGAGCAATGGACAGTGGTTATGATGATGTCTCTCTTCAAGATTTTTGAATTAATTAAACAAGCATATATGATAAATTAAAAGGTACAAGTAGATATTTTTATTTCTATAATATAATAAAATGCAACGGTTTGAAAATTTTAAAATTTACAAGCAGCAATTGGGCTCTCCGGTCAAGGTTGGTACAACTCATTAGGTTAATGTTATAGGCAAATTTAATAAACTACAGCACTGTTCATCGTGTAATTAAAATAATAAGTGTATTTTTTTTTATTTACTGAACTAAGTGAACTCACCTGTGCCACAGGCGAGTTCACATTTTCTGACAAAAACACTATTTGACAGAGGCGACTTCTGTTTTAATATATATATTTTTTTTTACTTGAAAACGCCCCTGCTAGAGGCGTTATACCGTATGCATACGCCACAAAATACTGAAAGTCGCCCCTGCCAGGGGCGACATCTATTTAATTTTTTTTTTCTGGTGAAAACGCCGAAATACGTGTACGTACATACCCAAAGTCGCCCCTGACATCTGACCACTTTGTTTTTTTGGATTTTAGCCACGTCCAATGGGGGTTGGGGCAGGGTCTTAGGGGCAGTGGGTAGGGGTGCAGGGGTGCAGTGGTTGGGGGGGAGGGCGGTGGTGTGTTGCAGAGTGCAGTGAATTGTCACATCCGGTTGAATTTTTTGAGGGAAAAGTTTGACCGGATGTGTTATATATGTTTCATCCGGCAATACACAATCTCATATATTTATCATCTTCAACCCACCTTACAGTCTCATTTTCTCTCCTTCTTCATTCTTTTACTTTCGCTCTCATTTTATTGAAGTTGAAGGTGCTATAATATTGCATTTGTTGTGTAGACGGCTTGTCTAAAATTGAAGAGGTATTTGATAAGGTTATAATTTGTTTATATTTACACGTTTTTCATAATTTATATTATAAATTTCGAATGTTATACCAGTGATATATTTTATGTAATTATCTTCTAATTATTTTGAAGGTTTTTGAAGCTCGTTCGACAAAAAATTAGTGGACACATTGCTGGTTCTCGTTTGGACTAGAAGAAGGCTTTAAATACATCTACATCGCATCTTCGTTAAGGTATCAAAATTGTATATATAATTTTAGTTTATTTTCTTTTCAATGAATTTAAACTGTAAATAATTGAACCAAAAAAACTATTATGTATGTGTACTGGAAAACAAAGATATTTTACTGTGATTGCCTCAACTGTGCCTAGTAATTGCATTTTTAGTGTGTATGTTTATGAAAATTTCCTTTAGATGATGATTATTATTATTATTATTATTATTATTATTATTATTATTATTATTATTATTATTATTATTATTATTATTATTATTGTTGTTGTTGTTGTTGTTGCCATGATTATTATTGTTTATACTACTGTTATTTTGTTATTATTATGATTATTATTAGTATTGGTACTAATAGTATTATTATTTTTAAAGTTACTGATATATATATATATATATATTTATTTATATATATATATATATATTTGTTTTTCGTAATTTTACTACGTTTATTTTGGTTATTATTATTATTATTATTATTATTATTATTATTATTATTATTATTATCATCATCATGATTATTATTATTAATACTACTCTTGATATTTATATATATATATATATATATGCGTTATTCGTAATATTACCACGTTTATGTTGTTATTAATAATAATAATAATATTATTATGATTGTTAATAATATTATTGTTGTGTTTTTTTTATTACGTTTAATGTGACTATTATTATTATTATTTATTATTATTATTATTTATTATTATTGTTATTATTATTATTTTCATTATTATTATTCTTATTATTATTATTGTTATTATTATTATTATTGTTATTATTATTGTTATCTTTATTATTATTATTAGGGTTAATATTATTATTATTATTAATAGCATTAATATTATTATGATTGTTAATAATATTATTGTTGTGTTTTTTATAATTGCGTTTAATATGACTATTACGATTATTATTATTAATCTCGTATCATTATTATCGCATTATTTATATGATTATTGATCTTACTATTATTAGTATCAATATTAATATCTATTAATAGTATTGCCATTTTCTGGATTACGTATTGTATTATATTATATTTATTATTATTAGTATTATTAATATTATTTTTATTTATTATTATTATTATTATTATTATTATTATTATTATTATTATTATTATTATTGTTACATGTTTCGACATAGAATAGTTTAATATACGCTAAAATACTTAAATTTGAAGATAATGGCGCCGTCGGAAAAGGTTGGAATTATTGTGCACAGTGGAAGTGGTACCGAAGGGCCACCCATTGGCGGTCGTAGGGTGTCTCGTGTGATTGGCCACTCTGGACTGCTTTCTCTATTACATCAAATGTTGGATATGGATAGCGATCGATATACTTTGAAAGTGTCAGCCGCGTTTCGCGAAGATGATATTTTACAACTAATACCGATCAATAATGACGAAGATCTGTGGTTCTTCTTTGACCCGAATGCTGGAAATCGTTATGTTCACCTTCACGTTGAGAGTGTAGTAGTCCAGACTGCGACCGAACAAAATGTACCTTTTACGGATGACTACCACCAATACGCGACATTTCTTAGGGGCGACGGTCCAACCAGTCTTGGGCTCGATACACAGGGCACCTGTAGTACTAGTTTCATTGAATTCCTAAACCGTCCTACTATCGCGACTAAGTATGAAACTCAAAACGATTCCACATGTGAGTATGGGGCGGGTGTAGTCGTTGATCAGGAGGTTGATTCGATGGTAGACAGCTTCGGTCCAAACGAGCTTGAAGATTCTGAGACGAGTGATAGTGAATCCAGCAGTGAAGATGAAACAGATGACGTGACGGCCGAGGATCTTCAGGATCTTGATCGAGTGTTCCGGCAATTCGGTATGCGACAGTCCATCCCACCGTCGATTGCAGCTGAACACAGAAATTTGCATGGTATAACAGATCGACGTGGACATTCCAATCAAAATTGGCTTGTAACCCACGCGCAATATGTGGAGCAATGGAACACTCGAAATCAGTATATTATGACTGCCCCTCAGATCGGGAACCAAGGTGATGAAGTGGACGTTGGTTACATGGGTTGGTATCAAGAGGTCACACGAAGGTTAATAACTCCTGGTATAGGTGTACAAGAGGGATCTCAGCCGTCAAGTTATGCATATCTCGAAAATTTGGTGGGTAAACAACTTCCTATGGAATACACATAAATAGTACCAATCCGCATAAAAATCATTCTCACGTATGTTTATTTACAAATTTTACTTTTAGGAAAGAATCGTTGAGGGAATGCATCGAGTAATTGTCGGAGAGAGTGACTATATTAGAGAGCAGGCGAGAAGGTCGATTGAGGAGTTTTATCAAGCAGCACAACAAAATTTTCAAGATCAACGTGCAGCCTACCATCACCCACAGCCAGACGCACAACAACAAGCAGCTGAGATGCCCATGCCACGTGAAGCACCCCAGCAAGGGCGGAGACGTAGTACGTCCACACGTACTAACTTCGGACACCGACCTGGTGGTTCTACATCGCGTAACACCCATCCATCTAGGTCTGTGTCCGGCGATCTCCCCGGGCCTTCACATCCTACATCTCATGAGCATCCTAGTGTTGAAATGCAGTCAAGCTACTACGTGCCTCCGATGGTGAACGAAATGATTTTTTCACTCCTCATCGGGAATCAATGCGATTTGATCAGTCCTTCACCTCTCTCCTGGAAGTCGGCAACTACACAACAACCGCCGACATTTTTCCTCACCAGCCGAATTTGGCGGGTCATCCAGGACAGTTTAATATGTCCCCGATTAGGTATTTGGGTCAAACATCATCTTCATCAGGTCGCCCCACGTTTAGTTTGAATATCGACACACCAGATGATGATCAATCACAACGCGCCCAAGAAGCAGAATCCGATGCACCCATCGAGGAACGGAGAGGCAGAGCTAAACGGAACAGGAAAAAAATGCGATGTAAGACTGGTCATGAATATTAGACATTTTATTTTTTCAACTTATTTGTAATAATTAGATAAAAAGAACTTCATATTTTAAGTATTTTTTATTAATCTAAATATTTTATTTTTGGCGTAATAGGATTAAAAATCGATTATACTCGATTAAGAATCTTAACTTATAATAAAAAATGATAAATTCAACTCAAATTTAAGGAAAAAATGAACGCGGAGTATAACCCAAATTAAAGACAAATAACAAACGAAAATTCTTAAAATAAACAATCTAAATCTAAGATAAAAATATATATATACAATAATAAAAAAAAAAAATTGTTAAGATGTCGCCCCTGGGAGGGGCGACTTTTAGTATTTTGTTTCGTATACCATATAACGCCTCTAGCTGGGGCGTTTTCAAATAAATAAATAAATATATATATATATATATATATATATATATATATATATATATATATTAAAACAGAAGTCTTAGTGTTTTTGTCAGAAAATGTGAACTCGCCTGTGGCACAGGCGAGTTCACTTAGTTCAGTAAATAAAAAAAAAAATACACTTATTATTTTAATTACACGGTGAACAGTGCCGTAGTTTATTAAATTTGCCTAATGTTATAAATATATCGGGTTTAGGCAAAACTCTATCAAACTGAAAATTAGTTAGTCCAACCCAACTCATTTCCTTTAAAGCCAGTCACATAAACATTCATATATAGGTAATGCCCAACTTTTACGGGGTCCAATACTAAACCCAACTCATACGGTGTTAATTTATGTGGCCCAATTTTTACGGGGTCCAACCTAACTCATAAGGGGTTAATTTCTCAGGCCCAACTTTCACGGGGGCCTGTACTTTTAAAATATGTATAGGAATGCAATATCAATTGCAATCAATATGCATTACACTATAATTATTCTGTATCATACCCGAAGTAAAAAATCAAGATATAACAATATAAATCATGTCCACATTAAAACTGAAAGCTAACTTGCAATCATCATTACACACATGTTTGCATTTTATCAACCAGAGTTAGGGAAGTGTTCTTCGCGTGATCCCGAACTCAGTCCGCACACTTAATCGAGTATCATTTGTCACATATCGAGTTCTTTTTTTATCTTTAATAGAATTTCTATTCTCAAATATTTTCTTTAGTATAGACACTTTTCAAACTTATGTTTTTATTAAAAATCAAACATGAATTTTTTTCAAACCAACTATGTAACATGATGAACGACTTTATTTCACTCATATACAAATTTTGAAAATATAACTTCAAAATTAATATTTAATTAATAAATAATTCACTTAATAATTAATATTTAAATATTTAATTAACCAATTAACAAATACTTTCACAGAATACAAACTAAAATCGCATAAACCATATCATGTATATCTCAACTTAATTAGCGTCTCACGTACGACATAAATATACAAGTAACAAAATATCTATTTACTATTCATTTACTATTCATAAAAATATCTTCTTACTATTCAGTTTTTCCGAAAAATAATAAATCTCCCATAGTGTTCATTTTTATTTTTCATGTATTTTAAATTTATTTTTCATTTTTTATATTATGAATTTTCAAGAAAATCAAATATCTTCTTAATATTCGTTTTCTTTCAAATTTAATAAACCGATTTTTCCTTGGAATAAAATTCTACAAAAATACCTTTACTTATATATCATAGATATATCAAAATAAAATCTAAACAAAATTTTTTCCTATTTTTTTCTAAAATAGGCGAAAATGCTAGGCTTTTCCCCAAGTAAAAATTACTCCCTTCGTCCCGCCTTAATTGGCCTACTTTGGCCGGGCATGGAGACTAAGAAAAAACAGATTTTGTGGAATCTTTGACTTTTTTCAAAGGTGGAGATTACGGGTGGAGATTTTGAGGGTGAAGATTGTGAGAGAAATTTATCATTTATGGGCTGGTCAATTAGATTGGGACAAACAAAAACGAAAGGTAGACCAATTAGGCCAGGACGGAGGGAGTATATTTTATTTTCTTACACCTTAATGAGAGATACAATTATCCGACTAGGCGTTATTTGTTTTAAAATATTTTAAATCCTCTTTTTAATTTTTCGACTGCAAATATATCATGTGTGTAACTTATTATAATTATATATGTGAAAATAATATTATTTCCAGATGTTTTATTATTTTTGAATTATCCATTTTTTTTTCTTTAAAAATAGGGTTAATTACAGAATGCAACCTGTACTTTCAACGATTTTTCACTTTGCAACCTAAAGTAATTATTTTTCCCGATCACAACCTGTATAATGCGGGATTTTACTTTTGCAACCTACGGCTCTATATTCTGGCATGTATAGGATATGTGCTCAGCACATGCCAAAAAGACCCAGTAAGAATGCGACACGTGGCCATCTTAATTAAAAAAATTATTAAATAATATAAAAAAGATTAAATTCTAAATAATTTTATATAAAATATAAGAAATATAAATAAATTCAGAAAATAAATATAAAATTCAGAATTTTTTCGTTAATTCTAAAAAAATCATTTAAATTTCAGAAAATTAAAAAATTTAGTTCTAAAAATTATTTTGAAAACTTTTTAATTTATTTAAAATTCAGAAAATTTAAAAAGGAAATTCAAAAATTATTTTAAAAATTGAAAAAAAAATTCAGAAAATAAATATAAATTCAAAAAATTAAAATTTTATTTCTGAAGATTATTTAAAAACTTCAGAAAATTAAAAAAATATTTTGAAAATTCTAATATTCATTTAAAATTAAAGGAACCAAAAAAACAAATTTTAAAATTATTTAAAAATAAATAAATATCATTTAAAGTTCAGAAAATTAAAAATTTTATTTCATAAAATTATTTTCGAAGCGAAATATATTTCTAAAAAAATTAATATTAAACTAAAAAAATAAATCACAGTGAGTGTTGCAGCTGATTTTTCGAGAGATTGGGAGGACTAGGTTTTGGCAGCGGCACAACGGCGATCTGGCGAAAAGGGAGTTGTATTTGCGGAGCGGAGTCTGGTTTGGGCCAACTATTGTTTTATCCACAGATTGTTCAGGAGTTTGTGGAATTTGTGCACTTTTATTTTCATAAGAAATTTGTTGAATTTATGCACTTTTTGTATGAGAAAAATGATAAATTTGGTCGAAAAGGGGGAAGAATCATGATGAGTTTGGAGGTAGGAGATCTTATTATTTTTTTTAGAAAAATATATTTTTATTTTATAATTAAATTTTCTGGAAATATATTTCGCTTCAAAAATAATTTTATGAAATAAACTTTTTAATTTTCTGAATTTTAAATGAAATTTATATTTTCTTAAAGTAATTTAAAAAATTATATTTTTAGTTTTTTTAATTTTAAATGACTATTAGAATTTTCATAAATAAAATTTTAATTTTTTGAATTTATATTTATTTTCTAAAGTTTTTTTTTTAATTTTTAAAATAATTTTCCCATTTTTTTTAATTTTCCAATTTTTAAATGAATTTGAAAATTTTCAAAATAATATTTTTAATTTTCTGAATTTTATATTTTTTTCTGAATTTTTTAATATTTCTTATATTTTATATCAAATTATTTATAATTTAAATATTTTTTATATTATTTAATAAATTATTTTAATTTTTTAATTAAGATTGTCACATGTCGCATTCTTATTGGGCCTTCTTGGCATGTGCTGAGCACATGACCTTTACATGCCGGAATATATAGTCGGAGGTTTCAAAAGTAAATCCCGCATTATACAGGTTGTGATCGAAAAAAATAATTACTTTAGGTTGCAAAGTGAAAAATAGTCGAAAGTACAGGCTGCATTATGTAATTAACCCTTGTAAATAAAATTGTTTATTAGTTTTAAAAATATTTTAAATACTCTTTTTAGTTTTCCAACTTCAAATATATCATGTATATAACTTATTATAATTATATATGTGAAAAGAATATATCTCCAGATGTTTTATTATTTTTTGAATTTATCCAGTTTTTATTTCAAAAAAACTGTTTATTAGTTTAATAATATTTTAAATCATCTTTTTAATTTTCCCAGCAATATATCATATATATATATATATATATATAATTTACTATACCTTTATATACCAAAATGAAATTTTTAGAATATATAAAAAAATAAAAATTAATAGCCTTATATTTATGTATGTATGTATGTATATATATATATATATATTGAATTTATTACAGTAGAATAAACTATTAAAATATGTATGCCATCTTTAATCTTCCTTTTCATTTTTCAATCATAAATATATCTTATATACACTTCAACATACCTATTTACATCATAAAATAATTTTTCAAATTTTATAAATTTCGGCATTATAACGACGCAAAATGGCCATTTACCAAAAAACAAAAAAATAGGGGAAGTTGTTTCATTCATCAACATCTACCTTATTCTTAAAAGTAAAATCTTTGAAAAGTCAAAGTGTTTATGTGTCTTTTTCTTAGCCTTTTGAGTTTTTATAAATTCTAATTCATTGATAATTTAATTTTCTTTAGCATTAAAAAAGAAAGAAGAATGGAAAAGAGAGAAATACGAGGGAGTTGGTTAAAAGCCAACTAATCACATTTTTTTGCTTTTTTTTTTCTTTTCCCCTTAATATTTAAAAGTCGTATAACTTTTTCGACTCACCTTCGTTTTTTGTAATAAATATACTGAATTAATCTCCGTTTCATGATCTTCGATTTGACATCCATTATGCATATATAAAATATTAATTTTTAAGTGTAACTTACTTTTTTTATGATTATTATGATACATTTCAATTTGAATTTTTTTTGTATATAAAATAGAAATGTCAAATATTATCAAAATAATATTTTATTTGAAAAATTATCTACTCTTTTCTAGAAGATTAATTTCTTTTATTTTAATTTGTCCTATGATAATAATTTTGGTGAATCATTTTGTTCTATAGAAATTTGATAAAAAATGGGTCGATTTGTTAAAGTTACAATTTACAGTCAAAAGATTAGATATAATAGTTAAAATGATTTGATGATTGAATTAGTGCCTCTTTTGTGAAAAGAAAAATGATGTTACAAATATATTAGATTTTTTTAAAAAAAAAAAAATACGTCACAATGTTATATGCTTTAGCACCATTGATTAATAAACTAATATCATTGCGCAATCTTATGCTAATATTACTAAATACGAAATATAATATATGTGATTACTGGCATTGCTTCGCCTTATACGAATATGTAATTGCATTAGTACATTATTTAAATATCACAAATATACAATTATCACATAATCAGTGTCATGCAATATATTTTATACTCCCTATGTTACCTATTATAGTACAACATTTCGTACAAGTCATATCTAATATATTTTATTCATTACTTATTTTAATTTTCATTATTATACATATTTATCTTTATATTTTAATAATAATTTAATAAAAAAATTCTAATGCACGGGTGGAAAACTAGTATTCTCAACAACAAAATAAACAATCAATAATTCAACAGTATTTTAAGAAACAATAAATACATAGAGGGGTTGAGCCCCTATTATATCGTTTATATAATAATAGTTTAAAATAATATTTCTTCGATTTTCACGGGGGAAATAATATTTTCTTGCCATCCTACATATTATAAAACATGATCCTCAGATTATATAGGCTTTAGGAATATTAAAATTGAAGAAAAGAAAGTAGGAGAAGAACGTACATCGGAGGCGTAGGTCCGACCGAACTCGAGATCGAGAATTCTCGAAAATATTTCTTAAACTAGAACAACTACCTTGAGAGAAAATTTTGAGGAGAAGATGTGAATTGTGAGTTTTTGGAGTGAGGGGAGGGTTGTATTTATAGGAAGAGTGAATAGTAAGGAGGTGCACTATTCTTGATATTTTTTATATCCGACAATTTTTATGTTTTAGAAATTCGTTCTGTAAACTATCTGAACTCGTTTTTCTTTTTTCTTTTTTTTTTGTCATCACATATACTATAATAGACTGTTCTTATCTTAAAGCGTTTTTTTTTTCTTTTTCGAGTAAAAAGGATATATCCGTGATTTTTTTTTTTTTTTTTTTTTTTTTTTATAACCGTATTCCGTAAATTATCAATAACTTACTTTTAAATGTTTTTTTTTTTTTTGGTAAACATCTCAAACACCATTTTTAATCATTCTAAGTTTTCAATTTAACCCTTTTCTGAGCCTAAAATTTAATACATAAATTTTCTGTTTTACAACTGTATTCCGAAGACATACTAAACTCATTTTTAAAATTTTCTTTTTTCATTGATCCTAAGTATAGTTTTTAACCATTCCATTTTCTTAATTTCATCATTTTTTGAGTTTAAGTTTATCCGTAAATTTTTTGTTTTATAACTGTATCATGTAAACTATCAGAACCTCATTTTTAATTTTTTTGTTTTTTCAAATATCTCAAGCATTCTTTTACCACTCATCTACCTAATTTTATCTTTTTCCGAGTCTGAAATTTTATCTGTAAATTTTCATTTTATAACTATATTTTAAAAACTATCTAAACCTTATTTTTAATTTTTGTCTTTACAAATATCTTAAATACATATTTCGATCATTCCAATTTCTAAATTTCATCCTTTTCTGAGTCAGAAATTTTATCCGTAAAATTTCTGTTTTATACCAATATCTTGAAAACTATCCAAAACTTACCTTTAAAATTTTCTTCCTTCAAATACTTCAAACATAATTTTTTACCATTTTATCTACCTAGTTTTACCCTTTTTCGACTCTGAAATTATATCCGTGAATTCTGGGGTTTTAGAGATAATGTTATTTACTCGATATAAACAAGATTTTAAATTTTATTTTTTTTCAAATATATTGAATACGATAGTAAACATTTTTATTTCTTAAGTCACCTTTTTTTGAGTCATAGGTGCGGATGAGTTCTGGCATCGCGGTATCATTTTTCTGACAAAATAAAATCACAAGAATTATTTTGTTAGTTAAATATTGTAAAGAATGCATGAACGTATTTAAAAATATATTTTAAATATTTTTCTAAGGATCTAGAGGTTTGGGGTATTACATCCTCTCCCCCTTAAAAAAAATCCGTCCTCGAAATTATTACTCACTCAAGTTAGTATTAGGGGATACATGGCCAGGATTTCATATTCCCTTTCTCAAGTAGCTTCTTCCTTTCCATGTCTACTCCATTGAACCAAAACTAATGGTAAGTTTCGATTCCTAAGGGTGTGTACTTTCTTTCCAAGTATTGCTATTGGTTCTTCTTCGTACATAAGATTCTTACCGACCACTAAGTTTTCGAAGCTAATAAGGTGATCGGGATCAGAGATGTATTTCCTCAACATAGAGACATGAAAAACATTATGTACAGCTGCTAACTCGGGAGGTAAAGCTATTTGATAAGCTACTTCTCCTACTTTTCCTAAAATCTCGAAAGGTCCGACGTATCTTGGTCTTAATTTTTCCTTCTTCTCGAACCGTAAAACTCCTTTCATAGGTGCTACTTTAAGAAACACCTTATCCCCAATCTCAAAATGTAAATCCTTTCTCTTTGTATCAGCATAGAACTTTTGTCTATCCTAAGTTGTTCTAATCCTCTCTCGAATATTTTAGATTGATTCAACTGATATTCAACAATTTCAAGTCCTAACATTTTTCTTTCTCCAATCTCATCCCATTTTATCGGTGATCGACATTTCTTTCCATAAAATGCTTCATATGGTGCCATTTCGATAGTTGCTTGGTAACTATTGTTATACGCGAACTCTATCAAAGAAATGTGCAACTCCCAACTTTCTCTAAAATCTAACACACACGTCTTAAGCATATCATCTAAGTCTGGATGGTTCTCTCAGATTGTCCATCGGTTTAAGGATGATAGGTTGTACTAAAATTTAGTTTTGTTCTCATCGCACTTTGCAAACTCTTTTAGAAGTTTGAAGTAAAATATGAATCTCGATCAGAAAGGATGGATACCGGCACTCCTGTAAACTAACGATTTCTTCAGTTATAAATATGCAAGTTGATCCATACTATAGGTCATCTTAATTGGAAAAAAGTGTGCTGTCTTTGTGAGTCTATCTATGATAACCTAAATTGCTTCATATTTTATATGCTTTCGTGGCAATCCTGTGATAAAGTCCATGTCTATGGGTTCTCATTTTCATTCTGAGATTTCTAAAGGATTTGGAAAACTAAAAGTTCGTTAATGGTGTGCTTTGATACATTGACATGGAAAACATCGACTAATATATTGTGCAATAGATCACCTCATCCCTCTCTATCAAAATGTATCACATAAGCCTTTGCACATCTTTGCACCACCTCGGTGTGTGGTATAAGGTGTAAAAATATTTCACTCTTTAATTCCCTTTTAAATTTTTCAACTTCAAACATATCATGTATATATTATAATTACATATGTGAATAAAATAATATTTTCAGATGTTTTATTATTTTCAAATTTATCCAGTTTTATTTTTTCAAAGAAACTGCTTATTTGTTCTAAAAATATTTTAAATCCTCTTTTTTATTTTCCGACTTCAAAGATATATATAACTTATAGTTATATGAAAATAATAATATTTATAGATATTTTATTATTTTCGAATTTATCCAGTTATTATTTAAAAAAAATGTTTATTAGTTTTAAAAATATTTTAAATCCTCTTTTTAATTTCCGACTTCAAATATATCATGTATATACCTTATTATACTTATATATGTGAAAAAGAGTAATATCTCCAGATGTTTTATTATTTTCAAATTTATCCAGTTTTTATTTCAATAAAACTGTTTATTAGTTCTAAAAATATTTTAAATCCTCTTTTTGATTTTCCGAATTCAAATATACCATATATATAATTTATTATACATTTATATAACAAAATGAAAATTTCAAAATATATAAAAAAATGAAAATTAACAACCTTATATTTATGTGTATATATATATATATATATGTATATGAAATTATTAGAGTAGAATAAACTAGAAAAATATTTATCCCATCTTTTAATCTCCCTTTTTATTTTTCAACCATAAATATATCTTATATACACTTCAACAAACCCATTTACCTCATAAAATAATTTTTCAAATTTTATAATTTTCGGCACTATAACGACGCAAAAGGGTCATTTACCGAAAAACAAAAAATAGGGGAAGTTGTTTCATTCCTCAACATATTCTCAAAAACAAAATAAACAATCAAGAATTCAACACTATTTAAAGAAAGCAGTAAATACATAGAAGGGCCGAGCCCCTATTATATCGTTTACATATAGTAGTTTAAAATAATATTTCTTGGATTTCCACGGGGGAAATATTTTTTCCTTGCCATCCTACATGTTATAAAACATGATCCTCGGACTATATATGCTTTAGCAAAATTAAAATCGAAGAAAAAAAGTAGGAGAAGAACGTACACTGGAGTCGTAGGTCCCAATCGGACTCGAGATCGAGAACTCTCGAAAATATTTCTTAAACTAGAACTACTACCTTGAGAGAAAATTTTGAGAGAAGTGAATTGGTGAGTTTTTGGAGTGAGGGGTGGATTGTATTTATAGGAAAATGAGTGAATAGTAAGGAGGTGCACTATTCTTGATATTTTCTATAACCGGCAATTTTTTTTGTTTTAGAAATTCGTTCTGTAAACTATCTGGAACTCGTTTTTATTTTTTTCTTTTTCTACCATCACACATACTATAATAAATCGTTCTTCTCTCAAAGCATTTTTCTTTTTTCGAGTAAAAAGGATATGTCTGTAAATTTCTTTTTATTATAACTGTATTTCGTAAATTATAAAAAACTTACTTTTAAATGTTTCTTTTTGTAAACACCTCAAAGACTATTTTTACCCATTCCATTTTTTTAGCTTAACCCTTTTCTAAGCCTAAAATTTTATCCGTAAATTTTATGTTTTACAACTGTATTCCAAAGACCATATAAAACTCATTTTTAAAATTTTCTTTTTTCATTTATCCCAAGTATAGTTTTTAACCATTCCATTTTCTTAAGTTCATGCTTTTCCGAGTTTAAAATTTTATCCATAAATTTTATGTTTTATAATTGTATCATGTAAACTATCAAAACCTCATTTTAAAATTTTCTTTTTCCAAATATCTCAAGCATATTTTTTTACCATTCCATCTACCTAATTTTATCTTTTTCCAAGTCTGAAATTTTATCCGTAAATTTTTATTTTATACATGTATCTTGAAAACTATCTAAAACATATTTTTAATTTTTTTCTTTTTACAAATATCTTAAATACAGATTTCGATCATTCCAATTTCCAAGTTTCTTTATTTTCTGAGTCAGGAATTTTATCAGTAAAATTTCTGTTTTATACCTGTATCTTGAAAACTATCCAAAACTTATCTTTAAATTTTTCTTCCTTCAAATACTTCAAACATAATTTTTTTACCATTTCGTCTACCTAATTTTACCATTTTTCGAGTCTGAAATTATATCCGTGAATTCTGGGATTTTAGAGATAATGTAATTTACTCGATATAAACAAGATTTTAAATTGTATTTGTTTCAAATATATTGACCCGATAGTAAACCTTTTTTATTTATTAAGTCTCACCTTTTTTCTAAGTCGTAGGTGCAGATGAGTTCTGGCATCGCGGTATCACTTTTCTGATTTAAAAAAATCACAAAAATTATATTGTTAGTTAAATATTGTAAAAAATGAATGAAATTATTTAAAAATATATTTTAAATATTTTTCTAAGGATCCATAGGTCTAGGGTATTACATATAGTGTGTCACAAAATCAATGAACTTATAAAAAATTTAAAGCATGTTGCAGGTATAGCTGATGGTACAATTGGTGGTTCATGGATGTGATAAATATGAGATCCCGAAGAATATTTTATTAAAATGTTATGATCCCATAATAAATCACTATTTGGAGTACTTATATGCTTCTGTAATATGTCTAAGTAACTGTTATGTTGCAACCATTGACCTGGTTTGTTATATGAATGAATGAACACTTGATCCAGAAAAATGAAATTTACTTGAAAATATATCTACTATAGCTCCGATGTTGCTTGTAAGTTCGATTTAAATGGTGATGTGATGGCTGAAGTACACATGCCATAATTTCTAAACAAACTTTGGAACTCCAATCTAAACTTGACATTTGAATTTGGTGATTCTGTTGTGCTCTTGAAAAATGTTGAACCTTCTATTAGCTTGTGAAACGACTCTCGATTTGATCGTTATATGGTTCAAATCTCACCTTATGGAAGGAAGAATCTCAATGGGAAGCAATGTTGATCATTTGATATTAATTCCAAACATGTATTTGACACCGTAAGATCCAATTGTGTTCAAAGTTCCAACATAGTTACTATACTTTAATGAGTGAGTATTGTGTTTGACGGTCTCACGAGTGATGGAATACACTTTTACAGGAAAAAATGATACTTTTACAGATAAAAGTGATACTTTTGTTATAATAAGTGATGTTTTTTTCCCGTCACACCGTGTAACGGCCGTGGTGACGGCCTCTTACAAGTTTTCACCTACTTTAATTGCGTCTTATGTCATGACAAGCAAGTGTACAGGTTAATCTTTTTCTCATATTAATTTATTCCTGGACAAAATTAGTATTTAGTCACAACCAAGTTTATGTTGCAGTTTCAAGAAAAACGAGTGAATCCACTAGTTATTGATAAGGAAAATGTTAGGAATCGAACCGTGGTCTGGTTCGAGTTGGCTCAGAAAGTCCTTGAGCCCGTTTTTGGTCGATCTTTTGACAGCCGCTGAATTAGCACCCAAAGTGAGACATCCTCACAAAGAAGACACTCAATCCAAACCCTGGTAATACCCCACACACTTCTCTCACACTCAACCCACCGTTAATCTCACAAAGAGAACTGGGAAGAAGGAGACGAAGAAGAGTTGGTTTGGTGGCAGAAACCCTCATACACACTAAGTGTATCACTCTTGTATTTTCTGCACTTTCTCACAAAGAGAAGGGCTCCATTCTTATAGGGAAGAATTGAGTAGAAAAAAAGATGGAGGAATGAATGCATTCCCGTAAATCAAAGAGTCACAGGAATGGGGGGAATGTATCTGGTGGGTATATGAAAGGGTTGGGGGTTGCCAAGGGTTATTGGGTTGGGTAAAATGGGCTGGCCCTGAATTGGGCCTAAAACCCAAAAAATCTCCACCTTGGGCCCAATTCACACACGCTGTCGATCAATCAAGGAAACAGAGGAATCATCATCGCCAAACTCCTGCACACTAAGTACAGGAGATAACAAGCACAAATCAAGTTATTTTTCACCAAGGGAAAGACACACAGTCAACGACACAAAGTCGAATATGACACAAAGTCAAGTATGATGCACAAAGCATAAAGCAGACACAAAGTTAATGTAATGCACAAAGCATACGGATGACACAAAGTCAAGGATAATGCACAAAGCATACAATAGACACAAAGTCAAGCATACGAAAGGCATAAACACAAGATCTAGTCATTAGGATCTAAGTTCAAAGTTCTCATGCATGAATGAAATTTCTCAACAGATAAACACTTAGTTCCCATATCAGTAAGATTAAATTGAGATGGAATTTTCTCAAGGCTCACAATTCCTTTCTCAACAATATCAGGAATAAAGTGAAACCTAACATCGATATGCTTAGTTCTGTCATGAAATACAAGATTTTTACACAACTGAATCCCAAACTGACTATCAAAATATACTACTACTTTATCGTCTAGAAAACTAATTTTAGACAATAAACCCTTCAGCCAGACATCTCTACTTATCACCACTTTAAAACCTCAGAAGTTGGTCCACCTCAGAAGGAGCAGTGTCAGAAACAGATAAGTCTGATTGCTCCACCTCAGAAGGACCAGTGTCAGAAACAGGCAAAAGCACAGAAGTAGATAAACATGGAAAGTCAGAGTTGTTGAACACGACATCTCTACTTATCACCACTTTAAAACCAAGTTCATCTCTAAGCCAAAGCCTATAACCCTTCACACCATCAGGGTATCCTAGGAAACCACATTTTCTAGACCTAGGTTCAAGTTTATCACCTTTTTTATGAGCAAAAGCAGCACAACCAAATGTTCACAAATTAGAGTCAATTGATTTTCCAGACCAAACATATCCAGGACATTTACCATCTAAGGGCACAAAGGGGGACCTATTGATTAGATAGGTAGCAGTACAGACTGCTTCTCCCCATAACTCTTTTGAAAGTCCACAGAAAGCCAACATGCTCCTCACCCTTTCAAGTAGAGTTCGGTTCATCCTTTCAGCCACACCGTTTTGCTGATGTGTAGGGAACCGTTTTATGCCTTCGAATTCCAGATTTTACACATAACTCATCCAACAAGTTATTGCAAAACTCTAGTCCATTTTCAGTGCTAAGATTTCTAATCTTTTTTCTGTTTGATTTTCAATTAAACCTTTCCAATTTTTTAAATTCTCATAGACATCAGATTTGTGTTTTAACAATAAAAACCACACCTTTCTAGAGAAATCATCAACAATTGAAAGAAAATACATCTTTTCGCCATGTGTGGGAACACTGGCAGGTCCCCATACATTAGCATGCAAATAATCAAGTATGCCAGTACATTTAGACCTATTGGGAGTGGGGGAAACAGGGAAGCTTACTCTATGTTGTTTTCCTTTCACACAAGATTCACAGAAGGGCATGTAAGAAAGATTATCAGTACCAAATGAACCAGCCTTATGCAAAATTTCCAACCTTGTACTACTCATGTGACCTAGTCTACGATGCCACAGTTCAGTTTTATCTTCTTTGACAACATTCACAGAACAAGGCATAGACTTAGCAATGCAAACATACAAATTGTTTCGTTTTTCAGCTTTTAAGACCACTAATGATCCCCTTATGATTTTCATCATGCCCTTTCCCCATTTTCCTTCTAACCCATCGTCTTCTAATGCAGCACATGAAATCAGATTATTGCACAGTTCAGGCACATATCTAACATTTATAAGTGTCAGACCAAAACCAGATTCACATACCAAAGAAATGTCCCCAACACCAATGATTTTGCATTTTTTCTCATTAGCCAAAGACACAAACCCATTACTGACTTCTGTATATGAGCAAAACAAATCATTAAATGGTGACATGTGGAAAGTACAACCAAAATCAATAAGCCATTCATTTTCACACAAAGTGTCAGAATGCACAGAATTTACAAAAAGACACATCAAATGACTCGGTTACCATAAAGACATCCCTAGTTTTCTCATCTCCAGAAGCCTTATTAGCTTGTTCTTTTTATTTCTTAGGACACGCTTTTGATAAAATGACCAGTTTCACCACAGTTATAGCATTTTTTAGGTCTGGGCCTAGATTTAGACCTACTGCGGTTTTTCTTTTTCTTTCTGTCATGGTTATTCTGGTTATTGTTTAGTTGGCTAGTTCTGTTTTTAGCTTTCCCTCTCACAAACATAACTGACACGTCGGTTTCTAATCTAGTGTTCCGCAAGTGTACGGATGTAGGTGTAGTAACGATTATCAAGGTCGATCCCACAAGGAATAGTTTAGGTAGTTTGATACCTCAATACTCTAGGAATGTCCTAATTAGATACTAAGTTGTAAAAGGTTGATTTTACTTATTAAAGTACTTAATTAAATATGACTTCAAACTTAGAAAACACAAAGAACTAACAATCAAGGAGAATAGGTATCCTAGGGCTTCGATTTCAGGATATTACTTCAATGTTGAATATGATTAACCTATTGATTTACCAATTCTAGTGTTTATTAGGCGGCACGACAATAATCTAACCCTTCTCTCGAAGTGATTAAATCTTTGATTAATTAAGCTAATTACCCTCTCAAGTCAATTAAACCTAATAACTCCCAAACGATCCTAAGCCACGGCCTACACAGTCATAGACAACTGCACTCTATGTTCTAAGTCTGATAACGATTCCCTCCTCTCGAAGCGGAATTGCTAAACTAAATTACTAAATTTAGTTGATCAAGCTAAATTCAGTTTTAAGCACAAACATAGAGATAAAACACATAAAGAACGGAATTAATAAATTAAACCATAAATCAAAACATTGTCATAATAATCCCTACTTTCTAACCCTAGGACACGAATAGCTTAGCTACTCATGCCTAGCAATAATCCAATACAAAATTCTACGAAAAACATTGTAAAAGATAAAACTCAGAAAGAACGACTAAACCCGGATAAATCCGTCTCGATGATCTTCGTCTTCTTTGTCCTCCAAGACTTCTTCTAGGTGGAATGATGATATATATGATGTTCTTCTGATGTTTTCTCTCTGATTCCTAGAGCTTGGGGTCCTTTTTATAGAGTTGGGGATGAATCTTGGGGAAGATAGGATCAAAATCCTATTAAAATTAGGAAATTCTCACAGAAAAGTCTTTCTGACACGGCCGTGTTGGCCTTGCGACGCGGCCGCGTCCGCTTTTCCCGGGCAGATTTTTAGGTCTGACTTCCAAGCCATTTTTAGGGTCTTCCATTCGTTTTTGGGATTTGTCTATTTCAGATAAAGTTGTAGCCCTTTGAATCAACTTTCTAACGCCACCAATTGCACCTCAATCGGAGTTGTAAATCTCAAGATATAGCCAAAATACTAAAGGTGTGTCAAGCTGACAGAAAACTTCACTTTCGGGACACATTCTGACGCGGCCGTGTTGTTTATTGACGCAGCCGTGTTGGTTGGCAGTGTATTTTTACATGTTCTAGGCCACTTTTGACACAGCCGTGTCCATATTTGACGCGGCCGTGTTAGCCCTTTGACTCTTTTAACTCCCTTTTCATCCGCTTTAACCCTATTTGACTTGTTTCTTCTTCGAACTTCATCAAAATGGAATAAAAATACCTAATTAACTTCAAAACAAGTCGAAACACGTCAATTGACCCAAATATTATTAATATAAATAAATGCCGGTCAAATATGAACGTAAATGATATAAAATATGATCCTAAATCGACCTAAATACATGCATAAGTAACGTGTTATCAATAACCTCACCATGATTTTTCTTACCCGGATTAGTTCTTAAATCCATCTCCTTGCTTTTTAAACCATTTATCACAGTTTCAAGGCTGACCTGATCTCTACCATATTTAATTGCAGATTTTACATCATTATATGTATGAGGGATGACATTCAAGAGAACAATCGGAGTATAGTCATCAATTTTTTTATCACCCGTTTTCTTAATATCTTCAACCAGTTTTGTAAAAACATCAAGATTTTCTTCTATGTCTTTATTCAAATCAAGTTTGAACCGAAAAATTTTTTCAAGCAAAAACATCTTACTAGGCAACGAAGTCTCAGTATACAATTCTTGCAAATTTTCCCACAACTCTTTGGTACTATTCTGATCACCAAGCTTTCTTAACACTGAGTCAAAAAGATTAAGGATAATGGATGAGGACGCAAGCTCATCCATTTCAGTCTTTTTCTCATCAGAATCAGACTCAGAAAACAGTAGACTGATACACTTAAACACACGTTGTTGTACCAGAATACCTTTCATTTTCTGTTTCCAAATACCAAAATCTAAGCGTCCATCAAACGGAGCCAGACTATACCCAGACATAGAACCCATCACAAAATCACACAGATTTTAGGGAGGATAGAACAATCAAGGATTTCCCAATTCTCAGCACTGATTTATCAGTGGAGCAGGGGGCCACTTGATAACCTCCAGAAAACGAGCAAGCAATCACAAAGAATGCAAAAAACTAATCACAAAGATCAGAGAATATAAGCGGAAGCAACAAACAGACAATCACACAGATTATCCTAAAACTACCAGCATGTACAGCTAAACCTATCCGTTCCCAAACGACAGCTACAAAAGCAGTAAAATCCTAACCGTTCCCAAACGACAACTACAAAAAGCAATAAAGGGATTAAACCTCTTTACCCGAGCGGGTCCTCACTAGAAGGAGAACTCGACTTACCTAACCGAAAGATAATCGGCTCACGTCGGGCAAAGGCTCGACGGGAGGACAACCAGGGGGCTGAGATTGCTGAATTCTAGACACTGAGCTCGGACCACTGGTCTCGGTTGAGATGGAGAGGTGTCTCGGCTGAGATGGAATTACAGCAGGCTAAGAAGGTTGGCTCGAACCACTGGTCTCGGACGAGATGGGGAGGTACCTCGGCCGAGATGCGAAAAAACTGTTCGCCACAAAGGCGCGGTACAAAGGTCTCGGCGGAGAAAGAGAGGTTGTCTTGACCGAGATGAGGCGGCGACATAAAAACTGAGATGATGACCGGAAGGCTTATTTCGCCGGAAAAACCTTCAATCCCATGCAGGGATTTTCACACAACGAAGAGACCACAGTTTTGACAACCATGGATCTGATACCATTGTTAGCAATCGAACCGTGGTCGGGTTCGAGTTGGCTCAGAAAGTCTTTGAGCCCATTTCCGATCGATCTTTTGACAACCACTGAATTAGCACCTAAAGTGAGACATCCTCACAAAGAAGACGCTCAATCCCAAACCCTGGTAACACCCCCACATACTTCTCTCACACTCAACCCACCGTTAAAGAACTGGGAAGAAGGAGACAAAGAAGAGTTGATTTGGTGGCAGAAACCCTCGCACACACTAAGTGTATCACCCTTGTATTTTATGCACTTTCTCACAAAGAGAAGGGATCCATTCTTATAGGGAAGAATGGAGCAGAAAAAGAGATGGAGGAATGAATGCATTCCCGTAAATCAAAGAGCCACATGAATGGGGAGAATCTGGTGGGTATATGAAAGGGTTGGGGGGTTGCCAAGGGTTATTGGATTGGGTAAAATGGGCTGGTCGAGAATTGGGCCTAAAACCCAACCGACAATAATAATTGTAACAAAATAAAAAATGTGTCGACAATCAAATATTTTGCAACATATTCAATTTTTTAAGAAATATTTTGAATACAATTATTTGAAATCTAATAAAGTTCATATTTATGATATTCTTAGTTGAACGTGCTTCCAATAAATTGTATTATTTTCTTTAAAAAAGTTATATCATTATTGTATAACACTTATGATATAATTGATATGAATGAATAAAATAATTTGTGAATGAAATAAATTTGGGAATGAAATGAATGAAGATGAGAATGAATAACATAGTTATAATCATTCAAATATTTGATATGTTCGATGAATGAATCAATTATTATTATTATTATTATTATTATTATTATTATTATTATTATTATTATTATTATTATTATTATTATTATTATTATTATTATTATTATTATTATTATTATTATTATTATTATTATTATTATTATTATTATTATTATTATTATTATTATTATTATTATTTAATTTCATTGTTAGTTATTTTTTCCGTCCTGGTCTAATTTGCACATCTGTTCCGGCTCGTATATTAAAAAAGGTTTTTTTCTAGTTGACTTTTTCAAAGATGGAGATTGAGGGTAAAGTTTTAAGGGTGGAGATTCTAATATTTCTTTCCGTTTTGGGGGTGTGCAAAATAGGGTGGGACGGCCCGAAAAAGGAATAGTGTGCAAATTAGGCGGGACGGAGGGAGTACTATTTTAGTTATTTAATAAAAAATAAATATAGTTCATAATTAATATAATAATAACAACAACAACAACAACATAATGATAATGATGATAATAATAATAATAATAATAATAATAATAATAATAATAATAATAATAATAATAATAATAATAATAGAGGTAGCAATAACAATAATATTTATCCGACATATTGGGCCAATGTGATATGTCGAAGCAAGCGAGCCGACTTAGAATTCTGTTGGGAAAAAAATTTGTAACACCCAGACTTTTTTGTAAATTTTTCCTTAATAAAGAGACGCTACGAAAAATATAAATATACATAAAAACTATCTTTATTAGTAACCTTTAGTAAGGATATCAAATAACTTAAAAAAATGTTATTTTAGTTTTTATTAAAATTAGACCCCAAATAAATATAATTTGAGAGACCTTAAAATTTGTGTTATATATATATATATATATATATATATATATATATAAAAGAGAGTTTATTCTAAACAAAAGAAATTATATTTCACTTATAAACTAAAATTGTACCAATATCCGTAGCGAAAATCATTTCATAAAAAATATTCAACATAAAGGGGATTAGCAATAAGTTGACTCAAACAAACTTTCAATATCACCAATTGACTCATATAAAATTCAATTATTCTAAAACAAATATTCCTAAAACATACCAACATTTTAAAATGAAATACTATGTTAATAAACATCTATTTTCACCTCTTCACCGCCTTCCCCTAGCGCCGAACTCCTTAATCATGTAAGACGGGGTGAGTATAACGAATAAACTCAGTGGGAGCTATGCACTGTTCACATCAAATTGACTATGCAAAAGAAAACATCAAATTCATACTCATAAAATCAACAGTCAACAGTAAAAAATATCTAGAGCACGGTGCCTCCAATGACCACTTAACGATCACAGACCTATTTACGGTCCCTGGCTCTTGAGCACGGTGCCTTCAAGGACCACTTAACGATCTCGAACCTATTTACAGTCTTTGGCTCATATAGTAGTTGCGTGATAATATAAATTTTAATATGCACAGTGAGCTCCCCAAGGACCACCTAACGATCTCTAACCTATTTACGGTACCTGAGATCCTCTCAAATACAATTATATAAGTACTCAATCATGAATTCACAACACATAAGCAAATTAATATGAACAAAATGAACCACTTGCATAATTAAAAAATCCACCTAAATTATCTTGAATAAAATTGATGAAAAGTCGTGCAAATACTAAGCTTGTAATTTTTATTTCGTGCAACTTACACGTGTTTTAATAATTGTTGGTATTAAGTCCTACTAATAAGAATTGAAATAAAGATTTAATTTCGGTTTCCAAAAAGCTTAGGGACTGACTGGTAAAAATTTAATTTCGGTTTCCAAAAAGCTTAGGGACTGACTAGCATAATATGAATGATATGGGTTTGATTGCATATTCAGGAAAGCTTGGTGTAGGATGGGCTGAATTTGGGAATTATGGGTTTGGATGGTAAGAGAATACGGAATAAGTTAAAATAATAATAGTGATAACAAAAGTTGGAATGATTCCCTTCTTGCCAAAACAAATCCCACGTCGCCCTTACTCACACACACTACACAAACTAGATGATCGCACAGGTAAAATATATAGTGGAAATGGTGTGGCAGGTCCTGTCAGACATGTGGAATCAACTTTTTTACTCACTTAACTTTTTTCTTGATGAAATACCCAAAAAGTAGTGTATTTTCATTTTTACCCTTGTTTTATTTTAGCTGTTGGATAAGTTGAACATGTTTGTGACTCACAGCCCAAATCTCGTGTACCATATATTGATGTATCTCGTGTAAATCTCGTGTAGCATAATGCAATGAATCTCGTGTAACTATAGTAATTATGCTTGTGTACAATTTTCGGAATCTCGTGTAATCCTCGTGTAACTAGTAAGTCTCGTGTAAATCTCGTGTAGCAAAAATCTCGTGTAACTAGTAAGTCTCGTGTAAGTCTTGTGTAAATCTCGTGTAGCATAGTGCAATGAATCTCGTGTAACTATAGTAATTATGCTTGTGTACAATTTTCGGAATCTCGTGTAACCCTTGTGTAACTAATAAGTCTCGTGTACCAAAAATCTCGTGTAACTATAGTAATTATGCTTGTGTACAATTTTCGGAATCTCGTGTAATCCTCGTGTAATCCTCGTGTAACTAGTAAGTCTCGTGTAAATCTCGTGTAGCAAAAACCTCGTGTAACTAGTAAGTCTCGTGTAAGTCTTGTGTAAATCTCGTGTAGCATAGTGCAATGAATCTCGTGTAACTATAGTAATTATGCTTGTGTACAATTTTCGGAATCTCGTGTAACCCTTGTGTAACTAGTAAGTCTCGTGTACCAAAAATCTCGTGTAACTATAGTAATTATGCTTGTGTACAATTTTCGGAATCTCGTGTAATCCTCGTGTAACCCTCGTGTAACTAGTAAGTCTCGTGTAAATCTCGTGTAGCAAAAACCTCGTGTAACTAGTAAGTCTCGTGTAAGTCTTGTGTAAATCTCGTGTAGCATAGTGCAATGAATCTCGTGTAACTATAGTAATTATGCTTGTGTACAATTTTCGGAATCTCGTGTAACCCTCGTGTAACTAGTAAGTCTCGTGTACCAAAAACCTCGTGTAACTAGTAAGTCTCGTGTAAGTCTTGTGTAAATCTCGTGTACATCTCGTGTAATACTCTTCGGAATCTCGTGTAATCCTCGTGTAACTAGTAAGTCTTGTGTAAATCTCGCGTAGCAAAAACCTCGTGTAACTAGTAAGTCTCGTGTAAGTCTTGTGTAAATCTCGTGTAGCATAGTGCAATGAATCTCGTGTAACTATAGTAATTATGCTTGTGTACAATTTTCGGAATCTCGTGTAACCCTTGTGTAACTAGTAAGTCTCGTGTAACTAGTAAGTCTCGTGTAAGTCTTGTGTAAATCTCGTGTACATCTCGTGTAACACTCTTCGGAATCTCGTGTAACCCTCGTGTAACTAGTAAGTCTTGTGTAAATCTCGTGTACCAAAAACCTCGTGTAACTAGTAAATCTCGTGTACATCTCGTGTAACACTCTTCGGAATCTCGTGTAATCCTCGTGTAACTAGTAAGTCTTGTGTAAATCTCGTGTACCGAAAACCTCGTGTAACTAGTAAGTCTTGTGTAAGTCTTGTGTAAATCTCGTGTACATCTCGTGTAACACTCATGTACAAAAAAATCTCGTGTAAGTTGTAACTTCGTGTAATCTCGTGTAACTCATGAAAATCTCGTGTAAGCTGTATTTCTCGTGTAAGTGAGTTTGACAAAAGAAGAGTGAAATGGGGTGGGTGAGATTACTTTAAAAGGGTATATTGTAAGTAAAAAAGTGAGATAAGTAAAAAAGAGGGTACACAAGCCCTGACAAGGGCACTGCCACTTTTTTCCCAAATATATATATAAAGGGGTCGTTCTACGGTACCCGTGATGCATTAATGCACACGAATTTTTGTTTATTGGATGATGTTATGCTAAATTTTAGCCCTTCATTTTTTTACTCCTCACTTTTACCAATCCAACTTTTACTGTTGTTTACGATATGACCAAATTTATTTCTCTCTCTACTAGTGTAAATTCTCCGCAATGGTGTACCTACACCATGAAAATATCCTTGAATCACAAAATAGAAATCTGCTCCATAGTATGGATTAAATGTTAATATTAACCACTCCAATCTCTCTATATATAATAACAAAATGTATTGTTACTGATAGGTATGGCCCAGCAACTCCGGGTCGGGTCAACACTCCGGGCCGGATCAACCCGACCCGAAGCAGCTGAGCCCAGGAAAGCGAGCTTAGCAACCGGCCCAGAAACGCGCATGAACCTTGAGAAGCCCAATCGCGGCGTATTTGGGAAAGAAGATCCCCACAATCTTCTTTCAACTTCCATGCAGAGATGATAGGCGCAATTGTAGGGATTTAGTTAGGGTTTGAGTTGAGTAGTATAAATAGGAGAATTGTACTCAGAATTAGGGTTCGCACTTTGTACTCCTAAACTATTACGTGTAAGTTTGACAAGAAGAGTGGAGAAACACCTCGGCAGGTGATATTTTAAGCCCGTGGACGTAGATCTCCGGATCGAACCACGTACATCCTGTGTTCTTTAAGTTTTTCGCATTGATTTACGTTACAAATTGAGTTCACTTGATAACCGGATTGCGCATTATCAATTTCATAAAAGAATCACCATTCAACAAAAGCATCCTCTCACTTATTTTTCAAGGTATATTCATAATTCTCTTGAATTTATCATTCTCATTATCCAAGGTTTAATTACTTGACAGCTTTACATCAATGGCAATCTTGAGGAATGACTCCATGGAGCTATGGCGTATCTCGGGCACCTCTTGTGGGAGGGGCGTATGAAGATTTTGTTTGGCACTGTCAAGAGGTGAGTCTTTATTGTCGGTATTTCAACTTACTTGAGGGCATTTGTTCCTGTCTTAACTGTTCATCTCTAAATATGTTTTTGTGCCTTTGCTTTATTTTATTTGGTATATGATTAATTAAATCAGTGTGATTCTTGATAAATGGCTTACGAGTAGCGAGGCAAATGTTGTTACTATTGGTTATTTTAGAGTATTTGTTTCTGATTCAGTAGGTTCTCTTCTTAGAGTGACATCAATGTGTTATTGAAGCTAATGTTGCAGGTTGGGTTGTGCGCGAAATACGGGTTGTGTGAGACAAACTGAGAATAGTTGCAAATTCAAAGATTAGGTATCAGATTTAATACTTACATGTTTTCAAACTCTTAGTCAAGTAAATTTCTTCTACTAGATCAAACAACTCTAATATTTCCAAATAAATTATTACTCATAAGTTATAATTAGAATATTAAAGTTATAGGGCAATTATTTGATTTGCTCGACCAAAATTTTATCGTTGATCCAAATTTTATCATTTCTCATCAGGTTGACACTATAACGACCCAGGTCCGATAGACATCCACCCGAACTTAAAATTATTATACGAGTTCGTGTCTTGGTAACGGGTCGTGCCGAGTTTTTCCACCTCTAATTTTTTAACATTAAACAAAATGACATTGTTGTATATAAAATAGAATTATTTAAGGTCTTTGCACGGGGGACATACTAGTTTATTCTAAAAGTAAAATGACATATTTAAAGATGCATTTTGGGTATTTTTTTATTTGGATCGCAGCCTCGACTATGAGAATGAACTCAGTTTTGAAGATGAAAGAGTTTTTCGCATACTCAGGTATGAAAAATATTAGATCTCTAGCCGCAGAAACATTGTATGTTGTTTTTAACTATTCCAACCAATTCTACATCTAAAATCACACATTTTAAGATCCATATTTGTTGTCATTGGTCATTTTGGATATGTTTTGATATCGATCCGACCCTCTGCCGTTAAAGTAATCGTCGCTAAAGATGAATGAGTTGTTCCGTAGTATGAATTTTTTTTTTTTTTTTCGTATTCTCTTTCAATTTTTAACTCATTTGGGAATGTTTTTCCTGCAAATTGTTTTTTTTTTCTAATATACATGTATATTGTGTCCCTAATAAATTCATTGATTATTCCGACATCAGAATATAAATATGTGGTTGATTAGGTTACCATAAAATTAAACTAGGTGTTTATTAGATGGCAGCTAGGGTTGGAGCATAAAATTTTGTATGATCAATGGTGTATAATTATTATAGTGGTTGTCTTTATCCATCGGTTCCCGCTTCGGGATTTGATGTGGTGGGGTTTCCTTCCTTTCAAGTTGGAATCTTCTTCATTCCGTCACTTTCTCGTCTCTTATCTTACCACTCCGGGCTTCCTCCAGGTTGATGTATTTGTCCACTCTCTCCAATAGTTCATCGAAGGACCGCGGCGCCCTCTTGGCCAGTAACTTGAAAAAGTCCCCATCTTGCAGCCCTTGTGCTTGGGCGTTGATCTTAACTTCGACGGTGGCGGTGGGTACCTCCAGCACGGCTTTATTGAATCTTCCTATGTAGGCTCTGAACGTTTCATTTGCCCTCTGCGCGGCTTTATAAGAAAAGTCAAAGTCATATAATCAAACAACATAACTGAATAACCTATTTTTCTGTTAAATAAAGAATATTGAATCATATAATAACACTTATTTGTCATTAATAAAAATTATTTAATTTATTTTTATTTGCAACTCATATCCAATGTAAATAGTTCAACTCGCAATAAATATTCAAATTTAAGCACAATAAATAATTATTTATTTTTATCAATTGCAAATAAAAAAAATGGATTAGAAATAAAGTTATAAGTGTCCTTATGATGTTGGAAACACTGACCAACGGACATAGGGGCCAAGGGGGCACTGAGCCCCTCCTGATCTCGTCATAATGTGCTATTATATTATTTTTTTTGTTCGATTTTAATTAAGAACTAAAAAATCGCGAGATTTCGCCGAAATCTTGCGAAATGGGCATCGATGAGAAGAAAAAGAGCTGTAACGGATTTTTGTTGGAGAATCGCGAGATCTTGCAAGATATCGGTGAGATTCTCGTGATTTTCTCGTTGTCAAAATAACGCGCGCTGAGCAGGAAGAATTCTTCAGTATTCGGCGAGATTTTGGCAGTCTATTGCCAAAATCTCGCCAATTTATCATTGAAATCTTTTTTTTTTTTTTTGGTATTTCATTTTGAAGGTATTGGCCTGCAAATTAACTTTAACAACTGTAAAGGCCTCATGCTTGCCATTTTTCAAGAAATTGGTTGTAAAGAAACCCTTTGATGATTGATGTACAATTTGTAATACATCAAGTATTACAAATAAATTTGTAATACATTTTTTGATATAAGTTTTTTTTCAAGATTAATGTACAATTTGTAATACATCATGCATTACAAATAAATTATGAGTTCTATTTTCGTTATGTACGTACATGTAAATATATATTATGTAAATGTACATGTTGTATTATGTGTATATATATATATATAGGACTAATATATATAGGAATATTATAAATTTTATTATCGTTATGTCAATATAGAAATATTTCTAACTATAAATTCGGTAACCAAAATAAATTCCTAATTAAGGCATTGTAGATAGATATTTCTAATTAGTTGTATATGCGTGAATTTGGCTCTATTTTTAGATTAAATATTAGAATTTAAGTAGGTTTATAACAATCTATAAAATATCGTGATAAATTATCTGTTTTAATACATTTTCCGGCATTTAAAAAAAAATTGCACCGATATTTCGACCGGTAGTGAGATTTCACCGAAATCTCTCTAAATTGAAACATCCATATCTCCGTAAAAATCGATTTTTTCGTCTTTGATTTTAATACAATTTAATTAAATAAAACAAATAATATTATTGTTTAATATAAATTAGATGGATGTATTATTAGCTATAAGCAATAAAGGTAAAGATGTTAAAAATATAATGAATGTAAAAACATTATAACTTTTTATTTAATTTTTTAATTAAAATAATTTATTTATCTTATCTAAATTGTTAGTAAATTTGTTATTTTATTTTTAGAGTTGACTATTGTTGAGGCTCATGGACATAATTATGGGACACGAAGCGCTAGAACTCCTTATAAATTTTCTAAAATATTATTTTTAATGCAGTTTATCCAATATTTTAAGTTTATAGTCAAATATAAAAGAATTTAATTTTTAGCCTACTCAGAATTTGCCTCCTATTTTGTTAAAATTTGACACATAACCTTAGAGCATAGTTAAAAAAGAGAAAAATCACTCCGTGAGTTTATAAATGGGCCCTCCTCGGCTAAATTTATGGGTCTGTCACTAGTTGAAAATATCAGAACATTTGAGAGAGGAACAGGGAGGGATAGAGAGAGTGCGAACTATAAAAAATAAAGCAGATCTCTAAGTTTTTTTTTTCTATCCGTAACGTGGGCACATGTGTTCTCCGCTATTTTTTTTTGTTAGAGAAAATCAAATATTCTCTGTGAATCTAAAAACTAAAAAATAGTTAGTTTTTGCTATTTCCTCACACTTGTAATATTGCATGACAGATACACATGAGTTTCATCGTAAAATAAAAATAAAGTTTTAAAAAATATAAAATATTAACTTATATTTTATAAAGATTAGTTAATAAGCATTTATAAAAAATATTTTTGATATTTGTTTGATTGTTATTATATCTCAGACTCAATCAAATAATTTAATTCATATTACATGAACAAATTTAACTTAAATCATCGACAAACAATTGTATTTTTTAATATAACTTATTTTAAAATATGCAATGTCAAACTATAGACCATGAACAAAAACAATTTGCTCTATTTTACACTAAAAATGAAAAAAAAAAAAAAACCAGAAATTATTTGCTTTTATTTATTTTATTTTATTATTTTCTTTTTAATTTATTTTATTTTTAAACAAAAAATTGCCAATAAAATTTGAATTTGAAATTAATTTTGGGAAGATATATATTATGTTAGTTATGATTTAAAGCTACTATTTTTAGAAGGTGAAATGAGCGAGAAAATATATGTAATTTTCTTTTATAGAGGATTCTCTTTAATTATATAGTGAGATAGAAGAGTTACCCATAAAAGTTTACCACAGTTTCACAGGAAGTCTGTGCAATTGTGATATAAGTTTTAGGAAAAATTGGAATAAATGCTCATATGTTTCAGTATGTATGCAAATGTCCTCTAAGTATCAAATTGTTAACAATTACAATTTTTTTTTGGCTGAAATCGTCACGTGCATCTCATATACCATGGCTTCCTCTAAAAGAAAATTCACATAAATCGAAAAGAACAAATGCCACTTCATATTGTTTAATGTGATACCGGTGACGTGACATTTTTATCAATTTTCTATAACTTACTGGACATTCTCAACAATTTGAAATTAGGAGGACATTTTCATGAATACTGAAAACATGTAGGTCATTTATACCAATTTTCTCAAAAAAATATGGAGAAACGATCCAGCTCAACGTTGAATGGACACGTCACGCATCACCAGTTCAGTTATAGCTAATAGTCGGTGACGGGACATTTTTATCAAACTTACTGGGTATTTTCAACAATTCAAAACTTATAGCATCACCAATAGGTATTGAATTAATTCAATTGTACTTGAAAAATGGTTATAAATGCATTGTGGGTGGGAGGGGGGGATACAATTAGGAGAGAGAGGTTTGGGGTACAATTAATTGTACCCCATTTGTGTTTGCTAGCGAGAGTGGGGATGAGGGGAAAGTGGGCTGCACATGTGGGGAATAAAGAGGGATGAGAGGCGCGTGGCCGTGCTGCAGGCGTGGGGCCCAATCCTCTTAATGTTGTCTGCCACCCCATATTTGATCTTTTCGTATTTTTTTCCTTTTTTTTTTTTTTTGTTGTTTTGAACATTTTGTTTGCCTTTTATTAATTATACAATAGTGGAGAGATATTATTAATTTTGTTGATGATTCATAATAGTTCGGCTGGATATTAACGGATATAATTATTGTTGCCAACGAGAATTTTACTATTTATAACCGTTGGCAAATAAAAAAAAATCACCTATAAATACATGTCATTTTTTGCATTTTTTTAACAACTTCTACAAATTTTTCCTATCATTTCTTACTATTTATTTTTTGCAATTTTTACTCTTGTGATGGAAGGAAAATCTTGAACGAATTTGTTCAATAATTCTTCTAATTTGGAAGAAAATTTCAATCATCGTCCTCAAAATTCTACCATTGGTTCCCAAAATTTTACCATTCCTCCCAGCATGATACCAACTCAAAATTTCTCACTCCATCCGAACCCTCAGATGAATCTGATGGCTACTCTGGGTGCTCCATATTATATGTATCCACGTGAATGAGCTCAATTTTCTTTCGAGTCGCCCCCTCCTTATGAATTTCCTCCTCAAAGTTCACCAATGATGCTAAAAACCTCATCTAGAAGAGGTAGTATAGACGGGTCGAGCACTGACAAAGAGTGTAATACTCCGTCCTCGGGTCTAGCTTCTCCATTCCCACCTCGTTCGTCTCCTACAGGGATCGAGAGTATTAATCTCGATGCGCACTGAGCTAAAAGGAAGAAAGTCGACATATAATGCAAGATGGAAGGGGTCAGAAAATGAGTTGCTTGCAAGGTGTTAGGTGAATATCAGCGAAGATTCAGTGATAGGCAACGCTCAAAAGTTAGACCAGATGTGGAAGAGAATCGTGGCCGATTACAACAAGAATCGACCCGCAGACTTTCTGAAGCGAGAATTGGCCCTGATGAAGAAGCATTTTTATACTGTTCAAAGATCCGTGTCTATCTTTAATGCAAATTACATTAAACTAAAGGAAAATTGGGGAAACGGACACAGTGACATTGATATCCTGATGGAGGCGTTGTCGTAGTGGGAGAAAACTAATGGTCAGGACTTTAATAAACTTCTTGGTATGTGGAAAGTTCTAAGTGCTTGTCCTAAATGGATTAACCAGCAAGAATGTGATCATTGCGGTAAAAAAAAAGTCAAGAACTTCTGAGTCGGGGTGTACACATCATCTTCCAAGTTCCAACAATGAAGACAACGATCCAGACCGCACTCGTCCAATTGGACAAAAAGTAGCAAAGAGGAAAGGCAAAGCAAAAGATGATGTTTACGAAGAGATCAAGACGACTATCGATAAAAATATGGAAGAGTATAGGACCATTTAACAGCAGAAAATAGCCGAGCTAAAGGCCCTCAATCGAGCAAAAGATTACGACATATTCATGAGAGATACCACAAGGATGACTCTGGAGAAACTTCGCATGCACTATCAAGTGTGTGAATGAATTAAGAAGAAGTACGGTTGGGGAGTGTAGTTATTTCTTGTTTTTTAAATTTCATGTGTGCTGCATTGTTGTTTGTATTTAATTTCTTGTATTTAACTAGTGTGATATGTTATGTATTTTATTTCCTGTAAGTTCTGAAAATACTTAAATCACAATTTAGTTTTTAAAAAAATGTGTCATTACAAACTAGTCATTAAAAACTAGCCGTTACACAATTTAGCCGTTACAGAAAGTAGCCATTACACAAACTAACCGTTACAGAAACTAGTCGGTACAAACTAGCAGTTGCAAACTAGCCGTTATTATCTGCTCTATAGATGGAATGTCATATACTTCATTAGCAGCAAAGTTCCAACAACAACTACTTCGCTCAATAACTTCTTCTACCCACATTACGAGTTAAAAATGTCTTCAAGCCCAAACAACAACACAGTATCGATAATGATGCAGCGATCGACGAACATTTTGTTGATGATGCTGATGATAGAATGTTTTTGCAAATTCTAAACCAACATAAGTTGTTGCTTGATGCTGCAGAAGGATCATCCGGTCCACCAAAACGAAGAAGATATGTGCAACGAGATTGTGAAGGAGCACACACTCGCCTCGTGCAGGATTACTTTCGCGATAACCCAACATATAACAATGATGTATTTCGGCGTCGTTTTCGAATGAGGCGAGACTTGTTCACTCGAATAGTCGATGCCTTGGAAGCACATGATCCATACTTTCATATTATGATTGACACATTGGGAAGGAAAGGTTTCTCTCCACTTAAAAAATGCACAACCGCAATCCATCAATTGACATATGGTGGTCTAGGCGATCTTTTTGATATGAGTTACCGAAACTATAGGTATCGAATGCTTATTTAATTTTTGTCGCTGCTTAATCGACGAATTTGGTGAAAGATACTTATGAAAAGCCACAACTGCGGACTATCAATGTTTAATACATATGCATGAGAAGAGACATGGGTTTCCTGGAATGCTGGGTAGTCTCGATTGTATGCATTGGGAATGGAAGAATTGTCCAGTTCCGTGGAAATGTCAATTTACTAGAGGTAATCACGGAGTTCCAATGATAATGCTTGAAGCAGTTGCATCTACAGACTTGTAGATATGACATGTCTTTTTTGCAGTTGCAGGTTCAAATAATGACATCAATGTGCTCAACCAATCCCCTCAGTTCAACAACGTTTTGCAAGGGACCAGGAGATAAATTTCATAGCAAATGGTACGCCTTACAGTAGAGGATACTACCTAACTGATGGAATATATCCTGATTGGGTAGCTTTCGTCAAGATCTTTAAATGTCCAACTAATCCTAAAAGAAGCCATTTCAAACAAATGCAAGAGGCTGCAAGGAAGGACGTTAAGCGAGCATTCGGGGTATTGCAAGCTCGTTGGACAATAATTAAAGGTCTGGCACGTTTTTGGTACAAGAGTAATTTGAAAGATATCATGGATACTTGCATTATTTTACATAACATGATAGTTGAAGATGACGGGAAATCAATGGTCGATTGGATGGATGAACCTAACATTGAAGGCAACACAACCACTCTATTTTTTCAAGGTTCCATCGAAGATTTTAATGAGTAAATACAAAGAAATTTCAATTTACGGGATAAGGGAAAACATCATTGACAAACAGGGTTTTAGGGTGAAAAACAAGCTTAGAATATGTGTTTTTAACATACATTTGTAGATTCTAAGCACCCGTTTGTTATATTCTTCGCATTTTCTTTCTCTTGTCGAAAAACCTCCTTTTCAAGCATTTTTGTAGGTAAAATAGGCCAAAAGTACGATGAACATAAAGGAGTCGAAGAAACGAGGGTGAAAGAGCAAGAGACAAAAATGTCGAGTGAAAAGAGGCGAAAGTGTAGAATGCTAAACTGACACACCTTTGGTATTTTGGTTATATCTTGAGATATACATATCCAATATGAAATTAGCGGCATTGGAAAGCCAACCCAAAGGGCTTCAACTTTGTCTGAGAAAGGAAAATCCAAATTCGGACCCGAAGACCTCGAAAAATGGCTTGGAAATTGGACTACAGGTGCAGTTTTGGCCATGCACGGTCATGACCGTGCAACATTGCACGACCCGTGCAACAGAACAACAAATCCATTGATTTTGGGGTCTTGCATGGTCATGACCGTGCGCGCTTGCACATACCGTGCAAGACCTCCGGAATTTGATGGGCTTTAGCTCATTTATGTGATTTTTGAGCCCAATACCTTAAAAAAAAAGCCCCCAAATGTGTATAGAAACCATACCACTTCAGTTTTGGAGCAATCATTCATCATTTGTATAGTTTCTAGAGAGAGAAATTAGAGAGTATTTTTGGTGATTCTACTTGGAGATCACGAATTATCATCTAAATAGGTTTTATCTTTCCATTCTGTTTTAATATTTGTATAAACATGAATCTATTTATATATTTGTGTTTCTCATTTATTATGATTATGGTTGGCTAATTTCCTTAATCTTGGTTTACAGAGTAAATTATGGGTGTTTAGTTATTATTAGCCGATTAATTCAACTCCGTGTTATGCTATTGATTGATTAGTTGTTTAAAAATATTTGTTGAATGAATTGATCATTTATTTATCATTATTGAGGATTAAATTGGAACCGAGATGGGAGATTTGATCCAAGATCATATTAATTAACATGATTAAGCAATAAAATCGAGTGGTTTGCGCTAGTTGTGGGAACTTTGGTCTTAGAATCGATTAAGAGTTGTATTTGATTAATCAACCGGAGACGGTGATTAATCTTATACAATCAACATGTAATTCGCTCTGAGAGGGTTTTTTTACATATGTTTGTGATCGTTCCTTAATACATAGCATTCGGTTAAAAGTTGAATTGAATTTGGATTAGTAGTGATTAGATGCCCGTAATTGAAATCTAAGCCTAGATCATCCTTATTAATTGTTTAGTCCCTATAATTGTTCTCTAGTTCATCATATTAGTTTTAATTGCTTGTTTATTTGAATTAGTTCTTAAAATACCAAAAACCACTCATTTGATCGTCTAGTTAGCCATTTAAATGTTTATGTCATTTCATTTTTCCGATATCGATACCAATCCTCGTGGGATCGACCTTGTACTTGCTTAGTACTACTATTGACGTCGTGCACTTGCGGTTGCTCAATTTTACAAGCAAAAACTAAGTTTGTGTCAAGTTTTTGGCGCCGTTGTCGAGAAATCAGTATTGATAGCCGAATAGTGTTGTTATAAGCATTTATGATATTCTAGACATTTTTTTATTTTGTTTTATATATATAAAATTGAAAAAAAATGTGTAGTCTTTTCTTTTGATCATTGATTCTCGTTGTTGGGGCAAAAACTTGTGTTATTTTGCAAGATTATTGGAGAAAGTCATAATGACTTTGGGAAATGAAATGTTGCAGCAGATGATGAAGATTATGGAACAACAACAACAACAACAACAACAGAAGATTCATTCTCTTAAAAATTGGATGTATACTCATAATCAATCATTGCAGAAGTCTACGAATTCGTCATGTTATCAATGGTTTCCAAACATACCAATAGTAGAAATAGTTGCGGTTGAGCCGACAATAGAGATGGATCTAGGAGCTCAAATACAATCTTTGAAGGATCAGTTGGATACCATTATTGTGGTCAACAACACAAAAGCCAACTTAATAGTGAAGCTAATAACCTAGATGAACAAGGACTTGTTGTCGATGAATTCGAGAATGAAGAGTTTTGAGAGAAGAAGTTGTGTAAGGAGGTTGAAGATAGGAATCAAGAAGAAATTCACATGCAAAATCCTCAAGAACAATTTCTGTTAGTGAATTCAACTCCTAAACACACAGCTAAACAGAATCTGGAATTCGCACAAAGATCAATCTGAAAAACACACACTCAGTTCGGCCAGAGTTGTGACCGAACACGACTTGCGCAGAACAGGAAATATAAATGAATCACACACAACTTTTACGTGGTTCGTTCAAGATGAACTACATCCACGGAGGCAAGGCACACCCCAATCCACTAAGAAATCCAACCAATTACAGAGAATACACTCAAGAAACAAAATGCCCAATTCTGGAACAAATTAGGGCAGAAACCGTTCTCTCTCAAAATACTCTCTCTAATCTAAGAAACAAGGAAATTGCTCGACGTAGTGTTGTTCTCCTTGATGAGAGCTTTACAATGATATAAGAATTGGAGCTCGAATGTAACCGTACAAAAAGTTCTAACTGAATCAAGTTGAGCTCAGCTACCGGACAAAAGTGACGGTTTTCTTCGTCACAAACTCTGAAACAAACTCGTCACAATCAACGGTTATTCTCAACTGCCACGAACCCGGCTCATTCTGACCAGCTTAGCTTCTTGATGCTCAAACCCGGTTCAAACCTCCGGTTCTTCATTTTCTGATCCCGGTTCCACATTCCCAACACACCATATTACAAAGTATAGCTCACTTGATGAGATTGAACACCACCTCACAAATCTCCACCTCAATGAATCAAGTGTACCTCTTCCTGCCTCACCACTGCCTTACTGTTTAATACTCTTCATGACATTGCTCAAGCTGCAGCAAGCTCGAACAATGCTCCACTTTGTTCCCAGGTACACCCTTGGTAAGAAAATCAGCAGGGTTATGCAATGTGTGTACCTTCTTCACTTCCACAGAACCAGAATCAATGATATCTCTAGCAAAATGTAACCTAACATCAATGTGTTTTGACCTTTCATGAAATGCTTGGTGTTTCACAAGATGTAAAGCACTTTGATTATCACAGTATATTGTCACACACTTCTGCTTGATATCCAAATCTCTCAAAATTCCTTTCAGCCAGATTGCCTCTTTGATAGCTTCAGTTAAGGAGATATATTCTGCTTCTGTTGTTGACAGTGCTACAACTGATTGTTGTACACTTCTCCAGCTGATGGTTGTTCCAAATAAGGTAAACACAAATCCAGAAATGGATTTCCTTGTGTCTATGTTTGCTGCAAAATCAGAATCAGCAAACCCCTCCAATGCAACAGTACTTCCATCCACTTTCTTTTCAAATTTCAGTGACAAGTTCACTGATCCTTTCAAATACCTCATCACATGTTTCAAAGCTTCCCAATGCTCACCTCCTGGGTTTGACATGAACCTGCTTACTAAAGACACAGCATATGCCAAGTCAGGCCTGCTACAAATCATTCCATACATAAGACTTCCAACTCCACTTGCATAAGGGATATTGCTCATATGTATGATTTCCTCTTCAGTCTTTGGGCATTGTTCTTTGGAGAGTTTCTTCTGTAGATTGTCTGGAGTGGAGAGAGGTTTGGCTTCATGCATATGAAACCTATCCAACACTTTCTGTAGATATTGCCTCTGAGATAACCAAAGCACTCCAGCTTCTCTGTTTCTTAGAATGTTCATGCCCAAAATCTTCTTGGCTTCTCCCAGATCTTTCATGTCAAATTCAGTATTAAGTCTATCCTTCAACCATTGTACCCTCTTCTTGTTCCTGCTGGCAATTAGCATATCATCCACATACAATAGAAGGAAGACTTTATCTTGCTTTGAACCTTTGTTGAAGTAAACACAACTATCATAAAGACTTCTTACAAAGCCAACACTGATCATGAAGTCATTGAACCTCTTATTCCACTGTCTTGGACTTTGTTTGAGTCCATATAGTGACTTCTTCAGCAAACAAACTTTGTCTTCCTTTTCAGGAACAACAAAGCCTTCTGGCTGTTTCATATATATCTTCTCATTGAGTTCTCCATGTAAGAATGCTGTTTTTACATCCAGTTGTTGTAATTCCATGTCCTCTTGTGTGACTTTTGATAAAAGCAACCTGATTGAGCAATGCTTTACCACTGGAGAGAAAACTTCATTAAAATCAATTCCTTCTCTTTGTGTAAAGCCCCTAGCCACCAATCTTGCTTTAAACCTCACCTGTTTGGATCCTGCTGTCTCTAGTTTCTTCTTGTATATCCATTTAGAGCTTACAAGTTTCTGACCTTTTGGTTTATCCACCAATATCCAGGTCTCATTCTTTTCCAGGGACTCCATCTCTTCAATCATTGCCTGTATCCAGTGTTCACCTTCTTCACAGTGTAGTGCTTCTTTAAAACTACTAGGCTCTTGTGATTCCAAGTCTTCAGCAACACTCAAGGCATAGTAAACACTCCCTGCTTGACCATAGAAATCAGGTTTGTTGATTGTTCTTCTAGGCCTGTCCCTTCCAATGCTGTATTCTCTGACATTTTGTGAAGGTCCAGTTTGTTCTTCTTCTTCAGATGATGAATCACTATCTTGTAGATTTTCTTGTGGTTGAGGTGTGTGATTATCTTCAGCAGGATGCTCCACCTGAATTGATATCTCCTCTGTCTCTTTAGCACCATCAAATTCTTCCTTAGAGCCTGTAGAAGTGTAAGCCATCACATTCTCATTAAACTTTACATCTCTACTTGTGATTATCTTCTGATTTCCCTTCTCTAAGCACCACAATCTGTAGCCCTTTATTCCATCCGGATATCCAAGGAATACACATCTTAGAGCCCTTGCATCTAGTTTGTCTTGCTTGACATGGACAAAAGCAAGACATCCAAACACCCTTAACCCTTCATAACTTGGTTTCTGTCCACTCCACACCTCTTCAGGTGTTTTGAACCCAATCACTGATGAGGGTGACCTGTTAATGAGATAACATGCTGTAGCAATGGTTTCTCCCCAAAATACCTTTGGCAACCCAGCATCCAACAGCATACACCTCACTCTTTCAAGAAGAGTCCTGTTAAGCCTCTCAGCAACTCCATTCTGTTGAGGATTCATTGGTACAGTCCTGTGTCTCTTAATTCCTCTTTCTTCACAGAAGTTTGTAAACTCAGTAGATAGATATTCCAGTCCATTATCAGTCCTAAGGTGCTTCAGCTTCTTCCCGTTGACATTTTCCAGTTGAATCAACCATGTTTTGAACTTATGAAAAGCATCACTCTTATTCTTCATCAACATGATCCACACCTTTCTACTGTAATCATCAATCAAGGACATGAAATACCTTGCACCACCATGAGACTCTGTCCTTGCAGGACCCCATATGTCAGAGTGAACATAATCTAATGGCTCTTGAGTTGTGTGAACACCCTTTCCATAGGGAAGCTTCTTGGATTTGCCCAAAGCACACTGATCACAGAACTCCAGATCTTGATTTCCCATGTTTCCAATTACTCCACTTCTTGACAGTTCCTTCAACCCTTTCTCTCCTATGTGTCCAAGTCTCTTGTGCCATTTAACAAGCTCAGAGCTGCTCAAGACCATATCCACACTCCCAACAACAGGTGAACCAATCAAGATAAACAACCCATTATGCTGTCTACCTTTTATCACCATTTTTCCATGTCTTGTGATATGCAAGAATCCATCTACTGAGCTAAATTGACACCCACTAGTTACTAAAGAACCAAGAGATAGAAGATTTCTTTTAAGGCCAGGAACATATCTTACATTTGAGATGACTCTGACCACACCATCAAACATCCTTATGCTCACTGATCCAACTCCTTTGACCTTGCATGATTGGTCATTTCCCAGGAGAACATTTCCACCATCTTCTCTCTTCAGTTCATCAAACCATGACTGATGTGGACACATGTGAAAGGAACAACCGGTGTCTAAGACCCATTCATTTACCATTCTTGATTCAGTAACATTTAGTACCTCTGGATGATCTTCTTGATGATCAATGGCAGCAGATTCTGCCCCTTGATTTCCACCTTTCTTATTTCTTTTAGGACAATCCTTCTTCAAGTGACCAGACTGCTTGCACTTGAAGCATTTCCTCTTCTCAACCCATTCATTTCCCTTCTTTGGATTAGAGTCTCCTGCCTTTGGATCCTTAGCATTCTGTCCCTTCTTGCCTTGCCAAGGTTTCTTGAATTTGACATTCAAACCTTCTCCAGATTGCACCATGCCTTTATCCCCTTGAGTCTGGAAGCATTTAGACCTCAGAGCCTTCACTATTCCATCATAAGATAGCTGCTCATCTCTCCCATACATCAAGGCATCTTTAAAGCTTTCCATGGATTTTGGAAGGATGTTTAACACCATCAATGCCTTGTCATCCTCCTCCAATTTCACATCTAGGTCTTCCAATTCTTCAATCATCTTAATGAACTCATCAAGTTGATCAGAAATTACCGTATCTTCAGTGATCTTGAAGGCCAACATCTTCTGCTTCAAGAACAGCTTGTTGGAAACTGACTTTGATTGATACAGATCTTCCAATCTCCTCCATGCTTCTGAGGAACTCTTGCATCTTGAAACCTCCCTCAACGGTTTATCACCTAAACACAGAAAGATAAGACTTAGGGCCTTCTTATCCACTGATGCAAACTTGGGTTTCTCAGTTTCTTCCCATGAATCCAGAGGTATCAATGCAAGATCAAGGCCATTGTGAACCAATACTGCATTCATCTAGATCTTCCACAGTGTGAAATCATTTCTCCCTGTGAACTTCTCAAAATCCATCTTCATACCAGCCATTCCTTCTCTTCTTCAAGCTGTGAGAGTTGGTTTCCCACAGACGGCGCCACTTGTTAGTGAATTCAACTCCTAAACACACAGCTAAACAGAATCTGGAATTCGCACAAAGATCAATCTGAAAAACACACACTCAGTTCGGCCAGAGTTGTGACCGAACACGACTTGCGCAGAACAGGAAATATAAATGAATCACACACAACTTTTACGTGGTTCGTTCAAGATGAACTACATCCACGGAGGCAAGGCACACCCCAATCCACTAAGAAATCCAACCAATTACAGAGAATACACTCAAGAAACAAAATGCCCAATTCTGGAACAAATTAGGGCAGAAACCGTTCTCTCTCAAAATACTCTCTCTAATCTAAGAAACAAGGAAATTGCTCGACGTAGTGTTGTTCTCCTTGATGAGAGCTTTACAATGATATAAGAATTGGAGCTCGAATGTAACCGTACAAAAAGTTCTAACTGAATCAAGTTGAGCTCAGCTACCGGACAAAAGTGACGGTTTTCTTCGTCACAAACTCTGAAACAAACTCGTCACAATCAACGGTTATTCTCAACTGCCACGAACCCGGCTCATTCTGACCAGCTTAGCTTCTTGATGCTCAAACCCGGTTCAAACCTCCGGTTCTTCACTTTCTGATCCCGGTTCCACATTCCCAACACACCATATTACAAAGTATAGCTCACTTGATGAGATTGAACACCACCTCACAATTTCCGACTATTCCACATGAGTTGATGGAAGCAATTGGCGAAGACTTCTCTAATGAGTGCCCCTTGGAGGGCAACAATGAGGGAAATGAAGATTCAAAAGAAAGAATACCTCATCATATTGGCTCAGGGAGTTTAATCTCTTTATATCCTTTCAATGAGTCAAATTATGATTATTTGTGTGATTGGCATGCAAGTTTTGAGTTGTCATGTCTCTATAATTTTAGAAAACTTGCATCGTGGGCATGGAGTTGATTTTTTTTTAATAAATATAAAACCCATAATGTTGTCATGGATCTTTCTTGCCATGTTTGCATTGAAGATTCACTAATCCTACTTGAGCAAACAAAAGCATGGCAAGAAAAATATTTCTTTTTAGATCCTGGATAACATTCATGAAAGTCGGGCTGTCGACTTAAAAACAAGAGCTTGTCAGGAGGCAACCCGGTGGTTTATTTTGTTTAATTTCGTGTTTTAGTTAAATTTATGTTTGTAGGTGTTATTTTTATGTTTTGGGGTTCAATTTGTGTAGGTAAATGCAAAAGAGGCGAAGGAGGGAAAAAATGAAGAACAGGGGAGATACGGTCCAGCCCATGAGCATCCTAAAGGGGCCGCACGGACCGTGCACCTTTATACCAAAAATCAGTTTTTAAGTTTTAAAACCAAACAAGTTCAATTTCTCCCCAATTTCTTTGCGATTCTTCATTCAAAACACTCACAAAACACATGAAATCCACATACATTCACTTCGGGAACTCGGATTCAAGGTAATTCCATCTCTCTGAAGTCAAGGTATGTCATTCATTTTATTTTCGGAGTTTTTGGAGTTCTTGGCGAATTAGAGTTCTTATGCTAGATTGCCTTCACTTCGAATTTCTTATTTTCTTGTGGATGAAATTATTTGATTAACATTTATTGTTGTACATTGACCATGAGGAATGCATAGAATCGAATTTGAGCATTTTTGGAATTGAAATTTCTTTGAGGCAAATTGTCGAACACCTTGTGGGCAACCAACTTTGTGCTTAAATTGTAGATTTAAAGGCCAATTGGTGCCTAATCTTATTTCTTACCTTGTTGAAGTGTTCCAATTGAATGGGGTGATTCTCGAATTCAAGTTGTTTGATGAGAGCATAGCATGTAGGTGCAAGATTAAGTCACGTCTTGTGAATTTTTAGCTTATTTCGCATTTTTTGTGCTATCATCCATGAATTCATTCAATTGAGTGTCGGAGTTGTGATATTGATTATCCATCAAACTAATTTGAGGGCATGTATTTATGATCATTGCTTAAGCATTTTAATACATGCCTCAAATTTAGTTTGAGGGAGCTTATTTGCATTAATTGGGATGGTTTTGATTTCTAAGCTTTCATATCCCATGAGCTTGCCAGAATTGTGTGTGTTATATGTGTTGAGTGGGTTTTTCAAACTAGTTATGAGGCACTATGTACAAGATCCTTAAATTGTTGTAATTTTCACACACATGCCTCAATTCTAGTTTGAGGGAGTTTGATTGGAATTGTTGGATATTTGTAGGTTCTCCTTTCTTATTAACCATGTCTCAAAAGAGAAAGACGTTTGCTTCTGGTGCGAATGGAGGCACCCACCAGTCAAGGAGTATCCTCTGGACAGCGAGGAGAGGCCTCGGCCTTTCGACAGCGCGGAGGTGATATGAATGTTGAAAACCAGTTAATGGCGATTGAAGGACCACTTGCCGACATAGTGAAGACCCCGACCGACATGATGCAAGTCCAAGCAGAAAATTCTAAGGAACAACGGTGGATGGCGAGAATGCTTGCACAACTCAAAGATCTCAATGTGCAAGCTGGGCGTTACGAGCCAACACTGCCCTCCTCTCATGGGGAGTTTGTAAGTAAATTCGCACCACTTTTCACTTTTTAAACTATTTTTATTCTCTTGGAATATAGCTAAAAATAGTTTGAGGGGGGTTGTGGTTGCAAAACTGATTGAGTGTGCTTGGGTTTGTTTAATGCCTTATTCTTGCATCTACCGAATGTTTGAACCTTGTTTTTAGTTGATTAGGTTGTTTAGATTAGTAGTTTATATTTTGGATTTTGTTCGTTGATGGTTGATTAATTCCTGTTGTGTTGATCTTGATAAAAAAAAAATTATGAGGAAATTTTTTCAAAATCCGTCTTGAAAGAGGAGATATTAGGTTGATGAGGTCTTGAAAATATTGTCAATGAGGATACATAAATTTGTGTTTTGATTGAAAAATATGATTTATGCACACATTTGTTTAGGAACAAAGAGATTGATCATTATATATAAACCCTGTGAGCTTTTGAGCCAAAAATGAGGAACTCTTATTTTTAGAGTTCAATATTTTCCTTGAATTGTGTGATGTTGGTCATATGCATAGTACCTCTAGAACTTATTTTGAGTCTACTTGAAATCACGAGGTATATTTATGAGCATTGAAAATTATTTTAGGCAATCTTTGATTATAACCTATTTTGAGCCTTAAAAATCATCTTCCTAACCCTTTATATGAATTATCCATAGTCAGCCAAGTTGAACTTGCAGCCTTTTTCTTGATAGCTATAATTACAAGCCATATCCATCTTTTTAACCTTTTTCCCACACTTGGATCGAACGAGTTTGAGAGAGGAGGTTGTAAAGTGGATGTGAGAGAGGGTTACAAAAATGATGAGAGTGTGATGATGAATATAAAGTGGGGAAGAAAAGTAAAAAACGAAATTGAAAATTCGAAGGTAAAAAAAAAATTACATTTCATTTCGATTGAATGTTTATAGTTTAGGACCAATAAAGGGTCAAAAGAAACCAATAATAGAGCTTACTTTGATTAAGTTAGAAGTCAAAATATTACTCTCACATTTTATGCACAATAGTTGGTTGTGGTGATTCGGAGAAGGTGAAAGAAACATTGAAGTGTTGAAATGATGAAAAGGGAGTGGGAGTAAAACTTATGTGAGGAGTAGTTGAGTGCAACTCAATCGAGCCAAGTTAAGTCTCTACAGTCAAACATATATCACCTAGTCCAAAAAGCCTATGTTACAACCAAAACAAAAGACCTTTCTGATTCTTTGCTCGTATTTATCAAAAGTGACCGAAAGATGGGACAGTTAGCAAGCATATGGTAGGGCATGCATATGTATATAACTCGAGCGATACACAACCCTGTTGTATACACTTGAGTGCTTGAGTGATATACTTATCTGTGAGGATATTGTGATGATTTCAAAAGTTCCTTAACTTGTGATATTGCATAATTAGAATGTGCTTTGGTCTGAGAACATTTCCAAGTAAAACCGATGAAACCTATATGTTTTCCTCCAATTGAGAAAGAAAATCCTCAGTGTTTTGTTCTTATTTGCACGAGGACGAGTAATGTTCTAGTTTGAGGGGGTTGACAAACGGGGTTTTAGGGTGAAAAACTAGCTTAGAATATATGTTTTTAACATACATTTGTAGATTCTAAGCACTCGTTTGTTATATTCTTCGCATTTTCTTTCTCTTGTCGAAAAACCTCTTTTTCAAACATTTTTGTGGGTAAAATAGGCCAAAAGTACGACGAACATAAAGGAGTCGAAGAAACGAGGGTGAAAGAGCATGGGACAAAAATGTCGGGCGAAAAGAGGCGAAAGTGTAGAATGCTAAACTGACACACCTTTGGTATTTGGGGTATATCTTGAGATATAAATCCAATGGAGGTGAAATTAGCGACATTGGAAAGCCAACTCAAAGGGCTACAACTTTGTCTGAGAGAGGAAAATCTAAATTCGGACCTGAAGACCTCGAAAAATGGCTTGGAAGTTGGATTACAGGTGCAGTTTTGGCCATGCACGGTCATGACCGTGCAACATTGCACGACCCGTGCAACAGAACAGCAAATCCATTGATTTTGGGGTCTTACACGGTCATGACCGTGCGCCCTTGCATAGATCGTGCAAGACCTCCGGAATTTGATGGGCTTTAGCTCATTTATGTGATTTTTGAGCCCAATACCTTAAAAAAAGCTCTCAAATGTGTATAGAAACCCTACCACTTCAGTTTTGGAGCAATCATTCATCATTTGTATAGTTTCTAGAGGGAGAAATTAGAGAGCATTTTGGGGGATTCTACTTGGAGATCAAGAATTATCATCTAAATAGGTTTTATCTTTCCATTCTGTTTTAATATTTGTATAAACATGGATTTATTTATATATTTGTGTTTCTCATTTATTATGATTATGGTTGGCTAATTTCCTTAATCTAGGTTTATAGAGTAAATTATGGGTGTTTAGTTATTATTAGCCGATTAATTCAACTCCGTGTTATGCTGTTGATTGATTAATTGTTTAAAAATGTTTGTTGAATGACTTGATCACTTATTTAACATTATTGAGGATTAAATTGGAACCGAGAGGGGAGATTTGATCCAAGATCACATTAATTAACATGATTAAGCAATAAAACCGAGAGGTTTGCGCTAGTTGTGGGAACTTTAGTCTTAGAATCGATTAGGAGTTGTATTTGATTAATCAACCGGAGACGGTGATTAATCTTATTCTCCGGTTGATTAATCAAATACAATCAACACGTAATTCGCTCCGAGAGGGGTTTTTACATATGTTTGTGACCGTTCCTTAATACATAACATTCGGTTAAAAGTTGAATTAAATTGGATTAGTAGTGATTAGATGCCCGTAATTGAAATCTAAGCCTAGATCATCCTTAGTAATTGTTTAGTCCCCTATAATTGTTCTCTAGTTCATCATATTAGTTTTAATTGCTTGTTTATTTAAATTAGTTCTTAAAATACCAAAAACCACTCATTTGATCGTCTAGTTAGCCATTTAAATGTTTATGTCATTTCACTTTTCTGATATCGATACCAACCCTCGTGGGATCGACCTTGTACTCGCTTAGTACTACTACCGACGTCGTGCACTCGCGGTTGCTCAATTTTAGTTGCAAAAACTAAGTTTGTGTCAAGTTTTTTTATCAACTTCGAGCCGTCTTGATTGAACACATATGGACATGATGCAACACTAACTAGTTATATTTTAGGATTAAATAATCACGTTTATTATTTGTAATTCCGATTCCGAATTGTATTTATCATTCCTTTTTTTTTTTTTTTAATTTCATCATTTTTAATAATAGTGTGAAAAAAACGGAGCAAATTTTTTATTGTTGTTACAAAAATTTAGAAAATTAATTAATTAATTTTTTAAAAAGGAAAAAAAAATTCAAAATTTTAAATTAATTAAAAAAAGAATTATGAATATTAATTTAATTAATTGTATGTGTGAAAATTGTAAATAAAATTTTAATAAATTATAAATATGAAAATAATATTGATAATTTGCATGTGGAACCCGCAAATAGTGTCATTTGTACGGTTGTACCTATGAAGATTGAGGAGAAATATATACAATTAAGTGGATATTAACTTTTAATGTGTCAGGTACAAATGTGTGTTGCATTGATGATGCTCTTAGGAGCATATTCATAAATACTAGGAACCTATGTCATTTATATCAATTTTTCCTATAAATAAATTGAACAATGTAACGGTTGATACTCTTGGGATTTGTTCTTGAGCAAGTTTTGCTCTTTATTTCTATTAATCTGAATAACAAAAACCAGTCCTCTTTTATCTCCTTGGGCCTACAATACCCATTATATGGGATGCAATTCATGCAACCAAAATGCCGTAAAATACTCGAAACTGGGCTATTTATATTTTATTTATACGTTAGCATTAGGACGTATAATCCTACATAGGATGCAACATAAATCACTGAGCTTCAACTGATCTTAATATAGCAACCAAAGAATTACTTAGTGAGATTGTAGAGCAAAAAAATGTTAATCTGAGCCACCAGGAAGCAACTTAGTCGAGCTAGATGTACCAAATCGTCTACCAGCAGCTGAGATAACTCGCGATGGAGAGATAACTTGGGCAAAAGATACATTGTAAGAATCTGCCCCTAACCGGCTCTGCAACCAACCTTTGCCACCGGAGAAGCCATCAGCCACAATCCAGGTATTCTTGAACCCTAGTCTTGTCAAGGTTCTAGCCACTGTTTTAGCTGAATCCGAGTACCTGAAGTATATGTTATAAATTACAAATTTACATAGCTTCATAATTAGAAGGTACAAATCAAGGTGAAGTAAAGTTTGTCAAATTTGCCGAAATGAATGAGTACCGCGGCACACACACATTCAAATTCTTAGCTAAACTCACATCTTCACTTCCTTTACGTTTTTCAGTTAGTTTTAGTTGCTCACGTGCATGGCATGTGGTTAAAGCAGATAATATGCTTCAATTCTTTCTTTATCGTATTGGAAGTTCCCTATTCCCCACTATGCTTAGAGGGTGTTTGGCTGAGCTTATAAGCTCCTACAAACATCTTATAAGCTGTTTAGGAGCTTATAAGCTCTTGCAAAGTGTTTGGCAAAATAAGATGTTTAGGAGCTTATAAGATCAAAAAATAAGCTCTAAGAGCTTATAAGATCTAAAAAAAATAAGTTGCTTTACCCCAACTTATTTCCATCTTATTTTTTAAGATCTTAACTATTACACTCAAATTTCACACACATTTCACACACTTACACACACTACACACTCTACACACTTTACACACATTTCACACACTACACACACTTCACACACTACACACATTTCACACATTACACGCACATCACACACTACACACTTTTTGCACTTCACACACTACATAAATTTCACACACTAATCAAAATGTGTGTTTAATATTAATTTTTAAATTAGACCCCAAATTTATAGCTAAATCACTATATTCAATTGCAAACTTATAAGCTGTTTTATCCAAACACTTTGTTAACTTATAAGCTCCTTAAAAATGACATCTTATAAGCTCTTGAAACAATTTATAAGATGTTGAAGCTTATAAGATGTTTAAAATAAGCTTAGCCAAACACCCTCTTAGTTATACCCTCCATAAACAGAGATGACCTGATTTTTGGAGATCAGTGAATCTTAGTTTTCCCCAAATTGGAATCTTTACTCGATGAGTGTGGTGAGTTTCTTCAAAATTTGCTAGAATGAAATGTCAATGTACTGAGTGAAAAAGAGTAGTGAACTTACGAGTCCAATATCACAATGTTGGAACCTTTATTGATTTTCTTGAGAAAAGAGATCTTTAGTGCCACCAATTCAGCTTCTACTTTCCTGACATTTCTGACAAGACTTCGGAGCTTGCTAGGTAATTCCTCTAAACTGCAGCAACAGAAGTAGGGAATTTATTGGGTCTGCTGCGTCAAGAACCAGTTGTAAGGATTTGAGTAAAGAAAATCAACTAAGAAGGACACAGTCCATCTACTGTTTAAAAAATATCAAGAGAAACGCCAGGTAAATCTGATAACAGACCAAACAAAATGAGGAATTTTCATACCAAGACAGTGATTAAACTGCAGCCTCTACAAATTTGCCCAGCATTTAGGAGAACAATAGACAATGTTTATTCTATATAATCAGGAAGAGTTTACATACGGGATAGATATCAATTTGTTTTTAGCGGCGGAGGGAAGGCGAGGAACGCCGGCCTTGTCTTTATCCTTCTCTGACCTTATATCGACCAAAATATAGTTCTTTGTGGACATCAGATCCAAGGTTTGAGCAGGAGTGAGGTCCCCTAGAGTAGCAACCAAAATCAAGATGAAAAACAGTGATTAAACAATTATGTGAAATCAGAAATAAATTATGCGAGCAAGCCTCGGAGAGATGTTCATGTGATGGTGAAGATAATGTTAAATGGAAGATCTATATATAAACTTGTGGAAATATAACACTTGCCATCTAAAAAAATTCTCCGCTTCACATCTACAACACAATGGCGATGGAATACTCTTGCTAGTTTTGAGCGTGTACAAACTACAATCAACAATATAAAAATGAAGAAGCCGAGGAATGGTGAAAATTTGTAAGTGTCACCCCCATGTTTTGAGCTTCTAAATTGGTAGGAAAGATGCATTTTTTAAATGGCGGTTCAAAAGGTGAAATCAAATCCAAAAATAACAGAATAATGTTACATTAACATTTGATAGATTTTCATCATAACATTCCACCGCTGATATGCCGTAGATAGCAAGTGGAGAAATATTGATATTTTAGATAGTTAAAAGAAAGGTGTGATGTGTTAACTTGTGCACAATTTGGGTGGTGAAGTGCTATTACCCTAAATTTGGTGATGGTTTGTTGTCTGAATCCTGTTGTAGGTTGTTTTCTCCCAAACTTTATGGATAGTTATCCAATTCACAGAACCATCTTCTAGAAATTAATGTGATTTATCATTATTATTATTTCCTCTAATAATAATTGTTGTCTGATCTTATTTCAAACCAAGTTATGACATTTAGATCAGGTGCATAAATCACGAAAATTTCATGTCAGGTGGGTAAATCATGAAATATCAGGAAACTTAAGAGATGATCAGTTCTTAATTGTTACCTATGAATGCTTTAGGAGAAACCCGTTCTATTATTTGATTTATCATGGCTTATAGTCAGCATCTCCTATCGAGATGATGTGAAAAGCTGGGATGCACCATTTTAGCCATACTATAACCTCTGGTTTTATATTGTATAACTCCTTGTGAGGCGACCTCCATTTCCTTCGCATAAGATGATTCAACTTTGCTCCGAAACCATTGAGCTTACTATGCACGACATAGTTTCATATCTGCTTTTATGAGTGCGTCTTATAAATAACTGCTTTGACAGTGCTGATTACAGAATCACGTTAACCCACATATCTCCACAAAACAACTAATACGTACCATTAAATGATGCTAAGTCATGATAGCTATTTTTCATGTATGAGTCATATGACTTAACTCCAGCAGCCAATATTCATCCACATTCCGGACTTTCTGTCAATCTTCAGAACTGTGGTGTTTTTTCGACCGCTATTACTAGGTAAATGATCTCATACTATAGTGGCAATTGTAAAAATCTAATTAAAAGAAGATGGCAAGTTACCCTGGTAACCCCGAAGATTGAAGGAAATGGCAGAAAGGATAGGAGGAAGTAAGAGATATGCAATGACCAGTGCACCACCAGTCCCCAAAATTACAGCAGGTTCTGCCGATGATATGGTTTCAACAGTGGAAGTGGCGATGGGTTTAGCCTCATCAATCACCTTTGTTGTTTGCTGAGCTGCATCAGCAACTGTCTGCAATTGAATTATCATTATATCTTGACATGAAATATCTTAGCATGCAATGGTAACATTTGAGAGAGAACCCAGGTATTAGTATTAGATGACCATACAATCGAGCAATTTGAATAACTATATACTATGTCTATACAGCACTTGGAAATTTTCTATGAATTTTAGGCATCACGAAAGCAAAATATGCAAGTTTTCTTGGCTTTGCACTTTCTACCAAAATTAATAAAATGAATCAGTTTTCCTCCCTTATAAAGAGTTAACTCTGATGGGATTCACCTCTTTAGATTTGGTATAACATTAATTATGGGAATTAGTCTATCGAAAGAGGTCAGTTTCAGGGCCCGCTTAGTTCAAAATAGAAATGTTAATATTAATGGGTATGAATAAGAGGTCAATCTATTATGGAATGATCTGGGGGAGTTGTTAATAAAATTGGGGTAATGATTAACTTATTAATGTGTACAAAGCATAAGAAATAGGACTGGAACTTCTTTCACTCCCACCACCCACCCCTACTTCCCGTATCAAGCGGTCCCTCAATATTTGAAAACTTCATGTATGTTCAGGAGATAAAATGACAAAAATACATTTTAAGATATTATAGAGGTTTTTTAGGTGCTAGGATAGTTCCTAATATTAGGATGTCGAAATTTAATTATAAACTCTAGATCGTTTAAAAGACTAATAACTTAATCTTTTCTCAACTTTTAAATCTAGGGTGAGTAGTAATTGGAGCTACCATCTAGCTAGGTTTCTAAAGACTTCAAAGGGCATAACCATCTATTTAAGAAAGAAAAGATTGGATAAGATAGCAATTCAGCTAATTTGGGGGGGGAGATAAGTACTTAATGGGGACATGGAAGCTGTTAATTTATAAAAACTATTAGTTTACCTTAGCTGCAGACATCACTGGCTGCGTATCAATTCCAGTACTCTGGATAGCTTCTTGGGCTTTCTTAGAAGCCTCTGAGACCACAGGAGAAGCAATCTTCAAAACCTGCTCCCCAGCTTGCTTGAAGATAGGCAACGCCACATCTACACCTGGCTTCACAGTATCCGTAACAGCTCCAACCACTTGGCCTGCAGTACTGAAAAAGTTACCCCCAATTTCTCGTACTTGATCAATTGCAGTCTCCACCTGAAAAACCCAGCGACACAGAAAGGGTCTCAACTCCCAAGTTGCTCCTAAAACATAGCGCTCAACTCCTTTTCTAAAAGTCCCATTTTTTTCAGATTATCAAGTAACTTCTTCAATTTACAGAGAGAAGCTGGCAAAAATAAGAAAATGGGATCTCGAATACAAATAGTTCAATTAAAAAACCCATAAAATTCGTAATAATTCGGCATTCTTCAAATTATCAAGCCAATTCTTCAGCTTACGAAGAAATATTAGCAAATACAAGAAATGGAGGCCCAATATACAGCAAAATAGTTCACTCTAAGAGCCGCAGGCACAGAGATAACAAAAGGAAACATTATAGTGACAATTCAACAAACAGGAAATGTGCGACAGCAGTAGATTCAAATGCAAAAAAAACAAGCAACGAAAATACGACAACTGCCAAGGGAACTTGTTCCGACCTGAGAGAGAGAAGAGACAATCTGTTCTTTGGGGAAAATTTGAGCTGCGGCTTCAGTGGGAGCTGCAAAGAGAGCAAAGAGAGGCACAATAGCAGTGGCAGGCAGTGAGAGAGAGTTGGGTGGTGCTGATTGATGGGACTTTGAAGAGGTTTTGAGTTTGGAGGGGAGGGAAACGGCCTTGGTTGGCGGAGAGAGCGGCGGCAATGGTGGAAGAGACGACGGACGCGCGGTTGATGTAGCTCGGAGGGCCATCATCACCTTCTACGTTGTGCTTCCACTCTCTCGTAATTGAATTTTGGTTGGTGTAAATCGTCTTGAGAAAGGTGTGATGATGAGAAATGAATTTTCAGCCGTTGGGTGTTGCAATCCGATGTGGCAGTTTATATTCCGCGAATCAACCATCTGACGCCACGTGGAGTTTAAGATCAGAAACGTGGGCCATCCCTAATTCTTTCTTTCACGAAGTATGAGTCCCATGTCCATACCCACTTACCTAGTTCAAAATTCAATTATTTTAAGTTATGCGCTGGACAATGCCATCACGTAATTTTTTAAGTACATTAGAATTTGATATGAAATAAAAATAATATTGAGATAAATGATTAAGTTATCTTTTTGTATTAATAAAATAATTAAAAACATTACAATATTTTCTAAGTACACCATATTATTTTTAATAAAATAATTTTCTTCCAACATGTTCAACGTAATAGCCACATCGTTCTCACGTTCCGCCATTTCGAAAAGGACCTTCATCCTTTTTTTTTTTGGAGTTGGCATTTTATCAAACACCTTTTGTTAACCGGTCGTTGAATCCTTCTCCACTGAGGAATCATCTTCCTCGACGCTATTACGACTAAAGGAATTCCACGAGTTGTATGAGATGGCTGAGCTAACACAGTTTGGGAGCGGATAGTTCTAGACTTTCAACATATTATTACAGGAAAGCAGTTGATCAGTTGAGGTAGTTTTTGAAGTCATTTGTGAATAATAGATTCTCTCTCGTCTTTCCTCATTTTTCAGTACTATCTTAATATCTTCCTCTCTTATTTTGTAACATTTCCTCTGTAATCTACTTATCTTTGTTAATGAAGTTCACTCGCTATGTTTCCAATACTGACTCGCCTACCGACTATAGCCACGAATATTATTATCCCAACTCGGATCGTAACAAAAAAAATATTAATCTTCAACTTAGCATCTCATAACAATCAATAAACACACAATACTTGAGAAATTCAAACAATAATCAATCATTCAATTATACCCTAATTTATTGGAATCTAAATAAAGAAGAGATCGAAGGTGTACTTCTTGCTTTACCGACTTGATCCCTTAATTTGAAAGACTGAATATGATCTTCAACTTATCCGAAATTTTGTGGTCGAGAAGTCATGATGGAGTTCACACTACTTTAATCGGATAAAAGACTAAGTCACGTTTGCTTGAATTCTCCGAACAGCAATACGTGATTAGAATATTGTTTCTCTTTTGTTTCATTATTAATATAAATTAATGTCGTTTGCTTTACTTCTTTTATGAACTTCTTTTCCTTTATTATTAGTTACTAGTACATCCCCGTGCGATGCACGATTTATATATTATAAATATATAATAAAAGCTAATGTATTTATATAATATAGTGAAATATTAAAATCAACATATACCAAGTGATGGAATAATTATATGTTAGTTAATAAAAGAAAAGACCAATGCAAAATATTAAAAATATACAAATATGAATAAGTGGCTCATTTTTTCCATCTTCAAGGAGCAACAAAAAATGACGAATTTTAATTTGTCATTTTTTGTTGTTCCTTGGACATGGAAAAAATGACTAATCATTTTAACAATTTAAATTTAAGTGCATCTTATCTTAGAGATGTTGCAGTACTTTCGCATCTCAATTTTTAACTTTATAAATATAATGAGAATTAAGTGAAGTTTAGTTGGTTGAGTCCTAAGAAGTCTAGCCCAATAATTTAAAATTAATTAACACCAATCCTTCTCTCTTAAATTTGTGCGAAAACAGGGAAGGATAAAAAACCAAGGTACTTTGTATATGTAATTAAAATAATGATTCAAATAATTTAAAAGTTTAAGAATTTGCTCTAATCGATTCAAATATGGTAGTTATATATTATAATCACCTGGTTTACTTGATTTTCTTAATTAACTCGTTTGATAAATGTCAGCTATATGAAAAATTCGAACTGTTAAACCCGGTGTTGAGGAGTACGACGGATGTTTATAGATGAAAATTTTGTCATTTTTTCCTTCAATTTTCTGACCGAGTAATTATGCACGGTTCGAACTCTCCCAAAATAGATGACAAAGTATGACGTTTCATTTATAGGTAATATATAATTGGATGTATACTAATGAAAGAAAAAAACATCTATGATTTGAACTCTCCCACAATATATGTTAGCAACATGTATGGTTAGAATTTGGCAGAATATCATTACAAATTTTACTTAATAATGATTGGAGATTTTGTCTACAGTATGAGAATATATTTGGTAGATTATGGTAAGTCGATTTTATATGATTGGAGATTGTTACTTAATATGACCGAGTAATTATTGGTAGAATATCATTACAAATATATGATTGGATATTATTCATTAAATATGAGAGTAACTTTTGGCAGATTATAGCCGAGTAAATTTTGGTAGAATATCATTATAAATGTAGTTAATATATGATTAGAGATTTTTTTCTCATTATAATTTTTTTACCATAAATTTAATATTTCTAGATTTAGCAATAACATTTGGAGGAGGGGAAGGGAATGCAGAAGTTGCTACTTATAGATGTTTTCATTATTATATTAAGTAAGATGATAACAGTAAGGTAACCTGGAACTTATAGTGGTGTGTAAAGAAAATAGGATTAGTTTAATTATTAAAATGTGATGCCTTTAGTAATTATAATGTACTTAGAAAATTATGTGGTGGCATTAGTCGCCACCTTTTAAGTTATTGCGTAAAATAAAATTGCTACTCATGGTAAATACAATAGGTTACTTCAGTACGCTCCGTTTCCTTCACATCTGTTCTCTCACCTTGTTTTCTTTCTCTCCGTGCTCGTTTTTTTCGAAAGTAAAACATGAGATCCATCAGCATCAACTTCTGACGCTGAATCAGCAACCTTCTCTTCCAAGTCTATATTTATACGAATTGGTTTTTCCCATCTTATGTATTTATCTGCACTTCCTTTAAGACTACTTTATGCTCCTTTTGTGTTTGAAATTTTTATCAAACTCCTTTTATTCATTAAGGCAGTGTTTACTTCATTGAATAAAGTAGGATAATTATGTTTTATCCGGGCATTTCTTATGTTTACTTTGCAAGAACAAAAAACCCGGGTTATCCATATAACCCGGGATAAAATGTACTATTCAAGATAAAAAGCTAGATAATAGTCTAGCCCCCTTACCTTAGGATAGATGTATAGTGGTTAGGATACAAATAAAAAATCTCTTTTTTCTTTTTAACTTATTTTGCAAAATTCTATAACCCCCCTTACCCTAAAATTAGACATCCCAACAAATCAGAGTTAGGGTTCATATCTCGCCACTGAAGAGAAGAAAGGTTCACCTTGTGAAATCGAGACGGTGGAGACCACCATTGAACTAGGCGGAGCGCGCTTATTTTCGTACACGCGTATTTACTTCATCACAAACATTTAGCAAGGTCAGTTTCTCAAACGTCAATGGTCTCCTCTGTGATAAAATTGATTTCTCGTGCTCTTGCTCGATCTACAATTTTTGTTCTCATCGTGGAAAGTGCTTTTTTACATTTGAAATTAGTTTCTGCACGTAGTGTTGAAAAGCATTATGGTTTATTGTGAAGTTGATGTATCTATTTGTATGCTTCTACTGATGATACGTTTTGTCTTCTTTGTCGTATTTCTTTCCTTTTGCCCTCAATTTTTTGGTTGCTCAAGTTAATAGTTCAGTTGCTCTTTGTTGTTGCTTAGTTTGCAAAACTAGATTGTTGACAAGGTACGGTTTAAAAACAGAAGACGATTCACAAAATATGAGATAAGTTTGTTATTTTTTATTTTATTTGCTTGATTTGTTCAGTGCATATTCTCTGCCGAATTGCTTCATTCAAAAAGGTTTGAGCTAATATTTGAGTTATGATGGTGTGTATAACTTTTACTTGTTCAGAATTTCTCTAAATTTGTAAAGTCAGAAGTATATATATTATGAATTTGAAACCATATATATGTTTCGTTGAATCCAAATTTAAAAAAAAAACATGATTATTTTAACCAAGAGTAGTGCAGCAAATGCATATTTTAAATGCCGATACACGCTGATTTTTGTATAATGTTACCCTCATATAATTGAAAATTTCGTAGCTCAAATTGCTAATTTGTGTTGTGTTCCTTGCTAGGATGGATTGTGATGTTAGTGAAGAGGAGCTTATGCTTGTATTACATGTGGTTGTGAATGCATGTGTGAGATTCTTCGGTGTAGTATCTATGTATTTTCTGAATATTAATAGAAATAGGCGAGATTTGCGGGACCGAGTTCGTCGTAGTTACAGTTTGATATCTAAGATACCTCATATAATATGGTACTTGAACGGGGTGGTCCGATATAGTGACGAGGAGTGCATAATCCATTTGAGGATGAATAGACAGGCATTTGCTAGGTTATGCTACCTAGTTGAGACAGTAGGAGGTCTTAAAACCGGACGTAACAACAGCGTAATCGAGCAAGTTGCATTATTTTTATCTATTATTTCACACCACACGAAGAATAGGGTAGTTAAGTCTAGCTTTAAATGGTCTACTCGGACAGTTAGTAGGCATTTCCACAAGGTTTTGAATGCAATTATAAGACTCCATCCCATTTTACTTGCACAACCTGATCCAGTTGATGAAGACTGCACCGACGATCGCTGGAACTGTTTCCAGGTACCATTGTTTTTTTAATTTTTTCGTATTTTAATTTTTATGTTGTGCATTTTTATTGACAAAAAATTGGGTATTTCTAAACTCAAACGATGCAGGGCTGTTTAGGAGCTCTGGACGGAACTTACATACCTGTGACTGTTGAAAAAGCACATAGGCGTTGTTATTGCAACCGAAAAGGGGAGGTAGCCGTGAATGTTCAAGCAGCCTGTAACAGAAAAATAAACTACACCTACGTGTTAAGTGGCTGGGAGGGGAGTGCTTCAGACTCTCGTGTGTTGTTAGATGCTGTCAACAGGCCGAATGGACTGAAAATACCACTAGGTCTGGTTCACTGCTTTTTATATGCTATATTCAGACTAGACATTATTCTACTCAGAATTAATTTATCTTTTTCTTAATATTTCAAATTGTGCCTGACGCGCAGGTCAATATTACTTGGCTGACAATGGGTACACAAATGGGGAAGGGTTCCTAACACCATATCGGGGAGTAAGGTATCATTTAGATGACTGGGATTCGGGTAGACGGAGGCCTCAAAACAAGGAGGAGTACTACAACATGAAGCATACGAGGGCTAGGAATGTCATCGAACATAGTTTCGGAATCCTAAAAAAACGATGGGCAATCCTGCGGAGTGCATCCTTCTACCTCATTAAAGTTCAAAACCGGATCGTAATGGCATGCACATTACTCCATAACTTTATTAGAACAACTATGCCATATGATCCTGTTGAGGCCGAAATTCCGGAAACAATGGAAGATGTACCTGGCATTGAGTATGTTGATGTTGTGGAGACCTTTCCAGTTTGAAGTGGCTGGACAGATAACTTAGCCAAACATATGTACATCGAATAGGGTGGTTAATCTAGGATTTAGGAAGGGTTCACTTGTGAACTATGTTTTTTGTTAAGTTTAAAAATATGTATTTTTTTGTTAGACATTTGTCTAATTTGCTTTTTATGTGTTGGATGATTGAAACCATGAAATTTCAATATAGGAAATGTATTGCATTAATCTTTTTGTGGAATGCAGTGTGATGATTTTGTTGATGCAACTTATCTAGTTTGCTCTTTATATTTAATTGGAATATCCATATTTCTTTCTTTGGTACATCATACTACCATGGACAACGAAAGCCAAGCCACAAGAGGCAATAGGAGACGTCATCAACCTTCTACCTCACGCCGTGTCTGGAACGAAACGGAGGAGAAAGCGTTGGTTGTTGCCGTCAAGCAGATTGTCGCCTTCGGGCTGGCTATCTGGTAAAGCTGCATAAGTTTATGCTCAATACCATTCCCCACACTACCCTTAAACCCGAACCACACATTGGCTCTAAGATATCGGTGTGGAAAAAGACACATGGGAGTGTTCAATGTATGTTGTCTCGGAGCGAATTTGCATGGGAGGAGGGAACTAAAACTGTCAGCGTGCATAGCGACCAAGTGTGGGACGAGTACATTGCGGTTAGTGATTCCTAATTTGTGTATATCCAATAGTCAGTGAAAAAAATATTATGTATTTGCATACGACACTATACATCACAAACCCTGATTTGTGTTATTTCGGCAGACTGATACATGGGCCGAAAAGATGAAAATGAGAGGAAAGTCTTTTCCCTATTATCATGACATATTTAAGAGGGATAGGGCGGCTGGCGAGTTTGTAGAGGACATGAATGCAGCTGACAACGCCCCACTGAATGAGCCTGATGAGAGTATGACGCTAGCTTGTTCGAGCAAAGCATGGGAGAGAACAACGCCATGAACTCTCCAATGGTTGGATGAAGCAACATCATCAAAAAGTAAGAGAGCACGGAGGGACAAATCTGTTGAAAACACAGGAGATCAGCTTGTCTGTCTGATGGGTAAGTTCTGTGATCAGACCAATGATAGACTTGGCGACATTGCAAGTAAGATCGGATACGAGATGCACATGTCAGGAAAAAGTGAGAGCTTGTTCATCGCTTTGGGTGAGTTAGGGGTTCTTACAATGGAGGATCAGATCGCCGTTGCTCGGGTGTTGGTTAGCAACAACATGGAGTTGGAGCTATTTTTTAGTTTGCCCCTGGCGGCACGCGCACACATGGTTCTTTCCCTTGTTGGTCTTAGAACATAGGCAATCTGAAGTCTTGGTGTGATCGCCGAAGTACATTTTGATAAAAAAAAAAAAAAAAAAAATAGATGAACCTCATAATTTATCATGCATTTTGTGTCCCAGCTTTTTGAAGGTGGTCATGCGCAAATCAACTTCGCTGGAAATTGATAATATGTGTTATTCTAATATTTGGATGGTAGTGAAGGTATTGTATATATTTAGTGTGATGTACTTTTTGAATGTGTACGCTGACATATTCTATAGCAAATTCCTTTTTGGACACTCTCAATCCATGGAGAGTTTATTTATGACTTCTTCGCCGGTGTTATCTATTTTTTTTGTGTCCTTGAATTTACGAGTTGCTGATCGATTGTTTAGTCTGTTTCTTATTTTTCTAAAAATCTATAATAGAATTTGTGTTGTTAAGTATGCTCTGAATTACAGGTGTTGTTATTATATACAAAGGTAAGCACACTCAATGTTGTTATTGGTTGTTTGTACAATATATGGTTGTTTAATAGAACTGCCTTACTACATAACTCATGAATTACACCAAGATGGAATGATGTATTATACACAGATTGTCATTGTTGATTATTAACATATAATGATATTTTCTACATAATAATATGTGATTTATAATGAAGGCATCATATCAGATGGTGTAAACATTCTTCATTCCAAAACCTTCCGCAGCGACCCCTATTATTTATAAATATGATCTTGAGGTTTTTAAGACAGTGGCGAATTAGGCCTTTTGTTGTAGAAGCACGTCTGAGGTAGCAAGGTGATTAATAGGATTATTTTCTCTTTGTTTTTAAAAAATAAAATAAATTTTGAAGGGCATTGCAAAATAGAACATTATCCATTTATCTTTCTCCATCATAGTAAATACCAGATATTGATATTGGATATTTTTTTCTAGACCATTTCTGGTAATGTAAACATTGGAAAAGGATATGTATCCTATACATATCCTAACCAAATCCATGCAACTTATCTAGCCCATCAGATAAAACTTTTTATCCTTAATCGCCAAAGTAAACACTACCTAAGTATAATAACTCCATCAATGGCCAACTTATCAACATCTAACTTTTCATTAATAACCTAATTTTTATTTATAGCTAAATTTGTGGAAAGATCTAATGTCCTTAGAATCGGTTGACACCTATCAACTGTGATCCTTCCATCCTCTTCTTGTTCGGAAGCAATTGAAAGAGCGCTAGGTTGCATAGTTTGTTTCTCATCTTCTTTTTCTTCCTTTATTATTTCCTTTTATTACAATGGATAATGATTTTTGTACTTATGTTACAACTTTTTTAAGTGGAAAACAATTTTATTAACATGTGCTGGAATTAGCCAATCCTAATTGACAAAGGAACGATGGTGAGAGTACCAAACTTGACAACTAAAATCACAAAATTTAGCAAAGGAGACTAGAATATGACTATGTTTGTTTATGGCTGTGGGTGGCTGGAGTATTGTAGGCTGTGGGGAATAAAGTGAAATATGAGGTTGGGGTAAATAAGTGAGTGTTTGTTTAAGTTGAATATTGGGTTGTGGGGTGATTATAATATAAAAAGGTGGTAAAGGTGATTTGATGTATGTAAGAGATGGTTAGTGAATGATTGGTTATTGATTAAAGTTGTATTGAGAATTAGTTTTGATTGATAATATGTGTAAGAGGTAGTTAGTGAATGATTGATTATTGATTAGAGTTGTATTGAGAATTGAGTTTGATTGATGATGTGTAAAAGAGGTAATTAGTGGATTGATAATTGATATTTTGTTGTTTGGTGGTTAAGATAATTTATTAGGGAGCTTTAGGGTTGATCACAATATATTGACCACAACCTAAGGTCAAATACACATGAGTTGAGCTAAATCCTAAACGATTGCGTCCAACCATAAACTAACAGACTGTATGTGTTATGTAATTCTCACTCCTACTTATCTAATACAAATTTCTATCTTGAAAACTTGAGAGAAGTCCCTTGATCTCCAGAAGCAATGGCAAGCAAATAACTTCACAATCAGCCTCGTCCATGGGAGCCAAAATAGCAGTAGAAGAATCCACGATGATCGAAAAATCTTCGCTGCCCAATTCATTATTTCACAAAATAGCCTCCTTCAAAGCATAAAATTCAGAATCTTCGCTGCTACAAAACCCATCACAAAGAACAACCATGGCCATAAGAAAATCACCATCAGATGAGCATACATAAACTCCACCATAGGAAGATTAATTGACAAGTGAAGTTCCCTCGCAAAAAAAAAAAAAAAAACGCGAAAATTGGTTCGGGAAGGGATTTGGCACCAGAATGTTTCAACCATATCACAGTTTCTTTCCGGACATTTAACTGCAATGCGAAATTCAATCAAGGATCTCGATGCCAGCTTCAAATCATAGAGGTCTCAATACGCACACCGGAGAACACAAAATCATTTCGATGATGCCACATGGTGTTAACAATAACAACAATATATTTGGTAAGAGATCATGCCACCAAAGATCAAGTCTCTCTTGCTCAAACAACATAATAAACTCAAGCAGACCTACAGCAGACCATATTGAAGCCGAACTTAACACCGGAAAAAGAGATGAGTTGCTGAAAATCGATCAAACCACTAAACGGGAATTTTTCGTCGAAGAGAAAATGTTGGCGTGCTAAATTATCAGACGTGGGGAGAGTGTTTGAACAGAAACGCCAAATAAAGTGTAAAGTACGATCCGGCAGTTATAATCGCCAAAGCCTCTTCCAAACTGGGTTAGGCCCCGACTCGATGTGGCGAAAGGATGAATATCCACAACGTACATGAATGTTTCATGATGAAATCATAAGATGATTTAATCGAGAATTTTCCAGATTTACTGTGACTCCAAATCCATATGTCCGTGGCAGAATGGATCCAAAGGGGAATAGATAAAATAGCTTCAGATTCAGCTTTGACTGAAAATGCTTTCAATCAAATTGATGTTCCAGCTTCCTCTATCATGGTCAAAAAGCGTAGCAACTGCTGCATCAAGAGGGATAATAGAAGGAGTGCTGCTCACTCTGGAGGTCATCGAATCCCGCAGACAATAATCTTGCCAGATACATGTATCAGTTCCGGAGCAAATTAGATGCTGTATACCCTGAGATAATACCTGCAAACCTTCATAAATGCTCCTCCAACTTAATGACAGGCGCGATCCAATATTAGCTTCGAACAAAGATGAGGACGTGAAATATTTAGCATTCATAACCTGGGCAAGAAGAGAAGAAGGATAGACGAGTAATCTCCAGGCCTATTTACATAACAATGCTAAATTGAACCTTTGAGGTTTCAAAAGCCTAAACCCCCAACGCATTTCGGCGAAGATAAAGACTCCCACGATTTCCACCGATTTCTTCTAGAAGATGCTCCATCTCCCCAGCAAAACGCTTTGGCAGATCGTTAATGTCCTCAATTACACCATCAGGAATTTTGAAACATGACATCATGTAGGTCAGGGTGCTTGTATAACTGACTTAATTAGTATCTCCTTCCACACCTTACTCAACTCCTTTTCTTTCCAACCCATAATCCTATTGAAAACAAGGTTCTCTTATTGTGGTGCCATCCATAAAGTGTCACACCCTCTTGAAGCGGGAACCTTGCTAAATAAATGTGAGTCGCAATAAGGGAAGGACCGTGTCATCCTCTCATCCCGAAGCACGAACTGATCTATTCTTACTCCTGGGAATTTGGGGCATAGGCGCAAAGCCTAAGACGAGCACATAACATGCACTAGACTCCTTAGAGGAGCACGTGAAATAATTGTAGAGCGCACCCCCGACAGAAAATTACATGGATGTCAGTTGGTACCCTAACAGCCGTATTCCTCCTGCAAAAAAGTATGGGGGGATCACTAACATCATGTCTTGCAAAAGTCGAGGTCTAGGAATGCTGACTGGGATTAGGGGTTATGTGGCACATGTAAAAAGGCATCCTTTCCCTTCAACCCTAGTATGGTAAGTATATAAAACTTTTCATTTCTTCTTCAGAAAGGTATGGCATATTATTATCACTGTTCCATTACAAAAACTCATGCACTTTGCCATAACTTTCGGATCGCTGACTTGAGCATCGGAAGCTCCTCACCGGAGTTAGTTTTTGCAGGTCTTGGCCAAGACAACTCACATACTCGAAGAATAATATATTGATCCCACCGAGTACTATTTTAGGTACCTTTTGCTTATATTTTTTTGAGTGCCCGAACTGTTTTCACTATGGCACTACACTTATACTTGCAACATCTCACTTTTATTTTTCCTGATAACAGAAGGCAATCCAAAGTATTTCCCATGGGACTCAACCTAGGGAATACCCAACATCGAACAAATTGATTGATAAATGTGATCACGGGTGATAGGACAAAACAAGACACCCAATTTCATCAAGTTGATACTTTGACCTAAAACACTTTCACAGAGGTCAATTGCAAACTTTATACGTTGAGCTTCCACAGTGGCCTAACCAAAGAGCAAAGTATCATCTGCAAAAAGAAGGTGGAAAATAGATGGTGCACCAGGGCAATTTTAATACCACGAAGCTTCCTACGTAAATCTTGCAAAATGCACGGAAAAATTATTGGGAAAAATTAATAAATGTGGTATATTTGAAAATGACTCTAAAAAATACGGACTGGTAAAGTCGAGGCATGAGTTGGACTTGCTATCCATAAGACAATATTGCCCCGCATCCAAATGCTCGCGGTCTTCGGCAATCGTCCCCAATATACAACAACTTTTAGCTTTGAGATCGCAACACAACAAAACCAAAACTTTTGGTGAACTACTCGATACACAGGACTTTCTTTTGACTCAAAAAACTCAAAGACCACAATTTACAAAATATGATAAATGCAGACTGTAGTGATTGTCGTTGTATATGACAAGTTCTACCAGTTATTTTCAGTTGATTGGAGATGCAAATGATAAGGTCTATTTATAGACTTCTAGGCGTCATTTCATGAATAGTTGCATCCTTTCAACTTGATCAATCACAACCGTTAGATCGTACATTTTCACCAAAAGGTCACGATCTAATGTTTAGATTGCATCATTTTTGGAACATTCACGATCTTTCATTCACACCTATTTTACTTGAATAACCATAACTTTTCGTGACACCTTTTCATCTAAAAGATACTTTTCCATTCACACTTCGAAATTCTAAAAATTCCTCACATGAATGGAAGAAGTTGATTTAATGTTAGAACTGCCAAAGATTGGTCAACACCAACCTTCCAAAGCTAACTTCTAACACAACCCCAATATGGATGACAACTAATGCATGTACACACTAGACTGACACAGGAAAGAAATTCCTGACGAACCACCATTGCATCGAGATAAATAACTTTCAGCTTTAAATCTTCCCTTGTGAGATGCTATCGGATGTACTTGCGGCTCAGTGAACGCGATGTCTTGAACTGATTGTTTTGTGTACACCAAGACAATAACATTCACATAATGGAAATTCTGATATCTTTCGATTCTCACATTGTGTCCCTTAAGGGCCGTGGACCATATCTTGAATTCATAAGTGTTCAATGTGAAGTGGCCTCACTTCTGACTTATATAGGTGACCTTCTTTTAGAACTTAATCCAAGGGTAGCCTGAAATACACCACCACATTGGGTACATGAGTCATTAAAAGCGTAACCGCTTTACCTTACCAAACGTCATCAAGAAAGCACTTGGTTGTCTCTAAGAATGAGTTTGAATGAGTTCCGAGTTTTTAAACTGAACACATTCGAGTTCCAAGTGCCCGAACGACCCATTCAAAGCTTAGTTGTCTCATTGAACCAAGTTCATGGGGTCTCCGCTCATTATGATTGAGCTACCACTATGCTCGGTCTTGGCGTGTGGGTTTTGAACTTATTCCCTTTAGACATGCAGCATAGTTGATCTCCCATTCAGAATTTCATTCACGGATCTGTATACTTCTATTGCAGATCAAGTTGCCTTATGGCCTTCAATTCTAGCTTTAGATACCTTAGTAGAATGCTGCTCCTCCCCCCCCCCCCCCCCCCCCATTTGAAAACTTATGTGGAAAGACCGTATCCTGTAGGATTGAACACTTATGCGAAAAGACTATCTCTTCAAAGTTTTAACATTTATATGGAACCTTAATTCCCATATTGGGGTGTCTAGGCCATATCTTAAGTAATCAATCCATAGATCGAACTACTTAAATTGTAGTCTGGAAACTACATAGTTATTTTTTCTGCTACCAATGATTTCGCCCATTGGACTTCTATCCAATCTTTGTTGGGCTCAAATCTTTTATTTTTAACCGAGTCCAATAGACTTGCATCCATCTAGTTGGGCTCATGTTCTTTTTAAGGACAATACCAATTTTGGACTCCTCGAGTCCATGTGGACATTCATTTAGTCAAATAGGATATTTGTCCTCTTTGGGCTTCTCTGAACCCATAACGTTTTGCAATTTGGGCTTATCCCGAATTGCCTCGTCGTGATGGAGATTTTCCACGTATAAACGCACACCCAACCATTCTAATCGATGTGGAATTTTAGTTTTTCATCTCAACCAACATTTTCTCCTAAAATAAAATTTTACCGAAATTCCAACTGTTTGGTCCTACTCGATCTTTATTTATGCGAGAGTTTTCACCATCCTATTAATTTAGTTGTCTATCCGCCTCCTAGCAGATTCATGTCTCACTTTATAAAGACACCAAATTATGAGGCCAAAATTTACTTAAGCCCTCATACTTCAATTAAGTCGAGTCCCAAATTTATTCAGGCCCTCAAACTTAAATAGGCTCATTTTTTTTTTTTTTTTTTGAAGTTCTTCTAACTTCAACATGTCCCTAGGACATATTCTTGTCTTTTTTTACCTTTCTAGTCAAGCCCAAAGACAAAAAAATTTAATTTGATTAGCCTCAGAACTATAAAAATAAATAAAGTAAAGGCCCAAATACAGAAAATGAGTAAGGGCCCATATTACTTAATAATTTAGCCCTTAATATTTGATAATCTCCAGTTCAGTGCCAATTGGGACCGTAGCAATTCCAGAGCAACTTTGTCTTTGTCTGCTCATTTCATTTGGGCCACTAAAGCCCATCTAGCGATTAAAAAAAAAGTGGACCATACTAAACCAAAATTCAGCCCCATAGAATGTGAGTTCCAAACATAATTAGACTTTATTCACCGCCGCTAATCTTCACTGCCTTCTTTCCCAGAAGACGCGACTTCGATGCAACTTACATTACGATGTCACTTTATTTCATGAAGACACCCATTTTAACGACTATGAAAGCGAGGTTCACCGAGCACGATGATGATTAGAAAGAGTCGCAATTGTTGCGTGTGACTCGTAATTTAGCAACCAACACATCACCCTTCAACTGTTGCGGCTGTCATGAGGGCTATAATTGTCAATTTAGTTTTGCTAATCGTTCTGGGCTGTAATTCCGATAACCCATTCATAAGTCACTTGGAATTTTCTCATAATCATTCACATAAAAGACGCAACTTTCCGTTGCTGCACCATCACATAATTTAATCACAGCCACCGTATTTCTAATTCTCGCAACCGTTTTATACAACTATTTCTGTAACTTCCAGCGGTTTTCAGCAAGATTTCATAGTGGTGACTAGAATAGTGCCAATTGCAAATATATCACGATTCTATGCTATCGAACATTAATCCGCAATCAGACGCCCGTTAACTTCATAGAGTATTTACAGTTGAGGATAGAGAACTGGTGTGAAGCACCGTTGACCAATTCGAAGCAGTTGCTCATCGTGCCTTCCGTGACCAGTATCTCTATCTGATCATCTTGAAGGTGCCGCTATTAGATAGTGTGGTATATTTGAAAATAACTGTAAAAAACACGGGACTGGTAAAGTTGAAGCACGAGTTTGACTCGCTGTTCGTAAGACGATATTTCCTCGCATCCAAGTGCTCGCGATCTTCGGTAATCGTCGACTTTTAGCTTTGGATCACAGCACAACAAAAACCAAAGCTTTTGGCGAACTACGCGATACTCATGATTTTCTTTTGACTCAAAAGACTCAAAGACCACAATTTACAAAATATGATGAATGCAGACTGTAGTGATTGTCGTTGTATATGACACGTTCTACCAGTTATGTTTGGTTGATTGGAGATGCAAATGATAAGGTCTATTTATAAAGTTTTAGGCGTCATTTCGTGAACAGTTGCACCATTTCAACTTGATCAATCACAATCGTTAGATTGTACATTTTCACCAAATGTCATGATCTAATGGTTAGATTGCATCATTTTTCGAACATTCATGACCTTTCGTTCGGACATATTCCAGTTGAATATCATAACTTTTCGTGATACCTTTCGTCTAAAAGATACTTTTCCATTAACACTCTGAAATTCCAAAATATAAAATAAAAAAAATCAGCACAGATGATGAATGAATAAGGAGAGATGGATTGTTAGGAAATAAGGAGCATCCACTTACTCCAACTTTTCTATGTGGGACAAGTTCCTATATTTTCCTTTTATAAACCCTTCAACTTCCAGGTTTAAGTTGCAATCTTTGACATTTAATATCTCATTCACCTGAAATTGGTTTTAAGCATATTAATACATTAAATTCATCTACTCGAAACATAGATTATGAATTTGGAACTTTCCATTTTTAACAAATGCATTGGAATAATTAAATTGGTCAATTTTGGGTCACAACCCAAAATTCCAAACCAATTTCCAAAAAATCCCCCACTTGAATGATATTAATGTAATGCAAACATAAGAAAGTCCCAACGAGCCGTCCCTTCATCAGGATAGGTAGCTTCAGGCTTTGAATCTTCCCTAATGAGATGCCATCGAATCTACTTGCTGCTCAGTGAACATGATGTCTTGAATTGGTCAGCTTTTGTGTAAATCTAGTACAATGACAACCACAAAGTAATGACTCTAATATCCTTTTGGTTCTCACGTTGTTGTCCATTTTGACCGTGGACCTTATCTCGGATTCATAAGTGTGTACTGAAAATATTACATTTTTCAGTTCTAAGCGGCCCCACTTCACACTTATATAGGTGATCTCCTATTAAAGGTACCCTGAAATACCTTACCGTGAAGGTATAGGAATCATTAAAAGCTGTTAAGCTTACCCTCACCACACGTCATCAGGTTTTGCACCAAGTAGGTACAATTAGCACTTGAGCGGAATCGAGAATGAGCTTGAAATTTATTTTTCAAGTGCAATACTGAGTGCTTCAAAGCTTAGTTGTCTCATTGAACCAAGTTCTTGGGATCCTCCAGTCATCATGGAAGAGTTACCACTATGAACATTCTTTAGTGTGTGGGTTTTAGCCCCATTCCCCTTACTGCGCTATACATTTGATCTCGACCGATGCCTTTAGTTAGCGGATCCGCAATGTTTTCTTTTGACTTTACGTAGTCAATGGACATTACCCCACTTGAGATAAAATGCCTAACAGTGTTGTGTCTCCTTCAGATGTGTCGAGACTTACCATTATACATGTGGCTTTGTGCCCTTCCTATAGTAGACATGCTATCACAATGTATCATCACGGGAGGCACCGATTTACACCAACTGGGAATATCCTCTAAGAAGTTCCGAAGTCATTCTGCTTCTTCACCAGCTTTGTCTAAAGCAATGAACTCCAATTCCATTGTGGAATGAGCTATGCAAGTATGTTCAGAGGATTTCCAAGCCACAGCTCCTCCACTTATAGTAAATACATAACCACTGGTGGATTTTGAATCTTTTGTATCAGATATCCAATTTGCATCTGTGTATCCTTCTAATACGGCTGGATATCTTGTACACAAAATTCCATGATTTATGGTATGTTTTAAATACCTTAAAACTCTCATCAGAGCTTTCCAGTGGTCCTTGTTAGGATTACTTGTAAATCTACTAAGTTTGCTAACTGAATATGCTATCTCCGGACGCGTACCATTTTTCAAGTACATCATGCTTCCAATAATTCTTGCATATTTCAGTTGCAGCACTGGGTCTTCTCTATTTTTGGCTAAGTGTAGATTAACATCTATAGGAGTGTTAGCCGGGGGTACGTCATAAGCATCAAATTTCCTCAACATATTCTCAACGTAATGAGCTTGTGATAGGAAAATTCCATCAGGAGTTCTAGAGATTTTCATCCCTAGAATGACGTCAGTCAGACCCATGTCCTTCATGTCAAAATTTCATTTTAACATGTTTTTAGTATTCATGATCGAGTCATGATTACTCCTAGTAATAAGCATGTCATCGACGTATAGACACGCTATCACATAATCTTCTGGAGTGCCCTTTATATAGACACACTTATCGCACTCATTGATTTTGAAACCATTAGAGAACATGACATTATCAAATTTTTTCATGCAATTTAAGAGGTGCTTGTTTGAGTCCGTACAAAGATCTCATAAGTTTACACACCTTCTTTTCTTGGCCAGGCACAACAAACCCTTCAGGTTGTTCCATATATATCTCCTCCTCCAATTCCCCATTTAGGAAGGCCGTCTTCACATCCATTTGATGTATCTCAAGGTTATTTAATGCTGCAATAGCAATGAGAACTCTAATGGAAGTGATCCTCGTAACAGGAGAATACGTATAAAAAAAGTCGTAACCTTCTCTTTGTTTGAACTCTTTGGCTACCAATGTAGCCTTATACTTATAAATTGATCAATCGATTTTATATTTCCTTTTTAGGATCTACTTGCATCCAAGTAGTTTACAACCTGGTGGTAGATCTACAATCTCCCACGTGTGATTTTGCATGATGGACTCGATTTTACTGTTTATTCTTCTTTCCAAAGAGGAGCACCTGGACTGAAAAATGCCGCATGTATTGTCCTGGATTCACTCTCCATCATGTATGAAAGAAAATCCAGCCCAAAGGACTTTTCATCTCTGGCCCTTTTACTGCGTCTAGATTCATCATTAGGTTCCTTATTAACCTTAACAGGTGAAACATTTGTAATTTCATAAGTTCTTTTACCAGAACTTACTTCTATGTTTTCCTTCTTAGGAAAAATGTTCTCAAAGAACACGTTCCTTGATTCAATAGTCATTCTCATGTTCATTTCAGGAACGTCTGATTTGTGCACCAAAAATCGATATGCATTACTGTCATGCGCATATCCAATAAAAACGCAGTCAAGTTTTGGGTCCTATTTTCACTTGTTTTGACTTAGGTACTTCAACCTTAGCTAGGCACCCCCGTACTTTGAGGTAATGGTAGGAAGGTTTTCTTCCTTTCCACAACTCGTACGGAGTTTTATCCCTCTTCATATGTGGCAATTTGTTAAGAATGTAGTTAGCAGACAAGATTCCTTCCACCCACATGTTCTGGGGTAAGCCCGAACTTATCAACATAGCATTCATCATCTCTTTTAGAGTTCGGTTCTTGCATTCTGCAATGCCATTTGATTGAGGTGAATATGGAGCTGTAGTTTGATGTTGCAAAAATCTTCAAATGGAGCTACATATTCTCCACCTCTATCACTTTGAATCACTTTGATTCTTTTGCTAAGTTGATTTTCAACTTCATTCTTATAATTTTTTAACACCTCAATGGCTTCATCTTTGCTTTTCAAATGATATACATAACAGTATCTTGTGCAATCATCAATAAAAGTAATGAAGTAATTCCTACCACCTCTAGTTTGCACAAACTTCAAATCACATATATCAGTATGGACAATGATAATGCGTAATCCGGTAATCACACAATCGAACAGTAACCAATAAGAACAGAATGTAAAAACACAGAATTTACGTGGTTCGATCCGGAGATCTACGTCCACGGGGAGAAAACGGCAATCGCCGAGGTGTTTCTTTTACTCGAATGTTGAGTTTACAGTGCGTATTACAGAAAGCAAAGTGCGAACCCTAATTCAGAGTTCTTTTCATCTATTTATACTACTAAACCCAAACCCTAACTAAATCCCTATAATCTTGCCCACCAAATCTGCATGGCAGTTGGGAAAAGATCATGGGCCTTGATTCACGGAACAAATTTGATTCGCTGAACCGAATGCGTGTTGCTGGGCCTGTTGGACCTGGGCCTTCGCGCTTGCTGGCGTGTTCGCTGATGGGCTCAGGATTAACCTGGCCCGAAGTAACCGGGTCATCCCTATCAGATGCCCCCCCAGCCGAAGTGAGGTAGGAGCTTCGGTTGTCACCGGGGTGGAACTGTAAGCAAGAAGACCGGGGTCACTGGCAGGCCGAAGCATTTATGCGTGACGGAGTTTGTCCGCGTCCTTGGGACTTTGCGGAGCAGTCAATGGACGCAGTGCCGAGTTGGGCCGAGGTGTTTGGGACCTATAATGAGATATCGTATTTCCCAGAAGCGAAAAACGCGTTGTAAGTATATTACAGTCTGGCCGAGGTGAAAGGTACATCGGAGTGAGTAGTTTGGCCGAAATGGTATTGGCACCGGAGTGTGGTAGGATGGCCGAGGTGGAACGTACACCGGAGTGTATCTTGAATCTTCTTGAAGAAGGGTGAGGCTGATGTGATTGGCGGCGCCATAATGAGAGAGAGAGACGTGAAGTGACACGCTCTGAGAGTTCCAAGACAGCTGTTCCCCACGCGCCTCGGTAACTGTAAAGTGCGTGAAGAACACGCATGAATCTCCATCACTGAATTTGAATAGGCTGCATCAGAGCCGTCGGTTTTTTGCATTTATATTAGGAATAACTGCACAGTAACTTTTCATCTTCTCCATTGTGATTCATCTGTTATAGAAAGCGGGAAAAAGAGGAACTTTGCGTTTGTGATTCATCAGAGATCAAAAATTTCTCAAATCCATCCTTTCGAATTCAAATCAAGTAAGTATGTCATCCTCTTCATCTTCTTCATCTTCTGCCCCATCTTCGGCCTCGATCAAAGTAGTAGGAGGTTCGGATAAACCGTTAGATATCCCCCCCCCCCATCATATATCATTCCGGAGAAGGATGTGATTAGAACCATAGACAGAGTCGATGGCTTAGAGTGTAATACCATGATGGTATCGTTTTATGAATGCCCGGCGGTGGATCTTGAGGTATCATCCATAGGGTTACGGATGTCGCGGGGGCAACTTGAGAGGGAACTCCCATCATTTTATCTTCCTTTCGACCTTGATTACATAATTCCTACCCCCGAGGATAGGGCCTGTTGCCCACCGCAGGGGTTTATGACCGTATATATTGACCCCCTTAGAGTAGGATTGAGATTGCCGCTGTGGGGCATAGTCGTAGAGTTGTTAAGATACTACGGCATTGCCCTCTGCCAGTTAGCGCCGAACGCGGTGAGGCAGTTGGTAGGATTCACTGTAGTTAGTAAGCAGGCCGGAATAGAGCCAACTGTAGAGCTTTTTAGGTTTTTCTACCAGTTAAAGAACTTCGGGAAGTCCAAGGGGTGGTATTCTTTTAGTCCCCGCGCCCGAGGAGGGTTTAAGGTCCAAAACCCGAGCAAAGTAGAGGGTTGGAAAGAGAAGTTCATATTCGTCAGGAATAAGATAGCTCTCCCGAAGTGGAGGAGTGACGAGGTGCAGGATACCGCCCCTGTGGAGAATCCGGGGGCCGAAGTGAGGCACATATTCCTGCAAGTGGGGACTTTCCAAACCCTCTGTTCCGAGGAGGAACTGGAGAAGGCTGGGCTTAGCCCATATTATTCAGGAAACGGAGATGCCGAAGAGGGTAGGAGTTCTTGTGTCCTGTTATTTAAGTTTACTGTTTTGCGCAGAATTAACCATTGATATATATGCAGTGGGACGCTTCGGAAAGCAACCGGCATCGGGGAGCCCCGCCAAGGCTGAAGCGGCCAAGAAGAAGGGGAAAGCTGCGCAAGTATCTTCCCGGGGGAAGATACCAACCGGTGTGCGTCCTTCGACGGGGTCGGAGGAAAGAGTGACGCCGGCGGGGTCTCCGGCGTTGTCAAAGAAGAGGCCGGAGCCTACTGGGACGCCACAGGCCCCATCCAAGAGGCCCCGGACGGGGGAGAGCACGCAGGTAACACTCAAAAACGCTGCTCATTACGTGAACTTACGCGAGGTGTATAACCGAGGTCTAATCCCTGTGCCGCGTTGTGTTTAACTTATCCAGGGAGAGCAGGCGATCCCCAGTATGCTGGGGTTTGACAGCACGGATGCCGAGAAGATTCTTCGGCTGGCCAAAGGGATTATAGAGGTCGGCCTGAAGAACGAAGTAGAAGCCAAGGAAGGGCTAGCCGCGACGGCGCGGGATCTTCGCGTGCGAAATGACAAACTGACGTACGACTTGACCCAGGCACGCAAGAGGGCTGCCTTGGTGGAGTCCGAAATCGCGCGTCTGCGCGGTGTGGAGACGGAAAATCATGGCCTCCGAGGTGAGCTGATGCAGCTGCGGGCGGAGATGGAGGCGAGGGAAGCAGCCGTGATTGGAGGGCAGGGGGCTTTGCTGAGGGCCTTCGCTGACAAGCTGTTCAAGACCACGACCTTCCTCGACTTTCAGACGAAGTTCGTGGCAATAGGGGATAAAGCCACCCGAGCCATGGTGCTGGAGGAGGTGAAGGAGGCGTACCCGGATGTGGACATTACTCGTCCAGAATTCGGGTATGACCCGGAGGCAGCGGCCGAGGTGGAAAAGGCCTACTACGCCTCTCTAACGGAGCTGCCGGAGTGGCCGTTGGTGAATGCACTAGGGGAGAAGAGACAGCTCCTAACTGCCGCAGAGGTTGCGAGCTGCGAGGTTGACCAGGACGCTGAATTCTTGGCATTCTGCAGGGGTGAACTGGTCCCAGCCCCCCAAAACGCCGAGCCCCCCCCACCGATGGAAGCCGAAGTCCCCGCTGAAACCGAGGCCGTCGTAGCAGCCGAAGGGGGAAATGCCGAAGTGCCTGAGGGCCAGCAAGAAGAGTTGCCCGAAGAGACTGAGGCAATTGAGCGGGAGGTCAGTAGATCCCCGCAAATTTAAACTTGTAAATTTGTAGAAATGTTAGGGATGATGTAATTGAACAATTGTACTCTTGCAACTTGAAATACAATTCCCTCTTCTTGGACTCTTGTCATCTGTTTATTTACGCCATCCATTATGTTGTTGCCGAACTGTATTCAACTATAATATGTTTGAGAGTAATCGTTCTGGTTGACTCTTATCATTTGTCTAGAACACCGCGGAGCTGCACGAGACAATAAAGAAGTTAATGAAATCACTTGAGTGGTTCCGCAGAGAGAAGAACCGTCTGGAAATGCACGTAGTGCCTAAGCTGAAGAAGCAGATAGCCTCGGCAGAGGAGAAGGTGGTCGAGGCCAATGAAAGAGCCAAAGACTTCGAGATGAAGTATCGAACCACAGCTGCCGAGATGAGCCGCGTCCGCGTTCACCATAAGGAATATGAGCGAATTCTGTCCGAGTTCGGTCTTCTAACTTTTGAAGAAGTAGAAGAGCGGACTGTTGAAATCCAGAGTGACATCGCGGCGTTGATGTCGAGGAGCTCGGTCGAATCCGCGGAGCTCATGAGGAAAAGAGAAGTCCTGGAATTGCTGCTCAGTATGTACGAAGGGCTGAAGGGCCGAATCAGGCGGAGACCTTCTGCTGAAGAGTTCATCGCGAGCACAAGCCAGGACCGGAGTACGCAGAAAGCTCCTCGGAAGGACAAGAAGACCAAAGGCAAGAAGAAGCCTTCTGAGCAGAGCAAGGGCATAGCCATCCGAGAGCCAGTTCCGGTGACTAGAACTGAGGAGGAGCCCGTGACGATTGCCGAAGAGGTGGTCGATGAGCTGGCTCAAGAGATTGAGGTGATGGTCCCGGAGGAGTGGGATCCCGAGCAATGGGCTCGAACCCCGAGGTCTGCGTCACAACAAACTAGTCGAGCGCGGACCAGAGAAAGTCCTCGACGAAGGGAACCTCGAAGGGATGACCGAGCCAGAGCCCAAGAGGGTAACAGAGCCGGAGCCCGAGGTCAAGGATCTTCAAGATCCCGGAGGACCCAACACAGACCGAGGAGCGGGTCCCAGCGCCGGAGCGCGCAGTATTGGCTCGGGGGCCATAGACAGTAGCTTTTATTTGTTGCCTTGTTTTTTTTTTTTTTTTTTTTCGAAGTCTTATGTAAACAATTGATTTGAATATTCAGAAGTTGATAATAAAACTGGTGTAGCGTGTACAAACTGGAGTAACGAAGATAACTTGTTATAAATCACTTTAATCGGGTATTCGGGAACGTGATAGAAAACTTGTTAACTGTTTTAAGTAGGTGTTCGGGAACACGGTTTGGATAAATCCTATCTCCCCGGACGGATCAGGCGGGAGTTAAAACTCCCCGGACGGATCAGGCGGGAGTGAAATGCCTCCCCGGACGGATCAGGCGGGAGTGAAATTCCTCCCCGGACGGATCAGGCGGGAGTAAGCGTTTCTCCGGTTAAACAGACGAGAAAGTGATGTGAGTCCGGGGACTAATATGCAAACCTCCTCGGACGGACCGAGAGAGAGAGGTGTGATTGTCCGGAGACTAATAATGATAGTGCGATAGTGTTAGGGCGTCCCCGTAACGTAAAGAATTAACACAGTAAGTTACGCAAGCAAGAAATTTTATTCAATGATAAATGCCGGAGCTAACTCAAAAGTACAAAGCGAAATAACAACTATAAAGGGAATTAAAGGAAAGATAGTACTTGCGATGTGGCCTTCACAGATAGAATCGCCTCAAATTTGTGACGTGCCAACTTCGGGGGATCGGGGTCCCGTCGATATGTTCAAGCTGATAGGATCCAGAGTCATGTACAGCAACGACTCGGTAAGGGCCTTCCCAAGAAGCATGTAGTTTGCCCTCAGGGGCAGCTTTGCTGGCCGAGTTGAGCCGAAGGACTAAGTCCCCGACATTGAACTGTGTACCTCGAACCCGGAGGTTGTAATACTGAGCAGCTCGCTGTTTGTACTTAGCCTGCTGAATGAACGATTGTTCTCGGCGATTCTCGAGCTCATCCAGATTTACGCGAAGAGCCTCGTCATTATCATCCCGAACTAATGTGAGGAGGCGAGGACTCGGCACACTGATCTCAGCGGGGATAACGGCTTCGGAGCCGTAAGTAAGGCTGTAAGGAGTCTCCCCGGTGGAGGTGTGCGGTGTTGTACGAATAGCCCATAAGACTTGTGGAAGGTTCTCAGCCCAGAGACCTTTGGCATTATCCAGGCGCTTTTTTATTCCCGTGAGAAGGGTCCGGTTGGTGACCTCAACCTGCCCGTTTGCTTGAGGGTGAGCCACCGAAGTGAAAATCTGTTTGATGTGGAGTTCTTCACACCATGAGCGGAATGGATCGTTAGCAAACTGTTTACCGTTGTCCGAGATGATAGTGCTCGGGATGCCGAAGCGACAAACAATATTGCGCCATACAAACTTTAAAATGTTCTGTCCGGTGATAGCCGTAAGTGGTTCGGCCTCGACCCACTTAGTGAAGTAGTCTACGGCGACGACCAGGAATTTCAACCCTCCCGGAGCGACAGGGAAAGACCCAACAATATCAATGCCCCATTGGATGAACGGCCATGCACCTTGGATTCCGGTGAGCTCGGTCTGTGGCAAATGCTTCACCCTGGAGTGTAGCTGACACTTGCTGCATCTAGTCACTAAGTCGTGAGCATCGTTGAATAGGGTAGGCCAATAGTATCCCCAACGGAGAACTTTTTTTGCTAAAGTCCGGGAACCGATATGGCTTGCACAGGCCCCTTCATGAACCTCCCGTAGAACTTGAATGGCCTCGGCAGGGGCGAGGCACCGAAGATTCGGTTGTAGGTACGATTGTCGATATAGAACTCCATTATGAAGGGAGTATTTGGGGGCTTTGAGCACAACTTGCCGAGCTCGTAGCTTGTCAGTGGGCAGAATCCCATCTTGGAGATACTGAATGATCGGAGTCATCCAGTTCGGATCACTGTCGGTCAGTACCGAAACTGTAGCCTCATGAATTGCTGGATGGGAGAGGTCTTCAACCTTGATATCCGGAGATATATTAGTTTGGACCGCGGAGGCCAACTTGCTGAGTGTGTCTGCCCTGGAATTTTGAGCACGCGGGATTTTCCGGATAATAACTGTATCAAAAGTTGATATGGATTTGAGTGCTAGAGCGCGATACCTGACCATTGTTTCTTCTTTGGCGACATAAGTCCCCTGAATTTGCTTAGACACGATCTCGGAGTCCGTGAAAAGCTCTAAGTGACGAACACCTAAAGATTGAGCGAGCCGGAGCCCGGCGAGGACTGCCTCGTATTCCGCTACATTGTTAGTCACCTTAAATTTGAATCGGATGACATATTTGACCTCGACCTCCTCGGGGTCGATGAGAAGCAGCCCGGCACCACTTCCTCGGACTGTGGATGCTCCATCTACAAATAGTTGCCACATCCGTGGTGAAGGAGCGGGTGTGACGCGGTGCGGTGTATCATTGTCTGCGGGGGACTCATGATTGTCTGCCGGGGTTTCGGCCAGGAAGTCGGCAAGTGCTTGACCTTTAATTGCTCGGCGGGGGAGGAACTGGATATCATACTCACCTAACTCAATTGCCCACTTGGCGAGGCGCCCGGACACCTCGGGTTTCACAAGGATCTGGCGTATAGGGTGATTGGTCAGGACTCGTATTTCATGTCCCTGGAAGTATGGCCGAAGACGCCGAGCTTCCATAATAAGGGCCAAAGCGGTTTTCTCAAGTTCTGAATATCGCGTCTCGGCACCATGGAGCACCCGGCTTGCAAAATATACGGGATGTTGAACCCCTTCCACTTCGCGCACAAGAGCGGCGCTGACAGCTTCTTCGGCGGATGCCAGGTATAAGTACAGCGGCTCTCCGGGGAGAGGAACTGACAAAGTAGGCAGCTGCTGTATATGACGTTTCAAGGCTTCAAAAGCCTCGGTACACTCTGGAGTCCACTCAAAGGACTTCGCTTGCCTCAGAATCTTGAAAAATGGGAGCTGGCGCTCCGCTGCCTTCGATAAGAATCTGTTTAAGGCCGCTAGGCCACCTGTAAGGCGTTGAACTTCCCTGAATGTTTTTGGGGGGCTGCAAATCTAATACATCACGGAGTTTAGCTGGATTGGCTTGCAAGCCATTTTGTGAAACCATGTATCCGAGGAACTTCCCGGAGCCAACACCGAAGGTACATTTTGTCGGATTGAGTCGCAGGTTATAGCGCTGCAGGGCGCAATGTTTCGGCGATATCCTGCACACATGAAGGATGGGAGGAGCTTTTGATGACCAAGTCATCGACGTAAACCTCAACATTGCGACCTATCTGGTCGTGGAAGACAAAGTCCATTAGACGTTGATAGGTGGCTCCAGCATTCTTGAGCCCGAAGGGCAGTTTCTTGAAAGCGTAGCATCCAAAGGCAGTGATAAACGCTGTTTTGATAGCATCCTGTGGATCCATAAAGATCTGATGGTAGCCTTTGTACAGATCTAAGAAACAAAGTGCCACGTACCCCGTAATGGCTTCGGCCTTTTGATCGATGGAGGGCAGAGGATAGCAGTCCTTGGGACAGTGCTTATTGAGATCGAAAAAATCAACACACATCCGCCATGCCCCACTGCTTTTTGTTACCATTACTGGATTGGACAACCAGGAGGGGTAGAATACCTCGAACAAGATGTCCGCATCTAGGAGTTGTTTCACCTCAACTCGAATGGCTTCATTTCGCTCCGGAGCGAATTTTCTCTGCTTCTGTTGGATTGGCTTGACACTAGGATCGATGTTCAGCTTGTGGGTAATCACCTCGGGAGAGACCCCGGGCATGTCCAGAGGAGACCATGCAAAAACATCGGAATATTCTCGCAAGGTTTGAATAATGGCCTGATGTAGCCATGGCACGTCCACGGCCCCTACTGTTACTGTCTGCTCCGGCTTAGACGGATCTAGTGGGATTTGAGCAGTGGCATCCCCCAATGGGGTACTGTCCCGAGGTTCTAGAACCTGTGATGTTACCTGAAGCTGCTGTTTGGGAGAGACCTTAGCAGTCTTTTTGAGCGCCACATACATGCACTCTTTTGAAACCCGCTGACTGCCGCGGATGGTCACTTCACCATGCGAAGTGGGAAACTTTAGTGCGAGGTGATACGTGGAGCATATGGCTTTTGCCGGGGTGAGCCAGTCTCGGCCCAATATCATGTTATATGGTGAGGGAGAATTCACCACATAAAAGTCCACGAAGATAGTTTTTATCTTTGGATAAGTCCCCAAAGACGCTGGGAGAGTAATGATACCTTCCGGCCGAACTTCACCTTGAGTGAAAGTCTGTAGTGGCCCGGGGGCCGGTCGAAGTTGGTCTCGGGAGATCCCCATCCTCTCGAAACAGTCCGCAAATATAATGCTTACTGCAGCACCATTGTCCACGAAGACCCGCCGTACTGTTATATTAGCTACAGTCATGTCAATGACAATAGCGTCAGTGTGGGGTGTTATCTCTGGAACCGGATCCCTATCCGTGAAGCTGACAGTCTCGGACTGATGGAGGCGTTTGTGACGTGGCTCCTCGGGAGGAGGACGTCGAGCCTCTGCCTTTAAGGCATGTCGTGAAGCCCCGGTGGGTAGGGCTCCATATATCACGTTTATCACGTGAGGGGGTGCGTTGTCCCCGGGTCCTCCCGGAGGAGGAGGTGGAAGTGGGAGACGTGGCGGCTGGCGATTGCCAGAATCTTGTCGTGCGTAGTTATTGGGCCCCTGCCGGTTATTCTGCCAATGTGGCCGATTTTGTTGAGTATCTCGATCATGGTAACCTCCGCGGTGATGAGACGAGCCCCCATTGTGGTTTGCCCGAGGTTGGTCTCCGGTTCGCGCAACGTATTGCCGCAAAAACCCTTTCTTGAGGCATTCCTCAATCTCCTTGCCGAGTTCTCGGCACTCCTCTGTCTCATGTCCGTGATCTCGGTGGTACGCGCACCACTTTCCACGGTTCCTCTTTTCAGGAGGCGCTGTCATCCGCGGACAAGGTCGGAAATCATTTTTGTGGAGTGAAAGAATTTCAGCCCGTGACTTCGTCAGTGGAGTCAATTGCGGAATTGCACTTCGGGATTCTGAATGCCTCGGTGTCAAGCGTGAAAATGCGCTAGTTCGCGTACTAGGCCCAGTTTGTGCTTTGTCGGCCTGTCGCTTGATTGCGTGATTCTCACGCTTCTGCCGAGTCTGCTCCTCGGCCTTAGCAAATTTGCACACTGTTTTGAACAGTGCTCGAGTTGTGACCGGGGTGTTCCGAGCTAACTCGGTGTGGAGTGCTCCAGGGCGGAGTCCATTCACAAAGGCGTTGATGGCCACATCGTCGGGGCAATTTCCCACCTTGAGGCTTACCGCTGTGAAACGGTCCAGAAATTGAGTAACAGTTTCACCGTCCCGTTGCTCCATATTCATGACGTCGGCCAGAGTGGCCATGGGCTTCGCCCGGGCTTCGAACCGTGCCCAAAAGTGCTCGGCGAGTTCTCTGAAAGAGGATATGCTGTCTCGCGGGAGAGAATCAAACCAGACCCGAGCTTCATCCTGTAAGTACTCCGGGAAAATCCTACAGTACTGAAGGGATGTGATGTTATCCTGACTAAGCATGCTGTGCCTAAAAGCGCCAAGAAAATTGGCCGGATCTCTCGTGCCGTTGTAAGGTGATATAGCTGGCCGTTTGAACCCTTCGGGAAGGGTGATGGCCATGATTTCGGAGGAGAACGGCGTGATAATCTCTCCATTGGCATCAAGGCCTAGGATTCTATCCAGTTCAACGTTGCGTTGAACTCGCTCATACTCTTGGAGATCCTGAGCATGAGAATCAGCGTAGCGAACTCTTTTAGCCGCATTAAGTGGACGGCGGCGATCCACATCAGCTGGTTCCTCATTGCGAGGTCGTGATCCATTTGAACTCCCAAGGTCCTCGGAAGAACCAGGTCGTTCCCGTCGTCGATCCTGACGCCCGCGGTAGCCCGGTTCCTGTTGTCCGCGCGGGCGGGGTGGAGGCACCCCAGGATTATCATTATGGCTAACAGGTTCTGCGGCAGGCTCCGCTGGGCGTAGGCGATTAACTGCCCAATCTTGTAGGACATGTGCATGCTCTTGTAAGAAATCTTGGAGCAGTTCTGGGGTGATTTGAATGTTCACCGGTGGTTAAGCAGCAGCAATATTAAGGTCTTGCTGATCTTGAGGGGGTGGAGGGTTTTGATTAACCTGATGATTGGACGTACTTTCCACCGGGAATTGCCTCGGCGGCAAAACTTGATCCACGGGTGGATCTTGGTTAGGTTGATCTCCTTGGCGAGATTGATTCTGGCGAGTTGTCACCATGATTTCGGAAGGCAATGATATTACAAAATACTACCTTGTCGTTCCCACAGACGGCGCCAATTTGATAATGCGTAATCCGGTAATCACACAATCGAACAGTAACCAATAAGAACAGAATGTAAAAACACAGAATTTACGTGGTTCGATCCGGAGATCTACGTCCACGGGGAGAAAACGGCAATCGCCGAGGTGTTTCTTTTACTCGAATGTTGAGTTTACAGTGCGTATTACAGAAAGCAAAGTGCGAACCCTAATTCAGAGTTCTTTTCATCTATTTATACTACTAAACCCAAACCCTAACTAAATCCCTATAATCTTGCCCACCAAATCTGCATGGCAGTTGGGAAAAGATCATGGGCCTTGATTCACGGAACATATTTGATTCGCTGAACCGAATGCGTGTTGCTGGGCCTGTTGGACCTGGGCCTTCGCGCTTGCTGGCGTGTTCGCTGATGGGCTCAGGATTAACCCGGCCCGAAGTAACCGGGTCATCCCTATCAGACAAGTTCTAGAGGTAAAGTACTTCTATCCACTGAATGAAAAGTTGTTTTGGCCAATTTTGCCTCCACACAGATATCACATTTTTGTGAATCAAATTCCATTCTAGGAAGTAAATCTAAATTCACTAAACGTCAAAGTGTATTTTGATTTACATGTCCTAATCTGCCATGCCATAAATTAGAACACTCAAGCAAGTAATTAACTTCACTTATATTAATATCGCGCTTTACAGTCACTACATTCATCTTGAAAAGGCTCTTTTCGAGAATGCCTTTCCTAATAAATTGACCACATTTTGTCAGTACAAATTATTTGCTTAAAAAACAAGCCTAAATCCGGCCTTACTCAACAAAGAACCGGAGACTAAATTCAGCATAACTTTTCTTAATCCTACCACCGGAGACGTTGCAGAGTTTACCATGAAGAGCTTTCTGCCATTGATCTCTTGGTAAGTGGAGAACAGATCCTTGTCTTAACAGATATGACAGGTAGCCTCTGTGTCGATCCACCATTCCCTTGGATTATCTACCAAGTTAGCCTTGAACACGACGGTAGACAGATCCATTTCAGACAGTTCTTCTGGCAAGGACTTGTGCTCGGCAAGGTTGGCTTGATTCTTTTGGCCTTGATTTTCCTTCCTTGGCTGTCGACATTCACTCGACTTGTGTTTGGGCTTATCACAATTGTAACAGTTACCTTTGAACCTTTGTTCGAGGTCTTCTGTTGCTTATTAGAGCCAGCACCGTGTTTCCTCTTCTTGCCACTTCCGGACTCAGCCAAATTCACACGTGCCTCTCCAAAGTTCTTGTCGCTTTTGACTTCAGATTTTTTGTTGTCCTCCTCGATCGGTAGTCTCACGATCAAGTCCTCAAGCCTCATTTCCTTGCGTTTGTGCATGAGATAATTTTTGAACTCCTTCCATTGAGGCGGTAGCTTCTCTATTAATGCGGCTACTTGAAAGGATTCAGATAGTTGCATACCTTCGGCATGAATCTAATGGAGGATCAACTGCAACTCTCAAACTTAGTCCATGACAGTCTTCGAGTCCACCATTTTGAAGTCGAGGAACCGTCCGACAATGAATTTCTTCATTCCGGCATCCTCTGTTTGGTACTTTTTATCCAAAGAAAACCACAATTCTTTTGCGGTTTAAAAAATGGAGTAGACATTGTAAAGTGAGTCGTATAATTTATTCAGAATGTAATTTCGACACAGGAAGTCACTGTAGTTCCAAGCGTCCAAAGCATTCATCCCCTCTTTATCCCCCACTTCTACAGTAGGAGGATCTTCTCTCAGGAAACGAGCAAGACTGAGAGTTGTTAAATAGAACAACATTTTCTGCTGTCATCTCTTAAAATCATTTACGGCAAATTTTGCCAGTTTTCAGCTTGAGCAGCAGGAATTGAGGGAGTAGAAATAGTAGAAGACATCTCCGAATATATAGAAGTTTTCGTCTTACGCTGTTAGTTCTCGGTAGTAGAAGTGTATGGACGAAGATGTATTAAATGCAGACAAAGTCGAGGCTAGAGTTTGACTCTATATCCGTAAGACGAAATTATCACGTACACGGGTGCAATACGTATAAAAGCAAAACGCCTTCAAGATACAACGAACTTAAAACTTCAGACCGCTGTATCGGCGAATATACTCAGATATTTGGAACTTTCTGACTCTACTAATGTAGAATTTGGAAAGCTTTGAAAATTGAATATAACTTGTGAATTTTTGAATGAATGGCATGAAATCTGCAGGGGCCTATTTATATATTGAAGAGTTGTGATGCCTTTCTAGAAAGACACCTCTTCACCCCTTGGTGGCACCCTTTTGACTGGACACACCAGTTCGCTGGGCGGTTGCACCCGCAGGCTGACTCGCGCCTCGGCGGGCGACAGATCGCATCGGTTGGACTCGCTGGTGGGTCGGTCCGACCCAACCCGGTGTGGGGTGAATCGCACGGTCCAAGCCGGTTCCTGACGGGTCAATCCGACCCGACCCGGCCCAGTCACCGCACTGCCTGACTCGAACCGCCACGAACCTGTGAACCATCCGTCTTAACCATCTGGCCAAAACTTTAAGGCTTTTCCAGATGACGCGTACGTGCGAAGTGCAAAGTGCGCCTCTAAAGCAACATGTGCGACGTGCGCGTGCGGCCTCGGGCTCGTCTCGGATGGTGCTTCGCACCATCCTCTGGTCCATTTTAGCCAAAGGCTAAAATTCCACTAGGATCCACCATAGGGGAGCACACTTGATAACTCCTTATCAAGTGTTATACTAAATAAGGAGTATCCACTTACTCCAACTTTTCTATGTGGGACAAGTTCCCATATTTTCCTTTTATAAACTCTTCAACTTCTAAGTTTAAGTTACAATATTTGACAATTAATATCTCATTCACCTGAAATTGGTTTTGAGCATCTTAATACATTAAATCATCTACTCGAAATGCAGATTATGAATTTACAACTTGTTTCTATTTTTAACAAATGGATTAAAATAATTAAATTGGTCAATTTTGGGTCAAAACTCAAAATTCTAAACTAATTTCCAATCACACAGGTTGAGTTACCATCACTTGTTAATACTCAATTGGCTTTGAAGTTTAGTCACATTCCCCTCGATGTTTTACAAAAATAACCAACAATTATTCAACTAATTGGCCAAATCCCACTTTTGAATTCACATAGTTAATGGATATGATTTCATCTCTCAATATGTGGTTAACCACTTTATGACTTCAAACACTTTTAACACCATTTATCATCATAATATACATAGTGGAAACTCAAATTTTATCATCAATGTATAAACAATGGAGAACTCAGTATAATAACACCACAACTTATGGTTTTCTCAAGTATTTAGCCCCCACTATGCGTGGAATAATTATCCACTTGCATATATATATAATGTCTCATGTGCATTTAACACAATTTATTATCACTGTATCTTTTGAGCACAATGAAAAACAAATGGCAAGAGTAACAGAATTTATAATCTCTTTGCATAACCTCCGCATTCTGAAATATTTTTTTCTATTCCCATAATAAACCATATCACACATTTTCAATTTTCTCATATGATATCAATTTTGTTAATCTCATGCACATATAAACTTCTTTGCATAGATGTATCAAAGATTATATACTAATATTTTTTTTGTATTTTATCTATTCTCCAATTTATTGCATATATTCTTAATCATTTTACATGCCCCCGTCTTTATAAAAATCTGAATAAAATCTTGCGTGAAGAATTCTCAAATTTAATTGTATTTTCTAAACAGAATGCATCAAAATGGAAGTTTGATCTCTACATGCAAATATGAAAAAATTTCCAACAATCAATCACTGATAGTATCATCATTATAACATCAACCAAGCACACCATAAAAGTAAGACTTCATGAAAAATTTAGTAAGATTAAATATTAATCATGTGGGCAAAAGCATAGATAAATGTTCTTTCTAGTTTATCATCTTACTATTATGTAGGCCACAGGTTAGACTACTTGAACTATGAGCTTTTAAAATGCCAGAATGACAATGAAAGTTAAATGACAAAACTCATATGAAAAAGATAAGCTAATTTATTTGGAGGGAGGAAAAATATATTGAGTACTCTACTTTCACCAAAACTACTTATGTATAGGCTAAGAGAAAATGTTCACAAGACAAACTATCAATTAAAAAATAAACGTTAATAGTTCTTTGAGAAATAAAACTTAATGCATGCTTAATGTTATGATCAATGTTGTTGTGTTTTAAGTAAATAATAAATTAGTAATGTATTTTCGAACCATTCAATGAAAATATAACAACTATATCAAATACTTCTTTTGAAATATAATTTTCCCAACAACAAAAATATTATAACTTCCAATAAAAGAATATTTTACCTAATAAATATCTTGATCCTCCAACATCAAATGAGTTGAGCATAGAGTAGCAACTAAACTTATTTCTCTCTCAATTATAGTTAAGATCAATTCCTCAACCAAAATCACATATGAAAAACATACACCTTATAGAAAAATAAATTATATAATAATAATAATAATAATAATAATAATAATAATAATAATAATAATAATAATAATAATAATAATAATAATAATAATAATGATGAGTTATTTTGGGGTTTCTGGTCAAACTCTTTAAAATGCAAAATATATTTTCAAATTATTACATACAAACATAATTATAATATAGAATTAATATATTCAATCTCTTTTAAAATAATTTTTCCAAAAAAAATTTGATTAAATATATATCCCATTGTTGACTTATTCATATATTATAAATTTTTTACATAAAGTGGTACACTAAAAGATCTTACATGTCATTCATTATAGCTTTCATGTTAGTATTTTTTGTTGTTGTAGTTAGTCGAATAAATAAATAGATATTATTGTTACAAACTTGAAAAGGCAAACCAAAATATATACTTTTTCGTTTTCGAGAATGAGATGAGAAATAAAATTAATAAGGACTTTGAATAGCAATATACACCGTTCCCATTTTCAATTATATGTTGTATTTGTTAATCCTAAAATGAAACCCTATCTAAACAACTATCTTGTAAATAAAATTAAAACCTAATTATTAGATTTATAATATTATATATAGATAAAACTCACTATTCTAACAAAGAATACAATCTTCAAATAAGAATATAAATATGGATATAGTGTCAGGAATTCCCGACTATATCTAATGTATGCAGCGGAATAAACAGTCGAGAATTATGATCGTGATTTATAACTAAATTAAACGTTGAGCATTGATTACGCTAAAGTTGGAATAACTTACTTGTGCGTAATTAATCGGACAGAGTTGAGCGATTGATTCATCACTTCAGGTATCCACGCGTATGTCGTCCGCCGCAGGAACCATCCTAGGTACAATTGTTCAATAATTGATTGCTAGGAAATCCCTTATTGAACTATTTGATGTTTCTTACTGACAAGATTAATTATTCCCTACAGTAGGGAATAGATATATATATATATATATATATATATAGTTCATATACCCTAGGTATATGGGCCTAATATTCTGTCCTGCTTTAATTAATTAATCAGTATAACCTATTAATTAATTAAAGCTCATATCCTTATCTAGTCCATTACTTTCAATCTCCCACTTGGACTAGCATTATATATAATTCGAAACACAACGATTGTACCCTTGATCGGAACAACAATACCCATAAAGTGTGACCCTTCAGGCCCCCATTATCGACGATAATCTAATTAAAGTCTGCACAAAACTCCTAGACTGCGTTGCGCAGCGAACTCGATATATGAAGGACGTTTACGTGAATTCGTAAAATAAATCTTTATATGAAGTTTATGTAATATCCCTTCATTCACGAACCACCCGATTGAGCCTAGAATCTGCCATGTATCTATCCAAATAGCTCAATCAATTTTCTCATCTTTATTATATGACACATTCGATCATATTCAATTACTTTAATTGAATATATTTTTTGCATTGGCCAATGACTTTATTGTCAAATAATATAGAGAAATATGAATGTTCTCTCGAGTTTCAATCGAGGAATAAATCTCATTCTTGGCTCAACTACCATTTCTATCTGCCTCATGCTGAACCCAACACAAGATGTGTCTTATCCTACTTTGGGAGGCAAGCGTTGTACTTGGTCAAAGTTCATCACTTAACAAACAAATGAGTATTGACCTCAGGTCAAAGGATCATTACATACTCCACACACTAATAAACCGTAGACACTAAACAAACGGTTTAATAGTAGGGTATACCAATACTCTCAAAAGTATCCATTTGTGCATCATAGATATCTAATATCTAATAGTCGTGAGACCCACTATATTCTCTAAGAATATGATGCAGACCACATGCTAACCTATTGCATGTCATCAATATCCCATTCTTGATGACCATCGGTTATGGCAATTTTAGAATCATACTATATCATTTATGTCTCACACCATAAATGACAGTCATTATTTAAGGGAACAGTCATAAGAATAATAAGAAACCATCAAAATAATTATTCTAATAAATGCATAAACCCATAAGATAAACATATTATCATAGAATGTGATCAAGTATTGAATGTCTTTACGAAAAGGTTTCTAAGACACACAAACTATAAACTCCCACTGAATCAAAGTCAACTACCAACATGTCTAACACCTAAGCTCTCAAAGTACACAATTGTTTGGTTGAAGGATTAGCCAAGTTATCATCAGTGGATACTTTATCTAACTTCACATCTCCCTATCTATTATTTCTCCAATCAGATGTTATCTCCAGGGAATATGCCTGTTTCTGTTCGTGGCCCTCTGTTCCTTTTGCTAGCGCAACCGCACTTACCATTGTCACAATATAACGGTATTGCACTGCAAGCACTTGGAACGACACCTAGTTCTTTTACGAACTTTAACAAAGCAACATCCCCTTTTGACAGCTTCAGATGTAGCAATATACTTGGCTTCAGTGGTGGAACCGACAGTTCTACTCTGTTTGGAACTATTCCGATTCACTGCACCACCATTGAGAACGAAAATATATCTAGACAAAGACTTGAAGTCATCATGGTCCGTTTGAAAACTAACATCAGTATACCGAGTAACTGATGACTCTAGTTGCTCACCATAGACTTTAAGTAATATTCTTTAGTCCTTCTAAGGTACTTAAGAATAGTCTTGACAGTTCTCTAGTGTTCCTCACCGATATTTTGCTGAAATCTGCTCTTTCACTGATTGCAACATGGAATGATTGCTCCCCATTATCAGTATGTCGTCGACATATATGATGAGGAAGACAACATTTCCATTCTTACGTTTACTATAAATGCATAGATCCTCTTTGCTTCTGACAAAATCAAATAATTTGATAGCTCTGTCAAAGTAAATATTCTAACTCCTAGATGCTTGCTTGAGTCCATAAATTGACTTCTTTAACTTGCATACTCCATTCGGCTTTTCTTTGGATACAAAACCTTCAGGCTGTGACATATACACAGTGCCTTCGAGTTCTCCATTAAGAAACGCGGTTTTAACATCCATTTGTCAAATGTCAAAGTCATAGTATTCAGCTATTGCAAGTAATATCCTAATGGACTTGATTTTAGCGACTGGCAAAAAAGTTTCATCATAGTCAATGTCCTCTCGTTAACTATAACCCTTTGCCATCAACCTAGCCTTGTAGGTCTGTACCTTGCCATCTACATCTCTCTTCTTCTTGAAGATCTAGTTGCAGCCTATGGGGCGAGCCCTATCTGGCAAATCAACTAGTTCCCAAACTAAATTGAGGTACATCGAGTCCATTTCAGATGTTAAGGCAGCCAGCCACATCTTTGAATCGGTGCCCAACAACGCTTCGATATAGGTCTTAGGTTCGTCTTCTTCTGAATCAACTTCATCATCTTGGTTCTCAACCAATAGATTTAGTCTTTCAGGGGCACCACATTCCTTTGGGCATATTGAGTTGGTTTTGCGTTGGTTCAGGTAGTTTATTCTGATCGTAATGAAGTTCCTACGTGTTGAGGTTTTCAACATTTGGGATATTCTCAAGAATTTCACTATGATTTTCTTGAGGTGGGATTGATATAATATCTTGTCTTTGATGCATCTCATTGTCTTGAGGTGACCCTCTAAGAGTTATTTCCCCTCCCAATAGATCATCAAAAACTCCCACTGAGTTCTTGTCCACTCCATTGGACAATACCTCATCCTCTGTGGTTCTTGAATTTCTTCAAGATCTACCGTGTTGTGACCTTGTTCCTTGGAGACATAATTATCTTCAAGAAACGTCACATTCCTGGATACTGTCAGCTTGTGATCTCCAGGACAATAGAACTCATATCATTTGATTGCTTTAGGATATCCCACAAAACAACATTTTTCACTTTTAGATTCCAACTTATCAGTCATCATCTTCTTAACAAAAGCAGGACAATCCCAAGTCTGCATATGGTTAAGACTCGGCTTTCTGCCACACCATAATTCATATGGTGTTTTCTCGACCGATTTAGAGGAAATTCTATTCAGAATATAAACTGCGGTAAGTAAGGCATAACCCTAAAGGAATAAAGGGAGACTGGTGAAACTCATCATGGATCGAACAATATCAAATAAAGTTTGATTTCTCCTCTCAGATACTCCATTCATCTGTGGTGTACCTGGAGGTGTCCAGTCTGACCGGATTCCATGTGATTTCAAGTAATCAAGAAAATCTCGGCTTAAGTATTCCCCTCCTGATCTGATGGAGAGTCTTAATACTTTTCCCAAGTTGTTTCTCAACATCTAACTTAAACTCCTTAAATTTCTCGAAGGCCTCAGATATCTGTTTCATGAGATACACATATCCCTACCTTGAAAAATTATCAGTAAAAGTTATGAAGTACGAATATCCAGCTCTTGCTTGAGTTGGAAACGGTCCACACACATCTGTGTGGATCAACTCGAGCACAACCTTGGCACGTAGCCTGATAATGCACAATCCAGTAATCACCCAATCGAACAGTAATCAACAAGAACAAAATATAAAAACACAGAATTTACGTGGTTCGATCCGGAGATCTACGTCCACGGGGAGAAAACGGCAATCGCCGAGGTGTTTCTTTCACTCGAATGTTGAGTTTACAGTGCGTGCTACAGAAAACAAAGTCCGAACCCTAATTCAGAGTTCTTTTCATCTATTTATACCACTAAACTTAAACCCTAACTAAATCCCACTAAACTTAAACCCTAACTAAATCCCTATAAACTTGCCCCCCAAATCTGCATGGCCGTTGGGAAAAGATCATGGGCCTTGATTCACGGAACCGATTTGATTTGCTGAATCGAATGCGCGTTGCTGGGCCTGTTGGGCCTGGGCCTTCGCGCTTGCTGGCGCGTTCGCTGAGCTGGTAAATGGGCCTCAGGGTTAACCCGGCCCGAAGTAACCGGGTCATCCCTATCAGATGCCCCCCCCCCCCCAGCCGAAGTGAGGAGGGAGCTTCGGTTGTCACCGGGATGGAATCGTAAGTAGGAGGAACCGTGGTCGCTGACGGGCCGAAGTGTTCATGGAGGACTAAGTCTATCCGCGTCCCTGGGCACTCCGCGGAACAGTCTGTAGACTCGGAGTCGAGCTGAGCCGAAGTGCACGGGGCATTTGTCGAGAGATCGAGTTTCCCAGAAGCAAGAAGCGCGTTGGGAGTTTATAACAACCTGGCCGAGGTGAAGGTACGCCGGAGCGAGTTGTGTGGCCAAAATGGAGGGATCACCGGAGTGTGGCAGTATAACCGAGGTGGAGAATACCCCGGAGTATAGGATTATGACCGAGGTAAAGAGGACACCGGAGTGCGGTAAGCTGGCCAAAATGAAAGGAACACCGGAGTGTGATTTTAATCTTCCCGGCGAAGAGTAAGGCTGATGTGATTGGCGGCGCCATAATGAGAGAGAGAGACGTGAAGTGACACGCTCTGCGAGTTCCAAGACAGCTGTTCCCCACGCGCCTCGGTAACTGCAAAGCGCGTGAGAAGCACGCATGAATCTCCATCACTGAATTTGAATAGGCTGCATCTGAGCCGTCGGTTTTTTGCATTTATATTAGGAATAACTGCACAGTAACTTTTCATCTTCTCCATTGTGATTCATCTGTTATAGAAAGCGGGAAAAAGAGGAACTTTGCGTTTGTGATTCATCAGAGATCAAAAATTTCTCAAATCCGTCCTTTCGAATTCAAATCAAGTAAGTATGTCATCCTCTTCATCTTCTTCATCTTCTGCCCCATCTTCGGTCTCGATCAAAGTAGTAGGAGATTCGGACAAACCGTTAGATGTCCCCCCCCTATCATATATCTTTCCGGAGAAGGATGTGATTAGAACCATAGACAGAGTCGATGGTTTAGAGTGTAATAGCAGGATGGTATCGTTTTACGAATGTCCGGCGGTTGATCTTGAGGTATCCTCCATAGGTTTACGGATGTCGCGGGGGCAACTTGAGAAGGAACTCCCATCATTTTATCTTCCTTTCGACCTCGATTACATAATTCCTACCCCCGAGGATAGGGCCTGTTGCCCACCGCAGGGGTTTATGACCGTATATATTGACTCCCTCAGAGTAGGGTTGAGACTGCCGCTGTGGGGCATAGTTGTAGAGTTGTTAAGATACTACGGCATTGCCCTCTGCCAGTTAGCGCCGAACGCGGTGAGGCAGTTGGTAGGATTCACAGTAGTTAGTAAGCAGGCCGGGATAGAGCCAACTGTAGAGCTTTTTAGGTTTTTCTACCAGCTGAAGAACTTCGGGAAGTCCAAGGGGTGGTATTCTTTTAGTCCCCGAGCCCGAGGAGGGTTTAAGGTCCAAAACCCGAGCAAAGTAGAGGGGTGGAAGGAGAGGTTCATATTTGTCAGGAATAAGATAGCTCTCCCGAAGTGGAGGAGTGACGAGGTGCAGGACTCCGCCCCTGTGGAGAATCCGGGGGCCGAAATGAGGCACATATTCCTGCAAGTGGGGACTTTCCAAACCCTCTGTTCCGAGGAGGAACTGGAGAAGGCTGGGCTTAGCCTATATTATTCGGGAAACGGAGATGCCGAAGAGGGTAGGAGTTCTTTCGTCCTGTTTTTTAATTTTGCCGTTTTGCGCAGGACTGACTTTGATATATATTTGCAGTGGGACGCTTCGGAAAGCAACCGGCATCGGGGAGCCCCGCCAAGGCTGAAGCGGCCAAGAAGAAGGGGAAAGCTGCGGACGTATCTTCCCGGGGGAAGATACAAACCGGTGCGCGTCCGCCAAACGGGTCGGAGGAAAGAGTGACGCCGGCGGGGTCTCCGGCGTTGTCAAAGAAGAGGCCGGAGCCTACTGGGATGCCACAGGCCCCATCCAAGAGGCCCCGGACGGGGGAGAGCTCGCAGGTAACACCCAAAAACGCTGCTCATTACGTGAACTTACGCGAGGTGTATAACCGAGGTCTAATCCCTGTGTCGCGTTGTGTTTAAATTACCCAGGGAGAGCAGGTGATCCCCAATATGTTGGGGTTTGACAGCACGGATGCTGAGAAAATTCTTCGGCTGGCCAAAGGGATTATAGAGGTCGGCCTGAAGAGCGAAGTGGAGGCCAGGGAAGAGCTAGCCTCGACGGCGCGGGACCTTCGCGCCCGAAATGACAAACTGTCATACGACTTGACCCAGGCACGCACGAGGGCTGCCTTGGTTGAGTCCGAGATCGTGCGTCTGCGCAGTGTGGAGACGGAGAACCATGGTCTCCGGGGTGAGCTGATGCAGCTGCGAGCGGAGATGGAGGCGAGGGAAGCAGCCGTGGTTGGAGGGCAGGGAGCTCTGCTGAAGACCTTCGCTGAGAAGCTGTTCAAGACCACGACCTTCCTCGACTTTCAGACGAAGTTCGTGGCAATAGGGGACAAAGCCACCCGAGCCATGGTGCTGGAGGAGGTGAAGGAGGCATACCCGGACGTGGACATTACCCGTCCAGAATTCGGGTATGACCCTAAGGCAGCGGCCGAGGTGGAAAAGGCGTACTACGCCTCTCTAACGGAGCTGCCGGAGTGGCCGTTGGTGAATGCACTCGGGGAGAAGAAGCAGCTCCTAACTGCCGCAGAAGTCGCGAACTGCGAAGTGGACCAGGACGCTGAATTCCTGGCCTTCTGCAGGGGTGAACTGGTCCCAGCCCCCCAAAACACCGAGCCCCTCCCACCGATGGAAGCCGAAGTCCCCGCTGAAACCGAGGCCGTCATAGTAGCCGAAGGGGGAAATGCCGAAGTGCCTGAGGGCCAGCAAGAAGAGTTGCCCGAGGAGACTGAGGCAATTGAGCGGGAGGTCAGTAGATCCCCGCAAATTTAAACTTGTAAATTTGTAGAAATGTTAGGGATGATGTAATTGAACAATTGTACTTTTGCAACTTGAAATGCACGTAGTGCCAAAGCTGAAGAAGCAGATAGCCTCGGCAGAGGAGAAGGTGGTCGAGGCCAATGAAAGAGCCAAAGACTTCGAGATGAAGTATCGAACCACAGCTGCCGAGATGAGCCGCGTCCGCGTTCACCACAAGGAATATGAACGGATTTTGTCCGAGTTCGGTCTTCTAACTTTTGAAGAAGTAGAAGAGCGGACTGTTGAAATCCAGAGTGACATCGCGGCGTTGATGTCGAGGAGCTCGGTCGAGTCCGCGGAGCTGGTGAGAAAAAGAGAAGTCCTGGAATTGCTGCTTAGTATGTACGAAGGGCTAAAAGGCCGAATCAGGCGGAGGCCCGCTGCTGAAGAGTTCATTGCGAGCACAAGCCAGGACCGAAGTACGCAAAAAGCTCCTCGGAAGGAAAAGAAGACCAAAGGCAAGAAAAAGCCCTCTGAGCGGAGCAAAGGCATAGTCATCCAAGAGCCAACTCCGGTGACTATAACTGAAGAGGAGCCCGTGACGATTGCCGAACAGGTAGTCGATGAGCTGACTCAAGAGATTGAGGCGATGGTCCCGGAGGAGTGGGACCCTGAGCAATGGGCTCAAACCCCGAGGTCCACGTCACAACGAACCAGCCGAGAGCGGACCAGAGATGAAGCTCCTAGGCCAGCGCCTAGAGAAAGTCCTCGGCGAAGGGAACCGCGAAGGGATGACCGAGCCAGAGCCCAAGAGGGTAATAGAGCCGGAGCCCGAGGTCAAAGATCTTCAAGATCCCGGAGGACTCAACAAAGACCGTGGAGCGGGTCCCAGCGCCGGAGCGCGCAGTATTGGCTCGGGGGCCATAGACAGTAGGTTTATCTGTTGCCTTGTTGTTATTTGTTTTTTTTTTTTTTTTTGTTCGGAGTTTTATGTAAAAAACCATTTGATATGTAATATTGAAAAGATGATAACTGTTGTAATGTGTACAAGCTGGTGTAATGAAAGTAACTCGTTACAAATCATTTTAATCGGGTGTTCGGGAACATAATAGAGAACTTGTTAACTGTTTTAAATAGGTGTTCGGGAACACGGTATGGATAAATCCAATCTCCCCGGACGGATCAGGCAGGAGTAAAAATACCTCCCCGGACGGATCAGGCGGGAGTAGACATTTCTCCGATTAAACAGACGAGAAAGGGGTGTAAGTCCGGGGACTGATATGCAAACCTCCTCGGACGGACCGAGAGAGAGACTTACTTGTCCGGAGACTAATAATGATAGTGTGATCGTGTTAGGGCATCCCCGTAACATAAAGAATAACACAGTAAGTTATGCAAGCAAAGAATTTTTATTCAATGATAAGTGCCGGAGCAAACTCGAAAGTACAAAGCGAAATAACAACTATAAAGGAAATTAAAGGAAAGATGGTACTTGCAATGTAGCCTTCATAAATAGAAACACCTCAAATTTGTGACGTGCCAACTTCGGGGGATCGGGGTCCCGTTGATTTGTTCAAGCTGATAAGATCCGGAGTCATGTACAGCAACGACTCGGTAGGGGCCTTCCCAAGAAGCATGCAGTTTGCCCTCGGGGGCAGCTTTGCTGGCCGAATTAAGTCGAAGGACTAAGTCCCCGACATTGAACTGTGTACCTCGAACCCGGAGGTTGTAATACTGAGCAGCTCTCTGTTTGTACTTAGCCTGCTGAATGAACGATTGTTCTCGACGATTCTCAAGCTCATCCAGATTTGCGCGAAGAGCCTCGTCATTATCATCTGGAACTAATGTGAGGAGCCGAGGACTCGGCACACTGATCTCAGCGGGGATAACGGCTTCGGAGCCGTAAGTAAGGCTGTAAGGAGTCTCCCCGGTGGAGGTGTGCGGCGTTGTCCGAATAGCCCATAAGACTTGTGGAAGGTTTTCAGCCCAAAGACCTTTGGCATTATCCAGGCGCTTTTTTATTCCCGTGAGAAGGGTCCGGTTGGTGACCTCAACCTGCCCGTTTGCTTGAGGGTGAGCCACCGAAGTGAAAATCTGTTTGATGTGGAGTTCTTCACACCATGAGCGGAATGGATCGTTGGCAAACTGTTTACCGTTGTCTGAGATGATAGTGCTCGGGATGCCGAAGCGACAAACAATATTGCGCCACACAAATTTTAAAATGTTCTGTCCGGTGATAGCCGTAAGTGGTTCGGCTTCGACCCACTTAGTGAAGTAGTCTACGGCGACAACCAGGAATTTCAACCCTCCCGGAGCGACAGGGAAAGGCCCAACAATATCAATGCCCCATTGGATGAACGGCCATGCTCCTTGGATTCCGGTGAGCTCGGTCTGTGGCAAATGCTTCACCCTGGAGTGTAGCTGACACTTGCTGCATCTAGTCACTAAGTCGTGAGCATCGTTGAATAGGGTAGGCCAATAGTATCCCCAACGGAGAACTTTTTTTGCTAAAGTCCGGGAACCGATATGGCTTGCACAGGCCCCTTCATGAACCTCTCGCAGAACTTGAATAGCCTCGGCAGGGGCGAGGCACCGAAGATTCGGTTGTAGGTACGATTGTCGGTATAGAACTCCATTATGAAGGGAGTATTTGGGGGCTTTGAGCACAACTTGCCGAGCTCGTAGCTTGTCAGTGGGTAGAATCCCATCTTGGAGATACTGAATGATCGGAGTCATCCAGTTCGGATCACTGTTGGTCAGTACCGAGACTGTAGCCTCATGAATAGCTGGATGGGAAAGGTCTTCAACCTTGATATCCGGAGATATATTAGTTTGGACCACGGAGGCCAACTTGCTGAGTGTGTCTGCCCTGGAATTTTGAGCACGCGGGATTTTCCGGATAATAACTGTATCAAAAGTTGATATGAATTTGAGTGCTAGAGCGCGGTACCCGACCATTGTTTCTTCTTTGGCGACATAAGTCCCCTGAATTTGCTTAGACACGATCTCGGAGTCCGTGAAAAGCTCTAAGTGACGAACACCTAAAGATTGAGCGAGCCGGAGCCCGGCGAGGACTGCCTCGTATTCTGCTACATTGTTAGTCACCTTAAATTTGAATCGGATGACATATTTGACCTCGACCCCCTCGGGGTCGATGAGAAGCAGCCTGGCACCACTTCCTCGGACTGTGGATGCTCCATCTACAAATAGTTGCCACATCCGTGGTGGAGGAGTGGGTGTGACGCGGTGTGGTGCATCATTGTCTGCGGAGGACTCATGATTATCTGCCGGGGTTTCGGCCAGGAAGTCAGCAAGTGCTTGACCTTTAATTGCTCGGCGGGGGAGGAACTGGATATCATACTCACCTAACTCAATTGCCCACTTAGCGAGGCGCCCGGACACCTCGGGTTTCACAAGGATCTGGCGTATAGGGTGATTGGTTAGGACCCGTATTTCACGCCCCTGGAAGTATGGCCGAAGACGCCGAGCTGCCATAACAAGAGCCAAAGCGGTTTTTTCAAGTTCTGAATATCGCGTCTCGGCTCCATGGAGCACCCGGCTTGCAAAATATACGGGATGTTGAACCCCCTCCACTTCGCGCACAAGAGCGGCGCTGACAGCTTCTTCGGCGGATGCCAGATATAAGTACAGTGGCTCTCCGGGGACAGGAACTGACAAAGTAGGCAGCTGCTGTATATGCAGTTTCAAGGCTTCAAAAGCCTCGGTGCACTCTGGAGTCCACTCAAAGGACTTCGCTTGCCTCAGGATCTTGAAAAATGGGAGCTGACGCTCCGCTGCTTTCGATAAGAATCTGTTTAAAGCCGCTAGGCCACCTGTAAGGCGTTGAACTTCCCTGAATGTTTTTGGGGGCTGCAAATCTAATACATCACGGAGTTTAGCTGGATTGGCTTGCAAGCCGTTTTGTGAAACCATGTATCCGAGGAACTTCCCGGAGCCAACACCGAAAGTGCATTTTGCCGGATTGAGTCGCAAGTTATAGCGCCGCAGGGTGCGCAATGTTTCGGCGATATCCTGCACACATGAAGGATGGGAGGAGCTTTTGATGACCAAGTCATCGACGTAAACCTCAACATTGCGACCTATCTGGTCGTGGAAGACAAAGTCCATTAGGCGCTGATAGGTGGCCCCAGCATTCTTGAGCCCGAAGGGCAGTTTCTTGAATTTTTAGCATCCAAAGGCAGTGATAAACGCCGTTTTGATAGCATCCTGTGGATCCATAAAGATCTGATGATAGCCTTTGTACAGGTCCAAGAAACAAAGTGCCACGTACCCCGTAATGGCTTCGGCCTTTTGATCGATGGAGGGCAGAGGATAGCAGTCCTTGGGACAGTGCTTATTAAGATCGGAAAAATCGACACACATCCGCCACGCCCCACTGCTTTTTGTTACCATTACTGGATTGGACAACCAGGAGGGGTAGAATACCTCGAACAAGATGTCTGCATCTAGGAGTTGCTTCACCTCAATTCGAATGGCTTCATTTCGCTCCGGAGCGAATTTCCTCTGCTTCTGTTGGATTGGCTTGACACTGGGATCGATATTCAGCTTGTGGGTAATCACCTCGGGAGAGACTCCGGGCATGTCCAGAGGAGACCATGCGAAAACATCGGAATACTCTCGCAGGGTCTGGATAATGGCCTGATGTAGCCATGGCACGTCCACGGCCCCTACTGTTACTGTCTGCTCCGGCTTAGACGGATCTAGCGGGATTTGAGCGGTGGCATCCCCCAATGGGGTACGGTCCCGAGGTTCCAGAACCTGTGATGTTACCTGAAGCTGCTGTTTGGGAGAAACCTTATCAGTCTTCTTGAGCGCCACATACATGCACTCTTTTGAGACCCGTTGACTGCCACGGATGGTCACTTCACCATGCGAAGTGGGAAACTTTAGCGCGAGGTGATACGTGGAGCATATGGCTTTTGCCGGGGTGAGCCAGTCTCGGCCCAATATCATGTTATATGGTGAGGGAGAATTCACCACATAAAAGTCCACGAAGATAGTTTTTATCTTCGGATAAGTCCCCAAAGACGCTGGGAGAGTAATGATACCTTCCGGCCGGACTTCACCCTGGGTGAATGTCTGTAATGGCCCGGGGGCCGGTCGAAGTTGGTCTCGGGAGATCCCCATCCTCTCAAAACAGTCCGCAAATATGATGCTTACTGCAGCACCATTGTCCACGAAGACCCGTCGTATTGTTATATTGGCTACAGTCATGTCAATGACAATAGCGTCAGTGTGGGGTGTTATCTCTGGAACCGGATCCCTATCCGTGAAGCTGACAGTTTCGGACTGATGGAGGCGTTTGTGGCGTGGCTCCTCGGGAGGAGGACGTCGAGCCTCTGCCTTCAAGGCATGTCGTGAAGCCCCGGTGGGTAGGGCTCCATATATCATGTTTATCACGTGAGGGGGTGCGTTGTCCCCGGGTCCTCCCGGAGGAGGAGGTGGAAGTGGGAGACGTGACGGCTGGCGATTGCCAGAATCTTGTCGCGCGTAGTTACTGGGCCCCTGCCGATTATTCTGCCAATGTGGCCGATTTTGTTGATTATCTCGATCATGGTAACCTCTGCGGTGATGAGACGAGCCCCCATTGTGGTTTGCCCGAGGTTGGTCTCCGGTTCGCGCAACGTATTGCCGCAAAAACCCTTTCTTGAGGCATTCCTCAATCTCCTTGCCGAGTTCTCGGCACTCCTCTGTCTCATGTCCGTGATCTCGGTGGTATGCGCACCACTTTCCACGGTTCCTCTTTTCAGGAGGCGCTGTCATCCGCGGACAAGGTCGGAAATCGTTTTTGTGGAGTGAAAGAATTTCAGCCCGTGACTTCGTCAGTGGAGTCAATTGCGGAATTGCACTTCGGGATTCTGAATGCCCCGGTGTCAAGCGTGAAAATGCGCTAGTTCGCGTACTAGGACCAGTTTGTGTCTTGTCGGCCTGTCGCTTGATTGCGTGCTTCTCACGCTTCTGCCGTGTCTGTTCCTCGGCCTTAGAAAATTTGCACACTGTTTTGAACAGTGCTCGAGTTGTGACCGGGGTGTTCCGAGCTAACTCGGTGTGGAGTGCTCCAGGGCGGAGTCCATTCATGAAGGCGTTGATGGCCACATCGTCGGGGCAATTTCCCACCTTGAGACTTACCGCTGTGAAACGGTCCAGAAATTGAGTAACGGTTTCACCGTCCCGTTGTTCCATACTCATAACGTCGGCCAGAGTGGCCATGGGCTTCGCTCGGGCTTCGAACCTTGCCCAGAAGTGCTCGGCGAGTTCTCTGAATGAGGATATGCTGTCTCGCGGGAGAGAATCAAACCAGACCCGAGCATCATCCTGTAAGTACTCCGGGAAAATCCTACAGTACTGAAGGGATGTGATGTTATCATGACTAAGCATACTGTGCCTAAAAGCGCCAAGAAAATTGGCCGGATCTCCCGTGCCGTTGTAAGGTGATATAGCTGGCCGTTTGAACCCTTCGGGAAGGGTGATGGCCATGATTTTGGAGGAGAACGGCGTGATAATCTCTCCATTGGCATCAAGGCCTAGGATTCTGTCCAGTTCAACGTTGCGTTGAACCCGCTCATACTCTTGGAGATCCTGAGCATGAGAGTCAGCGTAGCGAGCTTTTTTAGCCGCATTAAGTGGACGACGGCGATCCACATCGGCTGGTTCCTCATTGCGAGGTCGTGATCCGTTTGAACTCCCAAGGTCCTCGGAAGAACCAGGTCGTTCCCGTCGTCGATCCTGACGCCCGCGATAGCCCGGTTCCTGCTGTCCGCGCGGGCGAGGTGGAGGCACCCCAGGATTATCATTATGGCTAACAGGTTCTGCGGCAGGCCCCGCTGGGCGTAGGCGATTAACTGCCCAATCTTGTAGGACATGCGCATGCTCCTGTAAGAAATCTTGGAGCAGTTCTGGGGTGATTTGAATGTTCACCGGTGGCTGAGCAACAGCAATATTAGGGTCTTGCTGATCTTGGGGGGGTGGAGGGTTTTGATTACCCTGATGATTGGATGCACTCGCTTCCGGCAATTGCCTCGGCGGTGCAACTTGATCCACGGGTGGATCTTGATCGGAATGGTCTCCACGGCGGGCTTGATTCAAACGAGTCGTCACCATGATTCTTGAATGCAATGCGAACGTCAAAGATTACCGGTTAATGCGTTCAAAAAACTGCCTTGTCTTTCCCACAGACGGCGCCAATTTGATAATGCACAATCCAGTAATCACCCAATCGAACAGTAATCAACAAGAACAAAATATAAAAACACAGAATTTACGTGGTTCGATCCGGAGATCTACGTCCATGGGGAGAAAACGGCAATCGCCGAGGTGTTTCTTTCACTCGAATGTTGAGTTTACAGTGCATGTTACAGAAAACAAAGTCCGAACCCTAATTCAGAGTTCTTTTCATCTATTTATACCACTAAACTTAAACCCTAACTAAATCCCTATAAACTTGCCCCCCAAATCTGCATGGCCGTTGGGAAAAGATCATGGGCCTTGATTCACGGAACCGATTTGATTTGCTGAATCGAATGCGCGTTGCTGGGCCTGTTGGGCCTGGGCCTTCGCGCTTGCTGGCGCGTTCGCTGAGCTGGTAAATGGGCCTCAGGGTTAACCCGGCCCGAAGTAACCGGGTCATCCCTATCATAGCCGTTCCCAGAAGTGGTTTACTTGTCATCTTTCCTTTGAGACAAGATTTGCAAGTACCATATGACTCGAAATCAAATGATGTGAGATAGTCTAAGTTTCTCAATCTTGCTATTCTTTTCTCATTGATATGACCAAGTCTACAGTGCCAAAGATAGGTTTTATTATTCGTGTTACTTAGTTTAGGTCGTTTGTTTTGTACATTGAGAATATTTTGTTCACATTCAAGCATATATAAACTATTCGAAAGAGAGGCACTTCCATAAAATAATTCATTAAGCGAAAACGAGCATCTACTGTTTGCAAAATGGAAGGAAAAATCTTGAATGTCTAACATTGGAATGGAAATTATATTCTTTGAAATTGTAGGAATAAAATAACAATCATGTAAATCTAGTCTATATCCTGAAGGAAGATCTGATCTATAAGTCCCTACACGTTCAGCAGCAACTCTTGCTCCATTTCCCACGCATAAGTCTACCTCCCCGGGCCTCACTTTCCTGTTGTTACTTAGGCCCTGCACATTGTTACAAATGTGTGAGCCACAAGCTGTATCTAATACCCAAGATTGTGAATTATTTATAGACATATTTATCTCAATGACAAACATACCTGAGCTCCAAACTAATGCACCTTGTGCATTGAACTTTGGGCAGTCTCTCTTCTAGTATCCCTTCTCGTGATAGAATAGACACTCATCCTTTGGCAGTTTCGACTTCTTTTGAATTCCTCCACTCTTAGACTTCAAGGCGGCACCGCTAGATGCTTTCTTTTTTTTCTTCTGCTTATTCTTCCTTTTGGAAGAGTTCGTAGAAGAGCTCACCATGAGCACATATTTCGCTTTAGAGGTAGAAGATTCATAGGTCTTAAGCATGTTGTGAAGCTCAGGCAAAGTCACCTTCGTGTTGTTCATATTGAGGTTCACTATGAAATTTTCAAAAGAACTAGGAAGTGACTGCAAGATCAGATTAGTTGAGATACTTGAGGGTAACACCGTTCCAATCGATGTCAACCTCTCAATTAATCCGATCATCTCCAGTACATGCTCAGAAACCTTGGTCCCATTATGAAGTTTATATTTAAAGAGGTCACTGAGTATCTCATACTCCATTGTCTGAGCTTGTGAGGCGTACAGACTCTCCAAGTGTTTTATCATCTCATAAGGGAGCATGTGTTCATGTTGCCTATGCAGTTCAATACTCATTGAAGACAACATGACACACTGAGCCGACGTGGCATCCTCAACATGCTTCTTGTGAGCATCTGCGTCAAACTTAGCATACTCAGGCGAAGTCTCATCGGGGATGACACCGATTGGTTCGTCCAAGACGTACTCAACCTTTTCTTGCCTTAGTACCAAGTGCAAGCAATGGAGCCAATCCGTAAGGTTAGACCCATTCAACTTGTTTGATTCCATCAAACATTTATAAGCCAAATTCGACATTTTATCTGAACAGAAAATAATCAAACGGAAAAGTAAATTAGAGTAAAGTAAATAAATATCACATTCATATCACTAACTAAAACAAAAGGGTTTATTGTAATGATTAGCTCCCACTAATTTTAACATATTTTTGCGTCCCCAAACACAAAATACGGATTTATAATAATTATAAATCTTAGTGGTCCAAAATCTAAGTCTATATTATTGTAGCCTCTGCTTTGGCTGATGACTGCAATAATATTACTCATTAGGCCTCCAAGCCAATTGCAACAACAATTTTGCAATTCCTGGTTAATTAATCCAATTAATTTTGCGTCCTTAAACTATTTTGGTCGCTTTGGCGTCTCAAAATAATTTAAGCAAGTCATTTCCATCACACAATGCCAACCATGCATCTATGAATGAGCCCCAACCTCGTCGTTTTAGAGTAAACACTTTGGTGTAAAACTCGTGGACGAAGAGATTAAGAATTTCAGACAATTATGAAAGACGACGCTTTTATTTCTAAAATAGAATTGGTTTTAGTGGGGATTTTATATGTGATATTAATTGTTAAATTTAATATCTAATATTAAATTAAACGCAAATACTGGGCGCCGCCTACCCAGGCATAAGAAATGCGGACCACACATATTGGGCGCCGCCTACTCATACATAATATCGCGGACTACATGTATTGGGCGTCGCCTACCCAAACATAAAAATGGTCTTAAATTACTATGATTTAAATTGAATAAGCATAAAATCAAATAATAGATTATCACATCATACCAAATAAAGCTCAACAAATAAAATTTTAATCCAATTAAATTTTATTCTTTAATTAAATGTGGATTAAAATTATATATATTAATTCAAAATTAATGTATATATACATTTAATATTAATTCTAAATTAATATAAATATCTAGTATTATTCTTTCAAAATTAATAATACTATCAAAATTTATTAATCTAATTAAAAAATTAATATTAGTTTATTAGATTAATATATTAATTCCAAATTAATACAAGTATACATTTAATGTTAATTCCAAATTAACATAAATGTATAAGTCTATTATTATTATTATTATTATTATTATTATTATTATTATTATTATTATTATTATTATTATTATTATTATTATTATTATTATTATTATTATTATTATTATTTCAAAATAATAATAATAACAAGATTTATTAATCTAATTAACAAATTAATATTTTAATTGGACTTAATAATTAATCTACTTTGATTAATTAAATAATTTTTTTATTTTTTATTTTTTGTATATGACAGCCCATTAATTGGGCCCATATATTTGTCCAGCCCAGAAATCATACGGCCCAGCTTTACTTAATATGCCTACCAAATAAACATTTAAAACAAATTTTGGCCCAGCGCAGCTTTAAGGTTCAGCCCAGATTTCAAATTCGGCCCGAAACCCAAAACCCAGCCCAAGTTAAAACCCTAGCCCAGGTACAACACATCATATTACTATTGTCGCCCTCACCGCTGTCACCGTCGCCGCTGCCGCCGGCGACGCAACAACAGCAACAGCGAAAACCAGCACCGTCGTCGCAAGAGTAGCGCCGCGGGACCGCCGCCGCAACCATCGCAACAGCAGCGCAGCGGAGCCGCTGCCACTGTCACAACAGCAGCTAAGCAGAACCACCGTCGCCGCCCTCGTCGTCCCAACAGTAGAGTAGTAGCAGTGACGCAAAGTCGCAGCGCAACGGAGTACCAGTGTCGCGGCCAAAACGCATCGTAGGACAGTGTAGCAATACGCCGCCACCGCCGTCGTCGTTGGAGTAGTGGTGCAACAGCAAACGCCATCGCCTTGCATGGGAGCAACAGCAGCAGCGTCGAAACGCCACTGCCGTCACCGACGTGTTGTTCAGGTTGAGAGGATGGCTTTAGTTTGATAACGAGAATGGGTTGCCAGCCAATTTCATAACTAAAAGTTTCAACATTTGATTTCCAAAATCAATTTACAAATCTGGACCAGTTTCAATAGTTTCATGAAGCAATTTTGAAAGTTTTAAAGACCAAATTAAACAATTCGATAAATCTGTTGCGGAATTGATTATCAAAACAAACGACATACTATTGTCAAATCGATTGTAGAATTTTTATTTTCTTAAATTTTAATCCATAAGTAATTAAATTAAATCAATTATAAATCGAGCCTTGTGCTCTGATACCACTGTCAGGAATTCCTGACTACATCTAATGTACGCAGCGGAATAAACAGTCAAGAATTATGGTCCTGATTTATAACTGAATTAAACGTTGAGCATTGATTATGCTAAAGTTGGAATAACTTACTTGTGCTGAATTAAACGTTGAGCATTGATTATGCTAAAGTTGGAATAACTTACTTGTGCGTAATTAATCGGACAGAGTTGAGCGATTGATTCACCACTTCAGGTATCCATGAGTATGTTGTCCGCCGCAGGAACTATCCTCGGTACAATTGTTCAATAATTGATTGCTAGGAAATCCCTTATTGAACTATTTGATATTTCTTACTGACAAGATTAATTATTCCCTACAGTAGAGAATATATATATCTATTACTTATATAAAAGTGTGAATGTTTCGTCTTTTCTTGTGAGGACTATAATATCCCTACAAAATATTAAATATCAAGGATAATTAAGTAATTTTATCAAATAATAAAATATTTCAATATATCCAAAATATCTATATCTATATCTATATTTATATCTATCTATCTATCTATCTATCTATTATTGCTAATTAGTATTAGTATTAATGTAAAAAATACGAATTTTTTGTCCTGTTATTTCGCTTTGTCATTTCCCATGGTGCCTATAATATCCTTACTAAGTATTAAATTTGTGGATAGTTAAAGTAATTTAACATAAATTATGTTTTCTCATATTTCATTATAAAAAAACAAGAGTTCGATCCTTTATATTTCAAAATCCTCCTTAAAAACTACATACTTAAATTATTATTCTTCTACACTTTTAATACTTTGAATTTTAAAATAACATTTGTTTCATATTAAAATAGATCTAAAAGTTATTTTAAGAATAGTATATAATTGTGATTGGATTATTTTTTTGTAAAAATAAGTCTAATTAGTTAATCATTTTAGAACCATCCGTTTTCAGACACTATATCTACAAACATGAAACTTACACTTCATAATTTAGTTTAATGGATTAGTTGAAGCTCCCGATCAAGATTTCAATAATTTAATTCACATGTGTTACTAAAATTTGTCATAGTACCGTTCTCAAATATCTTTCCTTGCGAGATTGAATATCTTTTTCATAAATCATATTAAGGATTTTTTTTTTAAGTAGAATTTAAGGATTCTTAACCATATATAATAGAATAGATATGTAGCATACCAAAAATAAATTATGTTTTCTGATCATAGTTGAATTTTAAAAACACATACACTATAAATAAATTAAATATATATCGTACAAAGCAAAATAGTATTAAGTAACTTAAAATATATTATTATTTAATTACTTGTATAGAAAAAGTAAGAGTACTTATTTAATTCAAACTCCTCCTAAAAAATACATACTTAAATTATTCTTCTTCTATACTTTCAATACTTTGAATTTTGGAATAAAAAATTAGTTTCATATAAAAGTATGGATTTTTTTTGTCTTAATTTATGTTTCGTCTTTTTTTTTTATGCCTATAATATTCTTAGTAGGTATTAAATTTAAGGGTGGTTAAGTAATTTAAAATGATTTATGTTTCCTTACGTGATTGTAAAAAAGAGTCATTTTATAGTCAAACTCCTCCTAAAAAATACATAATTAAACTTTCAAATACATTGAATTTTGAAATGAAATTAATTTCATATTAAAACAGATTTATTGAGTTTTCCAGTGATATGTTCTTTGTATTTATTTTAAGCAATTATACTAGATAATACTACCTCCGTCCCAGCTAACTTTGCACGGTTGACGTGACACGGATGTTAAGAAAAAACAGATTTTGGGGAATCTTTGACTTTTTTAAAGGTGGAGATTGAGGGTGGAGATTTCGAGGGTGGAGATTGTGAGAGAGATTTCCTTTTTAAGGGTGTTCAAAGTTAAGTGAGACGGACCGAAAAGAAAAGTATGCAAAGTTAGCTGGGACGGAGGGAGTATTACATTAAGGGATTATAAAAAAAAAATCAAATTTATATATTTTTCAATCTAATCTAAACTACCATATTATAATATTCACACTGTCAATTATTTTTTTAAAAATAAAGATAAATTTTATGGCATAATCTTAAAACTTTACGTTTTTACTATTCATAGTTAGATTGTACTACAATTTTTATTTTTACATATTAAATTTATTTAATTGACCATTAAAAACTAAACATAATTTAAGCTCTTATACTTGCATATAATGTGACTATCTATTAAAATTATTTTAATATAATAGGGAGAGGAAAAAGGTATATAGATATAGAAAAAAGAAAAATATTGTCTTTTCTTAACACTATTTATTTAAGTTAGTTCATATTAGAAGAATGAAAAGTCTAAAATATTTGAATGAGAAAAATAAATAATGAGCAAATTCGTTGTGATAAATCTTATCTTATACAAACATTAACATATGACGCATCATGATAACAAACGTTCTTATCAAAATTGAACCTTATATAAGAAAAGACACATGCACACACACATGTGTAGCTTGTCGTACGACAAATTTAACATTATCTTCAAAACTAACATTTGCTTATAAAAAAATATATTAATATTTCATTTACACCTCTAATCACAAAGTAGAACGTAGTACCTTACTAAAACTGAATCTTTGAGGAAAACACACACACACCCACAAAAGTAGGCAGGTAGGTTCCTATTATTAATTCAAAATCGAATAAACCCAGAATAATTAAACAAATGGGAACTTACTAAAATAAAATGATTTTTTAATCTTTTTATTCAATAATGAAAATATCATTAAATATCATTTATCCAACATAAATCCAACAATCTAAACTACCTAATTTTTAATTCTATTTAATATCAATATATCCAACAGAAATTCACTTATCCAAACTATCTATTTCCTAATCTTATTTAATTATTAAACTACCTAATTTATAAACCTATTTAATACACTTAGCCTAACAACCATTGGTCAAAGCTTGCATAATCCGAAGTTGGAAAAATTAACGAAGATCCGAAGTTAGAGAAATTAGTCGAAAAGGTAGAGAAGCATAATCCAAAGTCGAAGAAATTAGTGGAGAACTGAAGTTGAAGAAATTGGCAGAGAATATAGAAAATGTGGTAATGTTTCTTTTTTTTCGCTCAATTCGATACAAGTTCACTTTTTACGATTAAATCCTAGAAACTGAACTTATATATTGTGTTGTTTTTCAATGAAAAGAGGGTTGAGTCAACTACACTAACTAATAAATTATTGTGATGTCCTCTTAGATATAAGTTTTATAATTTTTTTCTTTTTGTTACTAATTATATTGATTTATTTCATTCCAGATGGTATATCAATCGACAATTGTGCAACGAACTTCAGGTAATTTTAATTTAAAGCAAAATTTATAATTCCAAATTTAAATACTACAATTATTACATAATCAAATTGCCCGCAGATGAAGAATAAAAAAGATGAAGGAGCTTGATGTCAAGAAGAGGAAATATGCAAATTTGAATTCCGCAGAGAAAAAATAATACAAAAATAATGTTTTGAAGAACAAAAGAAGAGGCAGCTTACAAGTAATATAAGAGCATTATTCAATCCATCTGAGTCGAATGGTGAGTAATTTGAATTTTATAAATTAAAGTAGCTTAGTTAGCTGGAAAATCCTACTATAATTTTGTCAGATTTTATATAGGATAAATATTCCATGAATCAATAATTTACAAGCTATAAGAACTGAATAAAGTACATGGTTGCATTCATTCCGATGCTAGAAGATTTATGTACGAACCTCTGACTTTTTGTTGTGATAATAGAAAAGTGATATTTTCTCATGTTGAAGTACTAGAATAATTATATGATTTGTTAACCTCTAACACAGAAGAGGCTATTGAGTTTTGATTAAACATCTGTTCATATAATTATATATTTTCTTTTACTTCATTTGATGTGAAATTGGATAAGGAGCTAGCACCTGCAAGAAAAGACACTTTTACTTTTCGTGTACAATGAATGGTGTATCACAATCTTCAAGCATTAAAGACTAACGATATATTCATTCTCCGTTCCAATTGTATTTTGTGAAACTCAGAATGAAGTTGAGAATAAAATGAGATAGAACTTGCATGTCTCATAAGTTATTTTTCGGAAACTAATCAAAATTTTGAATAAAAATCCATATGCTAGAGATTTTTAATATTAAAGCAGTATTCTTCGTTAGAAGATGTTGAACTTCATATTTCAAAATATGGGAGCGTGGATCAACGATTCGATAATTCTCCAACATCATATCAAGTTGCAACTATATGGATGGAGGGTAACAATGGTAACCTACCATTTTCTCGAGGGGAAACAATACAAAAATGAATGTTATGACTCATTGCAATATCCATTGTTTTTTCAAAGAGGCGAGATTGGTTGACATCAAAATATTTGAAAGAATAATGGTAAAGAAATTATCATAAAAAGAGATCAAGGTACCTATTTTAATATAAATATATAGTATTTAAATTTAAACTCTATCTCTAACAATTCTCTTTGTTTTGCACCAAGCTACACTTTACATTTGAAAAAAAAAAAAAAAAAACCGAATAAATATACTACTACATCGAATAAATTATCCAGCTTTCACCTTATAAAATTATTCAACACAACACTGACACTTCCTTATACATATATGTACGACAGATAATCCAACAAATGTAGATGACACTTCTTGAATCATGTCACTATCTACTCTAGGTGATATTATATCTCAAGAGTAAGAAGGTAAATATATTCATATCAAAAGATTATTTTATTATGTCAATAACTACTAATTTCTATATCAATATCAACCATAAAATTTACTAAATAATGCTATTTATGTTACACAATCTATTTGATATATTACTTATTTTCTAATTTCATCTTTATTATTTTTTAAAATAGCTGTTGATAAAGGAAGTGATAAGAAGGTCTCAAGTAGAGAATATAGTTGTTATAGGCTTCATATTCGAAATTAAATGCGATTCATGCCTTTATTAGTTGGACGATTGTTGCAACAATTTACAGTTGATAACTATATAAAGTTGGAGACAACAAGGTTAAATTTTTTCTGAAATAATCAAACAATTTTGAGAGTAGAATTATATTAAGGAATCATGGACATTGTCTTCAAAAAAGAAACTAGAAGCAATGAAGTTGGAAAGAGAATCATTCTTCCACAATCATTTATATGTGGTCTAAGGGATATGCGGGCCAGATATCTAGACGCAATGACATTAGTTCATAGATTTGGAAAATCAGGTATGTTTATTACAATGACTTGCAATCATGATTGTAAGGAAATTCAAGAAAATTTATATGATGGCCAGCGAACCATAAGATCGTCCAGATTTAATTGTAAGAGTTTTTCGGACAAATTGCATAATTTGAAAGATCAACTATTCAAAAAAGAGATATGTGAAAAGTAGAACCACATGTTCACATTGTCGAATTTTAAAAAAGGGGATTGCCACACATGCTCACATGCTTATTATTTTGAAGTTGGAGTATAAGATAAATAATGTCGATTAATTTGATAAGTATATTTGTGCAGAAATTCCTGATCTAGAAAAGTATCATGAACTATATGAGATGGTAAAGAAACATATGATGCACGAACCATGTGGAGGAAAAAATCTAAAATAGTCATCTTTGGTTAAAGATAATGCACAATTAGATAACCACTAGGTAGTTCCTTACAACCCATATTTTTTGTCTAGATATAATGGGCATATCAATGTAGTATATCAATGTAGAATATGTTCTGGAGCAAAAGCTGTGAAGTATTTGTACAAGTACATCTATAAAGGTCATGATAAAGTGGCGATTAATGTGGCACAAAATGATGACAATAACACTATAGACAAAATTAAACCATATTCAGATGCAAGATGAGTTTCTACTCAAGAAGCTAGGTGAAGAATGTTTGAATTTAATTTAAATGAAATATACTCAGCAGTTGTAACATTGTAGCTTTATCTACCTAACCAATAATATATCACCTATTGGAATAATCAAAATTTGCAGAAAATAGTGGATATTCACTATTATTTAAAAACAATACTCACGAAGTTCTTTTCCATGTATGTTAAAGATAGAGATGCGAAAAAATATTGTTACAAGGAATTTCTAGAGCATTATGCCTGGGGCAAAAAGACAAGTGTTAGAAACAAAGAAACAAAGGAGAAGTGATTTGATGTATAAGTGCTCAAAATATATCTGAAGGTGAAAGATACTAATTAAGGTTATTCTTGACGGAAAAAAAAGGTGCTAAAATCTTTTTTTTTTTTTTTTTACCTTGAGACCAAGCTTGGAGACAAAAAATAATTTGGTAAAATACTGAAATCCTAAGTCTCTATATAAATACGACTTAATTTAACAATAAAATAACAAACATATATTTTGAATGTACCAAATATTTGTGGAATGCTTACAAATGTGGATAACAAAATAGTCAAAAATACTAAGGGACAAGAAGAAAAAAACAACATGAATGAAAGACAAAAAAAAATTTCAAACAACAAAACACCACAAAAGAAAATAGATGAACAAAAGGGTAGGAAAAGAAAAGCCAAATACAGTCCACCGCTGAAAAAAGAAGCAACGAGAGAACAAGAAAGGATTTATGAAGTCTGCATTTCAGATAAAAGTGATGATGAAGTGGCAATTACCCAATACATTACCAAAATAAAAAACGAAAACGAATACTAAGGTAGTTCCCAAAAAGATTAAGAAAGAGAATGTCTAATTTCTACACCAGAGCCCATCATTTTTTATGCCCGTCTATCCTGACTTTTGAGTATATTATTTTAATTGAGTTTTGCGTTTTTACGTCCTTCTATCGTGACTTTAAGTTTTAAATTTAGACTTATCTTAGTTTGTTTTTGCTTATGCGTGAAACAAAACTGTGAAAACATTACTTAATTATATTCCTTTAATTAGAATTTATTATTTTTTAAATTACATTAAACTCTACAATTCATAACTAAAATTGTCAGTGCAAAACACGGTTTATCACAATAAACAACTATTTTAAAACATATCACTACAATATCATTCTATAAACAATCGATATACAAACAATTACATAATATATTTTTTCTATAAAGCAAGAAGTTTCACCAAAAAAAATTAAAAACCAATGAAACAACGATTTTGAAAATGATACAAATAAATATTCCAACTATCATTTTTTCTTTTGTATTTATTATTTATTTTCACCACTTAACCTTATCATATTTTACATCTTTTTTTTTTTCTTTTTTCAGTCATTTTTTTAAAAACATAAACTTACGTAGTCATCAACTTTCTTCACACATTATCTTGCGACATTTAACAAACCAATGAAATTTCATTGTTAAGTCTGAACTATAATTATCGTAGTACACAAATAATAAAAATAATGAATAAAAAATAATATGCATGCATGTTTTCCCATATAAAGTTCATGATTATGCTCACAAATTAAGAGACTAAAAGAGAAAGTGAAAAGGAATGAGATGTTGAGAGTGTCATTCTACGTTCAAATTAATTTTAATATTGTAAACTATTAATAGTTATTAAAAAATGAGCCCACGTGCAACGCACGTGCTCATTGCTAGTATATATATATATATATATATATATATATAGTTCATATACCCTAGGTATATGGGCCTAATATTCTGGTCTGCTTTAATTAATTAATCAGTATAACCTATTAATTAATTAAAGCTCATATCCTAATCTAGTCCATTACTTTCATATAGAAGTATAGTTTTATAAATCATGATATATTTCATATCTAATCATATTTAAAGTGTATTTCTTCCATCCCAAAGAGTCTTATATATCCAGGCAAAAACTAGCGTGCACCTGATGCACACAAATTCTTATTGTACACTTGGTCAAAATACACCCAGTTAAATTTAAAACCCCTTCCCTCCTCCTTCATTACTTTTTTTTTACCGTCTTTAGAAAAGAAAAATAACTCTTGGTCTGCTCTCTGGAAACTAGGGATTCTCGCTCTGCTTGTCTCTTAAAATTAACAAGGTTGACAATGACCTGAACCGAGCCTAAAAGCTTCTTGGTTGTGATCTAGCATGTGCGACTCAGACAGCCCATGAAGACTGAGATTTTGAGCCTGATGGTGGGCTTGTGGCGAAGCGTTGGGGTCAAGGTAGAATCCGGGAATGGCGTCAAAGGAATCTAGTGCGCTGTCGACGTAGAGTGGGAGGAGAGCTGTCTGGGCAGGGAAGTTTTTTTATTTTGAGTTTGGCGTAGCTGGATGGGGTGGTGGAAGGGTGGATGGAGGGGAGTTTGAGGCTGATGATTCTACGATTAGGCGACTACAAATTTCGTCGAGAAGTTTGGAGGAAAATGAGAGCAAATTTCTGTTGGTTTTATCGGATTTGGGTGTGTTTTGCCTATGATACATTGTATAAATTTGATTGGAAAATTGTTTGAATTACTGAATTGGTGTGATAACAGAGAATTTGAGGGAGGAATGAAACAATTTTTTCTGAACAGCTTTTATGACGAATCTTCACATAAATTATTTATTTTCACTTGTGTGCCTTACACAATCTCTCTCATAAATTGTCTTCACATAGACATTTGCACACATAATTATATGGTAGTCAACAAGTATAAGCTCGATTAAGTAGTCCAACTTTGACAATTGTTGCACTCTCCGACAGATTTTGCATCACAATTTCTAACACACCTTGGAGAATGTTTGCAATTATTTTTTCTAAGTGTTTTTCAACTTATAGCATGGAAAAATGATGTAGAAAAATAAATAAAATTGTGTGCTTACTCAATCTATTCGTTTAGAAATTGAGATCCAAATGAAACCTGATCAGAGATCTAAAAAAAAAGAGAGAGGGAGATGGTGGTGTTCTCAAGAAGATGAAGGCTGGTGGTGGTGGTGAGAAGAAGAAGTGAAGCATGTTTCCATGACCTTTTTGTTTTCTAGGTTGATATGTTTGGAACGTGTTTTCAATGGCGCCTCCATGTGTTTTGTCTTTAAAAAAAAAAAAAAAAACCTTCTGCTTACTAGAGTTATAATGAGATTGTGTAGTTTAATTTGATATGTTGATTGTTGGATACTTGATATGTTGTTAATTATTTAATGTTGAGTTCATTTTTTTTAATTATTGCTTCGGTAAAAGTGAAGGGTGAAATGGAGGGAGTGTTAACCGATGGGCTCCCAGAATAATGTTTCTTGTGAAAGTTCTTTCTTTGTAATAACATTGTAGTATTAATTATTCTAATGCTGGAAAACACAGTGTATTACTATATTTTTAAGCACCCTTAAAAAACCTTACACTTTTAAGCAAACTAATATATACTATAAGGGAACAATAGTTATATTGTAAGCTGAAAAAATAAATAAATAGTAGTATACAACAATAAAATAATTATACCCGTAAATAATAAACTTATACCATTAGGTAACATTATACATACTATAAGAAAATAGAAAATGTACGACAACCTGGAAAAATAATTATATAGTAAAATTATATTGTAACTAATAAACATATTATATAGTAAAATTATACTGTAACTAATAAACATATACTATTAGGTGACATAATATATACTATGAGCAAACAGTAAATATATTGTAACCTGGAAAAATAACTATAGAGTAATATACAACGAATAAATAAATAAATATATATATTGCAAATTGTAAAATAGTATATTACTAAATGAATTTATACTCTTAAGCAAGCTAATATATACTATAAGGGAACAATAATTATACTGTAAGCTCAGTAGTTTAAAATTTACAGTAGAACTATTTATTCTCAAATATATATATATATATATATATATATATATATATATATAATGTAACTAAAAAAACGTATACTATTAGGCAACATAATATATATACTATAAGCGAATAGTTAATGTACTGTAACATGGAAAAATAATTATAAAGTAATATACAAAAAATAAATATATACTCTACATTGTAAACCGTGTATTACTAAATGATTTATACTTTAAAGCAAGCTAATATATACTATAAAGGAACAATTATTATCTACAAGCTTAGTAGTTTACAATTTACAATAGAACTGTCTAAAAAAAAAAATTATACTGTAACTAATAAACGTATACTATTGGGCCACATAATATATATTATAAGCAAATAGTAAATTGTAACAGCCCAATTTTCTTGTCTAATTTAAGAAATTATAAAATAGCAAAATATTTAATTTATTAGTTAGAAACATTTTTATTTTTTTTAGAATCCTTGAAAAATTTATACATAATATCAATTATTTTCAGCGGAATATAAATAAAACAGTTTGAACTAAATTAACTTAAACATGTGACTTTAATTTAATTAAAACCTAGCATTAATCACTATATATATTTTTATAAATTTAAACATAAAATAACTTAATTAAATTCACTTTCGAGCCCTACACCTAGCATGTGAATATAATGTAAAAAAAAAAAAAAAAAAAAAAAAAAAAATCAATTACAATTTATAAATCATATGCAATCCGGCTCCATCTCCACTTCAATCACACTTTTCATCTCTACCTGAGGATCAATAATGGGATGGGGTGAGCTTCTTTTAGCTTGTGGAATTCACATTTTATTACAATAACCATAAAGACAAAGAGGCATACAATGTAACATTTATTAAAATGATGCGCTTGTATTGACATGACACATAGAACTAACTTGTATTGACAAGTCGTATATTGATAATGGGCTAAACTTGTTTTGGCAAGTAGCATAATGACAATAAGCAAAACTTGTATTGGCGAGAAGCAAATTGTAAATCACTTGTATTGGCAAGTAATAATAAAATAAAAGCACACGTATACAATCAAGTAATTATAATTAAAGCAATAAACAGTTAGGACCCCCACCTGGAAATGAGATGATTGAATGTAAATGTTTGAATTAGTCCAAAGTCCTAGGCCCGTACTCGCACTCCTCAATTCTTACATTTAAAAAAAAAAATATTTTAATAAATCCGTTGGTACAAAAACTTTTCAAAATAAGGAAGATGACAAAAGAATTGAATATAATAAAATTTAGGCTTGTGGTTTAATCTAGGAGATAGGGATATGATTCTAACTTGAATTTTTTTTTTTCTTAATAATGGTAATGTTTATGGGATTGGGCTTTGGCTAATTTGGGCCAATAAAATAAAGGGTAAAGGGCTTTGGTATTAAAGCATTTGAGAACTAAGTTCCCCTCTCATGCCATTTATTTCATTCTCATATACTCCCTCCTCTTCATCATCAATAGACTATCATTTCTGCAACAGTCGAACTTCCTTTTTTTTTTTTATCTCCTCCCTACTACCGTACAACACCGTGACGCTGTAACTAAGGGGGGCCGGCCCGAGACCGCGATCATGAAGAAACCGCCCTTCTTTATAAAGTCGGTGATCGATCTTCAGCGGAATCGAATGGCGGAGGATTTACATCGGGCACGAACAATTGGCGACAACCGCGACCCGGGTGCCATCGCAGCGGTGAAAACTGTTTCGCGGCAGAACGACAGGGACCCAATCAACTCATTGTTGTTGTGTCTGAACTGGGCCGAAATGTTACAGATACCAAAACTAAGCTTTTGAAATTCTTCTTGACTTGTACCAAGAAAGAGGTGAGCGAACAAGAATGACTAAAGAGTACTGGAAAATCGGGTAATTGATGGGAAGCTGATGTTTCAGTAGTGAATTTGTGAGTTGAGAGGCGGTGGGCGTAGGAAACTGAAATCAAATATTACAAAGGGGTAGGAGAAGATTTTACCTGTTCATTATTTTTGCCAATAGTCAGTAAAGTGATCCAGGATAAAGGTTCTGTTATTTATAAGAAAATATTGCTAGCATTTTTTAATCCATCTCCACTACCACTCCATGATCTCTCACTTCCACACTCACGTATTCACGCTAAAAAAATAGAATGGGAAAACTTCCGGTTCTAAACTTTTATCCATCCTCTATTAGATTTGGGCTCAATTGATTGGGCCATCAATTGTCATAAGGGTATAATTTATTGGGCCAGATATGAATATGGATGTAATGTATGTAAATGGGCTCAGAATAATAAAAAAATGAATGGGCCTTAAATAATTTATTTGGACTAGACAGTCCAAATATAAAATATTAATCACATAAAATGGATCGGCCTATTATAAATGAAATGATAATTAAAACTTCACAAAATATTTAAATAATTAGACGAAAAAAATTTCCCGGGTGTTACATCCCACCCCCGTAGAAAAAATTTCATCCTCGAAAATTAATAACATACCATGATTATAAAAATCAGGATATCGCGCGCGTAACTCCTCCTCGCATTCCCAAGTAGTAGATTTCGCCATTGGACCTTGACGAGAACCCTTTCTTGATTTCTCAATTTCTGAACCTTTCTATCGAGTATCGCTTGAGGATACTCAACATATGCCAAATCTTCGTTAACTTCCACTATCGAGTAGTTGATAATGTGACTCGGATCGTGTACATACTTTCTTAGCAACGAGATGTGAAAAACATTGTGCACACCTAAAAGTGTTGGCGGCAGAGCTAAACGATATGCCAAGTTTTCAACTCGGTCAAGAATCTCAAACGGGCCTACGTATCTTGGCCTCAACTTGCCTCTCTTACCAAAACGAATAACACCCTTGGTCAGGGTTACCTTGAGAAATGCTTTCTCTCCAACACTGAACTCGAGATCTTTCCTACGCGTGTCCGCATAAGACTTTTGGCGATCTTGAGTTATCTTAATCCTTTCTTGAATCTTCTCTACAACTTTTATTGTCTCTTCTAACATTACTGGGGCCTCAAATCTTCTCTCACTAACTTCGTCCCAATAAACTGGAGACCTGCACTTTCTTTCGTACAAAGCTTCATATGGAGCCATCCCAAGAGTTGCATGAAAACTGTTATTGTAAGCAAACTCCACTAACGACAAGAGTCGTTCCTAATTATTTCCAATGTCCAAAACATATGCTCTCAACATGTCCTCAAGTGTTTGTATTTTCCTTTCTGACTGACCATCAGTCTGCGGATGATAAGATGTACTGAAATTCAACTTAGTTCCCAAAGCTTCTTGCAGACTATCCAAAAAACGAGATGTAAAACGAGTATCTCTGTCTGAGATGATGGAAACAGGCACTCCATGTAACTTCACAATCTCTTGGATATACAGTTGAGCATACTGGTGCATCTTGAAACTCATCTTTACTGGGATAAAGTGAGCTGACTTCGTGAGTCGATCAACTACAACCCAGATTGCATGATTTCCTCTTTCCGATCGTGGTAAACTCACCACAAATTCCATAGTAATGTGTTCCCACTTCCACTCTGGAATCTCAAGAGACTTCAACAATCCTAAATGACGTTGATGTTCAGCTTTCACTTGCTGACAAACGATACACTTTCTGATGAAATCGGCAACATCTCTCTTCATACCGTCCCACCAAAATATTCCTCTCAAGTCTTGATACATCTTTGTACTGCCCGGGTGAGAGGTATATGGAGTATTGTGTGCTTCTTCCAAGATTATTCTCTTCAACTCCGTAATATTGGGCACACAAATTCTCCCCTCAAAATGTGATGTGTCATCCTTAGACAATTCAAACCCTTTGCCATCTCCGGCAAGAACATGTTCTCTCATCTTGAGTAGAAATGCATCTCGAGTTTGGCCTTCCTTAATTCTCTCATTTAGAGTCGGTTGTACCACTAAAGCTGTTAAGACTGAATTCACAGACTTTGGTGGTGTAACTATCTCAAGGTTCATCTTTGAGAATTCCTTGACTAGTTTCTCCTCCCTAGTCAAGATACAAGTCAATTCCCCTCCTGTTTTGCGGCTAAGTGCATCTGCTACCACGTTAGCCTTCCCGGGATGGTAGTGAATGGTACAGTCATAGTCTTTCAATAACTCTAACCATATCCGTTGCCTCATATTTAGCTCTTTCTGTGTGAAAAGATACTTTAAACTCTTATCATCCATGTATATTTCACACTTACCTCCGTAAAGGTAATGTCGCCAAATCTTGAAGGCATGAACTACTGCAGCAAGTTCTAAGTCGTGAGTTGGATAGTTCAACTCATGTAGCTTTAGTTTCCATGAGGCATAAGCAACTACCTTTCCATTTTGCATCAAAACGCATCCCAAACCTTGCTTCGATGCATCACTGTAGATCACGAACTCCTTCGTCGGATCAGGGATGGTCAAAACTGGTGCAGTAGTGAGTTTGTGCTTCAGTTCTTGGAAACTATTATCGCATTTCTCATTCCACAAGAATCTTTCTCCTTTTCTTGTCAATCAAGTCATCGGAGTAGATATCTTCGAAAATCCTTCAATAAACCTTTGGTAGTAACTAGCGAGTCCCAGAAAGCTACGCACTTCGTTAGCATTGGTTGGTGTCGTCCAATCATTAACAGCCCCAACCTTCGCCGGATCAACCTCAATTCCTCGAGCAATGATTACATGACCAAGAAACGCAACTCGACTGAGCCAAAATTCACACTTACTGAACTTCGCATACAACTTCTCCTTGCGAAGTGTCTCAAGAACAATCATCAAATGTTGTTCATGCTCGGTTTCATTCTTCGAATACACTAGTATGTCATCACAATGATAAACTGATCTAAATAGGGATGAAAGACTTGGTTCATTAGATCCATGAAAACCGCAGGTGCATTACTTAAACCAAAAGGCATTATGAAAAACTCGTAATGACCATACCTCGTTTGGAACGCCATTTTTGGGATATCACTATCTTTGATCTTTAACTGGTGATAACCAGATCTCAGATCAATCTTAGAGAATACTCCAGAACCTCTTAGTTGGTCAAACAAGTCTTCTATCCTTGGAAGAGGATACTTGTTCTTTATCGTGAGTCGGTTAAGTTCACGATAGTCGATACACATCCTCATCGAACCACCCTTCTTCTTCACAAATAATACTGGCGCACCCCATGGTGACACGCTCGGTCGGGCAAAGCCCAAGTCAAGCAACTCTTGAATTTGCACCTTCAACTCTTGCAATTCCTTTGCCGCCATTCTATAAGGGGCTTTTGATATTGGTGTTGCTCCAAGAACCAAATCAATCATGAACTCCACTTGTCTATCCGGTGGAATTCCTGGTAATATCTCGGGGAAAACATCCGGATATTCCTTGACGACAGAGACGTCAGCTACTGTCTTCTCTGAGGTTGCCACTCCCATTATATTCACCAAAAATCTTTGACACTTCTCTTTCCTTAACAACTTCACTGCCTTCATAGCTGATATAACGCGTGGACTTGCGTCACGCTTTGCTTCTTGGAAGGTGATCTCCACTTTGTTTGGTGAACATAATGTTACTCTTCTCTTCGAACAATCTATGTCGGCCTTATACTTACTTAACCAATCCAAACCTAAAATCACATCAAATTCATACATAGATAGCACGTAAGGCTCAGCTAAGAGTGTATGTTCATTTATCTCTACCATTATACTATTAGCTATCGAGTCAGCAGTAACCGCTTTACCCGAAGGTATGCTGATCTCAAGTGGTTCAGAAGCTTTAACACATTTATAGCCAGTCATAGTGTGATACCCCGAATCTTTGAAACGCAATAAAATACATTAATTGCATTTTAAAATATTGTTACCAATTTTATTTTATTTTAAATTGCAAAGTTATTTGATTTATGATTTTATTTTGGCAAATAAGTGTGACCGCGGTGTACCAGGTCAACTGCACTCCTAGCACCGAAAGGATGAAAATTAAAAATATATAATAGAAACCTAAAATTAACATCGGGTATAAGAAATAAGAAACATATTTAATTTATAACATATTATATTATATATTAACCTAACTAACTAAACTATATAATACGTAATAATAATATACTATATATATATACACACACAACTAAAGTAAAGTATATAATAAAATAATAATATAATAGCAACATACTAATCTTAGTAGGAAAGTTAAATATACTATATTTAGAAAATGAGACTACCGGCAAGTAAGTCATAATTATATGCTTTGCATATAAGATTTGCATTGTTCACATCCAAAGTTATAATCCCACATCGAAAAAAACTTTGTAAAATTTAAGAAGATTTCTATATAAATAGATAGTAGGTTATGTATTAGAATTAATAAGTAAACATTTCATTGAATATATATTGGATTTCCTTTAACTAGGAGGTCCTTATCAGTTTATTTTCGACAACACTCGGACCGGTGTTTTGGGAAGTTGTCGAATAGTATTAAAATCTTTTGAGGTATGTTTTCTTTAATAGTCTTTTTTTTATTATTGTCATTGTCATTTATAGTTTATATAAATTTAGGAATTTAATTATTTTCTTGATTTAAGTAGATTTATAGATTTAGCTATTTTCTTAAGATTGTATTACATAGTTAATGTTTAAGATGCATGTTAGTTAGTTTAAAATATTTATTAATGTAATCAATAATTTAAATTTAATAAAATAGTTAGGCCTTTTAATTTAGGACTATAATTTATTACGACTTGACTTATGTATTATAAATTGTAAAAGATAGACATAATCCAAGGATATTGTACCACACTTAATCACTTTGAAAATACTAAACTCGATAAGTAATACTAATTAATTAAACAACATATGCTAGGTGTAGTGCAGGTCGGGCCTAGGACATACACGACTCAACTATTTTAAAGCAAGCAAAACAAGGTGGGTGACTGGGCTATTTGTAAGTATATTATGCTACTGAACTTGTACTTTGATAAATATGTTTGCCTTCGGGCTTATTGATATGATACCTCTTAAGTCGTAAGATTGGCTTTTGAGAAAGGCTCTTAAGTCGTAAGATTGGCTTTTGAGTAGGGCTTGGGAGTCGTAAGATTGGCCCCCTAGTCTAGCAATATGGCTTTTGAGTCGTAAGATGGGCTCCTAAGTCAAGGATGTGTTTATTACTGTGCACCTTCGTTAGTATAACTGCTTACAAAGTTCCCACTGAGTTTATACTCATGCCCATAATTACAAATCTTCAGGTTAGTTGAGCGAGGTGGCGGGGCTGTTGCGGCAAAGGTCACCGGGTCCCTTCTTCTACCCGCAACTCAAAGATGTTTTTGCCTCTTCTAAGTATATAAATAAGTTTGTGTGTCACAAAATCCGGGATTTGCATTTTCTTAGAAACTTTGGAACCACTAGTGTAATTATGTTTTGGCAGTATCTTATTGTCAATAAAATTTCTACTTTTATCCAATAAGTATTTTATCTCACGCTTTCGCACTTTTTTTATTTATTTATTACTTAATCAAAAGAAAAGAAAAATTTAGTAGCACTTCAATTCCGAGTTAATGGGATTGGGGCGTTACACATAGTATAAAACTTCTTAGAGATAAAACTATGGGAATCACAGGTATCAAATATTACAAAAGCAGGAATACTAGCAATTGTTTACATACCTGACATAGTTTCGGTTTCACCCTTCACTTCCACCTCAGGTAGTCCGAACATACGAGCTCTTCCACCCGATCCCTGATTCTGACCCCTTGTATTAGGTACACTCTTCTTTGGGCAGTTCCAAATCATATGGCCTTCCTCATGGCATCCAAAGCATTTGTTCTGCCCTTGCAGACACACTCCCATGTGCTTCTTTCCACATTTGGGACAAGTGGGGTTTTCACCTTGCCCTCTTGGCCTAGGAGGCAGCTCTGCCCTACCTTTTTTCCCATTGGTATCACCACTCTGGCCCTGCCACTTCCTCTTATTCAAATTCTCAACCGGTGACACATGTGGCCTTTCCATTTCAAAACTAGCGGATATGTCCTCCGCCCTTATCACAGCCTCCGCATATGTCATATTCCCATGTCCAGAAAGGTGATGGTGAATCTGATGTCTTAAGCCCTGACGGAACCTTCGTGATTTCTTCTCAGATGTATCCACCAGGGTGGGAGCACAACGACACATCTTATTGAACTTCCTCTAGTACTCGGTTACAGTCATACTTTCTTGAGTTAAATCCATAAACTCCTTCTGCATCCGGTCCTTGTAGATGCGTGGATAGTATTTCTCCATCACTACCTCTTTAAACATAGCCCAAGTAAGAGAATTCCTCTCTTCCACCGTCCTTATTCTCCAATAGTCCATCCACCATACTCTTGCATCTTCCTTGAGTTGGAAAACAGCACATGAAATCTTCTGAGCATCCGAACAGGCCATATACGCAAAGATGTCCTCCAAAGTCCTGAGCCATTCTTCAAGTACCTGAGGGCCCTCGTAGCCATGAAATGTAGGCGCCTTGAACTGATTGAACTGGTTTATCACCCTAGATTGCACTTGTTCAGGCGTTGCAGCAAGAGTGATGGTTGCTCCTTGAAGGAGAGCAGCTATCCCGGTAAGTAGTTGTTCGGGATTGGGGTTCGCAGCTTGAGGAGCAGCTTCTTGATTTGCATTTCGAGCACCTTGAATGGGGTTACGTGGAGCAGCGTTCGGGTTATCAGTTTGATGAGCCATTGTCCTGTCAATGGATCACTAATTTGATAAGTTATAGGGATGCGAGAAATGGGATAAGATAGTGATAACGTATAATAATATTAATAATAAAATAACACATAAAGGATAAGTAATGAGATGAGATGAAATGAAATGAAGTGAAATGAAATGATTAATTCAAATTGCTAATGATGATAACCCATGTGTGAAAATGTCAATGTCTACAACTGAAAAGAAATCAAGAAATAACAAAATACTACTAAAATAGGGAAATGCAATACTATTTAAATCAAAGTAATAACGTCTAGGCCTCATCATCACTGCTCAGGATCTCAATGACTGGCACGAGTGGTGGAATTTCAATCCACGAAATGATATCATCATCAGAATCAGCCTCGTAGTTGCCCATTTCGGGCTCCTCCTCCATGAGGTCTAGCTCAGGCTCGGGCTCAGGCACGGGCTCAAGCACGGGCTCGGGCTCAGGTACAGGCTCGAGCACGGGTAAAGGTGCATGTGGAAGATCCTCATCCTCGTCTGTCTCATCATCATCATCGTACGGAATCATGTCCCAAGCAAACCTCGTCAAAAGTTCACTCGCCGTGTACTGAAATCTATCTATCACTACTTTTGCCTCTGGGCTCCTAGCTTGCGACTTGTGCCAACAGTCAAGAATGATATCGTTCCAGTTCTCAGGTAAAACATTTATCAGGTGGTTGACCTGCTCTACAACAGATCCTTCGCTTCTAGAAGCATTCCACTTCTCAAGTCGATTAATTATATAATGGGGTGCGTTCTCGGGAAGTCTAGGATCGTCCCACCAATCAGCTCGTGCCAAAGGGGGAGGATGAACATGAATGGCGGTGTTCTTACGTGCTGTCTGTCGTGTGCGTGCCATGCTAACAATAATATATATATATATATATATATATATATATATATATATATATATATTGGGTTATGATAGTGCAACTATAATGAAACATGTACACAATAATACAATGACTGGACAATGTATTGATTGATACTCCCTCCGTCCCGGCTTAAGTTTCCTACTTTGACCGGGCACGGAGGTTAAGAAAAAGCAGATTTTATGGAATCTTTGACCTTTTTAATGGTGGAGATTTTGAGGGTTGAGATTGATAGAGAAGTTTGCCATTTATGGGCTGGAAAGTTAAGTTGGGACAAACAAAAAAGGAAAGTGGAAAGTTAGAGTGGGACGGAGGTAGTAATAGATTGAGTAATTGTATTGTAATATGATGTGAATGATTGAATGCACTGAAATGAATAATTGAACGGGTACTGAGCGATGAAGTAGAGACGTTTGAAAGCATATGGTACTTGTGATCATAATTTAATTTTAATTCAATCTATTTAACATAAAAATTTGAAAAGAGACGGGTCTACAGAAAAGTAAATCGCGCTCTGATACCACACTATAAAAGCCCGATTTTCTAGTCTAATTTAAGAAATTATAAAATAGCAAAATGTTTAATTTATTATTTAGTAATAATTTTTTTTTTAGAATCATTGAAAAATTTATACAGAATATCAATTATTTGCAGCGGAATATAAATAAAACAGTTTGAACTAAATTAACTTAAACATGTGATCTTAATTTAATTAGAACCTAGCATAAATCACTATATATATTTTTATAAATTTAAACATAAAATAACTTCATTAAATACGTTTTCGAGCCCTACACCTAGCATGTGAATATAATGTAAAAAAAAAAAAAAAAAAAAAATTCTCACTACCTAATCAAATTAACTAGACAACACATTAACATCAAATATACCAATAGTCCATGAAGTATCTCAATCAAACACCTATTTTAAATTTGAACATACCAAAATAAAATAAATTGCATCAAACAATATTGTCCAAAATTCAAGTATTAATCCAAATAAAATCAATTACAATTTATAAATCATATGCAATCCGGCTCCATCTCCACTTCAATCACACTTTTCATCTCTACCTGAGGATCAATAATGGGCTGGGGTGAGCTTCTTTCAGCTCGTGAGAGTCACAGTTTATTACAATAACCATAAAGACAAAGTGGCATACAATGTAACATTTATTAAAATGATGCGCTTGTATTGGCAAGACACATAGAACTAACTTGTATTGGCAAGTAGTATATTGATAATGGGCTAAACTTGTATTGGCAAGTAGCATAATGACAATAAGCAAAACTTGTATTGGCAAGTAGCGAATTGTAAATCACTTGTATTGGCAAGTAATAATAAAATAAAAGCACACGTATACAATCAAATAATTATAATTAAAGCAATAAACAGTTAGGACCCCCACCTGAAAATGAGATGATTGAATGCAAATGTTTAAATTAGTCCAAAGTCCTAGGTCCGTACTCACACTCCTCGATTCCTACATTTTTTTTTAAAAAAAAACACAAATAAAATATTTTAATTAATCCGTTGGTACAGAAACTTTTCAAAATAAGGAAGATGACAAAAGAATTGAATATAATAAAATGTAGGTTTCTGGGTTAATCTAGGAGATAGGGATATGATTCTGACTTGAATTTTTTTCCTCAGTAATGGTAATGTTTATGGGATTTGGGCTTTGGCTAATTTGGGCCAATATAATAAAGGGTAAAGGGCTTTGGTATTAAAGCATTTGAGAACTAATTAAGTTCCCCCTCTCACGCCATTTCTTTCATTCTTATATACTTCCTCTTCATCAGACTACCATTTCTGCAACAGTCGAACTTCCTTTTTTTTTTTATCTCCTCCCTACCGTGACGCTGTAACTAATGGGGACCGGCCCGAGACCGCGATCATGAAGAAACCGCCCTTCTTTTTAAAGTTGATGATCGACCTTCGGCAGAATCGAATGGCGGAGGATTTACATCAGGCACGAACAATTGGTGACAACCGCGACCCGGGTGCCATCGCAGCGGCGAAAACTGTTTCGCGGCAGAACGACGGCGACCCAATCAACTCATTGCTGTTGTGTCTGAATTGGGCCGAAAAAGTTACAGAAACCAAAATTGAGTTTCTGAAATTCTTCTTGACTTGTACGATGAAAGAGGTGAGCGAACGAGAACGAATATTCTTAATTAGAACGGACGGTGATGGTGTAGTTTAGAAGGAGTAATGGAAAATCGGGTAATTGGTGGGAAGATGATGTTTCAGTAGTGAATTTGTGGGTTGAGAGGTGGTGGGCGTAGGAAACTGAAATAAAATATTACAAAGGGGTAGGAGAAGATTTTACCTTTTCACTATTTTTGCCAATAGTCAGTAAGTGATCCAGGATTAAGGTTCTGCTATTTATAAGAAAACATTCTAGCGGTTTTTAATCCATATCCACCACCACTCCATGATCTCCCACTCCCACGCTCACCTATTCACGCTAAAAAAATAGAATGGGAAAACTTCCGGTTCTAAAATTCTATCCATCCTCTATTGGATTTGGGCTCAATCGATTGGGCCATCAATTGTCATAAAGGTATAATTTATTGGGCCAGATATGAATATGGATGGAATGTATGCAAATGGGCTCACGATAATAAAAAAATGAATGGGCCTTAAATAATTTATTTGGACTAGATAGTCCAAATATAAAATATTAATCACATAAAATGGATTGGCCTATTATAAATAAAATGATAATTAAAATTTCACAAAATATTTAAACAATTATACGAAAAAAGTTTCCCGGGCGTTACATAAATATACTGTAACCTGAAAATTAATTATAGAGTAATATAAAAAAAATATAGATATATTGTACTCCCTCCGTCCCGAGATAATTTGGACATTTTCCTTTTCGGGGTATCCCGAGATAATTTGCACATCCTTAAAAATGAATTTTCTCTTACAATCTCCACCATCAATCTCCACCTTTGAAAAAGTCAACTAAAATGCAAAAAACAACTCTTTCTTATTCCATGTGCTGGGAGGAGTGTGCAAATTATCTCGTGACAGGAGGAGTACATTGTAAACAATGTATTACTAAATAATTTATATTTTCAAATAAGTTAATATATACTATAACGAAACAATAATTATACTATAAGCCGGAAAAATAAATACATTGCTCAAGTATTAAGAATAATGTTCTTATAAACGAAATTACAATGTTTTAAATTGAACATAAACATCCATGAAAAAGATAGATTCATTACATATGACTATATTATCCGAAAACTTGATATTTTTAAACCAAAATCATTGTTATTGTTTTGTATTGGTTCTCTTCCTTTCTTCTTCCGGTATGGTCTTCTGTAAATTTGTTATTTTGTGATAAATTTTTGAAATTGATATCAAGAAAATAATCTTAACTAGGGAACATAAAAAATCAATCTGAAACCAAACAAATTCCACATGAGAGTGGGTTTAAACAGATCAAAGAATTAAATAATCATATATATATATATATATGAACAAATATTACATCAAAATGTAATCTCAATATTTATTACACTTTAAACAAACTACATAATCAAATAATCATATATATGAACAAGAATGAATTCATAATCATCAAAATCTGGAACCCTTGCATTCACCGGAATTCCCTGAGAAAGTCTCTTAGAATCGGAGCAGTAATTATAGATCATATGATTCTGCTAAACCCATCTTACCCTGTTTCTGCCCCTGGCATCAAGTTCCTGCCCTGGCACGCCGTCTCTGCATTGGGTAATCCGTCGACTTGCACCCGCTGGTGGGACAGACGGTTTCCAAGTTGATGATTTTCTTGCAAAATCTGCAATCATACTGAATTATTAAACTTTCCGGTAGGAAGATGTAGAAAACTATTTTACACAGCAAATACTTTATATATTCATTGATGAGAACCCAGTTGTACAACATCAACTACCGTTAAATAGAGAAACAGAGAGAGTTGTGATTCCAAAAAAATAAGAGCATATACACAAATAAAGAAAGATGAAATACTCTGCAAAAACAAAAAAGATGAGACACTATTGAATGGATCAGCTAGAGAATGTAATGATTAATGCAGGAAGCACGTTGACAGCTGAACTATATTGAAGCATGAGATAGCAACAAGAAGTTGTAGGGTTGAAGTCTAAATTTCTGTCCAATACTAGGATGCAACCCACACCTTTTATGACAACTCATGACCAAGTTTTAATCAGCCTCCATGCCACCAGCTCACGATCAAACAAACTAATGTGAAAATTTTGACATTAATTGAATCCCCAAATTTAACCAAAATCTCATGTTGGACACTAAATCCCGCAAAAACATCGCATTAAAGGCTAGATCGTAGCAAACCTGAGCGAAAAAAATCACGAGCTGAAAGAGGGAGAGAGAGAGAGAGAGTAGATTTGGCAACGCGAGCTGAGTGAGAGAGATGCAGGCCAACTGAGAGAGACGTAGGGCGATGTGGGGTGAGGGAGGCGTTATTTTAAATATTTTTACTGTTGCAATATGATGCAAAGAAAAACAACCAAAAGAGACCCTCTCAACTCACACAAACAATTCTACAATCACTTTGTATGCACACTATGAATTATACACTCTAAATCTGGAAATGAACTTAAACACACAAGAATTAACGTGGTTCGGCAAATGTCTACATCCACGGATCAAGGAGAGAAAGGATTTCACTAGAGAGATCAAAGAGTTACAAGTTACAATCAATTCCAAGAACTTGAACTATCCTTTATAAGCTCTAATCTCTTGTAACTACCTTCTAGAGAGAGAGCTAATCCTAATCACGTGCTAAACTGTCAGTTACAACAGAATTCCCCACTTGCAGGACCAGAAAATAGAAGTTACAACTGTAATCTCCACAAAATCACAACTAAACCATCTTTCTGTCAAAGCTAAACGACAACACAAGATAGACAACGGTTATCTTCCTAATAGACAACGGTTTTGATAGTTAAGTTTGTTAAAACCGTTGTCTTATTGCTGAAAACAGTTTTTCCAGAATGATAACTGCTTCTTGAGCTGAATTTCTTGTGCTTCTGAACTCGATCAGCTTCTTGACACCTTCCAAGTTTATCTTTATGATTGTTGAAGACACATCCATACACTTCACATTTACTGTTTTCCTTTTTTTTTGGGTTTTAACCTGGTGGGCCTTATTTTACCTGGTGGAGTTAAATTATTGAGTGGGTCCATTATTTTGACAGTGAAGTCAAACTCTGATATGCGAAAATCCGGTTAAACTATTACATATTTAGTTTACTATAGATTTTTATTAAATATTTATCCTTAATATTAGTCGTTCATATACTATAAGGATTGGTAAAATTCATATATATGATATACTATAGTTGTCTTGTCAATAATTTTGTTGTAGTTCGTGGAATGACTATAAAATATTATAATTTCAAAAAAAATTAAAAAGACTAACGGAAAAAAATAAATTTTTTTCAAGAATGAAATGAGAAATAAAATAAAAATACTTTGAACATGAATATCCATTGTTCCTGGTTCGTAATTATATGTTTTATTTTGGGAAAAATAGTTGAAATCGTCCCATAACTTTATATTTTTTTAGATTTGGTCCCACAATTAATTATTTTTTTAATTTAGTCCCACATCTCTAGTAATTGCTCAATTTTAGTCCAATTTTGACCCGATTTTGACCAGATGACCGGAAAAGGGCACGTGTCATTCACACGCATGTCCCATACTTTGGGGAGCCGCGTGTCAAAAGTCATTTGGAGCCCCAAATTTGCGTCGGCATGTGAGGAACACGTTCTCTTTTTCGGTCATCTGGTCAAAGTTGGATAAAAATTGGGCTAAAATTGAGCAATTACTAGAGACGTGAGACTAAATTGAAAAAGTAATAAATTGTGGGATCTTCCGAAAAAGTAAAAAGTTATGGGACGATTTTTCCCCTTTATTTTTCAAATCCTAAGATGAACCAATTGTTTTTATCCACCGCCAGAATAACTAAATTTAATTATTTTGAACATTCCTTACGTAAATAACTCTCTTATAATTTTTAGTTATTCAACCATAAAAACTGAATCTTTTTAACTTAAAGTTTTCTATATAAAAAAATTCTTAGTTTTTAGTTTTCATTAGTTCTTCTTTCATTACAAAGAATTTAATTATAAAAGAGCTAAGAAATATATGAGAAATTATTAAAAAAAAAACATAAAAAAAGAAAAATGCAATGTATTTTATAAAACAAAAATATAATGTCTTATTAATTTAGGTTGGATTTATGTCAGTAGGTAAATTAAGTATTATAGATATGGAAAAGAGAATCTCATGAATTAGTAGATGAATTTAAAATATAAAAAGGACTCTAACAAGAAAAAATAGAACATAAAATTAAATTAACCTTAGAAATAAAAATAATTAAGGATATAATAAGCAAATCAAAATTTGTATGAAACATTTACACTTTCATAATAGTAGTAGCTAGTAGATATAAATTGCTAACATAGTAAGTACGTATCAAGCAAACATATAGTATAACCACCTCGAAATTAACATTAGCCTATAAATTAATTAACACATTTTCATGACCACATTAATAACATCAATCTAGATTTAAAGAGGTGAATAATCTGTTAGGAAAATATAATTTTTAGGGTAAGAATATAGCGAAATATAAGTAATCAAACACTTATACACATAATTCATATAATAATTTAAAATTATGACTATTTACATATATATATATATATATATAAATATCTATAAATTATATGATATAAATTAACATACCAAAATAGTTCATTAAAATTCCAATTGTATGTTTTTATAAGAATTTTCTATTAGAGTTGAAATTTGATAATTTTAGGTCTCTAACTAGCTTGTCTTATAAAATTCACTATAAAATATATTATAAATAACATCTCAATATTTAATTATAAACTTCTAACTTTATATAAGATAATATAGTAAAGTGGTTCTTCAAATTTTGAAGGGAGCAATTTTATAAAAATCATTTTCTAAAAGCAAATAGGACTATTTTACGCCTAAAATCAACTTGTTTTGTAAAATTCATTAAAAATTACCGGATAAACAAAACATTCTAAATTTTTCATCATAGGTTCATAACATCATATATCACAATGTAGTATAATAGTTTTGAGAAACTCATAGTAAATAATTTCATATAATTTTTTAAAGTTGCTATGAAACATGATTTTTTACGCTGGATGTATATGAATAAACTTTACACATTTAGATAATATAATCTCTACATATAACTATATAAATTTCATAAATAATCAATGATAAAAATATCTAAAGGCACTAACACATTTAACTAGCATGCATATACCGATTTTACATCATGTAGCAAAATTGGTAAATTGACGATCAACCGTATAAGACCCTGAAGACATATATACCAACAAGCAATCTTAAAAAATCTAAAACTAGAGGGGATCATCTTTTATCAATCAATTAATGTTAAAAACCATGAATATACATAATTTACAAGTTACGGATTAGTTTATTCACCTTATTTTCATCATAGTTATCGAGAATAAAAGAGAGACGGGAACTTCCATATTTTATCATCTTGTACTCCCAAGATCATCTTATGAGGATTGAAGAATATGGAAATGTTTGGTTGGTGCTGGGTGATTGGGTTGGGGGGAGTGGCTGGAATTAGTGGCTGGGAATATTAGAGAGTGATGTTTGGATGGGTGGCTGGGTTGTGGTTGGAGTGTGTGATTTAATTATTAATTATAAAAGGTGATGTGATATGTGGAATTTAAAAGGTAACTTTATGTCCCCCCAAACCCTAAATAGTACCGGCTTGGTTCAACCCCTCCCCCCTTCCCCCCTCCCAAAAAAAAAACATGTGATTGGGTTGGCCCAACTGATGAGTGGTTAGGCCAACCCCAACCAAACATTGCCTACATAAAAAAACAAGAATTAATTAAAGGAATTTAACCATGTGTATAGGGATATATATAATTGGCTCCATGGTTAATAGGGGTGGTTGCAACAATGCTTCTATAAAGCAGGTTCAACTTCGCCACCTCAGCGCCACCTCAAAAGTTAAAAATTATCAACTTCTACTACCCCATCTCTACAACAATGAACCTAGAAAAGCAACTTTAGCATGAGTCCCACTAATTTACACACCATTTATATATATTTCATATCCTAGTTTTATTTGCATTTTATATACACCATTAACTTAATTAAAGTTTCACAACTTTTTATATAAACAATAGTATTAATATAATTATTAGAAAATATTATTATGAAGATTGAACAATTTTTCTACAGTGGTAACGTACTATTATGTTACAAAAATAGTAAAAAGGTTACACGTCACAAAATAGAAAATAAAATTAAAACACTATAAAATAGATAACAATAAGAACAATAATAATAATAATAATAATAATAAGCAACAACAACAACGACGATAATAATAATCATAGAAATAAACAACAATAATAATTTATTCTTCACTCATCGGCTCCATAACGTGACCAAATATGCTCAACTAAGTCGGTGCGAAGTTGGTGGTGTGTTTCTTTGTTACGTAGTTCTTCGTAATTACGGATATAAGCTTGAAATTGGGGGGTAGAGCCCAATTGTATTGATGTGGGAGGAAGCGAATCTTCGTCTGACCAATTTGACGCTTGCTCCCCTTCATCTTCAATTATCATGTTGTGCAAAATAATACATGTATACATAATATTCCTTAGGTCGGTCTTGTAATAAGATCGGGCCAGTCCTCTAACTATCGCCCAACGGGACTGTAGCACTCTGAATGCTCCCTCGACATCTTTTCTTGCAGATTTTTGTCTTTCTTTGAACTTTCTCCGCTTTGGATCCATAGGGCATGGGAAGCTCTTCACGAACAAAGCCCATTCTGGGTAGATTCCATCCGCCGAATAGTATCCTTTTGTATACAACGTTCATTTACCATGAAATTAACTTCCGGAGCATTTCCTTGAAGGACATCGTTGAATAATGATGATTCGTTAAGGACATTTATATCATTACGCGATTCAGTAGCCCCAAAAAAAACATGCCATATCCACAAGTCCTGAGATGCGACCGCTTCAAGGACAATTGTTGGGATGCCATGGTTGCCTTTAGTATATTGGTCTTTCCAAGCGACAGGGCAGTTTCTCCACTCCCAGTACATGCAATCGAGACTCCCCAACATTCCAGAAAAGTTGTGTCGTTGCTCGTGCATTTGAATCAATCGTTGAGTATCTGCCACATTCAGCCTTCTCAAGTATCGGTCTCCGAACACGTTAACAACACCTTTACAAAAGTTAATGAGACAATCCAACGCCGTCCGCTCACCCATACGGATATACTCATCGAGAGAGTCGGCGGGGGATGCATAAGCTAATTGCCGAATGGCCACTGTGCACTTTTGAAGAGGTGATAGACCCTCCCGTCCAGTTGCATCGCGCCTCAACGTGAAATAAATTGAGTGATTTTCCAAGGCATTGACTATGCGAAGAAATAATTCTCTTCACATCCGAAACCGCGACGGAAGGTATGTGCTTTGTATGTCGGATCCTCGGAGAAATAATCACGAACAAGACGATCGTGACCGTCTTCACGCTCTCGATCAACGTATCTTCTCGTGCTGCTTCTTCTTGAAGAATTCTCTACTGTTTGATGTGTCTGTTCTTCTTCTTCGAGCATCGTTATCATCATGCGGTCAACATCATCTTCTGCATCTTCTTTGAACTCATTTATCCAGAAGTCACGAATTATTGCTTCTCTTGGATCATTTGACATTTTTTAAATAGTTGAGGGGTTTGTTAGAATGTAGATTCAATTGAGGTCTGGCGGGCATAGTATTTATATAATAAGTCTACAACGGCTAGTTTGCATCTGCTATTTACCAACGGCTATATTTTACAACGGCTAGTTTATAATGGCTAGTTTATAACGGCTATTTTGTAACGACTATTTTGTAAGGGCTATTTTACAACGGCTATTTTATAACGGCTATTGCAATACACCAAAAACATTACAACTACACATAACAATTTAAATTTTGAAATACATTAAAAAGCACACAACATGATAAGACATAATAAACCACAAACGTTACAACTACACATAATAAATTGAATTTTGAAATACACTAAAAAATAACAACATGATAAGACATAATAAACCACAAACGTTACATCTACACATAATAATTTAAAATTTGAAACACATTAAAAAGCACACAACATGATAAGACACCACTGACGTGACGAATGACACTTCTACATCTTTATGCCACGTCTTTCCGTAATTTCTTCAACCATTTTCAAATGGAATTGAAGTTGTCTCTCTGTCATTCGAGTAGTGTCCTTCATGATTATATCGTAATCCCTCTGCTTAAGTTTGATTTCTTCTTGCTTTAGCTCAGCTTCTTTCAGGGCTAATTTTTCCATCTGATATTTTTGCATCTGTTCCCATTTATCAATAACCCTTCCGTCGTTTGTGACTTTGGCTTTAGCCTTTCCCTGTCTCTTCGCCCTCTGTTGTCCAATTGGACGGGAGCGAACTGAACTATCAACATCTGTATCAGGGTTAGTTGAGGTACTGTGTCCACTAGATTCAGATGTCCTCGCCTTCTTGTTGGAGTGATCGTCCATCGATTGGGGCTTCCATTTCTCTTCGTCTTTCAGAACCCACCACATGTGGATCTTGAACTCTTTCTTCTTGTAGATAGAGTTCCACTGGGCATAAGCTGCCTTCAGAACGTCCTCGTCGCTCCAACCACTAGCCCGGTTGTTGAAAAAATTATTATAGAATCCTGAAAACAACAAAATGTCAAGCGCCACATGATAGTAGTGTGACTTAACGCTCAACCAAGTTTGTCTAGGAGTGTCGGCAGGTCTATTTTCATTGTAGTACTTTGCATTTTTTTCCCAAAATTGTCTAGTCTTCTGAGCATTGCCAACTATAGAGTCATTGCTGATGGTACTCCAGACTTTTGCAAGAACAACTTCTTCCTCCGGCGTCCATGTCTCTTTCTTCTGAGGACTGACACCAGCTGCACTGTTGTTTGTATTACCACTATTATCATCTTCGGCACGGTTGATGTTTTGTAGCCCGATTTGTGTTGAGTGTGACGAAAATTGAGAGCCAAAACCAAAAAATTATGGTGTTGACTCGTTATCAGTTTCGGATCCTCCAATACTCGATCTTCTAGAATGGTTTGAGGACACCCTTTGTGAATCTGAACGAGAAAATCCTTGTGGAGGTGGTGACCGCATAAACTGACCTCCCATTGCTGCGAAAAAATCGGCCGGATTCATGAAGAATGGAGTAGGTGGAGCAACATTTGAACCAGAGGCAAAATTTTGTGGAAATTGTGGTGGATAAGAAAATGGCAAAAAAATGGGCGTTTGGGCGAGGCCCAGTTTGTGAATTTTGAGCACTTGAATCTCCCTGCGTGTTTGATAAACCAAATTTTTTTTGCCAGGATTCACCATAGTTATCACCCGTTTCGGATGGAGAAGAGATGACAAAATTTTTTACACAAAGAAGATAGAAAAAATTGGGAATGAAAGTAGAAGAGAAGTTTGGTAGTAGGAAAACAATAAGTTGTTGGACATATTTATAGCCAAAAGAATTTAACCAATTAGCACAAAAGTTATTTGTTTTTTAAAAAAAAATTAGTTACAGTTGTTGCAAAAAGAATGGATAATATGACATAAATCTCTTTTTTAATTTTATTTTCCTAACCGCTGTATAAAACATCAATTGTAATATAATATATTTTTTTTTTCAAGTTCAACGGCTATTCCTAAAATATTCCTCTTATTTAAAAAATTTGAAAAATAAGCAAACAAGATAATGCAACATTAAATAACATTAAAATAAAAGTACATGAAAATTAAACATTTCAATAATTAAAACTAAACTAAAGAAAAGGGAAATAATAAAGGCAAACAAATGCCTTCCCAAAAGAATAGGGAAATAATTGCAGGCAAATAAATGCCCGCCCTCCACCCCTCCTCAATTTGCGGCAGCGTGGGCTCCAACCCACACGCGCATGTTCCGCACGCGCCGTGGGATTGGACGTGCCCACCACACCCACTTTCTCCTACTCTCTCTTTTCTCCCTCATTTTTTCCTAACCCAACATCCATCCACAGAACCCAACTTCATCTTTCTTCTTGAATCTGAAATGCTACATCAATATTGAAGTTGGAAAACCAACTTCAACACCAACTTGCTTCTCCCATTGCAACCACCCTAAATGGGGGTATGAAGAGAAAGGTCGACGTTGGAAAATGGGTGACTGATTAGTGTTATACATGTGTGGCTATCTCGGTAAATGAGAAGGGGGTCATGAATTGCTTATCATGCATGTAATGTAGCGTGAGGTGTTTAATTTTCTTGTCACATTAAACAACAATTTGACACCTGAAGTTTTGAGAGAGGAGACATCAGTATACTTGCATATAAAATTGGGACAAATGGGATGTTGAGGGCATCCACAATGGAAGCATCAATTATACCTGTCACAGCATTGACACATCACCGTCGCCTCAAAAGTTAATACCAACTCAAATTTTACTTATTTCTCCACAATTCTCTTAGGTACAAATGACACTATTTGCGGATCTCATATGCAAACTACCATATTATTTTCATATCTACAATTTATTAAAATCTTATATATAATTTTCACACATACAATTAATTTAATTAATATTCATAATTCTGTTTTAATTAAATTAAATTTTCGGAATTTTTGTTTTTAAAATGTAATTTATTGATTTTTTTTTAAATATTGTAACAATGAAAATTATGATTCTTTTTTTTTTTCATATGCTATTTTTTAAAATGATGAATTTTAAAAATGTCTCACAAGTTCATTTCTAAATATTGTAATAATAATGATTTTTTTTTCATATACTAATATTCAGACAATGTCTCACAATTGATAATTAAACCAAAATTAAAAAAAAAAAAAAAAAAAAAAAAAAAAAAAAAGGGTCGCATGTGACAACCAAATCCCCAACACCAACCCCTCCCCCTCAACCTCGCCGCCGCTACAACTTTTCAGGGCGGGCCTCACGCCGCAACGCACCCACGCGCGACGCTCCTGAGTTTCCTTCCTTGTGCCCAGCGCTTGCGCCCCGCACTCGTTGCCCCCACTTTCATGCTGCTTCTTCAATTTTGGGTACAAAGTATTGTATCCAATCTTCCCCCTCTCATCCACATTATCTTTTCACAATGAAATTTGTACTTAATAGTGAGTAAAAAAATGAATTTGTACCAATGCATTGTTGATGCTATGAGAGGAAATATAATTGGCGTATTACTATTAAAGCAAGAGAAGGATAAAGAAAAATTATATGGGTGTGTTTACTTAAAACTTGACTCAGCAAATTTAAGGATTCAAATATCGATAAAACACACTCATTAACTCTCTCAATCAAATTTAGCTTCTTCAGTCCTAATTAAGATACCTTATATGTGTCATCTCAAATATACATTCTCCCAGAAATATACGTGTCGCTCACAGACACTTGTTATTTTCCTTTTCTTTATTTTTTTTTATATGCGCTGCATTTTCAAAACTTACCCTTTAAATTTCCAAGACTGGAACCGTCATATCAATAAAGGGTTTATATTGGGATTTGGATCCCCTGCTGGTCAAATAAACCAACATATATTGCTGGGGATCCAATACGCAGCGTTTTGCTGCTGCAAAATCCTTTTCCTTTTTTTTTTTTTTTTCTGCTCATCAACTAAATCAACCATCAAAATGAAGACATCTACTGCATGTATCAACTTTCACTTTTACATTACACGTTCGTTTATTAATTGGTCTTTCTTTATTTTGAGCAAGCATTTCACTCTTCTTTTGTCATGTAATTATTTATTACATTAAGTAATTCTTTCATAATTTATTTGTACGCGGTACGGTGTGAATCAGAATTGATTAACTTTTTTAGTTCTAGATGTAAGGGACTAAATTTTTTTTGGTTATTTGACTTTTTCTGAATTGAATTAAACCGATTATTTTTTGGTACAGACTTGGCCATTTCTCAAATTTTCAAACTGAAAACCATACCGAATTTTATTGAACTGAATAATCGAATATAATAAAAAAATTTATAAATTTAAAAATATATTGTTCCTAAAAGATTAATTTAAATGAGAATTAAAAATTAAATTATTCATAATCTTATAGTTAATTATATTCAACATACATAATTAAGAACCTTATATTTTTCAAAACATAAGTTAGTTTGCTGGAAACAAATTTGATATAGTAAAATAGTTTATATTAGTTAGACGTAAACATAGGTCAAATTGAATCAATTTTTCAAAAGATAAAAAAATATCCAATTATCTGAACTGAACTGAATTGAATTTAACCCTTCCTTTAGATCTAAAATTATAAACTAAATCGTTTCAGAGAAAAAAAAATCGTACTATACCGTCCCGATTTTTTTTAGATTGATTTTAAATACTCATTTTTAAACAAACAGAAGTTTAATATGGATTGAATATTTATATCGATCCACACTGTACCTCGTACACCTTTAAAAATGAATTATGACATAATTACTTAGTGTAAATAAATAATTACATGACAAAAGAAAATAGTAAAATGCTTGCTCAAAATAAAGAAAGACCAATTAATAAACGAATGTGGAATGTAAAAGTGAAAGCTGATACATGCAGTAGATGACTTCACGAAGAAAAAAAAAAAAAAAAAAAAAAAAAAAAGAGAAATTTTTGCAGCAAAACGCTGCGTATTGGATCCCCAGCAATATATGCTGGTTTATTTGACCAGCAGGGGATCCAATCCTTTATATTGTGCCTCTGAATTTCTTCTGCCTAAAATCAGAAACAAGAGTTCAGGCGACATTCTCCTCCATCGAAACCAAAACGTCGCCCATGATGGAATCGATAGCGAACAATCTCTCCCCTACACCCATCGTCTTCCAGCAGAAATTTGATGGTGAATCGACATCAGAAAATATCTGCAAGTAGGTCAGAGTGTATCGTCTTCTTTCTCTGATTATCTTCTGTCTTCTTTTCCGGTCTTATTTAATTTCCCCTTTCAAACTTTTGCTAACCAGCTATGTAGTAAATGAGGCGAACTTTTATTGCTCGGCCATTGTGTTCTCTCTGCAAGCCGCGAATTCGAGTCATGTTGCGCTGGTGGTGCTGCTGCGGGCTTCGAGCAATACCGTTGTGGCCGCAACTTTTTATGAGCATGAATCTGAATAACATGGCTAAAGTGCTCGAGTACGCAGGGAATGATGACAGACACCCTCAAGGCTAATGCGGTTGCGACACCGTCACCTTCATTTCGAGAAATCTTATATTTTGAGTTGAGTACCATGCTAGAGTGAGAATGTCGTCTGCAAAGTTTGCGGATGGCGAGGTGCAGTCGGGTTTCTCTGAGGCAGTTGTTGCGACTATCGGTGGCGGATACATTTATTCATTGAGTAAGGATTCAATTTTGGTGTGAATTAGGGTGGGATCGAGCAATTTGGGCACAGAGAGAGAAATTATTTTGAGTAGAGTGGTGGCTTACACCCATGACGTAATCAAGGGGACTGTCAGTATAATCTTTTGTTGTTTGCTAATGTAAGTTATGCTGGAACTCCAGTCTGCAATGCTTTACCTCAAATTTGCAATGGATCCTGGAAGAGGTGGCCAGTAGGGTGACGGGTTAAAGTTGGGTCATTGAATACTTGAATTTTCATTTGTTTACTACCCTGTTTTCTCTTTATTTTTTCATTTTTTTGAATGTTATTTTCTTCTGGTCTTTTTTGTATTGAGAAGGAATCTTGTTTCTTCTTGTTGGTGAAGGTGATGAAGTACAATAGTAACAACAGCAAAGATGTTTTGTTTATCAAGAATGGAGTGCATATATGATAAACTGGTGAGACGAAATGAAAATAAATCATTATACACTTCATTTCAATTTATGTTGATGTAGACATTTCATGATCGAAGGGAGTTGCAATGAAGTTTCTAATGAAAATCCCACAGAGGGCCGACTATACTCAATGAAGGACTTTATAGTGACTAAGAACTGGATTAAATTCAACATCATATCATAACAATTACAGACTGTGCACAATGGTATAGAAAAAGGATGGAGTTTCACATAGACGATATAGTAAATTTGATACTCAAAGAAATGACACTTTTTTATTACACAATGAAATTCATATTTCTACCTCCATTTTTTCAAGTCACAGGGTAACATGTACTCTCTAGGAAAAATATGTTGTTGAGGTTTATACAAAAGGATAATACCCAGAATCTGATAGTGACATTACAATTTGGCAGTCTCCTTGTTCGGAGGTATATATCCTCTCAAAGGATATAATTAAGCCAAGAATTACGGATGTGTTAATTATAATTTGTTACTTAAAATGTGCCAATTATAATATTTTCTTTTATTTTAAATTTGACAGGTGAGATGTGGCTACTAATAGCGGATAATTAGGAATGTAATCTTTAGAAATTTGTACATATCTTATTCTTTGATTCTTTCCTTGTATCTCATGTTTTATTGTATTATATATAGTAGAAACAACTCCCACACCAATTGAGATGGATCAAATCATTTCCTCACATGGTATCAGCAAGTTTCAGGAAACCTTAATTTTTATTTCTTTTTATCTGCCGTCATCTATCTTCTTCTTCCACACTCTATTTTATGTTCTCTCGTGGCTTCCGATTTAGTGCCCCTTGCCACTCTCCTTCATACGATGACAATCAAATTGTCATCCAACTACTACTTGTTATGGTGAAATCAAATTACCCTTGCTCTCCGCCTCGACAATCTGCTTTCCATTGTTGACGGCTCTGAAACTGCACCGCCTCTCACCATCACCATTGATGGTGCCCAACAGTCGAATCCTGCTCATGAGCTATGGCAGAAGCGCCATGATCAAGCCCTTAGCCTCCTGCTCACATCTCTGACCGAGGAATCCATGTCGGAAATCCTAGGCCTCACTTTCGCCGCCGACGTCTGGACCACCCTTAAACATGCATTTTGTCCCTCGTCTCAATCACGGATTCACCAACTTTGGGACGAGTTACAGTTCCTAAAGCGTGGTTCCTTCTCTGTTGCAGATTATTCGCGTAAGTTCAACAATCTTTGTCATCAGCTAGTTGGTATTTGCGGGGTCTCGGTCCTCAGTATTGAACATTTGCCAACGTCTATCTTGCTCTGCCGTCCACTCCTACTCTTCGCGATTTGATGGCTCACGTTCATGATCACGAGCTTTGCCATAAGTTACTTGAAACTTCTGATTCTACTGCTTCTTCCGTTGCTTTTATTGCAGGTCGAGGTCATGGCTCTCGCGATAATTCCCGCACTCGTGGTCGTGGTTCGCAGCATGGCCGCCCATCCAATTCTGGAACTACTGATGCTGGTCGTTCCAATCGCAACACACAGGCTTCTTCCGGTGCGTACACCGACTCCTCTTGGCGCACCTTCACCCCTCAGTGCCAAGTATGTCGAGGCACTCACTCCGCCTCAGTCTGTTCGGATCAGTACAAAGATTCTTCCGCCACTGCTGCGAACCTCGCCCAAGCCTTCAACGCCCAATGCACGATTTCTCAACCTTCGTCATCCGATTTGTATGTTGACAGCGGTGCGTCCACTCATATGACTCAATCTACCTCTACACTGGATGATTTTGTCTCATACAATGGTAAGGGCACTATCACCGTCGGTAAAGGTGAAAATTTATCCATTCCTCACTGTGGTTCTCGTACCATAAATCATAAACTTCCTCTCCTTGATGTACTTGTTGTCCCTCACATTACTAAAAATTTATTAGCGATTAGCAAGCTTACTCAAGATTTACTTGTTACTGTTTCCTTTACTAATGATTTATTTGTGGTTCAGAATCAGTTGACAAAAGAGACACTCGCAAAGGGTAGATGTACGAATGGTCTTTACAAATTGGAGCAAGGATCTACTGCACTACTTTCTGCTTTACATAATAAGAATTCTACTTCTTCTTTTGAATTATGGCATTCTCGCCTAGGACATGTTAACTTTTCCATTATCAATCTTTTAAATAAATTGGGCCTGTTATCTCTTACTTCTGTTTTGCCGAAACCTATTGTATGTTCGTCTTGTCAACTTGCTAAGAGTAAGAAATTGTCTTTTCCTTTGAATGATAAACGCGCTTTGCATGTTTTGGATTTAGTACATTGTGATCTCTGGGGTCCTGCACCCGTTGCATCTAGTGATGGATATCGTTATTATGCTTTATTTGTCGATGATTTTTCTTGTTTCTCTTGGTTTTATCCTTTATATGCAAAGTCGAATTTTTTTATATTCTTCAAAAAAAAATTATGCTTTAGTGTCCAACCAGTTTGGCACTGCAATCAAAGTTTTTCAAAGTGACGGTGGCACTTAGTTCACAAACTCGCTTTTAAAAAAAAATTCTCCACACGTGGTGTCTTCTAACGTTTTTCCTGTCCTTATACACCTCAACAGAATGGTCGTGCTGAACGCAAGCACCGCCATCTAACTGAGACTGGTATGTCTTTACTTTTTCATGCTAATGTTCCTGTGGAGTTTTGGTTTGATGCTTTTTCTACTGCTGCTCATATAATCAATCGACTCCCTATGCCCGTTCTTGGCAATAAGTCTCCTTTCGAAATTTTATTTCACTCTTCTCCTAACTATGCTAATTTTAAGGTTTTTGGTTGTCGCGTATACCCGTACATTCGCAACTATAGTCCTCACAAGCTTGCGCCTCGTAGCTTGCCGTGTGTTTTTCTTGGTTATAGTAGTCTTTAAAAGGCTTTCAGTGCCTTGATTATTCTACTCGTCGATTGTATATTACTCGCCATGCTCAATTTGACAAGTCGGTACTTTCCTTCTCCACCACCAATAGTATCTCTACTAATCCCGTGTACTTGCAATTTTTGGATTTTGCAGATTCACATGACACTTCCCAATCATCCACAGTATTGCATGATCATAATTCCCATGCGCATGACTCACATGATAATGACTTGGCCCATACTCCATGTCCTGTTTGCATGCCTTCCAGCCCTACTCCACCGCCAAGGCATTATCACATTAATCATCCTCCTCTCGATACACCTCAGCCGTCGGCTCGCGATCGCTCTCCTTCACCGCCTCCTCCGCCTTGGTAGATTGATGTTGTTCCGCCTCTGATAAATTCTCACCCTATGCAAACCCGAGCCAAATCAGGCATTTTTAAGTCTAAACATTTCGTTGATCTTGCTTCAACTGCACTTCTCACTGCTCTTTCCTTTTTTGCTGAACCAAAGGGTTTTAAGACTGCTCTCAAGTCGCCGCATTGGCTGCAAGCCATGAAAGACGAAATGGAGGCTCTTCACTCCAACAATACCTGGGAACTTGTCCCAAAGCCAAATGATGAGAACATTATTGGATCAAAATGGGTTTTTAGAACAAAATATAATTATGATGGCACGATTGAGCGCTACAAGGCCTGTCTCTTTGCTCAAGGATTTACCTAAATTCCAGGATTTGATTTTTCTCATACCTTCAGCCCAGTTGTCAGAGCTGCCACTGTTCGCGTCATTCTTGCTCTGGTTGTTTACCACGGTTGGCCATTACACCAACTGGATGTCAAAAATGCATTCCTTCATGGCATTCTTGATAGACCAGTATTTATGGCTCAACCACCAGGTTTTGTTAACCCTCACTTTCCTCATCATGTCTGCAAGCTTAGAAAAGCCCTTTACGGGCTTCGCCAAGCTTCGCGGGCTTGATTTGACCGATTTAGCTCATTTTTGCTTTCTCTTGGTTTTTCTCGCAGTCGCTCAAATACTTCTTTATTTTTTCTTCATCAAACTAATCACTCTATTTTTTTTGTTGCTTTATGTTGATGATATTATTGTCACAGGGAGTAATTCATCCATATTGCAACATTTCATTTCTCGGGTGCACACCGAGTTCGCTGTTAAGGATTTGGGGACACTCAACTACTTTCTCGGTCTCGAGATTTCTCACACTCCTTCTGGCTTATTTGTCGGTCAAGCCAAATATGCTCATGAAATTCTTCAACGAGCTAACTTGGTGGAATCCAAGCCTGTTTCCACTCCATTATCCGTTGGAGAGTCCTTGACGAGTTCCGGGGATCCTTTTAAAGATCCCACATTATTTCGATCCTTGGTTGGAGCCTTACAGTATCTAACTATCACCAAACCTGGCATTTCTTACGCTGTCAATCACGTCAGTCAATTTCTACAGCAGCCCACAGGCGATCATTTTCTGACTGTCAAGCGTATTCTGTGCTATGTCAAAGGAACACTTCACTATGGACTCTCCTTCACATGGTCTTCTGCTCTCGACATAGTAGTTTATTCTGATACCGATTGGGCCCGCTGTGTGGATACTCATCATTCCACATATGGCTATTCCATATTCCTAGGTGGCAACCTCGTATCTTGGTCTGCTAAGAAGCAACCCACTATGTCTCGCTCGAGTTGTGAATCTGAATATCGAGCACTGGCGAACACTGCTGAAGAGGTTGTCTGGCTTACTCAGCTGCTCACTGAGTTTCGTGTGTCGCCCTCCACACTACCGGTCCTTCTATGTGACAACAAAAGCGCCCTATTTCTAAGCCAAAATCTCATTCCTCACAAAAGAGCTAAGCATATTGACATTGACTGTCATTTTGTTCGACAGCTTGTGTCTGCACGCCGTTTGGACACCCAGTTTGTTCCTTCAAACCTTCAGTTGGCCGATATCTTTACAAAGAGCTTACCCCGACCGATGTTTGAATTATTGCGCTCCAAGCTCTGTTTTACACATAATTCCACACTTCTCTTGAGGGGGGTTAATAGCGGATAATTAGGAATGTAATCTTTAGAGATTTGTACATATCCCATTCTTTGATTCTTTCCTTGTTTCTCATGTTGTATTATATTATATATAGCGGAAACAACTCTCACACCAATTAAGGTGGATCAAATCCTTTTCTCACAGCTGTCTAATAGGTACAACGTAACAAATCTGATTGTCAATGGAAGTATGGCAAGTGAGGACCTTATCTTGTAAGTGCAAGTCAAGGCTTCTGAAACTACCCTATATCAATCCACAGTGTTCTTCATATGATCATAGAAGACCTTTTTTATTCTGCTTATTTTATGTGGTTAGAGGTCATACCAGTTGGCAGAGGAATGGAGAAGTTTGCATGAAATGAAAATGAAACCATGATCTCCTAAATGAGGAGTTTAAAGCTTCTATTGGTAATAGACCAATATAGCTGCTTTGTGTATTGGTAATAAAGCAATATAGCTTGAGACTTTTGTAATTTTACTTACTCATCATGGGGGTATATGGTAATGAAAATTGTTGTATGATGATTCCCTTTTATTTACTATTATATTCACAACCATTTAAAATAATTTGTGTGTAGTTCTTGAGTCAATTCTTTGTCTTGGAATATAGAAAGATTTCATACTTTTTTTACAATGTGAATTTTCTAATGTCTCTTCATGTTTAATCATAGGCAAAACTTATATGCAATAGGTTGGTGGAAGCCACATTCATTTTTGCTCAATAAAAAGTTTTAAGTGATACTTTTTGCTAGAAAAATGAGACCTTTTTTTTCATAAAAATGATATTTTTTTCAGAAAAATGTGATACTTCATGTTTTTTTGTAAACAAATATGCATTTTGCCTAAAATATTATGTGTTTTCAAAAAATATCACTTTTTCGCAAAAAATTATCGATCGCTGGAAAATTAATAGACTCCAAAAATTTTTTATGTTTTTCGATGTAGCGCATAATATGCTTGCAGTAGATTACCAACATTTTCTACCACAATTAATTCACTTTAATTCACATTTTATTTTTTAAATACTGCAAATCAAGCTTCAGTAAAGTTTAAGTCGTGCATAGCACGAATGGACAACTAGTATCTCACTAAAATTAGGGAGTGGGTTTTAAAAATATTGTGATCGCATTATACGAAGACTCATGTAAATTTATATTATTAATACATATAATTCATACCAAATTCTACTTGTAATTCCTAAAGTAATCTACTTGTATACTAAATAAATTTAAAATACTTTTTTTAGTATTTCTTATTTTTTGTACCTTTCTTTCATATACCGGATGAGTGATACGAGTGAGCTTGGTCTCATTGATAGCTCCTCCTGTAAAATTAAGTAAAAAAAATTATTCATCTAAACTTCATTAGCCTCAACATTCGGATAATTAGATCATTTGTGTTTAAAGATTTAGCAAAAAATTTAAATAAATCTTTGTAGAAAATTAATTAAAAAGGTCAACGGAAAGTCTATTGCTTTTGGTTTTTGGGTGTTGCATAAAATACATTCAGAAATTTCTTAACTGTGTTCAGAAACTAAAATTCAAATGAACAAGTATTGTCTAGAATTTAAAATATTTCGGACACCACATACAGTGTTCGTCGTCCATTTTTTGAATGATTTGCTCACTCTTTGGAATCCATTTTTCGAACGGTAAAGCATACGTTCATATTATTGAATTCGAACATGTCTCCAAGTGTAAAAAAAATAATTTTCAAGCTTGTTTGATGTTCGACATTTATTTTTTGAAATCTTCTCTAAACATTCATATTATAAAATGCAAAAATATAATTCGAATATTTCATCAAATGTTTGATAATTACTTTCCGGATATGTTGCTCAATGTTCGGTATTTATATTTCGAACTATTATCTAAGTGATCATATTATAAAATGCGAAAATTAGATTTTTTTGCAGTTTCATATTTCCGGGATGACCTCATATTGTTTGGTTTCTTTTGTGTTTTATAATAGCATCAAGAACACAAATCAACTGGACATTGGAGGTGGTGTACGGATCGCATAATCATCCAACTGTAGTTTACCTAAAGGATCACTCTTATACTGGTCGCATGACACTTGTTGAGAATAAGTCTGTTGTTGACTTGTCTATGACCAACATTTGATCGAAGGATATTTTGTTCACATTGTAGCAAAGTTTTACAAAAGAAAAATTCACAACCAAGATAATTTATAATATTCATCAAACTCATAGACATGTCAAGCATGTTGGTCGATCATAGGTGCAATATTTGATGGAAAAGCTATAGGAGAATAATTTTCTCTATTATACTAGGTGTTATAACCAAACTAATACCGCCAATGATACGCTTTAGGTTCACCCGATAAGTATCCATTTGTTGAGGCCGTCTCCATATGTTTTGTTGATGGACTATACATACAAGACAAATTGGTACAAGTTACCATTGTTGGAAATAGTAGGGGCAACTTCCACTAACCTTACATTTTTTTTTTGGCATGTGCATATTTGCAGTATGAGAAAGAAGATAACTACATATAGGCATATACGGTATTGAAAGGTTTGATGGATCAATCTACATTTCCAAAATGTGTTTTGAGCCGTGAACTTGCATTAATGAATGCAATTGTGGGAACCTTCCCTTATATGGCATCATGCAATGAATCACAAGATCCCATAATCTAAACAATGTCAATAGAAGTTCCAAATCCTAATTCAAAAAAAATCCCAATCAACAGGGAAATAATCACATTAATGAATAAAATACAAAAGTCATTCCCCTAAGATCAGAACTAATACAAACAAACAAACAAATTCAAAAAGCTATTACAACACCCAATCTATAGAGTGTCATAACATTAGTAGATATGTCAAACTATTAGTAAAGTCCACTCCAACAGTTTGATATTGGATCAAACTAAAAATAGCATGGCAACATACATAAATTGCATACCCCTAGAATACCACTAGTCTGACGCCTAGTTCACCTACTCCTAGTATGGCCTATCGGCTTCTCACTCGTAAGGTCTTGTTGATCTGCATCTTCCAATATGAGGCCGTGTAGAGCTTTCGCTGCATATTCTACTCTGGACATCAAATAGTCAACTATCACTTAGGAACCTAAATTTATCCACGTCTCAACTAATAGCCCGAGCAAGTTAAGTGTAGTGCATATCCGCTCCCATGGTTGGCCGGAATCCACACTAAATAAGGGGGCACTAGAGGTTGATCCGAGGTGTGGGTTTCTAACCTTTGGATGTGAAATAATCATAAACCAGTCCATGTAGCTTGTGCCACACTCCCATGATGGGTCAACCAATTTACCTTGCCGAGGCACAGATAATACACGGTTATCCCAATTAGCAAACATTGAGCCAAGAGTACCCCCATAATAATTTGTATCGACCTGGTTTTGCTTCTCTTGTTTCACGTGTTAGAACTATTAGGTTGGACAATGTGGTTGCATATGGCCAACCTACCTTAACACACGATCCGGGTGATAAAACTCAACAACGTCCAATGTTATTAAGACACTTCAGCTCATTTAAAATTATCCCTAAATGATTGATAAGGATCTCAAAAAATCTAATTCGTGATAAGATTAATCTAGTTGTCTATACAAATGAGCTAAGGCAGCAGAGCCCATGCATATGACTGCACATTTTGAGGGTCCTCCAACAACTTCAGACAATTTATTGAAATACGATTGCTGCTCTTGTCAGAAAATATGGTGCAATCGAAAGTGTACAAAACGTATGTCCTTCCAACATTTCATGCAACTCGGTGACTGACACACTATTTCTATACCCCTAGTATGATTGCAAGTGAACGATGCTTGTGTAGATAGAAGTGAGCAAGGTCGATCCCACAAGAGATTGTGATCCTATGTCAATTGAATATCCTGATCGGAATAATACCACCCTATCTAGACTCTAATTTAAGGTGATTTTTTATTAAACTAAGATTCCATCAATAGTAAATAAAATACTTAGAATGCTCAAAGAAGCAAACATTTAATACAAAGGAACAAATTAGATAGAAAGATATATCTGTGGGTTTGATTTCAGTTATGATTTCTTATGTATGATTATGCTAATATTCTAGAACTTTAAACTGAATTGGAGTGTTTAGTAGGCGATCACTACTCTAGTTAGCCCTCTTCTTGGACAACGCTAATGTGTTGATTACGTATGAATTACCCTCTTGGGCTAACTAACTCCAAATGGATCCTAAGATCAATGCCTACATAGATATCTCACTCCTCTCGCACGATTATTGATACCTATGCTATACATCATAAGCCTATCAATAACTTTTCCCTCTCGGGCGTTGAATCATTAAGCAAGTAGAATAGAGTAATTGGTCAAATCAAACAATTCATAAAATAAGAACAAGCACATATGATAAACACATAGAACGGAGTCTTGAATAAAATAGAATAATCAAAACATAATCAATCGAACCTACTTTCTAGCCCTAGAACATAGGGAATTTAGCTACTCATGTTCATGATAAAGTCTAGCATATGTTCACAAACAAACACAGAAAGAAATTAAAACAAAAACAATAAACGACTAAACCAGGAATCTTGAATCTTGACCTTTGCATCTTGTTTCTTTCTCTCCAATTCAAGCCTCTAAGATGAATATTGTGATACACGTTAATTTTTTCTAACCTAAAGGAGGCTATTTATAATTTGGGGATGAATTGGGGCTGAAACGGGGCCGAAAAATGGCCCAAAGAGCTCAAAATGCGTGAACCGACCTACCCACTCACCCGAGTGGGTTTAATGTACTCGGCCGAGCACGTTACAATAGCCAAAATTTGTCTCTTCCCCAAACTAACTTGGCCGAGTGAGTTGCTCGTACTCGGTCAAGTACGACACTAAATCTCGTCACTCACCCATGAAGGTTCAGTGTACTCAATTGAGTGGGTCTTTTGGCACCATTTTCTCTAAAAAAATCGTTCCACCATTTTCTTTGCTCGTATGCTTGCTGAACTTCGTCCAAAAGGCTTTTTTTGCTCAAAAACCACTTAATTAATTACAAAACAAGCACACACACGTCATATGACACAATATAATGACTTTAAACATAAATCAACCAATAATGCATGCAAATGCTATAAAATGTTCGTCTAAATCGACCTAAATGCATGCATACACAATGTGTATCAGTGACTATTAGTAGTAGCATCACCTTCAGACCTCCTGCGCAACCAGTTCAGTGCCATTGAGTTTCTTCTCTTTCCATTGAGTGCTTTAGTGGCCTCTTCAGCTGATACGCCGAGCATACATCCTACCAACACATTAGGCAACACCTCATTTATGTCATCTGACTGCTATGGTTGCCCTGTGAATGTGAGGCTAGTTAAAATATACACATCTTCTAAAGTGATCATCATCTCGTCGAATGGCAAGTGAAACGCATTGGTTTATGGTTGTTATCTCTCTACAAAAGATGTGGTCAGACTCTTATTAGACCTTTTATATGAAATCAGTCTCAATTCCTTTAGTGTGGAGTGTCTAAACATACTTCTCCAAAGTTGAATGACACCCCCTCAGGATATCTCTATTTCAAAAGTTTGGAGGTGTGGCAGTGACATTAAAGTACTAATCTTTCTTGACCATTCCAGATTGCAGTCGCCACATCTTCTTTGAAGCTAAGTAGCACTGAAGGATCGATGGGACCACCAGGAAATGGTTCTTGTAATTCATCATCAGAGTTAGCACCGACATCCTCCATCTCAGCATCTTCATCTCCATCTTCCTCATCCGCAACTTCCTAATTTTGTACTTCGTCACAAATTTCCTCTTCCAGTTGTGGTGCTTCTTCTAGGTTTGGTGCTTCTTGATAGTGTGGTGCTTCCTTGGTGTGTGGTGCATCATGTTCTATGGGTGTGGACGTACCTGATGTTGATATGAAAAGCTTACATTTGGTGATTATCCAATGAGATAATTATAGATATTATCTCCATTCTAATCATGGGTCCATTAGGATGATCCATCCTAAAACTATAAATAGAGCCTGATTTTCCACCAAAATCAACAGCACAAGTTCAAGAAGCAACTGAAGAATTCTAGAGAAAAAAGGAGACTATGGCGTTCTTCGGCATTCTTCGAAGGAAACCACTGCAAATCAATGATTGGTCTGGCATCAAGGTGTGAAAATCCTCCGATCGACATTATCAAATCAAGTTTTCGAAGGTGTTCTTCGATGTTCGTCAAGATATTCGAGTCTATTCTTCAAATATCCATCCAAGAATATTGTTTAATTTCAAATATAGTTTTCGAGCCTTTGAATTAATGTTATTCAAGTCAAAGTCCATAATCGGAGAAGATCAACGTCAACTTTGAGTTTGAAGGCGTAAAATCATTAAAGAGAAGAATCAGGGAAGAAATAGAGATTGTAATCACGAAAATTCATATTTGATTCAATAAATTATATTTGTCCAATTTTTTTTGTTTATTTTATTGCCAAGAAATTTATTGTTACACCTGCATCTGCTTTCATAAGGGCAGTTATCTTCCTTTTTGTTGACATTGTTGATCGTTTTCTCCTTTGAAAAGCCAATTTAGCTGGACAAAAATAAATAAAGGTATATAATTATATATACATATATATATTGAACAAAAAATATAAAAAATATGAACATAAAAAATGATACCTTCAAAAACTAAATTTTGAACCGACAATTAGTAGTTTGGAAATAAAATTTGAACATACAATGATCAATTTGGAAACCAAATTTTGAACACATAATAGCCCGTTTGAAAACTAATTCGAACATACACCGAACAGTTAGGGAAATGAAACTCAATTAAACAAAGAACAGCTGGAAGCTAAATTTTGAACAAACAATAAATAATTCAGAAACTAAGTTTTTAACAGACAATTACCCGTACCAAATTTGAATTACAATGATTAGTTTGAAAACAAGATTCTGAACACATCATGGCACCTCAACAAACTAAATTTTGACCTAAAATGAACAGTTTGGAGACCAAATTTGGAACAAACTACGAACATTTGTAAGATAATTTTCAAGAATACTATGATATATAAATTCAAAAAGACAGTCGCGAACAAATTGTACTTTGTCCAGATAATTTCCAAATAGCGTGTTCTTAGTTCAAAAACTCGGTCCTGAACGAACAAATGTCAGTCAAAACATCTCATAAATCAAACCAATCAATAAGCACACAACGATTGAAAAAATCCAACAACAATCACTCGCCCAACCCAATCCTAATTTATTAGAATTTAGTTCAAATAAGGGGAAAAAAAAAAGAAAAAAGAAAAAAGGTATACATGGTCTAGAGGCTCTTGAATTGCGAGGTTGCATTTCTAGTTAGGAATTTTCTTATGCAGAAACCATATTAGTCTTCACAAATCTTGGAGAGAAAAGTTCGAGAACTGCAAGTAAACTGCATGTTTCCTTTTACTTTATTTTCGTGTCTTTTGTTGCTTCTATTTGTTTGTCTTTTCTTTTGTGGTTTTCTTTTTTTCTTTTTTTCTTTTTTTTTTTTTGATGACTTTTATGTAGTTTTACTATTTTTTTTACTTATTTTATTATTATTATTATTATTTTGTTATTATCTTATCATATTATTTTGAAGGTAAAATGGAAATTTAATGCAATATCTTAAAAAATAAGAATAGCTAAATTATTTATATGTAGTGGCTTACGTAAAAGTAATGTACTTAGAATATTTTGTTGTGACATTAGCTGTCGTCTATAGTAAATTTCAAACGATCAATAGGGCACACGACTTACGTACATATTGTTTTAATGAAATGTCATATTTAAACAAAATAGTCAACGTGTGAGTCTTTCTGCTACAATATAGAACACTAACTTTAGATATATATGATCATTACGGGGAACCACCATTTTGTACTAGTTTTCCAGCCGTGACTTTTTTACTAAGTTGTTATTAAAAAAATATAGACGTAAATATTTATAATTATAGATAGTAAAATAAGTAATAAATAAGATACTATAAACAACTTGTATTGAATGTTGTACTATAATGGATAAAAAAAAAATTATATGATAAAGACGCATGCCTAAATATCGTAAATTATACAAAGTACAAACTAAATAAAAATATTAAAAACTCAAGATTCTGAAAGACCTCTTTATATACAATATTAATAGTTGTTGTTTCTTTACATCGTATATGATGATCTTTAACATTAAGCCACATCGATTTATAACTCTTGACAAAACAATATATAACTAGTCATGACTGAATACTAGTTTGCGCAATAAGAGGCCTAAATTAGAAAATTATTGTCCTTGACTCTTGTTGAATGTCATAGCATATGGAACCGCAAAGAAAATTGACGGCGTTAAAATTTGAAAGGCACTCTGACATCAGATGGAATCAACGATAATCTTTGAGTTAACACCTTTGTACCCACATTAGTACACGTACACCAAGTATGGTAATGATCAAGCTTGCACCGTTACACAATTCAAGAGTGGGATTAATAAACCTAAGGGTCCATTTAAAATGAGGGATTTGAGGGTGGATTTGAAAATCCATCATTAAATCCACCCAACTTGTTTGGCAAAAAAAATCAAATTAAGGGATTTTAAATCCCTCCTAATTTTCTAGTTCATTTTGAATGGATTTGAAATCCATCCAACAACCTAGTCATTTATAAATCCATCTTACTTCTCATAGGTATAGTCACATTATCACACACTACACACAACACATTACACATCTCATACACACACGCACACTTCACACTCAAACTACACACACTTCACATGCATTTTACTGCACACACACTACATACAATACTGCGACACGCGCACACAAACACTACATGCACACTCACACACTACACACACACTACACACACACTTCACACACACTATACGCACTTTCATTATCATCATCATTCAAAAATGTTAAGAAAAAACTGAAAAATAAAAGTTTAAATAATTCAAATCCACTCATTTGAATTTAAACATTCAAATAAGGGATTTGAATGGATTTAAAATGGGTGGATTTCCAAATACAAAGAATTGAAAATCAAATCTTTTGCTTTCCAAATCTTTCCATCCAAACACAGCTTAAAAGTTTTATGATTTCTTTATCATATTTCTTTCAAACAAAATGAACCAAATAATTCAAAATTATTACGAAAAGGCAAAAGGAAATTGAGAAAATTTGATCTTCTAAAAAAGTAGATAATTTGTATCCTTAAAAAGAAATTATCTGACATATTTATTTTACATACAAAAAAAAAATATTAAAATATATCATAATAATCTTAAAATAAGTAACTTACTCTTAAAAATTAATATTTTAATCATATATATATACATAAGAAAAGAAAATTAATTCAGTATATTTTTTCATAAAAAAACAGAGCTGAGAAGAAAAGTTACAAAACTTTTACATATTTAGAGGAAAACAAATGGAAAGGATGAAAAAACTTAGTGGTTGGCACTCTCTTGATTTGTGGCAGGAAGAATATATATATGTATTAATTATATTTTAAGAAGAACTCAAAAAGCTACAAAAAATGTGTAGTTAATCAGTAATTTATTTTTCCTAACCGCTTATCTATTTTTCCCTTTTTAAAGTTTTCCCTTTTAAAGTTAGTTGGTAGATGAGAATAGGGTCAACTATTATAATTGACTACTCAAAGTTTTTAATAATTCTCATTATGTGATTGGTTTAACCGGTAACAAATTTCATATAGGTTATTTATCCTATAATTAAGATCAGTCATCAGAGGTAATGAAATCTGGATTAAATTTGTATCAATATCATTAAGATTACCAGGAATTGACTAAAATAATGGTATCTTTCAATTCACAATGTAGCATGAGTAAATTGTAAATCTTTTTCATTATCTATCTCAAAGAAGAGAAAAAAAGTAGTGCTCTTTTACTGGATTTATACAATAGAATTGTGCAGTTTACAAGGTACACCGGCTAAGAGCATAAAAAGTTTCTATTAGGCCATCTCCAACAATCTGCACTAAGTCTAACACAGCATTAAAGCTGCACCACTATTGACACAAAAAGGGTGCTGGATGTATTTTGCAGCTGTGCCTGCAGCAACTGCTGGAGCCAGAGTTAAGTATTTTACGCCACTCCAGCGTCTGCTGGAGATGGCCTAAATAGAGTGGCCCTCCAAGATATATAGTAGCATTACATAATGATTTACACGAACTCAGATTTTTGTTTAATACATAATGATGACAAATTATTATTAGCTTTCTCCCACAATATTCAGCACCACATCCCCAGATAGAAGCGACTGAGCTATATAAATCATGCAGCAGTGATTTTGCTTCGTAATATACAGGAAGAAGCATAACTACATCACTTCCCATTCTTCATCTTCTTGAGAGAATCTAAGAGCGACGTACTTTCTTGGTTGCTTGCTGACTTTGCAAACGGGTTAGAGGGGCGACTTAAATTTGGCTGATCAGAAACCTTTGCAGAATTCTTCCCCAATTCTCCCACACTCTTATGTACTCCGTTGGCCTTCGAGTGATTTGCTTTATCCAATGCTGCATTTTGATATTCGTCAGCTTTCCCGTTTCTATCTTTTGTAAGCTCCTCAGCATTTCGTTTTCTTATGTTTGATGGCAATGTGTGGACTGGAGGTGTAGCTACAACCTCTGTTGTCTTACAGATTTCTGGAGATGCAAACAACTTGGTGGATGTTGATTCTTGTTTGATGGAACCATTACACTTGGGCTTGCTACCGGGGACTGCCATGTTTTCCGGTATTTCGCTCCGCATTTTTTCCTATAAAGATGTTGGTGACAAATCACAAGATGAAATGCATGGAATTTCTAGCCACATTGGGCTATGGCGAGCTAGTTCAGAAAAACAACAGAATTTTTCTAAATGACCTCTTAACTTGAATAGGAACGAACCCTCTTGATCGAGAAGCCTTGTTTCTCGACATTCAGAGGGTAGGCCAAGAAGCCTGTTTCTTGATCCTTCGAATGTCGAATAACAAGATGACGATGGAACATAAGATAGAATTGAGAGCCTAATCATGGGGATCTCAAGTCATTTTGAGAGGAAACTGATAAGTATGCTTCATGTTGCGTGCTAGGGGCTATTTGCATTTGGCCAAATTACTAAATTTGAACAATGGTAAATACTACTTTTCATCCCGTAAAAAGAGTCCCATTTCAAAATCATTACTTGATGTCCCACTTTACAAGTTAAATAAAATTTTAAAATCTTGATTTCACAATTAACTTACATATGGTTAAATAAGTCAAATAATAATAAAAAAAGAAATGCCTTACAAACGAAAATTTATAATTTTTGTAAAGCTCTACCTTCATTGAATTGACCAAAAGAAACACGACTCTTTCTAAGTAGGTGATAAATAGTAGACAACCCTCTCAAGACATCAAGTTATTTTGACTTGAAGGCAAAATAAGATGGAAATTCAAATCTCACCTCCAGTATATCGTTGAATCGCTCAGCTAAATTTGGTAGCTTTAGTGCAGTAACAAGTTTTATTGCTCCTCTAACCGACTTTTCTAGTGAAAGAAGTTTCACAAGCTCAGTGGCTCTCACGAGTTTGTCACCTGAAAATACGCACACAAAGATAAGTCATGTGAATGCATCATTGTTAAGTGAAAGGAACAATGAGAACTTATTACTTACTGTTGCAGCAGGATGCAATGAGCCTCAAGATGCATCTGTCTATTGAAGTTTCTAAGTTGAAAGCCTCATCATCAAGTGAGGTGGTATCATGACCAGAAGCCACTCTTTCTTCTATGCTTCTCTGGATCTGAAAATATTGGCATAGATAATTCAGCAAGAATGAAATAATAGCATACTAGCAAAATGTTTGGATGAAAGAATTTGTAGAATGGATTTGAAATCCTTTGTTCTCATTTTGAACTATTTTTGTGGATTTGAAATCCACTCAATTCAAATCCGGGAATTCCAAATCTCTCAATCCAAAGGCCACCTAAGCATGAATAGAAGGAAATGACGAAGCTCAATAAAGTGCTGTCCACCTCCTCACAGAATGCAAATACCACTCGTGTGATTTTTCAGTCTAATATAGCATGATCCACTACATGCAAAACATAACCAGATATAAGGTTGTGTCTAGATTGGAGTGGGGATTTCAAATCCAATCTATCGGTAATTGGACGTTTTGGATTGATATAAATTTAAAATCCATTACTCTGATTTTAAACTAACTTTAAGTGATGTCAATTGATTTTGAATCCACTGAAATTTCTGTGGGTTGAGATTTATTCATTCAAATCTTTCAATCCAAAGACAACCTTATTGTTGATAAGTTAATATAAAATACAGCCCAAGGGCACAAATCTACTTCTATTATAAAAGTGTGAGTTGTTTCTTACAAAATTTGATTTGCCTATTATATCCTTAATGAATTTTAATTTTTAAGGTTAGTTTGATAACTATATCTTTAAAGTTTTATTTATGAACTATATCTTTGAATTTATTTTTTATATAGTTAGACAAAATTTGATTTGCCTATTATATTATTAATGAATTTTAGTTTTTAAGGTTGGTTTATTAACTATATTCTAAAAGTTTTATTTATTTGGTTAGAGCCCTATACAGTTCATCTATCAATTCATAGATAGGATACCCTAAAAAAATTCATGGATATGATATATAATTCATCTAATGGCATAAGTTGAACCTACATATTAATCATATTCTATATATATATATATATATATATATATATATATATATATATTTTAATAATATACATAATATTATTATTTTTATTTATTTTTATTTTTAAGTTTCTTTATAAATTTCTTATCTCTTTTATAATGAGATTCGTTTATATAATTGTCAAATAAAAAAAAAACTATAGAAAAAGAAATTAGCAAAATCTTAAGGCTAATTTAGTAACTTTATTTTTTAAAGTTTTATTTATTTAGTAAGATTCATTTTATAATTGAAATTCATCTCTCAAGTCTCAACTTATGAAATTTTCTATCACATTTAATATTACATATAGTTCGACTGATGATATAAGCTGAACCTAAATATTCATAATATATTATTATTTATTTATGGTAAATACATTATATTCTTTTTATTTGTTTATATTTATTCGATTCATCATAAATTTCTGATAATTTTTCTAATTGGTTTCTTCTATAATTGAAGAGAAAGGAGAAAGATCAATTAGCACAAATGTACTTACAATAAGTAAAATTACTTTAGTATATGATTCTCAGGATATTGAATAATTGAAGTTACACAAAATATATTTATGTATTTATAAGAAAAATATAGAAATTTAAGCATATTATAGGACTTTAGTAACTTCAAAGTTTGACTTCTTTACTAGGATAATGATTCCAAGACTTTGGATTTCGAATAGTGGTACTTTAAAGTTATTTAGATATTAAATGTTTGCAAAACTATTAAGTTTTGATGTTTTCATGGTGAAAAAAATACTAAAAGGTTTTACGATTAGCAACAACAAGAAAAAAATTATACACATAAAAATTAGAACAATTGAATAATAGTGAAAACTCTTATTTATCATTTTTCATTTTAGAGATGTTTTTTATTTTTAGTTTACTTTTATTTTTAATTTAGCTACGTAGTTATAATATATGTACTCATTCTACTGACCATAACAACAACCAAAAAAAAAAAAAAAAAATTGACAGGACAACTATAGTGTATCATATTCCTTTTATTTACTCTTAAATTTTGTGAATCGATCTTTCTCCTTTCTCTACAATTGTAAAAGAATCCAATTAGAATAACTATATGAAATTTATGAAGAATTGAAGCAAGTATATTAAAAAATTAAAAATAATATAATATATATTACTAAAAAGGAATAAGAATATAAGATATTATGAATATTAAAGTACTTTAGTTTATGGTTCTCAAAATATTAAATAATTAAAATATATACAAAATATATTTATATATGTATAAAAATTTATAGAAAATTAAGCATAGTTTAATAGGAGTTTAATAGTTCCAAACTTTGACTTCTTTGTTAGGATAATAACCACAAGAATCTTAACTTGCAATAGTGGTATACAATAAAGATATTTAGGTACTGAATGTTATATTAAGTTTTTGTGTTTTCATGGCGAAAAAGTCCTAATAGATTTTAGGATTAGCAACAAGAAGAAAAAACAATATACATAAAAATTAGAACAATGAATAATATTGAAAGCTCTTATTGATTTAATTTATCATCTTTAAATTTTTGGAGATAATTTTTTAGTTTACTTTTTTTAATTTAGGTACGGTACGTAGCTATAACATATAGCTACTCATTACAATAACTACAACAAAAAATATGTTGACAAGACAACGATAGTGTATTATATAATATTTAATTTACCACAATATATGAATGACTCAAGATTAATGATACTTATATGATAAAATATTTAAAATATGTCAAATGTAATAGTTTAATATGATTTCAATAGTTATAAGTTTGACTTCATAGTCGAATAATAGATACAAGATTGTCGACATATGATTGTACTTATATTTTTTTATTATATAGAAATGATTGAAAGTTAAATTAAAAAAATGTCATTAAAGAATTTTTGGAAAAAATAGATGAGATTAAATTAAATCTTTTAGTCTATTTAAAAAATGTAAACATTATATGTCAGAACAATGTGTAATGATTCACAATGATTTATATTACTAGGTATAAATTATTAACAAATTCTACATAGTATTTGGTCATAAATAAAACAGTCAACTCTTATTATAAATATAAATTAGAATAATACTTATCTAATAGTAACAATTTATTTGTCGAAATTTGAATATTATAGATTTGCTACTTGCAATAATCTCCCTAAATTTCTAAATTATTGAAGTATCAATATTACAACATTGAGAAACAATAGTAGAATTTATATAAGTTATCTAATGAAAAATAAAATTTGAATATACAATATTTAGACTAAAGTGTAAACTATTGAATTGATCAAGGGTTAGAGCATAGTAACTTAAACTTCATTATAATATAAACTTGAAGCAAGTACTAAAATCAAAGAATAAAATGACTTGCATGTAAAATTGCTAAGATTATATTTTAAAATTGACTTTTGAGTGAGTAAAAAGACATGTTACGAAATTGTATATCTTTTTGTGTATACCACTTTATCAAACTCCAACAATATAAAATAATGTCAAAACAATTGAATAAGAACTATATGATGATAAAATGAATAGAAGTGAGAGGATGCATTGTGAAGAAAGATAACACAAACTTATGAATAGACTTTATTATTAATAGATATAACTTTATTAACATAATAAATAACATTATAAAAAAAAGAAACTAGTGTAAAAATTATAAATATTAAAGGGTCTAAGTGAATTTTCATTATAAAAAAATTATAATAGACGAGTCTAGGTAATATAATAAAAAAATCAAAGAATAAACTAATATGATAGAGTCAGACATATTACACTATGAGAAAACAATACAAAAACAAAAATTAAATATCTATATTATAGGTAGATGTACATACAAGTTAATTATTACAATGTAGTATTTCAAAATTTGGATTAAACTAGGCATACATTTAGCCTTACTGTTTAAATTTAGATTAAACTAGCAATATATATGCTTACACGCTAAATTTCTTTGTATGAACATTACTAAGTAAATATAAATGCAATTATTATGCTCGTGGGAAATGAGATTATATATTATATTTATTTTCAATGATTTTAGAAGAATGAAATCGTTATACTTCATAAGTAACATTTATAAACATTACAACAAGGGAAAATAATAATTGATTTACGAATTAAAAAAAGTATACGATAAAGTCATATATATATATATATATAAGATGAAAAAGATGGAGGAAAGCGGTAAAAGTAGCTTATATATGAAATCAGTAAAAGACTTATATGAAGATATAAAAACTGTAAATGCATTGGTAGTGATATTGTGTAAATTTAAATATTGTTGGTCTATACAATGGATCGATTTTACTCAAATAAGTCTATAAGTTGAACATCATTTTTAACAACATACCGTGATGTAATTTTAGTAGACCAAAGAAAAAACTGTTATGTTAGAAACTTGGAGAGAGATATAAAAAATCACAAGGTTTATAATAATTGGAGTTTAGATCGAGGTGTGAAATTTTATCGTACTAATAAGAGAAATAATAAAATGGCAAACGTAAAAATTAGTGGACATGAATAGTTGCAATTCTTTTAAATATTTAAGATCTAACATTAAACAAATTATTAAATCAATAAAAATATTATATATATATATATATATTTTAAGCATATGTAATAACTTGATAAATGAATTTACTATGCTATATAAATTATAGGGTACAATAAAGAATAAAAAAAAAACGATAAAAAAATAATGAACTAAGTTGTAATGTGAATGATTCAATTGTACTATGTGAATGAGTATCACATAATTAAACTAAAACATGCTGAAAAATAAAGAAAGTGAAATGTGAATGTTAATATTAACTTGACAATAGATTAGAAAAATAATTACGTCGAATAGAGTACGGTATACCCTAAATAAAAAATAAAATGAGAACTTTAAAATCGGAATGCATGGTTTAAACATGTATATATAAGACTTTTAAATGGATGTGCAATGTTTGAAAAAATTAAGAGTATTCAACTATAACTAAATAAGGAATTAGAGACATTACAAATTAGTTAAAACATTTATTATATTTTATATAGATTGTAGCATGTGTCTTGATTAAAGATTGTGAGACACTATGTATAAAAAAATATTATTTATTTTGTAATTATATTATAGTAGAATTTTTATTTTAAATCACATAATCTTTAAATTTCGACGTTACATTGAGAAGATAATTAAGGAAAATTGAAATAAGTAATCTTAAATCAATATGTAAATTATATTAAAGAGGGTTATACTTAATAATAAAAAAAAAAATTAGAAAATAACTTTCATAACAAAAGTTGGATGTTTGACCTTGATACTAAGTTGCTGGAAGTTTGTACTCACATTAAAATATGTAAAGAATTTCATGTGCAAATGTATATTGAAATCGAAATTATTTATTAGAGAATTGTAGAAAAGTACGTTAGGCCTAATATTTTGTGAGTATATAAATAAATAATTGACTTATGGATGTCAGGTAATGATATAATGAGACAATTAAAAATGTGTTTTTCTTCAAATGCCAGTGATTTGGTGCAAAACATAAAAATATATGTCTCATTATTCTGTATATAGTTTTTCAACCATCGTATAACTTTATTCAAGATATTAATATTGATCGAATCTGTGTATAATAAGAAGTAAACAATAGTTTGAATAAATCAAACTTTACATGTATAATAGAAAATTTTGTAAAACTAAATATTTCTACAATATATCATGGTATGTCGTTTTTTACGAATCTTTTAACGTTAATTATTATAACTTATTTATTAAGACTAAGGTTATTTAACTTTTCTTTTTCTCTTTTGTGATTCTTTTAGTTTTTAGTTGATTCAAAATTATGTTTGTTCAATGGATTAATTTTTATTACATTGAATAATCTACGAAGTTATGTATATATATTATAGCGATCACAATGTACAATTATTCTATGTTCAAATTAATATTTTTATTAAATAATAGTAAAAAATTATAACCACGTGCAACGTGCGTAGTGCTAGTAGCTATGAATTTAATGAAGAGGAAACTTACCCGTGAGAGATGCATGTTGTTCAGCATAAGATCATTCTCGAGGTTGTCTGCACCGAGGTCCGAAGAAGCAAGAGGGAACGACAGGTCTAACAAGGTCAGGACTGGTTTGGGAGTGGACTGGAAAAGGCATAATTAAAGAAAAATAGCTCAGTAGCGGACAAATTGATATGGTAAGATATCAGCATGACATCAGTGAATTACTGCTGTACCTGTGGGAAGGTTTCAGGAGACTTGCAAACAACACAAAATAACTTGCTTGCATTCAATCCAGCAACCCAATAGTTTTCCTCAGGCTTCTTTAATTTAGTGGCACTGACAAATAGGAGTTTCATAATTTTATCAGAAGGCATGTTATAACTTATATATATGCATGCACAAAATCTAGAGTTCACAATAGCTTAGTACCTGAAAAGTGGGAACCAATTACCCCCAAATTGACTTGTAAAGACTCTCAAGACACCCTATATATTTAATACTTCAATTATCAGAGCAAATATATTAAATATTACATTTGTAAACTATTAGACTCAAGCTCAAGATTTGCACCTTAGAATCAAAAGCGCTTAGTTGGCCTTCTTCACTGAAACCAAACCATGTTAGACATGACCCCGGAGTCAATGGAAGTCGCCCTCTTAGAGTTTGTGACCCATGAGGGATGTTGAAGACTCTAAATTCAAGCATCTGCAAGGAGGAAATATGTTATGCAACGCGTTGGCTAACTTCAAAACATAATTGCATTCCTCATAAGACGCTAAATCTCAAAGTATCCACAAAAATCAATATGGTGAACAACTTAAACAGAAGAAAAGAGATCCTGAAACCTAACTGCAATCAAGATAATCACAATTGCACAATTAGATCCAGACCTGTATCAATTTTTTGGCTCAAGTTCAGATGACGTAAGTAATTTAGATGAAGCACCATTAAATATGAAGAGACAATCCTTAACTCTAAGGAAGTAAGCAAAGTATACACCAGGTCTCAGCAATTATCTTCGTTAACAGTTTATGGTAGATCACTTTGACTCATAATCCAACACATGATATTAAAATGTCCAACAAAACCTGCTCATCCGAGGGCAGAGAAGGGGAGATATGGGTGACTATAGCCAATTCATCCTTGCTGCCAGATGCAGTGACCACTGGCCCATCAAGAGAGAGAATGTGCCTCTGACATAAAAATGAATATTAAAATCATATATAAAACTAAGAATGGGAAAGATGATACTCTGAATGGCTTGTTCAAAAATGCATACCTACCAAAAGATCATATTGAGTGCCATATATAACAGTTTTCTCAAGCATATATTGCATATGGATTTTGGAGTTTAAGCTTGATTTTAGAAAAAGAAAAAAGAAAATTACTAACCTGCAAACCACCCTCAGTGAAGATACGGAGAAAATTAAGGCTGGTGATAGCAGCAACCCAGCCACTTCCAAGTGCTATTGCTCTAACTTCCTCCCCTTCAAACCGCATAGACCACTAAATTTGCGTAATGAAATCAGCATAAGCTATTGTTAACTAACATTCATAAGAAGGGCAAATTAATACAAAGATGTTTCCTATCTCGGTAATAGTAATTGAAAGTAAAAGATCCACACAAACAAAAGATGAAGAAGGCTGACCTCACTATTATTTGCCCAGCTACTGAAGGGCCGATACATAAGAGTGCTCATATTCTTGTCACCTTTGCATGGATTGGCAAATACACTTCCATTCTCATTGAGTGAAGCCATTGTAAAACCAAAATAGTCTGTCATAGCAGGAACACGTGGGCCGCTGCTGGTATCATGGAAATCTATCTGCATTTTACTAAACAATTTGTCAAAGGATCCTAATCAAATGTTATTCTTCTTGATTCTTCAATAAACAAGTTCAGAGTAATATTGGATATCGGGTTCAGTTGGGGAAATAGTCAAAGGTCATCAAAACCGAATATTGGAAGACCATCAGTTGATGGACAAAACTCAACCTTGGTTTTCTTAATAAGGTTCTCCGACTTTAGTTACCAGTAATTGCACTTATGTGATGTAATTTTCAGAGAAATAGTAACACTAATAAGAGAAAATATCAGATTATAAGCACCTCTATATGGGAGTATCCATCATGTTCCATTGTGGTTATACTTCCAAGCATATTGTAGCAAATAAAATGCCTCTTTCCAGGCTGTGCAGGAGTAGCCCCAGGCTGAAAAGCTTCTTGCATTTTTGGGCTTGCAGTTACCATCATATTTCTGGATCCACTTCTCCCGTTAGGGTTATCTTTGTGAGCATAAGAAGGCTTCTTACGAGTTTCATCTTTAGGAGTAGATTCCAGCTCATTATCAAAGTCTTCGTCCCAGTCATCACCATAATTTGAGTGCTTGCGCAATCTTTTTCGGCTAGGTGGCTCAATTTCACCTTGGCTATCTTCATTTAGATCACTCAAATTACCTGATGCACTAGGTTCTCCTTCCTCATTAAACAATAGAAAGCCATGCTTGCTTTTTGAGTATAAATCAGGAATATTTTCTGTTGGAGATTTCATTGTCAATGGTACAGCTGATTCCCACACACCATACTTCCCAGTAACATCAATAACTGCCAATGCATTCCCTTGAGGCTTCCATGCCATACAGGATATGCATTCACTAAATTTTTGCCTCTCAATGTCCTGTTTCTTGTCGACATCCCAAACAAGAATTTGCTTGTCCAAACCAGAAGTAGCAATATATTTTCCATTAGGTGACCATGATAAGAAGCAAATGGGTTGAACATGATCCCCTCTAAGAGAAAACAGCTTTTCAGCAGTGTCTCTGTCATACATTACCACGTCATTTTTCAGACCTGGTACAGCTAGCAATTCCCCGTCTGGACTCCATGCAAGTATGTTCATCACGGAAACATCAGAACCATTGTTGGGAGCTAAAGCTTTGAGGACATGAATTGTATTTCCTGACTGGAGTTCCCAGTAAATGACAGTCCCAACTGAATCCAGTGAAGCTAAGTATTCACTCTTTGGATCAAAAGCTAAGCTAGTTACAGATCCTTTATGCCCTTTAAGAACTCGAGCAATGGTTCCATCAATTGTATTGACAAGTTTGATGCCTTCATCATCACCAGCTGCAGCTAAAATTGTTCCAGACTTATTGAAAGCAACCGCACGAATTGGCAACGTAAATCTAGTGATATTAGTCTCAAAATCTCCACCTAGATAACGAAAATTACATTGCCTGTCAAATACTGTTACATCCTGAAAAAGATGGATAACTAAGGGAAAAAATGAATGATTTGAATACATATTGTTTTATTATATTTGTTAAATGGAAAAGACAATTAGGAAGCCAAGAGGCACACGTCCCCCTAATATAGCCTGATTCAGAAGAATTCATATTGATTAGCAATTTGGGACATGAATCGTGTAAAGAAATACACCAGTTTCTGTACTTGGTATTTACAGTTCAGTGTGCTTTGCAAATAATTCATTATGTGTTAATCTCAAAGATGAGCTGGTTGGGGTTGGGGGAGGGGGTTTTCTCTCAGCCTCTGCTTAACTAAAAATGTGTAAGGTCCCAAAGATAGGGGAGCACCCAACAAGCAAATCATGTTCATGTTTATGCTATGTAGTCATCATTTCTGCACCTTGATGAGCATCGATGCAACACATATATCTAGTTTAAGGATGCCAATGTCGAGTATTTTTATTTGAGTTTCTAAATTAGTTCAATATAGTATTTTCTCAAATTCATATACTCCCCGTCCCACTTAAATTTGCATACTTTCCTTTTCGGTCCGTCCCATTTAACTTTGCACACCTTTAAAAAGAAAATTTCTCTCACAATCTCCACCCTCAATCTCCACCTTTAAAAAAGTCAAAGATTCCCCAAAATTTATTTTTTCTTAACATCCGTGTCCGGTCAACCATGCAAACTTAGCTGGGACGAAGAGAGTATTATTTTGTGATCTTTCAACTTTCACGTCAATGATTGAACACTTGTTCTTTAGATTTTATATCATGGAATCCTACAGAACTACTGCAAGACATACTTATAATTATGCAAGTTTCCAATTACAAAGCGTAGCAAATTAAGGTCTCAGGAAAAGATCAATTAGCAGATTCTGAAGAAATTTTTTTTAAACTTGATTGTTTTGGCTAGGGCAGTAACATTTCCAGAATCCCAGTTTCCTTTTCAAAACAGTAAGAATTAGAGTTTAACCTAAGAGCCCTAACCCCAAATCAAGCATTTCAAGCCTAAAAAACAGTAGACCCTCAACAAACAGCAACAGACACAAAATGGCACATAATTTATCAAATATAAAAGACAAGAAAAACGAAATACCGGGGAATTTGTAAAGCTTGACAGAGTGGTCAATGGATCCAGAAGCGAGGCAGGTGGAATTAGGACTGAGGGCCAACGCCGTGACACCCTCACGGTGGTTGCGAAGAGACTTAGGAGTAATTGATGGCGTGGCGGCGTCGTGAATGCAGATAGCATTGTCGGAAGACGAGGCGGTGACAATGTGGTCGCTATTGGAATCCCACAAAATGGAGCAGAGTGAGGAGCTGTCCCCAGTCTTGTGAGCTTCTCGGAGCTTCATCGTACGGATCTTCATCTTTTTCCTTGTTAGGGTTTCAGTGTAGCGGGGTTAAGAACACGGCGCAAGTATTATAACTTTCTTCGATTTGGCGGGGGATTGAGTTTTTCCCATTTTTTAAGCTTTTGGCATTTCGCGGCTTTTTTTTCTTTCTTTTCCTGAATTTTCGAATTTATTAGGTATTTTTTCTTTGAGTCATTGAGTGTGTCTTGCGTGCACATGGTGCTCTAAAATTCATAAAACTCCTATAACCCTGAATTCTAAAAATCTTAAAACCCTAAAAACCTTTAAAAAAACCCTGGTGCACAATAATTATAAAAAAAAAAAAAAAAAAAAAAAAAAAAAAACCTAGAATTTATCTATCTAGTTGAGAGCTTCTCTCTCTAGGATATACAAGCGCACACACACTAAGCATCTCTGCCACTGTTCCGACCACCTCCACCGGCCAGCACAAGGTCGCATCATCGCTGTCCGCCACCATCTGTTTCGACCACCTCCATAGGCCAGCACCACCACCGACCTCTGTCATTGTTCCGACGACTACAGCACCACCGACGACCTTCGCCACTGTTCTGACAGCTGCAACACTACCACCAAGCTCCACCACTATTCCGACGCCTGCAGCTCTTAGTTCCGCCGCCGACGCCATCTTCCGGCAGCACTTCCATCGTCACATGTCACTGTTCAAACGTCTCCAGCTCGCTTTTCTATGCCCCTACTTGACTTTCCCTATTGCCTTTCAACCACCATCGTCCTCTCCTTCATCTCACATTTCCCCAGCTTTGAAATCAACTGCTATCCCCAACGCCAACCCCCTCCCATCGTCGCCTCCCTCTTCCTCGCTATTAGAAGCGTTACTGGTGCCACTGCTTGGGGCTGTCGAGGTACGCAGCGCTGCAAAACCTACAAGTAGGGATGTAAACGGGTCGTTAGGGTACAAGTATATCTTTCACATACCCTATCCTATTTGATTCGGGTAGGATTCGGGTGATACCGGTTCCGGTAACCAGGTTGCCCGCGGGTAATCGGGTAACCCGGTTAGTGTATAAAAAATAAATAAATAATATTTACTATGTAATATATAATATGATATAATAAAGGCGGCGGCTAATGCCACCGCATAATTTTCTAAGTATACCACATTTTAAAATGGGACAAAAATAACTTTAAAATAAATGACTAAGTTATCATTTTGTAATAATAAAATAACTAAAGACACCACAATATTTTCTAAGTACACCATATTATTTTTAATAAAATAGTTTGTTTTAAAATATTTGATGATAACTGATATTTTCTTTTCTCGCTATCCTTCCTTCACTCTCACGCTTTCTCTTCTATAAACCCTAGTATTCATCCACATACGTAAAAGACAAATAATTCGATTGAAAAAGAGATAATGGACAATACGCAGGCCAACAATGTGAACGATGTAAGTCAATCCATACTTTTTCATGGCTGAAATTTATGTTTTTGGTGTTCATGGACGTTTCTCAAAAATAATTGTTCGGTAACAATATTCTAAACTTTATGGGTACTATTCGAAAATCATAGTCTGAACATATTGTTTCATGTTCGAAATCTATTTTCCGATCAATTTGTTCGTTGTTCGGAATATAGTTTTCGAACATATACGTATATGCTCATATTTCCGTATCCGAACATGTCACAAACAAATTTTCGAACACTCTTCATCATGTTCGTAAACAAATTTCTGAACACTCTTCATCATGTTCGTAATCAAATTTTTGAACACTGCTTATCATGTTCGTGGTCAAATTTTTAAACACTGCTTATCATGTTCGTAATTAAATTTTTGAACACTGCTTATCATGTTCGTGGTCAAATTTTCGAACACTGCTTATCATGTTCATAATCATATTTCCGAACACTGCTTATAATGTTCGTAATCGAATTTCCGAACACTTTGGTAGCTGTTCAGAATACATGTTCCGAACAGTTACTTATACGTTCATATTACTTAATTCGAAAATGTAACCAATAATACAAAAATATCTTCTGAATATGTTGCTCGATGGTTTAGTTGTATTTTTCGAACTTTATCCAATTGTCCATATTATAAAATGCAAAAAGTTTTACGTTTTTACAATTTTTTATTTTCGGGATGAACTCATACTTTTTTGTGTTCTTTACTAGGAGAATCAAGAAGAAAAATCAACTGAGTGTAGTATCATTAACCCATTGGGCCATGATATAGTTATGAACTATCAGGATGTATTCAATACAATGGATTTTTTTTAATCTCGAGACACCTTGATTAGATGGGTAAGTGAAAGAGCTCTTCCGCATGGTATTATTATTGTTGTTTTGCGATCAGAAATTGGGAACGAAGAGAGACGAGCTTGCTTATAGTTAGGTTGTGAGCGAAGTGGTCAGTACCGTGATCGAATGAAGAAATCATCTAATGAGATATGTGAAAAACAAGAATCCAAAGGAGAAGGAGGAAGAGAAGGAGATTCTGAAAATGAATTGAACAACCTTGGTAAACGAAAGCATACTGGAACAAAAAAATGTGGTTGTCCATTTCTTTTGAAGGGTACCCAATTTAAAGATACCGGTCACTGGACATTGCAAGTAGTGTGCGGATCGCATAATCATTCGACTGCAGTTTACCTAGAAGGTTACTCTTATGCAGGTTGTATGACACCTGTTGAGGAAAAGTTGGTTGCTAACTTGTTTATGGCCAACAGTCGATCGAAGGAAATTTTGTTCACATTACAGCAACGTTTTACAAAACACAAGTCCACGATCAAGACAATTTACAATGTTCGTCAAAAGCATAGACATGTTGAGCATGATGGTCGATCATAGATATAATACTTGTTGGGGAAGCTACAGGAGAAAGAATTTTTCTATCACGCTAGGCGTTGTGAGCAAACAAATACAGTCAAGGATATGTTTTGAGCTCACCCGATAAGTGTCCAATTGTTGCGGTCATTTCCATATGTCTTGTTGATGGACTGCACATACAAGAAAAATCGGTACAAGTTACCATTGTTGGAAATAGTAGGGGTCTGTGCATATTTGCAGTATGAGAAAGAAGATAACTACATATGGGTGTGTGCTGTATTGAAAGGTTTGATGGATCAATCTGTGTTGCCTAATGTATTTGTCACTGAACGTGAACTTGCATTGATGCATGCAATTGAGAGAACCTTCCCTAATTCACATCATTTATTGTGTCGGTGGCACATTTATAAGAATATCCGACACATTGCAAGAAAATGTTTCGAACAAAAGAGCAGTGGGATTCCTTTAATCATTCTTGGTATTTTTTGGTGTTTGCGGATACAGAACACAGGTTCAATGAGTTGGTTAAGAGATTTGAGGATGATTTTGCTCATCAAAAAGAGGCTGTGAAATATTATTTTGACAATTGGATCACACCGTACAAAAACAAGTTTGTATCTTGTTGGACAAACAGTGTGATGCATTTTGACAATACAACAACAAGCAGGTAACTCCACGTGAACATAATTACTACTTCATACATTTAAGTACTTGATATTTAATTATGAATTTTATATGATGTAGAGCGGGAGGTCAACATTCAAAACTCAAAAGGCAATTGAATTCGAGCACGGGAAATTTCGAGACTTGTTGGGGTAAAATTTTTACTCTTCTTGAGATTTCACACAATGTTATTAAGAGTTCATTTGAGAAAAGTATCAATGCGGTCCAACACCGATACAAATCGCCCATATTCAAATTGCTTCAAGGGGTGGTTTCAATTACAGCATTGGACAAGATATTGGAAGAGATGAAAGGTATTGATGAATCTAGTGGGGACCCTTTTGCTATGTGGATGTGTGCTGCGTGAAAAATGTGGTCTCCCATGTGCACATGAGATAGCTGAACACTTAAGACTTGACATGCCAATCCCTATAGAACGTGTGGACAAATTTTGGAGAAAGTTAGACATGGAACCGGTTAAGGGGAATATTGTTAATGTAGGGAAAGACATATGTAACCGATGGACTGAGATAGTTGGTGAAGTAAACCAACTTTTTGCAGTTGCAAATGAATCAGAGAGGTTGTTGATGTTTAAGAGGTTAAGGGAAATTGCAAACCAACAACAACCTCATTGATTGAGCCGGAAATCCAAACTCGTCCTCGTGGTCGACCGAAGAATGCAAAAGCCAAACATACTAAGTCAACATAACGTGATATAAGCGTTTTTGAGTATGTTCAGTCTATCGAGGATAGTTGTTCACCAATGGAAGATATCCTAGTCTTCAGTGGACCATCATATTCACAACCTATATTCACTACTCAAAGGGAAAAACAAAGGTAATTCATATATAATTCTTTATAGAAAATGTGTATATTACTTTATGAATATTAACTATTATACTTTGCATTTTATAGGTTGTCCGACGAGCTTCAAATCAAACTGGCGCCACACATTCAAACTTTAAATATATTGAAATGATTCCTGCCATTTTCCGAAATTCCGTCTCTGCGGTTATAGACGTATACCTGATGGACACTGTGGATTTCGGGCAATAGCTAATATCATGGGATTTGGTGAAAACTCATGGTCTCGGGTCCGATCTGACCTTCTATATGAGTTGACGCAGAACACTGCATTATACGATAAGATTTTCCTTGAGCACGGGCGTGTGGATAAAGTGTGGTCCTTAATGGATTATGAGGATCAACTTGATCTAGGACTACTCCATATTTCTCGACAAGTACAAGAATATTTTAGATTGCTTCTAGAACTATGTACAAAGCTCATACACTATTCTAGATACATTCTAGAGGTTTCCTTATTTCTCTACGAGTACATGAACTTTATGAAGCTCAGTAACCTTATAAAGTTACTTCCATCATGTTTGAAAACCAGAGATATAGGAGAGACTGTTCGGCCCAAATAACAGCCGAACACCGTAAAGGCTGTTCGGCCCGAATAACAGCCAAACATCATAAAGGATGTTCAGCCATAATAGCATTCAAACACCATGAAGTCCGTTTGGCCTGAATAGTAGCCGAACATTGTGAAGGTTGTTCTGGGCAAATAACATCCGAACATCGTGAAAGTATGTTCGGTCCAAACCAGCTAAACACTGTGAAGGGTGTTCGGCCAGAAAAGCAGCCGAACCTGTCGACGTTGTTCGGCCCAAAAAGCAGCCGAACACTGTGAAGAGTGTTCGGACTGAATATCAGCTGAACTCGGTAAAGGTTGTTTGTACCAAATGCTTTTCAACTTATAGCTTGGGAAAAGTTATTTTGGAGTGTTTGAAAAAACAGTTTTCTTCGGCAGAGGCTAAATATACATAAAGAGGCTCTCCGGGGAGAGGAACTGACAGAGTGGGCAACTTCTTAATATGGTGCTTTAGAGCCTCAAAAGCTTCGGTGCACTGCGGGGTCCACTCAAATAGCTTTGCCTGCCGCAGAATTTTGAAGAATGGAAGCTGACGCTCCGCGGCCTTAGACAGGAAACGATTTAAGGCCGCCAGACCTCCAGTAAGGTGCTGAACCTCTTTTACCGTCTTCGGCGGTTGCAGATCCAATACATCTCAAATCTTGGCCGGATTGGCCTGGAGGCCGTGTTGCGAAACCATATAGCCGAGAAATTTACCGGAACCAACGCTGAAGGTGCATTTTGCCGGATTGAGACGCAAATTATAACGCCGCAAGGTACTCAATGTTTCAGCAATATCTTGCACACATGAAGATTGAGAAGTACTTTTTATAACTAAATCATCAACATATACCTCAACATTACGACCAATTTGACCTCGGAAGACGTGGTCCATAAGGCGCTGGTACGTGGCTCCCGCATTTTTTAGCCCAAAAGGCATTTTCTTGAAGGCAAAGCATCCGAAGTCAGTGATAAATGCCGTTTTGAGTGCGTCCCAACGATCCATGTGGATTTGGTGGTATCCCTTGTATAGATCCAAGAAGCAAAGTGTCTTGTGCCCAGTAATGGCTTCGGCTTTTTGGTCGATAGAGGGCAAAGGATAATAATCTTTTGGACAGTGCTTATTAAGATCAGAAAAATCGACGCACATTCTCCATGCCCCGCTGGACTTCGTTACCATCACCGGCAATGTTGTCAAAATCTCGAGTTAACTCTTACGATTCTACGAGTTTACGAGTTATTTCTCCCTAAACGAGTTAACTCGTGATAAAATCGAGATCTGATGAAATCGGAGTAAACTCTCGAGTTTGCTGATGCGATTTTGCGAGTTTTACGATTTTACGATTTTGTGTACGAGTTTAATAATTTTATAATATATTACTTTTTATTCTATTTTACCAATTAAAAAATATATAATACGAATTGTAGAAGTTACACCAACTTAAAGTTGGAATTTTAAAACTTTTCTAGAGCAAATTATATGCAATGAGAACCAATTTTGCTGATTTTTTTTCTAACTGTCGAGTTCTAAATTAAAATCTAAGTTTCATAAAAAATTATATCTTTTTTTATGTAGTACTTAATTTCACTAAGGTTATTTTTTAATTTTCTCTTAAAATTAAAGTTTTCATAATTATAATTTAGGAATGTCTTACTAAATGTATATATCAACCATGATGCCTAGAACATTTCTCTAGATTGTATTTCTTTTCTTTTTGATTAATTGTGTATATAATATGTGTAGTTTTATATGGGATATCTATTCAGAACTTGTTGTAATTAAAATAAATTTAGAATAATTTATATATATGGTTATTTTGTATAGGTAGTAGAATCTTATGATTTTACGATTCGATTTTACGATCCGATTTTACTGACACTTCATTGATTCTACTTAAAATCGCGAGTTTGACAACCTTGATCACCGAATTAGATATCCAAGAAGGATAATGTACTTCAAACAGGATGTCTGCATCTAGAAGCTGTTGTACTTCAATTCGGATGGTTGCGTTCCGCTCCGGAGCGAATTTCCTCCGCTTTTGTTGTATAGGTTTCACATTGGGGTCGATATTCAACTTGTGAGTTATAATATCCGGAGAGACCCCTGGCATGTCCAAGGGAGACCATGCGAAGACTTCTGAGTATTCCCGCAAGGTCTGAATAATGGCATTATGTAACCACGGCACATCCACAGCTTCGACAGTTACAGTTTGCTCAGGCTTGGCTGGATCAAGCGGCACCTAAACAGTGGTGTCCCCCAGTGATGTAGACGAATTAGGTATGAGAGCCGAGGTTGTTACCTGAAACTGTGGCTTAGAGGGAACCTTTGCTGCCTTTTTTAGCGCGACGTACATGCACTCCTTAGAAACTCGCTGATTGTCGCGGATAGCCACCTCGCCATGCGATGTAGGGAATTTTAGCGCGAGGTGGTATGTGGAGCATACGGCTCTCACCGGGGTAAGCCAGTCCCGACCCAAAATCATGTTGTATGGGGACGGAGAATTAACCACATAGAAATCCACAAAGATGGTTTTTATCGCCGGATAAGTTCCAAGAGATGCGGGAAGATTAATAACTCCTTCAGGCTGGACTTCACCCTGGGTGAAGGTCTGTAGCGGCCCGAGAGCCGGTCGAAGTTGCTCACGAGGAATACCCATTTTTTTAAAACAATCGGTGAATATGACACTGACTGCGGCTCCATTGTCGACGAAGACCTGCTTTATTGTAACATTAGCTACAGCCATGTCAATAACGATGGCGTCGATATGCGGGGTGAGCTCAGGAACAGGATCCTTGTCAGTAAAACTGACGGTTTCAGATTGGTGGAGGCGTTTGTGACGCGGCTCCTCGGGAGGAGGCCGGCGTGCTTCCGCCTTCAAGGCACTCCAGGAAACCCCAGTAGGGATGGCTCCGTAAATCACATTTATGACATGAGTAGGCGGATTGTCTCCGAGACCTCCCTGAGGAGGTGGTGGCGGCAAAAAGTGAGGTTGTTGACGATTTCCTTGGTCCTTCTGCGCATAGTTGTTGTGCCCAGGCCTGTTATTCTGCCATTGTGGCCTGTTTTGACGTGAGCCACGGTCATTATAGCCTCCGCGGTTTTGATATGAACTTCCATTTTGGCCTGACCTAGACCTATCGTCGGTCCGAGCAACATACTGCAGTAAGAAACCTTTCTTTAGACAATCTTCGATTTCTTTGCCAAGCTCCCTACACTCCTCTGTTTCATGTCCATGATCATGGTGGTACGTGCACCATTTCTCGCGGTTGCGCTTTTCTGCCGGAGCAGTCATCCGCGGACACGGCCGTAAATCATTCTTGTGAACAGAAAGAATTTCGGCCCGTGATTTTGTAAGCGGAGTGAGTTGTGGGATGTCTCCGCGAGATTCTGGGCGCCCTCGGTTTAGACGAGAGAAGGCACTAGGTCGAGTACTGGGTCCGGCTTGTGCTCTATCGGACTGCCGTTTGCTGGCATGCTTCTCACGCTTACGGCGAGTCTGTTCCTCAGCTTTAGCATATCTGCACACAATGTTAAACAAAGCCCGGGTTGTGACTAGAGGGTTCCGGACTAGCTCGGTGTAGAGCGGTCTGGGACGAAGGCCATTCATGAAAGCATTGATGATAACATCATCCGACTGGCTCCCCACTTTAAGACTCTCCGCTGTAAAGCGATCAAGAAATTGGGTAACGGTTTCTCCATCCTGCTGTTCCATATTCATGAGATCGGCCAAGGTGGCCATGGGCTTTGCCCGCGTATGAAAACGCGCCCAAAACTGTTCGGCCAGATCGCGAAAAGAAGTAACGCTACCACATGGTAGAGAATCAAACCAAAGTCTAGCCTCGTCCTGGAGATACTCAGGAAACACCTTGCACAGGTGGTGAGGAGTGCAGTTGCGGTTAAACATAGCGTACTTAAAGGCATTCAGGAAATTACTTGGATCCCCAGTGTCGTTGTATACGGCCACTGGGGGGAGTTTGAAACCATCAGGGAGCGGGACCGCAAGAATCTCGTCCGAGAATGGGGTGATGATCTCCCCGTCGGCATCAAGACCCAAAACCTTGTCGAGCTCCGCGGCAAATTGGGCTTGTTCTTGTTCCATGGGATCCAGCATACGGGATTGGTCAAGGCGAGGACGCTTCGGGACGTCAACAGGTCGTCGGCGATGTGTGCTTTCGTGGACGTCTCGGGGCCTCGACCCATTAGAGCTGCGGTTATCCACCGGAGAAACTGTCCTCCGTCGCCGACGCTCAAGTCTCGCTCGATGAGGGGGATCCTCGTCCAAGTCACGTGATAAGTCACGGGGTGGATTTCTCACATGTTCAGCGCCATTGTTGGCACGCTCACCGGAGTGGGCGCACCGGTTGTTCCATTCTTGGAACAAAGCAGCGTGTTCCCGAAGGAAGGCCTGCTGCACCTGCGACAGCTCGGGAGCTGGCGGGGGATCAACTTGCGCCGGATCATCAGCAGGGGGATGATTTGGCATGTTTGCATGCTCCGCGGGCGGATCTTGGTTCTGTCGACAGGGGGGTAGAACCTGGTCCACAGGAGGATCACGACGGGACCGAGTTGGATGAGCGGACCTACGAGTATTCACCGTAGCGATTGCGATGAAAAACTAGGGTTTTCTTGCCAAACGTTCCCACAGACGGCGCCAATTGATAAAGCGTAATCCGGTTATCAAATAAACTCCGAACGTAAAACCCCTTGGCAACGTAAATCAATGCAAGAAACTTAAAGAACGCAGGATGTACGTGGTTCGATCCGGAGATCTACGTCCACGGGCTGAAAATATCACCTGCCGAGGTGTTTCTCCACTATTCTTTTTGAGCTTACACGTTATAGTTTCAGAGTACAAAATGCGAACCCTAATTCTGAGTACCATTCTCCTATTTATACTACTCAACTCAAAACCTAACTAACTCCCTACAATTGCGCCTATCAACTCTGCATGGGAGTTGGAAGAAGATCGTGGGGATCTTTCTTTCCAAATATGCCGCGATTGGGCTGTTCCAGGCTCATGCGTGCTTCTGGGCCAGTTGTTGGGCTTACTTTCCTGGGGCCAGCTACTCCGGGTCGGGTTGATCTGGCTCGGAGTGTCAGCCCGACCCGAAGTTCCTGGGCCATACCTATCAGGAGGAGTTAAGACAATCGCAAATGGCAAAGTTTGAGGAAAGGCTAGCTCAACTTGAGAAGAAGATAGATAGTAAATACATCGAGCTGAACAAACATGTGACTAGTCAAGGGGTAGATCTCAAAGAAATCACATCCAATATGAGTCAATTGATAAAAATCGCAAAAACTCAACATAAACAAGCACAATTTCCGAGCAATACAGTGTTAAATCCGAGGGAGCAATGCCAATCAATTCAATTGAGAAGTGGAACTTAGTACGAAGGTCCAAAGATGCAGTTGACCAAGAAAAAGCTATCGAGAAAGAGCAGTTGGAAGAAAAGAGAAAGCCACAAGAAAAAGAGGAAGAGGCTTCGATGCCAAGAGAAAGTGGATTACTATAGAAGAAGGCCCGAAATATGTTCCTCTTATTCCATTCCCTCAAGCCTTAAGAAGAAACAAAGTTGATGAATAGTTTTCAAAGTTTTTGGACATATCCAAGAAGATACAAATCAACATCCCTTTTATGGATGCATTATAGCAGATGCCAAACTATGCAAAGTTTCTTAAGGAGATGATAGCAAGGAAGCGAAAGCTTGAAGATTATGAAACTGTTAACTTGACGGAGGAGTGCAGCGCGATGATTCAAAGAAAGCTACCATTGAAGCGAAAAGATCGAGGTAGTTTTACGATTGCTTGTAAGATAGGTAGCAAAGTATTTGAAAAAACATTATGTGATCTAGGCGCTAGCATTAATCTTATGCCATTATCTATTTTTGAAAAATTAGGAATAGGCACAATAAAACCTACTACAATCACCCTACAAATGGATATGATGGAAGATAAAGAGGTTCCCATAATTCTAGGTCGTCCTTTTTAGCAACGGGCAGTGCATTAATAGATGTACAAAAGGGGGGGAATTAACTTTGAGGATAAATAATGAAAAACTGACATTTTCTATCTATAAGGCTATGCAACTGCATGATAGGGAGGAAGTTAATCAAGACATGTAGTTCTATACAGTGTTTACATGTTACACTACATAGAGATCTTCTAGCCCCTATTGATATTGATGCATTAGAAGTATGTCTGTCAAATTCAGTCTTTTCTTTGAATGATATTGATGCTACTAACCTTGATCTTGTGGAAAGTGTTAGTGCCTTGAAGTCTCTGCATGGAGCACACAAAAGAAAGCTCGACAAAAGAAGACATAAATAAAGAAGCTGTGAAAGAAGAGCCAAAAGAGAGTGCAAGTGGGCCTGAATTGAAGCCATTACCGGAACACTTAAGGTGTGAATTCCTTGATGATGATAAAAAGCATCCGGTAATTATTTATGCATATTTAAGTAATTCGGAATGTGAGAAACTGCTAAGAGTGCTTAGGAAACGTCTATGATTTGAAAGGGATTAGCCCGACTGTGTGCATGCATAAAATCTTAACGGAAGATGTTTATAAACCGAGTGTCCAAAACCAATGTAGACTAAACCCAATGATGCAAGAAGTAGTTAGAAAAGAGGTACTTAGATGGTTAGATGCGGGTATCGTCTTATCCAATTTATAATAGTAAGTGGATTAGTCCAACTCAAGTAATTTCTAAAAAAGGGGGGATGATCACAGTAAAGAGTGAGAATGATGAAGTCATAGCCACTAGGTTAGTCAGTGGTTGACGTGTATGTATTGACTATAGAAAACTTAATGCAGCCACTCGTAAGGACCACTTTCCCCTCCCCTTTTTATATCAAATGTTTGATAGGTTAGTAGGGTATGAGTTCTATTGTTTCTTAGATGGTTATTCGGGGTACAATCAAATTATGATTGCCCCGGAAGACCAAGAGAAAACATCGTTTGTGTGCCCTTATGGAATTTTTGCTTTTCGTAGAATGCCATTCGGGATATGTAATGCGCTTGCTATTTTTTAACGTTGTATGATGGAAATCTTTAATGGACTCATAGAGAATGTTATGGAGGTTTTTATGGATGATTTTTCGTATTTGGGTCGCCTTTCGACCATTGTCTCGATAACCTTTCTCTAGTGTTGCAGCAATATGAGGACACTAACTTGGCTTTGAACCGGGAGAAATGCCACTTCATGGTAAGAGATGGCATAGTACTAGGACATAAGGTTTCTACTGAAGGTTTAGAAGTTGATAGATCAAAAGTAGTTGCAATCGAGCGACTACCACCTCCAGCAAATGACAAAATAGTAAGAAGCATTCTTGGTTACGCAAGATTCTATCGAAGATTTATTCGTGATACCTCTAAAATTTCTAAACCTTTATCTCGTTTGTTAGAAAAAGATTTTTTTTTTCTCTTTGATGATGCATGCGTGCAGGCTTTTGACTCTAAAGAAGGCATTAGTATCTGCTCCAATATTGATCACACCGGATTGGTCCCAACTATTCGAACTAATGTGTCACGCAAGTGATATGGCTGTAGGCCAAAAGAGAGATAAAATCTTCAGAGTCATCTACTACGCCAGCAAGACCCTCGACTCAGCTGAAGCTAATTACACCACTACGGAAAAAGAGATGCTAGTGGTCGTTTATGCATTTGATAAGTTCCGATTATACTTTATTGGAGCAAAGACGATAGTGTATACAGACCATGCAACTATTCGGTAATTATTCGACAAGAAGGACTCGAAGCCAGGACTCATCAGATGGGTCCTTTTATTGCAAGAGTTTGATGCCGAGATCAAAATCCGAAAGAGGTGTAAAAATATGGTTGCGGACCATCTGTCTCGAATCACAAATGAAGCTTACAAAGAAGGGCAACTAGAAGAAATCAAAGAGACCTTCCCGGATGAGTGTATTTTGGTCATAGTTGAGATGCCATGGTATGGTCATGTAGTAAAATTCTTGGCATGGGGAGTAAAACCACCCGATTTGACATCCCACCAAAAGAAGAAGTTCTTTCATGACATTAAATTCTACATATGGGATGGTCCTTACTTGTATAGAAGATGTGCTGATATAATCATTCTAAGGTGCGTCCCTCGATCTGAAGTGGGGGACATTGGTACACGTGATCATGCATGCACTTTAGGTCGCTTTAAGTGTCGTTTTAATGATATTTTCATGCATATTTGATCGTGTATCGTGCATATTTGTGTTATTGGGCAGTTTGACGTGTTTATTTCGTTTTCATGTCAACACAGGCGAATTAAGGCCGAAAAATAGGTTCGAAGATCTCAAGTCGACAATTCGAGCTCAAAAGGAAAAGAAAACAGGGGACCTTGCCCGCGTTGCTAATGCCACGCCCGTGGCTTATGCCACGGCCGAGGCTAACTGGCCCACGACCGTGGTAATTTATCCAAAATATGACCAAAATTTAGCCTTCAGTGCCTCGGCCGAGGCAAAATCAAGGCCACGACCGTGGTAAATTGTCCAGAAGATGGCTAAAATTCAGCCTTCAGCACCTCGACCGAGGCGAAATTCAGGACACGGCCGTGGCGAAGGATCCAGAAAATGGGGTGAAATCCAGCCCAACCAGAGCTTGGCCGTGGCGGTTGAAGACCTCGGCCGTGGCCCCAAATTGGGCCCAAACCCTTATTTTCACCACGCCCGCGGCTAATTGTGTCCCACGGTCGCGGCGCGGCACCCAGTTTTATAAACCCAAACACGTTTTTGCCCAAATTGGAGCCCAACACTTTCTCCTCTATATATATATGGTCAATTTTGATTTTGACCTAACTTTGAACCCATCCCCCACACATATTCAGCCACTATTCCCCATTGGACGCAAAGGACTGGAAGGGGATTGAAGATCAAGATCAATCAATCCTATCTTTTGGTTCCTTCTATCTTATTTTCATGTTTTCTTTGATTTTCTCTTGCTTTATCTTTGTAATAGTTGTAATGGGTGGCTAGCACCCTAAAATTCACTCTTGATCATTAGTTGAACCTTGAGTTTAAGATATTTATGTGATTATTGTGGTTAATATTACCGATTGGATTATGCTTTGTGAATGTTCTATGTTATTTGGGATTGTTGATTCACACTTATGAATTGAATTGTGGTTTGATCACCCATTTGGATATTTGTCTGTGTGTTGCTAGAATAGGAAATTACTATCCGTAATTGTAAGATTTCCGATTCCCGTGTAGCAAACAATAAATTTATTTTATTGGGGATAACATAGAGTTCGACCACTAGAACCGAACTTATGAGTTTTATGTCGAATCTACTCTGTTGTCTTAATTCTTAATGTACTCGACTATTGATTCTTAAAGAGCTTGTTTCAGGAATTGATAAGTTGGGTAGGATAAATTGAAGAGCTTATTTTGATTAATCATACTTAAGAGACAACGAGATTGATAGAGCTTGTTATCAATCTTGGAGTAGGAGTTCTAAGGCTAACTAATTGGGTATTAACAATAGTTGCATAAATTGTCCAAGACCAAGGTGAAACATGATCAAGGATGAATCGTTTTATTATTTGAAAACCAAAAACCGAAAAAAAATCATTCTATTTGTCTTTGTTTATTTGAATTGTTAAATTGCTAAGTATTCTTAGAGTAATAATTATTTAATTTGCTTAATAGAAATTTAGGTGTAAGTTGTTATTTCATTAAAATCCCCCCACTTCTTTATTGTTTTTCTAGCCTATTTACATTATATTTCTTGATCATAATAGTTTAATACATAAAAGAAAAATTGTTCGACCGTTCCTCGTGGGATCGATCCTTACTTGCCACTCTACTAGTTATAGTTGTAAGCTAAGGTTAAGTGTATATCTCTATACTAATTAATTTGGTAGTGACACACAACGATCGCTACCAAATTTTGGCGCCGTTGCCGGGGAACGGTGTTAGAACGATTTTGTTTTTAGTGTTCAGCGTTGTTTTTAATATTTTAGTTAAGAATTTTTGTTACGTTTGTTGCTTTGATAATCATAGTAAATAAACACAAAATGTCGTGGGAGGATATGATAAAGATCTTGGCTTCTAACACTCTGCAATTTTAGGAAGATACACGGTCAAGAATCATGAGTATTGAGACTTAAATTATTCATTTGGCTACCGTGCTAAGCAGGTTAGAAGGACAAGAACACTTGAGTAGGGATGATGAATCTTTCCCCAAAGATAAGCTCCGAGAGATGTGCAAAGCACTCACCAAAGAAGACCCAAGCCTTCAAGAGGTAGAACTCGAATCTCAAAAACTGTTTGAAGTGATTGATGAATTTGAGAGTGAGGTTAACGTCGTTGAAAGTGGTCTTAGTGAATGTTTTGACATAGCTTACGATGTGGAATATGTTTGCTTTGATGACTTCTTGGTGAATGATTTTCTTGCAAACGTCTTCCAAATGAATTTTTTTCCCTTGATTCATTCATTGATTTAGGTGAATCCTTCACTTGTACTTTGGAAGAGGATGACGTCTTATTTTGGGAGGATTTTCAAACTAAGAGCATTCTTGATGAATTGAGCATTGATTTGAGTGAATCCTTCGGGTTTACTTTAGAAAATGATGACATAATCTTTTGGGAAAATTTTCAACTCTTGAGCATTCCTCATTTCCAAAAAGTCTTTGATGAAACACCCTCCACCCATGTTGATTTCCAGGTTTGTGGGGAACCACCCCTATTTGAGAGCCATAAATGTTTTTCAAGAAAATGTGGAACCCCTAGACTTGACAACTTATCTTCGAGGCATTTGAATTGCATCCTTTTCCCCTTCATATTTACCACAAGATGTCATGGAAGGGTTTTTAGAAATTGCCAAGCATGATTTTGTTGGGACGGAAATTTTCTCCTCACCAACTAACTTGACTTTCTTGAAAATTGGCATTGGTTTTAAAAATTCTTTCAAATTGGGAAGAAAATATTGTGGTAAAAACTAAAACACCCTCATTTGCGAAAGGGTATCATGAGAGCTTAATCATATTGGCTAGAATTGTCATATATTCATTGTCTACGCTTAAACACTTTGTTCTTGTTGAGAAACCTTTTTGTAAGGAGGGAAGGAAGCCAAAGGAAAGACGGAAGGTGGAGAACATACGGGAAATGATGGAATGAAAATTCCATGGATCAAGAAAAGCGACTCGTTGGAAATTCGCTAAAGGGCAAAGCTTTAAAGGCTCAGACGAGAACTTTTACTTCGAGCCCCCTTGACAAGCAAGAGGAAAATATGGTCAAGCTAATGACCTTAAAGAAGCGCTTATCGGGAGGCAACCCGATGCTATCTTTAAATTTTTGCACTTTCAAATTCATAGTTTAGTAGTTTAATAAATGCCTTGTGGCATATTTGATGTTTTTGTTGAAGAATATGCAGGTATAAATTAGAATAATCGAAAGATAGCATGAAATGGGAGTGAAGGGGACCAAAATGAAGGAAAAGTGCAGGGGAGGCCATCTCGACCGAGACAAACAGTGAATCTCAGCCGAGACGTCATGCAGGCGAAACAGGGCAATTCCCTGGAAGCACGTCTTGGCCGAGAAACATAAAGCATCTCGGCCGAGATTCAGGAGAGCCCAAACTGGCCAAAATCTCTAGAACGATATCTCGGCCGAGACACACATGCATCTCGGCCGAGACCCATTGTGAGCCAATTGTTGTCTTTTGTTTATATTGGTTATGTTGATATTGTCTTTATTAAATTTTGATACCTTGCATATTTTTAGGAGTAGGGTTATTTTTGTCAAGTTAGTTAGTTAGTTCTTGATTTGGGATGACACGGTTAATAAATGGTTAAATTCGATGAGCACCAACTCGTACTCCTCTTTTCCACAAACTTGGTTTCAAACTAAGTTTGGGGAGGGGGTGGTAGGCGTACAAGTTGGTCGCTCGAGAGAAAAGTGATTGGACCGTGTAGGAAGAAAATATGGCTTTGGTTAATGATGAGGCGATTTTTGCAAAAAAAAAAAAATTGAAAGAAAAAATGGCAAGTGGTAGAGCATGATAGGCACTTGAGGTGAAATTGAGCTTGGACTCAAAACTTTTGATCATGAAAATTTTTCCTTGTGAGTTTTTTAGCCTAAATAGATACTCCCATTTTTGGAGTTTCTTATACCTTCTTTCGGTGTGAATTCATTGAGTGAATGTGACTGGCTCTAGAACTTGCCTTGATTCTCTATTTTGAATATGTCGGTACATTGTGTGACTTAGAAAATGATCTTAGGCAATTCTTGATTTTTAGCCTATTTGTAAACTTGAAAATGTTACACCTTTTCACCAAAAATTGGAAAATTGCCCCTAGTTAACCCCTTGAGCTTTTAGCTTTTCGTTTGATAGCCCAACTCTACAAGACAAATACTGTTCGATTTAGTCTTTGACCCTAATTGGACTATTTTAGTATGAGGGAGGCAGTTGGAAGGTAGTCGGGTAAATTTGGGATTAAACAAGGGAAAACTATTGGGAATATTGAAGGATGAAGAAAATTGAAACAATAGGCAAAGAATTTGGGAAACTAGTCTCCCCTAGTTTGTAAATAGTGAAAAAAAAATCGAAAATCAGGAAAGGGAAGAAAAAGTCGGATGTATATATTTAGTTCACTGCTTTTGATTGGGAGAGACTAGTAACATAAATGTTTTTTGACCAATGTTCTCAAAGTCGAAGAAATTCAAAAGAAACCACATCCAAAGGAGAATTTAAAAAGAAGCATTTAGGTTGTGAGTTTGTAGTAGGGTGAAGAAATCAATTTGGGATTGGTTTACTAGGAAAGTGAGAGAGTGAGGAAGAATGAATGTTGTTTGAGGGGTGATTGAGAGTAGCTAACTCAGTTAGTCCAAGAATTAAAACTTGTGCCCATATCTATCCCACCTCACCTCAAGCCAACATTACAACCAAACATAAGACCTTTTTGATTCTTTGTCACACGTGTCGAGAACAAATTCGGATTTAGAAGATTGGCAAGCATATGGTTGTAGTTTCATGCATTTCAATGTGAGCGAAAAATACTACCTATTTAATACACTTGAGAGTCGAGAGATACACTCACCCGGTGAGGATCTTTAGTTGAGAGATTTTTCAAATCTCAAAAGTAGCCGAAGCTGTTATATCACATATGCTCGTCTTATCATGATTGCCTTGTTTCTGAAAACATCGTCTGAAATTGAATTCGCCACTTAAATCTTCCCTAACACGTGTCCTATTTTCTTTTTCTTTGCTTCGATCTGTTCGAGACGAACAGAGCTTTAAGTTTGGGGAGATTTGGTACACGTGATCATGCATGCACTTTAGGTTGCTTTAAGTGTCGTTTTAATGATATTTTCATGCATATTTGATCGTGTATCGTGCATATTTGTGTTATTGGGCAGTTTGACGTGTTTAGTTCGTTTTCATGTCAACACAGGTGAATTAAGACCGAAAAACAGGTTCGAAGATCTCAAGTCGACAATTCGAGCTCAAACGGAAAAGAAAACAAGGAAAAACAGGGGACCTTGCCCGCGTTGCTAATGCCACGCCCGTGGCTTATGCCACGGCCGAGGCTAACTAGCCCACGACTGTGGTAATTTGTCCAGAAGATGGCCAAAATTCAGCCTTCAGCGCCTCGACTGAGGCGAAATCAAGGCCACGACCGTGGTAAATTGTCCAGAAGATGGCCAAAATTCAGCCTTCAGCACCTCGGCCGAGGCGAAATTCAGGCCACGGTCGTGGCGAAGGATCCATAAAATGGGGTGAAATCTAGCCAAACCAGACCTCGGCCGTGGTGGTTGAAGACCTCGGCCGTGGCCCCAAATTGGGCCCAAACCCTTATTTTCACCACGCCCACGGCTAATTGTGTCCCACGGTCGCGGCGCGGCACCTAGTTTTATAAACCCAAACACGTTTTTGCCCAAATTGGAGCCCAACACTTTCTCCTCTATATATATATGGTCAATTTCGATTTTGACCTAACTTTGACCCATCCCCCACACATATTTAGCCACTATTCCCCATTGGAAGCAAATGATTGGAAGGGTATTGAAGATCAAGATCAATCAATCCTATCTTTTGGTTCCTTCTATCTTATTTTCATGTTTTATTTGATTTTCTCTTGCTTTATCTTTGTAACAGTTGTAATGGGTGGCTAGCACCCTAAAATTCACTCTTGATCATTAGTTGAACCTTGAGTTTAAGACATTTATGTGATTATTGCGGTTAATATTACCGATTGGATTATGCTTTGTGAATGTTCTATGTTATTTGGGATTGTTGATTCACACTTATGAATAGAATCGTAGTTTGATCACCTATTTGGATATTTGTCTGTGTGTTGCTAGAATAGGAAATTACTATCCGTAATTGTAGGATTTCCGATTCCCGTGTAGCAAACAATAGATTTATTTTATTGGGGATAACATAGAGTTCGACCACTAGAACCGAACTTACGAGTTTTATGTCGAATCTACTCCGTTGTCTTAATTCTTAATGCACTCGACTATTGATTCTTAAAGAGCTTGTTTTAGGAATTGATAAGTTGGGTAGGATTAATTGAAGAGCTTATTTTGATTAATCATACTTAAGAGACAACAAGATTGATAGAGCTTGTTATCAATCTTGGAGTAGGAGTTCTAAGGCTAACTAATTGGGTATTAACAATAGTTGCATAAATCGTCCAAGACCAAGGTGAAACATGATCAAGGGTGAATCGTTTTATTATTTGAAAACCAAAAACCAAAAAAAAAATCATTCCATTTGTCTTTGTTTATTTGAATTGTTAAATTGCTAAGTATTCCTAGAGTAATAGTTATTTAATTTGCTTAATAGAAATTTAGGTGTTAGTTGTTATTTCATTAACCCCCCCCCCCCTCCTCCCCCCTTCTAGCCTATTTACATTATATTTCTTGATCATAATAGTTTAATACATAAAAGCAAAATTGTTCGACCGTTCCTCGTGGGATCGACCCTTACTTGCCACTCTACTAGTTAGAGTTGTAAGCTAAGGTTAAGTGTATATCTCTATACTAATTAATTTGGTAGCGACACACAACGATCGCTACCAGACATAATTATTTAGTGTCCCTCGTCTCCAAGTGGGGGCCATTTTGCTTCAGCTAGAACAACAACAAAGGTGCTACAAAGCGGGTTTTATTTGCCGTATGAATTAGTCTTTGAAAAAGCATGTCACTTACCAGTTGAATTAGAGCATCGTGTTTATTAGGTCGTCAAGAAGTTAAATTTTGACTTCGAGTCGGCAGGTCTATCTCGTATTCTTAAGCTCAACGAATTGGATGAATTTCAAAGTCAACCATTCGAGAACTCTAGTTTATACAAAGAGCGAACGAAGAGGTTCCATGATCGCATGATAAAGACTCGAAAGTTTGAAGCCCGCGACTAAGTTTTATTGTTTAATTTGCATTTGTAAATATTTCTGGGTAAGTTGAAGTCAAGGTCGCTGGGACCATTCAGTATTTAGACCGTTCGCGCCTCCGAAGTAGTAGAGTTGATAAACAAAGACGGAGGTACTTTTCTTGTAAATGGGCAAAGGATAAAGCCATACTACAAGCCAGAGCAGATTAAAACCGTGCATGAAGCGCGGTTGACTGAGCTAAACTAAAATCGAAAAGGTCGTCAAGTTTGGGACGTAAAATGAAGTGCTTGTCAGGAGGCAACCCAATGTCTATTGTTTTTCTTTAATTATGTTTTTATTTTCTTTATATTTATGATTTCACGTGTATTTTTAGTGTTTTTAAAGTTGTAGGAACAACATGATACAATATTGATGAGCATAGCAAGAAACGGGAGTTGAAAGAAGGAAAAAACAAGGAGTTGGCCAACAGAGGCATCGCGAACGTGACACTGAAAGGTCGCGGCCACGATAAAAATGGCCTAGATAAGAAAACGGTCTGGTAAACCATCACGATCGCGACATTGAGAGTCGCGGTCACGACAAAAACGACCTGCATAAGCAATTCGACACTGGCAACCTATCGCGACAGCGATAAGCAAGTCTTGCGGCCGTGACAAAAACATCGCCGAACACCCACTTTTGGGTGAGGGTTATCACTACCGCGACAAGTAATCTCTCGCGGCCGCGACGATGGAAAATAGGTTTATAATCGGGAAGAAGAGCCATGTTGACCTCACTTTTCTCTTCCCCTCTTTTATGCAAAAAACACACCCACACACTCACAAATCCAAATTCGAGTACACCATATAATTACACAACATCACCCACAAACACAAGCACACACAAAGATTCATCAATTTCACCATGAAATTTTTGATTGAACGAGCTCACTCGGACGAACTTCGAGCACTTCCAATTTTCAACTTTCGAGGAAATTTCTCTGGTAAGTACGACTAACCCCGAGCTTTTATTTGTTGCAATTCCTTGTTTATGCTTACTTATCATTGAGGTTTATTGATTTTTGAATTTGAGAATGGCTTGTTAATGTGTTAAATAGCTTTTGGCACTTGTAGTCCATATTTTGAGATATAGATGATTGGGTCATATATTTTAGACATAATTGGTGGCAATTGAGTATGAAATTGTGTTGTTGATGTTGATGGGAATGGGAATGGGTGTAAAGAAACAAAATTACAAATAACATGTTATGTTCATTGAGGAATTTTGTCGAACATGTTATGAGCGGGACTATATAATGGCTTTTTGCTTGATTGTGTTACTGATCTTGCATTTCTATGAGTGATATGATGATGAATAGAGTCTATTTTACATGTTTGATGCTCACGTGATTCGAATTTCACCATAAGTTAGTTTGAATTGGAGAAATTAGAAGTTAAGCAGAATTTTGGGGTTAAGAATTGAGCAATTTTGTTAAGTGTTGCTAGCATGTGATTATGTTGGTAAATATGATTGAATTACGCTTCGAGAATCAATTAGGACTAAGAAAAAATCTTTGTTTGACTATAAGCAATTGACTGTTAGAAGGTAGTTTTTAATCTATTGAACTCTATTGGGTGTTGAAAATTGTTTTGTTGGATTGGTTGTGTGTAGGTTTACTAAACTGGCTCCAAAAAAAGCAAGCTCTAGCTGTGGTAAGGGCAAGCAACAAGTGGTTGAAGATGTTGCATCACAGAATCCAAATAACAGCTGAACTATATTTGGGTTCACTTTGGAGAGGGAAGAGCATAAGAATTAGTTTGATCATCTCCTACAACGCTAAGTAGTGGCGACCCGGTTTAGCAATGATGAGCTCACACGAGCTATGGGGATACATGAGAATATCAAAGCTCTGATTATAGCGGGAGGTTTGCACAAGTCCATGCGGGCCAAGCACACATACAAGCGCCTCACAATGGATTTTTTTAGCACATTTACCATCATAGTGGCAAGTGACCCACATGATTGCTGATCGGACGGTATCACATTTCAGCTGATGGACAAACAATGTACACTGACATATGCCCATCTGGATAGGATATTCAGCTTCCTTAGAGCTGACACGAAAGCCCACTTCAAGTCTTCAACATTCAAGAATTTTAGGGTCTATTGACAGCTACTCCACCACTTGTGCAACCTCAGAGTATGTGGCAAAAGCTGCTAAGGCCACATGGATTAGAAACCCAGTGATACGCTACCTTCAGAAGATGTTGGCTCATACTCTATTCGCGAGAAAAGAGACGGGTGCCATTAGACAAGCCGAACTTCAAATGATTTGGAATATGTTCCATAAGTATAAGGTTGACAATGCCAATTTTTTTATGGAACATTTTGAACATATCATCCGGAAGAAGAAATATAACATTATGATTGGAGAGTTGATCACACCCATTACCAGTTCTTCAATGATATCTCTTTAGAAGACATGATACCGATCAAGGGTGAAATCCAATTCACTTGGGAGTTGTTGGAAAGCATGCAAGTTGTGGTAATGGGGGAAGATGGAAAGGTTCCCTATGTCTATAAAAATGTGGGGCCATATCTTCGGCTCCCCTACTTGGAGGGAACGGTCGTTGTAAGCACCAATGACACACTTAATTTGGTCAATCTTCTAACAAACATCTTGCTCACTCCAAAATGCCAAACTCAGAGGTGTTCCAGTCTAGGCAAGTAGCTGAAGGAAGTAGTAGAGCCCCTAGACCATCAAAGAAGAAGCGGTCGGCAACAACTATTGCATCCTCGTTCGAACTGAATGAGGACGTGGAAGGGCTAATCACATCTCTCCAGCATGATGTTCAACTTTATCATGAAGAGGTGCAATTACTTGGCACCCGAATGGAGAGACATCGAACTGAAGTGCTAGGGGCGGTGCAGACGATCAACACTGAGGTGAATAATTAGCGAATAATCTTGAACACCCTCCTTGAACGAAGTAATGAGGAACGTACTTGGGAGCAACATGGCTTCCAACCACCACTGCCGCCACCGCAATAGACTGTGAGTTAGCACCAAGGCGCACCACTCTTTTCCTCTAAACATGGGCTTTTGACCAAGTTTAGGGGAGGGGTTGTACCATGGGACGTCTTGGCCTCTATTTATATTTTAGTTGCTGCTTCTATATTTTCGTTTCTCATTGCTTGTTCATTTTGCTGCTGCTTGCTGCGTTTTTAGTTTGATCATTGGGTCTGTGTGCCCATTTGGTTGCTTTTGTTGGAGTATTGAGTCTGTGTGCCTATTTATGTGAGTTTATTGTTTAGTCATGTTGGGTCATAGTTGTCTTTAGTTTAATAGTTTACATTTTCAGTTGTTTATTGGAGTCTAGGAAAAAAGAACCCCGAGTCTTGAGTTGTTGATAAGTGATTACAAGAATAAAAAAGTAAAAATAGGGAATGATAGATGATGAAAAGTTAATGATGAGTTGATTTAGTAAATTTGTAGAAAAATTGGCACATAATAGAGCATGATAAGTAATTTGAGACGAAATTGAGCTTGAACTTAGAATGGTTGATCAAAATAAGCCTTGTGAGGATTTTGAGCCAAGATTGTACTCCCACTTTTGGAGTAATATATACATATTCTTTCAGTGTGAATTGATTGGGTATGTGTATTTGTCTCTAGAACTTGCCTTAAGTCTCTATTATGAATGTGTCAAGTATATGTTGTGACTTAGGAAATGATCTTAGGCATTCTTGTTTTTAGCCCATTTTGAGCCTTGAAACATTGTCTTTTTATTTTTATTTTTAACCAAAAGTTCAATTATTTCCCGCTAGTTAGCCCATGTGAGCTTAATAGCCTTATTATTTCATAGCCCTACATTACAAGCCAAAAAAACCTTTCGATTTAATCATTTGGCCTTATTTGAACTAATTAAGTAAGAGGGAGGAGGATCGGAAGGTAGTAGGGTAAAATCTTGGGAATGAAGTGGAAAACTAGTGGACTATGTGAAACGATGAGGGGTAGAATAAATTGATAGGTGAAAATTCGAGAAACATAGTTCTCCTAGTTCGTTAAAAGAAAAAGGAAAAAGAAAAAAGAAAAAAAAAAGAGAAGAAAAGAGAAAAAAAATCGAAAAATTGGAAAAGAAAATAAAGAGTTCATTGTATATATGTGTTCCGATTATTCTTGTTGAGGAGAGGCTAGGAATTGAAAAGTGCTTAATTGTTTGAATTTAATAGAAAACCCAGTAGTCTTTAAGATGTGATACTCGAATAATAGCATGAAAAAACACTCAAGTTGTAAAGTACTTTTGTGTGGTGAAGAAGTCATTCTTTGGGATGATTTGCTGAAATTTGAAGAGTGAGATTGAGTGATTGTATTAAGGGGTAGTCGGGTTAGGAGTAACTTGATTAGTCTAAAAGTAGTCACTTTTATCGAAATGTATCCCACCTTACCTTAAGCCTACGTTACAACAAAAAAGAAAGACCTGTTTTTATTCATTGTCACACATATCAAGTACGAGATCTAATTTAGATAATTGGCAAGCCTATGGTAGACAGGGCATATATGCCAATACTAAGCGAAAACACGTCCTTATTTAAATGCTTGAGAGATGAGTGAAACACTTACCCGGTGAGGATCAAATTGTTGAAATTTTCCAGTCTCGAATGCTCATTTTTACTATGTTGCCAGGCTTTTTGAAAAAAAGTCAGTTTGAAACTAGAATCATCATCTAATCGCCCCAAACATATGCCTAATCACTTGTATTCTTTGTTGTTTTATGTTTATGTTGTTTGGGACGAACAACATTTTAAGTTTGGGGGATTTTGATACACGTTAATTATACATGTATTTAGGTCGAGAGTTGCTTATATTCATCATATTTGGGCCATGCATGTATCATACACGTTAATTATGTTTTTCAGAACGAACAACAGTTTAAGTTTGAGGGTCATGCATGTATTATACACGTTAACATATTCTAAAACATTTACAAGCATATTTTGTCGAGAGTTGCTTATATTCATCATATTTGGGTCATTTAACGTATTTTGACTTGTTTTTGGAGGTGTTGAAGTGTTTTTAGGTTGAAAAGTCATGTTTTACGACTATTGGAGGAAGGAACAAGTCAAAAAGAAAAAAAAAACCAGCTTGAATTGGTCTAAAATAGAGTTTGGCCGGACTGAATCGTCGTGACCGAGTTACTATGGTGAGCGGCCGCGACAAAAGATGCCCAAAAATTGAAGTTTTGTACTGACTAAGCATCACGGCCACGACAAAGGGCAATGTTTTAAGGTGGTTTGGAAGGGAAGTGTCGCGACCGAGAGAGTCATTACGCGCGGCCACGACAGAAACCTAGTTTTGAATAAGATTCCTACTTCAAGTAGGATTTTGATCCTAACTTCCAAAACTCATCCCAATCTATAAAAGGGACCCCAAGCTCGAGTTTAGACGAAAAATCTTATACACTTACATAAGCGGAATAGCTTGGAGTCGAGAATCGAAAATCGAGGAGCAACACGATGAAGATCGACGATTGAAGATCCGGGTTTAGTTTGTTCTTACTTTCGTATTTAAATTTCAATATGAATGTTTCTTTGAGTTAGATAATTATGAGTAGCTAAACACGTTTGTGTTCTAGGGATAGAAATTAAGTTACGTTGAATGATGTACTAACTTTTAACATTTAATTCTAGACTCCAATTTATTGTGTTTATCTATGTGTTTGTTTTTATCATATGATTCAGTTTAAATTGATCACCTAAGTTAACTCTACAAGTTTAATGGTTTTGTTCCAGGAGGAGGAGATTGTTAATAGACGTACAACACATAGCGCGATTGTCTATGATCGTGTAGGCTTTGGTCTCGAGTCTTTTGGGAGTCTTTAGGTTTGGTCGACTCGGGAGGGTGACTAAGTCTAATTGATCAACAACCTAATCACTTTAGGAGGAGGGTTAGGCTCACTTGAGTGCCGTCTAATAAACACTAAAACTAGTCTAAAAGTTTAGAATTGTAGGTTAAATTATACATCAGAATCGTAATTGAAATCTATACCCTAGGAGACACTTTAATCTATCTAAGTTGTCCTTAATCCTAAATTCTCTATTTTCCAAGTATTCCGTAGTTTATTTAGTACTTTTAGTTAAATTAGTATTAAGTCTACAAACAACTTTCACTTATCTAGAGTCTAAGTTAGGAGCGTCTTAAATTACTCGCAGTATCAAACTACGCTAGAGTCAATCTCTGTGGATCGACCTTGACTCCCGCTACCTACACCTACACCGTATACTTACGGAAAACTAGGGTTAGGAAAACCACTGTCAGTGCACAATAAGGCCTATTGTGCACATGGTGCGCATAAAGCGCAAGTTTTTGCATTTTCCTTTCTTTCCATAAATGGGAACTCCGTTCATTTTGATTTGTACTAATTTATTGACCAAATATATAAATAGTTCAAACAATCCAACAAATTTCGCGAGATGTGTCGTTAATTAGGGTCATCTTTTTCATTATTATTATAACTAGTTCGCACGGGTTTCATTTGTTTTTTCAATTTTGGAATTTTTGGAGCCAATTCTCATAACTAGCCCTTCTTTAGTCAATTGCATATTCTCCTTAAAGTTCTAAAAATTGATAAAGTTTAGTTATAGTTATTCGATGTAGTAGGGGCTTGTTTCTGCTGCCAGATTATATGTAAGATGTTACAGGAAATGTTTCGTGGTGTCCTCGAGTAACACATCATTGTTTATCTTTTTGTTGAATATCTTGTTTATTCCTTGCTACATTCGGACATATACATTATGTGATTCATCTACTATTTGTATACATACATTCACGCACCCACCATGTATTTGTGTAAACTTACAGTGGATAAGATACATGGTGTAAGATCTCAAACATAGTCTTACTTATGACTTTATTTTAGGGAACAATCTTACTTATGACTTAACACATAATAATTATTCATTTTTCATTAATCGGTTGGACAATTAGTAAATTCGAAAACTCTTGTTCGTAATTAGAAAGTTTCCATATATTTATTTTATAAAGTAATTTGTAAAATTTTGGGTACAACAAGTGTAGTGGCTTAGGCTCTCCCTTAGAGATGACTACTCACAAACTGTTTGCCAATCATAGCTACCACTTTAGAATTCATCCACTACATGCATCATTAATCATTTTTTTTTGTCATCATTTCTCACATCAATTCAAACTATGTATCCATGATTAACTTTGTGTTGTCTTCCACCATAAATGCCTTTTCCCAAGAAGAGAAAGCTCAATAAGTGGAATCATCCATTGCTTAATCTTTTGTGGTGCATGACGAAGTTGGATAGCTCAAGTGACAAGAGCATCCACTATCTAGACCTTTGGTCCTGGGTTCGAGTCACCTTGGGGGATGGGAATGGTTTTTTCTTTGTTCTTAAATTAGGAGAATTTTTTTCCTAAGAATCTTGTGTGATTCATTTCAATTGGGGAACCTGTTTCTCTTAATATATAAATCAATGTCTATTCATCTTATAAAAGTTATTCGATTATTGTAGCTTGACTAAAATATAGAAGTTACTCGGTTGCACTTATTTTGTCGAGAAAGTGGCCATAAAAGATTCGATGCTACTTCACAGCAAAATATTTATGGTTTGTTAATGAAAATATCAAAGTACCTAAGGTTACAATAATACCTTGTCGTCTCCTAGTAAATTATCATTGCCTTCCTAAACTAAACTGGGAGATTAATACCGATGGAGTACCCATGTCAGCGCACTTTCAAACAAAAATCATTATCGTATAATGTAGAATTGAGATAATTGATTTTGATTTTGCGTTTGAGATACGGTGTACTTAAGAAAAATCATGGAGCGAATAAAAAATATAACAACAAAAATCATTGTATTGAAAATGAGAACAAAATTATACTCGAAGCTGGAGTTCGAGATTGGCGTAAGGTAGATATGCACTTGGATGGAGCAACCTTTGGTTTGGAAGCGAGTTGTGGTGGTGTTATGGATGATTGAAACCAAATCAAATGGTAAGGATGTATCTATTAAAAAAACATTTAAAAGGCAAAACATAACAGAAACTACATGGAAACTAAAAAAGCAAATGAAGTTTTTATTCCATCTTTGATCCTTTGGTGCTTTATGATTTTCTTCGATGATTGTCGCCTGGGGGTGAGAGAAGAGCTAAGGAAATGCCATAAAAACATAAAGAGACTCCATCATTTATGACAGAGCCACAATTTATCATTGCGAAATATTATCATTTACCTTGCTATAAAAACATAAATGATTTATGAGCAAAAGAATGCATAATTCAAGTAGTGATGTGAAGAACCATGTAGCAGTTATAGAGGGGCTTAAAAATCTGACGTGTCGAAACTGGAGAGTGGCAACTCTCCTTCTATATATATAGATTTGATTTTTTAGCATCATTTACCGTTGATGGTAAATAATTCAAATTTTGTACAATTAGTGTGAATATAGAAATTCTAGAAGTTTGTTCTTTTCCTCCATTTCACATGTGGCATAAATGCTTCTTCTTCTTTAAGAGTAACACTCTAGTGCGACTGCTAAAAAAACCCTCTAGTGTGATACATGTACGAATCAAAATTCTTGCAGTTAGGCCCCTAAATCCAAAAAAGAAAATGAAAAAGAACGTAAATCAACCCTCTCTAGCTGCATAATGAATAGTGTTTTCCACAAAGTATTAACATTTTTTTTAAAAATAAATAAATAACAGATACTTTTTCCAGAAAAATCATATGTTTACCAACAAATGTAATATTATTTGGACAATGTAAAAACTTATTACCTTTTCTCATAAAAAAAGTCACATTTTCCTATCTTTTAATATCATGTTTAGATGCACATAAGGCTAGGTTAGATCCACATTTTTCGGTGGATCTAGGTCCGATTGCTACCACGCATTATGTTTTCTAAGGTGGGATCTGACCTACTACATGATTTTTTATCTGTCCATACGTGGCATACATGCAGTTTCTTTAATATATGAGAAGATTAAATAATTTAAATGTGAACATATATATATATATATATATATATATATATATATATATATATATACACATATATATAGACATATTATATATAAAAGTAAAAGATTGACTCAAACTAGCAAGCAATCATTTTTTTCTTGCCAATCTTGACGGGCTGCTAAAGATTTAATATTGGTAAATAAATGTTCTTCTTGTTGTGCTTATGCCAAAAAAATTGAAGGAGTATGATTTTGAGTTGTCTGCTCATGTGTGGAGTAAGACCATTCTCTGGTTTGAGAATGATGATTATCGTCAAGACAATGGACCTTATTTTATTTTGTCAAGGTGGAGTTTGTTGTTCCTAGTCCAAAAATAAAAATAAATGTTATTCCGCATCGATTTTGAGATCAAAGTTGGGGATTTTTATGGCTATTTAAGAGACCAATTAGTTTTGATTTCAAATGTTACCAATCAACTGAACTATAATATTTATATTTGATTCTTTTTAAATTCCTTATTTATATTCCCTAGGATAGACCCGAAGCATTGGGGAGACGGGTGTGAGTCACTAAAGATTTACAATAGTATGGTAGAATGGTGCTGGGAGAGAGAGAGAGTGTGTGATAGTAAATGTTTCACATGGTAGTTATTTTCTTTCTGCGGAACGTGTTTTTTCTCATGTTTTGAAGTTCTCCACGTAAGTTTTAGTGTTGTTGGTTGTTATTTTTTTATCTTATTTCTCAATTATTTTTCTACTTGCCTCTATGGATGAATGTGGGTCAATGTGTCCCAACTAGTGATATTAGAACCTGGGAAGAGGTGTGAGTTTGGGATAGAGAAATTTGATGGAAAGGTTAACTATGGCTAGTGGAAAGTGCAATTCCAATATGTTGGTGCAATCCGAGTTACACTAGGCCGTGGAAGTATGTCGAGTTCGAGTAGTGCTGGAAGTGCAGATAACCCAGGAACTGGATTGGGCTAGTGTTAACTATACAAAAATCTGAGCATACTGCTTGATCTATGAAAATCAAGGTGAAGCTGATCAGGCAAATGGCTATGTTGCTAACGTCATGATTGAAGAAGATTCCTCTTGGGAGGAGGGAATATGCATTTTTATGGCATGTTGATGTACTTGTCTCAAAAAGTGCTATAAATCATTAGAAATAGAACATTCTTCTCAAATTGCAACCGTACGATATGTGATAGTGGTGGTGTAAAAGATTGTAGAGCCTACAGGGAGGATGTACTCATTTAACATACTCAAGATCAATTGTTCAATTAAGTTGGGCATATTCAGTCATGGGAGATATTTAATTAAACACTAAGAACACATCAATTAAACAACAAAAACAACTAAAATAACTCAAGAACGAAGAAGTGAGTTTCCAAAGTATAAGTTTCACCTCTATCATAGGATTATAGCTAAGTAATCACAAAATTATCCATTGGGTTGTGAAGGAAGGTCATGTGTCCCCATTAGAAATCCAAGTGGTCCAACAAGAGGGATTGATAAGTAACTAAACAATAATAAAATTTACTTCGATTCCTATTATTAAAGACCGGTAATGGGAATCAATTAAGGCAAGGTAAGTGATATTCTAAAGTATTTAAATCAACAAATCAATCACAACCCCAAGCAAATCTTGCTTAAGCAGTGAAACCTTAAGACATCCTACAAGATCAAAAACTATGATTCGGATCCTCTTTTCGTCCCCCATGGGGCCATCAGAGAGGAAAGATATACCGTCGTTTAGCTGCTCCTAAGGTATAAGCCATATAAAGCAATATTGTCAATTCCATCAAAAATCCTCAGAATTTAACAAACAATTAACTAGGATTTACAATCCTAGGGTTAGGCTACTCCCAACCTTTGGAAACCACAATCAACTACTCACAACTCATTAATAGCACTTCATCAACCATATATTAGCAAGAACCAAGAATTTAAGGCAAAAAAAAGAAAAGTAAATCAATAAATGTAAAGAGATAAATAAAAGAGAAAGAAAGTTTAGTCTTAAATATATAATAAATGAGGAAGTCATCAAATGTTTGTAAGAGCACACTTCCACCAATTCCTTAGCAAAAGCTTGAAATTCTTTCAAATTCAAGAAACATTAGGATAGGTTCTTGTTCCCCGAGAAAATGAATTACAAGAAAGTGAAAATGTACAAATAAAAGTTGTTCTTTTAAAAGAAGGGGAGGGAGTATTTTTATGGGGAACATTTTCTCCCTTCTCCAATCCTAAAATCTGCAGAAAATTCCCTTTAGTAAGGGTATAAAGGTAAAATAACAAGAAATGAATGCTTGGTCTTCATTAGAGTTGGGTCGAACCAATTGATTCCATTCGACTCGGACTTCTCGAAAATCTGAGGACTTCTCCGTTTGGAAATTAGCCTTCGACTTCAACTGAAAAGTTATAGGGCTCCGAATTGGGTGTTCATAGCATGAAATCTGATGAAGATATTACAACGGAAATAAGCACATTTTATGCTTTGACCGAAAAATAAGGCATAATCGGAAGCGAGTACCACACTAATATCGATCTGATACCGCTACCGGTATTCATTCCAACAATTTAGCACCACCACTGGTATGGATCGGTACCAATGTGGTATTGACACGTTTGATTTTCAAGCTTTCCCCCCTTTCATCATGTGCGTCATCTTCGTCCTTCGCCGTTTTGAGGCCTTTCCACTCGTTTTTTCGACCCGACTTCTTCAAGGCTTATGCTCAAAACTTGATGATCTTCAAGTTGGGCCTAACTTGAGCCTGCTTAGCCTTGATTTTCAAGTTGAAGTGGGGGATTGAGTGCAAACGACTTCCTTGAGCTCTCGAATTTTCCTAACCTTCAAAATACAACTCAAAACATACCAAAAGTGCATCAAATCATATCAAAAGGGAAAATTAGCCGAAAAATATATTTTAACACAAAATTGCACCTAAACGCATCAAATAATCATAATTCTCAAACAAATATGAACGTAGAACATGTGAGAAAATTGACCATTTCGACGTTCATCAATCGGTCGTTGCCATGAAAAGGATGTGATTATGATAACATGTCCATATAGTTGCACACTGAGTATTGACTTGACATGGATATAGGGTTTCTAATGGAAGTTATGTCAATGGTTGAAGGACGTCCAGAGAGAGCCAAGAGCAGGGAGCAACAACATAAAATTTCAGCGGTGTTTTGGGCATGTGTTTGTGAAATTCTTGTAATGGGTGTATCTAAGTTGTCAACTCATTAGGTGGAGTATGATTATTAATTCTTTGATTTGAGATAATGATTGTTGGTGAAGATAATGGTTCTTCTTAAATTTATGTCAAGGTAGAGCTTGTTGTGCTTTATCCAGAAAACAGAAGAAAGATGATTTTGAGTGGTCTACTCATGTGGTGAAGTTGGATCATTATCTGGTTTGAGAATGATGGTTGTCGGTGAAGACAGTGGATCTTCATTTACTTTATGAAGGCGAAGGTTATTGTTCCTAGTGCTAAAATAAAATGGATGTTGATCCTATCAGTTTTGAGATCAAAGGTTGAGGGCTTCTTATGGCTATTTAAGAGAGTCGTTAGTTTTGGTTTCAATTGTACCAGTAATGCTCTATAATATTTGTCTTTGATTCTTTTTAAATTCCTTTCTTGTATTCTTTGAGATAGACTAAAAAAATTGAGGAGAAGGGTGTGAGTCATGAAAGATTTGCAATAGTGTGATAGGACTGGTGCCGGAAGAGGAGAGTATTTGTGATTGTAAAAGATTCACATAGTATTTTCTTTCAGTGGGTTGTGATTTTTCTCTGGGTTTCCGTGGTTTTTCTCTTATTTTTTAGTTTATCATATAAGTTCTTATGTTATGGGTTGTTGTCAGACCCAGCCAAAATAACATGATATCCCTTAATGAGTTATTTTTTGTCTTATTTGTTGGTTATTTTATACTTGCCCCTATGGATAAATGTGGGTCCATGGGTCCCTACACTTCTTCGACTACTGTACAATGTTTATGTAGATTCTCATTTACGTGTATGTGCAAATACATTCCTATATGTTATCAATGGTATTGGAACCATTAGAAAACCGTAAGTTTAATTTATTGGATAAAACACATAAATATGATTTCCTATCTAATTTAAACGATATATGAATGTTTTGAATGTCATGTATGGAGACTAACTCTACTTTTTTCTCATCGATCGCTCTTTTCTTTAATAGCTAAACTGCAAGTACACGGTGTAGTTACTGGTGTAGTGACGAGTAATGTTGTATCCCACATAAACTAGTGAAGGCATCCTAATTAAAGCACTACAGTAATTCCGGTCCTGATATGTCTAGGCCTATCGAATATTAATTTGTTGTGGTGTTCTTAAAACCTTAATATTACCCTCTACTAAAATAGTTTGAACACTTGAAAGCAAATAATAAGGACTAGCAATTTATGGATTAAATTTAATTAATACAAACTATCATAGGATCATATATTTTAGAATCAATTACACATGCCAACAAAGATAGTCATATAAATTTATATCATTCATATTATTATGAGGCTTCGCTATATGTATCTCAATTCCCCTCTTAGAACGATTGAGATGTATATCATATGCAACAGACCTACCTCCATATCACGTCCATGTATACAACTCCTAACAGTACCTAAGAAGTACCCATACAGTCATTCTCAGCATCTCGGTATGTTGAATGATTTATTGCGTGTTGTTTGATCATCCATGTCCTCATCCCCTAAGTTTTTAGACACTAATTCATGTGTGCAAAATATAGGTGATCAGTCTAATCTGGCATCAATCATAATTCAACACATCAAATAATAATATACGGAATGAAAATAAATTAAAGACAAAAGCTTCAATGTTTGCATCACAACTGAAACCTACTTTTTAAAACCCTAGAATATGAAAGGACTATTCCATGCTAAAATCTATACTATATAATATAACAAAATCCGCCAATAATAGAAACACCAACATTTTCCCACCCAAACCAAGCATAAGTTTTGGCTTTTTTTTTTGGTTAAATTGGGTAACTATATTTATGATATATATGGTAAATCTTTGTGCCTTTATTGGTCAGAAAATTAGCGTCGTCATGCCGTCAATCAAGCATTCAATATTTGCTAGAATGATTCCATATTTAAATAATTGACCATATATAACCCTCAACAAAAAAGGCAGCGAAGTATATAAAACGACAATCAGTTACAAATCTGCTCAATCAAGAGTTGAGATTGACAATTTTCAATAACATTTTCCTTTTTCATTTTCCCATTGTACCTGCATAACAATTAAATGCGAGGATATTTTATACAATCTTATAATTATAAGTATTTTATATTTCACTAACTGCAATATTTAGTCAAACTAATTGCTGAATATTAGCGCATAATTGATGCTTAATGGTGTAATCAAGTGCGTATATTGACTGGGATATTCATAGTATAAATAGAGCCTACCAAATTAGATTATGAAATCTGGCTTTCCAAAATTTTCATTTTCGGTAAGCCATTCTAAAGGGACATTACCAGAATCTTTCAGTGTTTCACTAATCCTTTCATATTCCAAACGAATGATGTTCAATTCTAGGTTTCAAAGGCGAAGAAGTCATTTCGTGAAAGGTAAGGAGAGAACAGGAGAATGAGGAATAAAGTGCAGAATGTTTGAGTGATGTTGTAATCGGCTTTCAAAGACGTCGAAAATAAATTTGGAGAAGATTTCGGTGTCGGTGATGACATCGACATTAAATGGATCGTGGTTCATACATCATTCGAGTGTTTTGAGGGTTTTAGGAGAAGTTTATTACTTCTCTTTCCTTTTCAGTCCGTAATTCTAATTTTAGTTAATTCTTTTTTTTTTTTTTTTTTTTTTTTTTTTTTTTTGTTAAGTGTTTGGAATTATAGTTGTTTGGCTAATTTGGTTACAGTCCCTACACATTTTGATACATATTTTGAGAGTGTTTGCGATTGCTTGTGCTTTTAAAAAAAGTGATTAAAATTAAAAATTATAGACAAATTACTAATAAGTAAAAGCAGGTAGCTAGTGTTTGAGAATAAAATACTTTTGGCCAAAATTTAAAAGTTGTGTTTGATAAATAATTGCTTTTTATCACTTACTTTACTTAAAGAAATTTGAAAAATTTACAAAAATGCTAAGAAGCAACTAAAAGCAACCCATTTGTTGCTTATCGGTTTTAGCTTTTAAGTTCTTAATTATAGTAGAAACAATTCTTACCAAACACTTCATTTAACTTAAATTAAGTTAAAATAAAAAATAAAAAAAAAGTGATTTAAATGAGCAATGGAAAACACTCCCATTGTCGTGGGTAAAATATTTACAATTATTCATTTTTTAACCTTATAAATTTGATCGAGTTGCAATGATGTTTTATGAGTTTAGTGTAGCTTGAATATTTGGGCGGAGAAAATTCAACACTTTCTATATGGGTATAGGGTTTAGGATATATTTTGGAATGCCATGATATAATTGTTATAAGAAGTAATAAGATGGATGCTAGCTACATTTTCTTAGTGACTGTGAATGAGATATAAATTCTTAAGTTAATATTACTTGAAAAATGTTATAATTACTACCTCTGAATTTACATATTTTATTCATAGTTGACATTATTTTTTCTCGATTAGAGAAGTGGAATATTGTATAGGGATATACATTCTTCATCTTAATTTTGTAACTGTGTAAAAGTAGTATCCTGATTGAAAAAGATAAATCTAGTATTGCACTCAAATGTTGTGTGTTCTTTCGATTTTATTCTTTGCCCAAATTTTGTGAAATTATTGTACGTGTATGCTTAACACATTGGTCCATTGGTGATAATTATATCTACTCTCTTAACTAAAAAAATTATGAGTTTTCCAATAGTAATACTCAATTAACAAAAACGCCCCTGTTATATTTTCCAAACATTTGCGACAGGGTGGTAGGTAGCTGTGCGGGTCGGAGGGTAATTTGTACTTAGCAGGTTTTTACCACTATGTTAATATAAAGATGTTGAATATTTTATTAATATAGGGTGGGGTAGTCTAGTGAGTTGTCTTTGTTTAGATAATTATATTTATTTCACTAAATTTTTGCAATATATTAACCATCATTTATTTAAAATATATAAACTTTATTACTTAAATTTACTGCTATCTTTTAAATATTACTTAAACCGCGCATCGCACAGGTACTATACTAGTTAACAATTATATTTGTAACTAAAGATAATCGTATATCAAAAACAATAAATTTAATACTACGTAAATTAAAGAAGTCCGATAGCGTGGACGCGCGCTCCTACTAGACGCTTCGCTGCTACTCCTTAGTACCTCCCAGTTCTGTCCTCTACTTCTCTCTTGCGCTCTTACGAAATCTAGAACTCTATTTACTAATATACGAATGTGTATATGTGTGTCAAAGCCTTCGAGTATTTATAGGAGTGCTGAGCTATGTCTAGTGAGAGAAAATTAGATGTATGAACCAAAAAATATGTGGACGACAAGGGCTTCATCTTGACCGTGATAAAAAAATGGCTCGGTCAAGTGCTAAAATATGTGTCACAGCTCGACCGAGCACCGACCTGGCTCGATCGGGCTACGACCTTATGTCCTGCATGCGAACTTTCTTCTTTGTCTTAGGCCAGTCCAACTCCATTCTTGAGCCCAATCACTTTAATTCTCCTTGTTGGGCTTTTTCTTCACTTAATCCATCAATGGTTCTTCACCATAAATCCAAATAAGCTCAATTTTGGACAAAAAAAATACTACATAACCAACAAACACGTGAAATCCATACAACACATAGAATATAACACCAACAAGTGTAAGTTTACTTACTTTTATACAATTTTTGCTATGATTTTGTGCCTAAAAAGTACGTAAATTATCAGTGATCACGATAAATTATTACTCATTTAATTCTATACTAGCATTTATACAGTAGAACCCAACTTTACATCAATTCTTCCTACCAAACTTCGAAAAGGTTAAACAGTCTACGAAATGAACACATATTGATGAAATATACCTTTCCAAGTCATTGTAATAGGAAATTTAAATATTTTATGAATTTACATATTGTTTTCTTCTTAATGATGTATTTATATTGAGTAAGGGATACATTGTAACTAATCTTATCGTACACTTACTAATCTAATTGGTAGCTCGATTCTTAGCATCAAAGAATAAAGATAATAACTTATATTCTTTTGTTCTCCTTTTTCTATTTCATTTCTAGTATTTGGTTGGAAGTTTGGCTTATGTATGTTTACAAGGTATTTTTTAAATTTATTTGTGCCAATTTTTGTCCAAAAATGTAATATGGGGTAAATAGAGCTTTTTGTTTCATGTTTAGAAGTACCATAATAAAAACGACCACCCACTCACTTATCAATTAAATATGAAATTAGATATATTGAGGGTATAATTTAAAATTTCATGAACTTTAAACATCACCAATATTTGGCTAGAGATAATTATAATAATCCACAATACAACGAGCTAACCTATTTAGCCCAACAAATTATAAGTGTATTTGTTATCCTGTTGAAAATGGTCTATTTAATCTTGACCCGAAGCTCTAGTAGGACTAGTTTGGTAATCAAACTTTTCCTCTTTGTTTTGTCTCCAAGTATTGAAAAAGTAACATACAATATTTTGAATTAATATTCTTATAACATAGTTCGGTACATACTAAATTGACATTAATTTTTTTATTGTATATGGTAGAGTTGTACTATAGATGGTACATCAATATTAAAAAAGTTTATTGTTGTAATATTATATTATAAGTACAGGCGTTGATACTAATAGTAAGATTGTGAGATGACTTATTAGGGTTGTTGGTGAAAAAGTAGAGAGTTAGTTGGAGATGAGTTGAAAATGAAAAATAAGGGAATAATAAGTTTATTTAGGTAGATATGGCGCGATTTTATTGGATTAAGAAACCTGATTTTACATCTCAAAACAAACGCTAGTTGAGTAATTGACCCTGGAGTCAAATATAAACATCCAAATTTCGAACTTAAATATAATACTGAAACCCGAGTTTTCATAATGTAAATCAAATTTACTAAAAAATAGGATTTATTTAAATAAAATTAATTTCTAGAATTTGATTAGAACTATTGTAAATGTTCAAATATTTAATTTCTCTACAGTAATATAAAGTCTATAATCTATACACTTTTAATATGATATGTAAGTGTACTTAAAATTTTTATATTAGGTTCATTTAAAACTTCAAGGTTAATTAAATATAGATAGTTTGATTTTTATGGTTCACAACCCCATAATAATTTATTAGACTAAATGTTCAATAGAGTTGGGGATGTTTGTTCTGGGTTGAGCTCATCGGGTGGAGGATAGGCCCAGCAACGTATTACTATTAAGTGGGATGGGAGCGAGGACAGTCACATCCATTCCCCATCCCATACGCTATTATTTACATTGACACACTCTCTCTCCCTTTCTCTCTCATTCTCTCTCTCTCTCTCTCTCCATTCAAGACATTCCCTCTCTCTCTCTCTCTCTCTCTCTCTCCTGCCACATCTCAAATTACCAACAAATTTTAGCTTCTTCTCCTTCTTCCTATTGAAGACGATAAAGAATCATCACAAATTTATTTATGTTTTCTTCTTTCCGCTAATGGCTCCCTTCCCATGAACGACTATTGTTGATTTTGTTGGGCTTTGACCACCTTCCTCTTCCTTTATGGGTTAACGGTGCCCAACATCCCTCTGAAACAAATTCAAGGGGTTGTCTGCTCTTTCTACTATTTGGAGCAGTGAATCTATTGCTGATACACTTGTGATTATGTTGGTTTTCTTTGCATTTTTATCATATATCTGATACTCCAAACATAAACAACTAATTAAAATTGTGTGCATATATTTCTAAACTTAACATACATCACATGTTTAGGATCCTAAGTGGAGGAGTAAATCATTCCCCCTTAATGAGTATAAGGCATTATGTATGTTGGACCCAAGTGGTAGAATTTGAGAGGGGGTAAATAAACCACAAACCTTTTAGTGAATTTTCTTTTGAAATAGTTGACAGTAACTTGTTGTTGGTTGTATGAAGTTGGTGCTTACAGCATAACTTACATCCATAAGTTCCTACTATATAGTCTGCTTACAACAAACTATTTTTACGAGACCTGTTAGGAAATTTATGTATAGTCCTGAAAATGTAAAACCATGTTGTAAGTTAGGAAGTAGTATCCCCAATACTCTATAGTCTTGTAATAGATAGGGCTAGTTCTACTTAGGATAGGTCACAACATAAAGCTACAACAAAGTCATCAGGTAACGTACAACAAGTAGTTCGTTGTAGGAAGATGAGTACAAATACTGAAGATAGCGTACAACGAAAAGCTTACGCAAATCATGGGTATAACAAAGCCTATTGTTGTACAATTTACCTCGTGATAATACTAGGATCATTATCAAAGGCATGCAGCATCCAAGTCAGTAGAAAGGACTTCGAGTCAAAGTCAACAATCTCAAGATTAAAAAATATACCCAATGGAGATAATAATTATTCTTGTACTGACTATGAAATAATGTGAAGACACGTAGCTTGATAAAAGCACAAGCTATTTTGCAACCTAACTTGTAGCCGCATCTACTCTGACCTAATCCAACAACTAAAGGACAATAATGACAATAAGCCGTACGAGGAACATTAAATGTCAAATGAGAATCTCCTTATCTCTTCAACAAGGATGAAAATCCAACTGTTATAAATGGAGACAAACTAAAGACGAGAACAATATACATTACTATGTTACTTTTCACGAGCAAGCAATTTCTGAGCATTCAAAGCACTTGAATCCTCATAAATTCAAGTCTCAAAACAAATATGAGCAGAGAGAGCAAAGTAGCAATAGTGCAGTGACTAACTACTGCTTAAGCATACTTCTCAAAGGTGCAATGGATTCTCAAGTCTATCAAAAGCTAAGCTCCCAAAAAGCTCATTCCCAGTCTCAGTCTTTCTCACTCCAAGAAACTTGCCTACATCTCAAACTATTCTAAACATTGAGTGGCAACTTCTAGTTAAAGAAAACCTTTCCAAAAACATTTTCTTCATGTGGTTTTAAATAAGGAGCCTTCTGTCGAATCAAGGATTCAAATTAAACTAGTTTACTTCTGAGGAACTCGTACTGTTAGAGATGTAGTCTTCCGAAGATAGGTGAAAGCTACTGTAAGGTGCCAAGTTGGGTTTGGTCATCACGTAACTAAGTTTGTACGGTGTGAACAAATTAGTGAATTTTCCCTGTATGGGGGAAGAGTGGACGCGGAATGCTTACTTCCACATTCGAACCACTATAGTTGTTTGTGTTCTATCTTTCTTACTATTGCTATAACATACTAGTATTTATTGCATTCTATTGGAAACTATTTCATCATATTTTGATGTGCATTCAACTCTCTAAGCATTGCTCCCTGATAGTTTTTAAAAGAAAAACTTGTTGTAAGTAAACTATTCTGTAGAAACACATTTTGCCCCTCTCCTTGTTACCCATTAGAAGGGGCTGCACAATTTTTTTGGCCCTTTTTTCTTCTCCTCTATCCTACCCTAGGCTTGGTGACAGAGAATCTGCTATCCTCAGATCCACATTTGCTAGGATCCTCTTCGATTTCTCCCTCGGTTTACATGTCATCAGATAAAGCATGGACAAGGTCCGTTTTATCGAGGAATACAAAATCAGAATATAACACATCATCATTCTCAGGGTCAACACAATGCAGCTTGGAAATGAATTTTCATGAGCAAAATTAGGTAACTTCCTATTGTTATATCAATCTTATTCACCTTAGGCATTGGACTAGGATTCATTTCCTGGGGGCAACCCTCAGGATCCAGGACATTGTTTTCACTACCCCCTTGAATCTCATCTAAGGATACATTACCTATCATTTACAACCATTATTCATATTATTTTTATCAGTTTTGTCCCAAACAACATTACTGGGCAGATCAACATTGTTAACCTATCTCACATCAACCCTCCAAACTCAACCAAAAGATTATGCTTCGGAATCCACTCCTTCTCAAGCAAGGAAGTATCCGTTCCATTTTTCTTTTTGGCCCATTCTATTTTTTTCTTATATTCATTGTTGAAGCAGTTAACAGTTTTATGACCAAGATGTTTACAAGCAAAGCAATAATCAGGCAATTTGTCATATAATACTTTTTTGTTACACAACTTTTCACCATATCCAATTAATATTTTTTTCAAAAAGTGGCTTAGTTAAGTCCAACTCAACACAAACCCTTTCCAGACTAGGCCGGGAACGGTCTGCTGTAGCCTCATCAATTTGTAATGGGTTCCAAACCAAAGATGAAATATTGTACAGGGTTTTTTTGTCAAAAAAGATGCAAAGGTTGTTCCGGAAAGGATACCCAGACAGGGACAATCGGAGATTCCGACTTTGGGTCGAACTCCGGTGTCCATTTTAAAACACGCACAGGGAATCCACCCACATTCACAAGTTGTTTAGCCCAAAAGCTTTGAAAATCCTCTTCCTTAAACAATTTTATCATAATGTGTTTAAAGTTGATCCCATGAATGAAAACTGGCCCCTTAAATCCGAAACTAGCTAACTAAGCTCTAAGATTTTGAAAGAAGGGGATCCGTTTGAAAACTTACAAATCAAGACAAAACGACAAGCTATCGCAAGCGGTTCTATTTCTCTTGGCGAGAAATTGATGATTGGTGTTCCCCCATACATCTTCGGTGTTCCCATCACCTCCGATCTAAGGTTACTGAATAGCTTCTTCGCAGATCTCATCTCCTGGGTCTCCGGAATCGACTTGCCTTTCGCTACCGATAAGAAGGATCTTGTGGAATATGGGCGGTCGCCGTGGGTGTAGGGTTCGAGATCGGAGGTTGTTGTCTGGTTTCCACCCTCCGCCGTCAGCAGGAAGGGGACTCGCCTCCATGAAACCCTAGAAGTCAGTTATTAAGGAAACCCTTTTTAGAGGGAGAAAGTTTGTTTCCTGTTCTACAAAATGTTTCCCTCATCATTTAAATATAAACAACCAAATCAACCGGTATAAATCTACGGGGTTGATGAGATTTGATCCCTCATCATTGGCTTGCATTATAAGTTGTTTGACCAACTGAATTACAATCAATCCCCTCTACATATATATACACCTATAAGGGTGGGTTTGGTTAGGGTATTATGGGCTGAATTATTGCTTAACCCAACGATTAACAGGATTGATTGGCTAAATTCAAGCCAGGTGAAATAAAAGGGCCCGACTCTACTAACCTCCTAAGGAGTGATTACTACACCCACCAAAGGTGGTTTCTGATGAGCTGTCCGAATATATCCTCGTTTCACATGTTGTATTATTATCAATGCGAGATTACTTTAGTACCCTTTTGAAAGTTGAAATAGCGATGAGTTTTCTCCCCCAAATCATAGCTCTTGAAACACGTCTACTTGCTCTTACTGCGTTGCTGTAGTGCGATTCAACAGTTCATCTCCGGGGAAATTTAAGAAGCTCATACGAGGTATTGGTGAAGACAGAAGTCTTAAGATTCTCTCCCCTCCTATGATCCTTTCCTCTTGTTATCACGTTAATCGTCTCCTTCTATTGTTTAGAATTCTTCATGAATAGCTCACTCTTCTTTTATCTCTTCCTGCGAGGTTTCCAGATCCATTAAGCAAATCAATCAGTGAGGTAGATCATTTAGGCCATTGATGTTGTGAGGTAAGATCTAAATATTATTTAAACCAAATTTACGGCAGAAGAGGTAATGGATATTGTGTACCCGTAAACAAAAGATGGATTACAGGAGTTGCAGACACAATCGTGAATTCAGAGTGGGTATTAGCCCTTCGATGAACAACTGCTGAAAGTAGTAGATGATTCAGAGCAATACACGTTCAGAATAGTAGAGAATGTGTACTCCTTCAAAATGTGGGTATGATCACAATCGGAGGAGCGGCAGTACAAAAATGAGCAAAAGTAGTACAAATTTGAGCCAAAAGAGAAGATTTTGATTTAGTTATTGACAATTCCGTAATATTGGGGTTTCGATTTGGGCTAGAATTCTGAAATCAAACAACTTAATATATTATAACCCACTCTTTGAGAAAATGGAATGAGCTAAGCGAACAATTTAATAGTTGACCTGTTCCTACCCAACCACCCTAATATATAGGCTCCTAAACAATCAACCCTAAAACCAACCCACTAACCAAACCCACCCCAAGTATAAATATATGCATTTTAATAATTAATCAACCATTACTCTTGAATTGCATTTGAATGTAAGGATTTGAGGATGAATTTGCAACTTTTAGTCTCAAATCCATTATTGTTGTTTGGATTACCATGGATTTCTAAATTCATGATTTCATTTTGAGCTATTTTTCGAAGGATTTGAATGGATTTCAAATCCCTTCTAATTTAAGTGGATTTGAAATCCATTAATTTTAAAACCATACATTTCAAATCCCTCAATCCAAACACAACTTTAGGGTATGTTTGTTTATAGATTAACCCATCCGGTTGGAGGACGAGTCAATCCAAACTTGTGTTTGGGTTGAGACATAAAATTACAATATTTTAATCCACTTAAATCCAAGCATATTCAACTATCCTTCTATCACTCTCTTTCTCTCTCCATTTCCAGCATAATGAATTGCACATGTTTTTATAAATCCTACATTATTCCATTATAGAATAAACACAAGATTTGCACTATCATTTGGTTTCCCACGCCCACGAATTTACACGCACGGATTTACCATGCTCCACTCAATCCATAAATAAAACATACCCTTAATACCATCAACTCCAAAAATCACACTTTATAATCATTACTCAAGCAACCAATCATCACTTACATTACATTTTTCAACGTACTAATCCTAAACAACCATTAACGACCATATTAATTTGATTACTGTCCACATCCTGCCCTACCTCATTCCATCTCCACTCATTCCACCTCCATCTATCTTATCCCAACAAGACTAAGCTTAATAGTAAAAAGAGGGCTAAGGTTATATTACGATAAGGCTGGCCCATGAACCCCAAACCTATCTAGCCCCAAAATTCATTTAGGGGATATTTGGCTGGGATGTAGTGATATGTGTCATGTCAGCTGTAACACATCATTAGATGGTACATTTATTTAAATAATGAACAAATATTTTTGTTTAAATGATTTATAGGATATGATGTGTAATGAAAATTATAAAAGGTGTATTGAAAATTTAAAAAAATATATTAAAACTTAAAAAATGTAATATAAGTAATAGAATATGAATATAAATGGGATGAATTATTCGATTATAAAATAAAATATATTGGTTATCCTTAGAGCTGGCGCGAGAGCTGGAGATCTCGGTTTATGTTGTGATAATCTTCGACGAAAAAATATAAGCAGTTTATTGAGTCACTTATACTGTGGAATCATTATCGGATGACAAGCCTCCAAAATCAGAGGGTTTCGTGAAACTGGCATGGCGATTTCCCCACATAAACGCATGAAAACCCTAACCTCAATCTCCGAACCACCAGCTTATATTTCCGAAGCCAAAATCAAAATCGAAATTGACAACGATTCGACTGACCGCTGCGGGATTTGCTTGTCGGAAGCTTGCAATGGCGAAGTTAGCCGAGGATTCATCGACAGCTGCAGCCATTGCTACTGCTTCGTTTGCATCATGGAGTGGGCTAAGGTTGAGTCAAAGTGTCCCCTTTGCAAGCGCCGATTCTCCACCATCCGCCGCCCTTCTAAGCCGCCTGTCTTCACCTCTGAGCGACTGGTTCGTGTCCCTGTCCGCGATCAGGTTCTCTCTCTGTTTTTTTTTATATGTTTTTTTTTTAATTTTATTTATCATTCCTTGAGTTGTGCTGCACTAAATCTGCTGCTTGATTTTACTCGCTTTGATTGAGTTGGTTTGGCTTTTCTGATTCCCAAATGTGAACTTCGGCACTGAAGTATTGCGAATGGAATTATAGTGGTCTAGCCTCTAGGTCATAACAATGAAGTGCTACAATTATTTCGATGGGAGTCTAGGCAATCACGTAATATTCATATAGCAGTTTAATGTTATCATAATCTAATTAGCGTCATTAATCTTTCCCAGTCTACTCATCACGCAGGTGTATCATTGTTATGGGAATGCAACGGTAGGTCCTCTAGATCCATATTCGGAAGCTAAATGTAGCGTGTGTCATGGTATAGCAGATGAAAGCTTCATACTCTTATGTGACCTTTGCGACTCTGCTGCTCATACTTACTGCGTTGGTCTAGGTCAAACTGTTCCCGAAGGCGATTGGTATTGTCAGGATTGCACCCTTTTAAGGGATGAACACTTGAAAAGTGAATCCAGTATATCATTAAGTAATGAAAATGTCACTGCTTCTGATATCGTGCGAGAATCATTTGCAAATGAAGTTCAGAGATCTAGAAGTGTCTCATCAGATACATGTTCGTTGCCACCTCCTACATCTGCTGCTGATGGAACTACCATGATCAATAATGTCAACCCCTCAAGTTCAACAAGCACGGAAATTGTTGCACAGCTGCCAAAAAGGCCAAATACTAGAACTTTGCAGCATTGTCGCAATGTTCATGACCGGATACGTGTATTGCGTGAAAACTGGAATAGCGTTAGAAGTGGTATCTTGTGCTTTTCTTCCAGTCAGAAACGAAAAAGCGGGCAGCCTTCTGCATCTTGCTTGAATCAGCAATCGGTAGCTCAACATTCTTCTGATACAACCCACGAGATACAAAAAGCTTGGAAGATGATGGATAAAGCAAAGTCAAAACATCAAAGGTCCAGTATTGTACGTAAAGTCTCAAAATGTCCGATAAGAAAACTAAATGCCATTAAAAATGCTGATTACCAGAGTCATAGACATCTACCAACAGATAGCCACCAAAATGGATCAATGAATGCTGGAAATTTGTTGCTCGGACAGCACCATTATTGTTCTCTTGAAAGGGATTTCTATGAACAGCCATCTTCAGTATCTCGAAAAGGGAAGGGGAAAAGTCATGTCACTAAGGATGTCTGTTATCGTAGTAAGGCTTCAGTATCTAGACATTCCCCGGTGCACCAAGAATTGAAATTGTCCAAAGGTGTCAAGACTTGCTCGTATATTTACAATGGAAGTGTAAGTAGTGAGAAACAGCCAGCTGAAAAAACATTGAAAGGACCTGATTGCTCAAGTCCAGCTGCTGATCCAGAACCTGCTGTTCTGAATGCTTATCAAATTAAAGGAGTCGATCATGCCTCTTCCTCCCATAGAAAGGAGGCAAGAAAGTTGGAGAAAATTTGTGTTGACAGCCAGCAATATAATGATGCCAAGAGTGAGATTCAATCACTTGTAAAGCTCAACTTGAAACTTCAACCTAAAGCCGAGAAAATAGGTATGCCATTTTGCACTCTCAGTCCTCGATAAATGCTTGATAGTACTTCCATAGTTATTTTCTGGAGGTTTTGATAAATTGGTCGATTATCAAATTTGAGGGGAATAAGTATCTCAGTCCCCCAAAACCCGAATTACCAAGCGAGTTCCTCTGGAGAAAGAAAATGCATGGGCGAAATCTCCTTTATACGACAAATGATGATCAACATTCAATTTCACAAGCAATGTGAATGATGTAGCTTAGATGCTTGTACTTGCTATATAGATACTATTGCCAATTTTCTTTAACTTACTGAAGTTTTAGTGTAATTGCCTGATCAATTTTGGAGCATTAGATCATCTCATTTTGGTATTCGAAGCTTGCTCTGGAGTAACATTGTATGTAATCCAACTGTATTTGCATGCATAACTACTATACAGTTGGATATTATCTGTGATTTCAATTGCACATTGTTATGTATATGATAAATTAAACTACTTGTAGTGTATGCAGAAGTTGAAGCATTCAAGGAAGTTGCAAGGCTTGCTACGCATTCTATATTAGCTGCGTGTGGTTTGGAGCAACCGCGGTCTGGGTGCTGTTTGGTTCCAGGTTTTGTATGTCCTCATCCAAATAGAATCCGGAAACTCCACAAATCTAGTTTAATGCCCACTTCTTGCCGAGAATGTTTTTATGCTTTTGTGAAGGACGTGGTCAATACTTGCACAAGGAAAATAACACAGGAAAATCTGTGATGTTTTACAGGGCTACTAGTGTTTTACCCCGAGTGTCTTGCACCTTTTGTAATGTTTTTTATAATATAATAATAAATTATTATTATTAATAGTAATATAATTAGTAATATAATAATACGTCATGTTCTCTTAAGTTTTCATGATCAATACTCATGGTCGAAAGAAATGCGAGATCATCCAATATACAGAGTTGAGGGGAAGCCATTTACATGGAAAAGATACCTTCCAGGACATAAAATATATGTGGATGAAGTTATTTCAGGAAGTGAAGAAAGTGAAAGAGAAGATGATGATAACGGGGAAGCAGAGCCCTCTTTTGGAGATAGGGGGAATTAATTAATCAGAGTCATTATGATAAATAAAAGAATTAGTGTCATTATCAGTGTCATTGTCATTATGTACTTAAATATCTAGATATTAGTGTCAATGTCACTAGTCATTGTCATTAGATAAAATATCTAGACATTACTAAGTCTTTGTCCTTATGTCTAGAATAATATCTAAGGAATATACCATGTAATATTCCTTAGGACTTGTACTATAAATAGGGGTGCTTGGCATATGATACAACCAAGCTAGTAGAGAAGCTAAGCTAAGTAAAGTTGAGTTGAGTCCAGAGTCCTCTCTTGTAATCCTTGTTCTTACATAAATAAAAGCCTATCCTTTGTATATCTTGAGTCTTCCCTATTCAAATCTTTATTCTGATCCTGATAAACCTCCTTAGTGGTTGTACTTACTATGTGTTCGTAATATTGTTGGGTCATGTCTTATTATGTTATTTTGTATTTTGTACATATTGGGATGTAATTTATGCCGTGTTGCTATCGTGTTATCAAGTCGTGTAGTATTCATTATCTGATTTTCCTTGTCACACAGACAGTGAGCCATGAAGAAGTTTTGGGAGCAGCAACTCCTACATCAGAAAAACCTTGTCTAGAACTCCTCTCCTTCACGGACCAATATTTCAGCTGTGCCAAAATGCATCTTCCAAGATCCAAGTTAAGTAAATAAAAGAAGATAACTGCATCTTATCAACTGCTTTACTCTTTTGAGAGCAACAAATAGCTACTGATCCATATATGAATCCCAAACCCACCAATATGCATACTCATCCATTTATCAAATACTAGATGTACACCTTGAAAAATATATTTTACATAATTATACATAGTAAATGTATATAAAAATTAATAATATATAACAAAGTTTTATTATTATGTTCTATAAATTATATAACATATGTTTTTCAATACATAGATTTGTCTTGGGCATTTTATGAACTTCCCAATTTCGCAACCGGTTGCTTCGTCCTTATATAACTCTTGTCTTAGGAGAGAGGGAGTACTATTTTTCTCTCAGATCTCAAAATTAATATGTTTTCATCAACTTAAATAATTAATGGCTACGTGAATAATAATGTATATATTATACATATAGATATATTTATATTGATTCTATCAGCAATATATTTTTAAAAATTCAAATTGATTAGAGATGCTCTTATATCTAGCAACAAAACTGAAAAACAACAAACATCAATGTGTATATTCTTCAATAAAATCTCATCTCAAGGCCATGAAATCTAGTGTTTCTCTAAACCAAATTGAAAAATGGAAATAGAAAATGTATGCATTGATTGCATTCACTAGTTCAGAGTTTTGGACAACTCTGTTCTTTTTGCTCCTACATGCTCTCCATTCTCTACAATTATGTTCCCTCAATAACCACCGCACACCTACAAAGGTTCGAAAGTATAACGATTTTCAATAATAAGAAATTTCAAGAATGAACCCTTGTAAACCAGCAACTGTATCTTCATTCTTCAGTAACTGCAAATTGAAATATTAAGATGTGATATTTTTAACCAAATATAGACATGAAATGCAAGCTTTGTTGAAATGACAGAAGTCCAAATAATATCATGACAAAGGGACTCTCATGAGAGGTACGTGGAATGTCTGCGGGCGCTCACCCGTACATATAAATACACTATCAAGAAAAAGATGACAATATAGATTATAAAATTGAAAGAAAATATTAAATTAATGATGACAATTTATGATTTTCTTTTCTTGTTCTAATTCTATATGAATTTAACACATTCATAACGTGGAGCTGAATTCAAAGGCATTGATTTTGTAAAGTAATTAAGATAAATCAAAGTTAATAACATAAAACAAATGTTAAATTGCATGTCTAAGCATTTGATTCTCATTGCAGAAGAAGGCTTCGTTGAAGCTCAGATTTCTTCAGTCTTGCCACCCTCTTGGCATTCCATCTTATATTAAATTAGAGTATTACATCTATTTAAAATTTTAGACATTAACTTAATCACAACTAAATTTGTTAGTTTCTCCCAAGCCTAATAAATTAAGGAAAAACTACAAATAGCCATATGAACTTGGACCCTTTTTACACTTAACTATAGATACTTTTTTTGGTTGCAGATTCTCATATAACATTTGCGAGATTTATAAGTAGTCATATAAAATGGATTTTAGCCAATTTCTCCAGCGAACTTGTCTCGTGATTTGCACGCCCTACTCAAGTCGTGGTGTTTTTTTTTTTTTTTTTTTTTAAATATTAATATTTGCCCTAATTAAATACCTGGATCTCATTCTATCTCTCTGTTCCAGTTGCTCATTTGTGACATTGAAGAAGCATGAACGAGAGAGAAGAACATCGCGGCGAAAGCTTATGATGACCAATGTAGCACAAAACCTTATGTACAACTTACATGCAACGTCAAATTACATGCAATAATAGTGGACCAACTCAATAGAAAACAGATTCAACAAAAAATAATTTGCAATACAAAAATAAATAATGCAAGAAAAAAAATTCAACCCCACCAACAGAAAATTTGCGAAATTTGTACCACCAACAAAACAACAATTCAACACCTAAATGCAATAGATTCAGCAGAAAAATAGATTCAACACATATACCAACGGAATGGAAATTTGAACTTCAAATTAAAAAAAATAGAATATCAACACCCTCCGTTTCTGTAAGTTTGACACAATCAATAACTTACTTTATTTTGAACTTCATTGCATACTACAACTTTATGGAGTTGTCTGTGTAAATAGTTTGGACAATGTGTAGTAGTCTCATTCCTAATTTCTGGCAAAAAATTAGTCTCAGCGGAATGCAATATTTTCCGGCCATTGAACAACTATTTGAAATTCGATGCTCAATTTGCAGCATGCTTAAGTCCCATTTCAAAGAAGAACACACAATGTTTTTTTAAAACGGAAAATATATTAAATCAGCTGGAACAACCAACTATTGATTGACAGAGGTAAGGAGGTGGCTCGAGCCACTCCATAAATTCAGAATGACATGATTTGGCAAATTGAACTAAACTATGAGGTATATAATTTTCCCGTCTATGAATCCAATAGTCTCCCAGAGGAGTAATCTAACATTAATGACATCAAAGAAGAGCACACATTTCGAAACATGTGATTCATCCATTTACCGTAATCTGGGCATAGCCTTCCTTCAAGAATGTTCTTTGTGTCTACACTTGTACGAAGTCAAATAATTGTCGCGTGAAGAGCCCCTTAATTTATGAAGATTTCTTGCTGCAATTTCTTAGTGGAGATGAAGCTATAGGTCGAACAGGAAGAAGCCAAGTGGGATCGATTCCTTTCCCAATCCCGATCGACTAATTTTTACTTTTACATTTATTTTACTTTTTAAAATTAAATGTCGATATTTACAAAAAAAAAGTCCCTACTTAAGCAGTGGTTTGAAATTCACGTGACAAGTTTGTGGGAGAAATTGGTTAGAATCCATTTTATATAGTTACTTATAAATCCCGTCAAGATTATATGAGAATCTGCAACCGAAAAAAGTACCTATAGTTAAGTGTTAAAAGGACCTGAATCATATATGTGACTATTTGTTGTTTTTCCTAAAATAAATTCAAGGCAACCTTAAATAGAAATTCAAGGTGAGGATGAACATAAAATCGTATAGTTTCCAGATTTTTAAACAACAGTGGTTATGGAAATCTAGTTCTCCATTTCATAATCTCCATTTCATGTTTTTTTTGGTTATTGTTGGTTTAAGGACTTAATTTGTATCAGATGGTACAACACAACACCAATAAAACTCTATTATATAAACACCAAACAACAAAATAAAATAAAGAAAGCAAACATTTTTAATTTCACATGATACCGAAACATCTTACGCATAAAAAAAAACCTACAAATGATTACCTGTGAGATAGGATATTTAGCATCTTGGATCTAAACCTCAGGTTTGCAACTTTTGCAGTTGAGATTCATGCTTTCGTCTATTTCTTCGTAAGTGATGGCATGTAAGAGGCGCTGCCATGGTTATTAATTCTAGTTCGTCATATCAACGACACCTAAAGGTTTGCAAAGGTATTTGATAATTGATAGTCATGGCCTGGTTGAGAATGGTATTGTCTTGTACTTTTCAACTTTGTTCCTTCAGCATCATATGTTGTGCGCGAAATGAGTCATCTGCCCCCTTTTCCATATTTATTTTTTCTGGAGGAGATCCAAATAAGATTGACCATGAGGCGATTTTGTGAACCGGACCGATGAAGAGCACCGTCACTTCCCATGATTGCATCCATTATCCATCCGAACAGATCAATTTCAGTTTAGTTTGAACAAACTTTTCTCTCAATGAATTCTCCTCACCGGCCCATCTCTACAACCCCAATTTCTCAATCAAAATTCATCACTTTCTCTATCTAGGGTTTTCTCCATCCAACTCTTCCCTACCGTTGTTGATTCCAACAGGTTTGTACAAATTATAAAAGAAAATATCACAATTAAGAGAGTGTAATAGTTTAGGGATTTGAAATCTAATGGTGAGACTGGAGAGGGAGAGGTTTGATGGAAACTGTTAGAAATTTAATACTCCCTCCGTTCCAAAATAGATGATGTTTTAACTTCTTAAACAAATTCCAAAATAATTGATGTTCTAGGTTTTTTTTACCATTTCTCTCTATTTTACCCCTATGTAAATCCAAAAATATCTTTGACTTTTCAACCTCTCACTCACATTTGATATCATTAAATCTTATCTGCACAAATTTTAGGAGGTTATATTTGGTAATATATTTGTTTCTTAATTATTCTGTTTTTTTCTAAAACATCATATATTTTGGAACGGAGGGAGTAGGAAACTTCCTCAACAACGTTTAATAGGTTTTTTTTTCCCTCTCAATTAGGAGAAGACGCGTGTATAAGAGGATTAAGAAAGAATAATTTTTTTTTAAAAAAAATGCCGAAATTCTAAGAGAGACACGTGATTTTTCCTATTTTTTTGCAACTCTCTTTTAGTATTAAAAGTTGATTCAATATGTGGTTTTCTGACTTTTGAGTAGCAATGCATCAGTTGAAACAAAAAGAAAAAGGTATGTACGAAATTTCTGAACCAAACTGTCCCGAAAAAATAAATAACCGAATCGTACTGTCCCGATTTTTCGGATCGATGATGGGTACTCACTTTTTAAATAATCGAAATTTGGTATGAATCTAGATATTTTCAAATATTCGATCCACATCGTACCGTGCACATCCCTAATTGTTACGGTGTTTATTATTATTATTATTATTATTATTATTATTATTATTATTATTATTATTATTATTATTATTATTATTATTATTATTATTATTATTATTATTATTATTATTATTATTATTATTATTATTATTATTATTATTATTATTAAATTACAAACGTATAATTATATAAAAAAATCGCCTATAATTATATAAAAAAATCGCCTATAGCATAGACGACTATCAACCCTAGTCTAAAATATATATATATATATATAGCCTCTGGGAGAGGCGACTTTCACTTTAAATAAAAATAAATAAATAAAATGAAAGTCGCCCCTGTGAATAGTAGTCTGATAATTTTTTAGAGTCGTTTGTTCGAGAGGCGCTTCACTTATAAATTTAACATCGCAAAATATACACTTACTTTTTTAATTTTCTGATGAACAGTACAATATGTTATTAAATTTGCCTATATATTATCTCTAAAAGATTAATTTAAATAAGAATAAAAAATTAAATTATTAATAATTCTGTAGTTAGTTATATTTAAAATAAATAATAAAAGAACCATATATTTAATTATTATATAACTTTTAAAACACAAGTTAGTGAAGTGGAAAAAAAATTGATGTAAATAAAATTATTTATATTAGTTATACGTTAATATATTTTGTTCAAATTGAATCGGTTATTAAAAAGATAAAAAAATCTTCAGTTATTTGAACGGAACCGAATCGAATTGAACCGTTCCGTTTGATCCGAAATTTTGAACCGAACTTCCCCGAAAAAAATAACCGCACTGCGCCGTCCTGATTTTTTGAATTGGTTTTGGATACTCATTTTTTAAATAACCGAAGCTTGATATGAATTTGAATATTTTCAAATATCTGATCCACACCGTACCCCGTACACCCCTAATTTTTATGTTGAATGAGTAATCGATTTAACTACTTTGAATTATTCAGCAGTCCGTGTCTTCGTTTATATATTAAGTTTTTTATTTGATATTTGATTAAAAATTTATCTTTTATTTAATTTCATTGAACTTAGGGAGCGGAGTGGTTAACTCGACGGGCGGAAGAGAATTATAAGTTCAGGTGTTTTGTTTTTGAGGTGGATTACGAATTTAGCTAAATCCGCTTAATATTTAAACTAAATTCTTTTTTTATATTTCAATAAAGTTTTTTTTATAGAAAAGAGTGATATTATAAGCTACACGATTATTGGCATCAACAGGCGTAGTTGAGAGTAGAAAAATGGCAGGAGATAGACGAAATTCTTGTCACTTTGAGGTAAATATAAAGCTAAAAAGCTTGTAAGAAAAATGTCATTTATAGTATTTATTTTTTTCTTTGGTGTTTGATTTGAGGGGGGCTTGGTAGAGCTAAATAAGGTTTGAGGTGTTGGGCCAGCTGGGCCCGTTGCATCAAATCCAAGAAAGAGGCCCTCTTACTGGCCCACCTTACTTAATGTCTCCTACGCGTCAGATATATTACAAACTTCATATTGTTGGAGTACTAAATACGAATCAAATTTATGGATGATTTTATAGTACCACCATGGTACCGGCATTATTGAAGAATAATAATGACATTATATATAATTTAGTGGATCTTTCATATTTAAATAATTATTTTTTCTTTTCATTTAATGAGCACTACATTAGTAGGGTGTAGAATTCCTATTTATTGTGCATTAAATTATGTACTGTTTTTTTGACATATCAAATTTGTGTTGGTATCAGTATGTAGATAGAATTCTAAATTTAATATACCAAAACATACTAATATATATCGAAATACCGATTATCAAAAAATAGATTTTTTTTTTTTTTTTTTTTTTTTTTGTGTACCGATAACCGATTTTTTAGTATTTTGGTATACAATGAAATACATTTTTTTTTAAAAAAAAAATTCATACTATATCGAAAATATGATGTACCAATATTTTTATTTCATTAATTTTTTAGTTCAATAAATACGATATTTCAATATTTTTTTCTCATTCCTAAGTCGAATAATATAAAAAAAATTGAAAAAAACGTACCACAAAAATAAAAATAAGTAAAATCGAGAATTAAAAAAAAACAAAACAAGTAATCTGGGGAGTTTAAAAAAAAAGTAATAGAAAAAGAAAAATAAAAAATAAATAGGAGATAGTTTGATTCTTTTCTTTCGTCGATCGATTTTTTTGAGTTGAAGTTTGTTTTTGTAACAGAGAGAGAATGTATTTAATGCGGGAGAAAAATGTTTAAAAAATTAGTGATTTTTTTTTTATGGGAAAGATAATTATGTATTATGACATTTTATTCCTTTATTTTTTTTTTAAATTTAAAAATAATTCAGTGATCAAGATTTATTATTATAACATCTGATGACTGAAACATGACAGTGCTATCGAAGTTGGACTCCAAATTTATTCATTGCCACTTTCTTCTTTTTTTTTTTTTTTTTTTTTTTTTGGTTTTAAACTTAACTTAGTAAAAGATGTGACACAAATATAAAGGAATATGCTTAAAATGCACAATATAATATGACTAAGAGGGTATTTCCTATATATATAAAATTTTCATAATAACTTATAAAATGTTTAAGAGATTATAAACTTTTATAACGTGTTTGATAATATGAGATGGTAAACAATTTATAAGATGTATAAATCAGTTCTTAGAATTTATAAGCTCCAAAAGAATAAAAAATAAGTTCTTTTAGTCCATTTTATTTTTTTGATATCTTATAAGTTACACTCAAGTTTCACAACTACCCATATACACATATTATACATATTTCACACGCTTCTTTCACATGCATCACACACACTAATCAAAATGTGTTTGATAGTGACTTTGAAATCAGTCTTTATTTCATAACTAAATATATCATTTAATTACTTCTTTTATCCAAATAATTTATAAACTTATAAACTCTTAAACAAATTATCTCATAAATCATTAAAACAACATATAAGATGTTTGTGATAAGTTGTGAAGTGCCCTCTAAATCTGCGGAAATTGGATACCACGTGATAAGAGCATTCAATCCGGTAAGCGTGTTTACTTATTATTAGATAACCAATTAAACTAACATTGCAACTAATGAGACATAAACTTAAAACCAACCATCATCAAGCTTTAATACAGAAAAAAAGAAAAGAAAAATGATGGTGCAAATATTTTGTCCTGATTTTTGAGGGTGAACTCAACTGTTAATATTTGTATGGGGCGGGCAGAACAGTAGCCCAAAGCAAAAAGAAAAAGACCCGAATTTTGTATGCTATTGTAGAGGGTAGTGGGGCCACGTGACTCCCATAAGCACATTACCTAGGGCACGTGATCATCATTGGAAAGAGACGGCTGAGTTGCACATGCCCCCACTACCTCTCTCTCTAAGACTAAAAGGGCACTATCCAAATTTTAAAGACTAGCTATTGGGTACACCCAACACACAATAAGTTTATTGTGCATTTTTTAATTTAGTTTTAAAATTAAATATATATTAAGGGCTGCGTTTAAATAATAAAAAATATTAATGGTCTAGTGGTCAAAATCTTATGTGCACATATTGAGGTTTCGAGTTTAAGCCTTAGTTAGCGCACACAATTATAATTTTTTTTCTTTTAAATTATATTAATATATATATAAAATATAATAAGCCATGTTTGTTGGCACATAAAAGGTACTAGTTTAGGTGGTAAAATCAACTTTATTTTTTTTTTCTTTTAAATTAGATTAATATATATATATATATATATATAATATATATATAATATGCCATGTTTGTTGGCACATAAAAGACACTAGCTTAGACGGTAAAATCCTGAATTGTTGGTTATTAGGTCACGGGTTTGAATTGCTTCTTCTCCAATTTTTTCTATAAATGTGTACTTTTTATATTATTGTAGACAATATAATATATTATTTTAAAAAATTATTATTAAAAAAAATGTATGTACCTGTAACATAACATATACTATTACGCAATATATCATATACTAGTACGCAATATAACATATACTATTACGCAATATAACATATACTAAACAACATAATATATTATTAAAAAATTATACATGTATCTATAATATATACTATTACGCAATATAATATATACTATATTAAAAAATTATACATGTATCTATAATTTATACTTATGCAATATAACATATACTACCTCCGTCCCGGCTTATTTTGCACACTTTCCCTTTTCGACCGTCCCACCTTATTTTGCACACTCCAAAAAAGGAAACTTCTCCCACAATCTTCACCCTCAAAATCTCAACACTCAATCTCCACCTTTAAAAAAGTCAAAGAAAAAGCAAAAACTGTTTTTTCTTAACATCCGTGCCCGGTCACCTGTGCAAAATAAGCCGGGACGGAGGGAGTATTATTGAACAACATAAAAAGAGGTAAAAACAAAGCAAAAGTAGGGTTCAAACCCGCGTGCATGAACCTAACATCTACGTGCCTCATCGCCACACCACATATTGTTATTGTGAATCCATCCAAACAATGTCCTTATATGTATCTTTAATTCCAAATTAAATAGGGGAGTGTACAATAAACCTATTGTGTGTTGGGTGTACACAAGTTTTTGTCAATTTTAAACTAACATGTAACCACTCACGCTACTCATCAAATCTACCTTATTCTTAAAAGTAAAATCTTTGAAAAGTCAAACTGTTTATGTTTTTTTAAATTCTAATTCATTTATAATTCAATTTTCTTTAGCGTAAAAAAGAAAAGAAGAATGGAAAAGAGAGAAATATGAGGGAGTTAGTTAAAAGCCAACCAATCACATTTTTTTGTTTTTTGCTTTCCCCCTTAATATTTAAAAGTCGTATAACTTTTTCGATTCAACTTTGCTTTTGGTAAGAAATATACTGAATTAATCTCCGTTTCACGATCTTCGATTTGACATCCATTATGCATATATTAAATATTAATTTTTAAGTGTAACTTACTTTTTTTATAATTATTATGATACATTTCAATTTGAATTATTATTTTTATATAAAATAGAAATGTCAAATATTATCAAAATAATATTTTATTTGAAAAATTATCTACTCTTTTCTAGAAGATTAGTTTCTTATATTTTAATTTCTCCTATTATAATAATTTTGGTGAATCATTTTGTTCTACAGAAATTTGATAAAAAATGAGTAGATTTGTTAAAGTTACAATTTACCTTCAAAAGCTTTGATATAATAGTTAAAATGATTTGATGACTGAATTAGTGCCTCTTTTGTGAAAAGAAAAATGATGTTACAAATATAATAGATTGATTTTGTTTTAAAAATACGTCACAATGTTATATACTTTAGCACCATTGATTAATAAACTAATACCATTGCGCAATCTCATGCTAATATTACTAAATACAAAATATAATATATGTGACTTCTGGCATCGCTTCGCCTTATACAAATATGTAATTGCATTAGTATATTATTTAAATATCACAAATATACAATTATCACATAACCAGTGTCATGCAATATATTTTATAGTCCCTACGTCCCGCCTAATTTTGCATATTTTCTCTTTTGATCCGTCCCACATAATTTTGCACACCCTTAATAAAGAAAAGAAATTTCTCTCACAATCTTCACTCTCAATCTCGATCTTTGGAAAAGTCAACTAAAAAAAAAATAACTTTTTCTTCAACCGTGCAAAGTTAGACAGGACGGAGGTGGTATCAAATTTTTACCTATTATAGTACAACATTTCGTACAAGTCATATTTAATATATTTTATTCATTACTTATTTTAATTTTCAATATTATACATATTTACCTTTATATTTTAATAATAATTTAATAAAAAAATTCTAACGATGCACGGGTGGGAAACTAGTGATAATAATAGGATAACGATACACCATGAATTTACTATTATTTATACTAGTTATGTTCCCGCGCGATGCACTGTATGTTATCTTATAAATATAAATAATAATTCAAAATCATACTATTTTTGAATAATAATAATTTTTATAATATTGATGTTAATGTAAACTTATCAAAATTAAAAAGCTTAAATCATTATTACAGGGTAAATATATTAAAGTTATTAAAACTGTAAAGTTTCGATCACGAATATTTATAATCAACCTAATCATAAAATGTATCTGTTGATAAATAAAAAACAACAATGTTTCGAGTTATACTGGGAGTAAATTATATTTTTAATGGTTTACGATCCTATGCGGTTCTACTGCTCATATAATTAATAATGGTTCAACCAATCGTAAAATGTATCTCTTGAAAAAGAAATAAAAAGAGCAATGTTTCGAGTTATAGTGGGTAAATTATATTTTTAAAGATTTAAAGTCCTATACAGTTGTTGTTGTAGAAATTGCTCAGGGGAAATATCATAAATCGTCCCATAACTATAGTGACTTCCACTAAATATCCCGAAATTTTCTGGCTTTTTAATTTCGTCCCATCCGAGATTATCCAATTTTCGTCCCAAAATTCAAATTTAAGCCGGAAAATGCACGTGCCGGACATGTGTCGGCCAAAATTTGGGGGTCTTTTGCCACGACGTGTCTAGAAAAAATTATAGGGAAAATTGGTACAAATGCCCAGTATGTTTTCACTATTTAGAAATTAGGACACTAAGTATACCACTTTTTAAAAATGTCTTCTAACTTACGAAAAATTGGTGAAAATGCCCTGTGACCGGCTATAGGCTGTTAACCAGCCGGTCACCTGTGAGCTGTCTTTTTACTTTCGAGAAAATTGGTATAAATGGCCAGTATGTTTCCCTTATTTAAAAACTAGGACATTAAGTATACCATTTTTTAAAAACCTTCTAACTTACCAAAAAATGGTGAAAATGCTCTGTAAACGTCTATAGACTGTGACACAACCGGTCATTAATTATGTGAGGCTCTTTTTCTGACGTGACATTAATTTTTTATTTTTTTATTTTTCCGTTGACTCATTTGTTAGCTTGGAAAAAAATATGTCGTCGACTTTAGTGGTGGTGGATTCAACAGAAAGGGGGCGAATAGGCGAAGAATTGGGTGATTGGTCGGGTTTCGATCAGTTAATGGATGGGTGGGCTGGGAGAAGCATTGTTGGCTTCTTCTTTGTCTTCCATGTTAGTGTCTTTGTAAGATTGCATGACATACATAAATATTAGGGTTTAGTATGTTGTAATTAGGGAGGTAGAATGGAACAATTTAGTTTTAATTTTTTTAAATAATAGTCTAAAATTTATTTATTAATATTTTATATAATTATCCTAATTCATAATTTAAAATAAATAATAATAACATGAGAAAAGTAAAATATGAAAATATTAATGAATTTTAGAAATTTAAAGAAAAATCATAATTTTTTTATTTTTCTGATTTTTAAATAAATTTTAGAATTTTTTAAAAAATATCAGAAATAAAATTTTTAATTTTTGAATCATAAATCAATTTTATAATTTTTAAAATAAATTTTAGAAATAATTTTTTTATTTTTGAATTTAAAATGAATTTGATAATTTTTTAAATAAATATCAGAAATAAATTTTTTAATCTTTAAATTTTTTAATTTTTAAAATAAATTTCACATATAAAATTTTTATTTTTCTAAAGTTTAAACAATTTTCGAGGGATTATAATTTCTTATAAATTCAAACTAATATTTTATTTTATTTTTCCACCCTAACAAATGAGTCAACACAAAAATTTAAAATAAAAAAATGAAAAATTAATGTCACGTCAGAAAAAGAGTCTCACCTAATTAATGACCGGTTGTGTCACAGTCTATAGACGTTTACAGGGCATTTTCACTATTTTTTGGTAAGTTAGAAGGTATTTTTAAAAAGTGGTATACTTAATGTCCTAGTTTTTAAATAAGGGAAACATACTAGCCATTTATACCAATTTTCTCGAAAGTTAAAAGACAACTCACAGGTGACCGGCTGGTTAACAGCCTATAGCCGGTCACAGGGCATTTTCACCAATTTTTCGTAAGTTAGAAGGCATTTTTAAAAAGTGGTATATTTAGTGTCCTAGTTTCTAAATAGAGAAAACATACTGGGCATTTATACCAATTTTCCCAAAATTATATGTCCACTAAATATCCCACAACTTTTTGCTTTCTAATTTCGTTCCATATGTCCTGAGATTGTCCAAGTTTCATCCCAAAATTTAAATTTAAGCCGAAAAATGCACGTGCCCACCAAAATTTGGGGGGTTTTTTGCCACGTGGCGTCGAAATTCTGAGCTGGATTTGAATTTATATTTTTCTTTTTCTTTTTCTTGCCACATAATCTAAAATTTTACCCCCTTCCAATTTATATTTTTCTTGTACAACTAGTGTTGAGATACCCTATGGAGCTCGCGACGGCGCTAACAGTAGCTGCTGGCATGCCGGCGATGCAAGGAGGGTGCGAGCCGTCTCAGAAGCAGGGGTCGAAATAGAGGAAAGATGGGGGTGGTGAAGATGAAGTGTATGGATGGCAAGTCATAGTGCCCAACAACGATGAAGTGGCAGAGGATATAGGGGTTTGGGTCGCCGTCGTGAAAGGCGGGGAGAGGGAAATTTCTGCCACCGTGAGGGTGGCGGGTTGAGGCTAGTTGCACCTTCACCGGAATCTGTAGAAGAGAATCGCCTACGTCGGAATGGAGCGGCAGGAGCAGGGCAGTTCTGCCGGCACAGAATGAACACCGGCAGAGGGTGGGGGTTGTTGGCGGTGTCTGTCGGGGAAGAGCAGCGGTGGACGGAGCTGCAGGAGAAGCACAACTACAGGAAAAAGAAAAAGAAAAATGTGGCAAGAAAAAAGAAAAAGAAAAATGTAAATTCAAATCTAGCTTAGAATTCCGACGCCACGTGGCAAAAAACCCCAAATTTTGGCCGGCACGTATCTGACACGTGCATTTTCCGGTTTAAATTTAAATTTTGGGACGAAAATTGGATATTCTCAGGACATATGGGACATAATTAGAAAAGCGGAAAGTTGTGGGATATTTAGTGGACATATGATTTTATTCCGACGCTACGTGGCAAAAAAATCCAAAATTTTGTCCGGCACGTGTCCGGCACGTGCATTTTCCGGCTTAAATTTGAATTTTGGGATAAAAATTGGATAATCTCAAGACATATGGGACGAAATTAAAAAGCAGAAAGTTATGGGTTATTTAGTGGAAGTCACTATAGTTATGGGACAATTTATGATTTTTTCCCAAATTGCTCATATAATTAACAATGGTTTGACAATAATAATAAAGATTTTAGAAATAGAAAAGGGTTAATATGAATTTGCACCTGAAACTATGTAGGTTTTTTTCCCCGTTTTATACCTACACAATGTGTTTCTATCAAATAGTCACCTAACTCCACAGATTTTATCAATTTGCAGCCTCTAGCGAAGAATTATGCCGAGAAAAGGAAATATTTAAAAATCTGAAACTTATTTTTAAATTCTGAAAATTTCATTTGAAATATCATAAAACTAACAAAAAATGTCATTTATAAAAATAATTTTCATAAACTTTGACTTTTTTTAAAATTTAAAAATTTTATATTTTAATTCTTTTAATATGATTTCATAATTTTAAATTTTCTGAATTTAAAAAAATTAATTTCATAAAATTAGATTTTCTTAAAAATTATTTTTTAATTTAAATAATTTTATATTTTTTTATAAATTAGTGTAAACTCTTTTAAGAAAATTGATGTTTTTGAAAATGCTTTCAAAATATTAACAGTACTTTCACATATCTTAAATGATATTTTATTTTATAGGTTTTCTAAGATAATTTTCAGATTTTATACAATAATTATAAGATTAGTTTTAAGAAAAGCAAAAAATTATAGGGTAACCAAATAATTTGAAATTTTCTTGAAAATGTTTAAAATAATTTGGAAGTTAGAAAATAATCATTTTGAAAATACTAAAATAATTTAAATTTTTTATTTGAATAATTTTATAATTTTATAATGTATTTTATAAATAATTGAAGGATTTTAAAATTATTATTTTCAAATTGATTAATTTTTAATTTAAAAAGATCCCGATTATTTCATAACATTAGATGTTTTTTTAAAAAAATTATTCTCTATCTTTTAAGTAATTTATATTTTCTACTAATCATTTTAAATTCACTTAAAAATGATTTTCTTAGACAATTATAATATTTACGAAAATAACTTTTTTAAATCCAACATTTTCATTAATTTTTTTACATATTTTAAACAAATTTAGAATTCAAAATATTTTACAGAATTTTAAATTATTTTCAGTTTTTAAATAATTTTATAATTTTTAAATATTTTTTTATTTTTCTCGCTTGATTCTTCTTAAGTTGCAAATTGATAAATTTGTGGAGAATAGGCTGCTGTTTTTTTTAGTACAATTCTGATTGGGAAGGGGTTTGGTGGGATTTGATCCCTAGCGTATGACTTGGATTATTATGTTCTCTACCAACTGAGTTATAATTGAATGTCAAGTACATGATGCTATTTGATAAAAAAAAAAAAAAAAATAGGCACAAAACGAAAAAAAATCGCATAGGGGTGCATATGAATATTAATCCTAAAAAAATACTTTAAAATATTTAACATGCAACTTTTTTTTTTTTTTTTTTTTTTTTAAAATTGAAGCATAAATAAATTTAATATACTATAGTACTAAATACTTTTTCCGCAAAAAACAAAAGATCATATCTTAGTTACTATTAACTTTCAATCATGGTCTTACAACTAAATTAGTGTTATATATATTACTTAATTGATTTATTATGAATGTAAATATTGAATGTTTGACTACCATATTTATCCATTTGTTGTTAGTAATTTTGGATTGTAATAAACATATCAAGATGCCAAAAACTATACCAATCATAACTACACAAATTAAAATCTATTTATAACATGACTTAATTATTGGAACTATAAATAAAATAAAGTCAAGTATATACTAATTAATATAGTTTAGGCGGGAAAGATGATATTACATCAAAGCCCTTCATTTGACTTTTATATATACATAGATTTTATGTATATATATATATATATATATATATATATTTATATATTATAATATAGGACATGTTGAAAGTCCCAAAAGTACATCAATTAAGGATTTTAGTTTAGTTAAGATTTTTTTCCTTTTTAATTAGGAATATCTTTTCCCCTTTTCATTTAGAACTTTTCGACGTAGGATTTATTTTCTTTTCAATTTAGGGTTTTTTTGTTCCTATGTTTTCCTATAAATACTTATCTAGATTTTTACTTTTACATTCATCAAATAATTAAATCTTTTTATTGACACTACAGTTCACTAAAATATGTGTTCTTGTGAAAATTATTTGTCTTCCAATTTATTTGTTGTGTGTCAGCTGATATGAAAGCTTATGTTTCTCCATGTTAGTGACTAACACTTCAAATTTGTGCATGTTAATCGAATGAATGAGGGGTTGCAGCCAGCGAAGGCTATCCAAGGTGATGCATTTGGCGGATAGGGAGTCGGAATTCAGACACCTCAAGCCAATCTCGTGTTACCCCAACAACCGCATCGGACTTAAACCAACAAAAATGATTCATCTGATGAAAAAGTTCAGATGTTTGGGGTAGATTTCCTAACTGCAGGGCACAAAAATAATGAAGGAGTAAGAATTGCATTTGAAGGTTGAGACTCCCTTCGATGGAAGCCTAAACATTAAAGATCTTCTGGAATGGGTGGCGAAAGTAGAGAGATTTTTTGAGTATGCATAAATCTTTGAGGAAAAATAAGTAAAACAGATGGTCTGCCATTTAAAACAAGGGGCTTCTTCTTGGTTGGAACTGATCCAAATGCAACATTGTTGTTTGGGAAAGCAGCCGTTAGGATTTGGCCAAAGATTAATAAGATGATGATTGCTAGATTTCTTCCCTCAGACTATTATCATTTTTTGTTCCACCAATATCAAAATGCAGAGACAAACATCTTTTAAAGGGTATACTACAGATGTCTTGCAACTACCCTCACAAAATAGTCTAATTGAAATCGATTAACAAGCAGCAAAAACAAGGATGAGCGTAGTACATAATATTGTAGTTGGAAAAAAAGATGTAGGGAGGATCTCATATTGTTGTAATTTGGTCTTAAACAAAAATCTAAATTATCAAGAGGTGAAAACTTTATGACTTTCACTCGGATTCAGTTTTTATTTTCAAAATCTCGAGATTCTCAGGAAATTTAAACCTTAAAAGTACTTTTAACAGCACACAATGAGTCAACTAAAACTATTCCATCTGCCAATGATTTATTATTGGAGTATAAGGTGTTCGCACCATACGAAATTCCATCTGTTATCTCTAATAAAAAATATTTAGCATGCAACTGATTTAGTCACTGGGGAGACTTTGCTGAATTTATTTTATTAGTGGTGGAGTCCTATAGAGAGTGATATTTAGCAGATGATATGGAATTTGTTTGAAAAGATAATTTACTTGAAAAAGGGTTGATTCGTGAGAGTATGAGATTATGTGCAGTGAAATCATTGTTAATCCCAAAGGAAGGAAGTTGGTATTCGTGTTGACAATCGAGCCATGAATAAAATTATTGTGCGGTATAGATTTCACATTCCTCGACTTGAAGATATGCTGGATAGGTTAGCCAAGAAGAGAATTAAAAAAAAAAAAAGATCTACGGAGTAGTTATCACCATATCCGCATTAGTCCAGGACATAGATGGGGAAGTATAAGCGTAAATTGCAGCCAAAGATGTATGGTATTTATAAGTGAGCATACAAGATGAATCATAATTATTATGTGGTGGATCTACTTGAGTCCAGACCACGCGAGTACGAGTCTTTTTTTTTTCTTTTTTTTTTTGAGTGGGAGAATATGATGCGGGGCATGTTGAAACGCCGAAGACTCCCAATAGTCAATCAATTAAGGAATTTAGTTCCCTCAGGAATTTCTTTTCTTTTGAATTTAGGATTTACTTTCCTTTTCAATTTAAAATCTTTTCTTTTTAATGTAAGATTTGTTTTTCTTTCGATTTAGAATTTGTTTGGTTTTTTATTATTCTATAAACTAGATTTTTATTCATTCATTCATCAAATAATTTTTTTTTTCTTTTTTCATTCTAGTACTCTAGAGTTTGTGTTATTGTGAAAATTACTTGTCTTCAAATTTATCCGTCTCGCATCATTTAATAGTTCAATCACTTCCTATTATGTCCAAGAATAAGATTGTCATAAATTTGTGCGAAAATCAAGATGTAAAAGAAAAATTAAATCATACCATAGGATCTAGAATATTGAGTCCCATAGATAATAGAAATATTGAATTGTCTACTAGAAAATAGAAATATTAAAATATGGTAGCCAATTTATCCACGGGTACCACGTGTTCTAGCTACTTGTTCCCTACTTTAGACAAAAAAATAGGGTAATGCCACGGGATATGAACATGACATTTTATGTGGGGGGTAAGGCACAGGGAAGGCTTACCCTTACCATATCCCACTTGTTGACTTCCTTAATTGTAAGCAACGAATTTAAATGGGTTGTTTCTGATGGGTTTATGATAGTTCTAATACGTTTACAAATTATAAGGTCTTTGCAAAAGTTGATTTTAAAATTTTGTATCAGTTATAAACTTATCATAATTTGACAATTGTAAATTTTTCTTTATTTTAAAGTGAGAGTCTTATTTTATAGTGGTAAACCTTTAATTTAATCCAAAATTATAGCAAAAAGTATGTAACACCCTTCATCAAGTCAAGTAATATCATTTATCATAACTAATATTTTTTCAGTCAGAACAAGTAATATCTCTCAATATTAATGCTAGTATCTTTTACTATACACAAAAACTTATAAACAACAAATGCGTGGATCCCCTTATGTACAACGGGTCGTACTATCCGACCCGTTCACTTACTAATTCGGATCCTTTAAATAGTTTTTATCATAATTTTCTCTCTCCTGGTTCATATCCGTGCTTTCTCTCACCAAGATTCAGATCTTTGCTTTTTCTTACTCTCATAGCAAGCCTATTGTCCGATTTTCCAATAATCGCACATCACCGTCATTGATTTTCTCTATATAATCGGCGGCCATCTCTCCAAATTTCATTAATCGGTCTTCTTTTCTTTTTTCATGGTCTGTTTTTCTTGATTCCCTACCACATACATGTTATTCCTACAGCACCGTCGTTGATTTCCACCAGCGTTCGTTCCTCTGCATGATCACAAATCCAACTTTTATTTTATTTTTCTTCTACATTTGTTGAGCAGAAACCCCAATTCAATTTGTGGGCTTCGTCTCGACTGTGACAGTACGTATCACTCAATTAAACATAGGTAGTCTCTCTATAAAAGCATCGGACTTTTTTGGATTTTAGTTTTTCCCTTGGTACTTTACTTAGATATTGCTTTGGAGGAGATTCCCTGTAATTACCCCTATTTAGCATACTCATTCTTGCAGACGTGATATAGTTGTGGTAATGAAGAAAAATTAAATTTAGACAATATGGACTAGCTCATTGAAGTGGAATTTGACTCCCCCTTCTATTAGCTGAAATAATCATGGTGCTGTTGTAGTAGCGTATATTGATAATTTATATAGTCTTTTATTGCTAAGTGTGGAGTAAGCTGGTAAATGCAAATTCATGTTTCTTAACCTTGTATTCTCTACACATAGGACTATTTCTGGACTTCTCTTTGACTCTTCCCCTTTATGTTCATCATTCTTTTTGAAAGTAATTTATTGAATGTGGATCAAGGGATGTTGGAGTTAGTACCATTGTGTAATAGTTGTATACAAAGTTACGTTCGTGGATGCTGGCAACATATATATTTCTAATATAAAGGTTGAACTATTTTAGCATGTAGCATTGAAGCTGCTATGTTTTACTTGATGCTTTTCTCCATAGGATTAACTGAAGGAAGTTGGTATTGTATTTTGATGATCCGTTTGGGTGCCTCGATAATCTACTGTTCACCTTATTTGAAACTGAAATGTTTTGGATAAAAAATCAGTTCGAGTTATGCTTTAAAAGCATAATCATGTATATCGTCGCACATTTTTCAGGCTGGAGGTTAGGTTGTTATTCAATTTGGTTACGAATTTATGGGACCTCGTAAGGCCAACATTTTCGGTCATTTGCATAATTAAGGAATGAAATGTTGAGTTTGCTTTTGAGCACCTTTGATTCCTTTGAGAACTGACTTGAACCTTACTTGATCAGTGTTTTTTTTTTTTTACTCTTTTTCTTAACACTCTGTTGCCGCTTATCAGGCGTCAACAAGAGTTGGAACTAAAATTAGTAGAAGAAGAAAATGCAAAGAGACGCGGAAAAAATTTAGAAGAAAGTTGAAGAGAGCTTGAACTCTGAGGAGATCAAACTCGAAATTACGAAGCGTTTGGAGGAAGATAGGAAGAACCTTGTTGTCGAGGTTGCCCGACCCGACTTCAGAGAGGAACTTTTGGTCGTTTATGGCTGATGGATTGTTTCTTATAATATTGATTTCAATGGGCTTGTTCCATGTTTGGCATCTTTTTTCTTGGTTCCATAAGAGTATATATGATCATTTTCGCACAAAACTTATCATTCTTGCTTTTTGTTTATTTTATTTGATCAACCTTATAAAAATTGCCCTCTCTCATTGTTGGTGCAATACAAGATTGGATTGGGAATTTTCGGGTGTAGTAAGGGCATCATATGTGCTTATTCTTAACACTTTGTTGCCGCTTATCAGGCGTCAACAAGAGTTGGAACTAAAATTAGTAGAAGAAGAAACTGCAAAGAGACGCGGAAAAAATTTAGAAGAAAGTTGAAGAGAGCTTGAACTCTGAGGAGATGAAAATCGAAATTACGAAGCGTTTGGAGGAAGATAGGAAGAACCTTGTTGTCGAGGTTGCCCGACCCGACTTCCGAGAGGAACTTTTGGTCGTTTATGGCTGATGGATTGTTTCGTATAATATTGACTTCAATGGGCTTGTTCCATGTTTGGCATCTTTTTTCTTGGTTCCATAAGAGTATATATGATCATTTTCGCACAAAACTTATCATTCTTGCTGTTCATTTATTTTATTTGATCAACCTTATCAAAATTGCCCTCTCTCATTGTTGGTGCAATACAAGATTGGATTGGGAATTTTCGGGTGTAGTAAGGGCATCATATGTGCTTATTCTTATTTGATAATCATTAGCCAAAAGTTAAAAGGTATCGATAACGGACTTTCCATCAGTGCAATAAAGATAGTTGTTTAATTCATCTCTTAGATTTATGTTATTTCAATGTTCCATTCAATGATCTTTTTATATGTTGATGGTCTAATTGTGTTTTGTCCTCTCTACTAAAGTTAATTTAGAGAGGGGACACTTTTCATCTCAGAATTGAGTTCGAATGTTAATGTATGGATGCGATTTGACGAATTTATTCTGTCGAATTTTTCTTTTTCCTTTTCAAATTTCAATATATATATATATATATATATATATATATATATATATATTGTGTGTCCATGTTTTTATTTCAAATTTTCGGTCTTTGGTGTTGATGTTGCCCAAGTATTGCTCATGGACAGTTGGCAACATGAAAGTTGAAATATCACTTTTCTGGCCAAAAGTATCAACAATTATTAGGTAACGAATCACATTTTAAAATATTCGGTAAAGTGATACTTTTGGGCAATAAAGTGATACTTCTTGCACTTTTTGAGACAAGGTGATACTTCTATCTATAAAATTGATACTCTTGGCCATCAAAGTGATACTTCTTAAAAGATAACAATTGAAATGCATAAATACTCAAAATTAAAATTATTACTTTATTAGTCAAAACTACCATTATGGCAGAAGTATCACACCATTATTAGGTAAAACTATAACTCTTTGAAAATCTCGATAAAGTGATACTCTTGTCGAAAGAAATGATACTTTTCAGCAATAAAGTGATACTTCTTGCACTTTTTGATATAAAGTGATATTGTTGTCCATAAAAGTAATACTTTTCGCCATTAAAGTGAAACTTCTTAAAATATAACAATTTTTTTTTTAATATAACAATTTAAAGGCATAAATAATAAAAATTACAATTAACTTATTAGTCAAAATTACCATTATTGCAGAAGTATCACTATTTTACCAAAAGTATTATCATTATTAGGTAAATGTGCCACTTTTTGAAAATTTTGATAAAGTGATACTTATCGATAATAAAATGATACTTCTTGCACTTTTTAATTACAATGACACTTTTATCCATAAAAGTAATATTTTTTTGCCATTACGCCATTAAAGTGACACTTGTTAAAAGATAACTATTGAAATGCATAAATCATAAAAACTTGAAATGATTACTTAATTGGTCAAAATTACCATTATTGAGGAAGTGTAATTTTTTTTTTTTTGCCAAAAGTATCACCTTTATTTGGTAAAAGCATCACTTTCTGAAAATTTCAATAAATTGATACTTCTATCCAAAAAAGTGATACTTTTCGGCAATAAAGTGATACTTCTTTCACTTATGGCATAAAGTGATACTTTTACCAATAAAAGTAATACTTATGGAAAGATAACAATTGAAATTCATAAATTATCAAAAGTAAAATTAATACTTTATTAGTCAAAATTACTATTATCGTAGAAGTATCACTTTTTCTACCAAAAGTATCACCATTATTAGGTAAAAAGTACCAGTTTTTAAAATTTTCGATAAAGTAATACCTTTGTCCAAAGAAGTGATACTTTTCGGCACTAAAGTTTACTTCTTGCACTTTTTGATATAAAGTTATGTTTAATACTTGATACTTCTTAAAAGATAACAATTGATGCATAAATCATCAAAATTAAAATGATTGCTTTAACTATTATTATTGCATAAGTATCACTTTTTTAACCAAAAGTATCACCTTTATTACGTAAAAGTATAACTTTTTGAAAATTTCTCATATGTATGAGACAAGAAATAAGAAAATCTCAGATCGATGAATACGAAATCATAGAGATTCTTGGGAGGGGAGGATCTCCATCGTGAGATAAGGAATCAACAAATCAATGACCGAAACAAAAAGGCATGTCGCGGTGAAAGCTCTAAGAAGATTCACACATATCATGCCTTCAAATCCAGTTCCAAGAAGTTAAAAAACCACACTTCCAATAGTTAAATAATCCCTTATATACCGGAAGATGAAGTACAAAACTTGCAACTGATTTTAATAATAATTATTGCATAATTAATTTTTTCCGGGTCTTTGAATACGAGCCCCTTGTACATAATAAGATCTGTACATATGAGGCGTGTAAGTCTTAATCTTTATTGTAAAGAAAATATCTAACTAATAAGATGGAAAAAAAAAATAGTCTCCTTCTTCCATCTTCTCATATCCAGAAAGGTTAGATCTTCTCCTCCTTCTTCCATCATCCTCCAATAATTTGAGTGGGAGAATATTTCTAACATGTTATTGGTTATCGTTTTTTATTTATTTTGTTTCATCTTGTTTTTTTTTTTTTTTGTTTTTTTTTTTCCTCTCCTCGGGCTTGCCTTTGTGAGATTTCTCTGCACCTTTGTGCGCCTTTCTACGCTTTGTGCATCCTCCGATCTCCCGTCTTCTATGGATCTTTTGAATTTGAATGTTGTTGTGATTGACAAGCGTCCGAGACGAAGTTTGATGGAGATTGATGATTTTGATTCAGAGTCGAAGGTAGTTGTTCGTGCTTTATTCTGATTCTTTGCTTGTTGTGCAGTCACGCAACAAGAATTAGGTTTTATTGTTATTGGGCTTCTTGTGGATGATATTTAGCATATGCTTTTGATGGATTATTTAATGTAGTTGCTCATAGGCTTGCGAGTTTTTTCTTTCTGCACCTGATCCGGTGGGTCCTGATTTTCTTGATTGGATTGAGAGTCTTGTACTTGAGATTGATTAATAAGATTCTCGATTTGAAAAAAGAAAAATTTGTAAAGTAATAATTTTCAGCATACACAATATATATATTTTTTTGCATCCACATGAATAATTATAAGAAATCTGATAAAATCATATCTTTCATGACAGTAATAACTTTCGCATAATATGTGATAACTTTAAACATAAACTATAATATCGTTCACCAAACCAACTAATGTATTTTCACATAAACACTAATACAATTCTACATAAACACTAGTACCTAGCAAAATATAAAGCGATATCTTTCAGCTCAAATAGTGATACAAAATTTTCCCCATTCACGATTCCTGAGAAGTCTAAGCGACGTGCTTCTCCCTGCGACACCCTATTTCATCATCTCCGGTCCCAGTGTGTCCTCCAACCTTTCAAACTGATTTTCTGGCAACAGTAGCAGGGGGTTTATTTTGTCTTCTGCGTGTTCTTCGTCCGTATTTTCCTCCATAGGATTTTTGCCCGCCTACGTATCTACATCGACGCTACAGGTTACTGGCTCGTTGCCGTCTTTGACGGTGCAACCATCCCATTATCGGGAAGTTTTTTCCACGGAGTTGTTATCGGTATCTCCTACCTTTCCTAAGGTTTTTGCTTATTCTTCTGGAATTACTCCACATGCTTTGACTCACCACATCTCTTTGCCGGATATCTTTACTTAGTTTTCATCCAGGGATGAGGACTTGCATCGTCTTTATGTTGCTAAAAACTTGGTTATACAATTATTTGTATCCTAGGGTTTCTATAGCAACCATCCTCATTCGGCGTCTATTGTTCCATTTCCGTCAACTACTCTTCCTTCTGTAGCAGCAAGGGGGGGTTATTTTTCTCCCTGCTTCTTTCTCAGTCGTGGATACAATCACTTTATCTTTGGTACATTTTGTTGATACATAGTCGTTGTCACTGCCATCAATGATGCTGTCGCCCTCACTTTGTCTGGCGAGTCTTCTTTGACGTCTAACCCCCCTCATGCGGGTCTTGGGAATGTGGGTAAGTTTTCTCTACCTGTGTCCTCAGAGCTTATTCTCCATGCACTTGAATTACATCATCTTCCATTGATGATTTCCACTAACCTTTTCTTGTAGGTGATTTGGTCCTGCTTCAATTTGGAGCTGTCCCGATAATTACCTCTTCTATGGAAGATTCCTTGTGTGTATCTTCGAAGGCTTCACTGTTTCATTTTCTTGCGCCATCTTTGAACCATCCGGTGAAACCTTATGAACCTTCCAAGAAGGGAGATTTCTTTCAATCACAGTCATGAAGACAAACACTGGCATCAATTTTACTCCCAAACTCTTAGAGGTCATATAGTTTATGCCAAGAAAGACAAACCGTGGGCTCTTTCGGAGTTGAAACCGCGTCTGCAAGAGTTGTGGAATCTTGAACATCAACGGAAGATTGTTGCTCTTGAGTTGTGTTATTTTAATCTTCAGTTTTTGGATAGGTAGAATCGCTCCAAAGGTTTGGCACATGCTTCTTGGCAGATAAAGTCGGGCGTGCTTCTCCTTCCGAATTAGACGCCTGACTTGAACCCATATCAACAGAAAACCTCGTCAACTGACATTTGGGCCTATATTTACGAGTTGAGTCTGAAATATTAGGATGCCCCCATGCATATGGGGCATTGCCAAGGTAGTTGGAACCTCGTTGTATGTGGACGAGCGTGCTCTAGATGGTGGTCCTTACAGAAACTTTACACGGGTCCTGTGTCAAGGTGGACTTTAGCGAAATACTACGGGAACGAGTCATGATAAAAAATGTTGGCAATTGCCCCTTCGCATCCTTGTACAATGAAAACTGCCCGACATATTGCACTTACTGTAACATTTTTGGCTATTCTGTGGTGGTTTGTAAGCAAAAGCGCAAGCATAAACAAACCGTGTGGATTACCCTTCTACTGCTTCAACTTCAACGAAGGGTCAGCGCCCATGATCCCCATCCTAGCCTCCTACGGTGTTCCCGCAACCTCCTGCCCGATGTGAACAGTCTCGTGGTTGATCTCGTAAGGTGCAGGGAAATGAGGTCTACTGCACTTAGACCCCGTGCACCACTTCAGCCACTTTTGGTTTGTTTCCTGTGGTCGCTGATGATGTGCCTTCATCTGGGCATGCACCCCATGCAGACTATTTTGCATACACTTTCTATTGTTGTGACATGCCATCCTCCGGGCATACTGCACTATCAGAGAATGTGGTTACTTCCAATTCATTTGTAGTTCTGGCTGACATGGATGTTGAAGATTCCTTCACAGACCCTGCAGCCTCACTAGAGGTCTCGTCTTTAGAGTCTTCTTTGCACTCGGCTATGGTTCTTCATCTTGGGGCAACTGCATATGATAGAATCTACTACAACGCCTCAAGGTTACTCATCTGTCTCTCTGGCACCCTAACCACGTGCACAATTGCCTCCGTCCGTTGAGAAGGCGATGCCTCTACTGTTCATCGACCGGCTTCAAAGCTTGCTTTCTCCGGGGATCCTTACCACTTCTTTCCTCATTCTCCTATGGCTTGGTATACAATTTACCAGCTCACGCAGGGAATGTCTTCTGTTGATAATTCTAAATTTCAGAACGTCTCTAGTTCGACGAACTTAGCTCTTAGCGCCATGCGACTTGTTGCAAATGAGAAATGGGGTGATGTTCTCGATCCTTCGGATCAGCAAGACGCACATTCTGAATTTTCATTTTCACTCCGTGAGGCTTATGTCATGCCTATTTTTGGTAGCTTCCTTGCTAGATGCTAGTTTCCGACTTGTGGTAAACACATAGAGACATGTTTGTTCTTTTTCTTCCATTCTGTTTTCTTTTTTATTTTTCTTTTATAAAGAACCTATTTACTCTTTCAGTGCAAATAGTACTGCCTTTCTTCACAACTTGCAAAACCTTTCAAAACAAACACTAAAATACCTTTCAAAATAAGTAATATCTATCAGTAGGGACATAGCCAGAAAATTCTGTCAGAGATCCAATCATAGTATTACAATAAAACAATGCACATTAACTATAAAAAATAAATTATTTCTTGATATTTCTACCGTAAAATTAATATAACCAAATATTTTACTAAATTCACGTAATTAGATAGATAAGATTGTATTAGGATTAAAATGAACAACTGTTACTCAATTTTTTAGCTAAAAGTTATAATGTATGTACGTATATGAATGCCATAATGTTAAAGTATCATAACTAATAGTCAAACAAGTTACACAATAAAACCGGATATAAATGAGACTTTAAGTATAAATATATCTCTATATTTTCTCCGAGCTTCATTTTATAAGACTTCCCCGCCCCTCCTCCACCCCAACCAAATATATTACATTTTGTGTTTTTTTTATTAGAAATATATTTTACTTATAAAAAATCCAATTCTCTTAGTGTGTATATGTGTATGTATTTGATAATTGTATAAGATACATATACAAAGTAAAGTAGCAAAATATCAAATAGGAAGATACATATAGTTAGAGATTTTTTTGAGGGGAGCACATATAATAATATTATATCGTCAAACCGACATCACTGTGTCCAATGTTCAACAGGAAATCAAGAATATTCTCCATATGAGATCCCACAAAACTAGAATGAAAAATTAGACGAGATAAACTATGAACTAACGTATTAGCCGACCATTTGACCCAACTAAAATTAAAAGCATCAAAAGAAGCACACAAAAGCAATATATCTTCAACCAAAAATCCTAAGTATAAAAACTTTAAAATTTGAGGGGGCCCAAAAGACCGCGTGCCCCCTCTCCCTCCGTCCTTGTCTGTCGGTATAAGCACATATACTTTTTCATGAAATTTGTTGACTCGCCGAACGATTCAAATTGTCTGAATCTAAAATTTATGCATCTGGTGTATATAAGAATTTTTATTTATTTTTTCGTCTTAAATTAGGAGACAACATGTTATTTTTGTGGTTAATAATGCTTAAAATAGGAATAGTTATTGATTAATATTATTGAAAATATTAAGGACGTTTATATTTTGAGAATTGAGGGAACCATATCCCAATAAAATAAAATCAATAACTTTCTCAGTTAACAAAATATTGCACTCTCCAACCTTAAATTAACACACGCTAAGCTAATTATTATCCACTAAGAAAGAGGAGCAAGCTGTAATCAATAAATAGTAGTAGTTGTAAGTTGAATATTGTGAAGATGTTTAAATTATATGGATTTAATTTAGTTACAAGTCTTGTCATGTCAGTTTGTTTAATTGAGAAATGGAGGGACGTGTCACGTGTGCATAGATCATCTACCCCACCACCTTCACGTGCTTCATTTTGTTTCCGTAACCTTCCCACCACGCCCAATGTTTTTATTATATATTCGGTCATTTAAAACACATACAAATAAGACCACCTATTTTAATGCTATTCTAACTCTTATCTATACTCCACATTTGACTGTTACTGTTCAACAAGACGAACCTCTTCAATTATGATGCCCGTCGTACAGTGGAATGTTGTAGTAAAAAGTTAATATAAAATATATACATGACATCGATATATGCGATAATTATATATTTGTAATATTTGAATAATATACTAATACAATTATATATTCGTATAAGGCGAAACAATATTAGAAGTCACATATATTATATTTTATATTTAGTAATATTAGCATGAGATCTCCCAATAATATTAATTCAATAAGCAAGGAGTACTAAAATATATTATTGTGATGTATTTAAACATAAAAAATAATCAACTTAGTATATTTATAGTTAACATATATTTTCTTTAGAAAAGACACTAATTCAATCAACAAATTATTTTAATTATTATATCTAAGCTTTCTATTGTAAATTGTAACTCTAATAAATAAGCTCATTTTTCATATCAAATTTCTTTAAAACAAAATGATTCAGCCAATCCAAAATTGTTATAAACAGACACAACTAAACTAAAAGAAATTAATCTTCTAAAAAGGAGAAGATCAATTTTTCAGATAAAATATTATTTTGATAATATCTGACATTTTTATTGTATATACAAAAAATTTAAAATCGAAATATATCATAATAATCATAAAAAAGTAAAGAACTCTTAAAAAATATTCCCTCCGTCCCGCCTTAATTTGCACACTTTCCCTTTTCAGTCGTCCCACCGTATTTTGCACACCCCTAAAATGGAAAGGAATCTTACAATCTCCACCCTTAAAATATCCACTCTCAATCTCCACCTTTAAAAAAGTCAAAGATTCCACAAAATCTGTTTTTTCTTAATATACGCACCGAAGCAGGTGTGCAAATTAAGTTGGGACAAAGGGAGTAATATTTAATAGATGCATAATGAATGTCAAATCAAAGTTCGTGAAAAGAAGATTAATTTAGAATATTTTTCGTAAAAAATGGAGTTGAGACGAAAAATAATTGGTTGATTCTCCTCAATTGTAGGAGAGCGTTACATCCAAACCCATTTTCTTCTTATTTTTATTGTTAAAATTTGAAGAACATATCCATAGATTATGATTTAAAACAAATTAGAAAACGCCGTAAAAAGACATTCACCTAGAAAAATTAAAAAATCTTCCTTCTAAGAATAAGATAGATGCCTAATCTATTATTTCTCAATTGATTTTCATATAGTACAATGCACTTTTAGACTTTTTTTCTTACTAAAATTTTGTCATTGTGCAACATCGCATGGCACTATAAGGAAAATGGTCTTTTAAGACCACAAAAAATGGTCTCAAATAATGAGTATTTGCCACAACTTAAGCAAAGTGGTCTCAAATAATGAGTATTTGTCACAATTTTATTGTCGTCTCAATAACTCCGTCGCAAATAATATATTTGTGACCACAAAAGTGGTCTCAAATGCGTATCAAATATTTTTTGCAACAACTAGTTGTCTCTAAAAGTGGTCTTAAAGTTGTCTCAAATAATTTATAGAGAGATTTGTGACAACAAGTGGTCACAAATAACTTATTATTAGTGACCACAATTGTGGTGTCAAAAAGTCTTATGCAAAAGACTTCTTTTGTTGTAGTGTGGTTTGTAATATTTTTTGTTAAAAAAGAGAACCGACTAAAATAATCAAATGAAACAAACTGAATAACCTATTTCAAAGAAAAGGAAATGTAAAAATCTTTCATTAAAAGTATTTAACTTATATTTATATATACCAAATCCAATATGTTAGTCCAACTCTTAATTACTATTCAAATCTAAGTCCAATAACAATAAAAACATTTTTTTAAATTTAATCTCTCATATCAATATATTATATACATGTATTCTACAAAATAAAAATAGGAACAAAGAAAAGGCTAAAAAATTTATATTTTTTTATCTCTTTGACTTTTTTTCCACAGAACTTTGTTAATTGTCAAGTTTTAAAGAAGACAAGAACTGATGCACATTTCATTTTTACTTGGCACAATTGGCGTGTCTTCCTCAAAGTAAATAGTGAATGATATTCTTTTTTCTTGTTTGGAACTTTATATTTGACACCTTGAATAAAATTATGCTCACCATAAACATATATTAATATGTGCCGCTAATATGTTAAGATCGTATTTCTAAATTTAAGGTAAGATAATTAAATTTAGGTAATGGATTTTTGACCTTATAGTAAGTTGGGAAGCTAGAATATCTTATATTCCCTCTGTTTCAGCTAATTTTGCATATATAAAGGAGCATGTATATTTAGAAAAAAAAAATTATTTTTTGCTTTTTAATTGGCTTTGTGAAAGAAATTTCTTTTAAGGGTATGCAAAATTGTGTGGGACGGAGTGTGTAAAATTAGGTGGGACGGGAGTAGTATATACTGGTTGTTCTCCCGTGTAATGCACGATTTGTAAATATAATATAAATATATAATAGAGATTGATATCTTAATTTAGTATAATATAATTAATTAGTAAATCAATAAATAATAAAAAAGATGAAAAATTATGTATTTGCTTCATTTGTTTTCTTTTTTGATGGTTGTTAAGAGATTTTGATGATAAAGTAGGGAGATAAAGTGTTTATAATATGAAATTGGCATTGAGTATTACATGTACTATGCTAACTATTGTATATTCTCGTATACATAAAACAATCAATAATAGGATATGTTCCGATCTTTAATAGCTTATGTGCATACAAATCATTTTTATTTTTATCATACCAAGTTCACCATAACATTATTATTATATTTAATAAAATTAAAACTTCAACTACAAAAATTAATTTCAATAAATAAGCCACAAATATCATGGCGTATAATTTGAAATTTCTCTCTTAATTTTTTTTAAAAAAAATTATTTCATTTACATCAAGTACAATCAAATACAAATTCCCTTGCCTTAAACATAAAAATAAATATATTCACTAATAATAACAATAATCATCCAAAATAAATAATTCAATCCAAGAAAAAATTACGATAAATATATCGAATCTGATACTTTATTTTAATATATATGCAATATAAAGATATTAATATGACATATTATACGTTAAAGAAAATATGAGATGTAAAATTATTTGTGTTTGAAAAAGAATTAGATTTTCTTTTTTCTATAGGAAGCACTACTTTTGTGTTTAATAATAAAATTTTCAGAATTGTTTTCATCTTTAGATACAAAAAATTGACAGGATTTTGTTATTTATAAACGGTTCTCCTGGTATAGAATTCCAACTATAAATAACAATTTTATTTTGAATTAATTATATTAGACATTTAGTATCGTTAATTTGGCAGGTCTAATGAAGGTTAATGAAGAATTGAATTTTGTTGGACGAAGTTGGATAGAACAAATGGTAGAACATCCACTACCTAGGCCTTTGGTACTGAGTTTGAGTCACCGTGAAAGAAGAAGAGGGGAGGATTGTCATCGTGGGGGAGAAGATGAGAGAATTTTTTCTTCGTTGTTAAATTAGAGGGACGAAAAATTTAAAAGAAGAATTGAATTTTGGCGAAATTGGTTGGCAAATTGGAGTTGGGCATAAGAATAAGATGGGTTGAAGAGCACGTGAGCGAAAGCCTACAAGCGGTGCGTCCCTGTCAAATTCGTGACCGTGTCACGTGGTCGTCAACCTAATATAGTGGCCTCCCATTTTTGCCTAATGCTTCCATTTCAATCATGTCAATAATTCCTCTACTTTTTCTTCCCAACCAAATTCTTCCTATTTCGATACGCTTTTCCTACTACATCATCATCAGTTTACTCCTCTATATATATTGTAAATACCAAATTAGTTTTACTATCTAACTATTCATTTTGTTTATCAAAGCTTAAAATAAAATTGCAATCCTGAACAACAATTCAAAAGAGTATCGAAGTTCAAACACTTTTAATATAGGAGATCGATGCCCATAATAAAGAAGATCCAACGGTCCTATAATTAAACCTTTTTTTTTTAGAAAAAAGAGACTAATTTAGATAAAATGGGATGTTATATGTTGGTATAGGAATGTATAGACGAAGATGTAAAAATTCAGACAAAGTCGAGGCTAGAGTTTGACTCTATATCCGTAAGACGAAATTGCCACGTACTCTGGTGCAATACGTTTAATAGCAAAGCGCCTCCAAGATACAACGACTTTAAAACTTCAGACCGCTGCACTACGAGTCGAAAATTATCGGCGAACGTACTCGGATATTTGGAACTTTCGGACTCTACTAATGCAGAATTTAGAAAGCTTTTGAATCTCAAAGAACTTGTGAATTCGAATGAATGAAATGAAATGTGGAGGGGCCTCTTTATATATGTTGAGGAGTTGTGGTGCCTTTTTGGAAAGGCACCTCTTCACCCCTTGGTTGCACCCTTTGGACTGGACCTACCAGTTCGCTGGGCGGTCGCACCCACAGGTTGACCCGCGCCCTGGCGGGTCGCACCAGTTCGACCCGCCCGGCCTGCTGGCGGGTCGGTCCGAGCCCCCCGACCCGGTTCGACCCACCAACTGGTCCGGTTTGACCGGTCTGAGCCGCCCAACCGGCCGGTCCGATTCGACCCGGTTCCTGATCGGCCCCGGTTCACGTCACCGCACCGCCTTGACTCGAACTGCCACGAACCCGCTAGCCATCCATCTGGACCGCCTGGCCAAAACTTTAAGGCTCCTCCAGCTCCTCGCGACGACGCGTACGTGCGCCTCTAAAGCGACTCAATGCGACATGTGCGACGTGCGGGCCCGGGCTCAGATGATGCGAACCTCGGGTCCATTTTAGCCAAAGGCTAAAATCCTACTAGGATCCACCATAAGGTCCACCATAGGGGAACACACTTGATAACTACTTATCAAGTGCTCTACTAAATAAGGAGTATCCACTTACTCCAATTTTTCTATGTGGGACAAGTTTCCATATGTTTCCTTCATAAATTCTTCAACTTCCAAGTTTAAGTTGCAACCTTTGACAATTAATATCTCATTCACCCGAAATTGGTTTTGAGCATATTAATACATTAAATTAATCTACTCAAAGTGTAGATTATGAATTTGCAACTTGTTTTCATTTTTAACAAACGGATTGAGTTAATTAAATTGATCAATTTTGAGTCAAAACCCAAAATTTCCAACATGGGAAATATCATGTCTTTTTGTTTTTTTAGACTAGAAATATCATGTCTTCTTATTGTTTTATATCTAGTGTCTTAAATATGATATATTTTATTGTATCTTTTCTATTTGTAATTAGTATTGTGATTTAATCAATCTTCCCAGACCCATATGACTTAATGTGTGTTTGTAGCAATGGTGTATTAAAATTTAGGGTGATTTTATGGTACTACCATGGTACCAGTATCATCAAAGGATAAAAATGATATTATATATGATTTGATGGGTCCTTCATATCTAAATAATTATTTTTTCTTCTCATTTAATGGACACTTCATTAATAAGACTAGATGTGCACCCGTGTGATGCAGGGGATGAATTCTTTTTATATTATTGTAAAAATCCTTAAATATATTAGTCACTTAAGTATATTTGTGATAAACTATATTATCATGTCATATTCAAATAAAAAAAAAAAAATTGACCTATTATTTTTGTAGTTAACATAATGTTTTTTCACATAATAGAAATAAACAATTAAAAAGCAAACTAATTTAATCAACAAATTATTTTAACAAATATATCTGAGGTTTTTCTAGGGTAAAGTATGAATCTAACTAATTTATGTTTTTTATATCATTTTTGAGAAAAATATTTCAAACTATCCAAAAATTAAAAGATAAAATTAAAGTAAATAATTTTAATCCTCTTAAAAAAGTAATATCACATTTTTATTTATACACAAATATTTAAAAATTAAATATATCATAATCAACCTAAAAATATATTTTACAATTAAAATTAATTATATATATGCATCATGGATGTTAAATTGATGATCGTGAAAAGATAATTAATTTGATATATTTTTCATCGAAAATTGAGTTGAGACGAAAAAATTATAAAACATTTAAACTTCGAAGGGAAAACACAAAAAATAAAAAATAAAAAACTTGATTGGGTAAGAACCCAATAAATAAGGAGAATGCGATACCTCAGCAAGACACTTGTCAGAATCTAAATTATCACGCTTCTCCTTTAATATAAAGTATAGATGTAGAATTCTTATTTATTGTGCATTAAATTCTGTACTCAATTTTTGGCATATCAACTTTGTGTTGGCATCAGTATATAGCTAGAATTCTAATATACCCTAGAAATTTAATATACCAAAGCATACTAATATCTACCGAAATACCAAATTACCAAAAATTGAATTGTTTTTGGTGTACCGATATAGATAGATACCGATTTTTTTAGTATTTTTGGTATACAACGAAATACAATTTTTTTTTAAATATTCATATTATATCGAAAATATGATGTACCAATATTTTTATTTCATTAATTTTTTAGTTCGATAAATACGATATTTCAATATTTTTTTTTATTCCTAAGTTGAACAATATAAAACAAAACCGAAAGAAACGTACCACAAAAATAAAAACAAGTAAACTCGGGAATTGAAAAAAACAAAACAAGTAATCTTTGGAGTGAAAAAAAAAGAAAAGAAAAGAAAAGTAATAGAAAAATAAAAATAAAAATAAAATAAAAATAAAAATAAAACAACTAATAAATAAGAGATAGTTTGATTCTTTTCTTTCATCAGTCGATTTTTTTTAATTGAAGTTTGTTTTTGTTACAGAGGGAGAATGTATCTAATGAGGGGGGAAAAGTGTTATAGAAATTTAGTGATTTTTTTTGTGGGAAATATAATTATATATTTTGACATTTTGACCCTTTATATTTTCTTTTCTTTTTAAATTTAAACATAATTCAGTGGTCAAAATTCAATATTATAATATTTAATGGCTGAAAGCCTGAAACATGACAGTAATATTGGTATCACCGTGTTATCGATATTGAACTCCAAAATTTATTATAAAAGTAAATAATCTTATCTAAGATATTGATAGATATAGATATAAAATTTCTGTACATCAACAATGAATACGTTAAATGGGAAAGCATTTCCTTGTAATTACGTGGGCCTTGATATTTACTTGGTTGCATTATTTATTGGTCAAACAGTGATAATAAATCAAATCCTAATTTCTTGCACAATAAATTGGCAGCAGCATTGATTTTTTCTCACATAGTACAAAGATGGGAGAAATTCTATGCTACTCAGTAGAATAGTATTTAATTAAATGATTTAATTATCGATTTAAAAATTAAATAAATTTCATTTTACTTTCTAAATAGATAAGTTGACTACTGCCCAATCGAAAAGCATAGTTTAGCCCCAAAAGTAGTATATGTCCTGAAATATGATCACAATGAATCTTATTGCGACTATTCATATGTTAATTATCCATGTGAAATCAGACGTGTCACATGACAATCAATTAGGCCACTATTACCTAGAATATTTTTTCTTCGCCAATTACGTGGGTCCAATATTTACATGTCAAATAAAAGATCATATTAATTAATTATTAATTTTACTTGATTTAGAATTAAAACAAAATATCTCGTGAGTTTTGCGAGTTTTGGACTAAGTGTTTTTTTAACTAAATTTGGAAGCATTTGGTGAAGTCTTTTTAAGTACATTTTCTGATTGGGGTTGAAATTAGTGGGAATTGATCGCTCATTGTTTGGGTTACCATTTGATGAAATCTTTAAGATCATCTTTAATGGTAAGATTAACACTTGTGTGCATGTGATGTACAATAGACTTATTGTACATCACTACACAAAATCGCTGAAATATAGTTTATAGAAAATTCGGGTCTGCGGACCAGGTCCACGCGTGGGTCGTGCCCTTTTTAAAAAAAATTCTATTGCAAGAACAAAATAAGTCTACTGTAAGAACAAAATAAATTTACTCTAAACACAAAATAACTATACTGCAAGAATACGATAAATCTACTGTAAGAATAATAAATCTACTCTAAACACAAAATTACTATACTACAAGAACATAATAAGTCTACTGTAAGAAAAAAAAAAATGATGCGGGTCACACGCGACCCGCGCACAAATTTGGACCCGGATGTACATTAAGCACTATTGTGCATCATATGCACCCAAGTTTTTGCCTATTGTGTGCATGTGATGTACATCACTACAATTTAACACATGAACTCCAAAAAATTGCTGAAATATAGTTTATAGAAAAATAGCGTCCGCGGACCAGGTCCACGCGTGGGTCGCGCCCTTTTTTTTTTTAAAAAAAATCTACTGCAAGAACAAAATAAGTCTACTGTAAGAACAAAATAAGTCTACTCTAAACACAAAATAATTATACTGCAAGAACACGATAAGTCTACTCTAAACACAAAATTAATATACTACAAGAACATAATAAGTCTACTGTAAGAGCACAATAAGTCTACTGTAAGAACACAAAAAAATAAAAATAATAATAAAATAATGCGGATCACGCGCAACCCGCGCGCTATTTTGGATCCGGATGTACATAAAGCACTATTGTGCATCATATGCACCCAAGTTTTTGCCTAATGGTAAACCTCAAAAGTAGATATATCTTTTGTCACATCAGCGCCACCTCAAAAGTAAAAATACTTATACCTCAAAAAAAAAAAACTCATCACCAACAATATACCAAGAAAGCAGGAATATGTGGGGGGTCCACTTCAATATCTTATTTATCCTTTTTTATTTATTAATCTATCAACTAAATTAATTATTTAATTTTTGGATAAATAATAAAGAATAAATATTCCGACTGTTTTAGTTTTTTATATTTTATTATATTTCGAAAAAAAACTCCCAAAAAATTATTATTAATTTTTTTCATCATATAAAACGTAAAAACACAAAACGAAAGCACACATGGTACATTAGAAAATCCGAAGGCAACAAAGTAAATTTCCAGTGCTAACTTAATATTTAGCTAATTATTGCCGGATCGGGTCCAAACATGCTCAATTAAATTCTGTTGAAGCTGGTGATGTTTCTGCATATCGCGAAGTTGAACACCTCTCCTAAACTCCGGTTGATCCTTGACTTACTTGTTGAGGTGGGGTGCCGTAATTGGGATCGTCGAACCAATCGGTCGTTGCATTTCCTTCATTTTCAATTATCATGTTGTGCAATATAATGCAAGCTAATATTATATCCTTCAGGTTATTCTTGTACCAGAAATGACTTGGATCTTTAATCATTGCCCAACGAGCTTGAAGCACTCCAAATGCCCGTTCGACATCCTTTCTAGCAGCCTCTTGCAGTTCCTTGAAATGCTTTCTCTTCAGATCTTGAGGACATGAAAAACTTTTCACAAAAGTAGCCCACTCTGGATAGATTCCATCTGTAAGATAGTATCCTTGATTACATTGCTTACCATTGATTGTAAAATTAATGGATGGAACGCGACCTTGCAAAGTATCTGTGAATAAAGGAGGTTGGTTGAGCGCGTTTAGGTCGTTGTTAGATCCTGCAACTCCAAAGTAGGCATGCCATATCCACAAATCTACAAATGCAACCACTTCGAGCATGATTGTTGGGATGCCATGATCACCGCGTGTGAATTGACCTTTCCAAGCAACTGGACAGTTCTTCCAGTCCTAATGCATGCAATCAAGGCTCCTCAGCATTCAAGGAAATCCATGCCTTTCTTCATGCATTTGTAACAACCGTTGACAATCCAGGGCATTGGGCTTGCTCAAGTGGTATCCGCCGAATAGTTCAAGCGACAAAAATTAAAGAGACATTCTATAACGGTTATTTCGGCTACGCGTAGGTACTCATCGTAATGGTCGGCAAGTCGACCATATCCCAATTGACGGATAGCCACCGTTCACTTTCTTAGTTGGGAAAACCCTTTTTTTCAGCTGCATCAACTCTCTACTGAAAATAGTCATCATGGGACTCCAATGCATTCACTATCCGCAAGGACAACTCTCTGGACATACGAAAATGTCTGCGAAATACATCACTTTGTATATCGGATCTTCAGTGAAGTAATCAAGATAGAGTCTTACGTGTCCCGCCTCACGATCTCGTTCCACATATGTTCTTCGCTTTCTGACTCCGCCAATAGAACTCCCAACACCGCTAAGTAACTCTTGTTTTGTTTGAAGGAACGACTGTATCTCTTTCTCAGTCGTGTCATCAATTAGGAATTCAAGAAGACTCTCACTATCACTTTCCTCAGATAATGAGTCAGAAGACGAAGACATGTTTTGAGAGATGGATAAAAACCGAAGGTGAGAGATGAAACAATCTGATTGGAGTCCTTTAATAGAAATCGAAAGCACACAACGACTAGTTTTACAACGACCAGTTTTACAACGGCTAGTTTCACAACGGCTAGTTTAACAATGACTAGTTTAACAACGACTAGTTTTCAAACCTACAACCCCCAATTGTTCTTGATTTTATCACACATGTGGAGGTGGATACGAAGGTGTTCATCTGTCATCTTCGAGGTATCCTTCATGAGTATTTTATACCACGAGAGGCGGCAAGACTCAATAATCCTTCAAGTTTTTTCTTTTTCCGTTCTTCTAAGACCTGAAGCCTTTGCTAAATTTCGTCTCTGTTTTCTTCGGAAGATGTGCTTGCTTTTCCTTTACCCTTACCGATTCACCTTGCCGCTTTCTGGCCTATTGGACGAGTGCGTTCCGCCCTGACTTCCTCCTCAGCGCTTGAGTCAGTGTTGGAAGATGTTACATTGTAACAACCTGATTTTCTAGAGTAATTTAAGAAAATATAAAGTGGCAAAATTATTTAATTTATTTATTTTGGTACTATTTTGAAAATCAAGCTATTACTAAAAGAGCAATCTATCGGAATTTATGAAAACTTATTTCTGTGACATATCTCATCATAAAGTCAACATGTAAATATACTCGAACTTTACAGCTTTTAAAGATGAAAATAATTTGCAGCGGAAAATATAAATTTGATAAAACTTGACACATTCTAAACAAGCTATTTAATTTAATTGAAAATCTAGCCTAAAACTCTAATATAATTAAACAATTTAAAACAAGTAGTATTTCAATGTTGTGTTCATAACTTAGTAAGTATGAATTAATTAAATGGAACAAATCCTCAAACTTACATACTACGTCACACACCATTTTATACCATTCTGGAATTCTTTTTTTTTTTGGCTACCACATATCTATCGACCCTCTTTTCTCATGGCATAATTCTATTAATGTGATGTATTTATGATTTGTAAAACATATCTTTGATAAAAAAAATATTATCGAAGTATACCTAACATGTGGAATTTTAATAAAATCCTACTACATAATCAAATCAACTAGACAGTATAATCATCACACGTGCAAATAGTTCATGAAATTTCTTAGTCAAATACCTATTTTAAGTCTAAACATACCAAAAAAAATAAAAATAAACATGCATCAAAACAACATTGTTCAAAATCTCAAGTATCAACTCAAATAATGATTAATTGCAAATTTATGTCACCATATAAATTCCGGCTCCGTCTCCACGTCAACCACTCTCTCCATTTCTACGTGAGGATCAATAATGAGATGGGGTGAGCTTCTTTCAGCTCGTGGAGGATTACAATCTATCACAGTAATTATACAATAAAGAGGAACAAAATACAATTATAATAATGATGTGCTAGTATCGGCAAGTCACATAGAACTAACTTGTATTGGCAAGCAACATATTGGTAATGGCTAAACTTGTATTAGCAAGTAGCAAATAAAATAATCACTTGTATTGACAAACAATAATGGAATAAAGCACAAGTATGAAGTCAAGTAATATAATTAAAGCGATAAACAATAAAATCCCCACCTGGAAATGAGATAATTGAGTGAAATGCAAATGGTCGAATCAGTCCAAGGTTCTAGGCTCGTACTCACACTGCTCGGATCCTACATTTATAGAGGTAATAACCGTTATATAATTAATACATAAAAGAATTCTATTAAAAAAAATGAAGACTTCGAAAGTAAAGAAAAGAGGAATATATAAATAAAACAAAACAAAAGTATTGGCTATAGATATGGGGTCGTGGCTTCGAAGGAAATTAAAGCTCATTGGATTTTGAAATGATTAGCTTGAAGATAAAATATTTTATTTGGAAAAAGATAGAAATCAGGAGGCTTCTCTTCCCCTAACTTCACGCTCGCGCCGCTCCATCCATTCTGCTTCTTCCAAATATTATATCCTTCTTTGTTTTCTTACACATGGCGCACTTTTATCTTTTCTTTTTTTCTTGCTTCATTGAAACGGAGCCACTGGCGGCTACTGATGTCTGGTGATGGCGGCGTTTATTGTTATCGGAAAGACAAAATTGAATATGGAGTTGGCTTGAAAAATGTAGGCTTGATTGAAATTGAGTTGTATTTGATGATTTTTCCGGCAGAAGTTTGTTGGACCAATTGGTATATTTGATCAGAATAGAGGAAGAAGAAGCGCAGGAAATTGAACATTAGAAGAAGAGTTGTATAAGTTTTACCTTTTGTTTTTTGTAAAAATTATACTGTGTAAAAACTTTTTGTCTACCAAGGATAGCGTATTTATAAGAAAATATTGCTAGCGGTTTTAATCCATCTCCACCACCACTCCATGATCTCCCACTCCCTCAGTCACGTACTTACGCTGAGGAAACAGAATGGGATAACATTCGGATTCTAAAATTCTATCTGTTCTTATTGGACTTTGGGCTTAAGGCTTGAGCCCATCAATTATTAAATGGACATAAATTATTGGGCCAGATATGATTGGATGTAATGCATGTATGGTTCACAATAATAAAAATGAATGGGCCTTAAATAATTTATTTGGACTAGACAGTCCAAATATAAAATATTAATCATATAAAATGGATCGACCTAATATAAATGAAATGATAATTAAAACTTCACAAAATATTTAAATAACTAGACAGAAAAATTTCCCGGGCGTTACATCCCACCCTTGTTGGAAAAAATTTCGTCCTCGAAAATTAATAACTTTCCATGATTATAAAAATAAGGATATCGTGCATGCAAATCTTTCTCACGTTCCTAAATAGCTTCTTCAACACTATGATTTCGCCATTGAACTTTTACAAGAATCGTATCTCGATTTCTCAATTTCTGAACCTTCATATGGAGTATCGCTTGAGGGTACTCAACATATGTTAAATCTTCGTTCACTTCAACTGTTGAGTAGTTGATGATGTGACTCGAATTGTGAACATACTTTCTGAGTAAAGAGATGTGAAAAACATTGTGCACACTCGAAAGTGCTGGCGGCAGAGCTAAACGATATGCCAAGTTTTCAACTCGGTCAAGAATCTCAAACGGGCCTACGTATCTTGGCCTCAAATTGCCTCTCTTACCAAAACGAATTCACCCTTGGTTGTGGCTACCTTGAGAAACACTTTCTCTCCAACACTGAACTCAAGATCTTTCCTACGCGTGTCCGCATAAGACTTTTGACGATCTTGAGCTATCTTAATCCTTTTTTGGATCTTCTCTAGTACTTTTATCGTCTCTTCCAGCATTACCGGAGCCTCAGACCTTCTCTCACGAACTTCGTCCCAATAAACTGGGGACCTACACTTCCATCCGTATAACACTTCATATGGAGCCATTCAATCATTGCATGAAAACTACTGTTGTAAGCAAACTCCACCAAATACAAAAGTCGTTCCCAATTATTTCCAATGTCCAAAACACAGGCTCTCAACATGTCCTCGAGAGTTTGTATTGTCCTTTCTGACTGACCATCAATTTTCGAATGATAAGCCGTACTGAAATTCAATTTAGTTCCCAAAGCTTCTTGCAAACTACCCCAAAAACGTGATGTGAAGCGAGTATCTCTGTCCAAGACGATAGAAACAGGCACTCCGTGTAACTTCACAATCTCCTGAATATACAATTGAGCATACTGGTACATCTTGAAACTCATCTTTACTGGGATAAAGTGAGCTGACTTCGTGAGTCGATCAACTACAACCCAGATTACATGATTTCCTCTTTCTGATCGTGGTAAACCCACCACAAAGTCCATACTGATGTGTTCCCACTTCCACTCCGGAATCTCAAGAGACTTCAACAATCCTAAAGGACATTGATGTTCATCTTTCACTTGCTGACAAACGATACACTTTCTGACAAAATCGGCGACATCTCTTTTCATACCGCCCCCCCAAAACATTCCTCTCAAGTCTTGGTACATCTTTGTACTGCCCGGGTGGGCGGTATATGGAGTATTGTGTGCTTCTTCCAAGACTATTCTCTTCAACTCCGTAATATTGGGCCCACAAATTCTCCCCTTAAAATATAATGTATCATCCTTAGACAACTCAAACCCTTTGCCTTCTCCGGCAAGAACATGCTCTCTCATCTTGAGTAGAAATGCATCTCGAATTTGACCTTCCTTAATTCTCTCCTTTAGAGTCGGTTGTACTACTAAAGCTGCTAAGACTGAATTCACAGACTTTGGTGGTGTGACTATCTCAAGGTTCATCTTTGAGAATTCCTTGACTAGTTTCTCCTTCCTGGTCAAGATACAGGTCAATTCTCCTCTTGCGTTGCGGCTAAGTGCGTCTGCTACCACGTTAGCCTTCCCGGGATGGTAGTGAATAGTACATTCATAGTCTTTCATTAACTCTAACCATCTCCGTTGCCTCATATTTAGATCTTTCTGTGTGAAAAGATACTTTAGGCTCTTGTGATCCGTATATATTTCATAGTTACCTCCGTAAAGGTAATGTCGCCAAATCTTCGAGGCATGAACTACTGCAGCTAGTTCCAAGTCATGAGTTGGATAGTTCAACTCATGTGGCTTTAGTTGCCTTGAGGCATAAGCAACTACCTTGCCATTTTGCATAAAAACACTTCCTAAACCTTGCTTCGATGCATCACTGTAGATCACGAACTCCTTCGTCGGGTCAGGGATGGTCAAAACTGGTGCAGTAGTGAGCTTGTGCTTCAGTTCTTGGAAAATTTTCTCACATCTCTTGTTTCACAATGATCTTTCTCCTTTCCTTTTCAATTGAGTCATTAGAGCAGATATCTATGAAAATCCTTCTATAAACATTCGGTAGTAACCGGCGAGTCCTAGAAAGCTACGCACTTCGTTAGCATTGTTTGGTGTCTTCCAATCATTGACAACCTCAACCTTCGCTGGGTCAACCTCAATTCCTCGAGCAGTGATTACATAACCAAGAAACGCAACTCGATTGAGCCAAAATTCACACTGACTGAACTTCGCATACAACTTCTTCTTGCGAAGTGTCTCGAGAACAATCCCCAAATGTTTTTCATGCTCGATTTCATCCTTCAAATACACTAGTATGTCATCTATAAACACAATGACAAACTGATCTAAATAGGGATGAAAGACTCGGTTAAAAAAATCCATGAAAACCGCAGGCACATTGCTCAAACCAAAAGGCATTATGACAAACTCGTAATGACCGTACCTCGTTCGAAATGCTATTTTTGGGATATCACTATCTTTGATCTTTAACTAGTGACAGCCAGATCTTAGATCGATTTTTGAGAATACTCTAGAACCTCTAAGTTGGTCAAATAAGTCTTCTGTCCTTGGAAGAGGATACTTGTTCTTTATCGTGAGTCGGTTAAGTTCACGATAGTCAATACACATCCTCATCGAACTATCATTCTTCTTCACAAACAATACTGGCGCACCCCATGGCGACACGCTCGGTCGGGCAAAGCCCAAATCAAGCAACTCTTGAATTTGCACCTTCAACTCTTGCAATTCATTTGGCACCATTTTATAAGGGGCTTTTGATATTGGTGCTACTCCAGGAATTAAATTAATCGTGAACTCCACTTGTCTATCCGGTGGAATTCTTGGTAATGTCTTGGGAAAATATCGGGATAATCCTGGACAATGGGTACATCAGTTACTTTTTTCTCTGGAGTTGCTACTCCTATTATATTCACTAAAAATCCTTGACACTCATCTTTCCTTAACAACCTACTGCCTTCTTAGCTGATATAACGCGTGGAGTGGTGTTATGCTTTGCTCCTCCGAAGGTGATCTCTTCGTTGTTTGGTGAACGTAATGTTACCCTTCTCTTCGAACAATCTATGTCAGCCTTATGCTTACTTAAATAATCCATACCCAAGATCAAATCAAAGTCATTCATAGCTAGCACATAAGGGTCAGCTAAGAGTGTATGTTCATTTATCTCTACAGTTATACTATTAGCTATTGAGTCAGCAGTAACCGCTTTACCTGAAGGTATGCTGATCTCAAGTGGTTCAAAAACTTTAACATATTTATAGCCAGTCATACCATGAAACTTCTTAGAGATAAAAATATGGGAAACACCATTATCAAATAGTACAAAAGCAGGAATACCAGCAATTGTTAACATACCTGACATAGTTCCGGTTTCAATCTTCGCTCACACCTCAGGTAGCCTGAACATATGAGCTCTTCCACCCGATCCCTGATTCTGACTCCTTCAATCAGGTAAATTCTTCTTTGGGTAGTTCCTAATCATATGGCCTTCCTCATGGAATCCAAAGCACCTGTTATGCCCTTGTAGACACACTCCACTATGCTTCTTTCCACACTTGGGTCAAGTGGGGTTTTCACCTTGCCCTCTTGTCCTAGGCGGAAACTCTGCCTTACCTTTCTTCCCACTAGTATCATCACTCTGACCCTACCATTTTCTCTTGTTCGAATTCTCAACCGGTGACACACGTGGCCTTCCATCTAAAAACTAGCAGATATGTCCTCTGCCCTTATCACGACCTCGCATATGTCATATTCCCATGTCTAGAAAGGTGATGGCGAATCTGATGTCTTAAGCCTTGATGGAACCTTCGTGCTTTCTTCTAAGATGTATCCACCAGAGTGGGAGAAAAACGACACATCTTATTAAACTTCCTCTCGTACTCACTCTGTTACAGTCATACTTCCTTGAGTTAAATCCATAAACTCCTTCTGCATCTGGTCCTTACAGATGCGTGGATAGTACTTCTCCATCACCACCTCCTTAAACATAGCCCAAGTAAGGGCATTTCTCTCCTCCACCGTCCTTATTCTTCAATAGTCATTCCACCAAACTCTTGCATCTTCTTTAAGTTGGAAAACAGCACATGAAATCTTTTGAGCATCCGAACATGCCATATACTCAAAGACGTCCTCTAAAGTCCTGATCCATTCTTCAAGTACCTCAGGGCCCTCGTAGCCATGAAATGTAGGGGCCTTAAACTGATTGAACTGGTTTATCACCCTAGAACGCACTTGCTCAGGCGTTACAACAAGAGTGATGGTTGAGGAGAGCAGCTATTCCCATGAGTAGTTGTACGGGATTGGGATTCGCAGCTTGAGGGGCAGCTTCTTGATTTACACTCCAAGCACCGTGAATGGGGTCACGTGCAACAACGTTCGGGTTATCAGTTAGTTGAGCCATTGTCCTGTCAATGTTTCATAGATTTGATAAGTTATAGGGATGCGAGAAATGGGATAAGATAGTGATAACGTATAATAATATTAATAATAAAACAACCCATAAAGGATAAGTAATGAGATGAGGTGAAATGAAATGTAATGAAGTGACATGAAATGATTAATTCAAATTGCTAATGATCATAACCCATGTGAGAAAATGTCAATGTCTACAACGATAAAGAAATCCATAAATGACAAAATATAACTAAAATAGGGAAATGCAGTACTATCTAAATCAAGTGAAATAATATCTAAGCCTCATCGTCACTGCTCAGGATCTCAATGACTGGCACGGGTGGTGGAATTTCAATCCACAAAATGATATCATCATCAGAATTAGCCTCGTAGTTGCCCATTTCGGGCTCCTCCTCCATGGGCTCTAGCTCAGGCTCGGGCTCAGCCACGGGCTCAAGCACAGGTAAAGGTACATGTGGAAGTTCCTCATCCTCGTCTGTCTCATCATCATCGTATGGAATCATATCCCAATCAATCCTCATCAAAATTTCACTCGCCGTGTACTAAAATCCATCTATCGCTGCTTTTGCCTCTGGGCTCCTCGCTTGTGACTGGTACCAACAGTCAAGAATAGTATCGTTCAAGTTCTCAGGTAAAGCATTTATCAAGTGGTTGACCTGCTCTACGACAGATCCTTCTCTTCCAGAAGCATTCCACTTCTCAAGTTGATTAATTATGTAATGGGGTGCGTTCTCGGGAAGGCTGGGATCGTCCCACCAATCAACTCGCGCCAAATGCGGAGGGTGAACATGAATGACGGGTGCTCTAACTGCTGTCTGTCGTGTGCGTGCCATGCTAACAAAAACATATATATATATATATATATATTGGGTTATAATAATGTAACTATAATGAAACATGCAATGACTGGAAAATGTAATTGATTGATAATGAATTGAGTGATTGTATTGTAATATGATGTGAATGATTGAATGCATTGAAATGAATAATTGAACAGGTACCTTGGAACTGAGCGATGAAGTAGAGATGGCCAAAAACATCAAGAGACTTGTGATCATAATTTAATTTTAATTGAATATATTTAACATAAAAATTTGAAAAGAGACGGGTCTACAGATAAGTAAACCGCACTCTGATACTACACTGTAACAACCCGATTCTCTAGACTAATTTAAATAAATATGAAGTTGCAAAATTATTTAATTTATTTATTTTGGCACTATTTTGAAAATCAAGCTATTACTAAAAGAGCAATCTATCGGAATTTATGAAAACATGTTTTTGTGACATATCTCATCATAAAGTCAACTTGTAAATATACTCGAACTTTACAGCTTTTAAAGATGAAAATAATTTACAGCGAAAAATATAAATTGGATAAAACTTGACACATTTTAAACAAGCTATTTAATTTAATTGAAAATCTAGCCTAAAACTCTAATATAATTAAACAATTTAAAACAAGTAATATTTCAATGTTGTGCTCATAACTTAATAATTATGAATTGATTAAATGGAACATTCCTCAAACTTACATACTACGTCGCACACCATTTTATACCATTCTGGAATTCTTTTTTTTTTTTTTTTGGCTACCACATATATATCGACCCTCTTTTCTCATGACATAATTCCATTAATGTGATATATTTATGATTTGTAAAACATATCATTGATAAAAAAAAATATTATCTAAGTATACCTAACATGTGGGATTTTAATAAAATCCTACTACATAATCAAATCAACTAGATAGTATAATCATCACACGTGCAAATAGTTCATGAAATATCTCAGTCAAATACCTATTTTAAGTCTAAACATATCAAAACAAAATAAACATGCATCAAAACAACATTGTTCAAAATCTCAAGTATCAACTCAAATAATGATTAATTGCAAATTTATGTCACCATATAAATTCCGGCTCCGTCTCCACATCAACCACTCTCTCCATTTCTACCTAAGGATCAATAATGAGATGGGGTGAGCTTCTTTCAGCTCGTGGAGGATTACAATCTATTACAATAATTATACAACAAAGAGGCACAAAATACAATTATAACAATGATGTGCTGGTATTGGCAAGTCACATAGAACTAACTTGTATTGGCAAGCAACATATTGGTAATGGCTAAACTTGTATTAGCAAGTAGCAAATAAAACAATCACTTGTATTGACAAACAATAATGGAATAAAAGTACAAGTATGAAGTCAAGTAATATAATTAAAGCGATAAACAGTAAAACCTCCACCTGGAAATGAGATAATTGAGTGAAATGCAAATGCTCGAATTAGTCCAAGGTTCTAGGCTCGTACTCATACTGCTCAGATCCTACATTTATAGAGGTAAAAGCCTTTATATAATTAATTCATAAAATAATTCAATTAAAAAAATGGAAACTTCAAAAGTAAAGTAAAGAAAAGAAGAATATATAAATAAAACAAAACAAAAGTATTGGCTATAGATATGGGGTCGTGGCTTCGAAGGAAATTAAAGCTCATTGGATTTTAAATGATTGGCTTGAAGATAAAAGATTTTATTTGGAAAAAGATAGAAATCAAGAAGCTTCTCTTCCCTTGACTTCAATGTCGTGCCGCTCCATCCATTCTGCTTCTTCTAAATTTTATATCCTTCTTTGTTTTCTTACACATGGCACACTTTTATCTTCTTTTTTCTTCTTGCTTCGTTGAAACGGAGCCGCTGGCGGCTACTGAAGTCTGGTGACGACGGCGTTGATTGTTACTGGAATAATAAAAATGAATGGGCCTTAAATAATTTATTTGGACTAGACAGTCCAAATTTAAAATATAATCATATAAAATGGATCGACCTAATATAAATGAAATGATAATTAAAATTTCACAAAATATTTAAATAACTAGACGGAAAAATTTCTCGGGCGTTACATACATACTCTCCTGATGCTGTGATTTTTGTCTTTTTTGATCTGCGATCATCATCTTCTAGACAATCAAACTTTGGGATGTCTTTCAAAATATTCAAAGCACCCATATGCTTAAAATTAGTGCCCTCATGTTTTGCTTTGTATTGAGCCTTCGCCTTCTCTATAATATCCGCATCACTACAACCACAGCCCCAAGCCTTCTTTTCCTAATTAAAATAGCAACAGAACCATTTCACTTGTTTCTGGAGTGTATAGTGATGTGTCTTCAACACATCATGATGCCTAAACAGCCTTTTGCTTGGATGGTTCCTGTTGTGCACCTCACCAATTCGGACCCACATTCAATCCAACTTTTGCAAGTTGCCGACCACAGGGTCTGTGCTAATATCGAGCCAACAACTAGCAAGAAGAGTATTTTTCTGCATTAGAGTAAGTTTTCTTTTGTACAACCGGACCTTTGGTGGATCATTGGCGATTTCAAAGTCAACAGTGAGATTTATCCGCTCAAGTCCTATTGGAGAGAATTGAGACGAGAGAGGAGAAGAATGCTGAGAAGTTGGAGTTGGAGTGTCTCTGTCTGTATCCGAACGATCAATACTGGGTCTTCTTGATGAATTTGCCATTGCCGGATGAAATCCGTATTGATGAGCTCGCATGTAGGGAATTTGAGTTGGATACATGTAGAATGATACTCCAGATGAATTAAGTGGATTGGATTGAGTGTTACTACCTTCTGACAAAATCGAGAAATGGGTTGGAAAATTGTGGGGTTGAAAATTAGGATTTTCAGGATGGAAGTTGGTAATCAGTGGGTGAAAATTGATATTTGGAGGCGATGATTTTTCTCCATAATTTGAAGAATTAAACCATTGTATCCATGAATCTTTATCCATTTTTTTCAGATGAGAAGTATGAAATTTGGCTAGAAAATTGAAATTTTAGAGTAGTAGAGAAAGTAGAAAATGGTGAATTGAGAACATGTATTTATAGTTAAAATTTAAATATTAAAATAAAAAAAAATCTCTGAAAATATAACATAGCCGTTGAAAGATTGAAATTAAAAAAGAAAGAAAGAGAGAAAGCCGTTTGCAACGGCTATTTTAATTTAAGAGTGCATTTACATGTTCCAAATTAAATAAAGAAGAGCTAAAAAAGAAAAAGAAAAATATATATATATTTTTTTGATGTGAAGTGGGGGGCAGCCTGCAGGCTTGGGATCCATGCTGCTCGCCGCCCACGTGCGGGTGCGGTCCACGCGCCCGCTGAAGACGCGCCCGCTGCTCCCCCATTTTCCTCTGCTGCGCAGCACGCGCCCTTCCTCCCCCACTCTCCCTTCCCCTGACATTCCTAGGTAACAATTTTGCTACCTAAAAGAAATGTCCATCCCCCAATCCTCTCTCCCCATTGGAAAAATACCCAATGGTGGGTATTTTGCACTTTACCATGTAAGCAAATACCCAACCTTTGGGGATGCCCTAATAAGTAAACTTGATCAATTTATTTAAGTGGTAAATGCTATGACATTATTATCTACAATTTGGATCTACTATATTTGGTTCAACATCTTCTACTGCAGTCATAGACGGCTAAAGGGACACTGCGCTCCCCTGACCCCATGAAAAATTGTTATTATATAAATGTATGATAGACGATTTTGACACAACATAATTAAATAAAATAAAAAATTTATTATTTAATAATCAATGAATATATTTTTAAGTATAAGCAACAAAGGTACAAATTTTAGAAAATAAAATAAAATGAATAGAAACATTAAACCTTTATTATTCGTTTTCTGTAATTGAATCATTTTTTATTGATCTTCTTCACATTATTAAAACTTTCTATTTTTGAGTGTTGAGTATTTTTTAGGCTCATAGAAAGATTTAGGAGGTGTAGAGTGGTGGTGCACCTTTTTAAATCTTATAAGATTATTTTTTCTAGTACTCCCTCCGTCCTACGAGAGGTTGCACGTTTAACCGGGCCATGCATATTAAGAAAAAATCGCTTTTCGCATTTTGGTTGACTTTTTCAAATGTGAAGATTGTGTGAGAATTTTCTTTTTTTAAGGATGTTTAAATTAGTGTGGGACGTACCAATAAGGAAAGTGTGCAAATTTGGGTGGGATGGAGGTAGTACAATTTATCAAATACTTTAATTTAAAGCAAAATATATAAGAGTTTATTTATTAGCCAACTCGAAGTTGGCCCCATAGATATTAGCCAAATTAAAAGTTTCTCCTACCTTTAGAATATACTTAAAAAAATTCTCCGTAAAACGAACTCCAAGATTCTCCTATAGATGGACCTCCCTTGAAAAAAATTCTGGATGTCGTTAAATGCAATAATACTAGTACATGACAAGTGTATAATATGATATAAGCAATACATTATCGATCAATGATAATTCCGTAATACTATTGCTCTAAAACGATCGAAGCAAAAAAAAAAAAAAAAATTAGCGTATTATATAGCTTTAGCTAAAACGACACTAAACTAAATATTTGGGTTAATTACAAAATGCAACCTGTACTATTGGCCTTTTTTCCATTTCTAGTCCAAACTAAATATTTTTCCGATTGCAACCTGTATAACGCGTTTTTGTTGCAGTTTGCAACTCCGGCCATATTTCAGGCAATATAGGCCATGTGTCATGCACATGACCTCCATGGGCCAATAATATGGCGACACGTGGCTACTAATAAAAAAAATAAAAAAAAGGAAACAAATACTTATAAATTATTTAAAATTTTTAAAATAATTCATAAAAAATATAAAAATAATTTAAATTTATAAATATTTCATATAAAAAATAAAAAATATTTTGAAAATTTGAAAATTCAAGAAATTAACAAAAATTCTAAAATTAATTTTAAAAATTCTGAAAATAAATATAAAAAAAATCAAAAATACTTTTATTTTGAAAAAAATCGAAAAAAATTGTAAATTATTTAAAAAAATAAAATAATTTATTAAAAAATATAAAATTATATAAATTTCTAAATAATTTTGTTTAAAAAATTAAAAATATATTTTGAAAATTTTAAAATTCACGAAATTAACAAAAAAACCTAAAATTTATTTTAAAATTTCTAGAACTAAATATAAATTTGAATAATTATTTAGAAAATTTTAAATTCATTTAAAATCCAATAATTAAAAAAAATTATTTCTGAAAACTATTTTAAATGAATTTGGGAATTGAGAATTAAATTTTCAATTCCTCTCCATTTTCTTTATGCGGGCATAGAACAATAATAATGATCATGGACAGTAGAAGTCTGAGTCTTCTCCGATAAACCTGGCTTCTCGGCCTAATGAAACCCGGCAGCTATTCAAGTGGCAAGATGATGACGGAACTGCGAGAGGGAAGGCCGACTTCTCTTTTTTTTTTTCTTTTTTTTTTTTTTCTAGTTTGACGTCTGCACCAGACAGCTGAATCTCCTTCAATGTGTCCGCCAACGAGAGAATTTTAAAATTCAGGAAATTAAAAAAAAAAAAATTCTTAAATTCTAAAAAAACTAAAATTCAGGAAATTAACAAAAAAAAAAAATTAGATTTTTTGTTATGAAATTTAAAATTTTCAATTTTTTTTTTTTTGCATTTTTTATATAAAATTATTTAAAAATTTATATAATTATATATTTTTAATAAATTATTTAATTTTTTAAAAATAATTTACAATTTTTTTGATTTTTTTATATTTATTTTCAGAATTTTTTAAATTAATTTTAGATTTTTTTTTTGTTAATTTCTTGAATTTCAAAATTTTCGAAATATTTTATTTTTTTATATAAAATTATTTAGATATGTATATAATTTTTATATTTTTAATTAAAAAATTTACTTTTTTAAAATAATTTATAAGTATTTTCGATTTTTCTTTTTTTATATACTTAAGAATTTTTAAAATTAATTTTAGATTTTTTTTGTTAATTTCCTAAATTTTAAAACTCAAAATATTTTTTTTATGTTAAATATTTATAAATTTAAATTGTTTTTATATTTTTTGTGAATTATTTTGAAATTTTTAAATAATTTATAAGTATTTTTTTCTTTTTTTTCTTTTTTTTTAATTAGTGTCCACGTGTCGCCATATTATTGGCCCATGGAGGTCATGTGCATTGCACATGACCTATATAGCCTGAAATATGGCCGGAGTTGCAAACTGCAAGAAAAATGCGTTATACAGGTTGCAATCGGAAAAAATATTTAGTTTGGAATAGAAATGGAAAAAAGGCTAATAGTACAGGTTGCATTCTGTAATTAACCCTAAATATTATTACAAAAAATTGTTGGATTATAATGCAAAAATAGTGGGTATTAATTAAAATTCAGATACCATGTGTTAATATTGTATGTTGAAATTCTCGAATGCAATTGTAGTGGGTGATGATTTTGGATAGGTTAGGCACATCGCAAATATGCTATCTTTAAATGTATAAATTTCTCTTACTATAATTCAAATGGTTTTGAGGAATTCACCTTCCAGGATACAAAGTTTATTTCACTTGTAACTCGGAAATTGCACTCTCTCGAATTACATGGAGCAAGAATCGCAAGGTCTATTTGAAAATAACAAATAGTATGAAAGAATATAGAGAAAACTCGTGTGGAGGAATTTGATTCTTATTATGTTCATCGTCTGATTAATCTTGTGGGAGTACATATTTTGTAGGGTTTTCTTGAATAGACACACCCAAAGCAAAGAGATGTCTCTTTATGAAAGGTTGCGAGGAATTCACACATATCTACTCATACCATTAGAGATTGTGTCTCTTCCTCACACCTCTTCAATTTAAATTAGTTTTTTTCTCTTTATCTCTCTAATATATATAACCACTAATAAATATACTATAATATGTTTTGAAATACTAATGCATGAATGCATGATATGAAATTCTAATGATTCATATTATATGTAAATACTCTATGTGCTCGATAGATTGCTCTGATTGTAACACCTGACTCTAGGGGGATGTTACTTCTACTAAATAATAATATAACGTTTGACGATATCATAAAATAGACTATAATAAGACTACCTAAGTACGGTTTTTTTATCCAAGTCGATATAAACTTTTGCTAAAACTAATAATAAACTTTTAACTCACTTCAAAACATAGAAAAATAACTCGAGTAATATTTACTATTTAAACTGGAAAACTTCAACTCGTATAATAACATGAGAATTAGCTATAGAAAACTTAACTTAAAAGTCACTAAGAAAATACAAAGTTCAGAATTCGTTCTTATTCATAAAAGAATATCATCTTAAAACACTACTTAAATCTCTAACCGATTCCGAGTGTCCTCCACCACTACCATTTCTACACCGGTCTTGCTCCGTTCTATCTCTTGCCTTTATCTGTAATATGTGGTAAATAACTATAAGCTAATGCTTAGTAAGTACATTGGCTATCTCACAAAACATTTTATATTTAAACTCAAGTACTTAAAAAATCACTTACAAATAGGTACACTTATACTATAAACCTCAATTGAAATACTTTGAAATCATCTATAGATAAAAAAACTCATATACTATGTAATAAAAACTATTATTGCCCCGAACATGGTAGCAATGCGCGCAACCCCATTAACACCAGGGTAGCTAGCCACTAAAGAGCTTCGTCTAATAAATAAAAAACTCATATACCATGTAATAAAAACTATTGTGGCCTAACATGGTAGCAATGCGCGCAACTCCATTAAGACCAGGGTGACTAGCCACTGAATCCTAATGGAGCAATTAAAACTCATAGGGCAGTCTTGTGCCCTTACTCATAAAACTCATAGAGAGCGCCTTACTAAAAAAACTCATGGGGCGGTCGCGTGCCCTTACTCATAGTTGGGTGGTCTCATATCCGAAAATTCCTTTGTGAATGGTCTCGTGCGCTGGTACTGGTCCTATAAATATAAGAAATAATTTACTTTTTCAGAGCTTTGCATAATACACTATGAGCTTATATCTCCTCGAACTTTGTTAATATCTCATATAATTAATATAATAAAAAATACTAAGGGGACCGGACTTGGTACCAATACGCGCAACTAAAACTGATAGGACGGTCTCGTGCCCTGTTACCAGTCCTATAAATATAATAAAAATACTCAATAATATATTACTTTTGCAAAAAATTAACTTTAGACGAGATTGACTAAAATCTCTTACACAATACATGTATCAACTTTATGCATACATAACCTCAAGAGAACATCATTAAACCTTATTAACTAAACCATATAAAACAACTCGATTACACTTCACATAATAAGTCCAGATAATAAAATAAATCAACTCATGTTAACTTCACATAATAGGCACAATATTAAACTCAAACTACTAATCACCCAATAAACACAAATTTCACATAATAGACACAATAATAAAACCCAAACTACTTATCACACAATAGACACCAAGAGACACCAATTTCACATACTAGGTACAATAATAAAACTCAAACTTTACTTATAACATTAAGCATATAACTTTGATAGAATATAATCTAACTTTAGCAGAAGCATATACCAAACACTTAAAATAAACATGTATGCAAATTCATTTAAATGCTTATACTGTAGGTGATAGATGTGCTTACTTGGAACTCACAAACTTACGATGTCGAAAACCTTAAACACGAGGTGCGCTTTCTCAACAAAAATCTAAATCAAAAGGAATTGAATAACTATAACTAGAATTAATAATTCTAATGCTGATAAGACCAAATATCTCATAACTTATTAATAATGTGGTTGTACTCTACTAATTATCCGTTAAATAAAATAGAACCCAATTTAAGAGGAGATGAATAATACTGATTCCCTTTTAAAGCTGTACATATAAGTGTTTGTGGAATTGGACCAATAGTCAAACCGGCTTAGCCAATGGTTCAAAGTTCAACCGATCCGACCGGTTCAATCGGTGGCCCGACCGAGAAAGAAGAAAAATATATATTCTTTTGGGTTTTACACATATTACCCAACAATGATTAATTAATTTATAAGTTATTATAATAATACATTTCAATAATAGGAGTGACCGCACTGTCGGGTGCAGTCAAATAAGATGATTTATTTCCTAACTATTCCTAACAGCAGCTAGAGCAAGTCAGGGTCGATCCCACAGAGAACAGGAATTAACTAAATAATTGTACTAACCAGTTCTATATAAGTACTAATAATATAAATATAATAAGGGGGAGTTTTGATTTGATTTAATTAACTAACGCAAATAACTAAAAATGATTTAACTAGTGAATAAAAAATATCCCGCCTTTAACCCAGTATCCCCCTAGCCTGAATATTCATGTAACTAATGCAACTACTTAACTAATTAGTTCTGAGACCCCTACTCCAAGAATTAACAGGTACGCTTAGCTAACCCTTGTTACCCCGTAAGTATAATTAATCCCAAGAACTTAGCAATTAATCCATCCAATTAAGTAGTCCTAGGAGACGCTCGCTAAAACAATATTAATCAGACGCATAGGGGACTAAGGCAACGGAGTAGGTACGGTGTTGTACTCACAAACGCGGTACAAGTGACCGCGACTTTATGTTATCCTAGCGAGTAACCACTTTTTGCTACTTTTGGGCATAAACGCATAACAATTACGGATTATGAATTTATGACCTAGCGACAGCTATATGCCTATAACTAGGGTGATCAGTCCACATAACAAACATATAAAAGATAGAGTAATCCAATAACACAAGTAATCTCAGAATATAATTAAATTAAGCAATTACCGAATCAATTACATAAATAACAGTCTAGGGTTCAACATAGTCAAAGACGGGAAAATAAACGCTTACCCGATCATAGCGATCGCTAAGAACAAACTATGAAAAGAAAACATTAAAACTATAAAACTATAAAACCCGAGTTGTTGAATCTTGAGTCTTTTGGTTCTTCAGAATTTCCAAGTCCGCGCTCTCGAATCAATGTCAAAGTGTAATTTTTGGACTTTTGAATCTTCTATTTATAGTCGAGGATGAATTAGGCTCAATTTGGCTAGAAAAGGATTAATCCGCGCATGATTTGAGTTGGGCCACTGCCTGTCTCGGCCGAGAATTTCTGGCTCGGTCGAGCTCCTATAAAAGTGGCTCGGCCGAGAATTCATGGCTCGGCCGAGAATCTTCAACAACCAATTTTTACGTCTTTCGCTGACCTTCAAGCTCGGCCAAGCTCCTCTGGCTCGGCCGAGATCAATTCCCAGCAACTTGGATCAATTTTCGCTCGGTTTTTGACATGCGATACTTGTTCTCGCATCCAATTTAAGTCGAGTTCGACTTTTTGGTCTAATTTCACCTTAATGCTTCAAAACAAGTCAAACAACATTAATTTGTCCAATAATACCAATACGAGCAATACACGATTAATTATGCATGCAAATGTTATTAACTAGACAATTTAATCAACCTATTATGCACGCATAATTACGTGTACCAAAATCCCCCAAACTTAACCTTTGTTCGTCCCGAACAACTCAAAGCAAAGAAGAAACACAAAAGACACGTGTTTAAAGCGACTTTAAGTGGCAAACCAAAGTTTCATAACATATTTTAATAAAGAAAGACAATACGATAACGTGAGCATATCCAACATAGCAACTTAGACTACTTTCGAGACTCGATACTTTCAACAAGTGATCCTTACGGGTTAAGTGTATCACTCTTCTCTCAAGTGTATAAGGTAAAGTTAATTCACTCGCATTGGACTACATGCAACGCTTACCACATGCTTGCCCGTTATCTAAATCAGACCTCGTACTTGACATGTGTGATATAGGATCAAAAAGGTCTTTATTTAGGTTGTAATGTAGGCTTAAGGTAAGGTGGGAAATATTTGGGTACAAATGACTAATCTTTGGACTAATCGAGTTGTTCCTACTCAACCACCCCTCAAAATAATCACTCAATCCTCACTCTTTTAATTTCAGCAAACTCCCCACAAGGAAATTCCTTCACCCAACAAAAGTCTTTATCATAACCCAACACTTTCTCATGCTTCATTTCTGGGTACCAAACTTTTGGGACTACCCAATTTCTAACATCAATTCAAATCATAAAGCATTGTTTAGCCTCCTAACCTCTCCTTGAACAAAAAAAATAGCAACACACTTATTTACAACAACCTTTGTTTTTTCCTTTCTTTTTTTTTCCTTTTTTTTTCATGAATAACTATTCAACACTGACCAATACGTCACACTTTACACCCCCTCCCCCAAACTTGGTTGAAAACCAACGTTTGTGGGGAAAATAGTGGGATGAATTGGTTCAAAACACATAACACTTAGGAGAGGTTAGTTTAAGCTTGATTCTTTCACCTATCATTTGCATTCCCCTTTTTCCTTCCACATTCTCCATCTCTACCCAAATTAATTCCCAACTACCTTCCAATCCTCCTCCCTCATACTCACTCTTAGTCCAAATGGGCCAAAGGTTTTATGTGAAAAGGATATGGCTTATAATCATAGGGCGATCAAAGAAAAAGCTATAAAGCGCAACTAGGCTATAACGGAAAATTTAATTGGTGCAAAGGAAAACATTGAAAGGCTGAGTAATAGGTTAAAAATAAAAAACCGCCTAATATCATATCCTACATCACAGCATGTTTGACATATTCACGATAGAGACTTCGGGCAAGTTCTAGAGACAACTACACAAAACCAAAGAATTCACACCGAAAGAATGTAAATATTACTCCAAAAATGGGAGTACAAAATTTGGCTCAAAAACTCACAGGGTTATAATTGATCACAAGTCTCAAGTACAAGTTCAATTTTATCTTCATTACATGTTATGCTCTATCATACGTCATGAATTCAAATTCAACACATTTTATGATCATCACGAACTCGTTGCACACTTAACAATGTCTCAAATCGTCCTTAAAACACGTAAACACGACTCAAGTACAATCACGGGTTCGACTCAATCCTAGACTCAAATGCAAAACACAATACCTAAATAAAAATAAAAAATTAAAATGTAAGACTGACTAGCTATCACAAATAAAGGCACGCAGGCCTGACGATCAACCACACATTGGCTCACAGGCCAGACGATCAACCACAGAATGCAGACCAAGTTTGTAATCTAGCAACACAAAAACTAACAAAAAGACAATGTAACAGGAAATGCAACCAATCCGACCCACTTACACCCCCTCCCCCAAACTTAGGTTGAAAACCTAAAGTTGTAGGGGACAAGAGTGGTTCGAATTGGTGCTACTCACAATGCTCCTACTGCGGTCGTGGGTTAGGCGGGTAGCCTTGACCCCAATAGGGTGGTGGCGTGTTCTAACGGTCCTATAGTGCCCTCTGCCAGTCCAGCTGCTGCTGATGCCAAGACTGTTGTTGTGCCCATCTCTCATCCTCGATTTGATATCGAGACTGCTGCTGGGCCCATCGATCATCCTCGATTTGATACCGAGACTGCAGTTCTCCCCGAATGAGAGAGACATCCTCTTGGAGGGACGAAACCAAATCCTCCATATGCTCTCGGTATTCTGCCTCGCTCATAATGGACGTAGTTGGGCGCTTCCTTCTCGGCCTAGATGGCCGACTGCTTTCTTCCGCTGCTGCGCTGGGCTCTGCCTCCTCGGCTGCCTCAGTATCCTCGTCCTCCTCTATATTGGCTACCTGAGCCACATGATACTTCCGAACCTCATCAGGGTCCGGTATCCTTGATGCTGCGATGTGGGCTGGGGATGCCAAAGCCAAGTTCGGCCGGTCTCGGAGACTGTTGACTAAGGTCAATGGAGTATTGGGCAATATCAAGAATGGTCTGTATGTCTGGATCACGGCCATGATCGTCCGGTTGGTCGGGGTACGAGCAATGCCACTCGGAACGGAGCGGACTACCATCCGCATGTGCTCGAAGTCGTCCCAGTCGAGCTGATATCGAGAGGATACCGGGGCCAAGTCAGTCAATGGAATTCCAAAATGAGCCGTGATCGGAGTTATGAGACCGCCAATGTATATTGGCTCCTTCCGCTTCACCACCTGTGCGAACTGCTCTATCAATATTTCAGCCCCATCCACCTTGCAACCGGTCATGATTGCGAACAAAACTTCAAGCTCCTGCATTCGGGATGCCCCTGTCTCTTTTCTCGCAAAAAGAGTGAGTGCGAGCAACTTTTGAATGTATCGTACTACCGGGCTCCGAATCCACGATGTCTTGGCATTCTTCGTATAGGGCTGAGGGTCAACGAGGCCTGGTGCATAAGTCAACCGCCCCCAAAATTGGTTGACGTGGAATTCAGCTATCCTCTGTTGGTTTTCATATGCATCGCGGGGTGTCCACCTATTTACAAGATGTTCGGAAGTCTGTCCGAAAAGTACCGCGAGCTCGGTTACTGACAGCTCATGTGACTCTCCATTTAATTGGAAGGAAATACGCCCTGGTTTGGCCCCACATTTGTCGGGGTCAATTGTGATCTCTAGAGTACTAAGAAATTCGAGGGTGAGGCCGGCATAAGTGGCCTGAGCTTTCATGTACCCTAGTAGTCCGGCATTCTTCAACAGTGTGTGTACATTCTCCAGTAGGCTGAGTCGGCGGAGGATGTCATCGTTGCCAAATCGAGTGGGCATGATCGGGCGTGTGCACAGTTTGGAGAAACGGGCCTGATGAGCCTCTTTCTCTAGGACGAACCCATAATGTCTGCTATCGGTAGGTGGGAAGTTTTGAGGATTGATTATGGGGTCCTCCATAATGGGCTCTTTGCCCTTTCCCTTGCCTCGACTCGACGATCCGGAACCTTTTCGTGGACCCATTTCTTGTAGCCTACACACATGACACAACAAGTACGAGTTCAATTTAAGGTCTTGCAAACACCAAATACACATTGATTAACCTCTAATAGCCACTAATTCGGATCAATTGTACCAAGTAATCCATGTTATATGACAAATCAAGTTGATCCACCTCAGTATGAACCATTATATCTAAAAATTAGCATGTAATTACTGAAACACGAGTACAATCAGTCTAAAACTAGGGAATTATCATAACAAAACAATGTCTATAAGGTGTTCGACTTATCTCAATGAGCGATAACTCGAAATTGTAACCAAAATCACCTACATTGTATCTACCCACAACATAATTATCTCGAATTCATACACATTCCCACAAATTCATGTCAATAGAGCTTCTTAATAACATACTTTCGACCAAAGTTAAGTAGGGCTCATCTCCAAAAATCAACAAGAAATTATCACTAAATCCCCCCAAATTTCAATAGTCGAACGAAATTAACCACTAAAAATTAAGGGTAGAGAGAAGCTTCACTTACCAAACACGTTTAGACAAGGGAAATTTGAATTAGGTCGGTTCGCGCCCTTTTTAGCTCGTCCAAAAATTTGCACCAAATTCGAAATTAATCGGTGATAGGTGTGTGAAATTGTGTGTGCTACTGATTTCTAGTGTTTTGGTGGAAGAAACACATGGTATTAGGTGAATTATAGGGTGAAAGTCTGTGAGGTGTGTGTGTTTTTCGAAAGGGGGAAGAAAGGAATGGGGGGTTTTTGGGCTGTTCGCGTGTTTTTGAAACTGTACTCGTGCACGGCTCGGCCGAGAAAAATTGGCGCGGCCGCGCCATGTATAAAAGAGGCTCGGCCGAGACTTTTTGGCTCGGCCGAGATCTGAGTCCAGGGCCATTCCCCTGTTTTCATTGTAGGAGTGTCTCGGCCGAGAAAATAAGGCTCGGCCGAGATTTTGTGGCTCGGCCGAGATGTGTGTCCAGCGAATTTCCCCTCTTTTTGGCCGGGTTGAGTCTCGGCCGAGAAAATTTAGCTCGGCCGAGCAGACTTACCAGTTATGATTTTTCGTCCTTTTGACCCCCTGTTCCGTGCTTTATCCCTCGAATGTTATGGTTCGGTGCCTTCTGCTCCAGCTAGTTCCTACATACTTTTCAAAAATAAAAATGCATCAAAATAAAAACAAAATGCATAAAATAAATATACGATAAAATAAAAATACGATAAACATCGGGTTGGCTCCCGACAAGCGCCTTTGTTTTACGTCGTTGGCTCGACTGATTCACTTGTCCCTTAGCGCTTAGTCCATGGAGGTTTCTACCTTGGCCCTGACCAATGTAAGCATGATACCTCCTTCATTTTCTCACGCTCCTTTCCGTGATGCTTCCAAGATATGGGAGTGTTCGGTTTATCCCTGCAGCTCAGCCCATGGTTTCTTTCAACAAACGGGTTAGTCATATTATTAGGCACAGCAAGATGGTCCTTTTCAGAGGATTCAATTGCATCAAATATGTTAAATTTATGACGTGTCCATCGAACTACATCGTGAGTGATCCCTCACGAACGTCTATCTTTGTTTGAGAGGTGTTTAAGAACGGCCTCCCTAACAATATAGGGGTAGGAGTTGATGGATCACCGTGCATGTCTAACACATAGAAATCCGCCGGAAATACTAAATCACCTACTTCTACTAGCACATTTTCCAAAACCCCATCAGGGTGTGTAGTACTCCGGTCAACTAATTGAATCACTATCCTCGTTTCTTTTAATGGCCCAAGTTTTAGTGCATGGCAAATAGACCGAGGCATGACGTTTATAGATGCACCTAGATCTAACATAGCTTGTTCTACGGTGTAATTTTCTATTGTACATGGTATTACGAACATACCTGGATCCTTGCACTTCGGAGGAATCTTCCTTTGGAGAATAGCTGACACATTCTCTCCCATTATTACTTTCTCATCCCCCTTCAACCTGCGTTTGTTAGTGCATAAATCTTTAAGAAATTTTGCATACCTCGGGATTTGTCTGATTGCGTCGATTAGCGGAATGCTTATCTCGACTTTCTTGAATACATCCACGATCTCTTTTTCCCTCGTATCCTTCACTTTTGGTGTGAGTCGACTCGGAAATGGCAATGGTCGGGTCTGAATAGGTGCCGCAGGAATCTTCTTCTGCCGGAGCTGTGTCTCGGCCGAGACAGACGATTCTCGGCCGAGCCTGGCTGCCACCTCATCACTTTCTCGGCCGTGACAGTTTTTCTCGGCCGAGACTTGCTGATCGTCATTTTCTTCAGTTTTTCCTCCGTTTTCGCCAATATCCTTATCTGAACTTTGCCCGGGCTTCTTAGGCTCTCCAAGCTCCGTTCCACTCCTAAGTGTAATGGCACTAACGTTCCTTGGATTAATCTCAGGCTGAGCGGGTAGTTTGCCGCTGTTTGCACTCTCCAATCGACTCACCGCGGTAGCTAGTTGACTCATTTGAGTCTCAAGAGTTCTGATGCTCGACTGGGTGTCTTTTTGGAACTGCAACGTGTTGTTGGCCAGATTCTTGACAATGTCTTCTAGCGAGGAGCTGGGTGCTTGTTCAACCGACTGTTTTTGTAGGTACATACCCCGCGGAAAGCGGTTTGGCTCTCCCGATTGCTGCGGCTGATTCTACTGTGGCTGATTTCCATACCTCAAATTTGGATGATCCCTCCATCCCGGATTATAGGATTGGAAGTAGGGGTCATACTTCCTTTGTCGAAAATTATCCGAGCCTACGGCGTTAGCATGGGCCTCCAACTCATTCCCTAGAACTTGGCACTCGTCGGTTGAGTGCTCCAATGTCTCACAAATACGGCAGGGCTTGATGATAGCCTTGCCCCCAGAAGCAACATTTCTTACTAGAGTTGTCAATGCTTCCAATTTGTCTTCTATGGCTGAATCAGTAATCTCCCTCACTGGCCTGAGTGGTGCATCCCTATACCCAAATTGTTGTGCATTCGCAGCCATCTTGGATATTAGTTCCCTTGCTGCTCTTGGAGATTTCTCAACGAGAACTCCACCACTAGCTGAGTCTATCATATTCCGATCTGCTGTTGACAACCCTTCATAAAAATACTGGATAAGTAGCTGGTCGGTGATCTGGTGTTGTGGACAGCTTGTCTCCAGCTTCTTGAACCGTTCCCAATATTCATATAAATTCTCCCCCTGCAGTTGTCTAGCTCCACTAATCTCTTTCCGGAGGTTCGTAGCTCTAGAGGCGGGGAAATACTTCTCCAAAAACTGTCTCTCCATTTCTACCCAAGTGGTAATGGATGAGGGGGGCAAGTAGTAGAGCCAATCTTTGGCCAAATCCTTTAAAGAAAAGGGGAAGGCTCGCAGCTTGATTGCCTCTTCAGTAACAGTGACGGGCTTCATACTCGAGCAGACGGTGTGAAACTCCTTTAAGTGCTTGTGGGGATCCTCACCTGAAAGGCCATGAAATGAGGGCAAAAGATGGATCAGCCCCGATTTGAGTTCGAATGTAGTGTTTTCTCCCAAGGTCGGGAAAGTAATGCACAAGGGCTGATGAGTGACTCCAGCGTTGGCCAGTTCCTTCATGGACTTTTCTTGTGCCATTTCCTCTTGCTCAAACAGGGTTTCAGTAGTGTATGGTAAAGCTCCGACTTGCTCTCGATGTTCTCTCGCCTTCTTCCTCAAAACTCGATCTCTTCGAGTAATCTCAGGATCAAAGTGTAGCTCTTTGTCACCACGTGAACGAGTGATCATTCACTGTTGTAATAAGATGCAAGGTATAACATAAGTAACCAAAAACTATATATTTAAAATAAAGAACGAAACTTAAACAAATAATGGTCAATACAAAATTTAATTAATTTCAAGCGTTCCCCGGCAATGGCGCCAAAATTTGACCGCACTGTCAGGTGCAGTCAAATAAGATGATTTATTTCCTAACTATTCCTAACAGCAGCTAGAGCAAGTCAGGGTCGATCCCACAAAGAACAGGAATTAACTAAATAATTGTACTAACCAGTTCTATATAAGTACTAATAATATAAATATAATAAGGGGGAGTTTTGATTTGATTTAATTAACTAATGCAAATAACTAAAAATGATTTAACTAGTGAATAAAAAGTATCCCGCCTTTAACCCAGTATCCCCCTAGCCTGAATATTCATGTAACTAATGCAACTACTTAACTAATTAGTTCTGAGACCCCTACTCCAAGAATTAACAGGTACGCTTAGCTAACCCTTGTTACCCCGTAAGTATAATTAATCCTAAGAACTTAGCAATTAATCCTATCCAATTAAGTAGTCCTAGGAGACGCTCGCTAAAAAAATATTAATCAGACGCATAGGGGACTAAGGCAACGGAGTAGGTACGGTGTTGTACTCACAAACGCGGTACAAGTGACCGCGACTTTATGTTATCCTAGCGAGTAACCACTTTTTGCTACTTTTGGGCATAAACACATAACAATTACGGATTATGAATTTATGACCTAGCGACAGCTATATGCCTATTACTAGGGTGATCAGTCCACATAACAAACATATAAAAGATAGAGTAATCCAATAACACAAGTAATCTCAGAACATAATTAAATTAAGCAATTACCGAATCAATTACATAAATAACAGTCTAGGGTTCAACATAGTCAAAGACGGGAAAATAAACGCTTAGCCGATCATAGCGATCGCTAAGAACAAACTATGAAAAGAAAACATTAAAACTATAAAACTATAAAACCCGAGTTGTTGAATCTTGAGTCTTCTGGTTCTTCAGAATTTCCAAGTCCGCGCTCTCGAATCAATGTCAAAGTGTAATTTTTGGACTTTTGGATCTTCTATTTATAGTCGAGGATGAATTAGGCTCAATTTGGCTAGAAAAGGATTAATCCGCGCATGATTTGGGTTGGGCCACTGCCTGTCTCGGCCGAGAATTCATGGCTCGGCCGAGAATCTTCAACAGCCAATTTTTACGTCTTTCGCTGACCTTCAAGCTCGGCCAAGACCAATTCCCAGCAACTTGGATCAATTTTCGCTCGGTTTTTGACATGCGATACTTGTTCTCGCATCCAATTTAAGTCGAGTTCGACTTTTTGGTCTAATTTCACCTTAATGCTTCAAAACAAGTCAAACACCATTAATTTGTCCAATAATACCAATACGAGCAATACACGACTAATTATGCATGCAAATGTTATTAACTAGACAATTTAATCGACCTATTATGCACGCATAATTACGTGTACCAAGGAGATTATGTACTAGAAATATAATATAAATTGTTTATAATAATATAAATAATAAAAACAATAATATTACTAATTGATAACAATAATAAGAGCAGTTATGTAAAGTGCAAATCCTACTCACCGACTCACGCTCAACATACCCATCGTCATCCCCCTCCCTCCCAGTAGAAAGGTAAATCGAAGCAGATCTTTCCTTCCTTTAGCCTTCTGCACAATCCTAAAACCATACTCTTCTTTTCCAGTTCTCCTTGTTTTTCAGTTAGCTTCTTTAAATTTTTGTTTTTTTAATTTAATCAACAATCTTATTTTTTTTTAATCTCTGATGAACACTAACTCCAGATCTGAGACTACAAAAAATTGATACTGAAAATTGAGTATTGAGATTATGAGTGATGGTGAAATGGTAAATGTAAAATTAGGCTCCATTCCATTTCATACCTCTTCCCTCATGCTATGATTCTTCTTCCTCGAAGTCGTCGAAATTCACTAGATTTAGATTTATTTTCGCAGATCCGGTTAAGTGGTTTTTTGGGTTTTCGGGGTTTTCAATTTTAACCTGTTTTGGCCGAGTTTCCCGGTTTAACATGTTTTCCAATTTATTGCCCCTCATCGGACCGGATTTATGGCCAGTTCACGTTCGAAATGGGTGGTCCGGTCTGGTCCGACAAACATTGGTACATATTACCAATTGACATTTCTCTGCTTCTTAAGTTTTCAATTGTTACAAAATTATCAAAATCCTTAAATCACCTAAATGCCCAATTACCCCATTAACTAAATTTAGGGTAAATTAGGTATAACATATTAATTTGGTGGATCCCTTTTGTTTTTCCGCTTGGATTTCTAACTTGGGACATGATCTTCTGTTGCAACCTTTAAATTAGTCGATAATCATTAGACTTAAATCTTAGGTTTAGGATGAAACCAAACCTTGGAAACTCATTGTAGTTGAGAGTATCTTTTATTTGTTTATTTGCTCAATTTATGTTTTCTTAGTAATTATGAAATTTCCAAACTTCTAATTTGCCTAACTTAATCAAAGCGATAGACATTTGGTGTGTTCCACGAGATATCCTCCATGTGGATCGATTTTACTATTTTTGCTCTCTCGTATGATTGCGAGTAAATGGGAATCCTTTCAATTAATGTGATTATTTGATCGGCTTTCCCAAACAAGTTCATGGGCCCGTCTTCAGGGAGGATTTTCTCCTTGTAGAGCCATTGTAGGGTCGATTATTTGCTGAGATTAGGTTTATATATATTTATCATTTTATTTATTTTTGTTGTTGGTGTTTGTGAACGTTGTGTGGTTTAACTTCCTTTTTATTTTTTCCTAAATTTTTTGAGAATTTAAAAAAATTGTGGAAAGGGTAAATTCCATTATACTAGGATTACGGTACTCCCGACTCACTAAGCCCGCAAAACCTTGCGCTGGAGTAGAAGTCACCTCGGTTATGGTGAATTTAGGCCATGGAAGGAGATTTAGCGGAAAGGAAGACGAAGATCCATATGAACATTTAGAGAATTTTTTACAAATTCGTGAATGTGTAAAATCTCTAATGATCTCATTAGCGAATAATCAATAAAGCTCTTTCAATTCACACTTGAAGGAGCCGTGAAATAATGGTTTCACGAATAGTCATTGGGGCCTTCGTCTCTTTGGGAGGATGTTTCCACTTCTTTCCTCCATAAATTTTTTCCGACCGAAAAAAGTGTGAGAATACGATGTGATATCTCAAGCTTTATCCAACGAAGTGATGAGCATTGGTTTGAAGCTTGGGAAAGGCTCTTGAATCTCTATAGAGCATGCCGGTGCAATGATTTTGATGATGCCTTTACTATTAACGTCTTCTATGCTAGATTAACCCCTGATGAACGTGTGTTCTTGGATATAGTATTAGGAGGATCTTTCCTTAACAAGGAAATTGATGAAGCCGTTGCTTGGCTAAAAGAGACAACGTCCAATCAAACTCAATGGGACAAAAAAGATAAGAAAAGGAAAATGCTAAGTCAAGATGGTATAAGGTGAGTCATGTCCGCAAAACAATTTGCACCAAGGATTTAAGGTAAGTACCACTCCTTCTCTTTGCTTGGGATGTAAAAGCGCCATTGAACACTCTTGTGTGAGGGAATCATCTAGGTTGTTAGAGCCCCGTGTTTCGGTGGTTCTTAGAAAATCTAGTGAAGATGATTCCGATGAGGTTTTCAATGAAGAAGAAATACTTAAGTTAGTGGGGAACCTAGTTCGCAAGTATAGGGGTAAGGATAGGGAATATGCTCGTGCATTGAAAAATCTTCGCGATGTCTTTGATAACCTTGATAAAGAAGGAATCCCTACTCCAGTTAACTTTCATGCTGCCTCCTTAGAAAGCGGAAATGCCGTCACACGAAGGAGGTGTAAGGCACTTGGAGAGCTTGAAAGGAGAATTTTCGAAAGGGTTTCTAATGATAAGGCAAGGAAAAAGTGACAGAGGAACCATTAGAGGAAGTAAATGACCTTCCTATCACGGTAAGTCAATACTTCCCTGCTAATGCTCAACCTCGACTACCTTTCCCAAAACGCGAACGGGCACATAGAGTTGATGGAAAATTTAAAAAATTCCTTGATGCAATAAATCAATTAACTTTTACATTGCCATTCGCCAAAACGGTTACCACCGTTCTCCATTTTGAAAAATTCTTAAAGGACATTATCAATAATAAAAAGGAATGAGGACAAATAGAGAAGGTATATTCAGTTGAGGAAATTAGTTCTATAATTTAAAATAAGTCCTATGCTAAGCTTAAAGATTCGGGTAGTTTCACTATCGCGTGTTCTATTTATGATGTGCAAACAGATAGGGCTCTTCTTGATTCAAGTGCTAGTGTTAGTTTATTGTCTTCCTTTATTATGTGGCAACTTGCTGATTAAAATCACTTCCATTTCACTTCAATTGGGAATTCTTGAGGATACTCTGGTTGATATTGTAGTTCTTTATATGGACGAAGATCTCAAAACTCCCATAATTCTTGGTTGACCCTTCACAGCCACCGCCAGTACCATTATTGTTGTGAAGGATGGAAGTGTCTCTCTTGAGCTTGATGACCAAAGGTGGAATTCAACATTAATGGTTACTACATTAACCAACTCTCCCAAACTAAGAATTGTTTCAGGGTCGATATACTTGAGAATTTTGTTGAAGAAGAGGCGAATGCGATCCTTGAAAGTGAAACATGGGAAAAGCCGTGGAACACATGGGATGGAAAGGTGCATTTCAGCATGAATCAAGTGGATCCACGATGGAGTATGTTGTTAAGTGTGATGAGGCCGAACTTACCTAAAGAGAGCTCAAGGAGGTGAGCGAGACGATCAAGAAAGAGGAGTTGAAACCACCAAAGGTAGACTTAAAAACCCTCCCTCCACACTTGAGGTATGAATTTTTTGGCCCCAAATCTGCTTATCCGATAATCGTTAGTGCTCATTTGAACATAGAAGAATGTGCTCAACTATTAAAAGTCTTAAAAATATATAGGCATACCTTAGGGTATTCTATAATATTAAGCACCAAATTTACCTTTAAACATCTCTACAACACCTTAGTTAGATTATCAAGATGTTTGGAAGGTGGAGGGGGCAATGCAAAGCCAAAATACATTCTTCTTCAAGCAAATGTGCCAAATGGACATGTGAAGACAGTTAAATGTTGGTCGTCGGGGTGAATAGAGATTTGAAAGCAACCAGAATACCCATCTGGAAAACAAAAGTGAGAGTGCTTTGCAAGCTGCTCCAACATTTGATTTATGAAGGGTAGAGGAAAGTGATCTTTCTTGGTATACTTGTTCAATCCTCTAAAATCTAAGCACATCCTCCATCCGACTACCATGCAAATGGAAACCATTTCGTTGTGTTTGTTAGGCACAACGGTTATATCACCTTTACTGGGCACCACTTGGGTAGGACTCACGCAAATGCTATCCGAGATATGGTATATTATTCCCACATCAAGCAATTTAGCTACCTCTTTTTTAACCACATCTTGCATATTTTGATTCAACGACGTTGTGGTTGACGTTTCGGTTTAGGGTCCTCTTCCAATAAAATATGTTGTATGCAATAAAAAAGATGTATGCCTTAATATTACAAGCAACTAATGATTTACGATGGATAGGGTAATAAACTTAAACAAGTAAACGAGGGGGGGGGGGGGGTGGGGAGATTTTGGATTGAGTTTACAACTAAATGCTAACAAGTGATCCACTAAAATTCTAGATAATCAATAAATAGTTTTGGTATTTTATATCAAACAAAGAAAGACAAATAACAAATGTTTTTCGGGTTTTAGAATATGATAAAAGGTCTACCCTCGATCTAGTATCCCGTTGAATCCGACTACCTAATGATTATCGTTGATGTCCCAAATTCAATGCGATTTAAACCCTTATCCCACTATCTACAAGGTCCGCTTATGTAGACTGTGTTGTCCCTTAATTATGGATAAATAGAAGGTACGCTTATCGATTTATCCCTACCCAAATCAATTGGTGATCCAAACAAGCTCTTCAGTTAGCCCTTCCTTTTGTTGCCTCGATCGATCCACTGACTTTGCGATCGTTTGACTTTCTTTTTCGATCCTTTTTCACCTGTCTTAACACAAAAACATCACAAACGCATTATTTTTCCCATGAGAGTACAAAGGCACTAAATACACGTGATTATGCACATTATTGACACTAAAATGACACTAAAAGTGCCCTAAAATGCGTGCACGGGACACGTGTACCAAATCTCCCCAAACTTAAAACTTGTTCGTTCCGAACAATAAAGAGAAAGACAAAAGGACACGTATTTAGGGCAGATTTTAGTGGCATTTGATTTCAGAGATTTTCCATGAAAAAGAATAAACCATAATGATAAAAAAATGAGCATATGTGATAGACTAGATCCACTACTCTCGAGACATAACACTCTCAACTTAAGATCCTCACCGGGTGAGTGTATCTCTCTCTCTCTCGAGTGCATTAAACGAGTAGTGTTTACACTCACATTGAAATGCGCACAATGGCTACCATAGGCTTGCCAGTCATCTAAACCTGAAATAGTACTTGACATGTGTGACAATGAATCAATTAGGTCTTTAAGTGGGTTGTAATGTTGGCTAGGGGTAAGGTGGGATAAATTTTAGGTAAAGTGACTATAAAACGGACTAAATGAGTCGTGCACTACCCATCTACCCCTCAAACAATGGTCACTCAACCTCATTCTTTTAATTCTCAATCAAGTTGAACTTAAGATTCGACTTCTTCACCTTATTCCTACCTTCATTTCCCATATTTATCAATCCTTTCAATAATTATGCTTCTTAAGAGTTTTCTAAACAAGGGATTGTAATCACAAAATGATGTGATTTTCATTAACCTCTCCAAAAGATTGATATATACACTTCCTCTTTCTTTCGATATTCTGGTTTTTCTGGTTTTTTTGATTTTTTTTGAGAGGTTAATATTCTCAATTACGGCCAATTTTGCGTTTTCCCTTTCACCCTTCTTTGTTTTCCACTAGTTTACCCAAATTCAATCCCAATTTTAAGACTAACTACCTTCCAACCGCCTCCCTCATACTCAACAGTCCGTTTGGGTATCAAAGGCTAAATAAAAGGTAAATTTGCTTGTAGTGTTGGGTATCAAACAAAAAAGCTTAAGCTCAAGGGGCTTAACTAGAGACAATGTCAAATTTGGTAAAAAGGAAATATTTTCAAGCTTTTGAAATAGGTTTTGATCAAGAATTGCCTAATATCATTTTCAAAGCCACAACATGTATTGACTTATTCAAAAGTATAGAATTGGGGAAAGTTCTAGAGGAAAATGTATGCATTCAATGAATTCTCGCACCGAAAGGAAATTTAATTTCACTCCAAAAATGGGAGTACGCATTAGGCTCAAAGACTCACTTGGTTGCAATTTTGATCAAAAGTTTTGAGTGTATGTTCAATTTTGTTTCAACAAGTCTATCATGCTCTACCAAGTGCTTCTTTCAAAAATACTTGTCAAAATTTTTCATTATTAATCAATGCCACATTTTTCTTTCCTAAACTCATCAAATTGCTTTCTCGAGCTGCCAATTTGTACGAATCCCACCCCTCCCCAAACTTAATTGTAAACTAAGTTTGTGGAAAAAGAGGAGTACAATTTGGTGCTCGCCGAACTTAACCATTTTATGCACCATTTTTCGCAACGATTAACTAAATAACTAATCTAATAAGAGTCCTACTCCTAAAAATGTGTGTGAGCTATCAACACAGTCAAGCAAATTGGCTCAAAGGCCACCAATAAATTATCAATAACCCAAGGCATCCAAATGTATATTCAACAATATCACCTAAACCAAGACCAATAGAAGATGGCAATTGGCTCACAGGCCGGCAACATTATCAACAAGCAAAACAAAGTCACTTATCAAAAGGTAATTAAAATACACATCAATATTGGCACACAAGCCATCAAATTGAATCCGTAAAAAACATCATACCAAATGGTTCACAGGCCAAACCAACAATAACAGTGATAAGGGCCAGAAATGTAGGCTCATACCAACAATAACAGTGATAATGGCCAGAAATGTAGGCTCATAGACCAATAGTAATGATAGTAAAGGAAAATAACGAGGTGTAGGGGGTTTTTTGGGAGGTTCGAGCGGCCGAAGTTGTCTTACCTCTTAGTTTTCCTCCAAACTTAGTTTTTCCACTAAGTTTGGGACGAAGAGGTAAGGCCTTTCGGTACTCTACTCACAGAGAACGAGAAGATCGGGGGCTCGAGCCGGTGAAGCATCCCTTTATGGACTTGAAGAGGTCGAGGAGCTTTGTTTGAAAAACTCTAGCAAGAATTTGAGGAAAGTCGGGCGGGGTGCTAGGCACTGGGCTAGACCTGCTTTGTCTAACAGTTCCAGAATATTTTGCCGGATTCCCATGGCGTCCAAGATCTTGGGATCACCATAGCGGGTAGCTGACACCCCACTCCTCATCAACTTGTCAATTTTTTTCCTCTGATCCTCCGTGCTCAACACTATGTCGAAATCAATTGGCTTTGTGGATTTGTCGGTGGTAGTTGATGGAATTTCCAGCGTGGGAGCCTCTGGAGTAGGCTCAACGGCTTTTTCCTTGCCCTTGGCTTGGCTTTTTCGGATTTTCTGTGTGACCTTCCTGCCAGAAGTGCCTTCTTGAGGTGTGTTCTTCGTATTGGGTGGGGCCATGGGTACCTAGAGCCTGTTAAAAAACACACAAATCAAAACTCTCAAATTTGACAACCTTAATCTATCATTGTGCATCAGTGTCCAAGTTCATCTCTTAATCTTTTTCATGAAAATTCTGAAATCAAATGCCACTAAACTTTGCCCTAAACACGTGTTCTTTTGTCTTTCTCTTTATTGTTTGGGACGAACAAGTTTTAAGTTTGGGGAGATTTGGTACACGTGTTCCGTGCACGCACTTTAGGGCACTTTTAGTGTCATTTTAGTGTCAATAACGTGCATAATTATGTGTATTTAGTGCTTTTATATTCTAATGGGCAAAATAATGCGTTTGGGCTATTTTTGTATTAAGACAGGTGTAAAAAGGGTCGAAATCGAAGATTAAACGACCGCGGAGTCGAGGGATCGATCGAGGCAAGAAAGGAAAGGCCAACTGAAGATCTCGGCCGAGACAGGATGTTAATCTCGGCCGAGATGAGCCTCCAGGGATTTTTTGAAGTTTTGCAAGACTGAAGATCTCGGCCGAGACAGGATGTTAATCTCGGCCGAGATGAGCCTCCAGGGATTTTCTGAAGAATGTCAAAGATGAAAGTCTCGGCCGAGATGCAATCTAATCTTGGCCGAGATGAGTCAAAACCTAAAAAGCCCTAGTTTCTCCTTTTTCACGTCTCGGCCGAGATGCAACCCAATCTCGGCCGAGATTGACCTTCGACCCAAAATTCTTGAAACCCTTTTTCACGTCTCGGTCGAGACACACTCCCGTCTCGGCCGAGATTCACTACCCTGTTTTAAAATCTTGAATACGTTTTTGCCTATTTTTGTCTAGCACTTTCTCCCTTTATATATATATCATCCCATTCGAATTTAACCTAATTTTGGATAACTTTTGGAGGACTTTTTGATACTTGGAGAGCACTATTCAGCCACCAAGGAAGGAGATTGGACAAGGGATTGAAGGATCATCTTCTCCAATTGACATCTTTGGATTCATCCATATCAGTATCATGTTTCTTTATTTTCCCATTTATTTTCTGATTGTTGTTAGTGAAAACAACTCAAGAACACACAACTCCAAAGAATCTGAAAAATGTACGAAGAAAAACACTCTGAATTCACACTCACAGTTCGGCCAGAAGGTAACCGAACTCAGCTTACGCAGAACAGGAAATAGAAATGGATCAAACATAATTTTAACGTGGTTCGTTCAAGATGAACTACATCCACGGAGGCAAGGCACACCTCAATCCACTAAGAACTTCAATCAATTACAGAGAATAAGCTCAAGAAATGAAATGCCCAATTCTGATGCAAATTAGGGCACGAACACTCAATCTCTAAATACTCTCTCTAATCTAAAGTACATGAGATAATGCGATCGTAGTTATGTTCTCCTCAATGAGAGCTTTACAATGATATATGAATCGAAGCTTGAATGCAACTGAATAGGAAGTTATAACTGCATGAAGCTAAGCTGAGCTACCGGACAAATGTGAAGATTTTCTTCATCACAAACTGCAACTGCTTCGTCACAAACGACGGTTATCCCAAACTAACTCGAACTCGGTTTGTTCTGACCAGTTTGTCTTCTTGATGCTAAAACCCGGTTTAAACCGCCGGTTCTCCACTTCCTAACTCCGGTTCCACATTCCCAACACATCATATTACAAAGTATAGGCTCACTTGATGAAATTGAACATCACCTCACAAATCTCCACCTTAATGAATCATGTGTGCCTCTTCCTGCCTCACCATTGCCTTGTCTGTTAATGCTCTTCATGACATTGCTCAAGCTGCAGCAGGCTCGAGCAATGCTCCACTTTGTTCCCAGGTACACCCTTAGTAAGAAAATCAATAGGGTTATGCAATGTGTGTACCTTCTTCACTTCCACAGAACCAGAATCAATGATATCCCTAGCAAAATGCAACCTAACATCAATGTGCTTTGACCTTTCATGAAATGCTTGGTGTTTCACAAGGTGTAGAGCACTCTGATTATCACAGTAAATCGCCACACACTTTTGCTTGATGTCCAAATCTCTCAAAATCCCTTTAAGCCAGATTGCTTCTTTGATGGCTTCAGTGAGAGAGATATATTCTGCTTCTATTGTTGAAAGTGCTACCACTGATTGTTGTACACTTCTCCAACTGATGGCTGTTCCAAATAAGGTGAACACAAATCCAGAAATAGATTTCCTCGTGTCTATGTTTGCTGCAAAATCAGAATCAGCAAACCCCTCCAATGCAACAGTGCTTCCATTCACTTTCTTCTTAAACTTCAGTGACAAGTTCACTGAACCCTTCAAATACCTCATCACATGCTTCAAAGCTTCCCAATGCTCAACACCTGGGTTTGACATGAACCTGCTCACTAAAGAAACAGCATAGGCCAAGTCAGGCCTACTACAAATCATTCCATACATGAGACTTCCAACTCCACTTGCATAAGGAATAGTGCTCATATGTATGACCTCCTCTTCAGTCTTTGGGCATTGTTCTTTGGTGAGTTTCTTCTGTAGGTTAACTGGAGTGGAGAGAGGTTTGGATTCATGCATGTGGAACCTCTCCAAAACCTTCTGTAGATATTGCCTTTGAGATAACCAAAGAACTCCAGCTTCTCTGTTCCTCAGAATATCCATGCCCAAAATCTTCTTGGCATCTTCCAGATCTTTCATGTCAAATTCAGTGTTAAGTCTGTCCTTCAACCATTGTACACTCTTCTTGTTCTTGCTGGCAATCAGCATATCATCCACATACAAAAGCAGGAAGACTTTATCTTGCTTTGAACACTTGTTGAAGTAAACACAACTATCATAAAGACTTCTTACAAAGCCAACACTGATCATGAAGTCATTGAACCTCCTATTCCACTGTCTTGGACTTTGTTTGAGTCCATACAGTGACTTCTTCAGCAAACAAACCTTGTCTTCTTGTTCAGGAACAACAAAGCCTTCTGGCTGTTTCATATATATTTTCTCAATGAGTTCTCCATGTAAGAATGCTGTCTTTACATCCAGTTGTTGTAGTTCCATGTCCTCTTGAGTAGCCTTTGATAAAAGCAACCTGATTGAGCAGTGCTTTACTACTGGAGAGAAAACTTCATTAAAATCAATCCCTTCCCTTTGTGTAAAGCCCCTAGCCACCAATCTTGCTTTAAACCTCACTTGTTTGGATCCTGCAGTCTCTAGCTTCTTCTTGTATATCCATTTAGAACTCACAAGTTTCTGACCTTTTGGTTTATCCACCAATATCCAGGTCTCATTCTTTTCCAGGGATTCCATCTCTTCAATCATTGCCTGAATCCAGTGCTCTCCTTCTTCACAATCTAGTGCTTCTTTAAAACTACTAGGCTCTTGTGATTCCAGGTCTTGAGCAACACTCAAGGCATAATAAACACTCCCTTCTTGCCCGTAGAAGTCAGGTCTATTGATTGTTCTTCTAGGCCTGTCCCTTCCAATGCTATATTCTCTAACATTTTGTGAAGGTCCAGCTTGTTCTTCTTCTTCAGATGATGAATCACTATCTTGTAGATTCTCTTGTGGTTGAGATGTGTGATCATCTTCAGCAGGATGCTCCACCTGAATTGATATCTCTTCTGTCTCTTTAGCACCATCAAATTCTTCCTTAGAGCCTGTAGAAGTATAAGCCATCATATTCTCATTAAACTTTACATCTCTACTTGTGATTATCTTCTGATTTCCCTTCTCTAGACACCACAATCTGTAGCCCTTTATTCCATCTGGATATCCAAGAAATACACATCTTAGAGCTCTTGCATCTAACTTGTCTTGCTTGACATGGACAAAAGCAAGACAACCAAACACCCTTAAACCTTCATAACTTGGTTTCTGTCCACTCCACACCTCTTCAGGTGTTTTGAACCCAATCACTGATGAGGGTGACCTATTAATGAGATAACATGCTGTAGCAATGGTTTCACCCCAAAATACCTTTGGCAACCCAGCATCCAACAGCATACACCTTACCCTTTCAAGAAGAGTCCTATTAAGCCTCTCAGCAACCCCATTCTGTTGAGGATTCATTGGGACAGTCCTATGTCTCTTGATTCCTCTTTCTTCACAGAAGTTTGTGAACTCAGTAGAGAGGTATTCCAATCCATTATCAGTCCTAAGGTGCTTCAGCTTCTTCCCTTTGACATTTTCCAGTTGAATCAACCATGTTTTGAACTTATGAAAAGCATCACTCTTATTCTTCATCAACATGATCCACACCTTTCTACTGTAATCATCAATCAAAGACATGAAATACCTTGCTCCACCATGAGTCTCTGTCCTTGCCGGACCCCATATGTCAGAGTGGACATAATCTAATGGCTCTTGAGTTGTGTGAACACCCTTTCCATAGGGCAGCTTCTTGGACTTGCCCAAAGCACACTGATCACAGAACTCCAGGTTTTGATTTCCCATGTTTCCAATTACACCACTTCTTGACAACTCCTTCAACCCTTTCTCTCCTATGTGTCCAAGCCTCTTGTGCCATTTAACAAGCTCAGAACTGCTCAAGACCATATCAACACTCCCAACAACAGGTGAACCAATCAAGATAAACAACCCATTATGCTGTCTACCTTTAATCATCACTTTACCATGTTTAGTGATATGCAAGAAGCCATCCACTGAGCTAAACTGACAACCACTATTTACCAAAGAGCCAAGAGATAGAAGATTTATTTTAAGGCCAGGAACATATCTTACATTAGAGATGATTCTGACCACACCATCAAACATCCTTATGCTCACTGATCCAATTCCTTTGACCTTTCATGATTGGTCATTGCCCAGGAGAACATTTCCACCATCTTCTCTCTTCAGTTCATCAAACCATGACTGGTGTGGACACATATGAAAGGAGCAGCCTGTGTCCAGGACCCATTCTTTCACCATTCTTGATTCAGTAACATTTAATACCTCTGGAGGATCTTCTTGAAGGTCAATGGCAGCAGCTTCTGCCCCTTGGTTTCCTCCTTTCTTGTTTCTTTTAGGACAATCCTTCTTCAAGTGACCAGGCTGCTTGCACTTGAAGCATTTCCTCTTCTCAACCCATTCACTTCCCTTCTTTGGATTAGAATCTCCTGCTTTGAAGTCCTTAGAATTCTGTCCCTTCTTCCCTTGCCAAGGTTTCTTGAATTTAACATTCAAACCTTCTCCAGATTGCACCATGCCTTTATCATCTTGAGTCTGGAAGCATTTAGACCTCAGAGCCTTCACTATCCCATCATAGGATAGCTGCTCATCTCTCCCATACATCAAGGCATCCTTAAAACTTTCCATGGATTTTGGAAGAATGTTTAACACCATCAATGCTTTATCATCCTCCTCCATTTTCACATCCAGGTCTTCCAATTCCTCAACCATCTTAATAAACTCATCAAGTTGGTCAGAAATTACCTTATCTTCAGTGATCTTGAAGGCCAACATCTTCTGTTTTAAGAACAGCTTGTTGGAAACTGACTTAGATTGATACAACTCCTCCAACCTCTTCCATGCTTCTAAGGAACTCTTGCATCTTGAGACCTCTCTTCGAGGTTTATCACCCAAACACAGAAAGATAAGACTGAGGGCTTTCTTATCTACTGATACAAACTTGGGTTTCTCACTTTCTTCCCACGAATCAAGAGGTATCAAAGCAAGATCAAGGCCATTGTGAACCAAAACTGCATTCATCTTCATCTTCCACAGTGTGAAATCATTTCTCCCTGTAAACTTCTCAAAGTCCATCTTCATACCAGCCATTCCTTCCCTTCTTCAAGCTGTGAGAGTTGCTTCCCACAGACGGCGCCACTTGTTAGTGAAAACAACTCAAGAACACACAACTCCAAAGAATCTGAAAAATGTACGAAGAAAAACACTCTGAATTCACACTCACAGTTCGGCCAGAAGGTAACCGAACTCAGCTTACGCAGAACAGGAAATAGAAATGGATCAAACACAATTTTAACGTGGTTCGTTCAAGATGAACTACATCCACGGAGGCAAGGCACACCTCAATCCACTAAGAACTTCAATCAATTACAGAGAATAAGCTCAAGAAATGAAATGCCCAATTCTGATGCAAATTAGGGCACGAACACTCAATCTCTAAATACTCTCTCTAATCTAAAGTACATGAGATAATGCTATCGTAGTTATGTTCTCCTCAATGAGAGCTTTACAATGATATATGAATCGAAGCTTGAATGCAACTGAATAGGAAGTTATAACTGCATGAAGCTAAGCTGAGCTACCGGACAAATGTGACGGTTTTCTTCGTCACAAACTGCAACTGCTTCGTCACAAACGACGGTTATCCCAAACTAACTCGAACCCGGTTTGTTCTGACCAGTTTGTCTTCTTGATGCTAAAACCCGGTTTAAACCGCCGGTTCTCCACTTCCTAACTCCGGTTCCACATTCCCAACACATCATATTACAAAGTATAGGCTGACTTGATGAAATTGAACATCACCTCACAATTGTATTAGTTAATATGGGTGGCTAGCACCCTTTGTTCATCCTTGATCATTGTGGAACCTTGAGTCGAGACATTGATGTGATTATTACGGTTAATATTACCGAGATTATTGTGTATTTAAGTGTTTTGTGTTATTTGCTCCTGTTGACTCACATTTTTGAATTGATTATTGGTTTGATCACCCTTTAAGGGATTTGTGAATGTGTTGCTAGAATAGGAGATTACTATCCGTAATTGTAGGATTTCCGATTCCCGAGTAGCAAACAATAGTTATTTATTGGGGATAACACAAAGTTCAACTACTAAAACCGAGCTTTCGAGTTTTATGTTGAATTTATCTCGTTGTCCTAGTGTTTAATGCTTTTGGTGATTGAATCTAAGAGAGTTTGTTCGAGGATTCGGTTAAACTGAATAGGGTTAGTCGAAGAGCTTATTTTGATTAACTAAGATTAAGGGACATCAAGGCTATTAGAGCTTGTTAATAGTCTTGAGATAAGGGCTTAAATCACAATTTAATCGGGCATTAACAATAGTTGCATCAATTGTTCAAGACCAAGGGGAAGCATGATCAAGGGTGACTTGTTTTACTATTTGAAAACTAAAACCGAAAAAGATCTCTTATATTGTTTTTGAGTACTTGTTTCTTTTAATTGTGTCTATTTGCTTTTAATTGTCACTAATAGATTGTTAGTTTCCCATCAACCCCCCCATTATTGCTTTCTTAAGTATTTATTTCTTGCATACTTAATCATAAACTGCTTGACATCGTAATCAAAACTGTTCGGCCGTTCCCTGTGGGATCGACCCTTATTTACCATTCTACTAAGTAGGATAGTCGGTAAGGTTTAAGTGTATTCTTCATACACAATTTAATTTGGTAGTAAGAAACGACGCTACCAAATTTTGGAGCCGTTGCCGGGGAACGGTGATTAGAATAGAGTTGATTTGTTGATCAAGCATTATGATTAATTGCATATATAGTCATCTTCTTGTTTAGATTAGTAATTTTATAATCTCACTTTGTTTCCTTATTTTTGTTTACTTGTAGTGAATGTTCTTGCGTTCGCAAGGAGAAAAAGGATTGCTATTTGAACCGGATATTAAGGAACGTGAACGTGAATTGAGAAGGAGAGCTCGAGATTTGGAGCAAGTCCGAGAAAGAATCGAAGTGCTGAATTTAGGGGGTGAAGCGATTATTAACTTGGAAGAAATGGCTGAGGATCAAGGTCAAGAAAGAACAATGAAGGAGTTGGCTAACACAAGGGTTGCTCAAGAGCCCTTGTGCATCACCTTCCCAGCCATAGGAAACGACACTGCTTTCGAGTTGAAATCCGGACTCATCCATCTACTACCTTCCTTTCATGGATTGTCCGGAGAGGACCCTCATAAGCACCTCAAGGAGTTCCATGTGGTTTGTTCAAGTATGAAGCCATCAAGGGTGACGGAAGAACAGATAAAACTTCGAGCATTCCTGTTTTCCCTGAAGGATCTTGCTCGGGATTGGCTATACTACCTTCCATCTGGATCAATCACCACATGGGAACAGATGGAAACCCAATTCCTTGAAAAATTCTTCCCAACTTCTCGAGCCACAACCATTCGAAAGGAGATCAGTGGAGTGAGGCAGATGCAAGGTGAAACATTATATGAGTATTGGGAACGTTTCAAAAGACTTGTTGGAAGTTGCCCTCCACACAAATCACTCCACAACTGCTGATTCAGTATTGGTATGAAGGACTTTGCCTGGCAGAACGAAATATGATTGATTCGGCGAGTGGAGGGGTTCTATCTTATAAGACACCTACTGAGGCTCGAGCACTGATATCCAAAATAGCTGCTAATACTCAACAGTTTGGATGCAGAGAGCCGGTGAGACGGGTCAAGGATGTGATAGACTCAACTGTTGAAGAGAGGTTAGACCAACTCACCGACTTGGTGAAGAAGGTAATCTCGGGTGGCACACCTACTTCCAAGCCTTGCAGAATTTGCCAAGTCACTGAACACTCTACTGATACTTGCCCGGTTCTCGGAGAAGAAATGGAGGCCCATGCCAACGCGGTTCACAACTTTAATCCCAACTCATCCGGGAGGAAATATGATCCGTATTCACAATCATACAACCCAGGTTGGAGGGACCATCCGAATTTCAAATACGGCAATCAGAATCCGAGCAATAATCAACAAGGTGATCACAGTGGGCAAAACCGACCCCCTTTTCCTAGGGGAATGTTCCAGCAAAGACAGCAAACCGAGCAGGTACCCTGTGATCCATCTCTTTCTGATATAGTGAAAAGCCTAGCCACTAGTACACTCCAATTACAGAAGGAATCAAGTTCTAGGTTTCAGAGTATCGAAAATTAAGTCAGTCAGATAGCATCGGCGGTTTCTCGTTTAGAAAATGCACAAGGAGGAAGATTACCGGCTCAACCGGAAGTCAACCCGAAAAATGTGAGTGCCATTGTTGTTATGAATGAGGAGTTACTTGGAGAGCCTGAAAAGCCCGGGTATACTTCACAAGGAAAGACTGAGGACGTGGATGCTGGTTCGAGGAAAGAAGAGACTTCCCATGTGGTTGAAAGTAATGTTCGGACACCTAAGTGGAAGATTGCCAATGAGTTGCGTAAGCAAAAGGAGGCATTAGCTGCATGCTTCCCCGACCACCTATTGCCTTTTCCTACCATGAAATACTCTCCACAAAGTGAAATTGAGAATGTCAGTGTGGGGATTTTGAGAAGCGGGAAGGTCCTTGAAAAAGGGAAGTTAAGTGAAGGAGCAAGTAGAATTGGAAGTGAAAGGGAGTGTGCAAAACACGAAATCTCGGCCGAGACATATCAGGATCTCGGCCGAGATGTCCCACATCGTCCAGAAGGGAAAATTCTCTGCCCACCTGTCTCGGCCGAGACACATAAAGATCTCGGCCGAGATTCCCTGAAATCCAACAAAAATCCTGAAATGCCCCCACTTCCGTTTCCGAGTCAAATGAAGAAGATTCCCGACAAAAATAGAGACAAGGAGATAATGGAGGTATTCAGGAAGGTGGAAATCAGTATTCCCTTGATGGACGCCGTAAAACAGATTCCGCGGTACGCAAAGTTTTTGAAAGATTTATGCACCAACAAAAGGCGTCTACATGGGAATGAGAAAGTCTTCATGGGAGAAAATATCTCGGCGGTTTTTCAGAAGAAGATGCCACAGAAATGCAAGGACTCGGGAATGTTCACCATCCCGTGTAAGATCGGTAATTGTCTGATTGAGAGAGCTATGCTTGATTTGGGGGCATCGATCAATGTGATGCCCCGTTCTATTTTCAATAGCTTGAACTTGGGTCCATTGAAAGACACGAGGGTAGTCATCCAACTGGCGGACCGAAGCACCTCATTTCCGGACGGGGTGATTGAGGATGTGATAGTTGAGGTGGATAACCTCATCTTTCCAGCAGATTTCTATGTACTTGACATGCATGGAAATTCGCCCGATTCCACTCCAATCTTGCTTGGGAGGCCGTTCTTGAATACCTCCCAAACAAAGATTGACGTGCGAGAGGGAACTCTTAGCATGGAATTTGCTGGCCAAGTGGTGCAATTCAATATTTTTGATTCAATGAAATATCCTGAGGAATTGCATAGTGTTTATTCTATTGATGTCATTGATGTTATTGATCCCCTTGTGGAGGGAGTGTTTGAGTGTTATTGTAGGGACAAAGAAGCAATTGAATTGGCGGCCGATCTAGAGAAGATAGAGCCAATGGACACCAGGAAAGAGTTTGTGGGGATAGTGGAACAATCGAAATCATCCAAGCCTTTCCGAACCAAGCCCTTTCCCAAATTCTTATCTTTGCCTGAACCTCAAGAAAAGCTGCTATCTTCTACCATCAAGGCACCAACCCTTGAGCTCAAAGCCCTTCCCCCCATCTCAAATACGCATATCTTGGGGAGGACGAAACCCTACCGGTGATTATCTCATCAAAGCTCACATCCACTCAAGAACAAGCATTGATCGGGGTCCTCAAGGTTAACAAAGAAGCTACAGGTTGGACTATTGATGATATCAAATGCATTAGTCCATCCCTATGCATGCACCGGATATTGTTGGAGGATAATGCCAAACCAAGTCGGGAACCCCAAAGGCGGCTTAACCCACCTATGATGGAGGTGGTAAAGACGGAGATCATCAAGCTACTCGATGTTGGGATTATTTACCCAATATCGGATAGCAAATATGTGAGCCCAACACAGGTCGTGCCCAAAAAGTCGAGAGTGACGGTGGTGGAGAACAATGACGGGGAAATGGTTCCCACCCGCTTGCAAACCGGATGGCGAGTGTGCATCGATTTCAAGCTAAATGCCATGACCCGCAAAGATCATTTTCCTTTGCCATTCATTGACCAAATGCTTGAGAGATTGGCCGGTCATTCCTTCTATTGCTTCTTGGATGGATACTCCGGATACTTTCAAATAGCCATCTCTCCAGAAGATCAAGAGAAGACCACTTTCACATGCCCCTTCGGTACTTTTGCATGGAGGAGGATGCCATTTGGGCTATGCAATGCCCCGGCCACCTTTCAAAGGTGCATGGTAAGTATTTTTTCCGAATATGTTGGGAATATTATTGAAGTTTTCATGGATGATTTTAGTGTGTATGGTGAGTCTTTCGAAAAATGCCTTGATAATCTTGCTAAAATTCTGAAAAGGTGCATAGAAACAAATCTTGTTTTGAATTGGGAGAAATGTCATTTTATGGTTGAGCAAGGCATCGTTCTTGGGCATATAATTTCATCAAAAGGGATTGAAGTTGATAAGTTTAAGGTTGATCTTATTGTTGCCTTGCCTTACCCCGCAACTGTGCGGGAAGTTCGATCGTTTCTTGGCCATGCAGGTTTCTATAGGCGTTTCATTAAGGATTTTTCAAAGATCCCTGCCCCTCTGTGTCGGCTATTGCAAAAGGACGTTGAATTTGAGATGTCAACCGATTGCAAGATGGCTTTTAATCATCTCAAGGAGGCCCTTACATCGCCCCCCATCATCCAACCTCCGGATTGGACACTGCCGTTCGAGATAATGTGCGATGCAAGCAACTATGCAGTGGGAGCTGTATTGGGGCAACGGAAGGGAAAAGCAGCCCATGTGATCTACTATGCCTCGAGGACCCTAAATCCGGCACAAGCAAACTACACCACCACAGAAAAAGAACTCTTGGCCATAGTTTTTGCTTTAGAAAAGTTTAGGTCATATCTGTTTGGTACTAAGATTATCGTTTTTTCTGATCATGCAGCTCTTCGGTTTCTATTATCAAAGAAGGAAGCTAAACCAAGACTCATCAGATGGATTTTGCTACTTCAGGAATTTGATTTGGAAATCAAAGACAAGAAGGGAAAGGAAAATTGGGTGGCAGATCATTTAAGCCGTTTGATACAAGAGGAGGACGAAATGCCCTTGAAGGAGAGCTTTCCAGACGAGCAATTGCTAGCCATGACAAGCACGAAGGCCCCTTGGTATGCCAACATGGTGAATTATTTGGTGTCCAAGAGATTTCCTATTGGGATGAGTAAACCGTAGAAGGATAGGTTGAAGAGTGAGTCGAAGCATTTTGTTTGGGATGATCCATACCTGTGGAAATATGGTTCAGATCAAGTAATCAGGAGATGCATTCCCGAAGACGAAGTGCAGTCGGTGTTGAATTTTTGCCACTCACATGCTTGTGGAGGCCACTTTGGGCCGAAGAGGACGACATACAAAGTGCTTGAGAGTGGACTGTTTTGGCCCACCATATTTAGAGATGCCCTTGCTTTTTGCAAGTCCTGTGACAACTGTCAAAAGACGGGAAATGTTTCTCAAAGAAATCAAATGCCCTAAAACCCGATTGTAGTCTGCGAAATTTTTGATGTTTGGGGTATGGACTTCATGGGACCGTTTCCCTTTTCTTATGGGAATTTGTACATATTGTTGGCTGTTGACTATGTGTCCAAGTGGGTGGAGGCGAAAGCAAACCGAACCAATGACTCTAAAGTTGTGGCCGAGTTCGTCCAATCCAACATTTTTGCTCGGTTTGGGATACCAAAAGCCATTATAAGTGATAGAGGCACACACTTTTGCAACTGAACAATCGACGCATTGCTGAAGAAATATGCTGTATTGCACAAAGTTTCGACGCCTTATCATCCATAAACCAATGGGCAAGCCGAAACTTCGAATCGGGAAATCAAGTCGATATTGGAGAAGACCGTGCAACCAAATCGCAAGGACTGGAGTTTGAGGCTCAATGATGCATTATGGGCGTATAGGACTGCCTATAAAACTCCAATTGGTATGTCTCCTTTTCGACTCATTTATTCGGAGATGCAACATGAACCTTGATGAAGCCGGTGTACACCGAAAGCTCCAATTGCAAGAGCTCGAAGAAATTCGAAATGAAGCCTTTGAAAACGCCATGATCTACAAGGAGAAAACGAAGGCTTTTCATGACTCGAGAATTACCCGAAAAACGTTTGTGGTTGGGGAGAAAGTGCTATTATATCACTCTCGGTTGAAGTTATTTCCGGGCAAGCTCCGTTCGAGATGGGTAGGACCCTTTGTTGTCACTAAGGTGTTCGATCATGGAGCCATCGAAATTGAAAGTGGTAAAACTTAAAAAATCTTCAAGGTCAATGGGCATCTTCAACGAGTGGAAGACTCACCACCAAACTGAAAAAAGCGTCCGTCGAGCCAACGACGTTAAACAAAGGCGCTTGTCGGGAGGCAACCCGGCGGTTACTCGTTTTCTCGTATTTTAAATTCATAGTTTAGTAGTTTTACTATTATTTACATATTTTGAATTGTGTTGGTTAAAATGTGTGTAGGTACCAAACAAGCAAATCCAAGCCAAGACATGGTGTATAATGGGGGTGAAGAACACCAAAAAGGTGGAAAAATGCGGGGGAGGACCATCTCGGCCGAGACACAGAAGAAATCTCGGCCGAGACTCCATGTGAGTGAAAAGGGCAAAACTTCCCTGGCAGCCTATCTCGGCCGAGACACTACATCATCTCGGCCGAGATTCAGAAGGGCCCAAAATGAAGAAATTTCTCTGGAAGCAAATCTCGGCCGAGACATACATGCATCTCGGCCGAGACGGGTTTGAATGGAAATTGAGCCAATTTCGCTGGAAGAGCATCTCGGCCGAGACAGGACCGAATCTAGGCCGACACTGGGTTGTCCAGAATGGAAGCAAATTTGCTGAAGAACAATCTCGGCCGAGACATACATGCATCTCGGCCGAGACGGGGTTGTCCAGAATGGGGGTAAAAATGCTGAGACTTCATCGCGGCCGAGACACTACAGAATCTCGGCCGAGATCCCTTGCCGGGTCAAGTTTTCCTGAAAGCGTAGAACGGATCTCGGCCGAGACACAGAGCCCAAATTCGAATCTCGGCCGAGACAGAAAACAGGTATAAATACCCCCTGCGCGAAAATTAGGTCAGTTCTTCCCCAAACTTGCGATTTTCACACACTCACGCACGGTTCCTGAATACACTGGCCCGGCTTTTGGGACATTTCCGGACACTACTCCAATAATCACCCTTGCACTCGATTTCCACCTCTAAAATTCACACCACGCCTCACTCACATCACCACACCCACTCTCCTTCGAAATATTTAGATTTGGAGCACATTTGAGGTCGAGTCAAAAAGGGCGCGAGCAACCCAAATTAAAAAACTTTTCGATTAAACTCAACTGGTAAGTACGGCTATCTCCTCCTTTCGATTTATTGTTGCGTATTAGTGTATACATTGTTGAGATTGAAAGTTAATTTTACGTTTATATGCATATTCGTTGAACTTGGTTATACATACAAGTACTTGTATTGATTTTTTGCCAATTGATAGGTGTTATGCATTTAAATGATAGAATTGACATGATAGTTCGTATAGTTGCTTGATGATTGAGTGGGTGGATTGTTGAGTATAGTCTTGTGAGTTTTTGCAAAGGCTAAATTCGTTGTGGCATATTATCAAGCATGTGCTAGGCATTAAATTGTTGTGCCTAGGTTAGCTAAATTCGACTATATTCTCTGATTTTTAAGACTAATTGTTGATATTATCGTAATGTTGACCTTATTTGAATATGGTTTGGTTGTCATTGCATGGTTGATACATTCTGTCTTGTTTTTGTTAGAGAGATAGTCGGATTCAAATGAACCTAGACACCTCTTACTTGCACTTGAACTAGTTATTTTGCCACAAGTTTTTGATGATTGAATTGTTGATTTTAGGTACCCATGGCACCTCCGAAAATCACAAAAGGCAACACTCAAGAAGGCACTTCTGGACGAAGAGTCACGCAAAAAATCCGAAGAAGCCAAGCCAAGGGCAAGGAGAAGGCTGTTGAGCCTACTCCAGAGGTTCCTCCACCGGAAGTTCCACCAACTTCCACTGACAAGTCCACAAAGCCCATCGATTTTGACATAGTGCTGACAACAGAGGAGCAACGAAAACGGTTTGATAAATTGATGAAGAGGGGGGTGTCAGCTACCCGCTTTGGCGATCCCAAGATCTTGGACGCCATGGGAATCCGGCAAAATGTTCTAGAGTTGTTAGACACAGCAGGTCTAGTTCAGTGCCTCGCCCCCCGCCCAACTTTACTCAAATTTGTGCTCGAGTTCTTCAGCACACTCGAGATCGAGGAGGAGGTCATTTCCGGCTCTTCAGTTCATCAATTCAAATTCCAGCTTCTTAACGAACAGAAGACACTAAGCCACGACAACTTGGAAAAAATATATGGCTTCAAGCCTAGAGCCTACGGTGATAACCATGCGTTGAGAGAGTTCAACGTGCAACAATTTTTGGAGCAAATCACTGCCGCCCCCGGAATAGTTGTACCTCAAGCATATGATCCAAGGGGCTCAAGGCTCACCGCCATTCGAAACCCCGTCGTGAAGTATTTATAGAAGCTGTTGGGCTCCACCATATGTGGCCGGAAAGAGATCAGCTCTCCCCGATTATACGAGATGGAAATACTTTGGGCCATCGTGGATCGGAGAAAGAGGGACTTCCAACAGGATTTGGCATCATGTTTTCAGAAGATAGTGAAAGAATTGAGGACGGAGAGAAAAAGAGAAACGAAAATGCCCGACCCGATCTATTGTGGGGCGTTGATAACCCCTATACTCGAGCACTACAATGTTCCCCTTCCAGAGTACACACCTATCACTACTGATTATTATTTGGATTGGGAGGAGATGGAGAACATGCGCATTGCCATGCTCGGGTACAAAGAGGGCACATCGGGTCCCGCTGTCCCTTACGTTCTCCAAAACGAGGGACCTTACCTCCGCCTACCCAACCCCGGACTGAGTTACATCACCCACCTGGCAAGCAAGCTGAATTTGGAACTGAGCTCCGAGGCACACCTCAATGCCTCCTTGGAGCCAAACCGGGAAGAACTGACCAAATTCAAGCGTGCTAAAAAGCCACGTCCGGTGGCACGGGTTCGGAGCGTAGGGGTTGAAGGGGAAGGAAGTAGCCAACCAGAGCAGCCGTCAAGGAAAAGATCATCTACTGCCATTCTAACTCAATCTGAGTTCCAGGAACGGCAAGAGGGCTTAATGGCGGCCATGGGGGACGAGATCAAAGGCGTCAGAGCAGAATTGGTGGAGCTACGAGCATCTATTGGAGCTGAGCTGAGAGGAATCAAGGAAACTATCCAAGAAAATCAGACCAAGATTCTCGACCTTTTCAAGTCAATAAAAGGATGTTTCACCGGCTCGAGCCCCCGACCTTCCTGCTCGCTCTACTCACAGGGATTTTCTGAAGAATGTCAAAGATGAAAGTCTCGGCCGAGATGCAATCTAATCTCGGCCGAGATGAGTCAAAACCTAAAAAGCCCTAGTTTTCCCTTTTTCACGTCTCGGCCGAGATGCAACCCAATCTCGGCCGAGATTGACCTTCGACCCAAAATTCTTGAAAATCCTTTTTCACGTCTTGGGCGAGACACACTCCCGTCTCGGCCGAGATTCACTACCTTGTTTTAAAATCCTGAATACGTTTTTGCCTATTTTTGTCTAGCACTTTCTCCCTTTATATATATATCATCCCATTCGAATTTAACCTAATTTTGGATAACTTTTGGAGGACTTTTTGATACTTGGAGAGCACTATTCAGCCACCAAGGAAGGAGATTGGACAAGGGATTGAAGGATCATCTTCTCCAATTGACATCTTTGGATTCATCCATATCAGTATCATGTTTCTTTATTTTCCCATTTATTTTCTGATTGTATTAGTTAATATTGGTGGCTAGCACCCTTAGTTCATCCTTGATCATTGTGGAACCTTGAGTCGAGACATGATGTGATTATTACGGTTAATATTACCGAGATTATTGTGTATTTAAGTATTTTGTGTTATTTGCTCCCGTTGACTCACATTTATGAATTGATTATTGGTTTGATCACCCTTTAAGGGATTTGTGAATGTGTTGCTAGAATAGGAGATTACTATCCGTAATTGTAGGATTTCCGATTCCCGAGTAGCAAACAATAGTTATTTATTGGGGATAACACAAAGTTCAACCACTAAAACCGAGCTTTCGAGTTTTATGTTGAATTTATCTCGTTGTCCTAGTGTTTAATGCTTTTGGTGATTGAATCTAAGAGAGCTTGTTCGAGGATTCGGTTAAACTGAATAGGGTTAGTCGAAGAGCTTATTTTGATTAACTAAGATTAAGGGACAACAAGGCTATTAGAGCTTGTTAATAGTCTTGAGATAAGGGTTTAAATCATAATTTAGTCAGGCATTAACAATAGTTGCATCAATTGTTCAAGACCAAGGGGAAGCATGATCAAGGGTGACTTGTTTTACTATTTGAAAACTAAAACCGAAAAAGATCTCTTCTATTATTTTTGAGTACTTGTTTCTTTTAATTGTGTCCATTTGCTTTTAATTGTCACTAATAGATTGTTAGTTGCCCATCAACCCCCCCATTATTGCTTTCTTAAGTATTTATTTCTTGCATACTTAATCATAAACTGCTTGACATCGTAATCAAAACTGTTCGGCCGTTCCCTGTGGGATCGACCCTTATTTACCATTCTACTAAGTAGGATAGTCGGTAAGGTTTAAGTGTATCCTCTTCCAAAGTACAAGTGAAGGGTTCACCTAAATCAATGAATGCATCAAGAGAAATTTTTTCATTTGAAAGATGTTTGCAAGAAAAGTCATTCATCAAAAGTCATCAAAGCAAACATATTCCACATCGTAAACTATGTCAAAACCTTCACTAAGACCACCTCCATTGTTGTTAACCTCACTCTCAAATTCATCAACCACTTCAAACAGTTTTTGATATTCGAGTTCTACCTCTTGAAGGCTTGGGTCTTCTTTGGTGAGTGCCTTGATGGTAGAGGGTAGCACTTTCTCTTGAGATTCCGGCATTGGTATGAACTTGGGAAATGACTTGGTTCGGAATGGCTTGGAGAATTGTGATTGTTGCACTGTCCCCACTAACTCTTCCTTGGTTTCCATTGGCTCTGTCTTCTCTAGATTATTCGCCAATTCAATTGTTTCTTGGTCCCTGCAATAATACTCAAGCACTTCCTCTACAAAGGGATCAATAACATCAATAACATCAATAGAATGCACACTATGAAAATCCTCAGGATACTTCATCGATTCAAAGATGTTGAATTGCACCACTTGGCCATGAAATTCCATGCTAAGAGTTCCCTCTCGCACGTCAATCTTTGTTTGGGAGGTGTTCAAGAACGGCCTCCCAAGCAAGGTTGGAGTGGAATTTGACGAATTTCCATGCATGTCCAGTACATAGAAATCTGCTGGAAATATAAGGTTATCCACCTCAACTATCACGTCCTCAATCACCCCGTCCGGAAAAGAGGTGCTTCGGTCAGCCAGTTGGATGACTACCTTCGTATCCTTCAGTGGAACCAAGTTTAAGCTATCGAAAATGGAACGGGGCATCACATTGATCGATGCCCCTAGATCCAACATGGCTTTCTCTATTCTAGTGTTACCAATTTTGCACGGAATGACGAACATTCCTGGATCCTTGCACTTCTGTGGCATCTTTTTCTCACCGAGACACTTTCTCCCATTAGGACCTTCTCATTCTCTTGTAGCCGCCTTTTGTTAGTGCACAATTCTTTCGAAAACTTTGCATATCGAGGAATCTGGTTTACGGCCTCCACCAAGGGGATACTAATTTCAACCTTCTTGAATACCTCCATTGTCTCCTTGTCTCTATTTCTGTCTGGAATCCTCCTCATTTGGCTCGGAAACGGAAGTGGTGGAATTTCGGGATTGATTTGGGATTTCTGAGAATCTCGGCCGAGATTATCTTGTGTCTCGGCCGAGACAAGTGTGCAGGGGATTTCCTCTTCTGGACCAGGTGGGCCATCTCGGTCGAGATCTTGATGTATCTCGGCCGAGATTTCGTTCTCAGCAGACTCCCTTCCACTTTCGACTCTCCTTTCTCCATCTGTCGACTTTCCCTTTTCAAGGACCTTCCCGCTTCTCAAGACTCCCACGCTGACATTTTTAATTTCACCTTGTGGAGAGTATTTCTTGGTAGGAAAAGGCAGCAGGTGATTGGGAAAGCATGCAGCCAATGCCTTCTTTTGTTTTCGCAACTCCTTAGCAATCTTCCACTTAGGTACGCGAACTTGAAATTCGGCAACTTGAGGAGTTAAGGTCTTTTCTTAATCCAAAATGTCATGTGGGCTGTCTGTCTGTGCACGTGAAGGCTGCCCGGGCTTCTCAAGCTCTCCAGGCATTACCCTACTAATGATGCCAATTGCACTCACATTAGCCAAATTTTTGGGGTTGATTTCAGGTTGTGCCGGTAGCTTTCCACTTTGAGCACTCTCCAGACGGGACACCGCTGATGCTATTTGACTTACTTGATTTTCAATACTCTGAAACGTTGAACTTGATTCCTTCTGCAATTGAACTTGTTGCTAAGCTCTTGACTATGTCAGAAAGGGATGGATCAGAGGGTACTGGCTCAGTGTGTTGCCCTTGCTGGAACATCCCCCTAGGATAGGGGGGGTCGATTGTGTCCACCTTGATCACCCTGCTGATGCATATTTGGACCTTGATTCCCATATTTGAAATTGGGGTGATCTCTCCACCCCGGATTGTACAACTGCGAATAGGGATCATACTTCCGGCCAGCCTGGCTAGGATTGGGATTATGAACTGCATTAGCATGAGCTGCCATTTCTTCTCCGAGAATAGGGCAAGTGTCAGTGGAGTGCTCGGTTACTTGGCAGAGTCTGCAAGGTTTTGTAGTAGGAGTGCCAACCGAAATCACTTTCTTCACCAAGTTGGTAAGATGATCCAACCTCTCTTCAACACTTGAATCGATAACATCCTTGACTCGTCTCACAGGCTCTCTACATCTGAACTGTTGAGTGTTGGCAGCCATCTTGGAGATCAATGCTTGGGCCTCAGTAGGTGTCTTATCAACAAGAGCCCCTCCGCTCGCCGAATCAATCATGTTTCGATCTGTTAGACACAACCCCTCATACCAAAACTAAATTAATAACTGCGGAGTGATTTGATATGGCGGGAAAGTTCCTACAAGATTCTTAAATCGTTCCCAGTACTCATACAATGTCTCCCCCTGCATTTGCCTCACTCCACTAATTTCTTTCCGAATAGTGGTGGCTCGAGAAGCTGGGAAATACTTTTCAAGAAACTGTGTTTCCATGTGATCCCAAGTGGTGATTGATCCGGATGGCAAGTAGTACAATCAATCCCTAGCAAGATCTTTTAATGAGAACGGAAATGCTCGAAGCTTAATTTGCTCTTCAGTCACCCTCGATGGCTTCATGCTCGAACATACCAAATGGAATTCTTTCAGGTGTTTATGCGGGTCCTCCCCGGATAGTCCATGGAACGATGGTAGGAGGTGTATGAGCCCTGATTTAAGCTCAAAAGCAGTATCATTTCCTATTGCTGGGAATGTAATACACAAGGGTTCTTGAGCAACCCTTGTGTTGATAAGTTCCTTCATGGTCCTTTCCTAACCCTGATCCTCAGCCATTGCTTCCAATCCGACGGTCTCTTCACTCTCTGAGTTCAAATCTTCAAATCCTCCTCGGACTTGTTCCAAATTCTGGGCTCTTCTTCTCAACTCTCGTTCACATTCCACAATATCCGGTTCAAATAACAATCCTCTCTCTCCTTGTGAACGCAAGAACATTAACTACCTATCCAGAAATAAGAAAACAAGAGAATATCAAACTACTAGATAAACAAGAAGTAGATAAACAACTAATAAACTAAACATAATGCTTGAACAAATAAAACAACACTACTCTTATCACCGTTCCCCGGCAACAACGCCAAAATTTGGTTACGAGTCGTTGGACCGTACCAAATTAATTTGTATATAGAATATATACTTAACCTTAGCTTACACTCTAACTAGTAGAATGCTAAGTAAGGGTCGATCCCACAGAGAACGGTGGATTAGTGTTGTTCGGATATTATAAGCAACTAATCATTTACGATGGATAGGGTAATAAACTTAAACAAGTAAACGAGGGGGGGTTTTGGATTAAGTAACAACTAAATGCTAACAAGTGATCAACTAAAATTCTAGATAAGCAATAAATATTTTTGGTATTTTATATCAAACAAAGAAAGACAAATAACAAATGTTTTTCGGGTTTTAGAATATGATAAAAGGTCTACCCTCGATCTAGTATCCCCTTGAATCCGACTACCTAATGATTATCGTTGATGTCCCAAATTCAATGCGATTTAAACCCTTATCCCATAATCTACAAGGTCCACTTATGTAGAATGTGTTGTCCCTTAATTGTGGATAAATCAAAGGTACGCTTATCGATTTATCCCTACCCAAATCGATTAGTGATCCAAACAAGCTCTTTGCACACTAATTAATATTGGGTGGTCACGAGCTAGAACAACGGGATAAATAAAGCATAAACCTCGACACGGTTGGGTTTAGTGTGATGTGATGTTCAATTTCATCAAGTGAGCCTATACTTTGTAATATGGTGTGTTGGGAATGTGGAACCGGAGTTAGGGAGTGAAGAACCGGCGATTTAAACCGGGTTTTAGCGTCAAGAAAACAAACTGGTCAGAGCCAACCGGGTTCGAGTTAGTTTGGGATAACCGTCGTTTGTGACGAAGCAGTTGCAGTTAGTGACGAAGAAAACCGTCACATTTGTCCGGTAGCTCAGCTTAGCTTCGTGCAGTTATAACTTCCTATCCAGTTGCATTCGAGCTTCGATTCATATATCATTGTAAAGCTCTCATTGAGGAGAACATAACTACGATCGCATTATCTCCTGTACTTTAGATTAGAGAGAGTATTTAGAGATTGAGTGTTCGTGCCCTAGTTTGCATCAGAATTGGGCATTTCATTTCTTGAGCTAATTCTCTGTAATTGATTGAAGTTCTTAGTGGATTGAGGTGTGCCTTGCCTCCATGGATGTAGTTCATCTTGAACGAACCACGTTAAAACTGTGTTTGATTCATTTTTTATTCCTGTTCTGCGTGAGCTTCATTCGGCCACAACTCTGGCCGAACAGAAAGAGTTTCTTCATTCAGTTTTTCAAGTTCTTTGGTGTTGTGTGTTCAAGAGTTGTTTTCACTAACAAGTGGCGCCGTCTGTGGGAATCAACTCTCACAGCTTGAAGAAGGGAAGGAATGGCTGGTATGAAGATGGACTTTGAGAAGTTTACAGGGATAAATGACTTCACACTATGGAAGATCAAGATGAATGCAGTTTTGGTTCACAATGGCCTTGATCTTGCTCTGATACCTCTTGATTCGTGGGAAGAAAGTGAGAAACCCAAGTTTGGATCCGTGGATAAGAAAGCCCTCAGTCTTATCTTTCTGTGTTTGGGTGATAAACCGCTAAGAGAGGTCTCGAGATGCAAGAGTTCCTTAGAAGCATGGAAGAGGTTGGAGGAGTTGTATCAATCTAAGTCAGTTTCCAACAAGCTGTTCTTAAAACATAAGATGTTGGCCTTCAAGATCACTGAAGATAAGGTAATTTCTGACCAACTTGATGAGTTTATTAAGATGGTTGAGGAATTGGAAGACCTGGATGTGAAAATGGAGGAGGATGATAAAGCATTGATGGTGTTAAACATTCTTCCAAAATCCATGGAAAGTTTTAAGGATGCCTTGATGTATGGGAGAGATGAGCAGCTATCCTATGATGGGATAGTGAAGGCTCTGAGGTCTAAATGCTTCCAGACTCAAGATGACAAAGGCATGGTGCAATCTGGAGAAGGTTTGAATGTTAAATTCAAGAAACCTTGGCAAGGGAAGAAGGGACAGAATTCTAAGGACTTCAAAGCAGGAGATTCAAATCCAAAGAAGGGAGGTGAATGGGTTGAGAAGAGGAAATGCTTCAAGTGCAAGCAGCCTGGTCACTTGAAGAAGGATTGTCCTAAAAGAAACAAGAAAGGAGGAAACCAAGGGGCAGAAGCTGCTGCCATTGACCTTCAAGAAGATCCTCCAGAGGTATTAAATGTTACTGAATCAAGAATGGTGAAGGAATGGGTCTTGGACACAGGCTGCTCCTTTCATATGTGTCCACACCAGTCATGGTTTGATGAACTGAAGAGAGAAGATGGTGGAAATGTTCTCGTGGGCAATGACCAATCATGCAAGGTCAAAGGAATTGGATCAGTGAGCATAAGAATGATTGATGGTGTGGTCAGAATCATCTCTAATGTAAGATATGTTCCTGGCCTTAAAAGAAATCTTCTATCTCTTGGTTCTTTGGTAACTAGTGGTTGTCAGTTTAGCTCAGTGGATGGCTTCTTGCATATCACTAAACATGGTAAAGTGGTGATTAAAGGTAGACAGCATAATGGGTTGTTTATCTTGATTGGTTCACCTGTTGTTGGGAGTGTTGATATGGTCTTGAGCAGTTCTGAGCTTGTTAAATGGCACAAGAGACTTGGACACATAGGAGAGAAAGGGTTGAAGGAGTTGTCAAGAAGTGGTGTAATTGGAAACATGGGAAATCAAAACCTTGAGTTCTGTGATCAGTGTGCTTTGGGCAAGTCCAAGAAGCTGCCCTATGGAAAGGGTGTTCACACAACTCAAGAGCCATTAGATTATGTCCACTCTGACATATGGGGTCCTGCAAGGACAGAGACTCATGGTGGAGCAAGGTATTTCATGTCTTTGATTGATGATTATAGTAGAAAGGTGTGGATCATGTTGATGAAGAATAAGAGTGATGCTTTTCATAAGTTTAAAACATGGTTGATTCAACTGGAAAATGTCAAAGGGAAGAAGCTGAAGCACCTTAGGACTGATAATGGATTGGAATACCTCTCTACTGAGTTCACAAACTTCTATGAAGAAAGAGGAATCAAGAGACATAGGACTGTCCCAATGAATCCTCAATAGAATGGGGTTGCTGAGAGGCTTAATAGGACTCTTCTTGAAAGAGTAAGGTGTATGCTGTTGGATGCTGGGTTGCCAAAGGTATTTTGGGATGAAACCATTGCCACAGCATGTTATCTCATTAACAGGTCACCCTCATCAGTGATTGGGTTCAAAACACCTGAAGAGGTGTGGAGTGGACAGAAACCAAGTTATGAAGGTTTAAGGGTGTTTGGGTGTCTTGCTTTTGTCCATGTCAAGCAAGACAAGTTAGATGCAAGAGCTCTAAGATGTGTATTTCTTGGATATCCAGATGGAATAAAGGGCTACAGATTGTGGTGTCTAGAGAAGGGAAATCAGAAGATAATCACAAGTAGAGATGTAAAGTTTAATGAGAATGTGATGGTTTATACTTCAACAGGCTCTAAGGAAGAACTTGATGGTGCTAAGGAGATTGAAGAGATGGAATCCCTGGAAAAGAATGAGACCTGGACATTGGTGGATAAACCAAAAGGTCAGAAACTTGTGAGTTCTAAATGGATATACAAGAAGAAGTTAGAGACTGCAGGATCCAAACAAGTGAGGTTTAAAGCAAGATTGGTGGCTAGGGGCTTTACACAAAGGGAAGGGATTGATTTTAATGAAGTTTTCTCTCCAGTAGTAAAGCACTGCTCAATCAGGTTGCTTTTATCAAAGGTTACTCAAGAGGACATGGAACTACAACAACTGGATGTAAAGACAGCATTCTTACATGGAGAACTCATTGAGAAAATATATATGAAATAGCCAGAAGGCTTTGTTGTTCCTTTACAAGAAGACAAAGTTTGTTTGCTGAAGAAGTCACTGTATGGACTCAAACAAAGTCCAAGACAGTGGAATAAGAGGTTCAATAACTTCATGATCAGTGTTGGTTTTGTAAGAAGCCTTTATGATAGTTGTGTTTACTTCAACAAGTGTTCAAAGCAAGATAAAGTCTTTCACTGAATTTGACATTAAGAACAAGAAGAGTGTTCAATGGTTGAAGGACAGACTGAACACTGAATTTGACATGAAAGATCTTGGAGATGCCAAGAAGATTTTGGGCATGGACATACTGAGGAACAGAGAAGCTGGAGTTCTTTGGTTATCTCAAAGGCAATATCTACAGAAGGTTTTGGAGAGGTTCCACATGCATGAATCCAAACCTATCTCCACTCCAGTTAATCTACAGAAGAAACTCACCAAAGAACAATGTCCAAAGACTGAAGAGGAGGTCATACATATGAGCAATATTCCTTATGCAAGTGGAGTTGGAAGTCTCATGTATGGAATGATCTGTAGTAGGCCTGACTTGGCCTATGATGTTTCTTTAGTAAGCAGGTTCATGTCAAACCCAGGTGTTGAACATTGGGAAGCTTTGAAGCATGTGATGAGGTATTTGAAGGGTTCAGTGAACTTGTCACTGAAGTTTGAGAAGAAAGTGAATGGAAGCACTGTTGCATTGGAGGGGTTTGCTGATTCTGATTTTGCAGCAAACATAGACACGAGGAAATCTATTTCTGGATTTGTGTTCACCTTATTTGGAACAGCCATCAGCTGGAGAAGTGTTCAACAATCAGTTGTAGCACTTTCAACAACAGAAGCAGAATATATCTCTCTCACTGAAGCCATCAAAGAAGCAATCTGGCTTAAAGGGATTTTGAGAGATTTGGACATCAAGCAAAAGTGTGTGGCGATTTATTGTGATAATCAAAGTGTTCTACACCTTGTGAAACACCAAGCATTTCATGAAAGGTCAAAGCACATTGATGTTAGGTTGCATTTTGCTAGAGATATCATTGATTCTGGTTCTGTGGAAGTGAAGAAGGTACACACATTGCATAACCCTGCTGATTTTCTTACTAAGGGTGTACCTGGGAACAAAGTGGAGCATTGCTCGAGCCTGCTGCAGCTTGAGCAATGTCATGAAGAGCATTAACAGACAAGGCAGTGGTGAGGCAGGAAGAGGCACACATGATTCATTGAGGTGGAGATTTGTGAGGTGATGTTCAATTTCATCAAGTGAGCCTATACTTTGTAATATGGTGTGTTGGGAATGTGGAACCGGAGTTAGGGAGTGAAGAACCGACGGTTTAAACCGAGTTTTAGCGTCAAGAAAACAAACTGGTCAGAGCCAACCGGGTTCGAGTTAGTTTGGGATAACCGTCGTTTGTGACGAAGCAGTTGCAGTTAGTGACGAAGAAAACCGTCACATTTTTCCGGTAGCTCAGCTTAGCTTCGTGCAGTTATAACTTCCTATCCAGTTGCATTCGAGCTTCGATTCATATATCATTGTAAAGCTCTCATTGAGGAGAACATAACTACGATCGCATTATCTCCTGTACTTTAGATTAGAGAGAGTATTTAGAGATTGAGTGTTCGTGCCCTAATTTGCATAAGAATTGGGCATTTCATTTCTTGAGCTAATTCTCTGTAATTGATTGAAGTTCTTAGTGGATTGAGGTGTGCCTTGCCTCCGTGGATGTAGTTCATCTTGAACGAACCACGTTAAAACTGTGTTTGATTCATTTTTGATTCCTGTTCTGCGTGAGCTTCATTCGGCCACAACTCTGGCCGAACAGAAAGAGTTTCTTCATTCAGTTTTTCAAGTTCTTTGGTGTTGTGTGTTCAAGAGTTGTTTTCACTAACATTTAGAGGTCAAACTCTATAATGCCACCAATGAAATCAAGCCTTGCTCGCTACTAAGGGAGATCTCTAGCAACATACAATAAATGCCTCCCGAAGGGTGATCAATCTTAAAACAAGCATCTAGGCATGATACAATCCAATCAAGCATTATAGAACATTTAAATTGCATAAATAAGGTAACATCAAGAGTCAATAATCACATTCTCATCATCAATCAAGGTTCAACATGATCAAGGGTAGAATTTAGGGTGCTAGCCACCCATTACACCTAATACAATCAAGAAATTACAGAAATTACAAGAATTCATAAAGGTAGAGTGATAAAACCCAAGGATGATCAATTGTGAAGATGATGTGACTTCTTCTTGCCGTTCTCTCCTCCTTGGATGTGATGGTGGCTGAATAGTGCTTCCAAAAGTATCAAAAAGGTTAGGTCAAATTCGAATGCGATGATATATATATAAGGGGAGAAAGTGCTAGTAAAAAATAGGCAAAATCGCATTCAGGATTTTAAAACAGGGTAAAGAATCTCGGCCGAGATGCAAGTGTGTCTCAGCGGAGACGTGAAAAAGAGATTTTTCAGCTGATGGGTCGAAGGCTGATCTCGGCCGAGATTCAACTTCATCTCGGCCGAGACGTGAAAAGAGGAAATTGGGGCTGGCTAGAGTTTGACTCGTCTCGGCCGAGATTGGATTTCATCTCGGCCGAGATCTTGGTCCTTTGAAAATCCTGAAATCCCCTGGGCCGAGATGAGTTGCTTGTCTCTGCCGAGATCTTCAGTTCTGCAAATCTTCATGTTTGTCCTGGAGACTCATCTCGACCGAGATTTTCATCCTGTCTCGGCCGAGATCTTCAGGTAGCCCTTCCTTTTGTTGCCTCGATCGATCCACCGACTTTGCGATCGTTTGACTTTCTTTTTCAATTTTCACCTGTCTTAACACAAAAACAACACAAACACATTATTTTGCCCATGAGAGTACAAAAGCACTAAATACACGTGATTATGCACATTATTGACACTAAAATGACACTAAAAGTGCCCTAAAGTGCATGCACGGGACACGTGTACCATATAGTGTTGGAACTTGTAGTGCATATATTAAGTTCGAATTGTTTGAGCTATGTTATATAGACATTGTTGGTGCTAATTGAAGCTGAAATTGTGTTGTTGATTTTATTTGGAATAGTTGAATGGCAACATTATTGAAAGTAGTATTTTTGTCTCATTTAGGACTTTTATCGAGCATGCTATAGGCAGGCTATGAGAATTCACGATAATATCAGAGCCATGCTTATAGCGGGAGGCTTGCTGAAATTCATGCAAGCGAAGCTCACTTACAAGAGACTCACACTAGAGTTTCTAAGCACATTTGCCATCATTGTGGCAGTGGAAAGAATTCTCGCTGACCAGATGGTATCACATTCCAGCTGATGGGCAAACAATGTAAACTGACATACGTCCAGCTAAATCAGATATACGACTTCCCTAAGGCTGCCAAGCAAAATCCCCAAGCAGTTTTTAACGTTCAAGAATTCTGGATTTTATTGGCACCTGCTCCACCACTTCTGGAACCTTAAAGATACATTGCCAATGCTGCTAAAGCTTCTTGGATTTAGAAATCCATTGATCCGGTACCTCCAGAAAATGATGGCCCCCACTCTATTTACAAGAAAGAAACGGGTGCAATGAGACAAGCCGAGCTACAAATGATTTGGAACATGTTCCATGGGCATAAGGTGGATTGTGCCAAGTTATTGATAGAGTATTTCAAGAATGTCATCCGGAAGCAAAGAGAGAATATTATGATTGGAGGGTTGATTACACCTATAGCCGGGTTTCTTGATTATATTTATATGGAAGATATGATACTGGTTAAGGGTGAAGTCAAATTCACTTGGGAGCTTTTGGAGAACATGAAAGTAGTGGTCATGGGAGAAGACAGAAAGGTCCCTTATGTCTATCAAAATGTGGGACGATATCTTCGACTTCCCATTGAGGAAGGAACGCCCATTATAAGCACCACTGATAGAGATAATTTAGCCTTGTATTCCGAAGACCATATTAATTGCTCCCAAATGCCGTACTTAGAAGTGTACCAATCTAGGCAAGCAGTCGAAGGACGCAACAGAGCCCCTAGACCATCTAGTCAGCAACAGCTGTTGCATCCGCGTCCAAGCTGAATGAGGACGTGGAAGGGCTCATAACATCTCTCCAGCATGATGTTCAGCTGTATCATACCGAGGTGCAATCACTTGGCTTCCGCATGGAGAGGCATCAAACAGAGGTTCGAGGGGCGATGCAAATGATAAACACGGAGTTGAATGATCTACGAGTAATTTTGAACACACTCCTCGAACGAAGCAACGAGGAACGCACTTGGAGACAGCAGTAGGACACTCATTGGGATGCGTTGGCCCAATTTTGGAGCCAACGTGGCTTCCAACCACATCCACCACTGCAATAACTGTGAGTTAGCACCAAGGCATCCACTCTTTTCCTCCAAACATTAGTTTTCAGCCAAGTTTGCGGGAGGCGGTATACCGTGGGACGTCTTGGCTGCTATTTATTTTTAGTTGTTGAACTGTATTTTAGTTTCCTGTTTCTTGTTCATTTGTTATTTGCATATTTGGTTTGATTATTGGGTCTATGTGCCCACTTGTGGCTTTTGCTGCTGTGGTTAGAGTATTGGGTCTGTATGTACGTTTATTTATTTTATTGGAGCTGTTGGGCCTGTGAGCCCATTTTTGTTAGTTTACTGACATGTTGGGTCTTAGTGGTTATTAATTTAATATTTTATGTTTGTAGTTGTTTGTTAGTTGGAGTCTAGAAGGAAAAAAATCCACACTCATTAGTTGGTAATAAGTGATTAAAAGAAAAAAAAGAAAAAAAAATAGGGAAAGATGGATGACGAAAAGTTAATGATGAAGAGGTTTTGAAAGATGTTGCAAAATTGACACATAGTAAATATGAGAGGTAATTTGACACGAAATTGAGCTTGAACTTAGAATGTTTGATCAAAATAAACCTTGTAAGGATTTAAGCCTAATTGCACTCCTATTTTTGGAGTAATATATTTTTTTTTTTTTTGGTATGAATTTTGAGTGAATATATGTATTAGTTTCGAGAACTTTCATTGGGTCTTTATTATGAACGTGTCAAGTATATGTTGTGACTTAGGAAATGATCTTAGGCAATTCTCGTTTTCAGCCTATGTTTTAGCCATGAAAAGTTTCCCTTTTTACCAAAAGTTAAAATTTTATCTCTAGTTAGCCCATTTGAGCTTAATAGCCTATTATTTCATAGCCTTATGTTACAAGCCAAAACCTTTTGATTCAGACCTTTGGCCTTAACTGGACTAATTGAGTAAGAGGGAGGAGGATTGGAAGGTAGTTGGGTAAAAAGTTTGGGGAAAAAATGGAAAACGAGTGGACATTCGAAAAGATGAAGAGAAGAACAAAGTGATATGTGAAAAGCCGAGAAGAATAGCCTCTCCTATTTGGAAAAAAAAAAAAAAAAAGAAGAAAGAAAAAAAAGAAGAAAAAATTGGAAAAGAAAAGATAAAAATCGTCGTATATAAGTTGCTTATTAGTCTTGAGGAGAGGCTAGGAGTTGAAAAAAGTGCTTAATTGTTTAATTTTAATAGAAAATCAGGTAATCACAAGATGTGGTACCCGAACAAATGAAAATCACTGGACTTTTGAAGGTGAAGAAGTCACTTTGCGGGGTGATTTGCTGAAATTTGAAGAGTGAGATTGAGTGATTGTATTGAGGGGTAGTCAGGTTAGGAGTAACTTGATTAGTTCAAAGTAGTCATTTCTATCTACTTTTATCCTACCTTACCTTAAGCTCACATTACAACAAAAAAGAAAGAACTTTTTGATCCTTTGTCACACATATTGAGTGCGGGGTCTAGTTTAGACGATTGTCTAGCTTATGGTAGATAGCACATATCGCTCAATTTGAGCGAAAATATGTTTTAACCTAAACACTTGAGAGATGAGCAAAACACTTATCCAGTGAGGATTGAATAATTCGAAAGTTCAAAGTCTCGAAAGTTGTTAATTTTTGCGTTATCACATATGCTCAGTTTTACTATGTTGCCTAGCTTTTTTAGAAAAAATCAGTCTAAAAAATCAATTCATCATCTAATCGCCCTAAACAAATGCATAATCACTTGTATTCTTTGTTGTCTTGCATTTTTCCGGACAACAGTTTAAGTTTGGGAATTTTGCTACACGTTAATTATGCATATATTTAGGTCGATTTAGGAATTTATTTTATAACATTTACATGCATATTTGGTCGAGAGTTGTGAATCTCATATTTGGGCCATTTAACGTGTTTTACTTGTTTTGAAAGTATTTTGAGTGTTTTCAGGGTTAAAAGTCGTATTTTACGACTATGTGACGAAGGAATAAGTTAAAGAGAGGGAAAAGCTGGTCTAGACCGGTTCGAACTGGTCTAGAGAGTGAACCGGCGATGAACCATTGCGACCGCGACAACTGAAGGCTCGTGGCCGCGACAAAAGGTGGCCATAAGTGAATTCAACACTGATCGTGCATCGTGACTGCGACAAACATGTATCGCGGTTGCGATAGAAAGAGTGTTTTTAAGCTTGGTTTGAAATTGAAGTGTCGCGACTGCGAGGACTATTACGCGCGGCCGCAACAAAAGTCCAGTTTTTGAAGAATTTCCTATTCCAAATAGGATTCAAAGCCTAGATCCCCAAGATTCATCCTGAAGCTTATAAAAATCCATTCAGGCTCGAGTTTCAGGATATCATATCATATCATCTCATACTTTTACCTACATCGGAATAGAAGGCATGAGAGCAAGGATTAATGAGCAAGATGAGATGAAGATCGAAGAGCTGACTACTCGGGTTTAATTATTTCTTGTCTAGTTTTAAAATTGATTACAATGTTTCATTTGAATTATTGTTTGATTTAATAGTAGGCATGAGTAGTTAAACTACTCGTGTCCTAGGGTTAGAGAGTAGGGTTTTACAACAATGTTTGATTGTGTCTTTTGAGTTACAAACTCCAGGTTTTGGTATCTATCTATAAGTTTGTCCTTATTTTATGATTGAGCATAATTTGATCAATTAGGCTTAGTCTAATCGATTAACAACTCCGCTTCGAGAGAAGGGAGTTGTTAATAGACGTAAGACATATAGCATGGTTGTCTATCACTGTGTAGGCAAAGGTTAAGGGACTTTTCGGAGTTGATAAGATTAATTGACTCGAGAGAGTAATTGTTCTAGTCAATCTATGATTTTGTCGCTTCGAGTGAAGGGTTTAGTTAAAACTGGTTCAAAAGTTTATAAGTTAGAGATAATCATTCATTAGTGTAATTCCTGAAATTGATGCCCTGGGATACATTCCTTTTTCTTGGAAATCACTTTTTGTTGATTAATTTGTTTAATAGCTTATATGCAATATAGTTTAGTAATTAATCAATCTTTTCAAAATTCTAGTGTCTAGTTAGGATAATCCTAGATAATTAGGGTACGAACTACGTAAACTTATTCTCTGTGGATCGACCTTGACTTCCACTATATACACCTGCACCCGTACACTTGCGGTAATTAAAGGTTAGGATTAGAGCCTATCGCTTCCATCCAAGCCTTCCTTTTACTTGTTTGGCATCAAGATTTCAATGTTACTCCCATTATGCTCTATTTTGTACTGAATACACTATAAAATCAACAAACAAGTGAAATTCATCAAACATATAAAAATGAGGTTAGAAGTACTAATTCGCTTATTTTTGCATTGTTTTAGCTATGAATATATGCCTAAAAATACGTAAAATATGGAGCGATCATTATTCCCCAAACATAACCGTTGTGCATCCCGAACAACTGAACAAAAGAAAACAATGAAACAAGAACATGCACAACCTTCATTATGGATCAATGGTGAAGAATACTGCTTCATGCATGGATTTTATGAAATATACATGCAACACAGTGACATGGACATGTGATGGCAAACACACTTCAGCTACTCTTAAGAAGTATATCCTCCTGAGCTAATGAGCCTCACTAGGTGTGTGTATCACTCTTCACTCAAGTGTACAAAATAGGAAGTCTTCACTCATTGAGTTGTATCATGCATATGACCTACCATATACTTGCATATTTTCTAGCCCTACATCGCACTTAGATGTACATAATTTGGAATAAAAAGGCCTTTTTATTTAGTTGTAATATAGGCTCTTTGGTAAAGATGGGATAACGTATGGGTAAAGTGACTCGACTTGGACTAATTGAGTCGACAATTCTCAACTACTCACAATAAAATCACATTTCTTTACTATACCTCTCTCAGTAAAGCTAATCAACTATAGCTTTCTTCACCTTTGTATGCTACATTCACGAACTATTAGGACTACTCTTTTCTTGTTAGCGATTTTGCTAACTCTTATCAATTTATAAAGTCCTTATTCGACCCTTTTGATTGCCTTAGATTTTCTTTCCTCTTGAAACTTAAATTGTAGGGCCAAATTTCACTCAACAAGACCGCGTCCTAGGAAATATAGAGCCACGCACATGGCGTCCCCCGACCACAGCCGCGATTAGGATTGGCCACAGTCATGGCATTCCCAGAGCATGACTGCGACTATGATTGGTTACGCCCGTGGCAAGAGGTCCAGAAGAGGGGTAAAATCCAGCCAACCAGACCACGGCCGAGGCAAAGTATTGGCCGCATCCGTGGCCCCAAATTGGGCCCAAACCCTTGTTTTCACCACGCCTGCAGCCAATTGTGTGCCACGCCCGCGGCTGGGCCCCCAGTTTTGAAAACCCAAACACGTTTTTGCCTAACTTGGTACAAGCACTTTCTCCTCTATATATATAACCTCCAATTCAAAAATGACCTATTTTAGAACACATTTCCAACCATTTTAGAGCCACCATCATCCTCAAGGACATGACTGGGAAGAAGATTGAAGACCCTTCACTCCTCAACCCAAATTCTTGATTTAATCTTTGAGTTTCTTATGTTTTCTTGTATTTCCATCAATATTCTGATTGTATTAGTTTTAATGGGTGGCTAGTACCCTTATAATTCACTCTTGATCAATGTGGAACCTTGAGTCGAAGACATTTATGTGATTATTGCGGTTAATATTACCGATTGGATTGCGTTATTAAGTGTTTTATGTTATTTGTTGTTATTGAGTCACATTTATGAATTTATTATCGGATTGATCACCCTTTAGGGTATTTATGAATGTGTTGCTAGCAGTCGGGGTAGCTATCCGTAATTGTAGTGCTTTCGACTCAATTGTAGCAAACAATGAATGTTCATTGGTGATAACATAAAGTTCGACTGCTAAAACCGAGCTTGCGAGTTTTATGTCGTATTTATCTCATTGTCTTAGTGCCTAATGCATTTGATTATCGAATATAAGAGAGCTTATTTGAGGATTTGGTTAAATCGAATAGCGTTAGTCGAAGAGCTTGTTTTGATTAACAAGGATTAAGAGATAACAAGGCTATTAGTGCTTGTCAATAGTCTTGAGATAAGGGCTTGAATCACAATTAATCGGGTATTAACAATAGTTGCATGAATCGTCTAAGACCAAGAGGCAGCATGATCAAGGGTGGATCATTTTATTACTTGAGAACTAAAAATAAAAAAAGCATTCTATCGTCTTTGTTTATTCGAAATTTTATTTAATTGCTATCTATTGTTATTAGTAGGTTGTTAGTTGTTTACTAAAACTCCCCCCCAACTTGTATTGATTTTCTAAGTTGTTTAAATTTCTATATATGTAACTCTAATTGCTTAATATTAGAATCAGAACTAATCGACCGTTCTCTGTGGGATCGACCCTTACTTGCCACTCTACTAGTTAGAGTCGTAGGATAAGGTTAAGTATATTTTTATATACACTAATTTGGTGGTAAGAAACGACCATACCAGAAACATTGTTCTTCAAAGATGACAATGATTCTAAGTTATGAATTACTTTGTTCAAAAGAGAATCACACCCAAAGTTCTTCATGATTTATTGTGATTTTTCAAAAGTTAAGCTCCTATCAAGAGCCAATTTTGACTGATCATCATCATCATCATCATCATCATTAGGCATGTCAACGGGGCAGGCCAGGTCGGATTTCTGGATTTTCTGACCTGCCCCGCCCTGCCCCGCCCCGCCCCGTAACCCGCCACGAGGCAAAAAAATTCGCCCCGTGATCTGCCCCGCCCCGCCCCTATCTTTTTTTCTTTTTAAAAAAAAAATAGTTTTTTCTGTTAACAAACTTGATTTTTTTTGTTGAAGTCAATAGGATTTTAATTTTTAGGTTTACATTAGCTTTGTTTCAATATTTTTAATTTTTTTTAAAAATTTAATTATTAAAAAATAGAATTTGATTATTTAAATTTACTAGATATAGTCATAATCTAATATATTAGCTAGACTATATATAACATATTATATATAAAATTTTATATTATAAATACATATATATATTTTATATTTCTTTGTATATATATGCATATCTATATAATAATACATAATATATATTTAAAAAAAATTATACATACATAGGGACGGGGCGGGGCGGGATCCCTGACCCGTATCTGACCCGCCCCATGGACGGGGCGGGGCGGGGCGTGCCCCATTCTTTATCGGGGCGGATTTTGCTCTGCCCCAAAGGCCTCGGATCGGGGCGGATCGGGGCGGGGCGGATCAATTTTGACATGCCTAATCATCATCATCATCATCAATCAAATGAAAGATTTCTTGTGTTAAGGGTTCTATAACATGCATAACAAAAATAGAAGACACATCACTTGGATATCTCATAGCATCATCAATATTGAACTTGATAATCTCGCTATCGAACTCCATAGTGAATGTACCATCATGTACATCAATTTTAGTCTTTGATGTTTTTAGAAAAGGTCTCCCTAACAAAATTAAAGAATGAGATAATTTATCGTCTTCCATATTTACCACATAGAAATCCACAGGAAAAATCAATCCATTCACTTGTACCAACATATCCTCTAAAACGCCCTCGGGATAAACATTAGACCTATCAGCAAGTTGAATTATCACACCAGAATTTTTCAGGGGTCCAACATTCAAAGATGAATAAACAGATAATGGCATGACATTAATTGAAGCACCTAGGTCTAACATTGACCTTTCAACACGAACATTGCCAACTTTACAAGGAATAGTGAACATACCTGGATCCTTACAGCTGACACATTTTCGCCCATACTAACATATTCATTACCTTTCAATTTCCTTTTGTTGGTGCACAACTCCTTGAGAAATTTAGTATATCGAGGTACCTGTTTAATTGCATTAAGTAAAGGAATGTTTACCTCGACCTTATGAAAGGTATCAAAGATCTCTTTTTCCTCTTCTTCTTTATTGGATTGGGATAATCTAGAAGGAAAAGGAGGATTAATGGAAACAATTTCAAGAGGCTTCTTGGATTGATCAGGGTGAGTATGTGAAATCTCTACATCCTTCTCAAATTCTTTCTCTTGATTCCTCTTTCAAGATGTCTTGGAAAGCTCATTCAACTCTTTGCCACTTCTCAAAGAAATTGTATCTGCATATTGCTTTGGGTTGACAATTCTTTGCGACGGCAATTTTCCTCGAGATTCCGATTGGCTCACAGATGACGCTAATTGGCTCAGTTGATCCTCAATCTTTTTTATACTTGTCCTCGTCTCTTGTTGGAATTATTGTGTATTGACTGCAAGTAACTTAACAATGTCCTCAAGAGATGAATTTGAACTCGATGATGGTTGTTGTTGTTGAGGTGGAACAAATTATCTTGGCTAGAAATTTTGGTGTTGAAGCTTTGTACCATAACCGAAGTTAGGATGATCACTCCAACCTGGATTATAGGTATTTGAGAAAGGATCATACTTCCTTTGTAGTGGACCTGAAAATCCTCCAATTGCATTAGCTTGTTCATGAGGTTCATCTTAAAGTGTGGGACACAAGTCAGTCAGGTATCCCGGAGCAGCACAAATCCTATTGACTTGTTGGCGGCCATAGTGGTAATTAATTCTCTTGCCTCACGAGGAGTAAGTTCACGATAGCACCTCCACTAGAAGTATCCATCATTGTTCTCTCTATGGGGAGAAGTCCTTCATAAAAGTATTGTGTAAGGAGTTTCTTAGACATACCATGTTGAGGACAACTTTCCGACAATTGCTTAAACCTTTCCCAATACTCATGAAGGGTTTCAGAATCCTTTTGCCTAATTCCACAGATTTCCCTCTTAATACTTGTAGCTCTTGAAGCAGGGAATTTTTTTTCAAGGAACAACCTAACCATCCCCGTCCAAGTTGTTATAGAACCAGGAGGCAAGTAAAACAACCAATCTTTTGCTCTGTCTACTAGGGAGAATGGGAATACTCGTAATTTGATTTGGTCTTCAGTAACTCATTGTGGCTTCATGCTTGAACATACCACATGGAATTCCTTCAAATGTTTGTGAGGATCCTCATTCTCCTGACCATGGAATATAGAAAGCAAATGAATCAACCCTGACTTAAGTTCAAAATCATCTTCCAATGCTGGAAATTGAATGCAAAGATGTTGTTGGTTGATGTTTGGTGGTACAGCCAATATCCTCAAAGTTTTCTCTTCATTGACCATTTTTGGCTCCTTTTCAGAATCACTTGAAGAAACAGTCAATGATACTGTTGAATTCAATCCGGAACATGAAGCTAACAAAGCTTGTTTTCTCAATCTAGCTTCTTTCCTCAACCGTTTTGCTTTCTTTTCAATTTCAGGATCATAATGGAGTTTACCTGTACTAGAAGAATAAAACATCAAAAGAAACAAAAGAATAGATCTACTTAACACCAATCCCCGGCAACGGGCCCAGAAATTTGTTGGGTGTCGAAACCAACAAATACAAATACAAATACTTATTCTAATTTATAAATTTGTGATAGTGGAGAACGAGGTCGAATCCTTAGGGTTGATAGAGATGTATTCTTTTGCAAGATAATTAAAAATGAATTAACTAAAGATGGGGGGTTTTTTGAAGATTGATATTAAATAAAACTAAATTAACTGTGTTGAAGATAATTAAATTGACTAGGAATCTGATCACAGGACAATTTCAGGCATGGTTCATGTATTCGATCATAAATGCAACAATAAATTCTTCACAATCAATCACTAAACTCGTTATGGTTATTGGTATACCTAATAACCTATCTCTCCTTACTGGTTTGATAATCAGGATACAATCTCTGATTACTTCTCTTGCCAATAAACCAATTCTAGATACAATCGTAGAATTTAATTTATCAACAACATTAATATGAGAGAGACCACAATTTCTAGCCAACAAACACACATGTAGATTCATTTAGACTAGATCGTATATCTCCATAACATAAACAGGAAATCATCTTTGTAATCAATTATAATAATTGCATCAAACATGGAAGATATACGAATAATGAAGAAATGAAGAACAAGTAAAACAAATTAGATCTCACAAATATGGAAGAACCAAGTCTTTAATTATTCTTCGATCAGAGAAAGGAATTTAGCCTTCCATGGAGACTTTTTACAGAAGTGCTTTTTTTAGAGAGAGTAGAGAAAAGAGAGAAGACAGAATATTTTCATTTTCTTGTATGTTTGTTTTATAACCCTTATATATCTCTCCTATTTGACCTTATCTAAAACTATCTAATAAAAGTCATTTTCTCGTCTGTTTGTTTTATAACCCTTATATATCTCTCCTATTTGACCTTATCTAAAACTATCTAATAAAAGTCTTAATATATTCAAACTAATTTCATATCTTCAGGAGAGAGAGATAGAGGCGCCTATTTCTTTAAATTCCCATAGGTGTGTGCTTTTAGGTAAGGCGTGCCCTAAAAAGAAATGTTCCAAATGCAATTTACCAATCTGCTAGTTAAGGCGTGCCCACGCCTTATACAAAAACATCTTCTGGAAATGCTTACTCCATGAAAAATTCTTGCATTCTTCAAAATCAACTAAATCAACATCCATGTTGCCCAAATCCATTTATCCTATAATTACAATTTTTAATCAAAATACAAGAGTTAAGCATACTTCTACATAAAAAATATGAGGAAATAAGATATAGAAAATATGAAATATGCATCTTATCACTATTAAAGATATCGTGCAAATATTCAAACTCAGGGACAAATGTGACATTTGCATAAAACTCGTGCACGTTTTATGCATGTGGGTCGCCTAGAAGAACCTCCAACATTCAAGCAAAAACTCTTCACCGTAAGTTTAAGCCTCTTTTGGAGAAAGCCCTTCCTACGGCATCTTGTAGATCTTGGCGAGTTTATTAGGGTTTATCTCAACATTAGTAACCTCCACAGTGCACGTTATGGTGGTTGGCTCATCATAACCTTGGACATGACGACCTTTGCAGTTTAATACAATTGTATTACCACCTTTTCTTGTACTCTATTTGTCTTGTCCATGCAAATCCTCAGATGATTTGGAGAAAATAAATGCCCATCGGTATACTCGGAGTTGATTTCTTAGGTGCCATGTTTGTGAAGATCTGAAGATTTTGGATTGTTAGGGTTTCTTTCATAGAGAGACGAGAGCGAAATTTCCATTGGAGGATTTCTGCCTCGTCTCTAAATTAGCCGCAATTGATTTGTTGTCGTGGTTGATGTCTTCTACCATGGCGGGCGCCGGAAATGATGACTCTTTGTCGTCATCCTACGGGTTTGGCGGCGGTGATGGAGGGTAAGTGGATGAGGGGGAGGCTGGAGCCTTAGAGATTTAGTCTGTTGCTGGTTGGTGGAAGAGAAGCGCAGGTGTCAATGACTTGCAGAGAGAGAAAAAAAGAGGTAGTGAGAGAAGTTGAGATGTAGAGGAGAAAGATGGGAGAGCAGTGTTGTGGATGCAGAGAGAGAATGACTTTTGGATATCTTAACGAGAACTTTGTGCGATTTTGGACGATTCAGATTATAAATGAAAAATAAATTTGAATTGGTGGTTGTTATTTAATGGGCACCTCGGTCAAATAAAAACGCTAGGATTACTTTTGTGAATGCGGGGGAAAACTTGGTTTGATAAGAAAGGAACGTTTCCCACTTAAAACTGACAAGTTTCAAGGTTCTTGCATACTAAATACTACAAGGAAAAGTTAGATAGTCTGCTTTTAATGTGGTTACTGCAGTAAGCTTCAACGTATCACCGTTTATTTGCTTGCAGTGGTACCATACATCGTTTGCCTGATGTATTTTTTCAGTGAATTACCACATTCTATTTACATCTATTATACTTCCCATGTACTTACTTATAATACGTATGCAACGAATCACCGTGCAATACATACAACATCCTTCCTTACTATAGCAGGGAATGCAATTTTATTTCGAATAACTTTCCTGTCAATTTTAGAGCTTTCCTTATCAACAACTATCTTCTACAAAGGATTTCCTACAGAATTAGTATGCCCAAATCCAAATCATATTGAAATGTGACTCGTATAGAGGTTTGGTGAAGATATTAGCTAACTGTATGTCTCATTGGATCTTTTGAAGTATGGCATCATTCTTTTCCACATGATCGCAGATAAAGTGATATCGAACATCTATATGGTTGGCCCTTGAATGATGAAATGGATTGTGTGTGATAGCAACCGCACTTGCGTTATCACATATTATAGGAGTTTCTCTTGCAAGTATCATATAGTCCTTCTATTGTTATTACATCCACGGTATTTGTGCACAACAACTTCTTGCAACAATTTACTCTGCTTCTGCTGTAGATGTTGCAATAGATTGTTGATTCTTTCTAAACTATGAAACCAGACTATTTTTCAGAAATTAACAGGTTACTTGTTCTTTTACCATCAATCTTGCAACTAGCAAAGTCAGAATTTGAATACCCTTTTAGCTCAAATCCTCCATCTCTAGGATACCATAACCCAACTCCGGTTGTGCCCTTTAGCTATCTTAGATTTTGCTTTGCTGTTTGGAGATTAGACACCTTGGGTGCTGCTTGGTAACAAGCAAAAACTTCTACAATGAATAATATGCCATGTCTGTTTGATGTAAGATACATAAGTGAACCAGCCAACCTTCTATACTGTGTGATGTCAACATCCTTTCCATCTTCATCTTTGTCAAGTATTGTTGCTTTGCTCATGGGAACACTTACAGAGGTTGAGTTATCTTTCCCAAATTTCTTGAGTCACTCCTTTGTGCACTTGACTTAATTGATGAAAATGCCGTCCTCCAACTGTCTTACTTGAAGCCCATGAAAGAAGTTTAACTCTCCTATCATCCTCATTTCGAAACTTGTTATGCATCACCTGGGATTACTTCTTGCATAACTCTTTGTTAGTTGATCCAAAGTTGATGTCATCGATGTATACTTGAACTAAGAATGTGCTATCGCCATCTTGGATTCTGAATAAGGTTTTGTCTACAACACCCTTCGTGCATTTGCTTTGAACTAGATACTGCGTGAAAATAACATACCAAGCTCGAGGTGCTTGCTTCATACCATACAGTACCTTCTTCAGCATCTTCAGTTAGATCATTCAAACTTGGTGGTTGTTCAACATAAACTTTTTCATCTAGAAATACATTCACTAGTGCACTCTTCACATCCATTTGAGATATTGTAATGTTTTTGTGTGCAAGGCCGGAAGGATTCTAATAGCTTATAATCTGGCTAAAGGGGCAAAGGTTTCATTGAGGTCTATGCGTTCCTCCTGATAGTATCCTTTAGCAACTAACCTTGCTTTATTCCTGGTAACAAGCCTTGACTCATACAACTTGTTCTAAAACATCCACTTGGTCCAAACTACAACGTGATGAGTAGGTTTGGGAACCAAGTTCCAAACTTTGTTTCTCTTAATTACATTGAGCTCTTCATACGTGGCTTGAACCCAATTAGGATCATGTAGAGCTTCTTCAGTTTTTTAGGTTCAATTTGAGAGATGAAGAAGGAGAACGTGATTACGTAAGCAACTGGTCTTCTTTTCCTTACTCCATTGTAAATTCTCCTGATGGCCAAGGTTGGTGGGTGATCTTTGAGCTATCTTCTGTCTGGTTCCAAACCTTGATTCATAGCTACATAAGGGATTTTGTGTTGTGCTGTAGGATCTAGATTGGTAGCCTCAGCTATAGGGTTCACAATTCCTTTAGCAACTACTTCATCTTCCACAGTAGGTTCTTCTTTGGCTAAAGCAGACTATAGAATCTCTAAATAAGAAACTTGGTCCTTAACTTTCTTCAACCATTGTTGTTGTCCCATCGATTCCTTCAGGGGTACAATAAGGTTCATAAAAAACAACATGTGGTGAGTCTTCCACCACAAGTATTCTTTTGTTGAACACCCCAAAAGATTTACTTATAGTGGGGTGTCCGAGAAACACTCTATGATTTAGCATCAAATATATTAGGTGCTCTTATCCATTATTCAGCACAAAACATCTACGTCCAAAGATATGAAAGTAGGAGATGTTTGGAATTCTTCCATACCACACCTCGTAAGGTATCTTATCTTGACCTTTGTTGATGAGACATCTACTTTAAGTATAACATGTTGCGTTGGTTTCCTTTGCCCAAAATATTTTTGGTGGTTATACTTAGACAATCATAGTCCCAACAACTTATTTCAATGTTATGTTTCTTCTTTCTGCTGCACCATATGCTGAGGAGTTCTTGCAGTTGAATATTCATGTTGAATTCCATTGCTATTGTAAAAAATCTTGATGAACTTGTTGGTGAATTCAGTACATCGATCTGATCTGACCTTGACAATGATGATGCCTTTCTCATTATAAATGCTCTTCATAAAATCTGGAAGCTTCATATGAGTGTCTGATTTGTTGATTGAAAACATAGTCCAAGTGTATCTGGAGAAGTCATCCACTAGCACCATTGAATACTTCAACCTACTTAAACTTACTGGTTTAATAGGTCCAAAGAGATCCATAAGTATATAAGTCTATGAGATGACCTAACAGGTTTGTCTTTAAAAGACTTCCTGATTTGTTTGCCTTTTAAACAAGCATCGCCCACATTTTTATTTCTGTATGAAACATCTAGTAATCCACTTACTAGACCTTTGCATGCCATTTTGTTAATGGTTTTGAAATTCAGGTGACTCATTCTCTTGTGTCAAAACCAACTGAGTTTAGGAGTACTTTTAGATATGAAGCATGAAAGTTGACAATGAGTAGACTTCTAGTTAGCTAGATAGATATTTCCTTTACTAGTTCGTGTGGGTTTTATTTACTTGGATTTACCATCTTTTAAAAAGCATTTCCCTAGAGTAAACTCGACGAAATATCCCTTGTCGCAGAATTAACTTATGCTCACAAGGTTGTACTGTAAGCTTCACAAAGTAGACATATACAATACTAACTTCGCCTTTAAAGAAAGTTCCAACTCCATTAGTGATTCCTTTGGCAATTTCTCCGAAGACCACCTTGGGTCCTTTGCAGTCTTTGAGGGACTTGTCATATGTCTAGCACATCCACTAGCTATGCACCATATGTCACTATGTCCACTTTTGCAACTTGACCTACAAATCAATCAAGAGGACATATGTACCCATTTATGAATGGGTCCTTGTGTGTTATTCATGCTTATAACCCATACTTTTCTAACAACATGATTATTGTTATAAACTTTACTAGCTTCCTGAGTAGCAAGCTGCATTTCCTCCAAGAAGCTGCGTGTATTCAGCGTTCATCTCTTCATATGACTGATTGACTAAGTCAAAGTCAGCCATAACCCGTCTGAACAAAATGGATAAGCTTTCATAGTCAACATTCTTAAATCGTGAAGAGGTACATGGAGAATCTACCCTGTCATGGTTGTCTTCTTCTTTTGCCATGAGACAAACAAGTGATTCACTATCAGAATATGAAGAATCACTGTCCAAGTCAGATTCTTCATAAGCTTTAGGCTTCCTTGAGGCAACCAAAATCACATTGATTGCTTCAGTGCAGTTAGGGCATGCCTTCAACTGAGCTTTTCCAATCATCCTTTTGTCTCTTCTTTGTTTCGTAACATCCTCATGATAGTTTTGCACTATGGGATGTTGGCATCTTTGGGCAAAGTGTCCAGATTTCCTGCAATTGAAACAAAGATCTCCAGCTTCCTTTGTCATTGGCGGTTTAGTGGGTCTGGAATATTGTGCCTTGGATGTAATGCCTCTGGGATGCCTCTTCACATACATTTAAAATGTTTCATGAGGAGAGCTATCTTATCTTGCATGATCTCCTCACAGCATGTAGTTGTTGATGTGGCATGATGGTGGTTACTGAAACTATTTGCAGTTGTTGACCCGAGCTGCTAGCAACTAGAGCTTTGGTGATTGTATCATTCACTTCTTTTTCTCTCCTTCAGTGATAAATTTCATATTCAAGGATTTAAGGTCAGAGAAGAGTTCATTGATGATTTTCCTACTAAGCTTCTTGGAACTCCTCATTGGAATGGTTTTGACATCCCAATCTAATGTAAGAGATCGTAGCATCTTTTGGTTTATCTCCTGCTGGGTGTAGACTTTCCCAATAGGCACCAACTCGATGAGAATCGTGATGTATCTAGAGGCTCTCCAGATTGTTCCTTGAAGAGCTCAAATATTAGGGTTGATGTAGCTACCTTATTCTCCCAAGTAGAGCTGAACCTACATAGATTTCTCTCAGCAAATCCTAGATGTCCTTAGAAGTCTTGCATGCTTTGACCTTACTAAAGGTTCCTTTGACTAACGTGGCAAAGAGAGCATTCTCGGCCAGGTTTTCCAAATTAGACCCTTTTATGTCGCCAATAGTCCAGTCATGACATGCTTTTTCCATTGTAGGAGGAGGTGCTAGTTCACCATCTATTCTGACATCACTATTCACCTTTATGATTACTGGTGAACCTTCAGTGGTGAATGTCCACATATCATCATGCATAGATGAAAGATGTGCGAGCATCCAAATATCCCAATCCTCATGGTCCTCAAAGGAAAATATAGAAGCTTTAGTTGAAGAGTTTTTTTATTGTTGTAAGGTTTTTGAAAAATAATCTACTTTTTGCAAAAATATTTTTTGGGTTACAAAAACGATTTGGGTGTGAAACTAACCGCACAATAAATTTTATGCATAATGGAATTATGATAAAACAGTTTCAAAGACAATACAGTAAATACAAATATGTTACAACAACAATATGAAAAATATGAAAATAGACACAAACAATTACAGTGGTTCAAAAGTGGGAGGTAATCCTTCTACATCCACTCTTCCCTCACATTAGGTAAAATTCACTAAGTCGTTCATGCAACACAAACTTAGTTACACAATGTCCAAGTCCAACTTGGAAACTTACGTTTTACCTATCCTCGGAACGCTACACATCTAACTATACAAGATTCTAAAAACTAAACTATCTGTTCTGAGTCCCTGCGTCAACAGAAGACTCCTCGATAAAACCGCCCATAGAGAAGGTCTATGAAAGTGTTTCTTCAACTGGAAGCTGCCACTCAACGTTTAGAATAGTTTGAGATGTGCACAAGCTTTCTTAGTGTTTCTTCCCTCATTATTGAACATGGTTGTTCCAACCCGAAAGCCTAATTAAGAAAGTCAATTTAGAGCCTGAAACTAGATCACTTTAAAGCATTGGAACATATATCAAGTAGACCAACTAAAAATAAACTTTGAAACATGAAATGTTGGAATAAGAAATAAAGTCAAGCCAATTAAATAATGTCGACTTAAACAATGAGTATTGGTCCTAAATGATAGAGGTCTGGAGGTGGATGTAATAATTTTAGCCTTTATCAAAATCTTTTAAAATAGTAGGCAGTAATTTGCTCTCGGACGTAAGAAACTGGTTCTTACAGCAAAACTTACAATGGTAAGTTCGTACAGAATAGTCTACTTACAGAAGGTTGGTCTTTTCAAGACTTTTAACGAGCAATATTTTATGAGTTTTAAACACAGTGGAATAAGTACCAAAGTTTTCAAACGAATGCAGATATTGATAGTATATAAATAACAACATTTATAAACAAATAAAGATAAGGAAATGAACAGACAAGGCTGGTTCGAAGATGGGGGTACACCTTCTACGTCCACTCTTCTCTCATATGAGAAAGATTCACTAAGTTTCTTACACAGTACAAGCTTAGTTACATAATACTCAAGTCTCAACTTGGCACCTACAACTAATTTCACTTATCTTGGGAAGGCTACACCTCTAGTTGTACCGGTTCCTCAATAGTACTCTAGTCTAATTTGAATTAACAAAAGACTTCTCGTTATACCACTCGATAAGTTGGGTATAAATGATCTCGTCAACGTGAAGTTGCCTCTAAATGTTCTTGAATAGCTTCAAAGATGGGCTAGCTTCAATGAGAAAGACTGAGAATGAGAGAGCTTCTCGATAGTTTGCTTTGTAGATGCTTAAGAATCTTGCACCTCGTTTGAGAAGTATGCTTGTTTATTCATTTAGTGCATTAACTTGTCAGTGAGTAAGGGCTCTTCTTGGTCTTCAGAATTTTATATTTATCATGGTAGGGGTTTCTATTTGTTGAAGGTTAAAGAAATTCCCGTCGATATTTAAAGCTCTTGTAAAGCAAAGAGCCACTGTTGTCCTTTAGCTGAGAGAGTAGGTCAAAGTAGATGCAAAAATATCAGTCTGCAGTTCTTCTCTTACTTTTATTAGGATATGTGTCTTCACACTATTTAAATGGTCAGTACAAGAATGCTTCTTGATTTTACTCGCTAATTTGAATGATAAAATTGTCGATGTGTTGACTACCTATCCCTTCTGTTGACTCCTTGCTGCTTAGTCTGTTGTACGATCCAGGATGTTCTATGTAGTGGATCATGCTAATGGCAAACTTTGCTATACGCGCTTCTTTTACACAGACTACTGTTCTAGTCTCCTTACAATGACTGAACATATCACTTGTACAAATTGAATCCAATCGAATCAAAATGAAAATATGATGTAGTACAATCTCTATTTCTTAAATCCTCTGATTCTTCTCTTCGGTATATTTCTTCGAATTTGAAATTTTGGAGTGGAATCTTCTTCTTGATCTCCTCCGCCCTTCTGTTATTCTTCAATAATGTTTTTTCGAAGGCCGAATGGCTTGATTCCGAATTGAATGCTACTTCTTGATGATTTTGATGAAGAACATTTTTGGATGTCTTTGAATCTTCAAGAACGTCTTCAGATCTTTAAGAGTGCTTCGAGTCTTCTGGATTTTCTTGGAGTTCTTCTAACTCGAAGCTCTCAACTTGTAAAAAGGAATCTGTAACAAATACACCATACTTCCTATCTATAGTAGATGATCTTAGTAGGGCTACTTGGATCTATCTAAGGTCACAGAAATCCCAAACTCAATCCATTATTCATTCCTTTGCTAAGATGGTTTATCTGCAGTTTGGGGCAACTAGGGCAACTATCAAGACCATTAGAATGGACAAGAATTCCTCGATAAAGATTGTCAATCTCTCCTATGTTCTCTTGCATTTTTCACTAGAGAACATATCCTTACATACCCTCGATAAAATGGGCCGGGGGAGGGGGGGAAGGGCTGTAGCAAAAAAGCACGGACACTTTCTTGAGATAGCTAGACCTCTAATCTTTCACTCTTCCCTACCTCTTACCTTCTGGACATATTCTGTCCTTATGGTTGCTTATGTCATCAATAGACTACCTAGCCCTGTCCTTAACTGGAAATCACCATATGAGCGATTTTGTTTCTAAACCTCCAGACTTGCATACCCTAAACCCTTTGGTTGCTTGGCTTATGCAGCCAACATTCTACAAAACAAATACAGACTCCACTCCAGAAATCATAAATGTGTTTATATTGGCTATGCCCCAGGTAAAAAAGGATATAGATTCTATAACCTTGACACTAGTCAGATCCTTATCTCCAGAGATGTACACTTCATTGAATATGCTCCTTAGAGTATGTTCCCCTCTGCCTCCTATTCCACTTACAAAATAAGGTCCTCCTTCTAATACTTCTTTAGACATACCTTCTCCAGTTATAGACATCCCACAAGCATTTCTTAAACCTCCTAGAACGAAGAAACCTCCTGCTTGGATGCAGGATTATATGAGTGGTGTGCCTTCCTGCCTATATCAAATCTACACTCCATACACCTTTTGCCCAACCTTTTCCTTTCTCAAACCATCTAACCTAGGATAGTGCATATGTTTCTTACTTTACTCAAGTAGCTAGTGTAAATGATCCCACTACTTATAAGGAAGCTAGTGGGTAGCATGGTTAGGTTTTGGCAATGAACCGAGAGCTAGAGGCTCTTGAGAAGAATAACACTTGGGGTCTTGTTGATTTACCTTCCAAAAAGACCCCTATAGTCTGCAAGTGGGTCTATAAGCTCAAGCTTAATCGTAATGGCTCATTGAAGAGACTGAAAGCTATATTAGTGCACAAAGGACTTAATCAAATGCCAGGATTAGATTATAATGAGAGATTTTGTCCTGTTGCTAAGGTTGTCACTATAAGGATGTCATTGCTATTGCTTCCATGAAGAATTGGTCCATCCATGAATTGGATGTGGACAATGCCTTTTTGCATGGACATCTTCATGATGAGGTCAATATGTATCCTCCTCAAGATTACACTAAAGCTTCACTTGGTCAAGTAGCAAGCAAAAGAGGAATCTATATGGCCTCAAACAGGCTTCTAGAGCATGGAATATGGAGTTTAGTGGGAAAATATTGCATTATGGTTTTATTCAGTTAGCACATGATCACTATATTTTCATGCTCATTATCTCTTCTGACTTATTGGGTGTGTTAGTGTATGTGGATTATTTGCTAGTGACTGGCAGTAGTCTCTCTTTAATCGAATACCTTAAGCATCATTTGGACCAGTTGCCAAATATTTTTTAGGAATGGAGCTGGCCAGAGCTTCAGCTGGTATTTTCATATGTCAGAAAGAAATATATTTTAGATCTTCTACATAATGCAGGAATGACAGATTGCAAACATGTGGCTACCTCTTTTCCTCAAGGTTCACATTTGCAAGAATGACTAGCGAATCTGTTAGCTGATCCAGAGATATAGGAGAATTTTAGCCAGACTTCTATATCTCAATTTTATGAGACCTGATCTCATTTAGTACAACGTTTGAGTTAGTTTTTAGCAAGATCCTGCTCTTTTGGATGCATCCTATCACGTCATCAAGTACCTTTTTCAGTTTTTAGCAAGATCCTGCTCACTTGGATGCAGCCTATCATGTCATCAAGTACCTCAAAGGCACAACTTCTTTGGGTCTTTTCTACTCTAGCTCTCCTAAGTTTGAATTAACTGCCCACATTGATTCTCATTGGGCTTCTTACAAGGATTCTAGGAAGTTTATTACTGGCTAAGTGGTGTTATTGGGTGATTCTTTGATCTCCTGGAAGAGGAAAAGAAGTCTACGGTGGCTAAGTCTTCAACAAAGCTTGAATACAGGGCCTTAAGCACTACGAGGAGTGAATTATAGTGAATTTCCTATATCTGTGAAAATTTCTAGCTATACATTTCTACACCTATTCCTCTCAGATGTGATAAGCATGTAACACAACATATTGTGGTTAATCCATTTTTTCATAAATGCGCTAGGCACTTGGAAGTTGATTTTCATGTGCTCAGGCATGCTCACAAGGCAGGCTTCATCAGTTTGTTTCACACTTCTTCTAAACTAAAGTTGGTTGATTTGTTTACTAAGCTATTTGCTTCTCCAAGACTGACTTTTCTATAGTCCAAGTCAGGCATAGTTTCTCTTTCCCCGTGCCCGGGTTTAGGGTGGGGAGGGCGGGGGAGGGGGGTGGGGGGTTGCAGAGTATAACATAAAGAGTTCCTATATCTAGAAGGTTCCACGGATATGAAGTCAACATGGAGAGTTATTTACATTCTTTGTGTAACATCCCAAGAAAATACGGAAAGGAAGAAATAATCTTGTAATATATTTTCATGCATCATTATTTCAATCATTTATTTACAATATAAGGATGCATTTATTTTCATAAATTTCATTATCTTGCAAAATATTCTGCCTTTTTTTAGTTTTCTCAAGGAGAAGTACTCTGTAGTCGAATTCTACTGCATAAGTGGTACTATCAAATAAGGAATTATTAAGGATTAAAATATGATAAATAATAAGAATAATTATATGAAAGTAGACTTTTGCACAGATTTATTTAATTACTTAGAAATAATATTTTTTTTAAAGCTAGTTAGGAAAATGCCATTTTAACTCATATCTTTGATTTTCAACCATCTTATGCGCCAACAGATATGATTAAATATTGTGTAACATATTAATGATGAATTATGATATTGAAAATTATGTTTACGTTTGAATTTGAGTAATAATTTAAATTTAAGGAAAATTGGTTTAAATTTCAGTTTGTTGGGAACATTGAGTGTTGAATCACCTTGGTGAATGTCTCACTAGGAAATTGGTAAGCTATTGGTGACATAGGTTGGGCGACAATACCCACTGAGTACTCTACGAAATCTCACATGAGTACCCAACGACATACGATCAAGTAAAAACTCGTTACTATTAGGATAAGTAGTGATTAAGTATGACGAATAGTGTTAATTAGGATGAACAGATGTATAATATACCTATTATGACTTGTAGAATTGTAAGCCTAACTATGCTCTAGTACAACTAGGATAGATCAAGAAGTTATATCCTTATTTCTTTCGAGAATATAACACGATATATGAAAACTTCAAGTTAGAAAGAATCCAACTTTATTTTGAATATTAATAATAATAAAAAAAAAGCTACGTTACTTATTAATATATGTCCATCGTTTTTCTAAAACTAGACTCTTAAGTATACACATATGTGTTTGTGAGCCTAAAAGACTGATTTCCCCAAAATAATGTCTAGAGGCTTAAGAAATAATAGTGAAAGAAATAGATTTTACTTACAAAATTTTTTGCTCAACATGGAAATTTATGTTAATCATGATTTTTGAAGTATATTAGAAACTATTTTGTTACGACTTTCAAACATATCAGGTATTATGTTAAACTTTTAAAATAGATGTTATGGAGTTGATAGAAAATATATATTTGTTTTTTAAACGAAAATGAAAAGGATAAAGCCTCCAAAATCTAACTTTTTTTTGTTCTCAAATACTTCGACCTAAGTGAAAAATTCATACCACAAATTTATTCCACCAACTTCAACCCATTTTGTATACAAATGAGGAGGAAAATTTTCTTTTAAAATATCATTTCCAATTTTGTCAAATGTTTATTATTATCTGATTAATTCCAAAGGAACCATAGAAATATGATGCTTGAATTTCACCAATGTATATGAAATATTGAAGAGTGTGTTACAATAAGATTACCAAATTAGTATAACCATAGATACAAAGAGTATAGTAGACGAAGTGGGCTCAAAGTGCAGAAATTATAACCCTATAACGAACCACCATGTACTAGGGGAAAAAGGACTCAACACAACTTTAAGTCCAGTTATGAGTTAGAACAACATGACAATACGATCAAGGGATTAACTCAGAAACTAGATGAAGAATACTTCACATTTCCATACAACTAAAATCATTTTGAAACCGATAAACGTCTCAACTATGGAAGCAATAAAGTTGCTATAAAACACGAATTTTTTACTAAGAGTTCATGGTGTGAAAAACCGATGTACCAAAATTCTAGGAGATTTCAGACTAGAGATCCTGATAAGTATGGAAATCTTCTAGGATCAATGAGATGCTATAAAAATGAGACATAACCCACAAAAATACTCTGTGATATTGAATAGGATGTACGATGTGGAAGGGTAGCCATCAACATATTAAGACGAATGGAGCCACACACAATTAGTCAGCCAAATCCTAACGTATAACTAACTGAGGTAGCATAAGACATGGAAGGATTAATGTCATGACTAACATGTCAGGAAGTGAAAGATCTATATGGATAATGAGAAACCAAATTATTTCTGTGTTTAGAAGAAATCTAACATGTATCAAAGGCAATGGTAAATTTAGTAAAGGAGTACGATTGTAGCCTTCACTATCCCCCAAGAAAACTCAGCATAGTAACTTACATCCTTATTTGAAGAAGTGAAAGACAGTCGATAGTAATGTTAACAGATGAACTCAACTGGTTTAGAACTTCTCCAAAATAAACCTAGTCGCAAAATCCGATTTTACGAATGCTTAAATTACAACTTCGACTAATCAGTCAACCCTAAAGTTGAAAGTCAAAATGGTGACAGAAGCCTTAAGAATATGAAAGAGAAGGTGAATAGAATAGACAGTTAGCCTCAAAGAATTTGAAGACAAGAGGACTCTTGTGGGCATTCATGTTAGACTTAAGAAGAAGTTGAGGAACATACTTATGACCTATAGAGTTCACATGTAACCATAAGTAATAAGTTGTTACTAGAACGATACTATTCAAGGGTCCTCTACAGGAATATGTTCCGATCTCTCAAGCAATGGGATTAGATAATCGTATGGAAGATTTTATGTCTTGAGGAAAGAGATGATATGACAAAACCATTCCCAAAAGTCGGTAGGAAATGTGATATTTCCCTAAGTCCAGTCAAAACATTAAGAACGATAATACAAACCTTTAAAGAGAGAAATATCCTATTAAGGTCAAATTTTATTGAATTAGAAAAATAATATACGAACTGAAATCGCATGGAAGAGTTTATCTAGACATAGGTATCAGAATAATAAGTTTCACATTCCCCTTTCCCAATACTACTCCTACAAGCATGCTATCACTTGTTACACCCTACAGGCCGACTGCAGCAATGGGCCAGTATACGTGTACAAGATGTTGCATAAGACGAACGAGTTGAGTTTTATTGTGGGTTAAGTTAGAGTTTAAGAAAGGAAAAAAAATGATGTTTTGGGGTTTCAATTTATAAGAAACTTGGAGGATAAAAGAATGACAGCCCAATGGGTTTGTCATGTCAAAAGTAAGTACATAGAAATTTCGAGGATGAAATTTATTTAATCGGGGAGGGATGTAACATCCCCAGAAAATACGAAAAGGAAGAAATAACCTTATAAAATATTTTCATGCATCATAATTTCAAGCATTATTTATTTAAAATATAAAATGCATTTATTTTCACAAATTTCATTATCTTGCAAAGTATTCTGTCTTTTTCAGTTTTCTCAGGGAGAAGTTACCCAGAGCCAAATTTGACATATTTTTATGAATTATGATGAAAAATGTGTTTAGGTTTTAATTTGAGTAATTATTTAAAATTAAGAAAAAATTGTCTAAATTTCACTACTTTAGCAAAATAAATTAACTTAATTATCCCTTATACAATTAAAATTTATTTAAGAACTCAATAATTATATTTAAATATTATGAGGTCTAAAAGTACAAAAATATTTAACAAAATCGCAGCTTTAGATTTTTTTTTTCACAACAAGTTGCAATAGATTGTTATTTTTAATCCTTAAACCCTAAAAATCAAAAGACCACATTACCCTTCCTAATAGTTGTAAAACCAAAGGTTCCTATACTCAAAATCTCGCACCAACACATAGAAAACCAGTAAAAATATTTTGAAGAACAACAAGGCTTTCAACAATGCAATTTCAAGGTTAGAAAAATCCCCTAAAATTCATTTCTTGGAATTTTTGCCTCAAACTTTTAACATGATCATATTACACCCTAATCCTAATTATCATATAATTATATTCATTGTGAGATCACTAGAACTTGAGATAAAAAAATAATTATAGTAAATAAAGAATAAAAAGGCCGAACAATTTCTTCATCATTTGAGGCCATAATTTTTGCTTGAACCTTATTATGATCTCGTTGTATACATCTTAAGGAGTAACATAGCCAAAATTCAAGAATTTGTATGAAGGGTTGAAGCATAATCTTATGATTCTTGAATTAATGCAGTTATGCAGAAAAATATGGAATAATTTGTTGAATCTATAACCCTTGATCATGAAAATATTGTTATAACTCGGTATGTGATATATAGACGAAGATGTAAAAATTCAGACAAAGTCGAGGCTAGAGTTTGACTCTATATCCATAAGACGAAATTGCCACGTACTCAGGTGCAATACGTTGAGTAGCAAAACGCCACCAAGATACAACGACTTTAAAACTTCAGACCGTTGCACTACGAGTCGGAAGTTATCGGTGAACGTACTCGGATATTTGGAACTTTCGGACTCTACTAATGCAGAATTTAGAATGCTTTGAATCTTAAAGAACTTGTGTATTCGAATGAATGAAATGAAATGTGGAGGGGCCTATTTATATATGTTGAAGAGTTGTGGTGCCTTTTTGAAAAGACCTCTTCACCCCTTGGTTGGACCCTTTGGACTGGACCCACCAGTTCACTGGGTGGTCACACCCGCAGGCTGACCCGCGCCCTGGCGGGCGACGGGTCGCACTGGTTCGACCCGCCCGGCCTGCTGGCGGGTCGGTCCGGGTTCGATCCACCGCCCGGTTCGGTCCGGTCCAGGCCGCCGACTCGGTTCGACCCATTGTCGGTCCGGTGACCCGGTTCGATAGTCCGGTCCGGTTGGAGCCGCCCAATAGTCCGGTTCGAGCCGGTTCGGTCCAGGTCGCCGACCCGGTTTGACCCATTGTCGGTCCGGTTCGAGCCGCCCAACAGTCCGGTTCGACCCGGTTCCTGATCGGACCCGGTCCACGTCACCACACCGCTTGACTCGAACCGCCATGAACCCGCGAGCCATCCGTCTGGACCACCTAGCCAAAACTTTAAGGCTCCTCCAGCTCCTCGCGAAGACGCGTACGTGCGAAGTGCAAAGTGCGCCTCTAAAGCTACTCAATGCGACATGTGCGACGTGCGCGTGCGGGCCAGGGCTGGGATGGTGCGAAGCACCATCCTCGGGTCCATTTTAGCCAAGCTAAAATCCCACTGGGATCCACCATAAGGTCCACCATAGGAGAGCACACTTGATAACTACTTATCAAGTGCTCTACTAAATAAGGAGTATCCACTTACTCCAATTTTTCTATGTGGGACAAGTTCCCATAAGTTTCCTCCATAAACTCTTCAACTTCCAAGTTTAAGTTGCAACCTTTGACAATTAATATCTCATTCACCCGAAATTGGTTTTGTCCATATTAATACATTAAATTCATCTACTCGAAGTGTAGATTATGAATTTGCAACTTGTTTCCATTTTTAACAAATGGATTGAATTAATTAAATTGGTCAATTTTGAGTCAAAACCCAAAATTCCAAATCAATTTCCAACAATCCCCCACATGAATGATATTAATGCAATGCATACCTAAGAAAGTCCCAACGAGCCGTCCCTTCATCAGGATAGGTAGGTTCAGGCTTTGAACCTTCCCTAGTGAGATGCCATCGGATTTACTCACTGCTCAGTGAACATGATGTCTTGAACTGGTCAGCTTTTTTGTAAATCAAGTACAATGACAACCACAAAGTAACGACTCTAATATCCTTTTGGTTCTCACGTTGTTGTCCATTTTGGCCATGGACCTTATCTCGGATTCATAAGTGTGTACTGAAAATATTACATTTGTCAGTTTGAAGCGGCCCCACTTCACACTTATATAGGTGATCTCCTATTAAAGGTACCCTGAAATACCTTACCACGAAGGTATATGAATCATTACAAGCTGTTAAGCTTACCCTCACCACACGTCATCAGGTTTTGTACCAAATAGGTACAATTAGCACTTGAGCGGAATCGAGAATGAGCTTGAAATTTGTTTTCAAGTGCAAAACTGAGTGCTTCAAAGCTTAGTTGTCTCGTTGAACCAAGTTCTTGGGATCCTCCAGTCATCATGGACGAGTTACCACTATGAACACTCTTTAGTGTGTGGGTTTTAGCCCCATTCCCCTTACCGCACTATACATTTGATCTCGACCAATGCCTTTAGTCAGCGGATCCGCAATGTTGTCTTTTGACTTTACGTAGTCAATGGAGATTACCCCACTTGAGATCAAATGTCTAACGGTATTGTGTCTCCTCCGGATGTGTCGAGACTTACCATTATACATGTGGCTTTGTGCCCTCCCTATAGCAGACATGCTATCACAGTGTATCATCACGGGAGGCACTGGTTTGCACCAACCAGGAATATCCTCTAAAAAGTTCCGAAGCCATTCTGCCTCTTCACCAGCCTTGTCTAAAGCAATGAACTCCGATTCCATTGTGGAACGAGCTATGCAAGTTTGTTTAGAGGATTTCCAAGCCACAGCTCCTCCACCTATAGTGAATACATAACCACTGGTGGATTTTGAATCTTTTGTATCAGATATCCAGTTTGCATCTGTGTATCCTTCCAATACGGCTGGATATCTTGTATACAAAATTCCATGATTCATGGTATGTTTTAAATACCTTAAAATTCTCATCAGAGCTTTCCAATGATCCTTGTTATGATTACTTGTAAATCTACTAAGTGTTAGTGAAATCAACTCTTGAACACACAACACCAAAGATTCTGGAAATTGTACAAAGAAGACAATTCGAAATCACACATGCAATTCGGCCAGAGTTGTGACCGAACTGAGCTCGCGCAGAACAGGAAATAGAAATGGATCAAACACAGATTTAACGTGGTTCGTTCAAGATGAACTACATCCACGGAGGCAAGGCACACCTCAATCCACTAAGAACTTCAAACAATTACAGAGAATTACCTCAAGAAATGAAATGCCCAATTCTGGATACAAATTAGGGCACGAACACTTAATCTCTAAATACTCTCTCTAATCTAAAGAACAAGGAAATTATGCGACGTAGTGATCTTCTCCTCAATGAGAGCTTTACAGTGATATATGGATTGAAGCTCGAATGCAACTGCACAGGAAGTTCTAACTGAAAGAAGTTAAGCTGAGCTACCGGACAAATGTGACGGTTTTCTTCGTCACTAATCTGCAACTGCTTCGTCACAAGTGACGGTTATCCCAAACTACCTCGAACCCGGTTTGTTCTGACCAGTTGTCTTATTGACGCTAAAACCCGGTTTAAACCGCCGGTTCTTCACTCCCTGACTCCGGTTCCACATTCCCAACACACCATATTGCAAAGTATAGGCTCACTTGATGAAATTGAGCATCACCTCACACTAAGTTTGCTAACTAAATATGCTATATCCGGACGCGTACCATTTGTCAAGTACATCAGGCTTCTGATAATTCTTGAATATTTCAGTTGCAGCACTGGATCACCTCTATTTTTGGCTAAGTGTAGATTAACATCTACAGGAGTGTTAGCCGGGGGTACGTCATAAGCATCAAATTTCCTCAACACATTCTCAACGTAATGAGTTTGTGATAGGAAAATTCCATCAGAAGTTCTAGAGATTTTCATCCCTAGAATGACGTCAGCCAGACCCATGTCTTTCATGTCAAAATTTCGTTTTAACATGTTTTTAGTATTCACGATCGAGTCATGATTACTTCCCGTAATAAGCATGTCATCGACGTATAGGCACACTATTACATAATCTTCTGGAGTGCCCTTTATATAGACACACTTATCGCACTCATTGATTTTGAAACCATTAGAGAGCATCACATTATCAAATTTTTCATGCCATTTAAGAGGTGCTTGTTTGAGTCCGTACAAAGATCTAACAAGTTTACACACCTTCTTTTCTTGGCCAGGAACTACAAACCCTTCAGGTTGTTCCATATATATCTCCTCCTCCAATTCCCCATTTAAGAAGGCCGTCTTCACATCCATTTGATGTATCTCAAGGTTATGCAGAGCTGCAATAGCAATGAGAACTCTAATGGAAGTGATCCTCGTAACTGGGGAATACGTATCAAAGAAGTCGTATCCTTCTCTTTGTTTGAACCCTTTGGCTACCAATCTAGCCTTATACTTATCAATTGATCCATCGGCTTTATACTTCCTCTTTAGGATCCACTTGCATCCAAGTGGTTTACAGCCTGGTGGTAGATCTACAATCTCCCACGCGTGATTTTGCATGATGGACTCAATTTCACTGTTTATTGCTTCTTTCCAGAGAGGAGCATCTGGACTGGACAATGCCTCATGTATTGTCCTGGGTTCACTTTCCATCATGTATGATAGAAAATCCGGCCCAAAGGACTTTTCCTTTCTGGCCCTTTTACTACGTCTCGGTTCATCATTAACTTCAGGTTCTTTATGAACCTCAACAGGCGAACCATTTGCAATTTCATAAGTTCTTTTACGAGAAATTACTTCTGTGTTTTCCTTCTTAGGAAATATGCTCTCAAAGAACACCACGTTCCTTGACTCAATAGTCATTCCCACGTTTATGTCAGGAATGTCTGATTTGTGCACCAGAAATCGATATGCACTGCTATTATGCGCATATCCAATGAAAATGCAATCAACAGTTTTGGGTCCTATTCTCACTTGTTTCGGCTTAGGTACTTCAACCTTAGCTAGGCACCCCCACACTTTAAGGTAATGGTAGGAAGGTTTTCTTCCTTTCCACAACTCATACGGAGTTTTGTCCCTTTTCTTATGTGGCAATTTGTTAAGAATGTAGTTGGCAGACAAGATTGCTTCCCCCCACATGTTCTGGGGTAAGCCCGAACTTATCAACATAGCGTTCATCATCTCTTTTAGAGTACGGTTCTTGCGTTCTGCAACGCCATTTGATTGAGGTGGATATGGAGCTGTAGTTTGATGAATAATATCGTTTTGTTGGCAAAATTCTTCAAATGGAGCTACATATTCTCCACCTCTATCACTACGAATCACTTTGATTCTTTTGCTAAGTTGATTTTCAACCTCATTCTTATAATTTTTGAATGCCTCAATGGCTTCATCTTTACTTTTCAAAAGATATACATAGCAGTATCTTGTGCAATCATCAATAAAAGTAATGAAGTAATTCTTACCACCTCTAGTTTGCACAAACTTTAAATAACACACATCAGTATGAACAAGTTCTAGAGGTGAAGTACTTGTATTAACTGAATGGAATGTTGTTTTGGCCAATTTTGCCTCCACACAGATCTCAAACTTTTGTGAATCAAATTCCATTCTAGGAAGTAAATCTAAATTCACTAAACGCCGAAGTGTATTTTGATTTACATGTCCTAATCTACCATGCCATAAATTAGAACACTCAAGCAAATAATTAACTTCACTTATATTAATATTGCGCTTAATGTCGCGCTTTACAGTCATTACATTCATTTTGAAAAGGCTCTTTTCGAGATAGCCTTTCCCGATAAATTGACCATATTTGGTCAGTACAAAATTATTTACTTCAAAAACCAACCTAAATCCGGCCTTACTCAATAAAGAACCGGAGACTAAATTCTTGCGAATGTCTGGGACATGCAGCACATCCACGAGAGTTAGTTCTTTTCCCGACGTCATCTTCAACACGACTTTTCCCAATCCTACCACTGGAGACGTTGCAGAGTTTCCCATGAAGAGCTTTCTGCCATTGATCTCTTGGTAAGTGGAGAACAGTTCCTTGTCTGAACAGATATGACGGGTAGCCCCTGTGTCGATCCACCACTCCCTTGGATTATCTACCAAGTTGGCCTCGAACACGACGGCGGACAGATCCAATTCAGACAGTTCTTCTGGCAAGGATTTGTGCTCGGCAAGGTTGGCCTGATTCTTTTGGCCTTGATTTGCTTTCTTTGGCTGTCGACATTCACTTGACTTGTGTCCGGGCTTATCACAGTTATAACAGTTACCTTTGAATCTTTTGTTCGAGGTCTTCTGTTGCTTATTAGAGCCAGTACCGCGTTTTCTCTTCTTGCCACTTCCGGACTCAGCCAAATTCACACGTGCCTCACCACGGTTCTTGTCGCTTTTGACTTCAGATTTCCGGTTGTCTTCCTCGATCCGTAGTCTCATGATCAAGTCCTCAAGCCCCATTTCCTTGCGTTTGTGCTTGAGATAATTTTTGAAATCCTTCCATTGAGGCGGTAGCTTCTCTATGAATGCGGCTACTTGAAAGGATTCAGATAGTTGCATACCTTCAGCATGAATTTCATGGAGGATCAACTGCAACTCTCGAACTTGGTCCATGACCGTCTTCGAGTCCACCATTTTGAAGTCGAGGAACCGTCCGACAATGAATTTCTTCATTCCGGGATCCTCCGTTTTGTACTTTTTCTCCAAAGATAACCATAATTCTTTAGTAGACATTGTAAAGTGAGTCGTCTAATCCATTCAGAATGTAATTTCGACACAAGAAGTCACTATTGTTCCAGGCGTCCAAAGCAGTCATTCCCTCTTTATCCCCTGTTTCAACAGTAGGAGGATCTTCCCTCAAGAACCGGGCAAGACTGAGAGTTGTCAAGTAGAACAACATTTTCTGCTGCCATCTCTTAAAATCATTTTCGGCAAATTTCGCCGGTTTTTCGGCGTGAGCAGCAGGGATTGAAGGAGTAGAAACAGTAGAAGACATCTTCGAATATACAAAAAAAAAAAATTCGTCTTACGCTGTTATAACTCGGTATGTGATGTATAGACGAAGATGTAAAAATTCAGACAAAGTCGAGGCTAGAGTTTGACTCTATATCCGTAAGACGAAATTGTCACGTACTCAGGTGCAATACGTTTAGTAGCAAAACGCCTCCAAGATACAACGACTTTAAACCTTCAGACCGTTGCACTACGAGTCGGAAGTTATCGGCGAACGTACTCGGATATTTGGAACTTTCGGACTCTACTAATGCAGAATTTAGAATGCTTTGAATCTTAAAGAACTTGTGTATTCGAATGAATGAAATGAAATGTGGAGGGGCCTATTTATATATGTTGAAGAGTTGTGGTGCCCTTTTGAAAAGACACCTCTTCACCCCTTGGTCGCACCCTTTGGACTGGACCCACTAGTTCGTTGGGCGGTCACACCCGCAGGCTGACCCGCGCCCTGGCGGACGACGGGTCGAACCAGCCCGGTCTGCTGGTGGGTCTGTCCGACCCGACCCGGTTTGGCCCACCGCCCGGTTCGGTCCGGTCCAGGCCGCCGACCTGGTTCGACCCATTGTCGGTCCGGTTCGGTTCGAGCCGCCCAATAATCCGATTCGACCCGGTTCCTAATCGAACCCGGTCCACGTCACCGCACCGCCACGAACCCGCGAGCCATCCGTCTGGACCACCTAGCCAAAACTTTAAGGCTCCTCCAGCTCCTCGCGACGACGCGTACGTGCGAAGTGCAAAGTGCGCCTCTAAAGCGACTCAATGCGACATGTGCGACGTGCGCGTGCGGGCCCGGGCTCGGATGGTACGAAGCACCATCCTCGGGTCCATTTTAGCCAAAGGCTAAAATCCCACTAGGATCCACCATAAGGTCCACCATAGGAGAGCACACTTGATAACTACTTATCAAGTGCTCTACTAAATAAGGAGTATCCACTTACTCCAATTTTTCTATGTGGGACAAGTTCCCATAAGTTTCCTCCATAAACTCTTCAACTTCCAAGTTTAAGTTGCAACCTTTGACAATTAATATCTCATTCACCCTAAATTGGTTTTGAGCATATTAATACATTAAATTCATCTACTCGAAGTGTAGATTATGAATTTGCAACTTGTTTCCATTTTTAACAAATGGATTGAATTAATTAAATTGGTCAATTTTGAGTCAAAACCCAAAATTCCAAATCAATTTCCAACAAATATGTGGTACGCGATTGTCGTATGCCGCTACCAAATTAATTAGTATAGAAATATATACTTAACCTTAGCTTACAACTCTAACTAGTAGAGTGGCAAGTAAGGGTCGATCCCACGTGGAACGGTCGAACAATTTTACTTTATTGTATTAAACTATTATGATCAAGAAATATAATGTAAATAAGCTAGAAAAAAAACAATAAAGAAGTGGGGGGATTTTAATGAAATAACAACTAACACCTAAATTTCTATTAAACAAGCTAAATAACAATTATTCTAAGAATACTTAGCAATTTAACAATTCAAATAAACAAAGACAAATAGAATGATTTTTTTTTTTTTTTGGTTTTTGGTTTTCAAATAATTAAATGATTCACCCTTGATCATGTTTCCCCGTGGTCTTGGACGATTTATGCAACTATTGTTAATACCAAATTAGTTAGTCTTAGAACTCCTACTCCAAGATTGATAACAAGCTCTGCCAATCTTGTTGTCTCTTAAGTATGATTAATCAAACTAAGCTCTTCAATTAATCCTACCCAACTTATCAAATCCTAAAACAAGCTCTTTAAGGATTAATATTGGAGTGCATTAAGAATTAGGACAACGGGTAGATTCGACAAAAAACTCGTAAGTTCGGTTCTAGTGGCCGAACTCTATGTTATCCCCAATAAAATAAATCTATTATTTGCTACACGGGAATCGGAAATCCTACAATTACGGATAGTAATTTCCTATTCTAGCAACACACAAACAAATATCCAAATGGGTGATCAAACCACAATTCAATTCATAAGTGTGAATCAACAATCCCAAATAACATAGAACATTCACAAAGCATAATCTAATCGGTAATATTAACCGCAATAATCACATAAATGTCTTAAACTCAAGGTTGAACTAATGATCAAGAGTGAATTCTAGGGTGCTAGCCACCCATTACAACTATTACAAAGATAAAGCAAGAGAAAATCAAAGAAAACATAAAAATAAGATAGAAGGAACCAAAAGATAGAATTGATTGATCTTGATCTTCAATCCCCTTCCAATCATTTGCTTCCAATAGGGAATAGTGGCTGAATATGTGTGTGGGATGGGTTCAAAGTTAGGTCAAAATCGAAAATGATCATACATATATATATATATATATATATATATATATATATATATATATATATATATATATATAGGAGAAAGTGTTGGGCTCCAATTTGGGCAAAAACGTGTTTGGTTTTTAAAACAGGGGGCCGCGCCGTGACTGTGGGACACAATTGGCCGCGGGCATGGTGAAAATAAGGGTTTGGGCCCAATTTGAGGCCACAGACGAGGTCTTCAACCGCCACGGCCGAGGTCTAGTTGGGCTGGATTTTCACACCATTTTCTGGATCCTTCACCACGGCCGTTGCCTGAAATTCGCCTCACCCGAGGCGCTGAAGGCTGAATTTTGGCCATCTTCTGGACGATTTACCATGGCCATGGCCTTGATTTCACCTCGGCC